>JAREYC010000012.1:10235000-11435000 GCA_030015325.1 Cryptoblepharus egeriae
CGGATGGCCTCCTCGGCTTTCACCAGGATGGTGATGTTCTGGGAACTGACGGCATTCTCTGCCCACAACACCAGGGTGCTCACATTCCTCCCGATGCCCTCCAGCATGACGACGGAGAACCAGGTATCATTGGTCTCCCTTGCACACTCAGCCACTAGTGGAGTGACTTCCGGTGGACAATACCTCTCAAAGGGGAAACTCTGGTTCCCACCAAGCCAGCCAGCCGTGGCCTTCATTCCAGAGGAAATTTTGAGCACCAGCCAAGTGCTGTTGGTTTCCAGGTAGATTATGCTTCCTTGCTGGGGAGGGTAAATGACACGGAGGCCTGAAACCGGAGAAACCACCCAGAAGTTGCAGGTTAGGTTGGTGCTGAAGACTCCATTGTCGACTGTGGCTCTCACAGTGTACAGGTCAGAGTGATCCACCTCAAAGTTTTTTCTACTAATAATAGGAACTGTTTCTTCCACGGCATACAGGACCCTGAGGGCACACATGGTGCCATTCCGCCAGCTGCCAGCAGCATAGCGGGCAGGCAAACCCAGCATCCAAGCCGTAGAGTTCAGGGTGACGTAGCCAGTCTGGTGAGATGGTGCTCGGCTTTGGTGGCAAAGAAGGAGGGCTCCAGGTCCCCCATCATGTTGGAGAGTAACAGTATCATTGGGTCTGGGAAAGGAGCCTTTGCTTTTGAAGTGTAACTGTGGAAGAGAAAAGTCACTATCAGTACAAATGCTCTGAATGCAACCCATGAAGACAGGTCACAATTCCTGATGGTTTTGTGATGTGCTGTATATACATGTGCATAAGTCAATCTCACAGATACATAAGTCAGTCTCACAGTGTACAACCAGGAGAGTACGCACACAAAAATAAATATCTGGCCTTTATGATATGAATGAAAACAGTATTTGGATAATTTCAACAGTACTACTATGGCTGCAATCCTAAACACACTTTCCTGGGAGTAAAGACCCATTGAACACAATGGGGCTTACTTCTGAGTAGACATGGTTAGGATTGTGCTTGAAGTTACCTTTATTAATTAATAACAACAAATAATGAGGTTAGGTCAATATACCACATAACAAGAATTTAACGCAATTTGCATACTTTATCCCAGAGGGTCATAAAGGAGCAACCCACAATACAACTGTGGGGCAACAACCCTTGCCTCATTTTTGTTCTGCCCCAGTACTTACAAGGTACTGTGTTGAGGGGCCTGGTGGTAAGATGAAAACGGTCTCTTGCAGCACTTCAGTGGCGACTTGGTTTCCATGATGGCATGGAAGGGGAGTTTCCGGGCTTGGGAGAGAGATGTTGGCACAAGTCCCTGGTGTACAGCACCCCCACAGGGGCAGACATGAATTAGTTAAATGGCACCAATGGAACCCAACTGGACATTCCTCTTGCAACCAAGTCCTATTCCCCTGAGAAGTGGGTGCATCCGTGACATTCATGACTTCTATACAACCTGAAAGTAGGAGGGGAAATTATTTATTCATACATTTTCATGTGTTAAACTGTTCTTTCTTCAAGGACCCCAGCGTGGTATACATGGTTCTTTCTCTCCCTTCTCCTGCACAACAACCCTATAAGATATGTGAGGCTGAGAGAGACCCTGGTCACACCAAAGTTTCATGGCTGAGTGGGAATTTTAACCTGGAACTTCTAGGTCAAGGTCCAACTCTTAAACCTCTACAAAGTGCTGCAATATGTTTTATGACACCCAGAAAATAAGCAGCACCAGATCACATCTGACGGCCGCTGGGACCAGTAAGATTTTTGCCATGTAACAGGGAGAGGGTGTTCTGGAGATGGGGAGGGGGTGTTTTAGGGTGGAGGAGGACAGGGGAGGGTCAGAAAGGGGGAAGGGGAGGAGGATAGCAAAGGAGGACTCTGCCGCATACTAATCCCCAACCTAGGCCTGAAAGCCCAAGGGCTACTTGACTCTGCACTCGTGAATTAAGTGAGGCAGCTTTGAGTAGCCCCACTGAACAGTCTGGGGGTAAACATAGAGCAAAGGAACAAAAGTTCCTTGTTCAAATCCAATATGGATACATCTACAAGGTCCTGTGGCCTTGCTGCACCAATATTGGAGTGAGCCATTGGCCTATGTGTGAGTGCCACACAAAGAATCTATCATATCACCTGGGTAGGGATGGTTGTTGATAACTAAATAAAAATACAGAACACCATGTTTTTTTTTTTCAAACGTCTCTATCAACAGGTAAAAAAGTAAACACCCACTTCCAGGTTTCTTGCTCCTCAATTGTGCCTAATGAATAATATCAATGCAGGGGGATGATTCTGGGACTGGAAAATGGAATGATTTCTTGCATGACTGCCTCTCTACAACAGTAGAAAAGCAGTTTTTTAAACTGTGATTTGAAGTGGCAATTTGTGTTGAATAAAATCTGCATATAAAAAAATTCATGTATAACAAGGTTGGACCTTGGATACTCAGTGTGAATGAGAAAATTTTAATTTTAATACAACACATTTTTAAAATTTTAATACAACACATTATTAAAATTGCTGCATTTTAATACAACACATTTTTTAAATTTCATTTTCAAATCCCTGTACACATAGGAGAAGTCAAATCCCCAAGCAGCCACAAAAAAGTATTTTAAGCCCTCCGACAGAATGGAGGAAACAGGACAACTCCCCAGTCGGTTGCTTTCTCCTAACCAAAGCTTTCCAGGCTGACGTCAGCCAGAACTATGTAATGGTGCCTTACCTTCCTCGTGTGCCGGACGGTGCACCTGAAACCGGACCTGAACAGGCTGGTGCAGCTCCTGAACCACAAACTCCAAGGCTACTAAAAAGCCCTCCCGCTGGAACTCCAAGCTGGGGAAGACCATAGTCTGGAAAAGAAAATTTCCATAGGATTAAGAGCACAGTGGGAAACATCAAGACAGTCAATACATGCACTAGGGTCCTCCAGGGGAGAGATTTCTGCCCGAGGAAGGCTGCAAGTACTCCTTACCTCCACAGTTCCTGAAGGAGCCCCCAGCTGCTCTGATTCAGTTATATTTATCACGGCTTCATGTGCATCGAAGGCAGGAGTGCCCAGGGAAATGTATTCTGCATTTAAAAGGATCCCTGTGGAAAGGGAACAGCAGTAGGAAAGAGGAAAAAAGTGAGTCTCCCTTTTTCTCACCTGAAATCTAAGTTATAACATACAAAAGCCATCTCTCTGTTCCCACTGAATTTTTTGCTTCAGGATATCCACAGGTTCAAGATATCCACAGGCGACATCCTTGATTTTAAGAAGCAGCAGCCTCAACTATGATGCGCAGTTTGGTGAGATAGATCCAGATGCCAATGATCCATAGGTTTCCAAAAGGCATCCAAACACTCATTCCACTGGGTACAATGGAGCATTAGGCTGCACTCATGGTACAATTCAGGTGCAAATCCATATCTATGCATAATAACTCTTAATACACCCCCAACAGCATTTCCACTCCCAGCCACTGCTTTCCCCCCATCCACTGGTCTGCAACAATCCATCATAATCGCTTTGCCAGACTGCTTCAAATAAAAGGAGGGCTTGGATAATGGTCTGCCTTGAAAAACTTCAATGTGAGATTTAGAGCACAATCCTAACCATGTCTACTCAAAAGGAAGCTGTTCAGTGGGCCTTACTCCCAGGAAAGTGTCTTTAGGATTGCAGCCTTAGAAAACTTGGAAAGAAATTGTGTCTGGTGACTGCAGCTCTCCTAGATACAAAATAAAAGTACAAAAGTAAAAGTAAAAGTATTCATAGGTTTGGAATCTACGGATACCGATATCATACTGATGATCAGGGACAGACTAAGGATGCTGAGTTTGGAAGCTGGAGGGTCTCAGAAGGCTTCCTGGATGTGACTGGAAGGCAAGGTTTGGTCCAGACGTTTTTCAGAGGCCATTCCTTATCCCCACAGATACCTATATCTGAGGGCTCACTTTATAGTTTTGCCTGATGGCTAGAAAGAAGCAAATTTGCTCCAAGCAGAATGTGGTTAAGTCAACTGAAATTAAAGATTAATGAAAATTTAAAAAGTCAGGGAGTTGGCTCAAGTTTCTCAGAGATTTAGGAGTGGAAGGAAAGCTCAATGTCATGCACCGATACCTGCACTTCCCCTAATTCAAGAAAAGGGGGGGGGGGAAATCACACAAATCAGCAATAACAGTGGAAAACAGGATAAAATGTGCAAACCACCTGATTCTTGTGCTAGATTTTTCAAAAGCAGAATTCCCTTGGCCTTACCCAAGTTGGCTTCCCAAAGACCCCTTCGGCACTCACCTGGAGGTGCATACTCGCAGACATAGCTGTGCTTGACCATGCACAAGTCTGTGTTGCACTGGCCTGCAGGGCCCATGCGCACGCAATGGTCTGCGTTCGAGGGGTGGGGCTCGCCGGGTAGCCAGTTCTGACAGCTCTGCAGGTTGAACCCTTCCCCCTCCTGCAAAGGGCTGGGGCTTGCCGAATCGTTGAACCCAATCCAGACATCCAGGCTCCTAGTGGGGAAAGAAAGTGCAAAAGATATCAGAGACACAAATTCAAAAGATATCAGAAAAAAATCCAAACATTAGCCAAAAATCCAAACGTTTGGGTCTCTAGGAGTAAGGTGGGATACAAATACTGAAATTAGTTAAATAAGTAAGCAGGCCTCCATCAGTCTTGGAAGACTATGGTATTGTGCTCGGCGCTGCATATGCTGCATGCGAAGCACGAAAGCCTGGGTTGGCTTGTTATGGAGGATAGGCTGTTACCCAAGCAGCAAATCCCTCCTCTCCATGCCACTGAATTAGTCCAATGGAAAGGCAGAGCCGATACGACTGGATCCAGCTGGCGTCGCAGAGCTGGGCTAAGGACAGGAGCTCACCCTGTCTTGTGGGGCCGACCCGGGTCTCGAACCCTGGCCTGCTGGTTAACAGGCACAGTGTCTTAACCACTTGTGCCACCCACAGCCCTAGTTAAATAAGTAAGTAAATAAATAAATATCAGGGCAAGGAGACACAACACTGCAGATGCCATCAATGTACAGTGGACATCAGTATCTGTGGGCTCAGGATCTGCTGTTTCAACCGTCCATGGATGTTTCAACCGTCCCTGCACCTTTGAAGGCTGCCACGACCCACTTTTCATCATGTCTGGAAGTTTTGGAGGCCCATGCTCCGTGCTTCCAGATGCAACTGAAAATCAGAGCTGTTAACCAGATGTGGCTTCTGCTTGTGTTCTAAGGTCTTCCAATGAAGGAGGGAAACAAATATAGTGGGCCATACGCCCAGCATGACTTTCACATAGAATGGCACGGCCTCCGGATAAATTATGGTCACATTGGGTGCTAGACTTCAGCATCCGTGGAATCTGTCATCCACAACAGGCTGTGAAACAAAACCCCATGGGTAACAGGGGCTCACTGTATATGACACTTTACCATATATATGCTACTAGATTGATTACACGGTGCTATATTTCTTATAAGTCAGTGACAAGCAGATAGTAGGTTGGGATTCTTCCAGGAGCTCTGTGTGTGATTTGCAATTAATCAGCAGCAGATACTGACTCTCTGTCTTTTAACAATAGCAAGCAAAACTGCCAAGGAATAAAAACGTTCGCTCCCTTGACTGGCCACGTGCAGGGTGATCATATAGAATGGAGGACAGAGCGCCTGTACCTTTAAGCATTGCATAGAAGAGGGAATTTAGGCAGGTTTAGCTCAGCATAGAATGGTTTAAAAAGCAGCCCCTGCCTAAATTCCCTCTTTTATGCAGTGGTTAAAGGTACAGGCATCCAGTCCTCCATATTATATGGGCACCCTAGCCTTGTGCCAACAGCTTCCTTCTCTGCCTTAGTGGTCCTTGCCTTAAAATGAGAGTGTTAATTGGCTGCAGTGCAGGTCATTTGAGAGTTTATGTTATAGTCTTAGTTAAGTTAGGGCTGGGCTTTCCATAGGGCCAACTGAGGCTATCGTCTCAGGGAGTAGATTGGCAAGGGAGTGCCCTCTTCTGCTGCCAATTGTCTCCACTGCTACTCTACCTGCACCATGGTGGACTGGAAAAAGAAGGGACAGAGAGGAAGTGAGGAGGAGTGGTAGAAGCTGTACTCTGTACTTGAAAAAAGAAGAAGGGGACAGAAAGGAAGAGTGGAGGAGTGGTAGAATGTAGCAGCAAGGGGGGGGGGAGACTATATCAGGTAAAGCAGGATGCCTTGGGCACCAGGGGTATCGGATTGGCCCTGGACAGTGGTCAGTCAGCTACAGATCTGCACTTGTGAATATTATGTAACACAGGGTGTCCAAGGTTTTTGGCAGCCATAGCCTCCTGGTATGGTTGCAATCCTAACCCCCCGTTATGCCAGCATAAGTCCTGTGCTGACCTGGGGATGTCACAAAAGTGCCATGAGTGGGTTATAACCTGGGAGGGTGTTAGGCCAGTGCACAGACACGTGCCAGCCTTCCCACACCACCACAGCAACAGGAGGCATGTGAGTTAAGCCAGCCTAAATGGTTAGGATTGCACCCTGGCTTATAGAATACCATACATGCAGGACTTGTAAGGAGACTTACCCCCAAATCCAGAGTAACTACGGTTGCACGTAAGAGACTTTACATGCACCCGTAGTTACTGCATCACCTAGTGAAAACCTATGGGAAATTCATATTGGAATCCAGAGTAAGTTGTTCTTACACTGGAGCAAGACTCTGGATTTTGCCCATATTCTTCCTTGCCACCCTCCCAGACTCAGTGCCGGTCACGTTGACAGATGAGGTCATCCTGAAAAGTGCTTCAGCAGCAAAAGACGACAAAAATAACTCGCCCTCACTAACCAGCAGTTTTTTTTAACGACCTACAAAAATACATCCAAAGAACAAGTAACTGCTGTGCTTTGCTCCTGAGCTGCTGGCATTGCTTGTGGAGACTGGGCTTGGAAACAGCCGGTGAGCTGCCATCTCCAAAGGCCCGCGGAGATTTTCCTGTCCCAAGTCCAGCTATGATCTAACCTGGAGAGTCATAAAGAAATGTCGGAATGGACAGCACCTTGTTGCCCCTCTCCCACCTGCAGGCTACCAGCTCCAGCACCCCTTTTGTGCAGAAGGAAATGAAACAGGCACCTTTTTTCTTGTGACCCAACACCCCGCCAGCCACCTCCAGACATGGGGGAAGTGACAGAAATGAAGCCCAATTCAGGAGGAGGAGAAGGAGGGAGCCATCAAGTGATGATGGACGAGAGAAGGGGGGCTTGCGCTGGCTGCCACGCAGGCTAATGGGAAACAGACGGCCTCTCCAGTTGCTTTCCCACAAGAAACTGTGCAGGCTGAGACTCTTCCAAGAAAACTCTCCGCAGTTCCACCGTTCAGCTTCCCTTGCTAAAAAAGGGGAGCCTGGAGGGAAGAGGAAAAATGGCACCCCGGAATCAGATTCTGATTTTACTTAGCAGGACAAATTAGTTCAATTGAGGCAGAGACATGGACAATGGATGGCAGAGAAGAAGGAACATGCAACTGGAAAGTGAATTTCATCAGCCCCACATCAGATGTTGTGCCTCCTTTAGCCTATCAAATGTGGAGAGGCTGGCGGAGGTGGCATTTTATACTAAAACTCCTCCAGCAAACTGTGAACAGAAGATCAAGAGGCAGCCAGATGAACACTGGCAATAGATGACTGATGTCCTTCATGATATCCACAGATTCCAGCCACGTAATGATAATATCTTGTTCATTGTGAGGCAGGGATCCAAAGCAAAACAATAGTTTGGCATCCATCTCACCATTTGACAGGCCAGATTTAAAGTCAATCTGATCTAACTGATAGCTGGAGATTTGAAGGGATGGCTGGTTCAACGCAACAGGAGGTTTTGAAAGTTTTATATGTAGTTAGCTCCATTGGGAAGGGGAAATTTAATGGTGCAGGTTGATCTAATAAACTCCATAGAGCTTCAGGTTTCACATCTGAATGCCACATCAGATCTTTGGTTGACTCCATAGCAGGCTTATATTAAGGTTTGGAAGAATAAGCTTCAGTGGCTGCAATCCAAATCTCCACTTAGGCTGGAATAAGCCCCAGCGTATGTCTTGTGCTGACCTGGGGGTTGTCACAAAAGTGCGAAAAGGCACTTCTGCCCTACTCTTGGAGGGGTTAAGCCAATGCATAGGCATATACCAATCTTCCCACACCACCATGAATCATAGAATCTAATCAAAGAATCATAGCGTAGGAAGGGACCCAGTGGATCATCTAGTCAACCCCACCTTAGCAGGAAATCCTCGTCTTTTGGGGACCTGGGTCTTGAACCCTGGCCTGCTGGTTAACAGGCACAATATTTTAAGAGGGTGAAGATATGCCAGGTGAGTTAAAACCGGTAAAGGTGTCTCCTGCAGGCTATACTGCTAGTCTATATGGAATGAGTTTGACATCTCTGGTGGTCAAATCTGTTCTGCTTCTTTAATAAATTTTATTGGTGCAAATGAATCTTTGTTTATTAAATTTTTTTTCCGCCTTTCTCCCACAAGTGGTACTCAAGATGGCTTCAAGCTTAGATTGCCAGGGACAGATTTCTCCCTCCTCATCCTCCTTTTCTGTCCCTACTTCTATAATCTGTCCCTACATCTATCTCTTTATTTTCAACTGAAATAACTTACGATTATTTTCAAACAATTGTAGCCAGTCACAAACTATTATCTATTTTTTTTGTCAAGGTCATTCAGGTCTTAGCAGCTGATTTAAAGAAAACTCTTCTGCTGAGAAAAAAATATATTAAAAGGGCCTTATGGCCCTTATCAATTACCATCTATATCAGCTGCTGCCCTAACCAGACCTGGAAGGGTGCTAAATTTAGACTTTTATGTAAAGAAAACCAGCTGGTACTCAATTATCAGAAAACTTACGTTCTATCCTTTGGCAAGCGACCAAAGAGCAGGACATGGAGTATTAATAGTCATAGAATAGGTGACCACTTACAATTATCAGAACCACCTGAACTATGAGTATTGTGGCTGAGACAGGCTAGAAATAATTAAAAATACTAGAAATAATAAACCAGAAAAAAGCAGGCCTCCGTCAGTCTTGAAAGACTATGGTATCATACTTGGCGCTGCAGATGCTGCATACGAAGCACGAAAGCCTGGGTTGGATTGTTATGTAGGATAGGCTGTTACCCAAGCAGCAAATCCCCCCTCTCCACGCCACTGAATTAGTCCAATGGAAAGGCAGAGCCAATACAATTGGATCCAGCTGGTGTCGCAGAGCTGAGCTAAGGACAGGAGCTCTCCCTGTCTGGTGGGGCCAACCTGGGTCTCGAACCCTGGCCTGCTGGTTAACAGGCACAGTGTCTTAACTGCTTGCGCCACCCACAGCATATATAATAAACCAGAAATACAAGCAATAATTAAGTTCCTACATATCAAAGGCAGTCATTGCATTCTGGCAACTTATCCCTACTCATTGCATTCTGGCAAATCCAGAGTAACTACAGGAAGATGTAAGAGGCACTTACTCTGGATTGCTTTATGCATTTCCCATAGGTGGCACTCTACATCAGTGTAAAAAGGACAGCCAAAAAAACCTGTCCTTTTAGGGTCTAGCTTTGCCCCTTGGGAGTGTGTTCAATCCAGGTTTTTAAGATTATTATTCCAAGAGTCTCACTATATTTTCATCACAAGCTTGCATTTGGATTCTGGCTTGCTAAAGGTTGAGGCCAGGGTTTTTGTAGCTTCTATTTACATCTGGCTCAATTTAGATTTCATCACCCAGTGTCTAATACCTTTAATTTTATGTGACAACTTCCAACTGACCTGGCTCAAGGCAACTCACACAAACTTGAGACTTTTGGAGTGTTAACCAGATTCTGAATTCGACAGTGCAATCCAAACCCATGGTTAGGCTGGCATAAGTCTTGACACAAATCCTGTACTGCCCTGGCGGTGTCACTTCTGCGCCACCTAAGGTGGGGGTGGGGGGTTGGCAGTGCACAGAGATACGTCAGTCTCCCCACACCAGCACGGGAATTGGGAGATGAGTGAGTTGTGCTGGTCTAATGGTTAGGATTGAATCATTTCCTGACATCCCATCCTGTCTGATGTCACCTCTGGCCATGACATCACTTTTATGTTGATGACATCACTTCTGGGGGTCTTAGACAGACTGACATTCTCAGAAGGGGTTCCCGGGCTGAAATATTCGAGAAACACTATCTTATAGAATTAATTTATAGTTCACATGGTGTAGTACAAGTTTCTCAGCAGCTGCTTGCAAAACCTGTAAGGATATCGTTAAAAATAAATTTAACAGTGAATTTTCCTCCATCTTCCTGTTTCTGATACGTTGTATATTCAATTGTTAACTTTCTGCTGATCCCTGACCATATTAATAAACTGACCCCTAAATTGACTTTACCTACAATCCAGAGTAACTACGGGAGCACGTAAGAGACATTACGTGCACCCGTAGTTACTGCACCACCTAGTGAAAACCTATGGGAAATTCATATAGCAATCCAGAGTAAATTGTTCTTACACTGGAGTAAGGACTCCCCGTAGTTACTCTGGATTGTGCCCCAAGTTAACAAATTGACTGTATTAAAAAAATAAATTGACCATATAAAATAAATAATTTGATCATATTAATAAATTAATAAATAAACTTGACCCACGTGTGTGCAAAAGGATGTCTGTGAATCTTCCCTGCAAACCCAACTTCCCTCCATGCCTGGAAAAAGAGTCCCAGCTCTTTCTTGGGCTTGGAGGAAATCAAACCCAGAAATGTTGAGCAGCATCTGGGATGACAAGCGTGGGCTTTGAAGTGGTGCAGAGTCTGTCAGGGTCCAGGGCTGGAGGAAACAAACAGCTCTTTTTCAGAGAGGATGAAAGAGGAGCCATGAACAGGAAGCAGCCATTGGAAGAAACAGCAAAAAGAAAAGGAATAAAGAAGGGGGTATACAGAATCTTGGATCTTGACTGGTTCAACATGAGTGGCTGCATCATCCACTGCAGGGAAGAGATGGGGGGAACTTGCCAAATATGTGAGCAGAACCAAGAAAAATCACACAAGCTCTGCAAAAAAGCTTCATCCTATACCATCCTATACCTATACCTGATCCAAGAGCTTGGCATCCCCAGATTTCAATATCCACTGCTCAGTGGTGGGCACCAGCAGGTTCGCACCTACTCTATAGAACCGGTTCTTAACAAGAGATAGTACATATAAAGTTTAAAAATAGCCATTTAAAAGTGGCTGCCAGATGGACAGAGAACCGGTTCTTAATTTCTTTGAAGCCCATCACTGCCACTGCTGCAGAACACATGGCTAAAGGGACAAAAGAAGACCAACTGAAAAGCACTTCCGGTGCAGGGTGACCATATAGAATGGAGGACAATGTGCCTCTACATGTAAGAAATTGCATAGAAGAGGGAATTGAAACCTCGCCCCCACCCCCCAAAACACACACACACCAGCTGTTTGGGTGAGTAGATCTTTTAAATTTAGCTGGGCACTGTAGCCAGCCAATTTAATTTTGTTCAGTGCTGAGACCCGGGGAAAACAATATATTGGGCCCTTGTTTTATCTCCAGGCTTGGCACCTGTGGATTTAAGAATCCATGGATGATAAGTCATGGTTGGAGAATCGCAGAACCTTCCCAGAACACCAACAGAAGTTGCCTATGTGAACTGGAAGTAACTTCCAGTCCCACACAGGAAGCCTTAAAAGGCGGCAGTAAAAACCACAAGTGACCTTCAGAGGTGCGGATCTCAAGGAAGTTACTGCTGTGCTGGATGTAATTATCTGCAAGTATTGATATCAGTGTGGAGGATGATCTGGGATGGATCACCCATAGAAAACAAAAGCCCACTAGGTGGGAGAATAGCATTTTCAGGATGCAAAGAGGCAATGTGCTCATTGTACTCTCCTGTAGAGACCCCAAAAGTAACTTCACTTACCGGGTTACCCGAGACACCAAGAAGCTTTGAATGTCAGGGCTGCTGACGAAGGCTAGGTTTCCGTTGCCATATTCCTTGCAATGCTTCTGGGCTTCCAACCACTCAGCTTTTTCTGACCCCAGCCAGTAACAGTGACCATTACCAGAGAAGATGACGCTGTCCAAGGGGCATTCCGGATGGACCACTGCAGTGGAGAGCAACCATGTATACACTTTTAGGCCATTCCCAAGAAGCTCAGAAGTTTCCCTTTGCTTTTCATCCTTGCTGACACAACAGAGTTGGTCCCTTTACATCTGCAGTACTGGTATCCACAGATTTGATTATCCATGGATCTGTAGATGGTAAGGTACTGACAGTTTGGCAGTAACTGGCACTACCAGAAACAACTATTGGTTGTGACACGGCCCACCCTTGGCCCAGGCTCACTATAAAATACATTGCTGAAGTATTTGGGAAAATCTTCCATGTTTAATTTGGGAACTGAATCCCCATGGATACCAGGGGCCTCTGTACAGTAGAAACCCACATTTCCTATTTTTAGGCCAAAACCGAAAGTTTTTAATGGTTTTATAAAACCAAGTCTCCTCAACCCCCATTCTTTCCAGCCTGGAAGGGAACCCCAAAAGCCTCCTGAAGAAGACTGGAAGAAGCACAAGCAGATTGATCAATTGGGCAGATCAGTGGTCCAAGCGGACTGTGCTTTCAGGGTGCCCTTCACCCCGAGTCCACTGCCACAGCCCATCACCAACACAAGCAGTATGATCTGGTTCATGCTTTTCAATGAGAAGCATATCATTTCCTTACTTCCATGGTGCATCTGTCCAGGAAGATTTCAACTCACCTCTCCCAGGTTCTCTGTCCTGTGCCGTGATGCTATACTTGACTGAGAGGCTAGTCCCCCCTTGGTTCCTTATCTGTAGCCTCAGACTTTCGTTGGTTTTTACCACAGGGGGACACTGCAGCTCCAACTCTTCTGGGGGTGCCACCACAGTGACTTCGGTTTGGGCTGAGGTCAACCGGTGTCCAACAAAAACAGTTGCTGTGATGTTGTAGTGTCCCGGCACTGTGTACATGTGAAGGACAGCTGTTTTAGTAGTATTCGTGCACCCTGTCTGGTCCCCAAAGTCCCACTGAAGGGTACCGACAGCAATTGGAATGCTGACATTCAGGACCACTGATTGGTAGAGGCCACAAAGGGTAGGTGGCTCCATGAAGGAAACCGGCAGCTGAGTCGGGAAGACACTGGAGACAAGGGAAGGGCCACCACAGAAGAGTCCATTGTACGGCTCGGCACAAAACGGCAAACAGTCCATGGATGCATTTGGTTCGAGGGCAATGCCACACAGGCAGTGCCCGTCATCACTGAAACCACCATAGTTCAGCTCCGCAGTGTAGCAGTGGGCACTACACATCTCCTCTGTCATGTTCTGAGGAAGGTGTGACGTGAACTGGACAATGGAATCTGGCAGTCCTGTGTGGTTGTCGGTCAAGCATGCGATGTAGGGAGTTCCTGCAAGGGACAGAAAAGAAGGTGCTTCACCAAAGTTTCCAAAACTCTTCCTTAACAGTAACCCCAGCTGTGGGAGAACAGAAGCAAGACCAGGGATAATGAAGCAAATCAAAGAAGGTGTAAGGGAAGGAGTTAAGTGCAACAGAGTGGTAGGGAGGAGAGGCACAGAAGTATCTTACAGCACTTCTGTAAAACCTCCAAGTCAACAGAAGGACTTACGTTGGGACTTAGGCCAGCTTAACTAGAGGTTAGGATTGGAGACTTAGGCCTATATCCTAAAGTGAAATTAAGCCCCTTGCTCCGGAGCAGTTAAGATGACTTTCCATAAGATTACACTGGAGGATGTCGTAACTGCGCGGACCCATAACTGCTCTGGATTTAGCCCTTAGGGCACAATCCAGAGTTAGGGCAGAGAGGAGTACCCTAGCTGGGCTGCCCCAACTATTCTGAATCCACAGCAGAAAGTTATTCTAAATCCAGAGTCAGGAAGCCTGGGTAGCCCTACCTGCTCCAGAGCATGCTCAGGAGGCACTAAGTCAGTGGGCACCTGGGGAGGGCTTACTTGTTCAGTGTGAATAAGGAATAGCTGTGGTGCCTGCCTTATAAGGAGTCCCTGATAAGATGCCAGTACAGTCTAGAGTGAATACAAGGGGCTTCTTGGAGTGGCCTGCTGTATCCCCTGGTTAGTGGCTGCCGTAGTTGTGCCATATCCTGAAGTTGAGAGGCAGGGGCTGCAAGTAGGCTGGCCAAAATTTCAAATTTTTGGTCAACACTGCCATTCTTACTCTGCCTTATCATGGACCCCCATGGGTCTACTCAGATTTATACCTGGTCCTGAAATGGTATAACTTTGAGGAGCCGGTATAGGGCATTTCTGCTCTGCAAACAGGCTCTGGATGTAGAGTAACTGCTCTGCCATCCGTCAGTCTTGGAAGACTATGGTATTGTGCTCAGCGCTGCATACACTGCATGCGAAGCACGAAAGCCTGGGTTAGATTGTTATGGAGGATAGGCTGTTACCCAAGCAGCAAACCCCCGCCCCCTCCACACCACTGAATCAGTCCAATGGAAAGGCAGAGCCAATACGATTGGATCCAGCTGCGTCGCAGTGCTGGGCTAAGGATGCTCTGCCATAGGCAATGCTAAACATGCCATCAACATGCCTCCCCTGAATTGCCTAGGTTGCGCCAGTTAGGGCAGCACAAATACAGATGTCTTGGGGCAGCCTATGTTGCCTTGCTCTGCCCCAAGCCTCTTCGAGAATAACTAGGGTGGCCACCTTGCAGTTGGGTCAGCCCAGTGATCAATAGATAGTTCAAAAATTCTAAAATAATTCAATCTTCCCCAGCCTAATGTGATAACAATTACATTTTGAAAACAGCATTGTTCTTATCCTTCAATATTAAAACATATTTTTAAAAGGGGTTATAAAAAACTTTCTGAACAGTTTTAAAAGATATTTGTAGCAATAAAAATACAATATATTTTAAAGGTTCAAATAACTATTTTTAGCTGAAATCTTCAGCCTGGCCCTATTTGCAGGTCAAAAGCAGCTGAAACACTCTTAGGACTTTATGCTCTTATAAATACTATTAAGATCTTAGGAAGCTTTAACCAAATAATTCAAGCTTTGAAAAAGCTTCCAGACCCAAACAATCCAATTTTATTCAGCAAGAAAATTTTAAGCCTTTAAAAAAAATTAAAATTTCCTTGTGCCTCTTTACTGCATGATGAGATTTTTTTTAGCCTCTGAAAGATTCCATCCCAGCCCGCTTTGAAAATACCACTGGCATCCTAACCAACAATGCAAACCGAATTTACAAAGGGATCCAGAGAGAGTCTTGAGATAATACACACCCAGATATCTTTGGACCTCAAACTTCTTTTGCTGATGAGATGTTGGTTTACAAAACTGGTGAACCCTCCAAAACTAGGAAGAATTCAAGGGATTTAAATGAACTTGTTTTTACATTTTAGTCAGCTTTTAAAATTCTTGGTTCTTTTCCAAACCCAAGACTGGAGACACTCACTAATATCTCTAGTCAAAACTATAGCTCAAACAGAAGAACAGCTCCACATGACACAAGCACTATTATTTGCACCACTGGTACTCGGGCATTTCAGCCCAGGATCCCCTTACAAACTTAAAAACTTGACTGGGACCCCCTGTCAAACTTACTAGGATGTGACATCACTGTGATGCCAGAACTCCTCCATGTCTATTCAGATTAAATCCCATTGTGTTCCATAAGAATTACTCTCAAGAAAGCCTTGTGCCAGATTCCAAGTTGGTGGATTCCACCCTCTTCCAACCCCCCTGACCTGAGGTGAATGAATACCTACTTTGAATACCACTGATTTAAATACCACTGATTTAAACCATGTACCCTTGGTATCCACTGGGGATCTATTCATAGGAACCCCTGCAAATACTGAATTTCATGGATAATTGAATCCACGGGGGTGGAATCCATTGAATACATGCAGTGGGCACCACTGGGCACCAGGCATCATTACTGGGCAGCAGCACTTAGGGAGCTTTTGCACCCATACCCATACTTCAGAACATTTCCAGAAGGCACTTCCAGTCACATCAGGAAGGTCCTCCATCCATGGGCCAGACATTCCCAGATACCCAAATCCATGGGTTCGGAGCAACCAAGTAAGATGGGCCCTCTGTACTATATTGTACTGCTCAATCATCAACAATTCACTATGCACACTCTCTTCTCTTACCACAAGTAACGCTGACAAACGACACGTTGAAAAGTGGAAGGTTTGCCAGCTTTGGAGGCTGGGCGCATATAGTCTCCGAGGGATGTATAACTCTAACTTTTCTTTCTTCCACCCAGCGGGGGAGCCAGGCGAGGTTGCAGTCACAAAGGAGTGGATTCAAACTTAAGTTTCTGAAACAGACATATTATTTTGTCAGTGACAGGTATTAATCACCCCTTTGTGGTTCTCCTTAATGCACCCCTTGAAATGCGTTGCTTTGCAAAGGGCTGCACATGAAATTAACAACTAGTAAACCATGCAATGATTATGTTTCCCATTCCCCATAACAGCAGAATTATGCAATTGCCTTTTCTAGTCCACAAATAATTGCAAATACATTCTAAATATAATGTAGGGTCGGTTTTACATTCCAAAAACTGCTCTGCTATATCCCGTTAAATGGGTGTTGTGGTAACTTGACAGCTGAGACAGAGAGAGAATGAGGCAGAAATCAGCCAGAAAGAGAGTGTACAAAAGTTTCCAGAGGGCTTTAAAAGGATTACAAAGAAATCTGTCCAAAAAAAATGGAAATTAATACCCTTTGAAATGTTGATTTGAAGAAACAAAGGCACATTTTTTAAAAGGCAACCTTGTTGTGAAAGTGTCACCTGTAACAAAGAGCATCCAACACTTAGAATTTTAGAGGCTGACAATCCAGGGCTCTTTTTGAGCACATATTTCTTTTGGGTGCCAGGGACCCCCACTAAGGGGGGAGCAGGGTTAGGATTAAGTGGATAGGGCAGGAGTTTCCAAAGTGTCCTGTTAGGCTGGCATAAGTCTCAGACAAGTCCTGTGCTGGCTCGGGAGTTTCAAAAAAGTGCCATGAGACACTTCTCCACCACTCCTGGGTGGGCGAGGGGGGGGGGAAGGTTAGGCCAGCGTACGGACAAGCACCAGCATCCCCACACCACCACAGGAATGGGGAGACAGGTTAAACATGCCAGTGTAAATTCGTTAGGATTGCATCCTGCGTATTGCGATGCCATGGCATTGGACATCACAGCATACTCACAGCAGCATTGCAGGATGTCCCTCCTTCCTGTTCCCCCCAGGCACCACTATCTTGGATCTCTCAGAAGATTTAGGTACTGTAGTCTTGGATCTTGTGAGATTTTGTGAGTTCCAAGACGGCGATGCCCAGTTGAGCCAGGAAGAAGAAGCGCAGGGGCATTGTGTCCCAGATACATTTGGGAATCACTGGCCTAGGATGTGTCAAGAGCCATGGTGGCTAGAACTAGGCATCCTATACACAACTGCCCTATGTGGTGAGCCAGCAGGGTGACAAATTGGAACATCTCCTTGCATTATGTTATGGCAGAAGTTCCATCCACCCACACAGACTGGTGACTGGCTTGTCTTGGTGGGAAGGGCTCAGTGGTGGGCTTCAGGGGGTTCTCACAGATTCTATAGAACCCTTTGCTAATGAGCACCTGGTTCTGAGAGCTGGTTACTAATGGGACATGGAACCTGTTGTTAATTTAGGTTATTAGGACATAGAACCTGTTGTTAATTTATTTGAATCCCACCACTGGCTATACAGGAGGGGCCCCTATGTCTATGGATCCTGTATCCACAGATCTGATTCAGTATGGGTCTTCAAGACTTCCATTGTGCTGGGGTCTGGTCCCACCTGCACCTCTGATGGTCTGTTGCTGGACTCCAGTTTATAGGGTTTTCTGAAGTCCATAGAGGCCGTGCATGTCCACCTGTCAACCTTTGGCTCATTTTCCAGTTCTAATCCTTTGGCAACTGCTAGTGTCCAATTGTTTTTACAAATATTTTTTTTCCAACGAAAATGAAGTTCACAAAGTGGTACTTAAAAAGTAAGTGGTTCTCGCTAAACAGCAGCCTAGACTGAACTCTGATGCTGTGATCCAAAAATACCTTTTGGGAAGAAAACTGGGTTTATCAACAAAACCTATTCATTATATGCAATTCATAACCATTTATCTATCCTCTCAAAACTGTAATTTTGCCAGAATGCTCAAAATTACCTAGCTAATAATTCATGTACCTTGACAGGTTCAGGAGTCCTGATTCTCTAGTAAAAAAAAATTCGCTCAGGCAGATACACGTGTTGCAAAGATAAAATAAGCAAGCAAAGACCATCCTGAGCAACATGGAGAAAGCAAACTCCAGAGGCTTGGACCATAATTTATGACATACCCTACAATCCAGAGTAACTATAGGAGCACGTAAGAGATATTATGTGCACCCAGAGATATTACTGTACCACCTAGTGAAAACTTATGGGAAATTCATATTACAATCCAGAGCAAATTGTTTTTATACCGGAGCAAGGACTTCCCATAGTTACTCTGGATTGCGCCATCGTGAGGTTGTTTGGGTCCAGCTGTGATTCACCCAAGATCATCAAACTCAGCTTCACTTGCTAACAATTGCCCCAAAACCAAAGGCACAAAAAATGTGGATTGCCAGAGTCTGTAGTATCCAAACCTATAATCTAAGCCTTTATTTAAAGCAGTAAAATCTACATTTTGAAATGCAAATAAAATATTCCTCATTTTTTGTCATTATTATTCTGAACCAAGACTATCCAGAATTGTGTAGTTGTTCCAACTCAATGAAACTTTTAGTTCGGCCTTTCCCCTGCCCCCAAAAAGGAGGGGGCGTCAAGAAATTGTCTGCAATAAAGTTCATTAAAGAACAGATAGAAGTTTCCAGAAATCAGAAATAATGATTTATTCCCATTTATTCCCATCAAAAAAGCAAAATTCTTTTGAGAAAAATGCAGCATGCATGAACTTACATTTCACTTAAATTAAATAAATTAGCAAATATTCCATCTTCTAACACAGATATCTTGTTGTTGCTTATATTTCTGCAGTCAGAAAAAGAAGGGTGGGAGAGAGAAAAAAAGGATTTTATTAGTGTACAAAAACAATTTGTCTACTTGCTCATCCCCACTGGTAAGTGTTCACCAGAAAATTAAGCAGCAGTCGCTGAGACTCCCTATAAGCCGAAATCCCACATATGGCACTTGAGTTGTGCACGCCTCTGCCCAAAGGCCTCACACTGGCCTGGTGCCCAGAGATGGAATTTCAGACCTGGCGCATTTTCAGACCAAGGTATCCTTACGGCATAAAGCGGTATAATTGTTGTTGGCTATGGATTTGGCTGTCTCGTTAAACCACCTCTCCCTTCTGGCACCAGGAGCCGACAGGTCCCGAGACACATCAAAAACTTTCAACTGCTCAACTCTTTAGGACCGACGATCCACCTTTAGCTTCTGTAGGACCATTGGTCTGTTTTTCAATTAATAGACAGCAGAATTCTTGCTAGCAAAGGCCACAAGTTTTGGGGAAACTGAGGCACTGAAAGTCACAGCCAATTCTGAGTCTTGGCCTGAGTGTGCAAAAAGCACTGGTGAGTCTCAGATTCTGCATAGGATTTTTAAAAACTGATTTATACCTCAACTGTCTCATGCCGGTGCATATATCCAAGGCAACTTATAAAGTTTTAGTTCTTTCCCTCCAGCTGTCCTCACAACAACCCTGTGTGGTAGGAACTGCTGAGAGTGACTGGCTCAAGGTTACCCAGGAAGTGTGATGGCCAAGGAGAGACTTGAATCTGGATCTTCCAGATCTTAGCCCCACACCATCAAGGCACATCCTGGATTGATGTGATGTGCTGAAAATGGCCTCAAGGCAAAAAGGGAAACAGAGAGCATTACTCATACAGAATAATCTAGGAATAACAAACTTGTTTTATACAGATTTAGGCCAAAGTTAGCATTTGTGGTGACTGCAGAAGTGACGTCATTAAGCAGAAATTAACATAGTTTAAGCAATTGAAGTTCAGAAATCAGTGTTTGGTTCTGACATAGAAACTCATTAGCCGCAAAGAAATTGTGCAAAAATTCAAAATATGTGAGTGCCCAATTGTAGTGGGGGCTGGATAGCTTCCCAGAGTTGCATTCAACCTGTGGGCCTTATATTTGACTGTACAGTGGTAACTCTCATACCAAGCGCCTCACATAATAAGCGTTTCACATAACAAGTATAAATTTCCAAGAAATCTTGCTTCACATAACAAGTTTCGCATTACTTAACAAGCAGGT
Source organism: Cryptoblepharus egeriae (assembly GCA_030015325.1). Lineage (NCBI taxonomy): Eukaryota > Metazoa > Chordata > Lepidosauria > Squamata > Scincidae > Cryptoblepharus > Cryptoblepharus egeriae. The sequence continues at coordinate 10,255,291 of JAREYC010000012.1, forward strand.
GCGCTATGGGCACATGTGCTATGCAGCCCTGATGCTCCTCATGGAGGCTCTTTAAAAGGGCTGCCGGCCACCTCTGCTGCCTCTAACTGCCCCCAACTTTAGGGGCAATTGCCTGGGGGTGGCAGAGACAGCTGCCTTTAACTGCCCCCAAGGGCCCCCACCAGCCACCTTGAACCTCCAGCAACAGCCCAGATAAGCCTCCCAGGAAAGTGTCTTTGTTTGCAGCCTCCTAACCATGTCTGCTCATAAGTAAGCTCCATTGTGTTAAATGGGGCTTTCTCCCAGGAAAGTGTCTTTAGGATTGCAGCCTAAGTAGACTTCATAGGATCATGCACACTGAATGATTGCAGTAAACCATGGTCAAGAAGTCTGAAAATCTGTCTCCAGCCAGAAGGTCCTTACATCTTAAACCAAAGAAAGGACAGAGGGGACTTATAAAGGGCTCCTAAAATGGCCAAGAGTGGTCTGTTTGGAAGGCCCCTTCCAGAGACTGCCTTAAACCAGTGGTCTCCAAACTGTGCACTACTTCATCCAGAAAAGCCATTCAGTTGCCACTTGCAATTCAGCATGGCAGCCTCTTATCTTTCGAGCCAAATTTCAAGGAAAGTTGTGCCAGGCAGCCATGTCTGCCCGGAAATCAGCCTGCTGGGCCAACGGGCCATGGAAGTGGCTGGCGTGACTTGCTGAGAAGATTGGCTTGAAATTGGAGAGGGTATGGAACAGAAAGTGCCACACCGTGCCAATGAAGATGACTTTTTCTGGATGCTGGATACAACCAAAGTTTGATGCCTGCTCTGTTGGATGGGGTGGGGGGGAAAGGTGCCCAGGCTGGGGTTGGGGAATATCTATTCCCAACCCCTTATGGAGAGCTGCGCTAACCTGAGGAGATAGTTAGTGAGCCCTTCTCCTTCCTCTGCAGGGATTCCCTGAGGAGACAAAGGAAGAAGTTTCTCTCTGAAGGGAGCATATAATACCAGCTCCTATGGATAGTGTCACCAAAGCAATGAACGTGAATTTGGAAAAACTTTGGAAATTAGTGGAAGATAGGAGGGCCTGGGGTATCTATGGGGTCACAAAGGGTTAGACATGATTTAACAACTGAACAACACGGAGCCTGGCACTGGTCAAAGGGAAGAATCCCACTGTGCCTCAGTCCACCTCCTGGATGCAATGGGTATATGAGTTAAATATGATTTTGTTCAAATTGGGTGGGTGTTCAAAACTTTTTTGGATCTGGTGACATATCACTAAATATACTCACAAATTCAGACAGGTGTGAAGTGTGAGGTGTGAGTGGTCAGGGTGGCCATATAGAATGGAGGATAGAGTGGCTGTACTGTTAACCATCTTATAGAAGAGGGAATTTAGGCAGGTTTAGCTTAACATACCCCCAAAATCCAGAGTAACTACAGGAGCACGTAAGAGATTTTATGTGCACCTGTAGTTACTGCACCACCTAGTGAAAACCTATGGGAAATTCATACTGGAATCCAGAGTAAGTTGTTCTTACACCAGAGCAAGGACTCCCCGTAGTTACTCTGGATTTTGACCATAGAAGGGTTTAAAAAGCAGCACCTGCCTAAATTCCCTCTTCTCTGCAATGGTTAAAGGTTATTCTATATGGTAAAAGAATATTCTATATATCCATTCGATATCAGTGGTTAATCTTTCGTTTTCTGAGCTAAAACCCACCCCACTCAAAGCCGCTACTTGAACTATCATAATGGAAAAGGGCAGGTAAGTAAAGTTATTCCCTTTATCCAAGGGGCTGTGGGTGGCACAAGCGGTTAAGACGCTGTGCCTGATAACCAGCAGGCCAGGGTTTGAGACCCGGGTTGGCTCCACAAGACAGGGTGAGCTCCTGTCCTTAGCCCAGCTCTGTGATGCCAGCTGGATCTAACAGTATTGGCTCTGTCTTTCCATTGGACTAATTCAGTGGTGTGGAGAGGGGGGATTTGCTGCTTGAGTAACAGCCTATCCTCCATAACAATCCAACTCAGGCTTTTGTGCTTTGCATGCAGCGTATGCAGCGCCAAGCACGATACCATAGTCTTCCAAGACTGACGGAGGCCTGCTTATCCAACAAAAATATCTGCTTTTGGCCACAATTTTGCAACTGGCCACTTCAGAGTTTTACTTGCCAGCTGACCAGAAACTTCTTTTAAATTAAAGTGGACGTCGTCCAGATGCTGAATATGTGTCTTGCAGGCCTAGTGGAAGGATGGAATTGCAAGATCCACTCGGCCACGACTAACAAGCACGGTGCCAAATTCTAAAAGGGAAGCTGCATTTGAGTGCTGTAAGATTACAAAGGGCATAACCAGTACTTACAATTTTGTCAGGGAAGTCAGACGTGCAAAAGCCTCAACGTTTAAAGTACTGATCTTGTTACTGGAAAGATCCCTGGAGGGAAGAAAAGAGGGGGAGAGAAAAGCTTGTTACCATTCACATTTATTTTGTCTTTCTTCCATCACCAGGGCTTTAAAAAAAGGCTGGCCTCTCTCCGCTTCATTCCAGACTCAGACAAAAAGCTGTTTTTTTGGCATATGGGAACAGAGGGGTTCTCTCAGCCAAAGTCAACACCTTTCCGTTGGAGACACTCAGCGCTCCCAAGTGCTGGATTATCCATTGAGATAAACGAGGCTTCATATCCACAAAACCAGCCGAAAAACATTGCAAGGGGAGCATGCGCTTTGGTGTGATATGTTAGTCCAGTGGCATACCTAGAGGGGGGGCAGATCGGTCAATCTTTGGTGGGGACGTGAAAGGGACCCCTCTTGTTTGGAGCCATTCCAGTCTTGGGGGGGGGGGATGAAGCCTCTCCTCAAGACTGAATCCACCCCCTCTTACTATACCACTGCGTTCCTGCTCTTATTCCTTAAAGCAAGCAGCTCCTCATGGATTGTCCTTTTATGGCTCCATTTTGTTCCCCCTACCTGGAATGACTCCAGACTGGAGCCTCCCCCCAAGATTGACTGCTTCCGCCCCCTCTTGCTATGCCACTGCGTTACTGATAAGTGCAAGCATTGGTAACCAGAAATAGGACAATCGTAACTTCATGAAGAGATGTACCGAAACTGTAAAGGTTATACCAGGTCAGGAATCAATCCAAGGTGATAAGTTTTAAACTTTACAAGAGTGTGGAGTCTGAGGAAACACAACTGCCCTTATTGCTATATTTTTGTTTACCATCCGAACTGCAATTTTTACCTTTAGGAAGAACTTTGGATGAAAATCAAAGTGTGGAACATTTCTGCAGAAAATATTAATCATAAGACATAAAAGCCCTGCTGGATCAGGCCAAAGGCCCATCCAGTCCATCTCATGATGGTCCATCAGATGCTCAGGGACCACACAGCCATTTCTTGCCATTCCCTTGCATCTGGCACCCATCATTGTTACCCATGATGGACGTCTTCTCTATCTAGTCTTCAATCCCCTTTTAAAGACATCCTACTCCAAATATCAACATCACATCCTGTGGGAAGGAGTTCCACAGATAAATTACATGCTGGGCAAATAAACTTTTCCTGTTTTTTCCCCTAACTCCTCCAATATTAAGTTTTAGTTACTGACCCTGGTTCTGGCATTTAATGGTACAGGAAAGATCTTCCCTCTACCCATTCTATCCAGTCCATGAATAATTTATATGTCTCAAATGACGGAGAAGGAAAGATTCTGTTCACAGCCTGGACAGTCATTTGAGATGGGATCCGGCGTTTCCTAACATCTATCCAATTACTCTTGCATTGCATAGGTTTTTCCATGTTTTTCCACGTTTTGCAACTGAAGAACTAAACTGAAAAGAACCGAAGCAAAAAAGTCAAATTTAACTCCAGGCTCTTTTTATTTTTCAGATGCTGAGAAATATTTATTCCCAATAAATAATTTTTTTCTCAATAAATAAATTTATTCTCAATAAATAATGACCAATAAGTTTCAATAATGACTCAATACAGACCGATGAACTGAAGAACAGAGCATCCTTACAATTTCTCATTGAACTTATGTCAAGAGAATTATGGCAACCCTATACCATTATAACCTGACCAGCTTCAAAAACTAATATGGTGGAATTTTTTTTAGGTGAGTCTCAATGCTAAAAAATTTGGGAACCGCTGCTCTAGATCATTAGTTGAACCCACGTTAAACTTTCTCAGTCAACTAAATCAAGATAAGTTTAACCTTCAAGGATAACAACTGGAGTAAATTATTTTATACACTAATAATAGAGACTGCACAAGACTCAGAATTATTCTTGGTTTTCCAATTATGGTACTTGATGGGTGGCAATTTGAGCATGCTTGCATTGTGGGAGCCATCTAGACCAGTGACTTTCAACCAGTGTGCTGTGCCACACGTGAATGGTCTGTAGGTGTGATGTAGAAGTTTGTGGAAAGGATCATTTATCAGTAGAACCAATGGGGCGTGAGCCCCGCATTGGCAGCATGATGTTCTTTGTCAATGGTCCAAAAACTGATGATGTGCCTTGATAATTTTAGCACCTTCTCAGTGTGCTGTGAGATGGAAAAGGTTAAAAATCACTGGTCTAGAGTCCATTACAGAAATCTAGAGGTTCAATCTAATGATTTCTCTCGTTCAAATCAATTTCCACTTGCCGTGACTGCTTACTGGTTGCCTGCACCACGCTCTCCTTGCCCAGAGAAAGTAAAGCTGCAATCCTAACCAACATTCCAACATTGGCATTAACTGCGCTAGTGGTGCTTGTGCAGCATCCTGCATCCACAGAGGTGCAATCACGGAGACCACATCAAGGTGAGGCAATTTTCCCTAGACTGGAGTTACGTTATCCTTATGCCAATGCTGGAAAGTTGGTTAGGATTGCACCGTAAATCTCCTGTTTTTGTGTAACCTACATTCTTCCCAAATCTCTGTTTCTCAGTCCTCTGATAATGATATTTTCCTCGCTTAAGCTGCTCTATAACACCTAGGGCACAATCCAGAGTTACTACAGGAACACATAAAAGACATTATGTGCACCCGTAGTTACTGCACCACCTAGTGAAAACCTATGGGAAATTCGTATAGCAATCCAGAGTAACTTGTTCTTACTCCGGAGCAAAGACTCCCTGTAGTTACTCTGGATTTCACCCTTACTCATGATTCTGAAGGTTTTGGCCTCTGTACCTGCATAGCTCACATGCCCTGCTTTAACGCACCTCTCACTTCCCATAAGTCACGGACACAATTTGTCAATATTCTTTTGGTGACAGACCCTGAGCAAGCAGAATATATGAGAACATTATGTGACATCACAGAAACTCAGCGCAAGAACATTCTATGACATCACAGAAACTCAAGTCAGTGGCTGACGGGAAAATTAACAAGCAAGAAGTTAGTGACAGGTTTTTGCCTGTTTAAATTTCAGTCTCCATTAGAATACAGTCAAATAGCTAAAAGCATTTTTAAAAATAACAGCTGGATCAACCACAGGAATTCCCAAGCAATTTCCCTTCCTTATGTCAGAAACAAAAAAAAATAAAAGTATTATTCCTTTGAAACCAAGTTAAAACTTTGGGATAAATGAGGCCAGTCAAGAAGAATTTGTTTTTTGCCAAGACGCAAGCAAGAAAACATGAAATATTCAACTGGTTAGGGGTGCAGGAAAACATATCTTCTCTGAAAGAGTCAGGGAAAAAGAGAATTAAATTTCCCTGTATTTATTTTCTTATTTTTGTTCGCAGTTAAGCAGCACATTAAAAGGGTTGCAGCGCACCACACCACACATTTTTATTTTTTGCAAAGTTCAAGATTTAATTCATGCAAACGGAGCTAAGAGAGATGGCTGGAAAAGATGTCAGCTATTCCGTTATGCCGATGACAACGCACAGGGAGGCCACTGTGCAGAAACTGAGCCCCTGTAAAGGAGCTGGATTCGCACCAAGGACCGTTTTTCTGTCTACTCCCACTCACCAGGCGGAGGACCAAGAACACGAGATTAGTTCTGGCGGATCAACACCACTGCAGCTCCGCTCAGCACCGTTTGGCTGCTTTCCGCCTGGTACAAACTCTGTTGTTTTTATACCTCAAGCTGCATTTTTCTTGGCTCTCCGATGTGGACATCTAGTCCCGCACTGCTTAGAAGGGTTTTCCATCTCCTGCCCCCAAAACCTAAATGATGTGCGGCAAAACTTCAAAATCCTGCCTGCATTGGGAAGCTTGGTTTTACAAAAAGTCCTTCTGCAGGATCATTTATCTCTTCCTGACATCTCTAGAATGGAGGCGTCCTTTTAAAAACATTTTATGTCAAAAAAATTTGAGTGCACTGGGGTTCCTGGCTGCCTGGTAAACCTTTCTTTTATTTCAGATCTTCTATTCAAAATGTATTTAGAATATATTTTAACTGTGTCCTAAGTGCAAAGTAGTTTATTATCAACATACACAAGTAGAGAGAGAGAGAGAGAACATTTGAAAAACTGTGTGACGACTGAAAGGCATTCTGCAGATGTTCCAAGGCACTCTTTCCATCAAAGGCACTTCCAATTTAGGGCACAATCCAGAGTAACTACAGGAACTACTACTGCCTCTTTCAGCATACACTACTATGTGATCTCCATATATGTGACTTCCTTCATGCCCCCCTACCTCCATCCTCCTGGATCGCATCCCAAATACATGTCACTTAAATAATGACATTTTCTTACGGCGCAATCCAGAATAACTACGGGGAGTCCTTGCTCCGGTGTAAGAACGATTTACTCTGGATTGCAACATGAATTTCCCATAGGTTTTTCACTAGATTGTGCCGTGATGTCTCTTACATGCTCCAGTAGTTACTCTGGATTGTAGGGTTAATCTGTTTGCACCCACTCCCCACCTTTGGAGTGTATTCCCCCTGAGGGCAGGGACCTATTTGCGCATAGGACAGGGTGGCATCAGTGATGACGGTGGAGGCTGGTGGAACAGAAGATCAGCGCACAGACTTAGGGTGCAATCCAGAGTAACTACGGGAATTCCTTGCTCTGGTGTAAGAACAATTTGCTCTGGATTGCAATATGAATTTCCCATAGGTTTTTACTAGGTGGTGCAGTAAGTATGGGTACACATAATGTCTGTTATGTGCTCCCGTAGTTACTCTGGACTGTAGGGTAAATCTAACTATGGGTGCATGTAATGTCTCTTAAATGCTCCCATAGTTACTCTGGATTGTAGGGTTAATTTCTGATTAAAAAAAGTCCTGCAGTAAAGGCCATTGAATCTTGCAGAACTTTCAACAATCTGGGTGAGCATTAGATTCGAGTAAATATAGTATTTTTAGCGCCTTATCAGTGTGCCATGAAATGAAAAACGTTGAAAACCTCTGGGATATGTATGCAAAACATTTTGCTTTTTAAAATGTTTGGGGTTTTTTTTAGAAAACCATCAATCACTTCTTAGAAAATAATCCAGATTCCTGTATAGCAATGGGGACCACAGGGAGAATTTTGGCTAAGCTGAGTCTTCCTCCTGCTTTTCAGAATTCTTCAGAATTAAGCTTTATTTTATTTAAATCTAACCACCAAAAGCCCTGTAGGCTTGTAAATCAGAACAGGCCTTATGCTGCGAGCCACACACATTTGTCCTAAAAGCGCATGGGGTTTCTTCTGAGCAGATCTTCAATGGCCATTTTCCTCGGAAAGGGTGCCCACCCTTCCAGTGCAACTACAGAAACTTCTTCCATGCCAAGGAGAGCTTGAATGATGTGTTACAATCGCCGCAACTGCAAGGGGCTGCTGGACTCCAAGCACTCGGCATCCCTGAAAAACCAAAGTTTGTGCAAAACTGGTACTCGGCCAATTCATTCACTTTCCCCAAAATAGATCCAGACTGCGCACTTGGTTGCTCTCATGGCCTCCTGCCAAAACTAGCACAGCTTGTGATACTCCCCCCTCCATGCAGCCCTCATTCAAGGCTACCGGACCCCAGACTTAAACTCAAATCAGCCAGACTTTCAACTGCCTCTTTCAGCATACACTACTATGTGATCTCCATATATGTGACTTCCTTCATGCCCCCCTACCTCCATCCTCCTGGATCACATCCCAAATACATGTCACTTAAATAATGACATTTTCTTACGGCGCAATCCAGAATAACTACGGGGAGTCCTTGCTCCGGTGTAAGAACGATTTACTCTGGATTGCAACATGAATTTCCCATAGGTTTTTCACTAGATTGTGCCATGATGTCTCTTACATGCTCCAGTAGTTACTCTGGATTGTAGGGTTAATCTGTTTACACCCCCTGAATGTATTCCCCCTGAGGGCAGGGACCAATTTGCGCATAGGACAGGGTGGCATCAGTGATGATGATGGAGGCTGGTGGAACAGAAGATCAGAGAGTTTGGAAGCCCTTCAAAGCTTACATCAGCCATTAAAGGATTGTATTGTGTCTGTCATTAGATCCAATCCACATTCTCTCAAAGGGTTTCTTTATGCACCTTATCTGATGTTCACATAGGAGAGGGTCTTTCCAGGGTGACCATATAGAACGGAGGACCGAGTGCCTCCATCTTTATCCATTGCATAGAAGAGGGAATTTAGGCAGGTGCTGCTTTTTAAAACTTTCTATGATGAGCTACACCTGCCTCAATTAAAGGTAAAGGTAAAGGCACTCTGTCCTCCATTCTATGGTCACACTGCGGCCTTCTCCATGACAGCACCGAGACAGCGGAACTCCCCTCCACCAGATCTGAGATTTATTTTCCTGCCTTTTTCAAAATGCCTTTATATTTCCAAAAGGCATTTCCAATTTTGCGGGCTATTTTGGTTGTTTCTTGGGCTTATTTTGTTTTTTAATATATAATCGCTTGCTTTTTTGGTTTTGTTATTTTCCTGTTGAGTTTTTTTTAATGTTCTTTTAGTTTTGAAATTTAATTTTAATCATGTTGATTTTGTTGGCTGCCTTGAAGGCTTACGTAAATGGAAAGAAAGAACGCCATAAATATAAAAATTCCTGCAAAAGAGAGTGCCAAGCATTGATTCTGAGTCCAGGGAGGAAATCTTCTCTTGTCTGTCTGTCCTGAATCTTCCTGTCTATCAGTTTTGTTGGCTTTTCCAAACAAAGAGGGAGGGAAGCATCTCTCCCCCCCCCCCCCCCCCAATCAACGATTTTTATGAACCACAGCTTTCCCCTTACTGGAAAAATGCTATTTTTTCAAACCAAAAATAAGAACATCAGCAGAGCCTCTGCTGGATCAGTTCAAAGGTCCATCTAGACCCATTATAGTCAATGGAGCTTATTCCCAGGAAAGTATGGTAAGGATTGCAACTTTAGGAAGCACAGAAGACAACAAAAGACCTGCAACCATTTACATCTGGGAACCTGCTTCTAAAACCAGAAGACTATACTCCTGGTTTCCATCACAGCTTGTACCCATCACAGCTAGGGTTGCCATAATTCTCCTCCCCAAAACGGAGACAGGATCCACCCTCTCAAATATGCAGTATGTGGACGCAATCCCCCAAAACCAGGACAGTCCCAGTTTTCTAGGACATATGACAGCCATGGTCACCACTTGCACTTAATTACCCAACACACTTTGCACTTATTCCTCCATCAATATGTCCAATCCCTTTTGAAAAGTGTCAAGGCCAGATACCTTCATCACATCACATGGCAATAGGGTTGCCATATGTTCTGGAAAACTGGGACTGCCCTTGTTTTGGGGATTTAATTCACGTGCTGGCAAGTTTGACAGGGGATCCTGAGCCAGTTTTGTGGAAGAGAATTATGTGGCAAGGAGTTCCACAGATTGATGGCATGCTGGGTGAAGAAATATCCTCTTGTGTCTGTTCTAACTCTTGACACCACTGAATTTTAATGGAGGTCCCCTGGTTCTGATGTTGTGCAAGAGAGATCTCTCCACTTTATCAGTCCTATACATAATTTCAGACATCTCAGGCACCTTCTTTATAGACTGAAAAGCCCCAAATGCTGTTGCCTTTCCTCTATACAATAATATATTTCCAACTAAAAATCCACAAACACTTTGGCTGTCCTCATATATACAGCCCTGTCATTGTGGTTGTTCTTTTATGGGCTGTCCTGGATCAAGGATATATTTTTAATGGAGCACCTAGAAGTGTACGCATATGATTCCAGACTTCTCTCCCCCCACCACTGTCAATGCATATCAATTACTTTCAACCAGGACCATCATGAGGCCAAATTGAGTTGAGCGCCTCAGGTAGCAGGTGGAGTATTCCCCACTTAATGCCCACCTCCACCTGTCCACTTTCCACTTCCTTGGATTGGAAGAGGAGGATGGAGTGGAAATGAGGAAGGGAATCTTGGAGATGTTTCCAATCCAAAGAGTGGCAAGAGCAGAGTTTGGAGCATGGCTGCTTCATGCCAACCTCGGATCTGAAAAGGCAGCCACAACAACAAAGCAACCTTTGATGCATGCTGCTTGCAGACATTCACTGCACACGAGACCCTTCCTTTGACACATGATGCTCCATGCATGCATCTCCTCCGTTGTGAGTCAAGGGGGCTGCTCTTGCAACGGGTCCAAAGAACACATCCCATGAATCGCCACTGTAGTTCTGCCAAATGTGAGATCATGTTCCTATTATGTCATCTGCAGGCCTGATCTCCCTTCATTTCTCCAAAAGAAGGGGGGAAGGGGGAGAGAGAAGGGGGGCTGGCTTTGGACTCTTTTGGCGCATGTCACCCAGCCAGAGACGTAATGGGAAAAGCATCAACCAACAAGAACTGTCTGTACAAGCAGGAGAGGGAGGAAAACTGCAGCAATTTTTCCTAGCACAGACATTACTGCTTTACAACCAGGAAAATATTCATAAATGGACAGGCCAATAAATCCCTAAAAAAACCATATTGAGGACTACATTTTCATGTTTGAACATGGTTAGTACCAGCAGTCTCAAAATTATCTTTATAAAGGCAGAAACTCCAAATGAACTGCAACAGGGATCAACTTTTTGTTATGAGTTTGTGGTTACTCCATTTCTGGAAAACCACTCATTCCTGATAGCATTCAGATAGCCAAATATCCCTAAAGGCAACAGTCCCTTATTACCATAATTAGAGGATTTTTTTTCCTTTTATTTTAAGTCACTCTTCTTTGAAACTATGATTTGGAACAAGTGAATTATTTCTATAACTTATTATCTCCTTCTCCCTTGGAGCCCATACTAGGATGTCATTAGCACCCAGGATTGGGATTTTTGAAGAAACACAAAGGCAAAATTACCCTTGACTTCTGTAACCTTGAGGACTAGAAACCTAAAAGTAAAACCAGAATTATTGAATTCCTTTGAGTTATCATAGTCAGGACTGGTCTGAGGAGCTGTGGTGCCCAACTGGAAATATTGTCAGCAGAGCCCCAGGTCCACAGAAAAGTTCTGTAGCATCTTAAAGACATGAATCAAATTTATAATAGACTTTCTATCTCAATGGTAGAATGGAAAACCATTTAAAATGTGTGGTTTAAAAATGCATGCAAGTTCATGGACCCAATGCATCCAAATATTTTTTAATAGAAAAATTGCAGGCATTTAAGCCTATAAGTAAACAAGCAAAATTACCTTTGAAAATTGCATAGTTACAAAACCACTTGTTTTAGTGACTGAAATAATTTAGTAAAAATATTAATTTATTTTTTGTTTAGGAAAAAAAAAACTTCAAAAAGTAGACCTACTTTGGCACAGGGATCAGTTGGCTTAAAGCTGGCACTGCCACAATCACACACACTGTACTTTTGCAGGCCGTAAGCAAACACTTATGCAGTACTCAAGTATTAACCTACTGATTCAGTTCTTTATACACTGAAAATCCCAGGTTTGAACTGGAAAACATCTTTGAGAGCAACTAGGAAAAAAACTCCCCAACCTGGACTTGCAAAGAGTTTCCACCTGTCAGTGGTGTAGCTAGAGGGGGTGCAAAACACTATGTTTTGCAGGAAGCCTCACTGCAGCGTTCACCTCCTGCCCCTCACCTTCACCATTCCAGGTGGTGAGAGGAAAATGAATGCATTCACCTCCATTTAACTCTCACAGCCCAGAATGGTCCTATTGGGGAGGGACCACGTCAAGCTCCCTACAAAATGTAAAATTTTGCACCCGCTCTAGCTATGCCACTGAGTCCAATTCAGCCGAAAGGCCACATGTCCATTATCAATATATTATGGTTATGAAACCACTAATTATTTATTGTTTTTATCTTGTTTTAATTGTGTTTTTTTGTTTTAAATATTATCTGCCTTGGGTTTCCTTTTTCAAGGAAGAAAGGTGGGATATAAATTAAATAAATAAAAATAATAAATGAAATAAATGCCATGGGATATAAATCATATCAAATATATAAAAATAATAAAATAAAATAATTGCCAAAAATAATAAAATAAAATAATAACAAGAATAATTGCGATAAACTACTATCACTTATTGCGATAAACTACTATGCACTCGGAGAAGAATGAGTGCTCCAAGTTGAGCAGGACAATCAGCAAGGCAGGGAATCAACAAATAAGGTGCAAAACTGTGTTGTAACTGTAAGAGTATTTGGGTAGTTAAAATCAGGGTGACCAGATGATCAGAAATTTCCAAATTTGTCCTCTTTTTTAGTCTCCTGTCCAGTTATCCTCTAAAAGAGCTTCATTGTCCTCAATTTTGGCTTTATTTTGGAATTTTGCAGTGGTGTACAGTACCCCATCATGTCATATGTTGTTGGATTCATACTGAAGAACAGAATCCAAAGCAAAAATCAGTTTTGAAATATCTCCTTACTATCAAAAGGCCAAAAAAATAAAAATAAAAAATATGCATTGAGCTCTATGGGGAAGTGAAAGTGCCCAATTCTGTAGCTTTACTTGTGCGTAGACAAAGGTGCCATTGTCTGCCAGAAAGGTCAGGCTGAGAGGAATCCAAGACCTTGTCCTCCTTTTGAAGTTTGGGCATCTGGTCACCCTGAGTTAACATGCAAAACCAACACTCTTCCCCCCCCCCCCCCCCAGCCAGGTAAGCCGGTTCTTGGGTCCATCACACCCAGCAGAAAGTCCTTTCTCGCTACCGCATTCTTCAAAGCTTCTTTTCTTCGGCTGCTGCTATGACAAATATATTTGAGTTGCACGCCCCGTCTGTACAGCAGGGTCGCAGATGGATTTCGTTTTTGCCCTGCCTGCAAAAGAGGTTTCTTATTAAAGATTTAAAAAATAACACCCCTGGGTGAAATTTTCCTTTCTGTCTGGAACTGGGAGGAACAGGTGGATTTCTTGCCCGGCTTTTGTCCTAGACTGCAGATGTCCAAAGCAAAGCCGTCTGATATTTTTATCACCGTGTTTGGAAATTCAGAGGAAAGGTCTGGCTGCAAATTTAGGGAATGTGTTAAATGAATCTCTTTAAACTGCCCTTTTTAGATGGCAGCTTCAGCAAACTTTCCATATCAACTTGCCCCGTACACATTTTTCATAACTCCCCACAATTCTAGCTGCATCTGTTGGTCTCCAGGATGGACCAGCCCTGTCATCACCGAAAAGAAAATCAAGGAGGGCATCCAGCCCATTTGCGCTGGGAATAGGGATGCTAAAAAAAAAGCAGGCCTCCGTCAGTCTTGAAAGACTATGGTATCGTGCTCTGCGCTGCATACACTGCATGCGAAGCACGAAAGCCTGGGTTAGATTGTTATGGAGGATAAGCTGTTACCCAAGCAGCAAATCCCCCCTCTCCACACCACTCAATTAGTCCAATGGAAAAGCAGAGCCAATACGATTGGATCCAGCTGGCGTCACAGAGCTGGGCTAAGGACAGGAGCTCACCCTGTCTTGTGGGGCCGATCTGGGTCTCGAACCCTGGCCTGCTAGTTAACAGGCACAGCGTCTTAAACGCTTTCGCCACCCACAGCCCGTCATGCTATATAGGAATGCTATATGACTTGGAAATCAGGGGTTGTCTTGGTTTTCGGGAATTGCATTCACATACCAGCAAGTGTGACAGGGGGTCCTGTTCCGGTTTTGTGGAAGAGAGTTATGACAACCCTAGCTGGGAAAGAATCAGCATAGAGTGACGTTTTCCCAAATTAACCTTCTGCAATGCAACTTCTCTGCAATTGTATCGTGAGACCATTTACACATTCAACAAACGTGTGCTAAACATATACACATATTCATGGTTTAGGGAGATGTGAAACCATTGGTCTCTACATGCTCCTCTCACAGGGGATCCTCAAGCAGACACTCATCGAGCACCTGTTGGAGATGCTCTAGGAGGATTTCCTGCTACAGGCAGGGGGTTGGACTAGATGACCTACTGGATCCCTTCCAACTCTCTGATTCTATGCGTTAGAGTGCCCAGAAGTAATCTGGAAGTCAAATAAACCAGATCACTTCTGGTCACATCTGGGAGGCATTGTGAGGCCAATGGAATAGGCTATGGGCCCAGCATGACCTCAAAGCAAGGCACTGTGGTGACACAATCCTGCTCTCCACCTTATCCTTATAAAGGATTCCAGCCTCTGCAGATTTTTAGTATTTTTTTAATATCCACCAAAAATAACAATCAATAATCAATCAACAGTATTTATATACCACTTTTCAAAAAAGTAATTTACAGAGAAAATGAATATGTTTGTCTAGTACCCACCAAAGGGTCATGGAACCAACCCCCAGAGACACAAAGGGTCCACTTTACTCACTTTCCTCCATCCTGACCAGTATCACTGAATGATCCTGAGCTCTACTACTGAGAAAGCAGGGGAAAATTGCTCTCATTCTAACCCACCGTGCCTAAGTTTTTAAAGTTAGGCTGCAATCCTAAAGACACTTTCCTGGAAGTAAGACCCATTGAACGCAATGGGGCTTACTTTTAAGTAGACATGGTTAGGAATGTGCTCTTTGTCTCAAAGGTGTTCCTTGTGTGTTTCAAGGCGAAACATTCCCACCCCTGCGATCATTATGTTTGCCCTTTTTTAGCTGCTTTTGGTTCACATTTTCACCATCTAGACCAAGACGCCTGTCAGCTTATTCCAACTTTTCAGCTTATTCCAGTCAAAGTTTTAAATAAAAGAGCTCAAAGCATTATGGAAAAAATACAGCCAAAACAGAAGGAGGAGGCATTGACCCAAGAGGATCAACTGTAGAACTTTTTTTCCCCAAGGACAGCACATCAAGCTGGCAAATGGGGCTGAGACAAAGTCAATGTTTTCATGGTCCAGCACTATGGAAACCCAGAGGACTGAAATAAAGATACTTCCTAGCAATATTTTCTCAGAAAATAGTTTCTCACTATAGCAGCAACAAAAATAAATAAAATAAAAACTTTTTTCCCCATAAGCCATTTTTGCTTTAAAACTGGAGTTTTCCAGTGAAATCCTTAAAAGAAAATTATCTTGTTCAGAAATAAAACTTGTCCCTTAAGCTTAATCAAAGCTGTCTTAAGAGCATCAGAAAAGCCCTACTGGTTCAGGTCAAAGGCATATTTAATCCAGCTTTTTGTATCTCACAGTGGCCCATCAGATGCCTGTGGGGCACGCATGATCACAGGAGGCATGTTGCACCTGGCATTCTAAGGTCGCCTTCTAAAACCAGAAGGTTGCATTTACCCATTATGGCTTGTTACGTGTTGTGGACTTTCAGAAACCTGTCCATTCCCTATATAAAGCATCTATACTGAGCATCTATACTGGACGGCATCTATACTGGACGGCATCACCACATCCTGTGGCAAGAAGTTCCACAGACTAATTTCAGGAGAAGCCCATTGCAACTGACTTTTTGAATCTTTCAAAACAAAAAATAAAATTAATATTTTTACTAAAATGTTTCACGGGGCACAATCCTAACCAGTTTAGGCTGCCACAACTCACCCTCTCCCTGTTTCCAGGGTGTTGTGGGGAGGGCGGCACATGTCTGTGCACTGGTCAAACCCCTCCAGGAATGGTGCAGAACTGCCTTAAGACACTTTTCTGACACTCCATAGCCAGCATGCGACTTGAAACCAGCCTAACTGCGAGTTCGGATTGCAGCCACAGACACTAAAACAAGTGGTTTTGAGCCCAATCCTATGTAGGTCTACTCAGAAGTAAGTCCCATTATTGCCAATGGTGCTTACTCCAGGTAAGTACAGTTAGGATTGTAACCTTTGTTAACTGTTTACTTTACCAAAGGTAATCTACGCATTTTGTTCTTTTACTCATATGTTTACATGCACACAATTTTATAGTAAAATATGCTGATATCCATATGGTCCATTAACTCACATAAGATCCATTTGGTTCATTAACATGTCGACTGCTTTCCATTCTACCAGAGAGATATACAGACAAGGTTGCCAAATGTCCTGAAAAACAGGGACAATCCCAATTTTGGGGGATTGTGTTCACATACTGGCAAATGGGACAGACGGTCCTGTGACTGTCCCAATTTTGTGGAAGGGAATTATGGCAACTCTATATAAAGAGGATAATCAATTTCATTTATATTTCTGGGAATCTAAGCATTTGCTTCAGCAAAGGAAAGGGGATACAAACTTTTAAAATAAATATTAATTTTGTGTTTTATAACACTGTGGCTGCAATCCTATCCCCCAGTAAGGCTGGCACAAGTCTCAGCCAATGTCACGTGCTGGCTTGGGGGTATCTCAAAAGTGCCATAAGGGGTATCTCAAAAGTGCACCAGCCTACCCATACCAACACAGGAACACAGATGAGTGTTGCTGATTTGGTTAGGATTGTGCCCTGTGTATTATAGAACGTCAGCTCTGAACCCGCAGACCTATAAAAAGGTTTCTAATTGGTTCTTCCAGCCCCTATGGCCAGTCCTGTTCCCCACCACTGGCTTAAAGAGCAAGCTACAGACCCTGGTAGTGTCAGGCAGGCATTTCCAGCCAGCAATCTTAGTTGGCAATTAGAAGATCCTGGAGTCCACCCTACACAGGTGAGATACACAAGATGGAAGCCGATGACACCTTTTCTTATGCCTTTTCACATCTACATCTCCTTCCACTGCTCTGGTTCAAAGAAGGCTTCCTTAGGCTTGCAGGTCCCTTCTGCGGGCCAAAACCCGATGTGCAGAAAAAGGCATCCTTTACGCCTGAGATGTTGTGGCCATCCACTGTGGTCCAGGATGCAGCCATCTGCTTATCCAGATGTTTCCATATCCAAGACCTGCCTGGGAGAAGGAATTCCTGGCGCATGAGTCACTTGGGACACCAACACCTATTATCTCATTTTCTTCCTCCACAATGGCTGGCTGTCTACCTTTCCATCAGCTGCAAGGAAGACAAGGCGTGATGGATAAGGGGAGCCCAGGACTGTGTCCAACTTCTCAGTAAGCCAGAAGCATCTTCTTCACGCAACCCGCAACCCACACCCTTGGCTGCTCCCAAGGTCAGACAATTGATTTGCTCTTTCATCCTGACAGTTGGAATTACACCAGCAAAGGAACTACAGCTATAGGGGTGGAGGACTCTTGCGCAACAGAAACTCATGTGCTCTGGACATCAGACACTAAAATTCATCACGAATGTCAACCCAGTGGAATAATTAAGCATTGACTGCCAACGCGGAAACAAAAATAAGGTATTACAGAGGCTATTGGTGTTGACACCCAACAGTGAGAATTGTGGATTAGTTCACACCTACAGTGGACCCTCCTTATCCCATGGACTCAGCATCTGAGATTTGTGTATCGGTGGGTGCCAAGCCCACACTGGAGGGGCTCAGAGACCTCCCACGCACAACCAGAAGTGCTCATATGGAGCATGCAGCCTCCCCATGCCTATGCAGGACTCCTGGAGGATTCTGAAAGGCAATTCCAGCTCGCCAGTGATGGCCCTCCTGCAAATTTCACTATCTGCAGAATTCGGTATCCACAGTCTTGGATGGATCCACTGCGGATAATGAACATCAAATGTTTGCTTCATCAGCTGCAGCTTCCCACCACTCAACCAGAAACACCCCACTGCATAGTCAGCCCAGCATCATATTTCCTATAGAGGCCAACCTGGAAAGCCCATAGTGCACAAAGGCAAGGCATTCTTGTGCTACTGATCTTCCATACCTCTGTCCTAGAAGGTTCCATGTGCCCCCCTTCGCCACATAGGTTGCAAAACAGTTGAAACAAGCAGCTATCACCACATCCTGCAGCAGTGAGTTCCAGAAATTAAATTATGACTAGATGTGTACATCACAGCACTGTCTCATTCCCTTCAAAGCCTTTGGCTACCCTGAGGCTGGAGCGCAGACATCTCTTTATCCTACATGTAATTAATCTGTGGAAAAAGTATCTCTTTATCCTACATGTAATTAATCTATGGAACTCCCTGCCACAGGATGCGATGATGTTCCAGCCTAGATAACTTGAAAAGAAGAATGGACAGACTGATGTGGGGAAAAGTCCATCACTGTTTACAGACTGTGATGGGCATATGTAATCCATACAGATGTCCATCATTATCCATTAGGGTTCTGTTCTGGTAACTCCCATGGATAAAAAAATCAGTGGGTGAACAAAACAATGGAAAAATTGATTTAAATTAAATTAAACCACTTCCACGTTTCTTGCTTCTTCAGTGTGCCCAATGGAACAAGGTAGTGCCTCAATATCAGCAGGGGTTTGATTCTGGGACTGAATAATTGAATGATTGAGCGACTGCCTCTCTACAACAGTAGAAAAGCAGTTTTTAAAACTGTGATTTGCAGTGGCCATTCATTTTTAGTCAAATACATGTATAAAAAAATCTGTGTATAACAAGGCTGGACCTGTATATGCAATCAGTTTCAAGATAGCCTAGAAATAAGGTGCCTATGAAGACCAAATGCTATAGGATGCTCCAGTGACTACAGGATGCAGGTCTTTTATGGTCTTGGGAGCTCTGAGGGGTCTTGTGGGCCACTGTAAGATGCAGAAAGCGTGCCTACATGGATCTGGGCCTGATCCAGAGGTTTTTCTTTGGTTCTTATGTCCCAGAGCTCACAAGGGCCAGACCCCATCCTCAGACCCAAAGACTCCAAGCCCTGGGCAAAGCCAACTTCTGCTTATTCCTATCCATCTGGAGAAGACCCCGTCCCCTCTAAGCCCCACCAGCTGTTCTCTAGCACCTGAAAGTCAAGCTAATCTGTTCTTTTAATCTCTACCCATAAAAGAATTACGTGTACCACTGCGTAAAAGTCTAACTGCATTATCAATCACTAACAGCTGACAGGAGGATAGGAAAAAGGGGTTCTGCTCCCACACATCTCCAGTAGGACAAAAGAGACCCCAAATTCGGGGACACCCAAAGAGGTACCAAAGGCCGCTTCAAGGGTTGGTTCTGCCTGTGTGCGCACAAGAGACTTTGCAAAAACGGGGCCGCCCTGGGTGTTGCACCGTCCTGGCAGGGCCAACGTGCTCGAGCCGAGATTGGCTCCTAGGCCTCCAAAGGAAACATCTGCACATTCCAGACACATTTGGTAACGGGAGCAAAACCCATCCTTGAAGTGAAGCTTTGCAGCCGCCGCAGCACATAAGAACGGTCGCTGGCAGGCAGCAGTGGAACAGTCATGATTCAAATATTATTCCGAGGCTGCCAGCGTCTCAAATTAATCATTAGAATGTGTCTTGTGGGGGGGGGGGACAGGGGTTGAGCAAGCTTATGTAACGGCATGGTCTGCCTCCAGAAAACAGCTCCCCTCCTTGCCATACTTGGGCCCCAAACTCCACCACTCCGACACCTTCTCTTTGCTGCAAAAATGGAGGCCGGGGGTCTCCAGCAAGGCCAAACCCACAGCCAACTGCAACTGGGGGGGATTTGCAAATGGCTATTCACTGTCACTGCAAAATAGAGCTTCCATATTCAGTTGCAATGTACCTAGGAGACCCAATTAGCTGTGATACAAAGGATCAATTCCCGGCATGGTTCAACCATCTCCCTTGTTTGTTTGTTTTAAAAAGCAGAACTGTTTTCTGTTATAAACAGCATTATGCATCTTGCACACATGCATCTCTGATGACTCAGTGATGTCAAAAGGATTTGTGTCATCTGGTGCAGGATGTCCCTACATCACCCTTATGAAGGACTTTCTCCCATGGAGTGGGCAGGGCAACACCCCAGGCAGTGGGCATGACATACCATTATCATCATCATCCTTATATCGTATAGCACAGTTGACTGGAATTGGATCTACAGCACAGGTGGGCCCAAGCCGGTTCGGGCTGGATTGCCCGAACCGGTTGTTCCCACCAGCCCGCCGCTACCAAACCAGTAGCGGCGGGGTGGCCACAAAACCCAGCATACCGGTTCGGTATGCTGGGAGGAGACGCAATGCGTGTGTGCCGACCTTGGCGCACGCGCACTGCGTCTCCTGCGCAGTGCTGACCTCAGCGCATGTGCTGTGGTCTCCTCCTGCTGGAGGAGACGCAGTGGCGCGTGCCAGGGGCTGGCGCTTGTGGAGTGCGCCGGGGTTGGATCCGCCCCTAGCCCTTTCTGTAACTGGACAATTTAAAACCATTAAAATTATATTATAACATTTAAAAACAAGATAACATAATATATAAGAAGAAGAGTAAAACAGTAAAATAATATATAATAAAAAGAGTAAAACAGTACAGTAAAACCATTGACCCATCCCTGTTGGTTTTTTAGCTATAATTTTTGAGAGAGACATTTCTATGTGGTTTGCTTTGTTGCATTCAGCATTAGATTATGCATTGATTGATCCATAAATTGATCCATAAATTCTGCATTAGATTATGTATTGATTGATCCATAAATTAAATGTAATAGTTTTAAATTTAGCAATAATCAATATAGTTCCCCTTTCACAAGGGAATCAGCCACTCAAAAGCATTTAAGTGCTGGAATATTTGCTTGCCACCAATGCCATCATGCAAGTACTTGATACAGATCCTCCTGGGCAGTGGTCATCAGTGTCCCTCAGACCATGGACCACTTCCATAGAAAAAACAATTTGAACACAGATCAGCTGAGTTGTGCATGCCCAGTTCATTCTGGACTGCAGTGAACTGGATATACGCAGCCCAACAACTAGGCTTGCAGGACCTGCCCGACTATAGGCTGCAGAGCTCCAGCTTCTGGTCCTAGCATGACCCGGCTACTTAGGATCTGCAGACCAGCACTCAGCTGCAGACTGGGGTTGCTCCTGGGAGACTCAGCTGTCGACTGGGGTTGCTCCTGGGGTCTCACCTGCCCCACCCCAGCTCTATTCCACCCCCCTTTTTGAATAGTCCCCCTTCTGACTCTCTCAAGATCTTTCAGCCTAAAATATCCTCTCCACAACAAATTTCGCTGGAGAATTTTGGCAGTTCCTCGCCTTGCCCCCACCCCAGTTCCCTACTGGAATTTCGTTTTGAAACGCCATGTTTTTCTCTGCCTTATTACAGGATGGAGGAGCAAGAAGAATCCAAAGTGTCACGCTGAATATGTGTTTCATTAAGATCCCCCACCCCCATGGCAGCAGCTGCTTTGCAGGAATCCTTGTGCAGATGAGTTAAATAAAACAATTTGTGGGATGAGGGAAGGAAAAAGTCCAAATTTGGACTTGATGTTGGGGGTCTCTCGGGGAAAAAAGGCCCAAATTGAATCGCACTGTCCTGAGTGTTTTCTCTGTTGCAGATTATTTTAAAATTAAGTACAAACCATATGATTAAATAAGTAGTCCTGGCCAACATGGACAGGAGCCAAAATGAGGTCCTTCAAATCCTTTTTTGCTTAACCAAATCAGGGTTGGACTTGGGAAGCTTCAGAAGCATTTTTTGGGGAAAGGATTTTGGCAAAATTGCAATCATGGGGGCAATCCTAACACCCAGTTATTCTGGCACAAGTTCTATGCTGGCCGGAGGCGGGGGGGAGTGTCACAAAAGCACCATAAGGCATTTCTGCACCACTCCAGGTGCGGTGGTCGGGCCAGTGCACAGACATGTTCTGGCCTCTTCATGCCACTATAGGATTGCAATATAGGAAAATGGGTGAGTTGTGCTGGCCTAAATTGGTTAGGATTGTGAACTGTATTAGGTGCAGCCCTTAAAGGCATAACCTAAAGCCCAGGAAGGAGCAACGCATAAAAATGCTCCCATTTTTCAGGTGAGGAACACTGAGGCAGATAGATTGGTACACTGTGTAGCTGTTTCTTCATTTTACATCATCATGATCTCTTAACACTCTTGAGCCTGGTCCCACTTTTACAGGTTGGGAATACAGAGACCCAGATGTAAGTAATTTATCCATTGATTTTCCCCTAATTTCCTCTTGTTTCAGCACCGAGTTTGGAAGAATCCAACTAAGAACTTTTAGCTGCTACTGTAAACACAGAGTCCAGGAGATCTTTGTTGCTTCTCCCATGAGGCACACAGAGATCAACCAGGAGATCCCAAACCATCTCCTGCTCACCTCCATAGAGACATATGGATTTATCCTCTCTCTTGGAATAAAGCCTATACTTGCACCAGGATTATCAGTACTTTTAGTAACTGTAACTAGATGCCATTACCACATCTTGCAGCAAAGAGTTCCACAGATCAATTCCGCACCGGCTAAATAAATGTTTCCTCTGTTATATAGGCTAAAGAAATATCTTTCTTCTGTTGTGTTCCCCTCTTTCTCTTTGAATCCAGCAAGTGAGGTGGAGAATAAAACAACAAAGATCTTGGTTGGTGTTCCACTTGGAAAGTGGTCTATCACCAGTGATGGGCTTCAAAGAAATTAAGAACCGGTTCTCTGTCCATCTGGCAGCCACTTTTAAATGGCTATTTTTAAACTTTATATGTACTATCTCTTGTTAAGAACCGGTTCTATAGAGTAGGTGCAAACCTGCTGGTGCCCACCACTGTCTATCACCTGCCCTGGATCTCCCAGCCAGATTAAAGTGGCAGCTTTTTACTGAGTAAACCTATTAATACCAGTGTCAACGTACCACCAACGTAAATTGCACTAAAAAAGATTAAACTCCCTTTTAATTATTGACAAGCATTCAGTTAATATCCCTCTTTATCTTCTTTATTGGAGACATACTGACATGGATTGTGACACTCACACACAAAAACTTCTGTGTTGTGTGCTTATATATTTTTTAAAAATCACGGAGCACCTTTTAAATTGCTTTCCCCCCTTTGTCAACGGCTGCTTTGGAGAGGATTCCAGAATCAGATCTGCTGCAGATCCCTGCGGAGCACCTATTCGGAGCACCAAATCTGCTGACCCGAAAGACGGAGTGAAGAGCTGCCTGTTTTTGGGACTAATCACCTGTGCGGTTCGGTGGCAACAGAATGTCTTTGACAAGGTAGACAAACTTTCCAGCCTGAAGAATAGGGCAAGAAGCGCTGAGATCCTACCCCAGATCCCACCTCAACAAGGAGAAAAATATGCTGGAACTCAGCAAAACTGTCAGGCATAGAGCATCACATCTGGCAATCCACCCAGTTGCATAACTGGAGGGGTGGGAGGTACTGTTCCCCTGGGCAGCACTCTTTGGGACAAAGCTGGAGTGATCAACCATGCGGTGTGACCTTCCTTCTTCGCCCCCACCCCGCAAGTGGGGGGAAACCCTGCACATTGCTCTGAGTGGCCGCCTGCTTCTTCCACTTTCATTTCTAAGCATAAATAAGCAGGTGGTCGCTCAGAGCAGTGCACAACTGAACATAATTGTAGTGATGTCATCACAGCCTGTTTCTCCCCTTCCAATGCCAGGTTGATCATATGTCCTCATTTTCCAGGACATGTTCTCTTTTTCAGCCTTCTGTCCTGGAAAAAATTCTGTCCTGGAAAAAAATCCTCACTATCCATTTATTGTGAGCGTAATTAATGCATTAAATTATATGCATTAAAATTAGTAATATTGGCTGCAATCCTAAGCCTCAGTTAGGCCAGCATAAGCCCTGGCATAAATCCTGTGCGGAACTGGGAATGTCACTAAAGTACCGTAAGACACTTGTGCATCACTCCTAGGGGAGGATTAGGCCAGTGGACAGACGTGTGTTTGCCTCCCTACATCACCACGGGAAGACCTATGAGTTGTGGCGGCCTAGGTTAAGACTGCACCCATAGTTTTTAAATTAAGCATATTAAAGCAATATATATTGTTTTTAGCTTTTATTTTGTCACACTCTGTATTTTTCTTTGGTGTCCCACATTTTGGCCATTTTTTCCTACCATCTTTTCCTACCTAGCACTGAATAGAAAGTCTTACACCGAGGACCCAGAGGTGGTGAAAGCCAAAAGGAACCCCCCAAAGATGTATTGAGCATGAAGCTAAGGAGTGCAGCAATTTCCTTTCCCAAGCAGCCTGAGCTAAGCACAGCCTGGCCAGTCCAACAGGTTTGGTACTGCACAGCGCAGGTGAGCACAAACAACAGGCGCAAGGGAGATGTTTGGCTCAGCAGCCTGGCCTGGACTCAAGACATGCAGGAAAGTCCACCTGATGTGCAAAAGCAGCTTGCATGAAACCAAAACTGCAGCCTGTGTTTAGTATGAACATTGCACGCTTCCACAGAAGCATAAGATCCAGTGCCTGGAAAAATCTGCTAGCAAAATATCTTGTGCAGCAATTAGGTACATGGGCTTATAATTTGCAAAGTGGACTGTACCTGGGATGTACAATCCACCCAGAATCAGCAGAAGGAACCAAGAATGGTCATCCCTGCCTTGGCAGCAGGTAGAGGAAGCAGCCCTCCAATTGCTTAGCAGGTGATTAGAGCCTGAAGACTTTGCCCCACTGGTGAGCTCCACGGCTCCAGCCAGCTGGAACACATGTGCATACCTGGCTCAGTGGCACAAACAGGCCACTTCGGCAGTTCTTCCACCCAAAGACTAGCATACTTTTCAGCCCTGAGAATCTTGAGCTGTAGCACTGTCAGCAAGGAGGTTTTCCTCCCTTGGCTGCAACACTAGAGTTGAACCAAGCGGCAAAACCAACCAACCGTAGAGAATGGCTGATCTGCTGAGCCGTTCTGCCCAAGATCAAGGAAATAACCACGGCCAAAGCTTTCCCCCACCCCATCAAGAGACTCAAATGTGAACACGATTTTGCTACTCAAACAGGTCTAGTTTTGTCTCTGAGGACAAATAAAACATTTGGCTGATGCGCAGAGGCTTTTTTTACATTAGAGATCCCCTAAACCCATCCCATGACAATCCCCTGCAGGGTGACCAGATGCCCTCTTTTTCTAGGACATGGCCTTTTTTAGCCTTGCGTCCTGGAAAAAAAATCCTATTCCAGGCAGTAACTTACTGACTCACTCATCAACGTCCAGCCAAAACTGTCAGGCCTAAAAGCGTGAAATTTGAGGGGAGCATGTTACTTCCATGACGGAGGCACCAACTAAGAACCGCTTTTTAGAAACTCAACTGGAAGGGGGTGAAAAGGGGCACAACATGTTTTTGTCCCTATACTTTACATTGATAATCCCTGACTGATCAAAACCCAGCCCAAACCCCTGGACCTAGAAGCATTAAATTTAGGGAGGGTGTTCCTTCTGTGACATAAACACCCACCAGGAACTAATGTTGAGAAATTTATCCCTTACGGGGGTGAAAAGGGGTGCAATGTGTTTTTGTCCTATATGTAACATGGAAGATTGACTGACATCCAGCGAATTTGGTGCCTGGTGCACTGGGGGGTTGATGCGCATGGTGGGGTTGATGCACAATGGGGGGATAGCATAAGGGGAGTATTTTACTCCTGCAACACAGGTATATTTTATACCTGCAACACAGGTATATTTCACTAGTAATAAATAATAGGTGCTTAAATTAACCACATTAAAGTAATATAATTATAACAAAGCTCCATTTTGTTCCCCCCGCCTGGAACAGCTCCAGAGGGAAGAGGCTCCTTGCATACTGTGGTGAGACTCCCTCAAAGGTTGACTGCTTCACTCCCTATACCTACTCCACCAGTCAGAGGATACCCCACACATGCAGTACATGTTGAAGAAAATAAGATAAAAAATAAAATAATAAAAAATAAGTAAGCTGGGCAGAGCACTGCCCTCCAGCAATGTTTCCCAAACTGTGGGTTGTGACCCACCACCTGATGGTGGGTTGTGAAATTGATATGTGAGGATGAAAATGTACTGACCCCCAATGAAAGTGAAACAAGTGGCAATCCTAACCCCAGTTATGCTGACACAAGTCCTGTGCTGGCCTGGGGCTGTCATAAAAGTGCCATAAGGCACTTCTGCACCACTCCTGGGGGTTTAGCCCAGTGCACAGAGATGCACCAGCCTCCCTACACCACTGCAGGGACAGGAAGATGGGTCAATTGCGCTGGCTTAAATTCGTTAGAATTGCGGCCTGAGCTTCACATGAGAGTTTACCGATGAGTAGGCAAATGGGCCCAGATACCTATTGAAGGCCAGGCCAAGAGGAATGCAAAGCCACCAGAACGGTTCCAATCCAATGCCCATGGATTTGGAAAAAAAGCTCCAAAAGGCCACTTCCCACCATAATAAAAAGGATAAAACAGGCTCGAGCTGGTGAAATTGTGTTGGTTTATTGGTCTTGCAAAACCAGGTAGATTCCAGCAAAACATTGTATTGAAAGTTTGATGCAAAAAAACCATGGTGTAAACTGAACACTGGTGCAAACTGTGGTGTAACCATGGTGTAAACTGAACCATGCTGTAAACTGAACACTGGCTGTAAAAGGGCCTTGATCCTATGCACCAGAGGGTTGTCAAGGTGAGGGAAACCAGTGGGATACAAGTAGGAGGAAAGTCCTGCAAGGTGCACAGGCTGGAATCCGCTGTGATTCCCTCATTTAAGGTCTTGTTTTGGACTTTTCATTCTGCAAGGTGGCTCCTGTCTGGAGCTCAGCATCCTGAACGGGTGGCTGTGTCAATCCAAGGGAGGAGGTTTTGCCACCACTTTTGTTGCTGAACTTCTTTGGAGTGGTCAACAAAAGGCTTGGCTGGGAACCAGCTCACAGGACCATGACACTTGCTTGATTTCCAAGAACGGGGAAAGCCAGGTGACCTCTCTCTCCTGTTTCCCACCATACAGGTCCACTCTGGTTAACGTCTAGAGCTAAAAACACAGAATCATGCTTTGTTCCATGTGCACTGCTACAACATTGATGCTCCAATGAGAACCACCACCTGATCTCTTGGGTTTCACCTTCCTCCCAGACTGCCAATACTACTGTCTGGCAGGGTTTGTGGAGCTCCCCATTCTTCTGAGAGACACGTCTCCCCCATGACAGGTTTGCTCTGTGAAGATTATGGGTGCTGTCCTGGGCATCCTAGTGCCCTCCCTTGCATCTGGCATTCTGATCTACATTGAAAATAGTTTGCACAATATTTTGTAACTCATGATGGACTTTTCCTACAGAAATGTGTCCAACTAATCTTTAATTACTCCTCTTAAAGTAACCTAGGCTAGATGCTACCATACCACCTTGTGGCAAGGAGTTCCACCTACTAATTTCTTACTGGGTAAAGAAATATTTTCTTTGGTCTGTCCTAATTATCCCAACACTTAATTTTAGTGAATGTCCTCTGGTTTTGGTATTGTGTAAGAGGGAAAAGAGCATTTCTCTATCCACCCTATCCCATCTCTGGAAGATTCATATACTGTCCTAGCAGATCATATAATAATAAACCTTTATTACGGTCTTAGACCAGCACATAGCAGATCATATAGACCATAGACCTAGAAGATCCAGACCTGGAAGATCCAGGCTCCATGGATGACCTGGGCCAGTCAATATGTGCCTCCCTTGCCTTACAGGGTTGTTGTGAGGAACCACCGTGAGCTTTTTGGAAGAAGGGCAGCATAAAAATGTGATAAATAAAATGTGATAAAAGTATGAGGTTCAGAAAAGCCAAGAACCAGCACCAAAAGACTGATAGAGTTGCCTACCCGAACCAGGGTCACCTTGCAGAACTTTCTGCACTATTCCACAAGGCCACCATTCCATTTCTTTCCAGATAATTCTTTTTTTCAATCCTATCATTTCTCCATACTTACAAAATCCCGTTTCAGGTTACAGCTGGAGGCCGTCTCAGTAGGGCAAGGAAAGGGATGGGAGATGCTTCTCCTGCCCAGTAACCACAGGGCCCAAATCAGGAACCCCTCCTCAACCCACAGCCTCTGGGAACAGGGAAGCTATTCATCCTACCTGGGGTATGAGAGCGCTGCGGTTTCCCCCACGCCCGGTCCAGCCAGCAAGCCGCAGGGCTGCTTACCCCCTCCACCCCCGGAAAGCAGGAAAGCCTCGAGCCTGGAAGACGAGACCTTCTGAAGGGAAAGCCGATGTGCCTGCACACTTCTGCTTCCCAAATTGGGGTTATTTCCTTTCAAAATGGCCTCAGTAACAGAAAACCTCACTTACTGGGGTTCACTGTTCAGAGAGTGGGTGTTCAAACCCACAAACTACCCGTCAGCCCAAAGTACCTGTACACTCCATCGTGTACTGCCACAAACCAAATGTGGATTGTTGGGTTGACTTAGAGTTTGCCCTCTCAGAGCCTCGGAGCAGCCCTGCTGGGTTAGGAGAAGATGGGGGTCCATCTCATTCACAATCCTATTTAACTACATCTGCTGTCTAAAGGTCCAAAAAGTGCACTCTATAGCGGAGATTTTCAACCTTTTTCATCTCATGGCACACTGATAAGGCACTAAAATGGTCAGTTTTTAGACCATTGCCAAGGTACAACATGAGGGGGCTGAGGTGCTCAAATCCACTAATAGCCATACTCCAAATGCATGTGGCACACCTGCTGACCATTCATGGCAAACCAGTGTGCCACGGCACAGTGGCTGAAAATCACTGCTTTAGAGGCAAAGTGTTTTACCTGCCCCCGGAAGGTAAAAATCCTATTCAACTAACCTACAGACTCACCTACCTCACCAACAAATAATTAGGTAAACCTTAAAGACTAGTACCTTTGAGGCTGTTGTTTAATTAAAAGGTGAGGTTGCAAAGATGGGTGACGTTTAGGCTGCAATCCTAACCTTTGGGTAGGTTGGCACAAGTCCAGTGCTGGCCTGGGGATGTCACAAAAGTGTCATAATTCTGGGCCACTCTAGGGGGAAGGTTAAGCCGGTGCACAGACATGCGCTGGCCTCCCCACTTCACCACAGGAACAGGGAGATAGGTGAGTTATGCCAGCCTAAATTGGTTAGGATTGTGCACTTAGATAGGTGAAATTCATGCCTACCGTTGCACCCTCTGCTTACCAAAAAATGCACATCTTAGAAAAGTGGTTCACAAACTTTCTAACATTTTGAAGAATAAAATTCTTTGGGATCCATCAGCAGTGATTCATTAATCTAGAACAGTGATTTTCATTAATCTAAAGCAGTGTGCCATGGTACGCTGGTGTGCCGTGGATAGTCCTCAGGTGCACTGTGGGAATTTGGGGAGAGACATTTATTAATAGGAAAACTTGGAGATCTGAAAAGGATGATGTGCCTTGTCAATGGGAAAAACAACTTATGGTGTGCAATGAGATGAAAAAGATTGATCATTGATCTAGAGTGATGTCATGGCCAGAAGTGACATCGTCCATTTAGGCTTCAATCTTAAACCGTGATCAGCTAATGGTCCCATTGCACAGCACATAAAGGAATCACAGCACGAGAGAGATGCTAAATGCCTAGAAGAGGTGGTCAGGGGGGCAAGGAAGAGTTGACAACACTTGCTACACACACACACACTCACACCCCAGTCCTGTTTGGATTCTGTCACCATGGAGCTGAGCAAATGTCCGGCTCTCGTTTACATATTGACCATTTGCTCTCAGCTTCCCAGAGTTCCAAAAAGCTGATGTCACCTCTCTGTTGTTAGAAAGCGGTCAAGCCCAGTCAGGTGGCCCAGACCTTCCCCGTGGACGGGGTAATAATTAATCCTCACTTTCGGCCAGCAGTTTACTAAATGCCGCGCTCCAGGGAACCCCGACCATAGCAACCTGCACTGTGACACAGAAGCCTTGCACATCGCAGAAGACGCTGCGGATAATCATCCTGCAAACAGCTCAGCTCCTGCAGTCTGCAAGCAAGCATTAGGGATGAGAGATAAATGTGAGATCTCGAGAGACATAAATGTGTCTTAGGCTGCAATCCTAAAGACACTTTCCTGGGAGTAAGACCCACTGAATACAAGGGGGCTTACTTTTGAGTAGACATAGTTAGGATTGCACCCTAAGTTGCTATCTAATTAAAAAAACTTTTTTAAATGCCAAGAATATTTTTTTCCGTAGGGGAAAACGAGGAGGAAAAACTCATCGAAATTCATTAGGACTGCTTCATGACTCAAGCATTTTTGGGGGGTAAAAAAAATCCATAATTTTATAATTTAGATATTATTATTACATTATTCCCACTATTCTCTTTAAATTGTGAAAATGAGGAACTGCAGAGTCCTGCACATTTACTGATATGCTAAAGCCTTAACATACCTTGCATGAACATTGCATGGTGGAGGATTTGTTTCGGGCCAGTGATGAAGCCATCCAGACCACTATTTTTTGGACCTCAAATGCAATATAATCTAATGGTGTTCTGGACATGGAAAATAAATACAATATACATATTAAATTTATAGTGCAAATTTTTTTTTCCGTGTCCAGAACATCATCAGATTATATTGCATTTGAGGTCCAAAAAATTTATTTATAGATTTCTTTTAAGTTTTGTAAACCTAGGTGGATTCCCATAAAGTATTTCCAGTTCTACAAAGTTTGGGAACTACTGGTCTAATGGGGACCCACCATGCACCACCAATGGAGACCTGCAGTTCTGCAGAGATATTGGGTGTTTCTTTCCCCCCAAGGAGGCCCTTCTCTGCGAAGGAAATCACCCAGCTGGACAGCCGATGCAGAGTTTCCATCCCAAAGCCACCAAAGGGCGAGTTTTCCATTTCCTCCATGCGACATCTGGACACTTGGCGTAAAGCCTTTGATTTACTCCAAGACAGTTCCACATTTTTACTGCTCCTTCCAGCTCACTAGCCAAATGATAGACTATTTCAATGCGCGGCTGGCAACTGGTTGCCAGCTGTCCTGGTAACACAGCAGACAAAAATGTGGCAAAGAAATGGAGAAAGTATATTTGCCCACAACCGACACTGGCTGGCCCCAGTGCTTGTCTATCGAGGCCGTCATACTAAGTGCATCCAGGGAGGGGTCCAGAATCGAGGCTGCTTCATTTTGCCTTTGAAGCCAAGAGCGGAGAACAAATTGCAGGAAATGCCGAGCCCAGTGCGCTGCTTATGTAACTGTATTGCTTTCAACACACAAACACACACACACACACACAAGTAGTAGCAATGAGGCATCCATCCTTTAAAGCCACTTTAACTGAGCAGTGGAGAGATGCCAAGATCTTCCCAAAGAGAAACCCATTTTCCCAGTGAAAAGTTGCATCACATTTCAGGCAGCCGTAGCCGTCCCACCCACCCAGCCCTAAAATCTCACAGTTTGCAAACCCCATTAAGCAAAATAAACACTCCCCTTTAAAACCGGACAGTCTATTAAGGCCCCAAAGACTTTTTGAAGAGGCAGGACTCAACCCTGCATATGGGAAGAACCGAGAACAGCACAATCCCATGCCAAATACTTTATAGAGAGAACTACTACACTTCCTCAAATAATAACTTACTTTCAGCTTTGCTGTCACAACAACCCTGCGAGGTAAGCAAACTGAGATCAGTCAAGTGGCCCAAAGATAGGCAGTCAGCTTCAGGTTAGTGTAAGATCTGAATTCAGGTCTTCTGGATCTTGGGTCCATCACACTGGATTCAAGCAGCACAATGAACAACCTCAATTGCAAGCACACTCACCTATCCTGAACTTAGGGGATGCCTTTCAGATCCAAAAAAGCGGAACAGACACAAAAACAAAACAAGGGGGAAGCTCACCATTAGTCTGAGCAGACAACAGGGACGAGGAGGATCAAAATCCTGATCTAGCACCCCAGAGGCCACTAGAGTGGGGTGTCCTTGGGGTGAATACCAGTCTGCAACGGGTTATGGGGTGCAGGCATTAGAGGAAAACAAGTTTCTTCAACAGGGCCTGCTGTCTGTCCTCCACTAGTACCTCCACCTCACAAGACTACTTCTGATCATATACCCAGGTGAATAGTATTCAATATGGACAGGCAACTACTGCTGTGTTTTCCACGGCTACAAACTAGAGGACCTCCAAAATTCCACCCCAGCCAGCATCTAGGCTGGAATTCTGAGAACAGTGAGCCAGTAGTATAGTTAGAGGGGCAGAGCACTCAGTCTTGAAGGAAGGCATGCCATATGGCTCTGTTTTGCTCTCCCCACCAGGAATGGCTCCGAAGGAGAGGGATCCTTTGCACCCTGCAGTTAGGCTCTTTCCAAGACTGACTTCTCCACCTCCTCTAGCTTCATCATCATGGTCAGCCCTCCCTCTCCACAGGGTTGGCACCCACAGATTTGAATATACCCCACGGCTGACCCACATGGCCGGTGTGCTTCTGGGATCTACTTCTGGTTTGCCAACACAGGCCCCCTGCAATATTAATATTGCAGTATTCCACATATATTTGGAATCCACGGCGGGAGAGGTTCCTGGGATGGATCCCCTGCAGATACCAAGGATCCACTGCGTTGGCTGAGAAAATGAGCTTCTCTCTCTCTCTCTCTCTCTCTCTCTCTCTCTCTCTCTCAAGAAACCAGGGCCTAAAGAATTCTGCTCTTATGCGACCTGCATTTAGCAGAAGGCTTGTGACCCCCAACTCTAATTTTCTACAATTTATTTTCTTTCTACAATCCTGAACACAGGTGACACGCACTCAAAAGTACTCTACTTGTAGTACTTCTCCAGTCCAAGAAGTTCACAGGTTTTACTAGTGTGAAACTAGTGCTGGCCTTTGGGAGAGACAGTGCGCTCCCTAACTCTGCATGCCCAAACTAGGAGATGAACTGAAATTGGCAGACTGGATATTCATAAGAATGTAAGACAAGCTCAGCTGGATCAGGCCAAAGGCCCATCCTGTCTAAATTCATGCATCTCACAGTGACCCACCAGATGCCTCGGGGAACACTCAAGACAATGAAGTCTTCTTGACACTTCCTTACACTTGAAATGCTGAGATTCCCTAAAACCAGGACATGCACATCATGGTTTTCCACCTGGGATGGACTTTTAATTTACGCTGGACTTTTCCTCTATAAATCCATCCAATCCCATTTTCGAAGCTTCTAGTAATACCATCCTATGGTAAGGAGTTCCGCAGACTAATCACATGCTGGGTAAATGTCTGTTCTATCGCTATCAAAACTCAATTTTAGTGGATGTCCCCCCAATCCAGTAATTGTTCTAAGGAGGGTGCTGGAAGCAGGGAGTGCACAAATAGTCTTGGGGATTTGGTCGTAGGATCCACTTTGTGGAGCACATAGAGCTAAGCTTGCCTGATCGTCCTCCCCCGCCTATCATGCTCCAAGGATCAACATGTGCAAAGAGGCCTGGCTGAGAGAGGGCCTCAGAGCACATGCCTGGCGCATGCACACAGTGTATGCTTCATGCTTCTGGGGCTGAACAGAAGAAGAATGCACCCACCCCTGTCCAGCCCGACTTTTTCAGCACAGAGCCAAGACGCTGCTCCCATACAAAGACCCAGCGAGCAAGAGGCGCCCTCCAAGGACTCAAAGGCACACCTCCCTAAAAACCTCCCTTGCACAAACATTCTCCTGGTGAGTTCACATGCTGCGCGCCTGGCAGGATCAGTCCCCCTTTTTATTATTTCTAGCCTGCCACAGACCCACCCGGTGCTGGTAAGAACTCTTGGCTCTGACGGTTTCCTCTGCTGGAAGGAAGAAAGAAACAGCCCACCATATGCAAGCCATTAAGCCCTCGCACAGAAGCAGCACATGAGGCAGAACCCGTGACCGTTCCCCCTTCCAAGGGCCTGTTCCAGAGCCTCGTCCCCAAGGAGAGAAAGGCGGTGAGAGCAAAGATCAGGGCTCTGCCTGTTTCTACACAAGTGGGTGGCTTGTGTGTCTTCACCCAAGTCAGTGCAGAAGAACTTAAAACTCGACAAGTGCAGAAAAACCCTTAACAATTCATCAACAGAACGACAAACTCACTCTTCACCATAGTAACTACACACTTCACACTCCTATAGCTTTTAGATCTACAGATCCCAAACCACAGCATGGGAAACACTGGTGCTGGAGAGAACTCTTAGGCTGCAATCCTATCCACTCTTTCCTGGGAGTAAGCTCTGTGAAACTTACTTCTGAGTAGACATACATGGGATTGGGCTTTTAATGCATCCCGTGAAATTAATCCAAGAATTGGTGGTTCTAGTCAGTCTAAAGAACCCACCCACAGAACATCTGGCTCACATCTGCCTCTGTTGCAGACTGATATGTCTGTAGCACATGCTGCATCAGCACATGCAGAGAAGACTCATCACACTTCCCCATGAGTTCCTGATCTGTTATCTCCTCCCACTAAAGAAGATACACTAGGACAGTGATTTTCAACCATTGTGAATCACTAGGACTGTGGGTGGTGCAAGTGGTTGGGCTGCGGGTGGCGCAAGTGGTTAAGACACTGTGCCTGTTAACCAGAAGGCCAGGGTTCAAGACCCGGGTCCACAGGTGGGCCCAGACAGGTTCTGTCCGGTTCCTAGGAACCTGATGTTCCTATTTCCCCGCCGCTGGCGATCCGGTTGCGGCGGGGGGGCACTATAACTGGGGGGACTGTTTGGGCCGCTAGAGCGGCAGGGACAGCCGGCTGGGCACTTTCAAATTTGCTATGGCAGCCCAGCAAGGCACCCCACAAGCCCCAGTGCTGAAGCGTCCTTTCCCTGGCCACTGGGGCTTGTGGGGCGCCTCACCGGGCTGCCACGGCAAATTTAAAAGTGCCTGGCCGGCTGCCCCTGCCACTCCAGCAGCAATGGGGCTTACTCCAAGGAAAGTGTAGGTGGGAGCCTGGGACTGCAGCCTGAGAGCATCCTAGCATGTCTACTCAAAAGTAAGCACCATGATAGTCAATGGGGCTTACTCCCAGGACAGTGTGGCTGGGACTGCAGCCTGAGAGCATCCTAGCATGTCTACTCAAAAGGAAGCACCATGATAGTCAATGGGGCTTACTCCAAGGAAAGTGTGGCTGGGACTGCAGCCTGAGAGCATCCTAGCATGTCTACTCAAAAGAAAGCACCATGATAGTCAATGGGGCTTACTCCCAGGACAGTGTGGCTGGGACTGCAGCCTGAGAGCCCAATCCTAGCATGACTACTCAGAAATAAGTCCCATGACAGTCAATGGGGCTTACTTCCAGAAAAGTGTGGTTAAGGTTGCTGGGGGGGCACTAACAAAAACTTAGATAACTAAGTTTTTAGTTATCTAAAAAAAACATTTAATTTTTTAAATTTTTTTAAAAATTCCCCTTTAAATTCTCCCCGGCACAGCCCCCTGACCCCGACATGGCCCCGCCCACTTCCAGGGAACCGGTTGTTAGGCCAGGCCAGGCCCACCACTGCTCGGGTCCCCACAAGACAGGGTGAGCTCCTGTCCTTAGCCCAGCTCTGCGACGCCAGCTGGATCCAATCGTATCAGCTCTGCCTTTCCATTGGACTAATTCAGTGGCGTGGAGAGGGGATTTGCTGCTTGGGTAACAGCCTATCCTCCATATTA
Organism: Cryptoblepharus egeriae; assembly: GCA_030015325.1. Classification (NCBI taxonomy): domain Eukaryota; kingdom Metazoa; phylum Chordata; class Lepidosauria; order Squamata; family Scincidae; genus Cryptoblepharus; species Cryptoblepharus egeriae. Next base: position 10,290,852 of record JAREYC010000012.1, read on the forward strand.
ATCTACCCAGGTCATCGTGCTCTGGAGAGGACACTCTTTCGAGACTGATGGATGCCAATACAGAATCACTAGGACAGTGATTTTCAAATGGCCCACAGGTTGGTGGGGGATATGAGCCCCTATCAGCTGCATGGTGTGCCTTATCAAAGATCCAAAAACTTATGGTGTGTCATGATATTTTAGTGACTTATCAATGTGCGACAAGATGAAAAAGATTGAAAATCACTAGGAGGAACTTAACCTATACTTAAGCAGGGGGCTACTGACCCAAATCTGGGATTTCACCAAAAAGCACCAACAAGCCTCTAAGAAATCTGAGATCCTGGATTGAGCTTTTGTTCAGGCACGTCACCGATCTGTTGTCCTCAAGGTCTGGCTGAATTTGTTCTTGAATCTAGTTTGCAAATAGCCACTTGACCTATGATGAGTCCAGGTCACCAGGCAGGGAAGTTTCACTAACCCAACCCTACATATATAAGGTACTTACAGCGATGGGGATGGATCTCAGGGCAGCAGGCAGATTCTATCCCCATTTTCTATTTTGTTCTTTTGTTTTTATTAATAACACTATGTACAATTAGGGCGCAATCCAGAGTAACTACGGGGAGTCCTTGCTCTGGTGTAAGAACAATTTGCTCTGGATTGCAATATGAATTTCCCATAGGTTTTCACTAGGTGGTGCAGTAACTACGGGTAGACGTAATGTCTCTTACGTGCTCCCGTAGTTACTCTGGATTGTAGGGTTAATCTTATGTACTTACTCCTATCCTTAATAATAATTCTATGTACACTTCCCTAAGCCCACTTACAGCAATGGGCTGGAGTAGATGAGCATAGTCATCACTGCTGAAAAGTGTTTACACTAATAAGAATAAGGCTAAATGCTAAAATGCCCTGGATAATTGGGAAAATGAATTTTAAAAGGCACGTTTTAAAGAAATGCAAATAGCTAGCACCATTTTCACCATGCAGAAAGAAATTTAGTAATCTATTACAACTCACAATTCACTACAGGGATGATCTCATACAGAATATCAGTCTTTTGCTGAAAAATTTGTCTTCTCTCTCTCTCTTTTCTTAATCCATTTACAAATCTAACTGATGGGTTAAATCAAGCAGACTTCTTACTGTTTGTTGGCCCTTATTGTTTTTTATAGAATACTGTAGCTTAGATCTAGAGGCCCAAATCCTAATCAACTGTTCACCAGTGGAAAAGATGTGCCAAGAGGACATGCACTGCATGGGAATATTTGTTCCCTTACCACGGTGCTGGATTGGTTAGGATTGCACCCAGAATTTTGTAAATAAGGCTTAGGTTGCAGACCTAAACATACTTTCCTGGAAGTAAGCTCTAGTGAATACAATCAGTCCTACTTCTGAGTAGTAGGTATATGATTGGGCTGTAACACAGTTATGTGTAATGTGTATTGGGCTGTAAAACAGTTATAATGTGGATGAGTAACTTGTTCAGACATATTGGTAACAGTACTATGTCCGTTGAAATTCCTAAACCAATGTTTTCTTTCCACTACGTCTCCTAGGCTACACTCCAAAGTAACTACGGGACCTTTTACACCGATGTAGTTGCAGTGCCACCTATGGGAAACCTATGGGAAATGCTCTGGATTGTAGGGCTCTGGATTGTAGGGCTAATCTGATTGTTGGTGCATTGTTAAACTGATAACCTGAGAGTAGGCAAGGAAAATTCTTTGTGACTTATAGAAAGTGGGACCAGGCCACGTGTGTGTGTTTACTTGCAAGTAGTAAGGGCCTCAGACTGTTTTGAAAGATGGGCCACCAGAAAAGTCCAGATCCAATGAACACAGGCTCCAAGACATACTTGAGAAAAAAGTTCCCGTCACCAAGTTGACAAGTACCCTATGGAAAGTGAAAGTGTGTTAACTCAAGAGTAGGCAAACCCAGGCAAAGGGGAATGCAAGATCATCAGAATAGTCCAGATCTAGTGAAAACGGCACTCAACAAATGCTCCAGAAGGCATCTTTATCAATCATAGACTAAAGGATCAAAACAGAGACTTGAGCAGTTAGAATGACGAAACTGTTTTTCCCCTTAAGTCTCATAAAAAGTCTCATGAAGCTTGGACAGTCCCAAAAGTGTGTCATTTCAAAAAGTGAGTCCTAGTTCAAAAAGGTTTGGGAATCCCTGCCTTACAGGTACATGCTCTCTAAAGTTTCCCCCACCACCACCATTAGCAATCATACTTCCAATGTACCAAGGAACTGAGGATTAAACAGCAGAATTAAAAATGCACTGTGTCAAATGCAGTTATTGTACAGTAAATCCAAACCCTGCAAATCAGCTGTTCACTTCATACGAAGGGTGACGGCTGTGATCCCTTGAAGGGAATCCAGATCACAAAGGCAACATTTCTGTCTTCAATACTTCAGAGTTTGTAATTTCTTTTTTAATTTCTATACCAACAATTCCATTTGGGGCGTCTGCCGACCCAACTGTCTAAAATGCAGCTCCCCACATCTTTGGCAAACATCTCTCTGCCAGCACATGGCACATAATACCGAGATACTAGTGGCCCTGTGCAGTGATGGGATTCAAAGAAATTAACAACCGGTTCTATGCCCATCTGGCAGTCACTTTTAAATGGCTGTTTTTAAACTTTATATGTCCTATCTCATGTTAACAACCGACTCTATAGAGTAGGTGTGAACCTGCTGGAGCCCACCACTGGCCCGGTGTCAGCATTGCACTGCTTGCAGCTTAGGATCAAAATGGATTAAGGGCCCGATCCTATCCAACTTTTAAGTGCTGATGCAGCCATGGCAATAGGGATGGCATTTGTTCCCTTATCTTGGGGCTGCACTGTAGCTCTGTCAGTGCTGAAAAGTTGGATTGGGCCCTAAAGCATTTGCTATACAATACTCCAACTACACACTAACAACCCCTGAAAAAAGTACACAACTCCCTCCTGTACTTCAGCTGGTTGCAACTTAGACATGGAGACCCACAAACAAAACACTAATTCTTCAGACCTTGGAGATCTCTTTCCATGCTGCTGGTACCTTCCTAGGGGTCCTCATGACCACACTCCAAGAATCCCTGGATTAAGAACTACCGTTCATCAACAGTCCTTTCAAAACACAATCTTACAGGTTCCTCTGAAGACAGTCAAATTTCACAAAGAAAACCTACCAGAAGAAACTGACAGATTTAACTGTTATCCTTCCTATTATTGTGAGTGTAACACCAGTATCAAAAGTACCTAAAATAACAATACTCTTATTTTTCATCACCACTGATAGATAATGAATAAGCCATGAAACTTGAGGTCTAGTCGATGTTACCAAATAAAGCTTGAAAGTTCTTATTTGCAACAAATTATCAACAATTAAATTTGTAATTAATGGGATTAATAGGGGCATATGAGGGATGCAGCAAAGAGATGTATTTTAAGTAACTATTTTGGGTACAAGAGTACTCAAAATAGTATAGGCTAATATCCTAAAGTGAAATTAAGCCCCTTACTCCAGAGCAGTTAAGATGACTTTCCATAAGATAACACTAGAGTGATGTAACTGCGTGGACCCATAACTGCTATGGATTTTGCCCATAGAAATATAACCTGGCCTGTTGACCACAAAAGGTCAATCAATGACAATTTACAGTAATTGTTCCTGAGCAACATACAACCTGAGACAACATGGGAGTGGGGGAGGCAGTGTGTGCGCGTGTGCCCCACTGTGGGACACACACACGCATACACACTGCCCCACCAATGCTATTTGTTCCAGAAACTCATAATCCCCTTTAAGAAAATCTAAGTTACTTAAACCCCTTCCTCTTTGGCATCCAAATATCCCTTTTAAAATTATACTGTTTGCTTTTAGCAGAGACTGAAATTGTATATACTTGCAAAGGGCTGAACAACATAGCCTTTCGCAATCCATTTGCTTTTTAGCCAGAGAAAATAAAAATAAAGAAACCAGCAAACGGGCAATTAACTGTCAAAACAAAAACCCAGGTTGTGATTATTTTTAAAAGTTACCATCACAGAGATTAGGTTTCCCACCAAGAAACCGGGTTTTGAAAACTGCACTTTTGTAATTGATAAACTGGTTAAAAAGATAAAGAAATATACAAATGTACAGAAACATGTGAAACACCATACATCACCAGGGGGTTGGGGGTGGAGGAACAGAGACATTTGAAAGAGTGGAAGCAACACAGATAGGCTTTAATCTGGTAACCAGCAAAAAAGGATGCTTTTTTCAAGACCGCTCTTGGAGCAGAGAACTGTCTGTCATCACAGGATTGGTGCTCTACTGCAAACAATCCCTGCCCTGTGTGCGCAGTGTCGCTCTTACTCTCCAGACACAGTGTGCTGGTTGAATTTGTGCGGTATTAGATACCATCGGCACAATGAGATTGTTATCTGCCTCTGATTCAAAGTTAATGTTAAAAAGCGGACAGATGAACAGCACAAGCCAGCACATGTCTACTCAGAAGTATGGTCAGTCCTGCGGAGTTCAAGGGGTTTAACTTCCAAATCATAAAGGACTGCAGACTAACCCCCAAATCCAGAGTAACTGCGGGAGCACGTAAGAGACTTTACGTTCATCCGTAGTTACTGCACCACTTTGTGAAAACCTATGGGAAATTCATATTGGAATCTAGAGTAAGTTGTTCTTACACCGGAGCAAGGACTCCCCAGTCTGGATTTTGTCCTTAGGATTTTGCCCTTAGTTACATTTTCCTGGGAGTAAGACCCATTGAACACAACGGGGCTTACTTTTGAGTAAATATGGTTAGGGTTATGCTCTCAGCTAGAGTCCTCTCCTATAAATATCCTACCTGATGCTCTTTGGCAATAATTTGTATTTGTTGTGTCCCATTCATAATAAGCCTCAATGTTTCCATCAGTAAATCTCTCCTGCAAAAAGACATGGCTCTGAACCATTTGCTCTGCCACAGACATGAGTGCTTAAAAAAAAGAAAGTTTTCATGGAATTTCTATTTTAAAATACAGAAAAGATGTACCATATTTACTTGAATTGAACACTCACCTTTTCCGGCTAAATTTAGTCTCCAAAATTGGGGTGCACATTAGATTCAATGGTGCATTACATTCTAGTACATACATTATTTTGATTACAAGAATAGGTCAGTATTTAGTTTAACCATTTATTCTATTGTAATAAAAATGTAGCATAAAGCTATTGTTGTATAACGTAGTGCAATTAGGTAAAAATCATGCCATGATTAATGCAGTAAAATTAAATTTTGCACCCTCTTCGCAGCTGCGCATTACAATTACCAGTAAGCATTTTTTTATCTCAAGCCTTTTAAAGTCAGGGTGCACACTAGATTCAAAGACACATTAGATTCACATCAATACAAGTAGTTCCCTGATACAGTTATGGAATATTCTGGAACATGGATCCGTTTTGTGCATTCAAAAACACTCTATGTGTTATGTAAACCGAGACACACACGTTAATTATATTAACCGAGGCACACAAATGGCCAAATCAAAATGCAAACACACAACAGGATCTTTAGTGACCAAGGGCGCAATCCGGAGTAACTATAAGGAGTCCTTGCTCTGGTGTAAGAACAATTTACTCTGGACTGCAATATAAATTTCCCATAGCTTTTCACTAGGTGGTGTAATAACTACAAGTGCATGTAATGTCTCACATAGTTACTCTGGATTTGGTTGCAAGTCAATCTGAAAACCCAATCCAAGTGTCAACACTGGAAGAGCATCACAGGGATCACACTCAAAGGCTCTCCAGCCCAGTTTTCTGTTTCCAACAGTGGACAACCAGGTGCCTGCAGAAAGCCCACAAACAGGCCACAGATATAACGGTCTGCATATCTCTAGCAAAGGTACTCAAAAGTATACTGCACTAGATCCAAATTTCTATATACAGTGTGCAAATTTCTGTATACAACGTGCAACTTCACACTATCTACATATTTCAGTGGTATAGCAAGAGGGAGGCAGATCAGAGGGGCTCCCACCAAGATTGACTGCTCTACCTGCCTTTAAATACACCACAGTTGTACAGTACGCTGTGCAATATCACTGTGCAACATCACAAGCATTTGCACCAATGGTCCCAAAACCTCTTATGCAGATGCTTGTCCCTCCTATCCCACCCCAAATCTGCTGCACGAGTGATCCCAAAACCTCTTTTGCTTATGCTCACCTCTCCTATCCCACCCCAAATCTCACCCCAAATTGTTCAAGGCTGATCACTTAAGACAACCCGGTTTCCACCTGAATTCCACTGTAAAAAGTCATTCAAGCTGGGAAAGGGGGACAGCTGAACCTGCCCCAAAACGTGCATCAGATACAATCACGTACATCTTCCCAATGTAGCCACACAACATACACAGGTTTTTGTCAAATGCTGTGGATAATCTTGATCCCTTAACAGAAGGTACAATACACATACTCACAAGGCCACAAGTTAAATTTGATACACACCCATCAATATCCTATTTTCGGTGACAACACTACAAAGTTTGTTCTTGAAGAGCCTCACAAGATAGGAATTGCTGATCCAGGACTTCTCTAGAACAACTTTTCCTACTTCATTCATATGCAAGCTTCAGACTTGGATAGATCTCCTCATTGGGAATCGGTCTAATCTAGTTACCTACCCCTTATACTTTTTCAAATATATTTTTAATACAGTGGCATTAATGTTAATGTTATAAACAGCTATAAAATGCAGGACTTTTAATTTATTTTCATGTTATAAATAATTACAAGCCTCAAAGCATAGAAAGGGTGAAAAGGACAATTCAAAGGCAAATAAGACATTTTCCCAGTTCATAAAATCAGGTGTTTTCCCAGAACGGGAAATAGTGCAAAAAAAAAACCCCCTTTATCCTTGCTTCCAATTTCCTAACAACAGACAGATTTTTCAATCCAACTGAATATCTAGAATTATTTCAGATTTGCAGACATGGGGCCAAACCCTGTTTGGCAAGACAAAGAGATCTGTAAAACCCAAGACGTGTTCACCAAAGACACTAGCCGGGTTTCAAGTGTGGTTTAATAGGTAGGCTTGTGGTTTAATACCAATTTCATCTTGGGAAAACCAGACAACCACTTTCACGTTTTAGACAGAATCCAGCCCAGCAGGGTTCTTTCCCACTCCTAACTTATGCCATCTAAACCAATGGTTCTCAAACTTTTAAAACCAGGGACCAGTTCTCCAATCTGTCAGGACCCACCAGAAGTGATGCCATGACCAGAAATGGTATCATCAAGAATTTCATGAAGCATTTTAAGAAATCTAGGATGCAATCCTACCCACACTTACCCACGAGTAAGTCCAGTGGTGGGATTCAAATAAATTAACAACAGGTTCTGTGTCCTAATAACCTAAATTAACAACAGGTTCTTTGTCCTATTAGTAACCAGTTCTCAGCAAAGGCTCATTAGCAAAGGGTTCTATAGAATCTGTGAGAACCCTGTGAAGCCCACCACTGAGTAAGTCCCACTTACTATCATTTTAATAAGCATATACATGGTAGCCTGTGAAAAGGACAAAACTGTAACATTTCCCCAAATGCAGTCACATACCACGGGAGTATCAAGCATAATGTATTTTAAAATATTGAGATAAACTGAGATAAACCCCAGGAAATTGGTTTGCAAACCACCATTTGAGAAACACTGCTTAGACAATCCTTTGCTCATTTACAGTCCAAACATATGCATGCCTACTGAGAAGTAAGTTCCACTTAGTTGAATGGGGCTTACCCCCAGGTAAGTGGAAGGCTAAATGTAGTCAATTCTGTATTTCCACACTGCAGAGAGAAATTTGGACAACAGTTTGTAGGCTGATGGTAAACAATTGGAATTTTTTTAAATAACGTTTTGACAGACATCAATGCAAAAGTTATACATATTGTTATTTTTTAAAAAACGTATTTCCACTCCAATCAATCTAATTGGGGGGCTCACCCCAAGTAAGCAAACACACAGGACTGCAGAATACATTCCGCACTCTGCAAATACTCTCCATTTTTCCGCAAGGTGCAAACATGATCATGTCAACAAGACACATTTATTTACTACGCATGTCAGTTCCAAGAATAAGGACAGAAAGCCAGTAAAGACAAAAACTTGGACCACTATCCTGATTCCACTTACTCACAAGTACGGTACCTTATTCCACAAATGCTGCCATCAATGTGGCTCATAGCAGCATAAGTTCACTAAAAAAAATTATCTATCTATCTATCTATCCATCTATCTATATATATGTATGTGTGTGTGTGTGTGTGTGTGTGTGTGTGTGTGTATGTATATATATATATATATATATATATGTATGTATATATATGTATATGTATATGTGTGTGTATGTATATGTATATGTGTGTGTATATATATATATATATATATATATATATGTATATGTATATGTATATGTATATGTATATGTATATGTGTGTATATATATATATATAAAAGAGAGAAAAGTCACTGACTGACTGATCACCGCCCTGCCAAAACCGCTGGGCCTAGAAGTGTGAAATTTGGGGTGGGTGTTCCTTCCGTGACTGAGGGGTGCACTAAGAATCGGTTTTCGGAAATTCCAACCGGAAGGGAGTGAAAAGGGGCGCAACGCGTTTTCCTCCCTATACTTTGCATTGGAGAATTGATGACTCCTCAACATTCCTCCCAACTGCTGGGCCTGAAGCATGGAATTCTGGGAGTTCCTTCTGTCACCTGAACTCCCACCAAGAACCATCTGGAGAAATTTAACCCTTCAGGGGCTGAAAAGGGGGCAACGTGTTTCTCTCCTATACTTAACATGGGAGACTGAACAACATCCAGCCAATTTGATGCTCAGTGTGGCACTGTGGGGATGTTGTTAGGAGGAAGATGTTGCATCAGCGAGGATGCTGCGCATGGGAGGAAGTTGCACATTGGGGAATGATGCACATGGGGAAAGTTGCGCATGGGGGGAAGTTGAGCATGGGAGGATGATGCGCATGGGGGGTTGATGCGCATGTGGGAAGTTGCACATGGGGGGTTGATGCGCATGGGGGGTTGATGCACATGGGGTAATGATGTGCATGGGGGTAATGATGCGCATGGGGGTAATGATGCGCATGGCGGAAGTTGTGCATGGGGTACTGATGCAGATGGGTGATGTTGCATATGAGGAATTCAGGAACATGGAGGAAGTTGCGCATGGGGGGCTGTTGCGCATGGGGGAAGCTGTGCATGGGGGAAAGCTGCGCACGGGGGAAGTTGCACTGTGGGGGGATGTCATATGGGGAAATGTTACTCCCGCAACGCGGGTACGCTTTTTGCTAGTGTGTGTGTGTGTGTGTGTGTGTGTGTGTGTGTGTGTGTGTGTGTGTGTGTATATATATATATAATTTCACAAGCATAAAGAAGGCAGATTTCTCCCCCTTTCCCCTAATCGTATAACTCTGAACCTATTTAGTACATCAAAGGAGATAACAGCAATAACTTTTTCTCAAAAAGCATTGTTAACCTGTGGAATTCACTGCCACAAGATGTGGCAACTACCACCAATCTCTACTGGTGGAACAGATTCACAGAGGATGAAGAGAAGAGGGCTATGATTGGTGATGCTTGTTCTAATGTAGAACCTCCAGGTTCAAGAGACAAGATATCTCCAATTTAGGATGTGTTGGGGACATTCAATGAAGCCAGTGATGGGATTCCAAGAAATTAACAACTGGTTCTATGCCCATCTGGCAGCCACTTTTAAATGGCAATTTTTAAACTATATGTCTTATCTCTCATTAACAACCGGTTCTATAGAGTAGGTGCGAACCTGCTGGAGCCCACCACAGGTGCAAGCCCTGCTTCGGAGAGGTGGAGGTTCCCATAAGCATTTGGAAAAGCTTGAAACTGGACTTCTGGAGGTCTCTGCAGACTCTACATATGGGATGGTGAAGAGCCTTGAGATGCTCTGGCTGCCTTCCTCTGGGCCTGAATGCTGTATTAAATCGAAAATTGAGTTTGGTGGACCCAATTTTAGAACTCAGGGGCACTCCACCTGGGTCTGAGTTCAGGAGGTGCGTAAGCACATGTGAATGCACACAACCTTGGAGGGGTCAAGGTCTTGTGCACCTCTCTTCAAAGGTCTCTCTGCCCCCTTTCTCTCTGTACCCCACACATCATCCCTTTGCACCGCAGAAAGTCCCTTTTCTCCATGCCCAAAGGGCCATATTGCAGCCAGGGGAGGCACACCAGTGGTCATGGGATTCCACCAGTAGCCAGCCAGGAAAGGCACCCATAGGGCATGACCCCTATAAGGTCCCTATAGGAGGAACCTATGGGTTCCTCCTGCACCTGGGGCAGGCTGCTGGAGGTTTCAAGGGTCTACCCAGCCTTGCCTTTCCTAAGAAGGCAGCTCCAGCAGGCTTCTGAACTCCCTGCTCTTCCAGCAGGGATGTCTTGTGCACTAAGAGCATGCACAAACACACTTTTGGTGGCGGGGAGTTCCATAGGCCCTAAAGAGGCACCATTTTCTCCCTGAATCCCATCTCCCTGGTGGAGAGGATGATGCCCCTTGTGTGCAAAGGCACGTGCCCTGTATAGTGGCAGGGAGTTCCACAGGCCAAAGAGACACCCCTTTCTCCCTGTCTGAGGATGCTAAGGTTGACCAGCTGTCATAAACCCAAAAGAGGACAAGACCCTCCCAAAATGTAGGGCAGCAAGAAAAATGTAGGACATGACAAAATAAAAGCAAAATCCATTCAAATATATTGCTTTCATGTGGTTAATTAATACACTATATGACTTATTATTAAATTTAAATTATTCACAATTAATTACAAGAAGGCTGCACACAACAAAAAGGAGGACAATGTAGACTTTTTCCAGGACACAAGGCTTAAAAAAAGGACATGTCCTAGGAAAAGAGGGTATATGGTCACCCTGGAAGATGCTGCTCCTCCAGTGAGGATGTCCTGTGCACAAAGGAGAGTGCTCCTGTCTGGTGGCAGGGAGTCCCAAAGGACAAGAGACACCCTTTTCCCCCCAGAACCTGTCTGGGGTGGGGAGTTCCGCAGGCCAAAAGAGACCCTTTCTCCCCAGAGCCTGTCTGGTGGTGGGGAGTTCTGCAGGCCAAGGGACACCCCTTCCTCCCCAGAGTCTGTGTGGTGGTGGGGAGTTCCGCAGGCCGAGAGACCCCTTCCTCCCTGGATCCCTGTCCCCGCTCCTTCCAGTTGTGCTTGTGCCTGTCCAGTGCAGTGGCGGGGAGTTCCGCAGGCTCCCGGGCTACTCACAGGGCTTGGGTGTTGGCGGGGAGGTCGGTGGGCGGCCTGGTGAGCCCGCGGGCGGCGCAGCCGACCAGACAGCCGGAGGGTCCTCGGGGGCGGCAGGCGCAGTCGGTGCCGCAGGGCTGGCAGAGCTGTCGGGCGCCAGCGCGGACCAGGAGGCAGCAGAGGAGGCAGCACCAGCCGGGCCAGCGGGGGCAGCGCCGGGCGGGCGGGCATGGCATGGCCCCGGGGCGCCTCCAGCCAGCCCCGCAGCCCAGCCCGTCCCGTCCGACGCTCAGCTGGCTCTGCTCTGCTGCCTGCTCCGCGCCTCCTCCCGCCCTTCCCTTCGCTGCCCTCCCCTTCCAGGCGCCTCCCGCATTCCAAGCCGGGAAGGGAAGCGGACCAAGCACGCTCCGGGCAGGATGGAGGCAGCACCGCGCTCTGCCTCCCCGCACTCCAGGGTGACCAAGGAAGAGCACGACTAAGAAGTGCCGAGACACCCACATAGAAGAGGCTCGGGGAGGAAGGGATGTGCCTTGGCCTTTGGAACTCACCACCACCAGACAGGCTTTGGGGAGGAAGGGGTGTCCCTTGGCCTTTGGAACTCACCACCACCAGACAGGCTTTGGGGAGGAAGGGGTGACCCTTGGCCTTTGGAACTCACCACCACCAGACAGGCTTTGGGGAGGAAGGGGTGTCCCTTGGCCTTTGGAACTCACCACCACCAGACAGGCTTTGGGGAGGAAGGGGTGTCCCTTGGCCTTTGGAACTCACCACCACCAGACAGGCTTTGGGGAGGAAGGGGTGACCCTTGGCCTTTGGAACTCACCACCACCAGACAGGCTTTGGGGAGGAAGGGATGTGCCTTGGCCTTTGGAACTCACCACCACCAGACAGGCTTTGGGGAGGAAGGGGTGTCCCTTGGCCTTTGGAACTCACCACCACCAGACAGGCTTTGGGGAGGAAGGGGTGACCCTTGGCCTTTGGAACTCACCACCACCAGACAGGCTTTGGGGAGGAAGGGGTGTCCCTTGGCCTTTGGAACTCACCACCATCAGACAGGCTCTGGGGAGGAAGGGGTGTCCCTTGGCCTTTGGAACTCACCACCACCAGACAGGCTTTGGGGAGGAAAGGGTGCCTTGGCCTGTGGAACTCTCCACCACCAGACAGGCTCTGGGGAGGAAGGGGTGCCCTTGGCCTTTGGAACTCACCACCACCAGACAAGCTCTGGGGAGGAAGGGGTGCCCTTGGCCTTTGGAACTCATCACCACCAGACAGGCTCTGGGGAGGAAGGGGTGCCCTTGGCCTTCGGAACTCCCCACCACCAGACAGGCTTTGGGAAGGAAGGGTTGTCCCTTGGCAGCCACTTTTAAATGGCTATTTTTTAACTTTATATGTCCTCTCTCTCATTAACAACCAGTACTATAGAATAGGTGCGAACCTGCTGGAGCCCACCACTGATTGCTGGAACCAATCGTATGGGCTCTGCTGTTCCATTGGACTATTTCAATGACATGGAGAGGGGGGTTCTGGTGCTTGGGTAACAGTCTATCCCCATATTAATCTACCCAGGCCTTCGTGCTCTGGAGAGGACACTTGGAGCAGGATACCAAAGTCTTTTGAGGCTGAAGGATGCATGATGGTTGGTGTCTGAGCAATATTCTCATTGAAAGGCTACCCCAGAACAGAGGGAAGCAGTTCCAAAAGTTCAGGAACCATTGCCTCCCCCTCCCATTGCAGAAAACTAATCACAGTCTGCGCAGCCTCCAAGTTGTGAGAGATTTGGATCTAGAGGAGGAGGGACATGGTGGAAGCAGACAGTGGAAGGCAAAGGAAAGAGAGGGCAGCCCTCCTCCAGCAGGAAGGGACAAAGGCAGAGCTATGCTAATCTGTGGTCTCCTTGCAAGCCAGGGGCAGGGAAGGAATTTGAGATGGAGTTTGGGAGTCATTGCAAATGGTGAACGGTTGGGGGAGATACACACAACAGAATTGGAATTCCAGGCAGCTGCCCGACAAAGTCTGGGAAAATTGGAATGAGCCAGGTGGAGGAACCTCACTTTGGCCACTAAAAGTGTGCTTTTCGGGGACATTGGAGTGACAACAGCTGCAAACCTGAAAAGGGGGGGGGTCTTCCTAACAGAAAGCTGCTTGGTCCTATTTGCAAGGGCCACAGAACAGAACCAGTCTTAAGAAGAGGAAGAAGAAAAAGAGGGAGTGAAGCTCATCAACATAGCCCCTGCTAAGCTCTGGGTACAGGCTGTTCCCAGATTGAACTAATCAATCAATCAGTATTTATATACCAAAATATCACTTTTCAACAAAAGTTTGCAAAGCTGTTTGCTGAAGAAAATGAAACAACTGTCGGGGATGCTCTAGGGGGATTTCCTGCTGCAGGCAGGGGGTTGGACTAGATGACCTACTAGGTCCCTTCCAACTCTATGATTCTATGGGTCTCATACTATTTAGCACTGGGACCCACTTTTAAGAATGACTATTGATCAGGACCCACCTGATCATGGACCCACCTGATCAGGACCCACCTGACATGAAGTGATGTCATGCCCAGAAGTGACATCACGAAGCAGGAAAATTTTAACATTGATAAAACAATTTTGTTCAAAATTTTGAAACATACAACAAAATCAAATCAATGAATTCAGTAAATTAAAAGTTGACCATAAGTATACTGTAAGTTCAAAAACTGCTTTAAAATAAAGAAGCCTCCTAACCCACACAAGCACTAGTGTATCTGTTATTTTTTTTAATTCCTCAAATGGTTGCAGTAGTTCACTCTCCTATCCACATTTATCTAGGAGGAAGCCCCACTGTCTTTCATAGTTAAAAGCATATACAGTACAGTGGTACCTCTCATAACAAGTGCCTCACATAACAAGCATTTCACATAACAAGTATACATTTCAAAGAAATCTTACTCCACATAACAACTTCGGCTTCACTTAACAGGCAAGCGCACTGTGGACATGCATGCTATGCAGCCCTGACGCTCTGCACAGAGGTTCTTTAAAAGTGCCCACAAGTGCCCCACCAACCACCTCGAACCTCCAGCAGCAGCCCAGGGAAGCCTCCCAGGAAAGTGTCTTTGATTGCAGACTCCTAACCAAAAGTAAGCCCCATTGTGTTGAATGGGTCTTACTCCCAGGAAAGTATCTTTGATTGCAGCCTCCTAACCATGTCTACCCAGAAGTAAGCCCCACTGTGTTAAATGGTGTTTACTCCCAGGAAAATGTCGTTAGGATTACAGCCTAAGAAGACTTCATAGGATCATGCACATTGAATGCATGTTTTGAATTCAATTCCAGTGTTTTGTCATCATTTTTACATCCAGTTAATATTTTTATATGAATATTTTGGGGGTTGTGGAACCAATCGTCTGTGTTTCCATTATTTCCTATGGGAAAATCCGCTTCACTTAAAGAGCGTTTCGTTTAAAGAGCATGCCTCTGGAACGAATTAAGCTCTTTATGAGGCACCACTGAACATAGAAGCTTGTTCAAAGTATAGATCTAACACATTTTCCCAAATGTGGTCACATCCTATGGTAGCATCAAGTCTAATATATTAAAAATAAAACAAATATTGAAGTGAATAGGGACCCACCAGAACTTGGTCCAGGACTTCCTTAGTGGGTCCCAACACAGTTTGAGAAACACTGTACTCAGGTTTTGAATCCACATAAAGGGACTCTAGAAGAGGCGGAAGAAAAAGAATTTGGAGGGAAAATACCCCACAGAAAGCACAACCTTGAACTCTTGCATCACAACTGCATGGCTAGTCTGTCCAGAAATACAATTATCCACCACTAACCTATTCACTCGCCTCCACTACTTCTGCTGGATCAGGCCAGGTGCCCATCTGTATTGGTATCTCACGGTAGACCCACAAATGCCTCAGGGAGAACACTGAACTTGGTACTGTCTCTTTTATCTGGTATTTAGAGGTAGCCAACTTTTAAAACAGCAAGGTTGCATGTACCCATCATGGCTTGTAACTCATTATTTTCTTCCAAGAATCTGTCCAACCTGATTTTAAAAGGGCAGAGGCCTTCAACACATCCTGGAACATGGAGTTCCACAGGACCCACCTCTCTCATAGAATCATAGAGTTGGAAGGGACCTAGTAGGTCATTTAATCCAGTTCCCTGCCTGCAGCAAGAAATCCTCCTGGAGCATCCCCGACAGGTGCTGGCCAAGCCTCTGCTTGAAGATTCCCAGTGAGGGAGAGTCCACCACCTCCCTTGGCAATCTGTTTCACTGCCGAACCACCCTCACTGTCAGGAATTTTTTCCGGATATCCAACCAGAATCTCCTTTCTTGCAGTTTGTACCCATTGGTTCTAGTTCTGCTTTCAGAGGCAGCTAAGAACAAATGAGCCCCTTCCTCCATATGACAGCCCTTCAGGTATCTGAAGAGGGCAATCATGTCTCCTCTCAGCCTCCTCTTCTCCTGGCTGAACATCCCAAGTTCCCCCAACCTTTCCTTGTAGGCTCAATGGACAGGAAGGGTGATGAATTCTTCTCTAAGGGAGGGGGTGTTGCCTCCTGTGCTAAAGGAGGCAGTGGTTTGCTCCCTCCTGAAGAAACCCTCCCCGGACCCTAATAAACAACTATCAGCCAGTCTATAACATCCCATTTCTTGGGAAAGTGGTTGAGATGGTGGTGGCATCCCAGCTTCAGAGGGTGCTGGATGAAGCTGATTATCTGGATCCATTCCAATCTGGTTTCAGGCCAGGGTTTGGGACAGAGACTGCCTTGGTGGATAACCTACGCCAGGGAATGGACGAGGGGGGGGGGAGTCCCTGTTGATCCTGCTGGACCGCTCAGCGGCCTTCGACACCATTAACCATGGTATCCTTCTGGATTGGTTGGCAGGGTTGGGGATTGTAGGCACTGTTCTGCAGTGGTTCTGCTCCTTCCTGGCTGACAGGTCCCAGAAGGTGGTGCTGGGGGATGCTTGCTCAGCACCCTGGCCTCTTTGGTGTGGGGTGCCACAAGGTTTCATTCTATCCCCTATGCTATTTAACATCTACGTGAAGCCACCAGGAGAGGTCATCCATAGGTTTGGAGTGAGGTGTCATCAGCTCTATCTCTCCTTTCCTCCTGAGTCCGAAGAGGCAGTTGAAATCCTGAGTCTGGAGGCAGTGGGGAAGTGGATGCGGGTGAACAAGCTGAGATTAAATCATGATAAGACAGAGGTTGTCCTGGTCCAGAAGCCGTCAACTCATTTATTGGAATATCATCCTGCTCTGGATGGTGTTGCACCCTCTCTGAAGGAGCAGGTCTGCAGAATTCCAGAATTCTCCTGGATTCGCAGCTGCTCCTGGACTCCCAGGTGGTGGCTGTGGCCAGGGGAGCCTTTGCTCAGCTTCAGCTGATTCGCCAGCTGCAAACATACCCGAGTTGTTTGGTTCTGGCCATGGTGACCCATACCCTAGTGACATCGAGACTGGACTATTGTAACACGCTCTATGTGGGGCTGCCTCTGAAGATGGTCCGGAAGCTTCAACTAGTCCAGAATGCAGCGGGCCTTGTGATTGCTGTGGTTCATTGGTTCGACCCTGTCGGGCCACTACTTCAGTGACTACACTGGCTGCCAATTTGTTTCTGGGCTAAATTCAAAGTGCTGGTCCTGACCTTTAAAGCCCTAAACAGCTCGGGTCCAGGGTATCTGAGGGACTGCCTTCTTCTGTACAATCCGACCTGTCACCTAAGGTCATGAGGGGGCCCTACTGACTGTGCCGTCACTAAGAGATGTGAGAGGTGTGGCGGCCAGAGATAGGGCCTTTTCGGTGGTGGCACCCTGACTTTTGAAGCCCCTCCCCTTAGAACTGAGGAAAGCTCCCTCAATACAGAGCTTCAGGTGGAGCCTAAAAAGCTTTTATTTTAAAAAAGCATTTTAATGGGGCAGAGGTTTAGGGGGCTGTTGTTTGTATTTTTTAGCTTTTATGTTTCAATTATTTTTAATTGAATGTTCTATTTATGTTTTTAATTATATTTTAATGTGAGCCGGCTGGAGTCGGTCTATGACCAGAGAAAGGAAGGATACAAATTTAAAAAATAAAATTGTAGGGCTTCCCTGCCATCCCAGATAATTCTTGTTCTCTTCTGAACTTGCTCCAGCTTGGCTGCATCTTTCTTAAAGTGAGGTGCCCAGAACTGAACACAGGATTCAAGGTGAGGTCTTACCAATGCAGAGTAGAGGAACTATAACTTCTTGTGAATTGGAAGCTACAGTCCTCTTAATGCAGCCTAAAATGGCATTTGCCTTCTTTGCAGACACATCACACTGCTGGCTCATGTTCTGCTTGTGATCCATGGTAACTCCCAGATCCTGCTCACATGTTGTGCTGCCAAGCCAAATATCCCCCATTTTATACCTGTTTTTGGTTTTTATTGCCTGAGTGCAGAACCTTGCACTTCTCCCTGATGAAATTCATTCTGTTACAGCCCAGCATTCCAGTTTATCCAGATCCTCCCAGGCATCATCTGCCCTCAGAACCACCCATACCCAACCAAAAATGTTTCTATTCTCCCCTCTGACCACTTTCTACCACCCCTTGCACCAGCGTTTTGGGCCAGCATAAACTTATCCCACTCCAGGGAAGGATCCTTAACCAGCTCTTAAGCAATTGCAAAGTGCTTTATAACACATTTCTGACACACCTGGGCTAGCAGGAGAATTGGCTTCGACTGTATAGCAGACACACCAAAAAGGCTGCTCCCTGGAATAAAAGGAGAACACTCTGATACTTTTCTGGAAACAACACATCAAGAATTAAACACCAATGTCCGTCTTATGGGAACTGTTCCTTCTGCATGTGAAACATTAAAATCAAGGACAGATATATAACTTTATTCAGAACAATGAACTTGGCTTTCCCAAACACATTTGCAGGTACAAAGGGGCACAAGAGAAAATTCTTCTTGAACATAAACGTGTGAACACAGATGGTTCTAGAGATGGAACAAACTGTTGAGACTCCAATGCTGACCGAATGGTAACCCCCCCCTCAAAAAAGTATCAAACATGAAGGGCAACAGGTACAGAACAGGTACAGAAGTAATACAACAGGTACATGAATAAGTATAACAAGAGGCCTCCTTTCTGTGGGTTTGTTTGTGTGGGTGTTTCTCTCTCTTTCTCTCTGTAATGTGTTTTCTTTCAATTCTAGCAGGATAGGTAACCCACCCACAGCTTCCTTGCTTGTCCAAGAGAGGTTCTTGTTTGGACTAAGCCATTTCCATATTGAAACCATATAATTTCTCTTATACGGATTCTTTAATGGGAACCGAGGTTCTTACGGTGCATGAAACCACTATCACATAGCTTCTCCCCAGCCTAAATTACTTAGCGTGAAATGAGATGTGCACTACACATAAGTTTTCCAAATTCCAAGATTTTCTGTGGCTTTCCCCTGTATGAATTCTTGATTGTGAAGAAAGCCTTGTACTTCTGATTTGAGTTATTTCCCCACTACAGTTGTTAATAAGGTTTCCCCTTCGAGTGAGTTCCCTGATGTCTGGTGAGACTTTCTCACTGAAACCCTTTCGATGCACAAAACTGTGATATGGTCTCTCCCCTGTGACTTCTTTGATGTTTAATAAGGATTCCACTCTGACTGAACCTCTTACTACACACCAAACACTAGTATGGTCTCTCCCCTGTGTGAGTCCTTTGATGTCTGATGAGGCTCCCACTATGACTAAACTTCTTTCTACACAACAAACACTGGTACGGTCTCTCCCCTGTGTGGGATCTTTGATGTTTCCTGAGTTGTTCACTCACACTGAAATGCTTTCCACACACCAAACACTGGTATGGTCTCTCCCCTGTGTGAATCCTTTGATGTGTGATGAGGTTTGATCTCTGACTGAACCTCTTTCTACACACCAAACACTGGTATGGTCTCTCCCCTGTGTGAGTTCTCTGATGTTTCCTGAATTGTTCACTCACACTGAAACTCTTTCCACACACCAAACAAGTGTATGGTCTCTCTCCTGTGTGAATCCTTTGATGTGTGATGAGGTTTGATCTCTGACTGAACTTCTTTCTACACACCAAACACTGGTATGGTCTCTCCCCTGTGTGGGATCTCTGATGTTTCCTGAGTTGTTCATTCACACTGAAACGCTTTCCACACACCAAACAAGTGTATGGTCTCTCTCCTGTGTGAGTCCTTTGATGTGTGATGAGGTTTGATCTCTGACTGAACCTCTTTCTACACACCAAACACTGGTATGGTCTCTCCCCTGTGTGAGTCATTTGATGTCTGATGAGGTTCCCACTATGACTAAACTTCTTTCTACACAACAAACACTGGTACGGTTTCTCCCCTGTGTGAGATCTCTGATGTTTCCTGAGTTGTTCATTCACACTGAAACTCTTTCCACACACCAAACAAGTGTATGGTCTCTCCCCTGTGTGAGTTCTTTGATGTGTGGTGAGGCTTCCACTCTGACTAAACCTCTTTCCACACACCAAACACAGGTATGGTCTCTCCCCTGAATGAATTCTTAGATGTGTGGTGAGGTGTCCACTGTCACTGCAGCTTTTTCCACACACCAAGCACTGGTGTGGTCTTTCCCCTGTATGAGATCTTTGATGTTTGGTGACAGTTCCACTCACACCAAAGCTCTTTGTATCCTCCCGGCACTTGGACACTTCCTCCCCCGTCATTTGATGCAAGGTAAGGTTTCCACTTGAAGTAAAATGCTTTCCACATTCCTGGTATTTGAACTGTCTCTCCCCTGTGTGAGTAATTTGATGTTCTGTAAGGCTTCCACTCTGACTGAAGTTCTTCCCACATGCCAAGCACACATATGGTCTCTCCCTTGTGTGAGTTCTTCGATGTCTGGTGAGGTTTTTACTCTGACTGAAACTCTTTTCACATTCTAGGCACTGATATTGTTCCTCTCTTCTCTGATTTTTCCAATGAACATTAATCACTGAATTATGACTTAAGGCTTCACCACGAAGACTGCAAAGAACCTCCTCCTCCCCTCGGCCTGGTTTTTCTTGGAGTGCAAACTCCTGGAAGTCACCATCCTGAGAAGCAGTAGGGCTCTTCCTCCTCTCCTCAGCTTTCTGAGTATGCATTCTCTGCTCGCCTCCCTGCTTGCATGTCTTTATTTCTGCATTTTGTGCTTCTTTCTCACTCTCCTGCTCCTTCCTTTCATCTCCTGGGTAGAAGAGGGAACACAGAATGAGCCCAGGCAAATACCTCAGAAATCAAAAGATCCCCATGAAGAAATTATTTAACATAGAATTGGTTAATCAGAGAGAGAGGGGGGGGGGTTAATGAGCTACCTAGTTACACACAAGTCTTATAAATGGTAAGGTATCCTGCC
Organism: Cryptoblepharus egeriae; assembly: GCA_030015325.1. Classification (NCBI taxonomy): domain Eukaryota; kingdom Metazoa; phylum Chordata; class Lepidosauria; order Squamata; family Scincidae; genus Cryptoblepharus; species Cryptoblepharus egeriae. The sequence continues at coordinate 10,311,463 of JAREYC010000012.1, forward strand.
AATTATTAAGCAGACTGTGTGGATACTCACCTTTAGCACCGAACTCAGCCCTAGGTCTCAGTTGTTCACTTCAAACTGGCCAGTAGGAGTTTGGGATACAAAGCGGGCAGTAGTATGGGAAGTGTTCTAAGATAGTAGGATGGATAGACAGAGGGACGCTCACCCATAGAAGCTGCTATCCAAAAGTTATCCATGACTTGTTCAGGCACGGCCCTTTGGCCTGAATCCAACAGAGGCCACATGTCCTCAAAGAAATGCAGACACGTCTTCAAAAGATACCAGACCCTGAAAGATAATGAAGAACCACTTCATCATGGTGTGACTGTTATTCCCAGAATAGCGTTTATGGGAAAAAGACTGAAGATCACTGAACTGGTTGTGGCCCTGGGTGATCCAGGCTCTCAGCCTAGTCCTGTTCTTCACACTGAGACTTCCCTACAGAGCCAGCCTTTCAGGGACATACATACATACATTTATTTTTTAATATCACCATTAAAATAGAATTATAAAAATAGATTAAAACATAATTAAAATACAATTAGATTAAAAACTGAGAATAATTAAAACAGACTAAAAACATTTGTTAAAAACAGTAAAATATAACAATAAAACTGCAACCCCAACCTATGCCCCATTTAAAATGCTTTTTTAAAATAAAAGGTTTTAAGGCTCCGCCTGAAGCTCTGTATTGAGGGAGCTTTCCTCAGTTCTAAGGGGAGGGAGTTCCAAAGCTGGGGTGCCACCACCGAGAAGGCCCTATCTCTGGCTGCCACACCTCTCACATCTCTTAGTGGTGGCAAAGTCAGTAGGGCCCCCTCAGATGACCATAGGTGACGGGTCGGATTGTACAGAAAAAGGCGGTCCCTCAGAGACCCTGGACCTGAGCTGTTTAGGGCTTTAAAGGTGAGGACCAGCACTTTGAATTCACCCCGGAAACAAATGGGCAGCCAGTGTAGTCGCTGAAGCAGTGGCCCAACAGAGTTGAACCGACAAGCCCCAGCAACAACATGGGCCGCCGCATTCTGGACTAGTTGAAGCTTCCGGACCTTCTTCATAGGCAGCCCCAGGTAGAGCGCATTACAATAATCCAGTCTCGATGTCACGAGGATATGGGTCACCGTGGCCAGATCTGAGTGACTCAGGTTTGGTTGCAGCTGGCGAATCAGCCGAAGCTGAGCAAAGGCTCCCCTGGCCACAGCCGCCACCTGGGACTCCAGGAGCAGCTGCGAATCCAGGAGAACCCCCAAGCTGCAAACCTGCTCCTTCAGAGGGAGTGCAACACCATACAGAACAGGATGATATTCCAGAACAGGATGACTTCCAGAGAGAACCTCTGTCTAATCAGGATTTAATCTCAGCTTGTTCACACCTCATCCAGTCCCCCACTGTCTCCAGACAACGATTCAGGACTTCAACTGCCTCCTTGGACTCAGGACGAAAGGAGAGATAGAGCTGGGTGTCATCAGCGTACTGATGACACCTCACTCTAAACCTCCAGATTACCTCTCCCAGCGGCTTCATGTAGATGTTAAAAAGCATGGGAGATAAAATGGAACCTTGTGGCACCCCGCACTGAAGAGGCCAGGGTGCCGAGCAAGCTTCCCTTAGCACTACCTTCTGGGAACAGTCAGGAAGGGAGGAGCGGAACCACTGCAAAACAGTGCCTCCAATCCCCAACCCGGCCAACCGACCAACAAGGACTCCATGGTCAATGGTGTCGAAGGCCGCTGAGAGGTCAAGCAGGACCAACAGGGACGCACTCCCCCTGTCCATTCCCCAAGTGAGAACCCAAGTGATGTGTGAGAACCCAAGTCTGCTGACATTGCTTTTGACATCTGTTCATTAAATCTTTAACTTGAAGCCTCTGCCATATTCTGGGGTCTGTGGATCTCTCAGCCTCTCAGCTCTGCAGGTGCTACATCAGAATTAGGGCATTTCAACAACCCTACATAGTATTCCTGGGGAGGGGTTTTGCCCAAGCATCCCTTCTGAAAACTGGATCCCTTCTGAAAACTGGTGGCTACGGATTAGATCTACCAAGTCTTGTCACACCAAACTGGAAGAGTGGGAAAGGGAGTCAGTGCTTAGCACCAGGTGCACTGCCCTTGATCAGTAGGTGGTCACTACAAGTCCCTGTCCTTCCTCATGACAAAAGTACTCCCACAGGTTGTGGTCCTGCAGGAATTGGCCCTTCACAACCTTCCTGTGTAAAACTGCTGAGGCACCTAGACAGATCCTCTGAAGTCCAGAGATGTAAAAGGGACAGACACAGCCTTCCTCCACTGCTGTTCCCCCCCCCCCTCATCTTCCCACTGATTCACTGGCCCAGAAACCCTCCCCACTGCATCATCAAGAGGAGGTGATGATGCAGGGTTTCTGGTCTCCAACACATGCGTTGGGAGCATGTACTTATTTATGGCATATTGCAAATCCTTTGTCCCTCAAATTGGGATTGCAAAGATACCCCCTGTTAAAACCAGGCGTTGCCTCTTCTGAAGTGGCTTCACCACCCCTGAGGAGACAGACTGGATGTCCAAAACCCTTCTCAACAGTCTCCAAACATCATCCCACCACTGTTCCTGAAAAGCCATGCTCAGTCGCATAGATGCCCTCAGAAACATACTGCACATGTGTGTGGCTGCCAGCAGCTGCAGTGTGCAATGAGAAGCATGCCCTCCAGCCAGTGAGCACCAACTCCTGTGTGGCAGTGTTGTTGTAAAGGTTAAGCTTCAGCTCTGTCTAAGCTGGGAGATGGGATTTGGGATGGGTGGACTGTGACCTTCTCCTTCCCTGAAGAGTTTTTAATCTGAGGAGTACTTCTTGCCAAAGGGGGCGCAACATTCTACACACAAACAAACTCAGCCTTCTCCCAGGCAAATACACTAACTGCCACACCACACTGGTCACACGCATGAACTACCTTCCAAACACAAACAGGCAGAGCACTTGTTTTCCATGGCAGGATCAGTCCTAGTGAACTGGGAAGTAAACTGGGAAGTGAATTGGGAAGCTCCTTCCAGATTTTTGCTGGGCGCTGCTTCTGAGCTCTAGACATAACTGCCTAGGGGCACTGGGTTCGGGTCCAACCATCACGTCTTCAGATATCCCTTCGAAGGTGCACCCCAGTCAGATCTCCGTGCCATTGACTGGTCTGGCCTCACCAGTTCAAACAACAGTGATCAATCAATGTAGCTCTCATGTATCTACAAGCCTGTTTGCAGCCTTAGGCACCATGCAAAGAACAGTGGCTTCTTCTCTTATTCAGTGCAATCTGTGGTGTATTACATGGCTAACTATACAAAAAGTGCATCGACTTGAGAGTCTGATATCAGCTCATAGTATGGGCAATGCTCACTAATATAAATGGCAGATACCCTGACAAAACTTTACCGCAACAAGACTGTAGACAGCAACAGGGCTGATTTCCCACCAAAACCTTACCTCACCAAGACTGCAAACAGCAAGAGGCTGATTTCCCACCAAAACATTACCTCACCAAGACTGCAAACAGCAAGAGGCTGATTTCCCACCAAAACTTTACCTCACCAAGACTGCATACAGCAAGAGGCTGATTTCCCACCAAAACTTTACCTCACCAAAACTGTAGACAGCAAGAGGCTGATTTCCCACCAAAAACTGTAGACAGCAAAAGGCAGATTTCCCACCAAAACTTTACCTCACCAAGACTGTAGGCAGCAAGAGGCTGATTTCCCACAAAAACCTCACCTCACCAAAACTGTAGACAGCAAGAGGCTGATTTCCCACCAAAAACTGTAGACAGCAAAAGGCAGATTTCCCACCAAAACTTTACCTCACCAAGACTGTAGGCAGCAAGAGGCTGATTTCCCACAAAAACCTTACCTCACCAAAACTGTAGACAGCAAGAGGTTGATTTCCCACCAAAAACTGTAGACAGCAAAAGGCTGATTTCCCACCAAAACTTTACCTCACCAAGACTGCAGACAGCAAGAGGCTGATTTCCCACCAAAACTTTACCTCACCAAGACTGCAGACAGCAAGAGGCTGATTTCCCACCAAAACTTTACCTCACCAAGACTGCATACAGCAAGAGGCTGATTTCCCACAAAAACCTTACCTCACCAAAACTGTAGACAGCAAGAGGTTGATTTCCCACCAAAAACTGTAGACAGCAAAAGGCTGATTTCTCACCAAAACCTTACCTCACCAAGACTGCAGACAGCAAGAGGCTGATTTCCCACCAAAACCTTACCTCACCAAAACTGTAGACAGCAAGAGGCTGATTTCCCACCAAAAACTGTAGACAGCAAAAGGCAGATTTCCCACCAAAACCTTACCTCACCAAGACTGTAGGCAGCAAGAGGCTGATTTCCCACAAAAACCTTACCTCACCAAAACTGTAGACAGCAAGAGGCTGATTTCCCACCAAAAACTGTAGACAGCAAAAGGCAGATTTCCCACCAAAACTTTACCTCACCAAGAATGTAGGCAGTAAGAGGCTGATTTCCCACAAAAACCTAACCTCACCAAGACTGTAGGCAGTAAGAGTCTGATTTCCCGCCAAAACTGTTGACAGCAAGAGGCTGATTTCCCACCAAAACTGCTGACAGCAAGAGGCTGATTTCCCACCAAAACCTTACCTCACCAAGACTGTAGGCAGCAAGAGGCTGATTTCCCACCAAAACTGTTGACAGCAAGAGGCTGATTTCCCACCAAAACTGTTGACAGCAAGAGGCTGATTTCCCACCAAAACTTTACCTCACCAAGACTGTAGGCAGCAAGAGGCTGATTTCTCACCAAAAAATTACCTCACCAAGACTGTAGACAGGAAGAGGCTGATTTCTCACCAAACCTTTACCTCACCAATACTGTAGACAGCAAGAGGCTGATTTCTCACCAAACCTTTACCTCACCAAGACTGTAGACAGCAAGAGGCTGATTTCTCACCAAACCTTTACCTCACCAAGACTGTAGGCAGCAAGAGGCTGATTTCCCACCAAAACTTTACCTCACCAAGACTGTAGGCAGCAAGAGGCTGATTTCCCACAAAAACCTTACCTCACCAAAACTGTAGACAGCTAAAGGCTGATTTCCCACCAAAACTTTACCTCACCAAAACTGTAGACAGCAAAAGGCTGATTTCCCACCAAAACTTTACCTCACCAAGACTGTAGGCAGCAAGTGGCTGATTTCCCACCAAAACTTTACTTCACCAAAACTGTAGACAGCAAGAGGCTGATTTCCCACCAAAACTGTAGACAGCAAGAGACTGATTTCCCACCAAAACATTACCTCACCAAAACTGTTGACAGCAAGAGGCTGATTTCCCACCAACTTTACCTCACCAAGACTGTAGGCAGCAAGAGGCTGATTTCTCACCAAAACTTTACCTCACCAAGACTGCAAGAGGCTGATTTCCCACCAAAACTGTTGACAGCAAGAGGCTGATTTCCCACCAAACCTTTACCTCACCAAGACTGTAGACAGCAAGAGGCTGATTTCTCACCAAAAATTTACCTCACCAAGACTGTAGACAGCAGCAGGGCTGATTTCCCTCCAAACTTTACCTCACCAAGACTGTAGACCAGGGGTATCCAACCTTTTACCTTCCCTGGACCGCATTGGAAGAAGAAGAGTTGGTTTGGTCCGCACATAAACACTAGCAACTTTTTAAAAAAATGGAAGACAAAATGTAGGATGTCCTATATTTTGTCCTACATCTTTAAATCTTGGAGTAAATCTCACTGATTTTAACGGGGCGTACTTCTGAGTAGGCATGATGCATAGGATGGGCAGCAATCCTCTCCAAGCTGAACCTTAGCATAAGTCTCATTGATGGTCTTTTCTGCTGAGTGGCCATGCATAGGATTGGGCTCTCGGACTGCAACTTGAGAGTAAGCCTCACTGACTTTAGTGGGGCGTACTTCTGAGTGGCATAAGTAGGCATAGGACTGACTGTGTAGCCATAGGATTGGCTGTGATCCTCTCGAAGCTTAACCTTGGAGATACAGTATGCTGCAATTCTGAACACACTTTCCTGGGAATAAGACTCATTGGGTACAATGGGCCTTACTTCTGAGTAGACATGGCTAGGGTTGCAGCAAATCTCCAAGTTTAAGCTTGGAGAGGATCACAGCTCATCCTATGCATCACTGGGCTCTCAGACTTGGGAGTAAGCCTCATTGACTTTAATAGGGCTTACGTCTGAGTAGGTCTCAAGGGCAGCAGGCAGCAGCTGGGATAGAGGCTGAGGCTACTTTTGGGGGATGCGGGGTTGGGCAAAGGTCTGCAAGGACCTGAAGTGCTCTGAGTGCTAGGAGGCAGGTAGGGGGAGGAGCCAGCAGCCCAGCCCAGACCAGCTTTATGGCTGCATCCTCAGGAGGAAGGGGGGGGGGGGGGGTTGGACTGTGCAGTGCATGGAGTGGGAGGAACCCTCACTAGCAACCACTGCAGCTGCGCTCCAGAAGGCTCAAGTCACAGGTAGGCACCTTGAACTGGGGAACCAGCTGGCTCACTGGGAAGCCTGAGAGTCCTAGCCTTTCATGTCTACTCTGGAGTAAGCCCATTGTGGTCAGTGGGGCTCAGTCCTGTGTAAGGGGGCAATGGGAAGAGTCTGGGAGTCCTAGCCTTGCATGTCTGCCCTGAAGTAAACCTACTGCAGTCAATGGAGCTTACTCCTGTGTAAGGGGACAATGGGAAGAGCATGCGAGTCCTAGCCTTGCATGTCTTCCCTGGAGTACGCCTACTGCAGTCAATAAGCCTCACTCCTGTGTAAGGGGGGGCAGATTGCAGAGTGAGAGACTGGTGCAGTGTGAGCAGAGGATGGCTCAGGAAGGGGCACTTTCCTGTCTGGGGGAGGGAAGATAGGCTGGCCCGGCTTCCTGGGGAAAGGGCTTCAGTGCCCCAGAGCAGGGCAAAGGCAGGACGGAGGCTGGGGGAGGAGAAGCAGCTGATGAGGCGGAAGCAGCATCCCCAGGAGGAAGAGGAGGGAGGACACCCAGGCTGGTGGGGAGGGTTGGGCTGTGCAGTGCAGGGAGAAGGTGCACGGAGTAGGAGGAACCCTCACCAGTAACCACTGCAGCTGCAGTCCAGAAGGCCCAAGTCACAGGTAAGCAGTTTGAACTGGGGAACCAGCTGGCTCACTGTAAGCCTGAGAATCCTAGCCTTGCATGTCTACTCTGGAATAAGCCTATGGCAGTCAGTGGGGCTCACTCCTGTGCAAGGCGCAATGGGAAGAGCCTGGGAGTGCTAGCCTTGCATGTCTACTCCGGAGACTCAGAAATACCCTCCCTCTAACGCAGTGGTTCTCAATCTTCCTAACGCCGTGACCCCTTTATAATTTCCTCATGCTGTGGGGACCCCCAACAATAAAATTATTTTTGTTGTTATTTTATTTTTGCTACTTTATTTTTGCTATTGTTATGAATCGTAATGTAACTATCCAATATGCAGGATGTATTTTCATTGTTACAAATGAAATGTGTGTTCTATGCACACATTGAACACAATGGGATTTATTTCAGAGTAGGCATGCATAGGATTGGGCCCTGAGGCTGCAGTCCTATTCACATTTACATGGGAGTAAAGGCCCCCTTGACTATAGTGGGATTTATTTCAGAGTAGGCATGCAAAGGATTGGGCCCTGAGGCTGTCAGTCAGCCCCAGTGCGCGTGCAGCTACAGCCGGAGGTCTGGCAAGCCTGACTTGGCCCCCTGCACCAGGGGTCTTTAGGCAACCCCCAGGAAAGCTCTAGGCGACCCCCAAAGGGGTCTCAACCCCACTTTGAGAAACACTGCTCTAACAGGTGAGAAGACATTTGACTTTATTGAATGTAAAACTCAGTGTCCATCATAGAAAACAGCATCACCGAAGAAATAACTTTGAATTCCTCAATTCAGTCAAAAACTCGAAATCCTCACTGTAAGTTTTGTCAGTTATTTTCAAATTTGAATTTTCAATGTATTAAATTTTCAAAGTAGAGAAATTTTAAACTTGATATAAGTAAAAAACTTTTAAAATGAAATGTGTCTGAGGGTTGGGCTACATTGTGTGTGTGAGAGAGAGGGGGGGCTGGGTTACTGTGTGTGTGTGGAGTGTGGGGTTCTGAGTGTGGAGTTCTGGTGTGTGTGGAGTGTGTAGCTCGATTACGTGTGAGGGTTGGTGTTGGTATTTGCATTTTATAACCATATTGGTTCAGGCAAGTTGATTCCAGGCTGATGATGCAATCTGGAACTACTCTTATAGCATGAGTCAGCAGAATTGGAAGTGCTGAGTCACTGGTCACCTGATTGCAACATTAATAACTGATTGGTGCTCCACCAAATTTAAGTAACTTGGGACTATTGCAATGTGTGGGTTGAGGAGTATTTTGCTGTTGGATACTCTGGAGGACTGAACTGTTTTGTGGACTGATTTTGGACTGCTTTAACGGACTTGCATTACCCTGGAACTTGATGTATGTATACTGACTGATTTGCTGTGCTCTGACCTTGGACTGTTACTGGATTTATCTGCTGCCTTCCGTGTGAACAATATAGTTATCTCTAACTTGAACCAGCTATCTCGTGTTTTGTTAAGAGTGGGTTAGCGTGTGTGTGTGTGTGGAGTCATGTTGTGTGTGGGGTTGTTTGTGTTTGTGTGGAGGGTGGGTTTGGGTTGTGTGTGGGGGGTCAATCCTGGGATCATCTGGATTCCAAAAAGGTATAATATGTCTATGTAGATCAAGTATGGGCAGAGCTAGAGGGGTTTAGGACATGTGTGGTGTTGTGTTGTGTTGTGGGGGGGGTTGGGTTACATTTTGTGTGTGTGTGAAAGACTGGATTAGGGTGTGTGTGTACAGGGTGGGGTTATGTTGTGTGTGTGGGGGGCAATCCCAGGGTTATCCTGTTTCAAAAAATGTATAATATGTCTATATAGAGCAGGCGTGGTTGGAGCTAGAGGGTTATCTGACGGATGGATGGATGGACAGACAGAATTTGCCTGTTATTAATATAGATTTATGTTGTGTGAATCTTTATAATACTTGCTCACAGAGCAACTCCTCAGCATTGGTGGTCTTCAGAGTCCCACCATTTGGGGAGTCCAAGTTAACCTGGAAGAAGAGGCTGGAGGTCCTTCCACTGCTTGGAGGCAGCCTTGGGGCTGGAATCAGAGATGATGGAGGGAGGTTCTGGAAGAGGCTCTGATGACACCCAGGCTGTGGACACTGAGGGATGCCAGGTGAGAGCAGCACCCAAGACCCCGGCTGAGGAAACCCCCAGCTGGGACTTGCAGCGGCAGAGATTCCGGCAGTTCTGCTCCCTGGAGGACATGGATCCCCGGCAGGTTTGCAGCCGACTCCATCAACTCTGCCACATGTGGCTCCGGCCGGATAAGCATTCCAAGAAGGAGATCCTGGACCAGGTGATCCTGGAGCAGTTCCTGGCCGTCCTGCCCCCTGATATGGAGAGCTGGATCAGGGAGTCCAGGGCAGAGACAAGCTCCCAGGCAGTGGCCCTGGCTGAAGGCTTCCTCCTGAGCCAGGCAGAGGACAGGAGGCAGGAGGAGCAGCAGCAGGTGAGGGGGTCCAATCCTGCTTGCAAGAAGCACAGAATTCTCTTCTGGTTTAGTAGTGATCTCTAAAGATGAGCCACTTTCTGTAGATATCGTCCAGCGGCACCTCCTGGCATGGGGGACATCACAGGCTTCCCCCCACAAGGCTAGACTTGGGAGCTGCATGGCCACTGCAGGCCTTTTGCGGGGGGAGAATGAATTCACAAGAATGGATGGCAAATGGGGAGCCCAGTGTGGTCCTGTGGAAATCAGGGTGCCCCAGAGTTGGTGACAGTCTTGTGATGACGTCTCTGTGAACTGACTCCTGGGGTGGTGGGTAATATTGAGCCTGTTGGACCCATCCAAGCACAGAACCCAGTTCAGCCCCACTGGTCCATTCTGCCTGAGACCATTTCTGGCTCTGTGTCTGACATGTGTTCTTGGCATGCTCCCTCTTCCATGCAGCGTCTCTTGTGCCAGCCTGTGGAGATGTGGCACCATCATTGCTGAAAATGATCTCTTGCAGTAAAATCTGAACCCGTGGTTATGCCGGGTTCATGCTGGCCTGGGGGTGTTGTTTAAGTGCTTTAAGACAGTTCTGCACCACTCCAAGTTGACAGTCCTGCACATCCCTAGTGAAAAGATATCCCTGTCTCCCAATGCCTCTAAGGGAATGGGGAAACGGGTGAGTTGTGCTGGCCTAAATTGGTTAGGATTGCGCCCTAAGGCAAGCCGGCCAAAGAGGGATGGAGTTGAGGCCAAAGGAGAGGTCCTCCAAAGCGGAATCCTCTTTGGCCAACTTGGTCTCAAACTAACTCTCACCTTCCATTCTTCATTGCTCTCCCCATTCCTTTCCTGGCTCCTCCGCTTCTTTTTCAGGCTCAGGAGCTGTTTTCAGCAATGGATGTTGATTTTGCATCTGCAGTGCAGGCCCTCCCTGCTGCCCGTCAGACACATTGGAGCCTGCAGACCTTGCTTGATGGGGACACAAGTGCAACCTTGCCAGGTAAGGCCATATTGGCAATGGTTCTCCCTCATTCCCAAACACTGTAGAAATTGTCAGGTTTGCATGTTCTTGAGGCTCCACAGGTGCCGGATGCTCATTGTCTCTCTCATTAAATTAAGTTCAAATGTTTTCACTTTTAGCAGTTTCATTATGTTTGCAAAGAAAGCAGAACTTGGAGAATGGAGAAAAATTTTTGCCAGCAACATTCATGGAAAGCAAAAATTGTCAGAGGCTCCTTCTCTGGGCTGGCCTCTGTAATCTCTGGAACTCAGTGCAGTTCATGTGCAGAAGTAGTGCACTGAGTGTGTTTGCCTCTGAAGGGAGAAGACTAGAGCTGTCATCCTATGGGGCTATGAAGCCCCTTGAGAGATTTTCAGCTAGTGACAGTCCGCTTGGTGCAGCCTTCCTTTCAGGGTGGTTGTGAGTGTCAAATGTCATAGAGGCAGTCTAAATCGGTTTAACTTTTTTTTGCTGTATAGTAGTGGTGTTATGGAGAAAAGGGACTGAAATTTGTGTTATATTACGTTACATGTTTTCTATATATATAAAAACTTTATATAAGTTTTTACTTTTACTTTATGTAAAGACATACCCACATTGCAGGAGTAAAATTCCCCTGTCTGCCAGCCCCCCATGCTCATCAGCCCCTCATGCGCAACATCCAACCCAATCTCAACAGCCCCTATGCGCAGCGCCCTCCCCAGTGCAACTCCTTCAGTCACAGAGGGAACATCCACCCCAAATATCACACTTCAAGGCCCAGCGGTCTTGGCTGGCTGCCGATGAGTGTGTCAGTGACTTTTCTTTTTCTATATACTGTATATAAAAGAGAAAAGTTAGTGATTCGCTCACTCATCAACGCCCTGCCAAAACCGCATGGCCTAGAAGCATGAAATTTGGGGTGGGTGTTCCTTCTGTGACCGACGGGTGCACTAAGAACCGGTTTTCGGAAATTCCAACCGGAAGGGTTTGAAATGGGGCATAACGCATTTTCCTCCCTATACTTTGCATTGAATAATCGGTGACTGAGGGATTCTCTGCCCCAACCCCTGGACCTAGAAGCATGAAATTCAGGGAGGGTCTTCCTTCTGTCACATGAACACCCACCAAGAACTGATGTGGAGAAATTTAACACTTAGGGGACTGAAAACGGGTGCAACATGTTTTTGTCCTATATTTTACATGGAAGACTGACCGACATCCAGCCAATTTGGTGCTTGGTGCCTCGTGCACCTGGGCGATGTTCGGAGGAAGAGGTTGCACTGGGGAGGATGCTGCACATGGGGGTTGCGCGTAGGGAGATGATGCGCATGGAGGGTTGATGCACATGGGGGAATTATGTGCATCAGGGGTTGGTGCACCTGGGGGGATGAGGCACCTGGGCGGATGTGCATGGGGGATTTGCTCATGGGGGTTTGATGAGCATGGGGGGTTGATGTGCATAGGGGGGATGATGCGCGTGGGGTGGGTGAACGTGGGGATGTTGCACATGGGCGTGGATGCACATGGGGGTTGATGTGCATGGGGGAATTGATGCACAGTGGGGGGGATGGCATATGGGGGAATTTTACTCCTGCACCACGGGTACGCTTTTCACTAGTTTATATATTTAGATGAAAAGTCACTGTCTGACTGACTGACAAGCCTTTTAAAGCCTATTAAAATCAGATTGTGCGTTAAAGTGGCCTCAAAATATGTCCCGAATAAGTACAGCCTCCCAATGCAATTGTGTCCTTCACAGGAGACGTGACGAGGAGGCCAGAAATCCTGAACGGCTCACCTCTTCTTGCTGCTCCAATGGAAACTGTTACTGTACCAATGGATCTGGTAAGGGGGATTCAGCAAGAGCATGAGAGGAGGGTCAGAATGGGAAGAATAGCACCAGGACATGCTTCCCCTTTGCCCATCTCTAGACTTCAGAGGAACTGCCTCAGTTTCTCTCTGCGGTTTGCCAAGAAGTGCATAGGAAGGTTGTGAAGGGCTATTTCCATTTGGAAGTAGGGATGACACTCATCACAGCATGGTTTGCCCCTTCCCCACAGGATGCAGGCCAGACTTAGACTTCTCCTTTGGTGTGGGCAGTCCCAATCCAGTCCTATTGCCAGTCCAGTCCTGCCTCTCTGGAAGCAGGTTGTGTCTTCTAGCTCTCTGCTCCACTTCTCTCTTTCTGTTTCTATAAAAAAATCTTTCTCTCTCTTTTATTTCTATCTCTGATCTTCCTTTTTCCTTCTGCCTTTTCTGTCTCCTGCCTCTTTTCCTGGGCTGTACCAGTGACACAGTCCCTCATTCTTTGCAGCGCCATTCCTCAGGGGAAGCTGGGTGGCTTAACCTGCGGCCACCATTTTAGAACAGCTGCATGTGGCGGTAGCCAAACCTTAACAATTTTGTCCTTCTCATCCCTCATCATGACAAACATGGAGGATAGAGGAGGCTCATCATGGAGGGGGCGGGGTCTACCCAACCCTCTAGCATGCAAACGAAAGAAGGGGCCTGACAAGACAACAAAGCCAAGCCCAACTCTAATATGATGTCAAAGATGGTAGATGTGGCCTTTTCCCTCAAAAGTGATGACATTTATTCCACTCATGCCTCTGGCAGCCACAGGACTTCTATGTCGAGATGTGTCATCCGTTCACAGAATGATTCTCCCCTTTCCACAGTTCTGATTCTAGGTTGGAGCTATCAGCAGAACCTCTGCTTAAGAAGGGCAAGAAAGCCAAGGCTAAGCCATACTATACAGTAAGTCCTATTGGGACTAGCCCTCCACAGGGATCTTTCCTCAACCCCCTCCTTGTATGAAGAGGAGAAATTTTTGAAGGATGAGGAGGTGACAAACATGGTCCAAAAATGAGTTTACAATCTTTGTCTCATTGATCTCTGCCCTGCCTTATATTTAAGTCAGCAAAGTCCTTGCAGCTGTTAGCAGCCGAAGGTTTCTCCAAACCTCAGGGCAAGGAGTCCAAGACAGAGCTCCTCTTCCCGCAGGGGCCTTCTAACCTGATGTGGTTCTTTCCAGACTCTTCTCAGATGCTGGAGGGAGAGTGGGATACCCTAGGATCCAACCACCAGGTTTGTGGATAAACTTTGCACGCTCCTTGAGAACTTAATGGAAAAGCTCAGGGTTCCTTTGGTAGACTCATCCATGGGCCCCTTTTCCTCCCCAGGGCTATCTGAGGCAGAGTCTAGCCCTAAGGACACATTAGATAATCTTCTAGATATGGCCCTAAAACTTGCCTTTGAGGCTGCTGTAGCAGTGTCCATTATGGCCAGAGACTGCATCTCCTTATAGAACCTATGGCTGAATCTGAGATAGTTTAAAAATAGAGAGCCATAAGCTTTTTGCCTTTTGTCCCTCTGGAGCCTGCTTTAGATAAAGAGAAGCTGTCCAACAGGTGGAACAAGAGCAGAGCCCTCCCTTGGGGAAGGCCCAATCCCCTTAGACCTCCACAGGACCAAGGGAAGGATCAGTGTCGATCATGACACCAGGGACTTCCACAGCTCCCTTCCAGTGAGAGCTGACCTCTTATCAGAGGCATGGGATAACTTCTGATGCCTGGGTTGTAGAGACTGACCAGGGAGTATTCAATCAGAAGTCCTTGGAAACTGTTCTAGATGGTTCTGTTTTCAAGGGATCCTATATGGCTTGCCCAGAAGTTGGCTGCCAGCTGCCATCTCCTGGATATCCACATCACAAAAATAGTGCCACTCGAACAGAGGGGAAAAGAAAGTTCAGAACACAAACATGGAGGTCCTGCATCTGGCAGGAGTTTCAAACATTGCCACCAACTGTTTGAGCAGATGATAGCTCAGTGAAACGGAGTGGCTGTTACTCCCAAAAATTTTCAAGGAACTGACCGGGCACACAAAAGTTCCAGTCATGGATCTCTTTGCTTCAATCCTCAATTCTAAACTCCCCAGGTTCATGTCAGGAAAACAGGTACCAAGGACTGAAGGGGTGGAAGAACTGCAAACCCTTTGGCCAAAGTGCCTGCTTTATGCATTCTCTCCAGCTTCTGGCCTCCTTTCTCAGGAGAGTTTGCTCTCTGGGAGGCCAGGTAATCCCAATAGCATCTTTTTCGCCGAGGTGACCTTGGTTTGCCAACGTTCTGCAGTTTAATTTCAGGAGGCTTGGACCCTACCGAACTGACCAGACCTTCACAGGCAGCTTGCAGTCCTTCACCCTCATCTTAGGGGTGCCATAACTCACTTTCACAAAACCAGGACAGGACCCCTTGTAAAATTTGCCAGTATGTGAACGTCATCCCTGAAAACCAGGGCAGTCACTATTTTCCAGGACAAATGGCAACCCTACCTCAGCTAGTTTCATTAGACATTGAATGATGTGTTTTAGCAATGCAGGGCTATTCAGAAAGGGTCCTTGTGACTCTGATGGCCTCTGGAAAGGAATCCACCAGGAAAGGAATATGGGGCCACCTGGATGACTTTTTTCAACTTGGCGCTCCAACTATGGGATTTTATCTTCCCAACTCAGAGCCAGGGATTTTCTCAGTCCCTTCAAGTTTACACACGGGGCTTAGCATTAATACTCTAATGTGACAGGAGCTGCCTTGCATAGCACCTTGAAACATGGTTTCAGTATGTTGTTCACCTTTCACTCCCAATTTCTACGGATTCTTGAAGGGAGTGACCCAAATTAACCCTGCAATAGTCCATAGGATCCCAACTGGGGATTTACACCTGGTTCTGGAAGGGCTTCTGCCAGCACCCTACAGGATTTGTTGTTTACGACAATTGTATTGGTGGCTATGACATCAGCCAGGGGAATTTCTGAGTTGGGGTATCCTCCAGAAGGATAAGGTGTTCCTAGAACCCAACCCGTATTTTATCCCCAAGATTAATACTTGGTTCTATAGATCACAGGAGATGGTATGACCCTTCTGTCCTAACCTTCAGAATCCTGGAGAATGTGATTGGCACTCTCAACGTTAGAAGGTCCTGAGGTACTATATCAGTTGTGCCAAATCATTTTGGAAAACTGACGTCCTCCTTGTCTTGTTTAAGGGCTTTTCCTCGGGGAATAAGGTGGCAAAATCCACCATTTCAAAATGGTTTAAGACTGAGGGGATAATGGCTCATTTCAGTGGAGGGGTGGCTGCCTTGACAGATTTTGATGGATTTTTTTGCTATGAGGACAGCTGAAAAGCTGTCACCTGGACAAGTCTTTCCACCTTCAAGAGACTTTACAGAATCAACCAGGCCGTCTCAGCTGAGGCTGTTTTTGGTTGGAAGGTCTTATAAAAAGTGGTTCCATGTTGAGGGTGTCCGATCCTCCACCCTTCAATGTGGTATTTCTCTGTCACATCCCATGCAATGACGAGTGTCATCCCTCCTTCCGAAGGGAGAAAACAGAATTCTTACAGTGATTCTCCTGTGAGGAAGGAGGGATGATACTCGGCCCACTCACATTGGATCCAACACATCCTCTGTGTCTGGTGATATGGTTCTATGATGCTGGTGATGGTAATGGCTCTGGGGCAGTGGTATTTAGCATGGGGATTGGGACTTCCGTAGGGGATCACAACTTCTTTCAGAGGAATTACAAGAAGCTGAGTGCAACCATCTTGGAATCTGGCTCGGGGCACTTGTAATGTCACTTCTCTCCATGACATCAAGTCCAGGAGGGTGGGGTTCCCAAACAATCATTGTCAGAGGTGTCCAGGCCAGAAATGCTCTAATACGACTGTTCTAGGGGATCTTCCTTGGATTGTTTCGCCTTTTTCCTCTTTTGCCTTAACTCAGCTCTGTCTACCACTCCTTCCGTGATTTGTTGTTAGCATGTATTTCAGCTTATTTGGGAGGACTCTCCTGTTCCAACTCGTCGATATGGACTGGGGGCACACTCACCAAAGGAGAAGTCTAAGTCCGGTCTGCCTCCTGATGGGGGAGGGGAAACCTATACAGTGAAGAGTGTCATCCCTCCTGGGTGGCTGGACATTCAATGTAAGAATTCTGTTTTCTTTTAGGGTCTGGTAACATTTGAGGACGTGTCTGTGAATTTCTCCGAGGAGGAGTGGGCTCTGCTGGGTCCAGATGAGAGAGCCCTGCATGAGGCGGTCATGGGGGAGAACTTTTGCAATATGTCCTTCCTAGGTAAGGCTCCCTCTGTCTTTCCATCCTACCTGCTCAGAACTTGGTTCCTGAAGATTTCGTCCAGAGGCTGGAGCTGTCCTTAGGTTCACAGAGAATATCTGAAGGTCTCAGGTTCAAATCACCAGAAGCTTCTGTGAGCAACCAAACCTCAAGCTGAGCTGAGTTCATATCCTTCCATCATATCCATCAAAGCTGAATAAGGGCAGGATCCACTGCTATTTTAATTCATTTGGCTACTTTAACTCCTGGCTAAATCATGAATTGTATTCCCTCTTCTATCCAGGAGGCAAAGCAAAGGAGCAGAAGAGTGAGAGAAAACCACCAAAGGCAGTGTTAGAAAGATGCAAGCAGGAAGGAGAGCAGAGAATGAGAACCCAGGTAGATCAGGAGAGGAGGAGGAAGGGCCGTTCAGCTTCTCAAGCTGGTGACGTCCAGGAGATTCCACTCCAAGGAAAACCAGACCGAGGGGCGGAGGAGGTTCTATGCAGTCTTCATGGTGTAGCCTCAACTCATAATACGAAGCTGGATGTTCATTGGAAAAGTCAGAGAAAGGAGCAACAATATCAGTGCCTGGAGTTTGGAAAGAGTTGCATAGAGAGTAGAACCTTCACCAGACATCAAAAAACTCCCACAGGGGAGAGAACGCACAAGTGCTTGGAGTGTGGAAAGAGCTTCAGTGACAGACGAACCCTCAACATACATCTAAAGACTCACACAGCAGAGAAACCACACAAATGCCAGACGTGTGGAAAGTGCTTCACTGTGAGTGGAACCCTCACCAGACATGAAAGAACTCACACAGGGGAGAAACCATACAAGTGCTTGATGTGTGGAAAGAGTTTCAGGTGGAGGGGAAACCTCACCGCACATCAAAGAACTCACACAGGGGAGAAACCATACAAGTGCCAAGTGTGTGGAAAGAGTTTCAGTGAGAGTGGAACCCTCACCAGACATCAAAGAATTCACTCAAGGGTGAAACCATACACATGCCAGGTGTGTGGAAAGTGCTTCAATCAGAGAGAAAGCCTCACCAAACATCAAAGAATTCACTCAAGGGAGAAACCATACACATGCCAAGTGTGTGGAAAGTGCTTCAGTCAGAGTGGAAACCTCAAGACCCACGAAATGACACACACAGGGGAGAAACCATATAAATGCCAAGTATGTGGAAAGAGTTTCAGTGAGAGTGGAAGCCTCACCGCACATCAATTAACTCACACAGGGGAGAGCCCATACACATGCTTGGTCTGTGGAAAGTGCTTCAGTAAGAGGGGAAACCTCAATGCACATCAAAGAACTCACACACGGGAGAGACCATACAAATGTCAGGCGTGTGGAATGAGTTTCACTCAGAGTGGAAGCCTCACCAAGCATCAAAGAATTCACTCAAGAGAGAAACCGTACACATGCTTGGTGTGTGGAAAGTGCTTCAGTCAGAAGGGAAACCTCAACACACACAAAATGACTCACACAGGGGAGAAACCATATAAATGCCACATGTGTGGAAAGAGCTTCAGTCAGAGTAGAAACCTCACCAAACATCAAAGAACTCACACAGGGGAGAGACCATACACATGCTTAGTGTGTGGAAAGTGCTTCAGTCAGAGGGGAAACCTCAACACACACAAAATGACACACACAGGGGAGAAACCATATAAATGTCACTTGTGTGGAAAGAGTTTCAGTGAGAGTGGAAGCCTCACCAAACATCAAAGAATTCACTCAAGGGAAAAACCGTACACATGCTTGGTGTGTGGAAAATGCTTCAGTCAGAAGGGAAACCTTAACACACACAAAATGACACACACAGGGGAGAAACCATATAAATGCCATGTGTGTGGAAAGAGCTTCAGTCAGAGTAGAAACCTCACCACGCATCAAAGAACTCACACAGGGGAGAGACCATACACATGCTTAGTGTGTGGAAAATGCTTCAGTAAGAGGGGAAACCTCAACACACACAAAATGACACACACAGGGGAGAAACCATATAAATGTCACTTGTGTGGAAAGAGTTTCAGTGAGAGTGGAAGCCTCACCAAACATCAAAGAATTCACTCAAGAGAGAAACCGTACACATGCTTAGTGTGTGGAAAGTGCTTCAGTCAGAGGGGGAACCTCAACACACACAAAATGACACACAGGGGAGAAACCATATAAATGCCACGTCTGGAGTTTCAGTGAGAGTGGAAGCCTCACTGCACATCAAAGAACTCAAGAGAGAGAGAGACTATACATATGACAGATGTGTGGAAAGTGTTTCTGTGACAGTCAAATCTCACCAAACATCATATAGTTCACCAAGTGGAAAGACCATAAAAATGCATGGAGTGCAAAAAAGAGTTTCATTGTGCCTGAAATTGTCAGCAAAGGACAAATAATTTATACAGGCCCAAATTCATAAATTTTCGTGTTTGGAAATAGCGTCATTGAGGTATGAAACCTCACCAGAAATCATGGAAATCATACAGTTAGGAGACCTTATTTCTGAATGTGGAAAGAGCACCCATCAGTGTGTAGGCCTTTATTGATCCATGCGTTGATAGAGGGGGAAAGCTACCCAAATTCTTAGAATATGGGAAACACTTCATGTGGCATGAAAACCTAATTTCATATTAAGTAATTCATACTGGGGGGAAAACCATTTAAATGCTTCCCATGTGGAACGGGTTTCATGTGCAGTAATCTCCATTCCCATCAAAGAAGTACTCAGAGGAGAAATCTTGGAAAAGCTTTCTCAGAAATATCAGTGTGAGCAGGAACATCAAGGAACTCCAGTCTTGTTATGTGTCCTACACTTGAAAGTGTGCACAGAGATGCACAAAAACGCACACACACACGGAGGACCTCCTGTTCTTTCCATCAGTCCTTCCCAATTTTCTTCTTTCTTTTAGGTTCTTAACATTCTGGTTCTATGTAAACTCACCACTTTCTTCCTTCTCTACAACTGTCTGGGTTCACTGTTGTTTTCTTCACTTCCAGAAGAATTTTCTCTTGAGGTGCCTGCAAATGTGTTGGGAAAAGCCATGTTCATTGTTCTGAATAAAGTTATGAACACTGCCACTCCTGGATTTGAATGCGCCATGTGCTGAAAAAATGTCCCATAAGAGGGGCACTGGAGCTTGATTCCTGATGCACTGTTTGCAGAGAAATATCTGAGTGTTCTCCTTTTCTTTCAGGAAGTATCCTTTTTGGTGTGTCTGCTGCAGGTTTACAGCTCAAGCAGGCCCAGGAGTGTCACAAGTGTGGTGTGAAGCACTTTGCAGCGCTTAAGAGGGGGCTTGGCTGGCCCTCAGATGTGTGCTGACCTGCCAGCACTGCAGGGCATGGGAGAGAGCAGGACATAAGTGTGGAGGGAGCATTTCTGGGTGGGGATGGGCAGTCCTAGATTGAACGTGGAAGATGGAATTGCTGGCAGCAACTCCCACTTGAGGATGTTTTTCACCTCAGAGGCTGCTTGGATATTGGGGTCTGGGCATGCCTGGGAAAAATATCTCTCACCGCAAATCACACTATTAACACCACCTGATTTTATTTTTTGTTTCCTGGCCACACGTTTTGATAGGAAGGTGCTATTTCAAAACCTATTTTTGCAGTGGATTTTGCTCTTTAATAAGAGTCCAACAATTTATGACCTGATGAGGAACAGCACACTATTGCAAATTCCAAAATGGATGACAATGAAGCCCTTTTGGAGAACGTGCAGACAGAAGACTAAAACACATGAGAAATCCAGAAAAACCCACTCAAATGGTCACCCTGCCTGGGCTGCCCTACCTGTGCCAGCCTAGGCAGTTCACGAGAGGCATGTTGAGGGCATGTTCAGCATTGCCTAGAACAGAGCAGTTATGCTAGATCCAGAGCCTGTCCCACGGCAGAAATTCCCTCTTGCAGCTCCTCAAAGTTATACCACCTCAGGAAAAGGTATAAATCTGAGTAGACCCATAGGGGTCCATGACAAGGCAGAGTAAGAATGGCATTGTTTATGGCCAGCCTATCTTCAACCCCTGCCTCTCAACCTCAGGATATGGCACAATTACAGCCACCCACTAACCTGTGAATACAGCAGGCCACTCCAACAAGCCTCTTCCATCCACTGTCAACTATTGCAACCTCATGTTGCAGCTGTTACTGGTTATCAGGGACTCTTTCTAAGGCAAGCACCACAACTGTTCCTTGTTAGTGTTATCTGAAGGGGAGTCTTGGGAACAAGGCCTCCCCAGGTGCCACTGACTTGATGCCTATTGAGCATTCTTTGGAGCAGGTAGGGCAGCCCAGGCTTCCTTCCTCTGAATTCAGCATAGTTGGGGATTCAGAATAGTTGGGGCAGCCTGGCTAGGGCACTTCTCACTGCCCTCACTCTGGATTACAGCCTTAGGATCTGAGCTCTGTCCGTCAGAGAGAAAGGAGCCATCATGGCTCCTGTTTCTGCATTCTGAGGTCTGAGTGAAGCTCTGGAGTCTTTCTAAGGGGAGGGGGGGATGACAGGAGATGCCACTGCTCCCTAGGGGGCCTGGTTGTGAATGAAGCCTAGTTGTGAATGAAGCTGGGTTCAAGGCAGCAAAGAGAAAATCTGCAACCCGCGGATAAGTAGAGGAGCCCTGCCGAAAAGGGGTTTGCATCACACTCTGCTCCCCCAGAGAGAGACTCTCGTTTGAGGAAGACCTCCGTAGGTGGCCTCAAGATCTGACTGTATCTCTCCAGTAGAAAATACTGCTTCCCGAAGGGTGAGTGAAGAAGTCTTCACTGCAAGAACTGGCCGGGCAAAGCTGTTGCACCTGGTTGGAAACAGCATCTGTACAATGGAGTTGGCCCAGGAGGCCAACTGAAGCCTCCTGGCAACAGGTTGGGGGCTTGTCTGTCGACCTCCTTATTGGACTGGAATAGGAAGAGGGTGAGCAGACTGCTGAGCTGGAAAACTGGGGAAGGGTAGGAAGAGAGGCTGGCACATTTGGCCTGCAATCTCAGGCATCAGGAGGTCTTCAGCTGGCCCTTTTTTCTTTTTCACATCTCCACCCAGCTGCACCTGCTTGTTCACCCCTCTCCCAGGCTATGGGCACATGCCTTGTTGGGTCATTTGAGCGTAAACACTGGGCAACCCAATGCTCACCTGTGTTGGTGCAGCCTGCCAGCATGGCCTGTGGGGCAACCGAGGCAGGCAGGGAAGCAGCTGGAAGTCACCTTGGAGCACAGGTGATCCTGGCCCCCAAGCCACTTGGGGCAGGACTGCAGAGTGCCACTGCCCACTGCCCTCTCCCCTGCACCGCTCAGGGGAATCAGAGACCTCAGAAAGCTTTTAAACCGCACTTCCCTTTGACATCCAAAACCCAGAAGTGAGACTTGGATAGCGCAATCCTAACAAGCGCTGGAGCAGGCATAAATATTCTATAAAGTCAGAAGTCTTTATCACCCCTTAGAGCAGTGATTTCCAAACAGCCAATTTGGTGCCTGGTGCACTGGGGGATGTTGTTCCGAGGAAAAGGTTGCACTGGGAAGCATGCTGCACACGAGCGGGTTGTGCACGGGAAGATGTGCATGGGGATTGGTGCGCATGTGGGGCTGGTGCGCATGGGGGATGTTGCGCAGGGGAGTTGATGCACAGGGGGGGTTGATGCACAGGGGAATGTTGCACATGGGGGTTGATGCGCATGGGGGTTGATGCGCATTGGGTCTGATGTGCATAGGGGACTGATGCGCATGGGTGTTGATGCACATGTGGGGTAGATGCGCATGGGAGGATGTTGAGCATGGGGTGGTTGTGCATGGAGGATTGATGCTCATGGGGGTTGCTGCTCATGGGGGACTGATGAGCATGGGGGACTGATGTGCATGGGGGATGGCGTACAGGGGAATAGTTATAATTATAATTATTAAAATAATAAGGACCTACAGATAGAAATTTAGAGAATCTGGGAAAAGAAAGCCACTATGATTCCAATAATAATAGGTGTTCTTGGAGCAATTCCATTAAGTCTCCAGGAACATCTAAACTTAATGGGCCTCCAGAAGTTCACAACTGCCAAGTGACAAAAAGCAACACCCCTGGGAACTTCACACATTTTGAAACGATACCTTTGTGGTTCCTAGTTCCTTGGATAGGAACCGAATCACAATAGAATCAGTTCCAGTCAAACACCTGGCGACTGTGTAATAATAATAATAATAATAATAATAATAATAATAATAATAATAATAATAATAATAATCCAATAAGGATCCAGCAAAAGGTATAGCACCAGGAAACTTCAGGCCAATAACGTGTCTACCCACTATGTTCAAGCTACCCACAGGCATAGCTGACAGGATTCAGGATTACTTGGAAGTAAATAACATCTTACCAGTGGAGCAGAAAGGCAATAAACGGAGAAGCAGAGGCACAAAAGACCAGCTCCTGATTGATAAAATGATACTGGAGAAATGTAAAAGCCGGAAAACCAATCTGCACATGGCTTGGATTGACTATAGGAAAGCCTTTGATTCATTGCCACACAGCTGGATCATAAAATGTCTGGAGTCCATCGGGATCAACAAAAATGTAACAAATTTCATTGAAAATGCAATGAAACTCTGGAAGATAGAATTATTCGTAGCCAATGAAAGTTATGGACTTGTCAACATTAGACGGGGAATCTTCCAGGGAGACTCATTGTCCCCATTGCTATTTGTCATCGCGCTGATCCCTTTGTCGGTGATCCTACAGAAAGCAAATCTGGGCTACCAAACTGCCAAAAATTCACAGAAAATTTCACATCTATTGTACATGGATGATTTGAAGCTCTATGGAAAATCAGAAGCAGAAATCCAGTCACTCACCAATACAGTCCGAGTCCTTAGTACCGACATCAACATGGAGTTTGGCCTGGACAAATGTGCCACAGTGGCACTAAAGAAGGGGAAGATCACAGAAAGTGATGGCACTGAAGTGCCAAATGGTCAGACCATTAAATGCCACCAGCCTGAAGCCTACAAACATCTGGGCATACTGCAGCTGGACAATATCAAGCACGGGCATATAAAAACTGTGGTCAGCAAAGAATACATACAAAGGGTTAGAAAAATTTTGAAGAGCAAATTGAATGGCGGCAACATTATAAAGGCTATAAATACCTGGGCCATACATGTAGTTAGGTACACTGCTGGCATTGTGAACTGGACACAGAAGGAACTGGATGACTTGGATAGGAAAACAAGGAATAATGACCATTCACTATGCTTTACGTCCACGTAGTGATGTTGACAGGCTGTGCCTGCCTAGAAGATCAGGGGGCAGAGGACTTTTGCAAGTGAAGCAGTCGGTGGAAGAAGAAAAACATGCCCTAGCAGATGATGTGCGAGAGAGCCAGGAATCTGCTCTGACTGAGAAAGTTGTTGAAAGTGCAGCAGACCAACTATGAATATCGCAACAGTGCAATTCAGGCTCAGACTGCCAGTTGGCAGAATAAAGTATTGCGTGGCCAATTCCTTGCCAAGATGGAAAGAAAAGTGGATCAGGATAAGAACTGGTTGTGGCTGACAAGTGGAACATTGAAGAAGGAGGCGGAAGGCCTGATACTTGCTGCCCAAGAACAGGCAATCAGGACAAATGCCAACAAGGTCAGAATTGAAAAATCAGCCCATGAACCCAAATGCCGGCTCTGCAAAGAAGTGGATGAAACCATCGACCACATTCTAAGTGGCTGCAAGAAGATCATGCAGACTGACTACAAACTGAGGCACAATCTGTTGCCCAGATGATCCACTGGAATCTATGCCAAAAGTATCATCTGCCAGTGGCAAAAAACTGGTGGGACCACAAGCCTAAAAAGGTGGTTGCAAATGAGCAGGTCAAGCTTCTGTGGGACTTCAGGATACAGACGGACAAGGTCTTGGAACACAATACTCCAGATATCACCATCATAGAAAGCAGTCAGGTGTGGCTTGTTGACATCGCCATACCAGGTGCCAGCAGAATTGAGGAGAAACAACTAGAAAAGATCTCCCGCTACCAAGATCTAAGAATTGAATTACAGCGTATCTGGTGTAAGCCAGTGCAGGTGTTTCCAGTGGTAATTGGCACACTGGGTGCAGTGCCCAAAGACCTTGGCAGGCACCTGAAAACTATTGGCATTGATAAAATATCACTCTGCCAATTGCAGAAAGCCACTCTTCTGGGTTCAGCACGAATTATACGCCGCTACATCACACAGTCCTAGATTCTTGGGAAGGATCCGACTGGTGATGTGACAGAAACCAGCACGAAATTATTCACTGTGTATTTGTTTGATTTTCAATAAAATAATAAGTAAGTAAGTAAGTAAGTAAGTAAACTTTATTTATATCCTGCCTTTCTCCTGGAGGGACTTAAAGCGGCTTAAAAAACAATCCATAAAAACACCAACAATAAAATCCAAGACATTAAAACAGGCATCTTAAAAACCATAAATATAAAACATCTACATTAAAGCACTGGTTAACACTGATTATGGATTTAAGTTACTACTTTCCTATGGAATGACAAAGACTTATGACTACTACTTACCTTTGATGCAACAGGATTTTCCGTTCTGTATCCTTCTTTTATCTTCTTTTGGCATATGACATGAATAAGTTTTTTTGTAGGTTTGAAAGACAACTAAGGCTGCAATACTAAAGAGACTTTCCTGGGAGTAAGACCCATTGAACACAATGGGGCTTACTCTGGAGTAAACATGGTTAGGATTGTGCTCTAACATCATACACTGTTACCCATCTGGGTTAGATGTACCAACAGTTGCCTGCTCCACAACCATCTCTACTCCTCCTGAACATACTCGTCTGCTGTGCTGATCTGTGAAAAAGATGTGCGAGGCCTTCTTCAAAGACAGAAGGCTCAAAAAGCAGCAGGTGCAGATGGGGGGGACTCCTCTTTGCTTGAAAGTGTGTGCTGTACAACTGGCCCCCTTCTTCACACAGATTTTTAATAGTTCATTAGAGCTGCGCAAAGTTCCTCCATGCTTTAAACCAGGGGTGTCCAACCTTTTAGCTTCTCTGGGCCGCATTGAAAGAAGACGAGTTGATTTGGGCCGCACATAAATACTAACAACTTTTTTTAAAAAAATGTAGGATGTCCTATATTTTGTCCTACATTTTTAAACTTTGGAGTAAGTCTCATTGATTTTAATGGGGTTTGCTTCTGAGTAGGCATGATGCATAGGATGGGCAGCGCTCCACTCCAAGCTAAACCTTGGAGTAAGACTCATTGATTATAATGGGGTTTTCTACTGAGTAGCCATGCATAGAATTGGGCTCTCAGACTGCAACTTGGGAGTAAGCCTCATTGACTTTAGTGGGGCTTACTTCTGAGGAGGCATGATGCATAGGATGGGCTGTGATCCTCTCCAATCGTAACATTGGAGATATGCTGCAATCCTGAACACACTTTCCTGGGAGTAAGACCCATTGGGTACAATGAGCCTTACTTCTGAGTAGACATGGTTAGGGTTGCAGCATAACTTCAAGGTTAAGCTTGGAGAGGATCATAGTCCATCCTATGCATCATTGGGCTCTCAGACTGCAACTTGGGAGGAAGCCTCATTGACTTTAACAGGGCTTATTCTGAGTAGGTCTCTAGGGTAGCAGGCAGCAGCTGGGATAGAGGCTGAGGCTGCTTTGGGGGGATGCAGGTGGGTGAGCACTGCAAGGTCTGCAAGGGCCTGAAGCGCTCTGAGTGCTAGGAGGCAGGTAGGGGGAGGAGTGAGGCAGCCCAGACCAGCTTTGTGGCGGCCGCCCAGGGGGGTGTGCAGAGAAGCACATGAAATTTGAAAATGGCTGCTGCCACAAAGCCAGTTTTTCCAACGGTGGTGGCCAGCTTTGCAGGAGGGCCGCATCCACCCTCATCCTGGGCCGCATGCCACCCCCGGGCCATATGTTGGACACCCCTGCTTTAAAGACTCCATCGTTATCAAAGTACCCAAGAAACCTTCCATCAGTGGGCTGAACAATTACAGACCTGTTGCTCCAACATCCATGGTAATAAAAGTCTTGGAGAGGCTGGTGCTGGCCCACTTGAAAGGCATCACTGAAGTGCTTCTGGACCCCCTTCCATTTGCCTATCGGACTAACAGGTCAGTGCATGACCTGTCAATATGGCACTGCACTACATCTGGATTCCCTGAGGACTTATGTATGGGTTCTTCTTGTGGACTTCAGTTAAGTGTTCAATACTATTGTTCCATCTAACCTGTATTCCAAACTGATCCACCTCAATGTATCTGCTCCTGTCTGTCAGTGGATAAACAGTGGTGCCTCGTAAGACAAATTTAAGTTGTTGCTTGTCTTACAAATCATACATCTTACAAATGGAAACTCAGACAGTTGGTTCCACAACCCAAAAATATTCTTATAAAAATACTAACTGTATGTAAAAATGATGACAAAACACTGTAATCAAATTCATAACACTGTAATATAATCATGAACACAATAAACCAATTAGAATTGTTTATTATGATCATGTTATATGATGCAGCCTATTGAATAAAATATTGCTTTTTTGCTTCTGTATCCTGCTTGCCTCTATAAATGATTGAGGCCGGCAGCATCTTTGGCTGGCTCCTCACTTTGGGACATGAGTCCAAGGAGTTTGCCCAACACGTGTTGAATAAAGATCCGATTTCTGATAACTTGAGTTGACTGAGGGTTTTGTAAAACATCTAACAGTATGGGGTGCCGCAAGGTTCCATTCTATCCCTTATGCTATTTAACATCTACAGGAAGCTGCTGGAAGAGGTCATCCAGAGGTTTGGAGTGAGGTGTCATCAGTATGCTGATAACACTCAGCTCTATCGCTCCTTTCCTCCTGAGTCCAAGGAGGCAGTTGGAATCCTGAATCACTGTCTGGAGGCAGTGAACAATGCCTCCAATCACTGGATGAGGGTGAACAAGCTAAGCCATTGACTCACGTATTGGACTATCATCCTGCTCTGGGTGGGTTTGCATTCCCTCTGAAGGAGCAGGTCTGCAGCTTGGGGGTTCTCCTGGATTTGCAGCTGCTCCTGGAGTCCCAGGTAGCGGCTGTGGCCAGGGGAGCCTTTGCTCAGCTTTGGCTGATCCGCCAGCTGCAACCATACCTGAGTCACTCAGATCTGGCCATGGTGACCCATGCCCTTGTGACATTGAGACTGAATTATTGTAATGCGCTCTACATGGGGTTGCCTCTGAAGACAGTCCAGAAGCTTCCACTAGTCCAGAATGCAGTGGCCCATGTGGTTTCTGGGGCTCATCGGTTCGACTCTGCTGGGCCACTGCTTCAGCGACTACACTGGCTGCCCATTCTGGGCTGAATTCAAAGTGTTGTTCCTGACCTTTAAAGCCCTAAATGGCCCGGGTCCAGGGTATCTGAAGGAACACCTTCTTCTGACATGTCACCTAAGGTCATCTGAGGGGGCCCTACTGACTTTGCCACCACTAAGGGATGTGAGAGGTGTGGCGGCCAGAGATAGGGCCTTCTTGGTGGTGGCACCCTGGCTTTGAAACTCCCTCCCCTTAGGACTGAGGAAAGCTCCCTCAATACAGAGCTTCAGGTGGAGCCTAAAAAGCTTTTATTTTTAAAAAGCATTTTAATGGAGCAGAGGTTGGTGGGGAGCTGTTGTTTGTTTTTAGCTTGTTTTTAGCTTCTATGTTTTGTTTTTAATTGAATGTTCTATTTATGTTTTTAATTATGTTTTAATGTGAGCTGCTTTGAGTCGGTCTATGACCAGAGAAAGGTGGAATACAAATTTATAAATTAAATAAATTGTAGGGCTTCCCTTCCATCCCACTGATCATTCTTGTCGCTCTCCTCTGGACTTGCTCCAGTTTGGCTGCATCTTTCTTAAAGTGAGGTGCGGTCTAACCAATGCGGAATAAAGAGGAACTAGAACTTCTCACGACTTAGAAGCTACAGTCCTCTTAATGCAACTTAAAATGGCATTTGCCTTCTTTGCAGACACATCACACTGCTGAGTCATGTTCAACTTGTGATCCACGGTGACCCCAAGATCCCGCTCACATGTTGTGCTGCCAAGCCAAGTATCCCCCATTTTATACGTGTTTTTGGTTTTTACTGCCTGAGTACAGAACCTTGCTCTTCTCCCTGTTGAAATTCATTCTATTTGTTACAGCCCAGCATTCCAGTTTATCCTCCCAGGACTCATCTGCCCCCAGGGCCATCCATGCCCAACCAAAAATGTTTCTATTCATGTTTCTATTCTCCCCACTGACCACTTTCTCCCACCCCTTGCACCAGCATTTTGGGCCACTCCAGGAAAGAATCCTTAACCAGCTCTTAAGCATTGCAAAGTGCTTTATAACACATTTCCGACACACCTGGGCTAGCAGGAGAATTGGCTTCGACTGTATAGCAGACACACCAAAAAGGCTGCTCCCTGGAATAAAAGGAGAACACTCTGATACTTTTCTGGAAACAACACATCAAGACTTAAACACCAATGTCCGTCTTATGGGAACTGTTCCTTCTGCATGTGAAACATTAAAATCAAGGACAGATATATAACTTTATTCAGAACAATGAACTTGGCTTTCCCAAACATATTTGCAGGTACAAAGGGGCACAAGAGAAAATTCTTCTTGAACGTGAAAGAAAGTGTGAACGCAGATG
Source organism: Cryptoblepharus egeriae (assembly GCA_030015325.1). Classification (NCBI taxonomy): domain Eukaryota; kingdom Metazoa; phylum Chordata; class Lepidosauria; order Squamata; family Scincidae; genus Cryptoblepharus; species Cryptoblepharus egeriae. The sequence continues at coordinate 10,340,706 of JAREYC010000012.1, forward strand.
GTTCTAGAGATGGAACAAACTGTTGAGACTCCAATGCTGACCGAATGGTAACCCCCCCTCAAAAACGTATCAAACATGAAGGTCAACAGGTACAGAACAGGTACAGAAGTAATACAACAGATACATGAATAAGTATAACAAGAGGCCTCCTTTCTGTGGGTGTGTTTGTGTGGGTGTTTCTGTTCTCTCTCTTTCTCTCTGTGATGCGTTTTCTTTCAATTCTAGCAGGATAGGTAACCCACCCACAGGTTCCTTGATTGTCCAAGAGAAGTTCTTGTTTGCACTAAGCCTTTTCCATATTGTAACCATATAATTTCTCTTATATGGGTTCTTTAATGGGAACCGAGGTTCTTACGGTGCATGAAACCACTATCACATAGCTTCTCCCCAGCCTAAATTACTTAGCGTGAAATGAGATGTGCACTACACATAAGTTTTCCAAATTCCAAGATTTTCTGTGGCTTTCCCCTGTATGAATTCTTGATTGTGAAGAAAGCCTTGTACTTTTGATTTGAGTTATTTCCCCACTACAGTTGTTAATAAGGTTTCCCCTTCGAGTGAGTTCCCTGATGTCTGGTGAGACTTTCTCACTGAAACCCTTTCGATGCACAAAACTGTGATATGGTATCTCCCCTGTGACTTCTTTGATGTTTAATAAGGATTCCACTCTGACTGAACCTCTTACTACACACCAAACACTGGTATGGTCTCTCCCCTGTGTGAGATCTCTGATGTCTCCTGAGGCGTTCACTCACACTGAAACTCTTTCCACACACCAAACAAGTGTCTGGTCTCTCCCCTGTGTGAATCCTTTGATGTGTGATGAGGTTTGATCTCTGACTGAACCTCTTTCTACACACCAAACACTGGTATGGTCTCTCCCCTGTATGAGTCCTTTGATGTGTGATGAGGTTTCCTCTCTGACTGAACCTCTTTCTACACACCAAACACTGGTATGGTCTCTCCCCTGTGTGAGATCTCTGATGTCTCCTGAGGCGTTCACTCACACTGAAACTCTTTCCACACACCAAACACTGGTCTGGTCTCTCCCCTGTGTGAATCCTTTGATGTGTGATGAGGTTCCCACTCTGACTGAACCTCTTTCTACACACCGAACACTGGTACGGTCTCTCCCCTGTATGAGTCCTTTGATGTGTGATGAGGATTCCTCTCTGACTGAACCTCTTTCTACACACCAAACACTGGTATGGTCTCTCCCCTGTGTGGGTCCTTTGATGTGTGGTGAGGTTTCCACTCTGACTAAACCTCTTTCCACACACCAAACACTGGTATGGTCTCTCCCCTGAGTGAATTCTTAGATGTGTGGTGATGTGTCCACTGTCACTGCAGCTTTTTCCACACACCATGCCCTGGTGTGGTTTCTCCCCTGAATGAGTTCTTTGATGTTTGGTGATGGTTCCACTCACACTAAAGCTCTTTCTATACTCCTGGCACTTGGACGCTTCCTCCCCTGTGTGAGTGCTTTGATGCATGGTGTGGTTTCCACTTGAAGTAAAATTATTTCCACGTTCCTGGTATTTGGATTTTCTCTCCCCTGTGTAAGTAATTTGATGTTCTATAAGGCTTCCACTCACACTGAAACTCATTCCATACTGCAAGAACTTGAACAGTCTCTTACCTGTGTGAATTGTTTGATGTGTGGTCAGACTTCCACTCTGTCTGAAGTTCTTCCCACATGCCAAGGACATGTATGATCTCTCCCTTATGTGAGTTCTTTGATGTGTGGTGAGGGTTCCACTCTGACTGAAACTCTTTCCACATGCCAAGCACATGTATGGTCTCTCCTGTGTGTGAGTTCTTTGATGTGTGGTGAGGATTCCACTCTGACTGAAACTCTTTCCACATGCCAAGCACACGTATGGTCTCTCTCTTGTGTGAGTTCTTTGATGTGTGGTGAGGGTTCCACTCTGACTGAATCTCTTTCCACATGCCAAGCACACATATGGTCTCTCTCTTGTGTGAGTTCTTTGATGTGTGGTGAGGGTTCCACTCTGACTGAATCTCTTTCCACATGCCAAGCACATGTATGGTCTCTCTCTTGTGTGAGTTTTTTGATGTGTGGTGAGGGTTCCACTCTGACTGAAACTCTTTCCACATGCCAAGCACACGTATGGTCTCTCTCTTGTGTGAGTTCTTTGATGTGTGGTGAGGGTTCCACTCTGACTGAATCTCTTTCCACATGCCAAGCACATGTATGGTCTCTCCCTTGTGTGAATTCTTTGATGTGTGGTGAGGGTTCCACTCTGACTGAATCTCTTTCCACATGCCAAGCACACGTATGGTCTCTCCCTTGTGTGAGTTCTTCGATGTCTGGTGAGGTTTTTACTCTGACTGAAATTCTTTCCACATTCTAGGCACTGATATTGTTCCTCTCTTCTCTGATTTTTCCAATGAACATTAAGCATCGAATTATGACTTAAGGCTTCACCACGAAGACTGCAAAGAACCTCCTCCTCCCCTCGGCCTGGTTTTTCTTGGAGTGCAATCTCCTGGAAGTCACCATCCTGAGAAGCAGTAGGGCTCTTCCTCCTCTCCTCAGCTTTCTGAGTACGCATTCTCTGCTCGCCTCCCTGCTTGCATGTCTTTATTTCTGCATTTTGTGCTTCTTGCTCACTCTCCTGCTCCTTCCTTTCATCTCCTGGGTAGAAGAGGGAACACAGAATGAGCGCAGGCAAATACCTCAGAAATCAAAAGATCCCCATGAATAAATTATTTAACACTAGCGAAATGCGTACCCACGTTGCAGGTGTAAAATTCCCCCGTATGGCATCTGTCCATGGAACAACATCCCCCCTTGGTGCAACATTCCCCTATGGCACATCAGTCCCACCATGCACATCATCTCCCCCATGCACATCAACCCACCAATGTGCATCAACCCGCATGCGCATCATCTTCCCATGCTCAATACCCCCCATGTGCAACCCACCCATGCACAGCATCCTCCCCAGTGCAACCCCTCCCTCGGAACAATATCCCCCCCCAGCGCACCAGGCACTGATCACCAAATTGGTTGGATGTTGGTCAATCTTCCATGTTAAGTATAGGACAAAAACATGTTACACCTCTTTTCAGCCCCTTAAGGGTTAAATTTTTCCACATCAGTTCTTGGTGGGTGTTCATATGACATAAGGAATACCCTCCCCGAATTTCATGCTTCTAGGTCTGGGGATTGTGGCAGAGCATCCCTCAGTCACCGATTCTTCAATGCAAAGTATAGGGAGGAAAACGCATAGCGCCCCTTTTCACTTCCGTCTGGTTGGAATTTCTGAAAACCAGTTCTTATTGCATCCCTCAGTCATGGAAGGAACACCCACCCTAAATTTCACACTTCAAGGTCCAGTGGTTTTGGCAGGTCGTTGATGAGTGAGTGAGTACGTGACTCTTCATTTTTATATATATAGACAGAATTGGTTAATCAGAGAAAGAGGTTAATGAGCGATCTATGGTAGTTACACACAAGTCTATACCGGTAAATGGTGAGGTATCCTGCCAATTATTAAGCAGACTGTGTGGATAGTGACTCACCCTTAGCACTTAACTTAGCCCTGGGTCTCAGTTGGTCATTTCAAACTGGCCAAGAGGAGTTTGGTATACAAAGGGGGCAGTAGTAGGGGAAGTGTTCTGAGACAGTAGGATGGATAGACAGAGGGATGCTCACCCATAGAAGCTGCTATCCAAAAGTTCTCCTCCATGACTTGTTCAGGCACGGCCCTTTGGCCTGGATACAACAGAGGCCACATGTCCTCAAAGAAATGCAGACACGTCCTCAAAAGACACCAGACCCTGAAAGACAATGAAGAACCACTTCATCATGGTGTGACGGTTAGTCCCAGAATTGTGTTTATGGGGAAAAGACTGAGGATCACTGGGCTGGTTGTGGCCTTGGGTGATCCAGGCTTTCAGCCTAGTCCTGTTTTTTACACGGAGACTTTCCTACAGAGCAAGCCTTTCAGGGACATTGATTTGTGTGAACCCAAGTCTGTTGAAATTGCTTTTGACATCTGTTCATAAAATCTTTAACTTGAAGCCTCTGCCTTATTCTGTGGACCTCTGTGGACCTCTTATTCTGTGGACCTCTCAGCCTCTCAACTCTGCAAGTGCTACATCATAATTAGGGCATTTCAACAACCCTACATAGTATTCCTGGGGAGGGGTTTTGCCCAAGCATCCCTTCTGAAAACTGGATCCCTTCTGAAAACTGGTGGCTACGGATTAGATCTACCAAGTCTTGTCACACCAAACTGGAAGAGTGGGAAAGGAAGTCAGTGCTTAGCACCAGGTGCACTGCCCTTGATCAGTAGGTGGTCACTACAAGTCCCTGTCCTTCCTCATGACAAAAGTACTCCCACAGGTTGTGGTCCTGCAGGAATTGGCCCTTCACAACCTTCCTGTGTAAAACTGCTGAGGCACCTAGACAGATCCTCTGAAGTCCAGAGAGATGTAAAAGGGACAGACACAGCCTTCCTCCACTGCTGTCCCCCCCCCCCGCATCTTCCCACTGATTCACTGGCACAGAAACCCTCCCCACTGCATCATCAAGAGGAGGTGATGATGCAGGGTTTCTGGTCTCCAACACATGCGTTGGGAGCATGTACTTATTTATGGCATATTGCAAATCCCTTGTCCCTCAAATTGGAATTGCAAAGATACCCCCTGTTAAAACCAGGCGTTGCCTCTTCTGAAGTGGCTTCACCACCCCTGAGGAGACAGACTGGATGTCCAAAACCCTTCTCAACAGTCTCCAAACATCATCCTACCACTGTTCCTGAAAAGCCATGCTCAGTCGCATAGATGCCCTCAGAAACATACTGCACATGTGTGTGGCTGCCAGCAGCTGCAGTGTGCAATGAGAAGCATGCCCTCCAGCCAGTGAGCACCAACTCCTGTGTGGCAGTGTTGTTGTAAAGGTTAAGCTTCAGCTCTGTCTAAGCTGGGAGATGGGATTTGGGATGGGTGGACTGTGACCTTCTCCTTCCCTGAAGGGTTTTTAATCTGAGGAGTACTTCTTGCCAAAGGGGGCGCAACATTCTACACACAAACAAACTCAGCCTTCTCCCAGGCAAATACACTAACTGCCACACCACACTGGTCACACACATGAACTACCTTCCAAACACAAACAGGCAGGGCACTTGTTTTCCATGGCAGGGTCAGTCCTTGTGAACTGGGAAGTGAATTGGGAAGCTCCTTCCAGATTTTTGCTGGGCGCTGCTTCTGAGCTCTAGACATAACTGCCTAGGGGCACTGGGTTTGGGTCCAACCATCATGTCTACCACTTCAGATATCCCTTCGAAGGTGCCCCCCAGTCAGATCTCCGTGCCATTGACTGGTCTGGCCTCAACAGTTCAATCAACAGTGATCAATCAATGTAGCTCTCATGTATCTACAAGCCTGTTTGCAGCCTTAGGCACCATGCAAAGAACAGTGGCTTCTTCTCTTATTCAGTGCAATCTGTGGTGTATTACATGGCTAACTATACAAAAAGTGCATCGACTTGAGAGTCTGATATCAGCTCATAGTATGGGCAATGCTCACTAATATAAATGGCAGATACCCTGACAAAACTTTACCACACCAAGACAGTAGACAGAAATAGACTGATTTCCCACCAAAACTTTCAAAGGTTCACAGGTTTCACAACAATCTTGGCGAACCGGATTTTGGGCCAGGCCGGGAACACCCCCGACCAAAACCTTACCGCATCAAGACTGTAGGCAGCAAGAGGCTGATTTCCCACCAAAACGTTACCTCACCAAGACTGTAGGCAGCAAGAGGCTGATTTCCCACCAAAACCTTACCTCACCAAGACTGCAAACAGCAACAGGCTGATTTCCCCACCAAAACTTTACCTCACCAAGACTGCAGACAAGAGGCTGATTTCCCACCAATACTTTACCTCACCAAGACTGCAAACAGCAACAGGCTGATTTCCCCATCAAAACTTTACCTCACCAAGACTGTAGACAGCAAAAGGCTGATTTCCCACCAAAACTTTACCTCACCAAGACTGCAAACAGCAACAGGCTGATTTCCCACCAAAACCTTACCTCACCAAGACTGCAAACAGCAAGAGACTGATTTCCCACCAAAACTGTAGACAGCAAGAGACTGATTTCCCACCAAAACCTTACCTCACCAAAACTGTAGACAGCAAGAGGCTGATTTCCCACCAAAACGTTACCTCACCAAAACTTTAGACAGCAAGAGGCTGATTTTCCACCAAAAACTGTAGACAGCAAAAGGCAGATTTCCCACCAAAACTTTACCTCACCAAGACTGTAGGCAGCAAGAGGCTGATTTTCCACAAAAACCTTACCTCACCAAAACTGTAGACAACAAGAGACTGATTTCCCACCAAAACTTTACCTCACCAAAACTGTAGACAGCAAAAGGCTGATTTCCCACCAAAACGTTACCTCACCAAGACTGTAGGCAGCAAGAGGCTGATTTTCCACAAAAACCTTACCTCACCAAAACTGTAGACAGCAAGAGACTGATTTCCCACAAAAACTTTACCTCACCAAAACTGTAGACAGCAAAAGGCTGATTTCCCACCAAAACTTTACCTCACCAAGACTGTAGGCAGCAAGAGGCTGATTTTCCACAAAAACCTTACCTCACCAAAACTGTAGACAGCAAGAGACTGATTTCCCACCAAAACTTTACCTCACCAAAACTGTAGACAGCAAAAGGCTGATTTCCCACCAAAACTTTACCTCACCAAGACTGTAGGCAGCAAGAGGCTGATTTTCCTCCAAACTTTACCTTACCAAGACTGCAGACAGCAAGAGGCTGATTTCCCACCAAAACTTTACCTCACCAAGACTGTAGACAGTAAGAGGCTGATTTCCCACCAAAACATTACCTCACCAAGACTGTAGGCAGCAAGAGGCTGATTTCCCACCAAAACTTTACCTCACCAAGACTGTAGGCAGCAAGAGGCTGATTTCCCACCAAAACCTTACCTCACCAAGACTGTAGGCAGCAAGAGGCTGATTTCCCACCAAAACCTTACCTCACCAAGACTGTAGGCAGCAAGAGGCTGATTTTCCACAAAAACCTTACCTCACCAAGACTGTAGGCAGCAAGAGGCTGATTTCCCACCAAAACTTTACCTCACCAAGACTGTAGGCAGCAAGAGGCTGATTTCCCACCAAAACCTTACCTCACCAAGACTGTAGGCAGCAAGAGGCTGATTTCCCACCAAAACCTTACCTCACCAAGACTGTAGGCAGCAAGAGGCTGATTTTCCACAAAAACCTTACCTCACCAAGACTGTAGGCAGCAAGAGGCTGATTTCCCACCAAAACTTTACCTCACCAAGACTGTAGGCAGCAAGAGGCTGATTTTCCACAAAAACCTTACCTCACCAAGACTGTAGGCAGCAAGAGGCTGATTTCCCACCAAAACTTTACCTCACCAAGACTGTAGGCAGCAAGAGGCTGATTTCCCACCAAAACTTTACCTCACCAAGACTGTAGGCAGCAAGAGGCTGATTTCCCACCAAAACCTTACCTCACCAAGACTGTAGGCAGCAAGAGGCTGATTTCCCACCAAAACATTACCTCACCAAGACTGTAGGCAGCAAGAGGCTGATTTCTCACCAAAACGTTACCTCACCAAGACTGTAGGCAGCAAGAGGCTGATTTCCCACCAAAACATTACCTCACCAAGACGGTAGACAGCAAGAGGCTGATTTTCCACAAAAACCTTACCTCACCAAGACTGTAGGCAGCAAGAGGCTGATTTCCCACCAAAACCTTACCTCACCAAGACTGTAGGCAGCAAGAGGCTGATTTCCCACCAAAACTTTACCTCACCAAGACTGTAGGCAGCAAGAGGCTGATTTCCCACCAAAACCTTACCTCACCAAGACTGCAGACAACAAGAGGCTGATTTCCCCACCAAAACTTTACCTCACCAAGACTGCAAACAGCAAGAGGCTGATTTCCCCACCAAAACCTTACCTCACCAAGACCGTAGGCAGCAAGAGGCTGATTTCCCACCAAAACCTTACCTCACCAAGACTGTAGGCAGCAAGAGGCTGATTTCCCACGAAAACTTTACCTCACCAAGACTGCAAACAGCAAGAGGCTGATTTCCCACCAAAACCTTACCTCACCAAGACTGTAGGCAGCAAGAGGCTGATTTCCCACCAAAACCTTACCTCACCAAGACTGCAGGCAGCAAAAGGCTGATTTCCCACCAAAACCTTACCTCACCAAGACTGCAAACAGCAACAGGCTGATTTCCCACCAAAACTTTACCTCACCAAGACTGTAGGCAGCAAGAGGCTGATTTCCCACCAAAACGTTACCTCACCAAGACTGTAGGCAGCAAGAGGCTGATTTCCCACCAAAACCTTACCTCACCAAGACTGCAAACAGCAACAGGCTGATTTCCCCACCAAAACTTCACCTCACCAAGACTGTAGACAGCAAGAGGCTGATTTCCCACCAAAACTTTACCTCACCAAGACTGTAGACAGCAAAAGGCTGATTTCCCACCAAAACGTTACCTCACCAAGACTGCAGACAGCAAGAGGCTGATTTCCCACCAAAACTTTACCTCACCAAGACTGTAGACAGCAAGAGGCTGATTTCCCACCAAAACGTTACCTCACCAAGACTGTAGACAGCAAGAGGCTGATTTCCCACCAAAACTTCACCTCACCAAGACTGTAGACAGCAAGAGGCTGATTTCTCCACCAAAACTTTACCTCACCAAGACTGTAGACAGCAAGAGGCTGATTTCCCACCAAAACTTTACCTCACCAAGACTGTAGACAGCAAGAGGCTGATTTCTCCACCAAAACATTACCTCACCAAGACTGTAGACAGCAAGAGGCTGATTTCTCTCCAAAATCCTAGCCAGTCTTTCCAAGGAGTAAGTCCTGATGCACGCTCCCTACCTATTTCTCTTTGGATGGCAGCTGCTCTTCATGCATGTGATTGGATGCAGCCAGGATTCTTTTGTGGAAGCTTCCCAAGCAGAGCCAGAGTGGGGCTGCAACTGCCATCCTTGGGCTAAGCCTGGAGAGGACTGATGACCTTCTATTCTTGGCTGGACTTTGTTTGGGGACCTTGTCCTTGAAGGTTGTTGCCCTTTGTGATAATGCTATTGATGGTTAGGGTTGATTTCATGAGTTCTGGATATTCAGGTCCAGAGGGAGGTCATGGGAGTCAAAGTGGGCTAGCACTGGGGTCTCATGAGGCTCTCTGCCCTCCACCCACCTGCATGTCCCTTCCTGCCTTCTGCTTTGGAGCTCAGGGGAGGAAAAGGGAGATAAGGAGAGGCCTTCAGAGACCTCTCAGGGCCCTAAGACCTTTTATCCATAAATGGAATGTGATCAGTGCAACAAAACCCCACATCTTGCCAAAACTAGGCCTGTGTTTGTAGAGCTTGTAGTGTGGCTTCCCAGGGCCCCCCATGACATCCCCTCTGGGTGTGAAGCCCTGGGCTATTAACTGTACCAGTGTGAGTGCTTGTTTCCCCCCCCCCCTTGACACCTCCTCTGGGTGTGAAGCCCTGGGCTATTGACTGTACCAGTGTGAGTGCTTGTTTCCCCCCCCCCTTGACACCTCCTCTGGATGTGAAGCCCTGGGCTATTAACTGTACCAGTGTGAGTGCTTGTTTCCCCCCCCCCCCCTTGACACCTCCTCTGGGTGTGAAGCCCTGGGCTATTAACTGTTCCAGTGTGAGTGCTTGTTTCCCCCCCCCCTTGACACCTCCTCTGGGTGTGAAGCCCTGGGCTATTAACTGTTCCAGTGTGAGTGCTTGTTTCCCCCCCCATGACACCTCCTCTGGGTGTGAAGCCCTGGGCTATTAACTGTTCCAGTGTGAGTGCTTGTTTCCCCCCCCCCCCTTGACACCTCCTCTGGGTGTGAAGCCCTGCGCTATTAACTGTACCAGTGTGAGTGCTTGTTTCCCCCCCCCCCTTGACACCTCCTCTGGGTGTGAAGCCCTGCGCTATTAACTGTACCAGTGTGAGTGCTTGTTTGGCCCCCCATGACACCTCCTCTGGGTGTGAAGCCCTGCGCTATTAACTGTACCAGTGTGAGTGCTTGTTTGGCCCCCCATGACACCTCCTCTGGGTGTGAAGCCCTGCGCTATTAACTGTACCAGTGTGAGTGCTTGTTTGGCCCCCCATGACACCTCCTCTGGGTGTGAAGCCCTGGGCTATTAACTGTTCCAGTGTGAGTGCTTGTTTCCCCCCCCCTTGACACCTCCTCTGGGTGTGAAGCCCTGGGCTATTAACTGTTCCAGTGTGAGTGCTTGTTTCCCCCCCCCCATGACACCTCCTCTGGGTGTGAAGCCCTGGGCTATTAACTGTTCCAGTGTGAGTGCTTGTTTCCCCCCCCATGACACCTCCTCTGGGTGTGAAGCCCTGGGCTATTAACTGTACCAGTGTGAGTGCTTGTTTCCCCGCCCCCCCCTTGACACCTCCTCTGGGTGTGAAGCCCTGGGCTATTAACTGTAAAAGTGTGAGTGCTTGTTTGGCCCCCCATGACACCTCCTCTGGGTGTGAAGCCCTGGGCTATTAACTGTACCAGTGTGAGTGCTTGTTTCCCCCCCCCCTTGACACCTCCTCTGGGTGTGAAGCCCTGCGCTATTAACTGTACCAGTGTGAGTGCTTGTTTGGCCCCCCATGACACCTCCTCTGGGTGTGAAGCCCTGCGCTATTAACTGTACCAGTGTGAGTGCTTGTTTGGCCCCCCATGACACCTCCTCTGGGTGTGAAGCCCTGCGCTATTAACTGTACCAGTGTGAGTGCTTGTTTGGCCCCCCATGACACCTCCTCTGGGTGTGAAGCCCTGGGCTATTAACTGTACCAGTGTGAGTGCTTGTTTCCCCCCCCCCTTGACACCTCCTCTGGGTGTGAAGCCCTGGGCTATTAACTGTACCAGTGTGAGTGCTTGTTTGGCCCCCCATGACACCTCCTCTGGGTGTGAAGCCCTGCGCTATTAACTGTACCAGTGTGAGTGCTTGTTTGGCCCCCCATGACACCTCCTCTGGGTGTGTAGCCCTGGGCTAATAACTGTACCAGTGTGAGTGCTTGTTTGGCCCCCCATGACACCTCCTCTGGGTGTGAAGCCCTGCGCTATTAACTGTACCAGTGTGAGTGCTTGTTTGGCCCCCCATGACACCTCCTCTGGGTGTGAAGCCCTGCGCTATTAACTGTACCAGTGTGAGTGCTTGTTTGGCCCCCCATGACACCTCCTCTGGGTGTGAAGCCCTGCGCTATTAACTGTACCAGTGTGAGTGCTTGTTTGGCCCCCCATGACACCTCCTCTGGGTGTGAAGCCCTGCGCTATTAACTGTACCAGTGTGAGTGCTTGTTTGGCCCCCCATGACACCTCCTCTGGGTGTGAAGCCCTGGGCTATTAACTGAACCAGTGTGAGTGCTTGTTTGGCCCCCCATGATATCTCCTCTGGGTGTGAAGCCCTGCGCTATTAACTGTACCAGTGTGAGTGCTTGTTTGGCCCCCCATGACATCTCCTCTGGGTGTGTAGCCCTGGGCTATTAACTGTACCAGTGTGAGTGCTTGTTTCCCCCCCCCCCTTGACACCTCCTCTGGGTGTGAAGCCCTGGGCTATTAACTGTTCCAGTGTGAGTGCTTGTTTCCCCCCCCCCCCCATGATACCTCCTCTGGGTGTGAAGCCCTGGGCTATTAACTGTACCAGTGTGAGTGCTTGTTTCCCCCCCCCCTTGACACCTCCTCTGGGTGTGAAGCCCTGCGCTATTAACTGTACCAGTGTGAGTGCTTGTTTGGCCCCCCATGACACCTCCTCTAGGTTTGTAGCCCTGGGCTATTAACTGTACCAGTGTGAGTGCTTGTTTCCCCTCCCCCCTTGACACCTCCTCTGGGTGTGAAGCCCTGCGCTATTAACTGTACCAGTGTGAGTGCTTGTTTCCCCCCCCCCTTGACACCTCCTCTGGTTGTGTAGCCCTGGGCTATTAACTGTTCCAGTGTGAATGCTTGTTTGCCCCCCCATGACATCTCCTCTGGATGTGAAGCCCTGGGCTATTAACTGTACCAGTGTGAGTGCTTGTTTGGCCCCCCATGACACCTCCTCTGGGTGTGTAGCCCTGGGCTATTAACTGTACCAGTGTGAGTGCTTGTTTCCCCCCCCCCCCCGCTTGACACCTCCTCTGGGTGTGAAGCCCTGGGCTATTGACTGTACCAGTGTGAGTGCTTGTTTCCCCCCCCCCCCCCTTGACACCTCCTCTGGATGTGAAGCCCTGGGCTATTAACTGTACCAGTGTGAGTGCTTGTTTCCCCCCCCCCTTGACACCTCCTCTGGGTGTGAAGCCCTGGGCTATTAACTGTTCCAGTGTGAGTGCTTGTTTCCCCCCCCCCTTGACACCTCCTCTGGGTGTGAAGCCCTGGGCTATTAACTGTTCCAGTGTGAGTGCTTGTTTCCCCCCCCATGACACCTCCTCTGGGTGTGAAGCCCTGGGCTATTAACTGTTCCAGTGTGAGTGCTTGTTTCCCCCCCATGACACCTCCTCTGGGTGTGAAGCCCTGGGCTATTAACTGTACCAGTGTGAGTGCTTGTTTCCCCCCCCCCCTTGACACCTCCTCTGGGTGTGAAGCCCTGCGCTATTAACTGTACCAGTGTGAGTGCTTGTTTGGCCCCCCATGACACCTCCTCTGGGTGTGAAGCCCTGCGCTATTAACTGTACCAGTGTGAGTGCTTGTTTGGCCCCCCATGACACCTCCTCTGGGTGTGAAGCCCTGCGCTATTAACTGTACCAGTGTGAGTGCTTGTTTGGCCCCCCATGACACCTCCTCTGGGTGTGAAGCCCTGGGCTATTAACTGTTCCAGTGTGAGTGCTTGTTTCCCCCCCCCCCTTGACACCTCCTCTGGGTGTGAAGCCCTGGGCTATTAACTGTTCCAGTGTGAGTGCTTGTTTTCCCCCCCCCATGACACCTCCTCTGGGTGTGAAGCCCTGGGCTATTAACTGTTCCAGTGTGAGTGCTTGTTTCCCCCCCCCATGACACCTCCTCTGGGTGTGAAGCCCTGGGCTATTAACTGTACCAGTGTGAGTGCTTGTTTCCCCCCCCCTTGACACCTCCTCTGGGTGTGAAGCCCTGGGCTATTAACTGTACCAGTGTGAGTGCTTGTTTGGCCCCCCATGACACCTCCTCTGGGTGTGAAGCCCTGGGCTATTAACTGTACCAGTGTGAGTGCTTGTTTCCCCCCCCCCTTGACACCTCCTCTGGGTGTGAAGCCCTGCGCTATTAACTGTACCAGTGTGAGTGCTTGTTTGGCCCCCCATGACACCTCCTCTGGGTGTGAAGCCCTGCGCTATTAACTGTACCAGTGTGAGTGCTTGTTTGGCCCCCCATGACACCTCCTCTGGGTGTGAAGCCCTGGGCTATTAACTGAACCAGTGTGAGTGCTTGTTTGGCCCCCCATGATATCTCCTCTGGGTGTGAAGCCCTGCGCTATTAACTGTACCAGTGTGAGTGCTTGTTTGGCCCCCCATGACATCTCCTCTGGGTGTGTAGCCCTGGGCTATTAACTGTACCAGTGTGAGTGCTTGTTTCCCCCCCCCCCCTTGACACCTCCTCTGGGTGTGAAGCCCTGGGCTATTAACTGTTCCAGTGTGAGTGCTTGTTTCCCCCCCCCCATGATACCTCCTCTGGGTGTGAAGCCCTGGGCTATTAACTGTACCAGTGTGAGTGCTTGTTTCCCCCCCCCCTTGACACCTCCTCTGGGTGTGAAGCCCTGCGCTATTAACTGTACCGGTGTGAGTGCTTGTTTGGCCCCCCATGACACCTCTAGGTTTGTAGCCCTGGGCTATTAACTGTACCAGTGTGAGTGCTTGTTTCCCCTCCCCCCTTGACACCTCCTCTGGGTGTGAAGCCCTGCGCTATTAACTGTACCAGTGTGAGTGCTTGTTTCCCCCCCCCCTTGACACCTCCTCTGGTTGTGTAGCCCTGGGCTATTAACTGTTCCAGTGTGAATGCTTGTTTGCCCCCCCATGACATCTCCTCTGGATGTGAAGCCCTGGGCTATTAACTGTACCAGTGTGAGTGCTTGTTTGGCCCCCCATGACACCTCCTCTGGGTGTGTAGCCCTGGGCTATTAACTGTACCAGTGTGAGTGCTTGTTTCCCCCCCCCCCTTGACACCTCCTCTGGGTGTGAAGCCCTGGGCTATTGACTGTACCAGTGTGAGTGCTTGTTTCCCCCCCCCCCCCCTTGACACCTCCTCTGGATGTGAAGCCCTGGGCTATTAACTGTACCAGTGTGAGTGCTTGTTTCCCCCCCCCCTTGACACCTCCTCTGGGTGTGAAGCCCTGGGCTATTAACTGTTCCAGTGTGAGTGCTTGTTTCCCCCCCCCTTGACACCTCCTCTGGGTGTGAAGCCCTGGGCTATTAACTGTTCCAGTGTGAGTGCTTGTTTCCCCCCCATGACACCTCCTCTGGGTGTGAAGCCCTGGGCTATTAACTGTACCAGTGTGAGTGCTTGTTTCCCCCCCCCCTTGACACCTCCTCTGGGTGTGAAGCCCTGCGCTATTAACTGTACCAGTGTGAGTGCTTGTTTGGCCCCCCATGACACCTCCTCTGGGTGTGAAGCCCTGCGCTATTAACTGTACCAGTGTGAGTGCTTGTTTGGCCCCCCATGACACCTCCTCTGGGTGTGAAGCCCTGCGCTATTAACTGTACCAGTGTGAGTGCTTGTTTGGCCCCCCATGACACCTCCTCTGGGTGTGAAGCCCTGGGCTATTAACTGTTCCAGTGTGAGTGCTTGTTTCCCCCCCCCCCTTGACACCTCCTCTGGGTGTGAAGCCCTGGGCTATTAACTGTTCCAGTGTGAGTGCTTGTTTTCCCCCCCCCATGACACCTCCTCTGGGTGTGAAGCCCTGGGCTATTAACTGTTCCAGTGTGAGTGCTTGTTTCCCCCCCCCATGACACCTCCTCTGGGTGTGAAGCCCTGGGCTATTAACTGTACCAGTGTGAGTGCTTGTTTCCCCCCCCTTGACACCTCCTCTGGGTGTGAAGCCCTGGGCTATTAACTGTACCAGTGTGAGTGCTTGTTTGGCCCCCCATGACACCTCCTCTGGGTGTGAAGCCCTGGGCTATTAACTGTACCAGTGTGAGTGCTTGTTTCCCCCCCCCCTTGACACCTCCTCTGGGTGTGAAGCCCTGGGCTATTAACTGTACCAGTGTGAGTGCTTGTTTCCCCCCCCCATGACACCTCCTCTGGGTGTGAAGCCCTGGGCTATTAACTGTTCCAGTGTGAGTGCTTGTTTCCCCCCCCCATGACACCTCCTCTGGGTGTGAAGCCCTGGGCTATTAACTGTACCAGTGTGAGTGCTTGTTTCCCCCCCCCCCTTGACACCTCCTCTGGGTGTGAAGCCCTGGGCTATTAACTGTAAAAGTGTGAGTGCTTGTTTGGCCCCCCATGACACCTCCTCTGGGTGTGAAGCCCTGGGCTATTAACTGTACCAGTGTGAGTGCTTGTTTGGCCCCCCATGACACCTCCTCTGGGTGTGAAGCCCTGCGCTATTAACTGTACCAGTGTGAGTGCTTGTTTGGCCCCCCATGACACCTCCTCTGGGTGTGAAGCCCTGCGCTATTAACTGTACCAGTGTGAGTGCTTGTTTGGCCCCCCATGACACCTCCTCTGGGTGTGAAGCCCTGCGCTATTAACTGTACCAGTGTGAGTGCTTGTTTGGCCCCCCATGACACCTCCTCTGGGTGTGAAGCCCTGCGCTATTAACTGTACCAGTGTGAGTGCTTGTTTGGCCCCCCATGACACCTCCTCTGGGTGTGAAGCCCTGCGCTATTAACTGTACCAGTGTGAGTGCTTGTTTGGCCCCCCATGACACCTCCTCTGGGTGTGTAGCCCTGGGCTATTAACTGTACCAGTGTGAGTGCTTGTTTCCCCCCCCCCCTTGACACCTCCTCTGGGTGTGAAGCCCTGGGCTATTAACTGTTCCAGTGTGAGTGCTTGTTTCCCCCCCCCCCCATGACACCTCCTCTGGGTGTGAAGCCCTGGGCTATTAACTGTACCAGTGTGAGTGCTTGTTTCCCCCCCCCCCTTGACACCTCCTCTGGGTGTGAAGCCCTGCGCTATTAACTGTACCAGTGTGAGTGCTTGTTTGGCCCCCCATGACACCTCCTCTGGGTGTGAAGCCCTGCGCTATTAACTGTACCAGTGTGAGTGCTTGTTTGGCCCCCCATGACACCTCCTCTGGGTGTGAAGCCCTGGGCTATTAACTGTACCAGTGTGAGTGCTTGTTTCCCCCCCCCCTTGACACCTCCTCTGGGTGTGAAGCCCTGGGCTATTAACTGTACCAGTGTGAGTGCTTGTTTGGCCCCCCATGACACCTCCTCTGGGTGTGTAGCCCTGGGCTATTAACTGTTCCAGTGTGAATGCTTGTTTGCCCCCCCCCCCATGACACCTCTGGATGTGAAGCCCTGGGCTATTAACTGTTCCAGTGTGAATGCTTGTTTGGCCCCCCATGACACCTCCTCTGGGTGTGTAGCCCTGGGCTAATAACTTTACCAGTGTGATTGCTTGTTTGGCCCCCCTTTACACCTCTGGTGTGAAGCCCTGGGGTCAGCCAGGTCATCATGGGGTCCCATAATGGACCTGCTGGAATAGTTGAATGACACTTCTTTGAACAATGCCCTTTGATCTCCCTGTGCCTTCTTTTGCCCACAGTGAGGATTTTGGAGGAGTCAAAGAGGCTCCAAGAGGCACCCAGGAGAATGGCTGGGACATGCACCAAATGCGTGGTTGGATCTGGTGTTTAAGTGTGGGGGTGGTTGTGGTTAGGGAATGGCCACCCTTTGTATGGGGACTGGAATCCATCAGCTCTTTGGGACACCTTCTAAAGGTCTGTGCAGGAACCTCAAAAGGTCCATGAAGGTTTTTTTTCCAGCTTTGCATCCTGGGAAATGGAAACCTTGTAAATGGAAATGAAATCCTGGGAAACCTTAATGCCACCCTGCAGTGATGTGATGACAATCATAACAACTTTGTCAACTGTTTCCTTGGGTGGTGGGTGATATTGGAACCAGTGTTGGGTGGGATGGGAAGGATCTCCAGCAGTAATGCTCCGCTCAATGCCAAAGCATGGAAGATTTTACCAGATCTCCAGCTGCAGAAAGAGATGGCAGCAGTGGGCACTTTGCCCCAGCCAGCATATGGTGCATCCAAGCACAAGACCCTTTTTGGCTGAACGGGACCAATACCAGCAAGTAGGAGTAGATTTTATACAACTGCTTATGATCCTCATGGTTTCATTTAGTGTGGCATTGATGTTACCAGTGTGGCATCTATTAAGCCATACAGGGGCACAGTATTCTGCTGCGGAGTAGAGCAACCTTAGTGCTGATATTCTGAGAGTAGAGGCTGAGGCTCCCCATCTCAATGGTCTTAGTTTCTGGAGTATGTTGTTCCTGGTATTAATTTTTGAGGGCTTGTTCTCTAGGTGTTTCTTATAAGACAGAGTCTGATCCAAAGTTACTCCGAGGTATTTGGGGTGAGGGTTATAAAGGAGTAAGTTGTTGTTCAGGGAGACCTTTGGGGCTGCATTGGCAAGTGTGTTGCTGAGATGGAACCAAGTAGTCACCATTTTGCTGACACTCGGTGTGAGTCTCCAGTCAGCCAGGAATTTTCCCCAGGTCTTAAGGTCCTCAGTGAGGAGGCAGTCCATGTTTTTATCTTGTGCTGCAAGAGCCAGGTCATCGGCATATCCAAACGTTCGTCCCCTTTGGCATATCTGAGGTATAACGATTGACTAGTGTGGCAGTATAAATACATGGTCATAAATCTCTCAGGCAAGCACCTTGTTATGCTGGCCAATGTGGGGAAGGAGTGGCAGGAAAAGCCCGTTCCAGCTTTCCATTCCTCACTCCTATCCCTGTTTCTTTCCTGTTTCACCAGCTGCTGTTTCCAGCACAAGTGCTGTTTTCAGGAGTGGACACCAGTCTGGCAGCTACAGAGAAGGCCCTCCATGCTGCCAGTCCAACACAGTGGAGCCTGCTGGTCTTGCCTGACGGAGGCAGAAGTGCTACCTTGCCAAGTAAGGGGCAGTTAGGTCTCTTGGGAGTGGTTCTCTCTCTTTCTCAAATAGTCTTGAAATTTTGGGGCTTGCATGGTTTGTGGATCTCCTGGGTGGAAGACACTCACCTCTATCTCCCATTGACTTAAGTGCCAAGAAACAGAAACTTGGTGAGTGGAGAATTATCTTTTCCAGCAACATTCCTGGAAAGCCAAAATTATTATTACTGATAGAGGTGTTATGGTGAAAAGGGATTTTTGTGGTGATATTGGTGTTACATGTTTTTATTCCTAACTAATTAACTTACATATCCTTTGCATTGAAGAATTAGTGCCTGTTGCCTGATGTACACGGGGGAGGGTTTGATGCAAATGGGGGGAGATGCCCATGGGAGGAATGTTATGCATGGGGGTAAGTTGCGGACACAGGATTTATGTGCATGTGGGGTTGATGCAGTTGGAGAGGTTATATGCAATGGGGGATGGCGAACAGGGGGTATTTTACTTCTGCAACACAGGTGCATTTTGCTAGTATTTAATAAAAATGTAACATAAAACATCATGTTATGTTGTTGTTTAGTTGTTCAGTCATGTCTGACTCTTTGTGATCCCATATATTGTAGCACACCAAGCCCCCTATCCTCCACTGTTGTGATGTGGCACCATCATTACTGGTTATGCTGACACAAGTCCCGTGCTGGCCCTGGGCGTGTTGTTTAAGTGTTGTAAGACAGTTCTGCACCACTCCTGGTGGATCCTCCTGTGCACCCCTAAAGGGAAGACATCCCTGTCTCCCAATGCCTCTAAGGGAATGGGGAAACGGGTGAGTTGTGCTGACCTAAATTGGTTAGGATTGCGCCCTAAGGCAAGCTGGCCAAAGAGAGAGGGAGGTGAGGCCGAAGGGGTGGTCCTCCAAAGTAGCACCCTCTTTGGCTAACTTGCTCTCGCCTTCCCTTCTTTATTGCTCTCCCCGTTCCTTTCCTGGCTCCTCCGCTTCTTTTTCAGGCACAGGAGCTGTTTTCAGCAATGGACGTTGATCTCATATCTGCAGCGAAGGCCTTCCCTGCTGCCAGTCAGACCCATTGGAGCCTGCAGACCTTGCTCGATGGGGACACATGTGCAACCTTGCCAGGTAAGGCCGTATTGGCAGCAGTTCTCCCTCATTCCCAAACACTGTTGACACTGTCAGGCTTGCATGCTCTGCGGATCCACAGGGTGGTTGTGAGGGTCAAATGTCATATTTAGAGGCAGTCTAAATGGTTTAATTTATTTATTTATTGGCACTATAGTGGTGAAAAAGGGACTGAAATTTGTGTTATTCAGTGACAGCTTGCTTAACAAGTGCCTCGCTGAAGAAGTGTTTCACGCAACAAGCAAAAATTTCCAAGAAATCTTGTTTCACATAACAAGTTCCGCTTCACCTAACAAGTAAGCGCACTATGGGCACGCGTGCTATGCAGCCCTGACGCGCCGCATGGAGGCTCTTTAAAAGGGCTGCTGGCCAGAGCTGCTGCCTCTAACTGCCCCCAAGCCCCCCACCGACCACCTTGAACCACCGACCACCTTGATGGGGACACATGTGCAACCTTGCCAGGTAAGGCCATATTGGCAGTGCTTCTCCCTCATTCCCAAACACTGTTGACATTGTCAGGCTTGCATGGTCTGCGGACCCCACAGGGTGGTTGTGAGGGTCAAATGTCATATTTAGAGGCAGTCTAAATGGTTTTATTTTACAGTGGTGCCTCACATAAAGAGCTCAATTCGTTCCAGAGGCATGCTCTTTAAGTGAAATGCTCTGTAATTGAAACAGATTTTCCCACAGGAAATAATGAAAACTCAGACAATTGGTTCCACCATCCAAAAAATATTCATTTAAAAATATTAAATGGATGTATAAATGATGACAAAACACTGTAATTTAATTCAAAACATGCATTCAGTGTGCACGATCCTATGAAATCTACTTAGGCTGCAATCCTAAAGACGCTTTCCTGGGAGTAAGCCCTATTTAACACAATTGGGCTTACTTCTGAGTAGACATAGGAGACTGCAATCAAAGACACTTTCCTGGCAGTAAGCCCCATTTAACACAATGGGGCTTACTTCTGAGTAGACATAGTTAGGAGACTGCAATCAAAGACATTTTCCTGGGAGGCTTCCCTGGGCTGCTGCTGGAGATTCAAGGTGGTCGGTGGGGGCACTTCTAGCACCTCTGGGCAACTGCCCCCAAGTTGGGGACAGTTAGAGGCAGCAGCGCTGGCCGCCAGCAATTTTAAAGAGCCTCCATGTGGCGTGTCAGGGCTGCATGGTCATAGCGCACTTGCTTGTTAAGTGAAGCGGAACTTGTTATGTGAAGCAGGATTTCCTGGAAATTTTTGCTTGTTATGTGAAATGCTTATTAAGCAAGGTACCGCTGTATTTATTTTTTGGCACCATAGTGGTGTTGTGGTGAAAAAGGGACTGACATTCATGTTACATTATGTTACCTGTTTTACCTTGCGCGATGGGGACACATGTGCAACCTTGCTTGGTAAGGCCATATTGACAGTGCTTCTCCCTCATTCCCAAACACTGTTGAAATGGTCAGGCTTGCACGCTCTGTGGACCCCACAGGGTGGTTGTGAGGGTCAAATGTCATATTTAGAGGCAGTCTAAATGGTTTAATTTATTTATTTATTGGCACTATAGTGGTGAAAAAGGGACTGACATTCGTGTAACATTATGTTACCTGTTTTTATTCCTAATGAATTAATTTAAGAAGGCAGTTCAGCCAGATCTCCAGTTGCACTTCTTACCTCCTGGAACCTGAAAGCCCAGGTTGAGGCTGTCACAGATTTACATTGTTCCATGGAAGCACCTGCTGAGATAAATCATTTAGAATACTATCCTAACCATGTGTGCTCAAAAGTAAGCCTCATTGTGTTCAGTGTTTCTTACTCCCAGGAAAGTGTCTTTAGGATTGCAGCTTCAGTCCCCAGGGTGCATCAAGTCCATCTGGGGTTTTCACTGCCACAGACTTTCAAGGCCAGCCCTTTTGATTCAGGGTGTAGAGCATCGGAGCCTCCTTTCCCTTGGCAAGAGAAACTCACAGACAGAAAACATTCCCCCAGGCAGGAAAGCGAGACTAACTATCCCACCACCCCCAAATCCCATCTCCCAGAATGGACAGGGCTGAGGCTGACAGAACCTCTGCCACAACCCTGCAATGGCTTTTCACGGCTCAAGGACTGGAGGTGATGTTCATCCTGTCCTGCTGCTGCCACTGTCAAAAGTACACAAGTGCAGGTTGCTGCAGATTTGTGCATTTGTGTCCTACACAGGAGACGTGCCGAGGAAGGCAGATATCCTGAATGGCTCACCTCTTCTTGCTCCAATGGAAACTGCTCCAATGGAAACTGTTTCCGTACCAATGGGTCAGGTAAGGGGGATTCAGCTAGAGCATGAGAGGAGGGTCAGAATGGGAGGAACAGCACCTGGACATGATTCCCCTTTACCCATCTCTAGAGGAACTGCCTCTGTTTCTCTTTGCAGTTTTCCAAGGGCTTCATAGGAAGGTTGTGGAGGTCTGATTCCTGCAGACCACAAACATCCCCTCGATCCTCAGTTTCTCTTTTAACAGCAACTAATAGGGAATAACAATCTGTTTTCTTGAAGATCTTGCTTTTCTTTCAGGGTCTGATGACGTTTGAGGACGTGTCTGTGAATTTCTCCGAGGAGGAGTGGGCTCTGCTGGGTCCAGATGAGAGAGCCCTGCATGAGGCAGTCATGGGGGAGAACTTTTGGAACATGTCCTTCCTAGGTAAGGCTCTTTCTGTCTTTCCATCCTACCTGCTCAGAACCTGGTTCCTTCCTCAGGAGGCTGAAGATCTGGTCCAGAGGCTGGAGCTGCCCTTAAAGTTCACGGAGAACATCTGAAGGTGTCAGGTTCAAATCACCAGAAGCTTCTGTGAGCAGCCAAACCTCAAGCTAAGCTGAGTTCATATCCATCCATCATATCCATCAAAGCTGAATGTGGCAGGATCCACTGCTATTTTAATTCATTTGGCTACTTTAACTTCTGACTTAATCATGAATTGTGTTCCCTCTTCTATCCAGGAGGCAAAGCGAAGGAGCAGGAGAGTGAGAGAGAACCAGCAAAGACACCAGTAAATAGATGCAAGCAGGAAGGAAAACTGAGTATGAGAACCCAGGTAGATCAGGAGAGGAGGAGGAAAGGCCCTTCTGCTTCTCAAGCTGGTGACTTCCAGGAGCTTCCACTCCAAGGAAAACAAGACCAAGAGGAGGAGGAGGTTCTATGCAGTCTTCGTGGTGAAGCCTCAAGTCATGATTTAAAGCTGGATGTTGATTGGAAAAGTCAGAAAAGAGAGCAACAATATCAGTGCCTGGAGTTTAGTTGCAATCAGAGTAGAACCCTCAGCAGTAATAAAAAAACTCACGCAGGGGAGAAACCACTCAAGTGCTTGAAGTGTGGAAAGAGCTACAGTGATAGTGGACACCTCACCAGACACCAAAGAACTCACACAGGGGAGAAACCATATAAGTGCTTTGTCTGTGGAAAGAGCTTCAGTCAGAGTGGACACCTCACCATACATCAAAGGACTCACACAGGGTAGAAACCATACAAGTGTCTGGTCTGTGGAAAGAGCTACAGTGATAGTGGACACCTTACCAGACACCAAAGAACTCACACAGGGGAGAAACCATACAAGTGCTTGGTCTGTGGAAAGAGCTTCAGTGACAGCGGAACCCTCACCACACACCAAAGAATTCACACAGGATAGAAAAGTGACCTCATAGCCAACATCACAGGGCAATCAAGCCTTCGCTTCGCCCGTGTGCATCTTGCACCATTTCTTCCTCATCCTCTCTTAGAGATACACAAACTAATAAGACGGTCACTTGCATTACAATCCAGAGTAACTATGAGAGCATGTAAGAGACATTTATGTCAAAGTAGTTACTGCACCGCCTAGTGAAAACCTATGGGAAATTCCTATTGCAATCCAAATTGTTCTTATGTTGGAGTAAGGACTGCCCGTAGTTACTCTGGATTGTGCCCTAAATTTTTTTTATTTTTGCTGATTGACATCATAGATGGTTTCCTTGGCAACAAGGGTGACGATGATGATGATGATGAACACAGAGCATTACCCTAACGACAGCCGATTTTGTCCTTTTCGCTTGTCTAATCATCAGCTCTTCGCTGTCATCTGCGGAGAGGAAAAAGGAGCTTTTTTCCTGGCTCTGCCTAACAGTTTGAAAGGGAAGAAGCACGGCAAGAAAGACAGACCCAGATTCCCCACAAGTGACTGCATCTGAGAAGCATCAGGCAAATTCAGAAAAAGTAGGTCTCCATCACTGACCACCAATGTGGTACCCCTCCATGTCCGGGGTACCCCTCATGTCCGATGTGGGACCCCTCCATGACCACCGATGTGGTACCCCTCCACTCTAACGCCAAATATGAGTTGCTAACAGGACATCGTTCTTCCCTCTACTGGTGGGGGCACCTTCTTTGCATCATGCTGGTTTGACCAATATGGGCACCAGAGCAGACCCATGGTCTGAGTTATTGGACTGTATCTGAGCTTTAAAAAAAATTTCATATACACTTGGAAGTACATTCTCACTGGAGACGATGATTCCCACTAGAAACATGTGTGGCACCTCCACAGAGCAGGCAAATGTAAGCAGCTCAGTGGTAGAGCCCCTATTTTGCATCTTGAAGTCCCGGGTTCAAATCCTGGCAGCTTCCTCAAGTTGGGCAGAAATGAGCTGTCTGGGTTCACTGTTGTTTTCTTCACTTCCAGAAGAATTTTCTCTTGAGGTGCCTGCAAATGTGTTGGGAAAAGCCATGTTCATTGTTCTGAATAAAGTTATAAACACTGCCACTCCTGGATTTGAGTGCGCCATGTGCTGAAAAAATTTCCCATAAGAGGGGCGCTGGAGCTTGATTCCTGATGCGCTGTTTGCAGAAAAATATCTGAGTGTTCTCCTTTTCTTTCAGGAAGTTTCCTTTTGGTGTGTCTGCTTGATTTGCAGGTCAAGCAGGCCCAGGAGTGTCACAAGTGTGGTGTGAAGCACTTTGCAGCACTCAGGAGGTGGACTGGCTGGCCCTCACATGTGTGCTGACCTGCCAGCACTGCAGGGCATAGGAGAGGGCAGGACATAAGTGTGGAGGGGGCATTTCTGGGTGGGGAATGGCAGTCCTAGAGTCAGATTGGACATGGAGGATGGAATTGCTGGCAGCAACTCCCACTTCAGGATGCTTTGCCTCTCAGAGTCTGCTCAGATGTTGGGGTATGGGTATGCCTGGGAAAAATATCTCTCACCTCAGATCACACTGTTAACACCACCTGAGCTGTGCTTAGGTTTGCCATATCCCTTTTAAAACCGGGTGACACCCGATTTTCTGCATCATGACCTGCCTAAAGTCATGACATGGCCGGGACCCAGGACATGTCACCTTGCAGACAGCGACACATTTCTCACTGCGCTGCCCACAGTTCCCCAGTTCAATATCTTGCCCGACACTGAGTTGGGGCACCTCTGTGCATGTGCCAAGCTGGCGCATGGAGGGAGCGTTCCCTTCTTCATCACCAGGCAACTCTACCTCGTATGTAGTACAGGCCAATCAGTATTTCTATCACTGCAGATCAGGATTGCCCCCCAGCTAAGCAAAAGGAATAGCCATCAGTTTCCTTTTTGGTACGGACAGAGACAATCTGTCCTCCAAAGATCAAGGTCTCTCCAAATAAGCAGGTCTCTCCTGGAAGCTGGACTGTGTGGGATTCTGGCCTGATCCTGCAGACCTTTTCTTATGGTCTTACAACCCCTCTTCCTTCTGAGGAACATTTCATGGCTCTAAGGCTGCAATTCAAAGTGCACTAGGACTGCCCTATCTATCACTGGGGTGGCCCTGGTCCAAAATGGGACACAAGATGGGGCCCAGCTATGCCAGAAAAAGCTTGGGGTAGCCTAAATCAACATAGGCTGCCCCAAGACAGATGGACGTGGGCTGCCCTAGCTGTGCCAGCCTAGGCAGTTCAGGAGAGGCATGTCAAGGGCATGTTCAGCATTGCCTAGAGCAGAGCAGTTACACTAGATCCAGAGCCTGTTTCCAGGGCAGAAATTTCCTCTGTTTCTGGTTGTCTGGGACTCCTTCTAAGGTAGGCACCACAGCTGTTCCCTGTTCGTGTGATCTGAGCGGGGTCTCCTCAGGAACAAGCCCTTCCCAGGTGTCACTGACTTGGTGCCTACTGAACATGCTCTGGAGCAGGTAGGGCAGCCCAGGCTTCCTGACTCTCTGGATTCAACATAGTTGGGGATTCAGAATAGTTGGGGCAGCCTCGCTAGGGCACTCCTAACTGCCCTTCCTCTGGATTGCAGCCTTAGGAACTGAGCTCTGTCCGTCAGAGAGAACAGCCATCATGGCTCCTGTTTCTGCATTCCCAGGTCTGAGAAAAGGTTTGATGGATAGAGACAGAGGGGGCTTTTCTGTCCATCTGGAACAGGAAGAGGGAGAGAGGAGACTGCTGAGCTGGAAAACTGGAGAAGGGAGGAAGAGAGGCTGGCACATTGTGGAGCAAGGGCACATTTGGCCTGCAGTCTCAGGCATCAGGAGGTCTTCAGTTGGCCCATTTCTTTTTCACATCACCCAGCTGCACCTGCTTGTTTGCCCCTCTCCCAGACTGGGAACATGCCTTGTTGGGTCACTGGGCAGCCCAATGCTCAGCTGTGTTGGTGCAGCCTGGCAGCGTGGCCTGTGGGGACATCGAGGCAGGCAGGGAAGCAGCTGGAAGTCACCTTGGAGCACAGGTGATCTTGACCCCCAAACCACTCGGGGCAGGACTGCAGGGTGCCACTGTCCATTGCACTCTCCCCTGCACTGCTCAGGGGATCAGAGACAGGCGGCTTTTAAACCTCACTTCCCTTTGACGTCCAAAACCCAGAAGTGAGTCTTGGATAGTGCAATCCTAACAAGTGCTGGAGTAGGCAGGGTGAGATGTCTCTGTTACCACAAGCTTTCCCCATTTCCCTGGGTAACAGGGCAGCAGCCAAATTGGGTCTCCTCAGATCTGTGCCAATTCCAGGAATTACAAGAACAAATCTAAGGTAGCTGCGTAACGGTTCTGGGATCAGGAATGGGGCTCAGGATACAGTGTCAGCATGTGCTACCATTGCTGATCCAACTCTCCACCCAGGCCTGACCATTCCCTCCATCCTGCACACAAATGCCACATCCCCACCCCTGGAATGCTGCCCTCTGTTCCCCCTTTCTTTCACCTGTGCCTTGGGTCTGCAACAGCACAGGGCGCAGTTAGGTTCGTCACCCAACTCTTTGATCTAGGATCTTGCTGGACTCACCCGTTGAAAATGCTTGACACAGTCATGCTTGGTTGCAAAAATAATAATGCCCCATTTCAGGGCACCCATTTGTCAACACCCTGGTTTGCTTCCACTTTTTCTTGGCTACAAAAGGCAGAAGAGCAGGACTAAGAGAAAGAGTTGGCCTTTCAGTGCACACATGCACATACCCTGTAACATACCAGGCTGCCCACAATGATTTATTGCTTGATTTATAAATAAATGATTTATATCAGGGGGCAGGATGGCCTGGAACTGCTCCAGGATCACCTGGTCCAGGATCTCCTTCTTGGAGTGCTTCTCCGGCCGGAGCCACAAGTGGCAGAGCTGATGGAGTCGGCTGCAAACCTGCCGAGGATCCATGTCTTCCAGGGAGTGGAATTGCCGGAAACTCTGCCACTGCAGGTCCCAGCTGGGGGTTTCCTCAGCCGGGGTCTTGGGTGCTCTCACCTGGCGTCCCTCAGTGCCCACAGCCTGGGTGGCATGAGAGCCTCTTCCAGAACCTCCCTCCGTCATCTCTGATCCCAGCCCCGAGGCTGCCTCCAAGCAGTGGAAGGACCTCCGGCCTCTTCTTCCAGGTTCACTTGGACTCCCCAAATGGTGGGACTCTGAAGACCTCCAAGGCTGAAGAGATGGCCTGGTTTTGGCACTGCAGCAGCAACTCCTCAGCCTGTCCCAACAGACCAGCCTATGCATGTCTACTCTGGAGTAATCCTACTGCAGTCAATGGGGCTCACTCCTGTGCAAGAGGCAATGGGAAGAGGTTGAAAGTCCTAGCCTTGCATGTCCACTTTGGAGTAAGCCTACTGGAGTCAATGTCACTCAGTCCTGTGTAAGGGTGCAATGGGAAAAGCCTGAGTAGCCTAGCCACGCATGTCTACTCTGGAGTAAGCCTACTGCAGTCAATGGGGCTCACTCCTGTGCAAGAGGCAATGGGAAGAGGTTGAAAGTCCTAGCCTTGCATGTCCACTTTGGAGTAAGCCTACTGGAGTCAATGTCACTCAGTCCTGTGTAAGGGTGCAATGGGAAAAGCCTGAGTAGCCTAGCCACGCATGTCTACTCTGGAGTAAGCCTACTGCAGTCAATGGGGCTCACTCCTGTGCAAGAGGCAATGGGAAGAGGTTGAAAGTCCTAGCCTTGCATGTCTACTTTGGAGTAAGCCTCCTGCAGTCAACGGGGCTCAGTGCTGTGTAAGGGTGCAATGGGAAAAGCCTGAGTAGCCTAGCCACGCATGTCTACTCTGGAGTAAGCCTACTGCCCTCAATGGAGCTCAGTCCTGAGTAAGGGGGGCAGATTGCAGAGTGAGAGACTGGTGAAGTGAGCTGAGGATGGCCCAGGAAGGGGCACTTTCCAGGCTGGTGGAGGGAAGAGAGGCTGGCAGGGCTTCCTGGGGAAAGGGCTTCAGTGCCCCCAGCAGGGTGAAGGCAGGAGGGAGGAGAAGCAGCTGGGCAGGCGGAAGGAGGGCGGAGGCAGCATCCCCAGGAGGAAGGGGAGGGTTGGGCTGTGCGGTGCATGGAGTGGGAGGAACCCTCACCAGCAACCACTGCAGCTGGAGTCCAGAAGGACCAAGTCTCAGGTAGGCACTTTCAACTGGGGAACCAGCTGGCTTACTGAGAAGCCTGGAAGTCCTAGCCTTGCATGTCTACACTGGAGTAAGCCTATTGTATTCAATGGGGCTCACTCCTGTGCAAGGGGCAATGGGAAGAGCTTGGGAGTCCTAGCCTTGCCTGTCTACTCTGGAATAAGCTTACTGCCGTCAGTGGGGCTCAGTCCTGTGTAAGGGGACAACGGGAAGAGCTTGGGAGTGCTAGCCTTGCATGTCTACTCTGGAGTAAGCCTATTGCAGGCAGTGGGGCTCACTCCTGTGCAAGGGGCAATGGGAAGAGCTTGGGAGTCCTAGCCTTGCATGTCTGCTCTGGAGTAAGCCTATTGCAGGCAATGGGGCTCACTCCTGTGCAAGGGGCAATGGGAAGAGCCTGGGAGTTCTAGCCTTGCATGTCTACTCTGGAGTAAGCCTACTGCAGTCACTGGGGCTCACTGCTGTGTAAGGGGGCAATTGGAGGAGACTGGGAGTCCTAGTCTTGCATGTCTACTCTGGAAAACCAGATACTCTCTAAGGCAGGGGGTCAGGGAACTTTTTTACCTTTTACACCAAAATATATTTAGATATGCCAAAGTTACCCCATTGATTTGAAAGGAAGGAAAAGGTCACCTTTTAAAAAGAAATGTAGGACAAAATGTAGGATGTCCTACATTTTCTAAAATCAGGAGTAAACTTAAACTAAGTGGTTTACTTCTGAGTAAACGTAAAGAAAGTGGCTTATCTTGGCTGGGGAGGGTGTTTGGGGACACTGGGGGGCAGTTTCAGGCTGCTGCGGCTCAGTGCAGCTAAGTCCGGCCAGCGCAGCAACCATTTTGAAAAAGATTACTGTGCACATGCACATGCACTCTTCCCCTTCTGAAAGTTATGACGGAGAGCGCTAGTGCTTCTGCTGGAGCTTTCGGAAGGGGAAGAGTGTCACACCAGCACGACTGTCCATTACCCCCTGAAATTTCATTTTTATCCCATTTGGGGTAATTTACCCCTGTTACCACTGCTCTATGGGGTAAGAAAGACATCTAACTTTATTGCAGCAGGCCTCCGTCAGTCTTGAAAGACTATGGTATCGTGCTCTGTGCTGCATACGCTGCATGCGAAGCACGAAAGCCTGGGTTGGATAGTTATGGAGGATAGGCTGTTCCCCAAGCAGCAAATCCCCCCTCTCCACGCCACTGAATGAGTCCAATGGAAAGGCAGAGCCAATACGATTGGATCCAGCTGGCGTCGCAGAGCTGGGCTAAGGACAGGAGCTCACCCTGTCTTGTGGGGCCGACCTGGGTCTCAAACCTGGCCTGCTGGTTAACAGGCACAGCATCTTAACCGCTTGCGCTTTATTGAATAGTAGCGAAAAGCATACCCGTGTAGCAGGAGTAACATTCCCCCGTATGGCATCCTCCCTGCTGCGCGTCAATCCCCCATGCACATCAACCCCCATGCACATCCACCCCATGTGCAACATCCCCATTTCCACCCCATGCGCTTTGACCCCCCATGCACATCCACCCTCCTATGCGCAACATCACCCCATGCACATCATTTCCCCATGCTCAACATCCCCCATGTGCATCAACCCCCATGCACATCATCTCCCCATGCGCATCCCCCCATGCGCAGCATCCTCCCCAGTGCAACCTCTTCCTCCAACCATCCCCCCAGTGCACGAGGCACTGAGCATCAAATTGGCTGGATGTTCTAGTTCAGTCTTCCATGTTAAGTATAGGACAAAAACACATTGCATCCCTTTTCAGCCCCTATAGGGTTAGATTTCTCCACATTGGTTCTTGGGGGGTGTTCATGTGACAGAAAGAACACTCTCCCCAAATTTCACGCTTCTATGCCCAGCGGCTTTGGCAGGATGTTGATGAGTGAGTTAGTCAGTCAGTCATTGACTTTTTTATATGTACAGTGGCGCCTCACTTAACAAATTTAATTCATTGTGGAGGCATTTTTGTTACTCGAAAGGTTCTTTATGTGAAGCAGATTTTCCCATAGGAAATAATGGAAACACAGACGATTGGTTCCACAACCCCAAAAATATTCATATAAAAATATTAACTGCATGTAAAAATGATGACAAAACACTGGAATTGAATTCAAAACATGAATTCAATGTGCATGATCCTATGAAGTCTACTTAGGCTGCAATCCTAAAGACACTTTCCTGAGAGTAATCCCCATTTAACACAGTGGGGCTTACTTCAGGATAGACATGGTTAGGAGGCTGCAATCAAAGACACTTTCTTGGGAGTAAGACCCATTTAACACAATGTGGCTTACTTCTGGGTAGACATAGTTAGGAGGCTGCAATCAAAGACACTTTCTTCTGTAATCAAAGGTATTTCCAAGTGTCTCCCCACTTTCTCCTTCTCCCACCCTGAGCCTCTCTCTCCCCTGCTCTCTTCTGGCTAGCCCTGAGCTGCTTCCCTCTTCTCCACTGCTCTTCTCTCCCTCCGGCCATGGGAGGAACAGCGCGGAAATGTTGCTTTCGCTATGGGCAGGCGCACTAAGCAGCCCTGATGTGCTGCTGGCCTGCGTGTCTCCCCCAACTGCCAACATGCGTGTGTGTTACGTGAAGCAGAATACTAGAGAAACTTCCCTCCTCATCCAGACACAAATCCCAATGCTGGATGTTATAATATGTCTATCATCATCATATAATATGATCATCTGGATTCCAAAAAGGTATAATATGTCTGTGTACTGTTTCCCCTATAATTAGACCTACCCAGAAAAGAAGACCTACTAAAATCCCACTTCCACATAGCAGCCTCAAAGCCCAACCCTATGCAGGTCTACTCGGAAGTAAGCCCCATTATAGTCAGTGGGGCTTACTCCCAGGCAAGTGTGGATGGGATAGCAGCCTCAGAGCCTGATCTTTGCATTGCTACTCAGAAGTAAGCCCCATTATAGTCAGTGGGACTTACTCCCCGGCAAGTGTGGATGGGATAAGCAGCCTCAGAACCTGATCTTTGCATTGCTACTCAGAAGTAAGCCCCATTATAGTTAGTGAGACTCACTCCCAGGCAAGTGTGGATGGGATAGCAGCCTCAGAGCCTGATCCTTGCATTGCTACTCAGAGGTAAGCCCCATTATAGTCAGTGGGACTTACTCCCAGGAAAGTATGGATGGGATAGCAGCCTCAAAACCCAACCCTTCTGTGCGGACACACACAGAATAGGGACCTTTTAGCCAGACTTTCCTGGGAGTAAGACCTTTGAGTGTGGTGGGGACGGATGGGACTTACTTCTGTGTCCAGGGTGACCATATGACTGGATTTGTCTCGATTTTTAGCCTCCTGTCTGGGTATCCTACATTTTGCTTCATTTTCCAACCTTTTGCTGTCAATGTTAATTAAAATAAAGCCTACCCTGAAAATAAGACCTATGGTGATTTTTTTTTTTTGAAAAAATAAGACAGTGTCTTATTATTGGGAAAACATGGTAGATGAAGTATGGCAGAGCTAGAGGGGTTTAGGACATGTGTAGAGTTGTGTTGTGTTTGTGGGTGGAGTTGGGTTGTGTGGGGGGCTTGGGCTATTGTGTGTGTGTGTGTGTGTTTGTGTGAGAAAGAGTGGGTTAGGTTTTGTGTGTGTGTGTGTGTGTGTGTTGGATTATCCTTATTCAAAAATGGTATAATATGTCTATGTAGAGCAGGCGTGGTTGGAGCTGGAGGGTTATCTGACGGATGGCTGGATGGATGGTGTTGTATGTTCTACAAAATGGTCAACTTGAGTTATTAGTCCCCTTGCTGGCCTTCCCTTCCTTCCCTGCTGGGCTCTGCTGGTGATAATCTCCTTCCCTCTGCAGAGAACTTGTTGCTCACAGAGCATCTCCTCAGCCTTGGAGGTCTTCAGAGTCCCACCATTTGGGGAGTCCAAGTGAACCTGGAAGAAGAGGCCGGAGGTCCTTCCACTGCTTGGAGGGATCAGAGATGACAGAGGGAGGTTCTGGAAGAGGCTCTGATGCCACCCAGGCTGTGGGCACTGAGGGACGCCAGGTGAGAGCAGCACCCAAGACCCCGGCTGAGGAAACCCCCAGCTGGGACCTGCAGCGGCAGAGATTCCGGCAGTTCCGCTCCCTGGAGGACATGGATCCTCGGCAGGTTTGCAGCCGACTCCATCAGCTCTGCCACCTGTGGCTCCGGCCGGAGAAGCACTCCAAGAAGGAGATCCTGGACCTGGTGATCCTGGAGCAGTTCCTGGCCGTCGTGCCCCCAGATATGGAGAGCTGGATCAGGGAGTGCACAGCAGAGACCAGCTCCCAGGCGGTGGCCCTGGCCGAGGGCTTCCTCCTGAGCCAGGCAGAGGACAGGAGGCAGGAGGAGCAGCAGCAGGTGAGGGGGTCCAATCCTGCTTGCAAGAAGCACAGAATTCTCTTCTGGTTTAGTAGTGATCTCTAAAGATGACGCTGCATGGAAGAGGGAGCATGCCAAGAGCGCATGTCAGACCCAGAGCCAGAAATGGTCTCAGGTAGAATGGACCAGTGGGGCCGAACTGGGTCCTGTTCTTGGATGGGTCCAACTGGCTCAATATTACCCACCATGCCAGGAATCATGAACTGATTCCTGGCATGGTGGGTAATATTGAGCAAGTTGGTGAGGTCATCACAAGACTGCCACCAACTCCGGGGCACCCTGATTTTCACAGGGCCAAACCATTTCTGGCTCTGGGTCTGACATGTGCTCTTGGCATGCTCCCTCTTCCATGCAGCGTCTCTTGTGCCAGCCTGTGGTGATGTGGCACCATCACTGCTGAAAATGATCTCTTGCAGGAACATCTGAACCCGTGGTTATGCTGGCACAAGTCCCGTGCTGGTCTGGGGGTGTTGTTTAAGTGCTGTAAGACAGTTCAGCACCACTCCTGGTACTCTTTCCTGCACATCCCTAGTGGGAAGACATCTATGTCTCCCAATGCCTCAAAGAGAATGGGAAAACGGGTGAGTTGTGCTGGCCTAAATTGGTTAGGATTGCGCCCTAAGGCAAGCTGGCCAAAGAGGGAGGGAGTTGAAGGGGAGGTCCTCCAAAGCAGAACCCTATTTGGCCAAACTGGTCTCAAGCTAGCTCTCGCCTTCCCTTCCTTATTGCTCTCCCCGTTCCTTTCTTGGCTCCTCTGCTTCTTTTTCAAGCGCAGGAGCTGTTTTCAGC
Organism: Cryptoblepharus egeriae; assembly: GCA_030015325.1. Lineage (NCBI taxonomy): Eukaryota > Metazoa > Chordata > Lepidosauria > Squamata > Scincidae > Cryptoblepharus > Cryptoblepharus egeriae. The sequence continues at coordinate 10,373,868 of JAREYC010000012.1, forward strand.
AATGGATGTTGATCTCACATCTGCAGCGAAGGCCTTCCCTGCTGCCAGTCAGACCCATTGGAGCCTGCAGACCTTGCTCGATGGGGACACATGTGCAACCTTGCCAGGTAAGGCCGTATTGGCAGCAGTTCTCCCTCATTCCCAAACACTGTTGACACTGTCAGGCTTGCATGCTCTGCGGATCCACAGGGTGGTTGTGAGGGTCAAATGTCATATTTAGAGGCAGTCTAAATGGTTTAATTTATTTATTTATTGGCACTATAGTGGTGAAAAAGGGACTGAAATTTGTGTTATTCAGTGATAGCTTGCTTAACAAGTGCCTCGCTGAAGAAGTGTTTCACGCAACAAGCAAAAATTTCCAAGAAATCTTGTTTCACATAACAAGTTCCGCTTCACCTAACAAGCAAGCGCACTATGGGCACGCGTGCTATGCAGCCCTGATGCGCCGCATGGAGGCTCTTTAAAAGGGCTGCTGGCCAGAGCTGCTGCCTCTAACTGCCCCCAAGTACCCCCACCGACCACCTTGAACCTCCAGCAGCAGCCCAGATAAGCCTCCCAGAAAAGTGTCTTTGATTGCAGCCTCCTAGCTATGTCTACTCAGAAGTAAGCCCCATTGTGTTAAATGGGGCTTACTCCCAGGAAAGTGTCTTTAGGATTGCAGCCTAAGTAGACTTCATAGGATCATGCACATTGAATGCATGCTTTGAATTCAATTCCAGTGTTTTGTCATCATTTTTACATGCAGTTAATATTCTTATATGAATATTTTTTGGGTTGTGGAACCAATTGTCTGAGTTTCCTTTATTTCCTACGGGAAAATCTGCTTCACTTAAAGAGCATTTCACTTAAAGAGCATGCCTCCAGAACGAATTAAGCTCTTTATGTGAGGCACCACTGTATTATGTTACCTGTTTTTATTCCTAATGAATTAATTTAAGAAGGCAGTTCAGCTAGATCTCCTGTTGCACTTCTTACCTCCTGGAACCTGAAAGCCCAGGATGAGGCTGCCACAGATTTCCTTTGTTCCATGGAAGCATCTGCTGAGATAAATCATTTAGAGCACTATCCTAACCATGTCTACTCAAAAGTAAGCCTCATTGTGTTCAGTGTTTCTTACTCCCAGGAAGGTGTCTTTATGATTGCAGCTTCAGTCCCAAGGGTGTATCAAGTCCATTTGGGGTTTTTGCTGTCACAGACTTTCAAAGCCAGACCTCTTGATTCAGGGTGTAGAGCATTACAGCCTCCTTTCCCTTGGCAAGAAAAACCCACAGACAGAAAACTTCCCCCCAGGCAGGAAAGAGAGACTAACTGTCCCGCCACCCCCAAATCCCATCTCCCAGAATGGACAGGGCTGAGACTGATGGAACCTCCACCGCAACCCTGCCACCCAGGATTCATTGCTCCAGGACTGGATGGGATGCTCATCCTGTCCTGCTGTTGCCAGTGTCAAAAATACACAAGTGCAGGTTGCTGCAGATTTGTGCCTGTGTGTCCTTCACAGGAGATGTGCAAAGGAGGACAGAAATCCCAAAGGGCTCACATCTTCTTTGTGCTGCAATAGAAAGCTTTTCCACACCAATGGATCAGGTAAGGAGGATTCAGCAAGAGCATGAGAGGAGAGTCAGAATGGGAGGAACAGCACTTGGGCATGCTTCCCCTTTGCCCATCCCTAGAGGAACTGCCTCAGTTTCTCTCTGCAGTTTGCCAAGAAGTACATAGGAAGGTTGTTAAGGGGTGATTCCTGCAGACCACAAACTTCCCCTTGATCCTCCATCTAACAGCAGCTAATATGGAAATAACAATCTTGTTTTGTTGAAGATTATGATTTTCTTTCAGGGTCTGGTGACGTTTGAGGACGTGTCTGTGAATTTCTCCGAGGAGGAGTGGGCTCTGCTGAGTCCAGATGAGAAAGCCCTGCATGAGGCAGTCATGGGGGAGAACTTTTGGAACATGTCCTTCCTAGGTAAGGCTCTTTCTGTCTTTCCATCCTACCTGCTCAGAACCTGGTTCCTTCCTCAGGAGGCTGAAGATCTGGTCCAGAGGCTGGAGCTGCCCTTAAAGTTCACAGAGAATCTCTGAGGGTCTCAGGTTCAAATCACCAGAAGTTTCTGTGAGCAGCCAAACCTCAAACTGTGCTGAGTTTATATCCATCAAAACTGAATATTGTGGTGCCTCATGTAACAAACGCCTCAAGTAAAAGTATGTTCCATGTAACAAACAAAAATTTTCGTTGGCAGTTGGAGCAGATGTGCTGGCCGGCAGCTCTTTTAAAAAGCGTCCGGGCTGCCTAGCACGCCTCCCCCTAGTGAAAGCAACACTTCTGCGCCATTCCTCCTGTGGCCGGGAATCCGCTGGGCAGAGGGAGAGAACGACAGTGGAGAAGAGGGAAGCAGCTCGGTGCTAGCCAGAAGGGAGGAGGAGAGAGAGGCTCAGGATGGAGAGAAGGAGAAAGTGGGGAGACACTTGGAAATTGTCTTTATTGTAGCCTCCTTACCAGGTCTACCCAGAAGTAAGCCCCACTGTGTTAAATGGGGCTTACTCCCAAGAAAGTGTCTTTGATTGCAGCCTCCTAACCATGTCTACCCAGAAGTAAGCTCCATTGTCTTAATTGGGGCTTACTCCCAGGAAAGTGTCTTTGGTTGCAGTCTCCTAATCATGTCTACCCAGAAGTAAGACCCATTGAGTTTAATTGGGCATACTCCCAGGAAAGTATCTTTAGGATTGCAGCCTAAGTATACTTCATAGGATCATGAATTCAATTCCAGTGTACTGTCATCATTTTTACATCCAGTTAATATTTTTATATGAATATTTTTGGGGTTGTGGAATCAATTGTCTTGAGTTTCCATTATTTCTTATAGGAAAATCCGCTTCACATAAAGAACAATTCACGTAACAAACATACATCCGGAACGAATTAAATTTGTTATGTGAGGCACCACTGTATGTGGCAGGATCCACTGCTATTTTAATCCATTTGGCTACTTTAACATCTGGCTCAGTCATGAATTGTGTTCCCTCTTCTATCCAGGAGGCAAAGCAAAGGAGCAGGAGAGTGAGAGAGAACCACCAAAGGCAGCAGTAAGGAGCAAGCAGGGAGGAGAGCAGAGAATGAGAACCCAGGTAGTTCAGGAGGGGATGAGGAAGGGTCTTTCTGCTTCTCAAGCTGGTGACTTCAAGGAGCTTCCACTCCAAGGAAAACCAGGCCAAGGGGAGGAGGAGTTTCCATGCAGTCTTCGTGGTGAAGCCTCAAGTCATGATTCAAAGCTGAATGTTCATTGGAAAAGCCAAAGAAGTGAGCAACAATATCAGTACCTAGAGTTTGGAACGAGTTGCATTCAGAGTAGAACCCTCACCAATCAAAAAACTCACACAGGTGAGAGAACACACAAGTGCTTGGTGTGTGGAAAGAGCTTCAGTTCGAGTGGAAACCTCACCACACATCTAAGGACTCACACGGGGGAGAGACCATACAAATGTCAGGTCTGTGAAAAGAGCTTCAGTGAGAATGGATCCCTCACCAGACATCAAAGAATTCACACAGGGGAGAAACCATATAAATGCCAGGTGTGTGGAAAGTGTTTCAGTGTGAGAGGAAGCCTCACCATGCATCAAAGGACACATACGGGAGAGAGACCACACAAGTGTTTCGAGTGTGGAAAAAGATTTCGTCTGAGTGGAAGCCTCACCGCACATCAAAGAACTCACACAGGGGAGAAACCATATAAATGCCAGGCATGTGGAAAGTGCTTCAGTCGGCGTGAACACCTCACAAGACATCAAATAACTCACACAGGGGAGAAACCATACAAGTGTCTGGTCTGTGCAAAGAGCTTCAGTGACAGTGGATACCTCACCAAACATCAAAGAACTCACCCAGGTGATAAAGCATGGAAATGCCAGGTTTGTGGCAAGTGTTTCTGTGACTGTCAAAACCTTATTAAACATCACAGAACTCACCGAGTGGAAAGAGCATAAAAACGCATCAAGTACAAAAAGGAGTTTTTTTGTGCCTGAAACCATCAGCAAAGGACAAATAATTCTTACAGGCCCCAAATCATAAATTTTGGTGTATGGAAATAGAATCAATGAGGGCTGAAACCTCACTGGACATCATGGAAATCATGCAGTTGGGACAGGGTGACCAGATGCCAAACGCAAAATCCCTTTCCTACACTAAGGCCAAAACATTTATTCCCCCCCCCAACAAAAATTCCTGCAAAAATGTAGGACAAAATGTAGGACATGTTAAAATAAGTTAAAAACACTTGGGTTGCTCTCCTGTACTTAATTTCAATGCTTGGGGATAGTGTGGGACAGGCAGAGCCAGGGATGGCTGGTGGGGGTAGCCTGGTGGCAAGGAGAAGATTTCTTTAGGGGGAAACCCTATTGAGTATAATGGAGTTTACTGGGTATAATTGGTAGAACTCATCCATTATACGGGCACACTTTCCTGGGAGGCAGTCCCATTGTATAATGGAGTTTATTTCTGGGTAGACACAACTAGCATGGGACTGGGGCTCAGAGTGGCTGTGAGAGATACACAGACTCCATTATATTGGCACACATTCCTGAGAGGAAGTCCCATTGTATAATGAAGTTTACTTCTGGGTGAACGCAACACAACTAGCATGGGGCTCACACACTTTCACAGGCAAAGGAGCAAGGCAGCAGTAGGCAGGAGATCGAGGAGCAGTAGACAGGTGACTCCAGGAGGTCAGCAACGGAGCCCCGAGGCAGGCAGCAAACTCACAGGGCAGGGCTGCGGCAAAGGTGGAAGGCGACTGCAGCCCCATGAGGAGAGTGCTCTGGAGTCTGTTGCCAACTTTCTGGCCAAGAACACTCTTAGCCACAGTGAGACGGTGAGGGGGAGGAGCTTCACTCTCCTGCCTAATGGTCCTAATGATCAGGACCAAGGACAGAGCATGCCCCAGACACAGCCAAACAGAAGCGCGCACAGCTGCAGCGCACCAAATTTAAATGGCGGCTGCCTGAAAGCCGTTTTCCTGGAGGTGGACCACCTTTTTTCCACTGCCCCGGAAGAGAGGCTTGTTTTCTGGAGGCCTCCTGGAAATTCCGGAGGTCTCGCAACCCTGAGTTTCTCGCAACCCACATTTCTGAATGTGGAAAGAGCACCCATTGGTGTGTAGGCCTTTATTGATCCATGCGTTGATAGAGGGGAAAAGCCACCCAAATTCTTGGAATATGGAAAACACTTCACGTGGTATGAAACCCTAATTTCATACTGGGCGAAAACCATTTAAATTCTTCCCATGTGGAATGGGTTTCACATGCAGCAATAATCTCAGTTCCTATCAAAGAAGTACTCAGAGGAGAAATCTTAGAAAAGCTTTCTCAAAAATCTCAATGTGAGCAGGAACATCAAGGAACTCCAGTCTTGTTCTGTGCCCTTCTAGACATGGAAGTGCACACAGAGATGCACAAACACTCTCTCTCTCTCTCTCTCTCTCTCACACACACACACACACACACACACACACGGAGGACCTCCTGTTCTTTCCATCAGCCCTTCCTCATTTTCTTCTTCCTTCACGGTTCTTAACTTTCTGGTTGTATTCTCTGTAAACTCACCACTTTCTTCCTTCTCTGGAACTGTCTGAGTTCACTGTTGTTTTATTCAGTTCCAGAAGAATTTTCTCTTGAGGTGCCTGCAAATGTGTTGGGAAAAGCCATGTTCATTGTTCTGAATAAAGTTATGAACACTGCCACTCCTGGATTTGAATGCGCCATGTGCTGAAAAAATGTCCCATAAGAGGGACACTGGAGCTTGATTCCTGATGCGCTGTTTGCAGAAAAATATCTGAGTGTTCTCCTTTTCTTTCAGGAAGTATCCTTTTTGGTGTGTCTGCTGCAGGTTTACAGCTCAGGCAGGCCCAGGAGTGTCACAAGTGTGGTGTGAAGCACTTTGCAGCGCTTAAGAGGGGGCTTGGCTGGCCCTCAGATGTGTGCTGACCTGCCAGCACTGCAGGGCATGGGAGCGGGCAGGACATAAGTGTGGAGGAGCCATTTCTGGGTGGGGATGGGCAGTCCTAGAGTCAGATCGGATGTGGAGGATGGAATTGCTGGCAGCAACTCCCACTTCTGGGTACTTTACCGTACATAGGCTACTTGGATAGTGGGGTCTGGGCATGCCTGGGGAAAAATATCCCTCACTTCAAATCACACTGTTACCAGCACCTGACATGCAGTTTATATAGCACGGGTTGCTCAGCATGTCTATTCCTGTGCAAGTTAGGACTGGGCTTCTCTCCCCACCCAAGCTAAGAAAAGGTAATAGTTGCCTTTGTGGTACAGGCAGAAAGGGGACAATCTTAAGTGTTGGAGAATGGGATGCCATTCTCCATGATGTTTTCAATGTTTTATATGGAGGGGACAGGATTCTGGCTCTGTACTGCATGTCATGGGCCAAGGTTAAGGAAATCCTAGGCTTTGCTTTCCTGGGGGGACCAACATGCAGCTGTAACAAATTGAATACTTTTCCTCAAGAGCTGAACAGGTGGCATCCTAGATGCTCTATATCTTGAGTTGTACCTCGGAGAAGCAGAGGTGAGAGGATACAGGAATACTATTGGGAGAAGTTCTACATCATGTGATGCTGCTGTGACAGGGAATGTCATTTGGATGCTCTTTAGAAAAGGATTGAACCAGCAAAGGCTGTTCTGGGCTAAGCTGCTGTGCTGGTGACTAGAGGGTAGAAACATAATCTATGGAACTCCTTGCTACGAGATGTGTTGATGGTGCCTGGCCTGGATGCCTCAAAAATGGGATTGGACAGATTAAAGGAAGAAAAGTCCATGATGGGTGATGAGCCATGGTGTGTATGTGTGACCTCCTGGTTTTAGAAGTAGGCTGTTCCTCCATCCAGGTGCAGGGAGGGGACCAGGATGCAGGTCTCTTGCGGTTTTGAGTGCTGCCTGAGGCGTCTGGTGGGCACTGTGGGATGTAGGATGTTGTACTACATGGACCATTGGTCTGATCCAGCAGGGCTTTTCTGCCACAGATATTGGCAGTGTTTCCATGCCTGAATTTTGTAGTTTCACCACCTGGAGGCAGCTGCCCACAAAAAGCAACTCTAAGAATTTCTAAGAGTTTTGAAAGCCGAGCTCCAAAGCTGTCTCCAGCGCAGTGCTGTGTTTTTGCAAATTAAGTGATGAAGGCCAGTGGAAAAGTCCTCACCCCAAATTTGGTGACCAAATAGATGGGAAAACACCATTCCATGTTTGAATGCTTTTCTTTGCTTCCATGCCAAATCCTCTAAATGAATCTGATTCCACCCCCCTGTTTGCCCTCATTTTGCCCACTAGTGCCACCTTCCCTCCCCAAGAATGTCCTCTGTCCCCCCTGTCCTTCTGCCCTGTGTCAGGGGTCTGCAGTGGCACAGGGCACAGTTAGAATTAAGCATTAAGGCTGTAATCCTAAGGACATTTTCCTGGGAGTAAGACACATTGAACACAATGGGTCTTCCTTTTGAGTAGACATAGTTAGGATTGTGCTTTAACCCCCACATCCAGAGTAACTATAGGTGCACATAAGAGACTTTACGTGCAACCATAGTTACAGCACCATCTAGTGAAAACCTATGGGAAATTCATATTGGAATCCAGAGTAAGTTGTTCTTACACCGGGGCAAGGACTCCCCGTAGTTACTCTGGATTTTGCCCTAAGTCTTTGTTCTCAGATCTTACTAGCCACTGGCCAGCTTCCTTGCCTGTTGAAAATGTTTTACTCAGATAGGGTTGCCATAATTCTCTTCCAGTGATTAATACACTGTGCCTGTTAACCAGAAGGCCAAGGTTCGAGACCCAGGTCCCCACAAGACAAGGTGAGCTCCTGTCCTTAGCCCAGCTCTGCGACGCAGCTGGAACCAGTCGTATTGGCTCTTCCGATCCATTGGACTATTTCAGTGGTGTGGAGAGGGGAGATTTGCTGCTTGGGTAACAGCCTATCCTCCATATTAATCTACCCAAGCTTTTGTGCTTTGCATACCGTGTTGAGCACGAAACCATAGTCTTTCGAGACTGATGGATGCCACTACTTTTAATTCTCTTCCACAAAAGCAGGACAGGACCCTCTGTCAAACTTCCCAATAAATGGATGCAATCCCTGAAAACTGGGACTATCCCAGTTTTCCAGAACATATGGCAACCCTATATACAGTTGATCCAGGTTGCTAGATTGCAACCATAAGAGATGCCCCAGTTCAGTGCACCCATTTATCAACCCTTGTTTTTTACTTCCGCTCTTGTTTGGCTCCATGCGGCAGTTACTATAGTGACAAACAGGTTGCACCTATTAGTGATGGCTCTAATTGTGTATTTATTCTTTGCATTCAGAAGTGGCATTCCATACCCCCCCCCCCATCATCATCATCACCACCACCACCACTTTCCGCTGGTTATGAAACTGCAGAGATACAACAGTCTTTTGGATTTGGGATTGTTGTGGAGACGCAAAGCATGCCTAGCAGAGAAAGATGTCTTTTCCTCTCGTGCACATTGGCGCATCCTGGCGCAGCGACCTGCGGCCCTGCCATTTTTCTCTTTTCAAAGGAAGGCAAGCAAAATGGAAGCCTGAAATTAGTTGAGTGGGAGGCAAAATGCAGTGCAATATAAAAGGGAAGATGAATAGAATGCACTTAGGTGACTGGAACATAATGGAAGAATAAGAACCGTGGCTGGCTGGCAGAAGAAGCCTGAAAAATACAACATGAGTGCAACCTGCAGCAGGAAGAGCATTAAACATATTTATTATATGTGGCAAACCTCTGAGCTCTTGGCAGTCCTGATTCAGTGGCGGTGGCTGTGGGACATTGATAACTCTGGGGGTGCAAGTGTTGGCAACAACATTATAGGGCTGGTGATGTGAGGAATGTGATCTTGATCTGGGAAAATCTTCACAGAGGGCTGCAGGACAGAAAGAAGGATACTTCCATTAACTAGCTAAATCCTTACTGCTTAATCCTAATAGCATCTCTTTGGTTCTCACAACAATCACTGCGTAATTCTATAAAGTGCTAGAGCAGGCAGGATGGCACACCTTTGCTGCACCCAGTGCTTTGTTGGGGCTACTGGTGCACTATTGTGGAGCAAGGGGAAAACTTTTCCCAGTGGCGTAGCGAATGATCACGTAGAGCTCAAAATGTTGCCCCAAGTGTGATGTTGCAACCGGAAGTGATGTCATTCTTGGGTATTTTAAAAAAGAAAATTGGGGAAAAACCTGCCTCCTCCTCCTCAGCAGTCCAACACTATTTGCTCTGTTTGCTGCAAAGCTAAAGCACCTGTTTGCTATCTTGAGTCAGAAGATTTTGTTGTCCCCCTGTCTGCACAATAACAAAATCAAATTTAATTAAGTATTAAAATCGTGTCCCTTATAAGTGCCTATTCCTGGTTAGCATGGCTAAGGCTGCAATCCTAAAGACACTTTCCTGGGAGTAAGACCCATTGAACACGATGGGGCTTAATTTTGAGTAGACATGGTTAGGACTGTGCTCAAAGACTGCAATCCTAAAGATGGGAGTAAGACCCACTGAACATGATGGGGCTTAATTTTGAGTAGACATGGTCAGGACTGTGTCCAAAGGCTGCAATCCTAAAGACACTTTCCTGGGAGTTAGATCCATTGAACACAATGGGCCTTACTTTGAGTAGACATGGTTAGGACTGTGCTCAAAGGCTGCAATCCTAAAGACACTTTCCTGGGAGTAAAACCCAATGAACACAACGGCTTAATTTTGAGTAGACATGGCTAGGATTGTGCTCTAAGGCTGCAATCCCAAACATCCTTTCCTGGGAGTAAAACCCACTGAACACTATGGGGCTTACTTTTGAATAGACACAGGATTGTGCTCTAAAGCCAATTATTCCTCACTGCCCTCAAGAGGGGAAAATCTCATTAGGAACTAAATGCTGGTTGTTTAATTTTTGTATGTTACAATCTGTTATTAAAAATTAAGGACCCAGCACAGCCAGTAGTTCTTCAGCCAGCCTGCAATTTAATGAGGAACATCAATTCTGTCTAGGAGTTTGCAGGCTAAAAAGGGACAGGCATCTGGGGAGTGCAGCACTCCCCCCCCCACCTGTAACACCATACTAACATTTAGAAATTTAGCTGGTATAGTGTTTTCTTGGTCAGAATTATGGGATCCTATGCAGTGGTGGTATTCAAATAAATTAACAGGTTATGTCCTACTATCCCAAAATTAACAAGATGTTATATGTCCCATTAGTAACAGTCAGTCATTAGCAAAGGGTTGTGAGAAACCCCTGAAACCTACCACTGGTCCTATGAAAAAGATGTATTATGGGGGTAACACAAAGAGCTCACCTACTTGGTGATACAAACCCTAGCGATGCTTCTGACTGTGTACATGAAATTCAATTTGGTTGCAATCCTAACCACACTTTCCAGGGAGTAAGTACTACTGAACTCAGTGGGACTTACTTCTGAGTAGACATGCTTAGCATTGCACTTTTTGTCTCTTTCTCTTCTATTATTTTGCCCAGTTTAATCCAAAATCCTGCAACTTTTGGAATTTTAAAAACTTTAATAAGGTTCTGAAACTTCATGCTTTCAAGTCCAGCTTTTGGAAAAACATGCACTAGAAACTTGGGAAGGCTTTTTCTTGGAAACAAAAGCTGAGATCCTTAGAAAGCTGATTTGACAGTACTTTGAGTGAGTGGCTGTTCAATGAATCCTGATTATATTATATTATATTATATATACAAGGAGGACAGGGAAGATTTTTCCCCCAGGACAAAAGGCTAAAAAAAGAGGACATGGAAAAGGAGAACAAGGTGTTGAAAGGAGGACAAGGTGCTGCTGTGTGTTGAAGATTTCAATAGAAAACTGCATACATGTCAGTCTATGAGCACAATCCTAACCATGTCTACTCAAAAGTAAGCCCTGTTGTGTTCAATGGGTCTTGCTCCCAGGAAAGTGTCTTTAGGATTGCAGCCTATGTTACACATATTACATATTTATCTTTATGTTTTTTTACATAATGAGTGCAATCCTAACCAAGTCTACTCAAAAGTAAGCCCCATTATGTTCAATGGGTCTTACTCCAGGAAAGTGTCTTTAGGATTGCAGCCTTCAATATATTGCTTGTCATTAAATTTCTAACTATACTGTACAGTGTATGATTTATTGCATATAATTTATGAATTACAAGAAGGTGACATGCTGCCTGCTCACAAGAAAAAAGACACATCCTGGAAAAAGAGGACTTATGGAAAAGGAGGACAAGGAAGTTTTTTTCCAGGACACAAGGCTAAAAAAGAGGACACGTCCCGGGAAAAGAGGATTGATGGAAAAGGAGGAGGATGAAGAATTCTTCCAGGACACAAGGCTGGCTAAAAAAGAGGACTGATGGAAAGGGAGGAGAGGGGGGGCTGGTTCTTCTCGGGAGCAAGGCATGGCAAAGGAGCCTCCTCGCGAGTAAGCCTCCCTCCTGCGTGCTGAGCATCCTGGGCGGCTGCGCAGGGCGGGATGCAGGCGTGGCTGGACCAGTCGGGGCTGAGGATGCTGCTTGCGGAGGATGCCCGGAGGGCGTCTTGAGCCACACCATGTCCCGCAAGAAGAGCCCCCGGAGCAAGGGGGGGTCCGCGGCGCCCTCCTCCGCCCTCCCCCAGCAGCAGCAGCCCCAGCAGCAGCCCCCTCCCCAGCCCCAGCCGCCCCCCGCAGCCCCAGACCCCCAAGGAAGACCCTCGCTCAGCAGCAGCGGAGAGTTCTACGACGTCGCCTTCAAGGTGAGCAGCCCCTACTCCAGCCCTACTCCTGGGAGCAAGTCCCACTCACTTGAAGGCACTGGCTTCCGAGGAGACCCATAGACTGGGAGGGATAGCCCCATCCTGCCCTACTCCTGGGAGCAAGTCCCACTCACTTGAAGGCACTGGCTTCCGAGGAGACCCATAGACTGGGAGGGACAGCCCCATCCTGCCCTACTCCAGCCCCTGCTCCTGGGAGCAAGTCCCACTCACTCGAAGGCACTGACTTCCGAGGAGACCCATAGACTGGGAGGGACAGCCCCATCCTGCCCTACTCCAGCCCCTGCTCCTGGGAGCAAGTCCCACTCACTTGAAGGCACTGGCTTCCGAGGAGACCCATAGACTGGGAGGGTCAGCCCCATCCTGCCCTACTCCAGCCCCTGCTCCTGGGAGCAAGTCCCACTCACTCGAAGGCACTGGCTTCCGAGGAGACCCATAGACTGGGAGGGACAGCCCCATCCTGCCCTACTCCAGCCCCTGCTCCTGGAAGCATGTCCCACTCACTTGAAGGCATTGGCTTCTCAGGAGACCCATAGACCTGAAGGATCTGACTTCCAAGGAGACCTGCAACAGCCCGATCCTACTCCTGGGAGTAGACCCATAGACCTGAAGGGGACTGTTTTCCAAGTAGACCTGTAGACATCCTCTCCATGCCTACCTGGGAGTAATTCCCTTAGACTTGAAGGAACTGATTTCTGAGTAGACCCAATCCTGTCCACCACCTTCCTAGGAGTATGATTCCTAGGGAATGATTCTGAGCGGGAGAGGAGAGCCATGCTTGTGCTTGGCCAGAATAGAGAGCCATGGGTCACTGGGGGGCATTGTTTACTCAGAAGTAAGCTCACTTACAGTCAATGGGGAGAGGGAATTTCAGCAGGTGCAGCTTCTCCATGACAAACTGGTGGCATCAAGTTCCATGATTTAAAGCTGCAATCCTTAAAGACACTTTCCTGGAAGTAAAAGACACTTTCCTGGGAGTAAGACCCATTGAACACAATGGGACTTACTGTTGAGTAGACATACTAAGGACTGTGCTCTTAGTTCTCAAATACAGTATTGCATTTTTTTTGGGCCAGCCTCAAATCTCTTTCTGTTGATCTGAAATCCTAACCAGAAGTAAGCCCCACAGAATTGGATGGGTCTTACTCTCGAGTAAGCATGCAGAGAGCAGTGCCACTTTGAGTGGCTCTATGTCCAGGCTGCTCCATGCACTAGGAAGATCCTCTAGGAAGTCAGAGATAGTCTGTAGGTATGTGGCAGTGATTCAGCAGTAAGAGCAAAGGCACTCTGTACATGTTCAGGTGATATATATATATATATATATATATATATATATATATATATATATATATATATATATATATATATATATATATATATATATATATATATATATATATATGATATCACCTGAACAAACACATACATATACATACATCTATACTTTACTTTCTATCTATCTATCTATCTATCTATCTATCTATCTATCTATCTGTCTATCTATACACACACACACACACTGTATATAGTATACTATATATAGTATACTCTCTCTCTATATAGTATACTCTCTCTATATATAGTATAATATATATAGTATATATTAGAATCTAATGTGCTATTGAATCTAATATGCACCCTATAATTATATTCTTTACTCAAATACACATTTACATCAAAACTAATGCACACCCTGATTTTGGAGACTAAATTAGGCTGGGAAAAGGTGAGCATTAGATTAAAGTAAATACAGTATTAGATTATATTTCTATTATATATATTTCTATTATATATTTTCCACCTGTGAGCCCTGGAACTGGGAATAAGATCTGTGGCTGAGACCTGCACTGGATTCTATACCATGCCATGGAGTTATAAATTGCAGTTGCAGATGTTTTGCTTGAAAAGGACTGCAGTAGGTTGTGATTCTTCTTCTAGGAGCTTGCAAGGTAGGAGAACTTGTACCTGCAGAAATTCTCCCTCCTAGGCTGTCGTTTGTTCTGCAAATTATACTATTTAGGAGTTGGAGAGAGGGCTGAGGAGGTGTCTGGAGCTTTGCTTTGATGCCAAAATGTTTCTCTCTGCCACATTCATGGGACATTTTTTGTTGGTGAACATGCCGTGGAAAGGCACATGGGTATCTTAGGGTACCATCCTCTGCATGCCTACCTAGGAGCAAGCCCTAATTAATTCAATGAGATATACCCTACAATCCAGAGTAACTATGGGAGCACGTAAGAGACTTTATGTGCACCCGTAGTTACTGCACCACCTAGTGAAAACCTATAGGAAATTCATATTGCAATCCAGAGCAAATGGTTCTTACACCGGAGCAAGGACTCCCCGTAGTTACTCAGGATTGTGCCCTAAGGCTGCAATCCTAAAGACACTTTCCTGGGAGTAAGGCCCATTGAACACAATGGGGCTTACTTTTGAGTAGACATGGTTAGGATTGTGCCCTTACTTCTGAGTAAGAATGTATAGAATTGTTCCTGTGTGTGCATTCTTAAAATTTATTGTTGTTTGCAGTGAAATTAAATTTTGTACCTGCTTTGCAGCTGCGCGTGACAATCGCCAGTAAACTTTTTTTAAAAATTGGGGCTGCCACTACCTACTAGGCTATCTATATGAGTATAACTACTACTACTACTACTACTACTACTACTACTACTACTACTACTAGGCTAGCTATATGGCTATACCTACGCTATAATGGTTAGCTATATGGGGGAAAACAGCTTGGTGGGGGTCGGATTCATAGCAGGCTGGAAGGAGACAGAGGCAGACTTGGGAGCAGAGAGCACCCCAACTCTACTGCCCTCTCATCCCCCCAATCTGCCACTGATGCAAGTCACATCACTTCTCCCAGTGAGTAGGTTGCCAGGGTTAGGGCTACCTGTGGCTGTGTGGAATGGAATAAAAAGTGCTCCCGGGGACAGAGTGCACCTCTTCAGAGTGCATTTTTAATGCATGCCTGCCGTTTCTTCCTTAGTAACTGCAGAGACCAAGGCGTAGTAGTGAGAGAGGAAGAGGAAAAACAGGCAGCGTAACTTCATTGTAAGTTACTCTCCTGTTCTCAAGGGCTGTGTTGTCCAGAAGGCTAAGCGATCAGGGGCCGGAAAGGACCCTCCAGCCTGAGTAGTAATTCACAGGTGCAACATGGTGCAGCCAATGTGAAGCTTTGTGCATCATGTGCAAAGACCCAGAAAAGAGACTTATGCTGTTGAAGCAAGTGTTGTGTCTTCCTTACACCCCAAAATTTTGCTTTCAGTATGGACCTGTGATTTTCAGCCACACACTTGTGTGCCCCAGATATTCCTAAGGTGTGCCATGGGAATTTGAGGAGGGATATTTATTAATAGGAAAATGTGGGGATTTGAACAGTATGGTGTGCCTTATCAATGGGAAAAAAAATAACTGATGGTGTGCCATGAGATGAAAAAGACTGAAAATCACTGGTGTGGACTAAATGGTTGAGCACACGCTGCATCTTGAGTGAGCCCCTCTTTCTCCCTTCTCCAGACCCCATAAGAACATTAGAAGAACCCTATTAGATCAGGCTGAGGGCCCATCTAGCCTAGTTTGCTGTACCTCACAGTGGCCCACCAGGTGCTGGGGGGGGGGGGAGAACAGACACAACTCTCCCTTGCACATGGCATCCCGAGATAGCCTCCTCCTGAAACCACAAGGTTGCACATACCCATCATGACCTGTCACCTGTGATGGACTTTTCCTCCATCAGTCTTCCCAAACCACTTTCCAAGGCATCTAGGCCAGACACCATCACCACATCCTGTGGCAAGGAGTTCCACAGACCAATTATAATGTGGGTAAAGAAGTATTTTTCTTTTGTCTGTTCTGATTCTTCTGCCAATGGAGTGGTTCTGGTGGTGTGCAAGAGGGAGAAGAACATCTTGTATCCACTCTATTCTGTCCTGCATAATATTGAGAGGACCCCATAGTTCAGTGCTGGGTCATAAATTCCAGCTAAATGGAATTTACACAGCAGCTGATAGGAACGCCCTCCTTGCAAGGGTGTCCAGTCACCTGGCCGCATTGGTTTGCCTGCCTCTCACCTCATTCCCTTTTCTTCAGGTGATGCTGGTTGGTGACTCTGGAGTGGGCAAGACCTGCTTGCTGGTGCGGTTTAAGGACGGCGCCTTCCTTGCTGGAAGCTTCATCTCTACAGTGGGGATTGACTTCCGGGTAAGGAGACCTTGATCTGTCTCATGAAGTTTGGGTTCACAATTCAGGTTTGTTTCAGGGTGGTCCAGTTTGTTTTCTGTTGCTGGAATGGAATATCTAGAGATGGATGGAGTGCAACCCATTGCAAAATTCTCCTACTCCGTTCCATAAACATGAAAGACGAGCTCTGCTAGTGAGACCAGCAGTACACCTAGAAATAGGGTTTCCATAATTCTCTTCCACAAAATCGGGACAGGACCCTCTGTCCCATTTGGCAGTATGTGAACACAAGCCCCAAAAATCAGGATTGTCCCTGCTTTTCAGGACATATGGAATCATATGTCCCTGCTTTTCAGGACACAGAAACCAAGATCCTGGTTTCATACCATTAGGACCGGCCCATCCATGCAGCCGATTGAGACATTATCCTCAGGCATCAGCTTGATGGGGGTTTGCTGCCTTTCTCTGTTCTCAATCTTCTGCTCTCTGGATTGGAAAAGGAAGGAAGGGGGTGCCTCCAAGACATTCTAGCCCACCTATCTCCTCTTCTTGACACTTCCCTTTCTACTCATCTTCCTTTTCCAAGATAGACTGGCAGGTGGGGGATGCAATTAACATGCCAGACACTGGGAGATCTTGGACTTGCCCTGTTACCAACCAGATTCTACTAGGGAGTCAATGGGTAGGTCTTGAAGGAAACAGCCCTCCCTCTTTGTGTCCAGCATCTGTGACTTGCCTCTGCATTCCTAGGGTTCAGCAAGGTCATCTAGTCCAGCTCTCCTAACCATAGCAGGAAATTCTCCTAGAGCTATGTTTCTCAAACTGTGGGTTGTAACTTAATTTCAGGTAGGTCCCCATTCATTTTGAGATTTTATTTTTAATATATCAGACTTAATCCTATCATGTTGACTCCAGGAAATGTGTTAGATCAGTACTTTTAATAGGCTACTATGGCTGCAATCCTAAGTTAAGTTGGCTACTATGGCTGCAGCCCTAACTTAACTCCCAGTTAAGTTGGCATAAACAAGTCCTGTGCTGGCCTGGAGTATCACAAAAATACCAATTCACCACTCTGGGTGCAGTGCACAGGGCACAGGCATGTGCTTGCCTTCCCACATCACCACTGGAACAGACAGACCAATGAGTTGCGCCAGCCTAGGTTAGGGTCATTCCCTTATTCTATGCTTTTAACAGTTATAGTAAATGGGACTTACTCCTTGATATGTATGGTTTGGATTGCAGCCTAAGATGGTTTAAAAAAATTTCTTCCTTGATGACGTCACTAACTGTCTTGTGGGTCCTGGACTCCTGACGTTCTAAAAAGTGGGTCCCAATGTTAAAAGTTTGAGAACCACTATCCTAGAGGCTCTCCAGAAAGTACATCTCCAGCTGTTTCTTGATGTTCTCCAGTGAGATCACTGGATCACTTTGTGGCTAAAGGGCTGCAGGAATGTGTGACCCCCCCCCCCCATTTTAAACCAGTGGCCACCACATCTTAACAGCAGCACCGATTCCATAAGTAAATGCTGTATCATGTGGAAAGGAACTTTTTCCTTCATCTTTTTAGTCTCCTGCCAGTCAATGTTGCTAGATGTCCCTGAATGCTGATGTTTTGCAACTGGGTGACTACAGTCACTCAATATTCATTTCCATCCACCAGGCAGCATTTAAGAAAACTCTCTAAGGCTTCCAACCTCTTAAGCATCATTGAAATGCGCATTTTGTGCAGTTTCTCTTGTTCATCTCAGTGTGGCTCCTCACAAGAACTTCACAGTTTAGTTCTTCCACAGGTCACCTCTATAGATAATTGCACAAAAGGGCCTGCTTATGGGGGGTGGCTCTTTGCCCATCCACAAGACATCCTGCTTATGGGGGGTGGCTCTTTGCCCATCCACAAGACATCCTGTGGATTACATCAGTGTCTGAAAGTGGGAGTCCAAGGTGGTGGAGGTTTCAGGGTACCTTTCACCCCAAGTTTGCCACCACCACCTCCTTCCAACCTGCTGTTAATGCAAGCCTCAGCAATTTGCTTCTTCTTCCTAGTGATGGATGGAGCAGTTTGGCATCCAAGGTTAGTTTTGAGCCAATTGGGCCCCACGCCTAAGGACCTTCCATGCCATGTTCATCTACTCGTATATGCAGTTTTCTATTAAAATCTGCTTAGATCCGTTTGGCCCATTAATTTCCACATGCTTTTGAAATGCATATTTGAATAGCTTTCCATTCTGCCACAGAGATATAAAATTGTGATTAATAAGGGTTGCCATATGCCCATAAAAACCAACGACAGTCCTGATTTGGGGGGATGCTGGCAAATGGGATAGAGGGTCCTGTCCTAATTTTGTGGAAGAGAATTATGGCAACCCTATGATTAATTGTATTTATATCTCTAAGATTCTGCAGACCTTGGCTGTGTACTTGGTGACCTTCAAAAAATGTTTCCGATGTGCCCCTGCAGCTTGGAAGGCCAGCCCTTTGTGTGTCGTTCCCTGGCCATGCCCTGGTTGATCTGGATTTTATTATGCTTGTTGGTACATCAGATCTGTTTGTGCCAATTTCTCAACTGAGCCTTTGCTGCTGTGATGTGGTCCTGAAGGGCCAGAAAACCTCTTGCCTGGCAGCTGTCATCCTGGTGCGCTGGAGCTCTCAAAACATGTCTCGCTTCGCCTGCTCCGTTATGGTGGGTAACCGAAAATGTCCATCTTAGGAAACAGACAGGCTCACTCTTCCCTTCGGTGTTAGAAACCTAAAGTCTCTACTGCACAGCTCTTGAATTCTTACCCACAATGTTTCTGTTCTGGTGATCGAAGGTGCATGGTGTGCACCATCAGGAAGCTCTCCAATGCAAGCTTCATGTGCCTATGTAGTTGTCTCAGTAATCCAGTGGCTTGTCTGCCTCTGGCTGCAATCCTAAAGAACTTCCCTGGGAGTAAGACCTATTGAACACAATGGGGCTTACTTTTGAGTAGACATGCTTTGGATTGTGCTCTCTGACTGTTTTGGGGGCAGAGCAGTTGTGCCTGACCTAGCTGTGGTGCACCACATTGGTGGATACAGCTGGATTTCATTTTGGATGGCCCCAGGGCTTTTGGGTTACTTTTGCCAGCTGTGGTGGGCTGCTCAGTGATGGTGGTGGAGGAGGGTTGCCATATATCATACCAGGTTGCCATATCGGGACAGTCCCAGTTTTTGGGGATTGCATTCACATAATGACAAGTTTGTTGGGAGTCATGTCCTGGTTTTGTGGAAGAAAAAGTATGGTGGTGTTGGATGCAAACATGAACATGATTCAAAGATGAACATGATTGCTCTTCATCATGAACATGATTGCTTGTATAGCGCTTGTCCCAACTTGTCCTTCCCACTGTGGGAAAGAAACACATGCGTGTGCAGACACGTGTCCCAAAGCCTTTTTAAAAAATTCAATAGAGTAAGCAGACATGAGAGAGATATTTTGACATGTTTTCCAAAATGAATCTGTGCGCATGATTTCAGGAGACAAGGGCTCATGTTTAAAGCATGCATTCACCACATGGTGGAAACAGAAGTTGTCATACCTGTGATGTTTGATGTGATCCCCAAGGTGGTGTTGACTTAATTTTTTAAATTTTGTACGGATGCTGCTGCATGTGGGACATATTCCCCAACCTAACAGCTCCAAGCACCCTCTTGTGTTGAGGTTTTCTAGATATGCACAAGGAGCATGAGCGCTGTTCACACTATTGCCCTCTTTCCTGTTTTGTATTTGTTCCGTCAGAAATAAATTTGGGAAAATCCTTTTACCTTGTATGTGTAGCCATGATGCCATTTGGGTATTTTAAGTGGGAGATTTCTGCCACGGTTTATTTGTCTTCACATCACTGGAATGCGTCCTTGTGTTTTAAAATTGTACATGGTTTAAAAATCCAGGCGCAACCAGTGCATTTTTATCAGTGCAGGAACATACTGAGTCCGTGAGCTCATCTGCAGTCCACAGTGTGCTTATGTCGTCAACTCATTGCCTTCTCCAGTCTCTGGGCACATAGTGCGCAATGTTCTTGGAGCCACAGAGCTAGAGAACATGAGGTCTTTTTCTCCCTTCTGTTGACGTCGGCTTTCTTATTTGGCCCGTCTCTCTGTTTTTTCCCCTGTTGTATCTTTTCAGATCTCTTTTGGGAAGTTTTCAGGGAGATCAAAGGCTCTTTTAAGTTGAACGGAAGCATGTCAGTGTGCGCAGAGTTTTTAAAAAACTTGTGTTGCAGTTCTGTCGCCTCGCTCGGGAAAAAGGCTTTGCTCAGAAATTTTCCTGCGGTGCTCAGAACTAGTGAGTGCAGGCAGGGTCTGGATGCATGTGTGAAAAGGACGCGAATTGGCTTTGTTGATCACTGGGCTTTTCAAGATGTGCCAGTGAAAGGTCATGAGAATCTCAGAACAGCCCTGCGGGATCAGGACAGAGGTCCATATAGTCCTTCTTCCTGCATCTCATGGTGTCCCTCCACATGCTGCAGGGTATACATAAGATCACACAATGCCTGTACTAGGTATACTAGATCACACAATACTGGACCACTCAATATCCTTTTGACTTGACCCTGTGGGGCTCATTATATGTTGTTAAAAGATTGGGTCTGATCTGCGAGTTCCCTTTCTCAAAGGCTCCAGAAAAGTTTGATCACCCTATAAAATGAAGATTGGTGCAGTGAAATTGCTGATGGAAAGGCCCAGATTCCACTGCCAGGTATGTGAGCTGCACCTATCCCAAGAGTTTCTGTAGTTGTAGAGGTTTTTCCTAATTTTTTTCAGATCCTGCCATTGCCGTCCTGCAGAGGTGCCCCATATACTCAGTTTTATCTGGGTAGCATAGGGGGGTCTCTCTCCTGGAGGCCTTTCAGGTCATGTGTCTGCTGTAGGATGAGCATTTATGTACAAGCATTTTTTTCTCCAAACAGCTAAGGCGAAGGCAGTACGTTCTGTTTATGAATCAGCTTTTCTATTTCTTGCCGTTCTGTTATGAGAAAAGTGTGAATTTATTTCACTTTTTTTCTGTTCAGGGAATCAGGCAGAGTCCAAACCTTGTCAGCCTGTTGATGCTTTAATTAAAGCCCAGGCTCAGCAACGTACATTTAATTTTCTGATACTGAAAAAGTCCCAAATGAGGTGACAGTTTTTATAGGGGAGAAAACAAATTAGACATAAAAAACTCCGGCAGGTGAATCCCTCCTGTGCAATCAGGTGCAATCGGAGAAACGAGCTTGTCTGTTTTGCAACTCAGATTGGGAATGACGGGTAATTACAGCGGTCCCATCAATAAGCGTAACTCTTTCTTTTCATAGCTCACAAGGGGATGTGCAGCCTTGCAGGTGCCATAAATGAGTATTTGCTCCTACTGAACAGTCGAGGGGCCTCATTTCTACAAAAATATTTTTTTTCAATATTAGAAAAAAATCAGTCAGTGCAAATCAGTCGTTGCACTGTATTTTTTCTCTCCGAGCAGCAAAGCCTGGATTTTCAAATCCAGCTAGCTAGCAGGTGTCTAAAATTAAGCAGAAATTTAGGGATCAGCATGCATTAGCTTACGGAACTCCTGGCCACAAGATTTTGCAGAGCTTTCATGGCTAGCATGCAATGGCTTATGGAATCCCTAGCCACTAGATTTTGCAGAGCTCCCCATTTTTGGACCAAGTTGCATTGGAACTCCAGGCCACAAGATTTTCAGAGTCCCTCATTTTGAGGCCAGCATGCATTGGCATTTGAAATTCCTGGCCACAAGATTTTGCAGAGCTTCTGGGGCTAGCATGCGTTGGCTTATGGAACTCCTGGCCACAAGATTTTGGAGAGTCCCCCATTTTGGGGTCAGCTTTCATTGGCTTATGGAACTCCTGGCCACAAGATTTTGCAGAGCCCCCATTTTGGGGTTGCCATGCATTGGCTTATGGAATTCCTGGCCACAAGATTTTGCAGAGCCCCCCATTTTGGGGTCACCACGCATTGCCTTATAGAATTCAGAGCTTTTGGGACAAGCATGTGTTTGCTTATGGAACTCTTGACGGCAAGATTTTGGGGAGCCACAAATTCTATCACAAGTTCTTAGCTGCAAAAATTAGGAATAGAGCCTGGATGCTCTGACAATTTACCTCTAATGATCAGAGGTGCTGACCAAGGATCAGAGACGGCATCTTCCGTCACTGCAAGTGGCAAGTCACTAAATGGAAGTCACTAAGTGGACTGTAATCACTAAATGGAATTCTTTGATAATTGGGGGAGAAACAGACCCCTGAAGTTCAGGAGCCGAGGGAGCAATAGGGACAATCTTTAGACCTAGGAAGGATGCTGCAGGATCATATTGGTAGACTGTATAATTTTGATCTGTCCCTGTTAACTATACTGGAAGTCCTGCACTTCCAGGTTTCAAAAAAGTATGTGAGAAGGTTGGCAGGTTAGAGGAATTCGGGGTGAGAGGCACTCCTAGTCTGCCAACCCCGCACAATCTTGCTGCCTACACTGACATCTTAAAATTTATTCACCCTTTCCTGATGGAACAGACTTAGGACTCCCGGGATCTCATTTGAAACACTTGGCGGGGGTCCCAAGTTCACAACCAAGGCCTGTAGAATATCAGAACTATAAATAAAATTTATGATGGACTTTCTGTCTTGATGGTAGGATGGGAATTCAATCAAAATATGCACTTCAAAAGTGCATGGGAGTTAATGGACTTAAATGGATCAAAGCCCCTACTGATATAAAATTGCAGGCACGTCGTCCTACAAGGAAACAATATGTGTAGGTTCTTTCTGAAGACTAAATAGTTACGAAACCACCTGTGTTAGTGACTGGAATGGTTGAGTTAAAATATTGGGTTTTTTTTTTACCCCGGTGCAGGGTTTCCTTAGGCACAGAGCCCATTTGGAGCAAGTAGTGAAGCTACTCCAAAATATCCACTTTAATAAACGCTTTTCTGTTTGAATTGTATTTACAATGCAAAAGATTGTCCAGTTTTTCTTAACTACAGCATGTGGTTCGGAGGGACCTGTGCTCTTGAGATCTTTGCTTTCAAAGGGATGGGATGCGGATCAGGTGCGATGCAGTGGGATGTGATCCAGAAGCTGCTACCAGATCACATCCTTTTGGACAACATTTTCCCAGCAGCGCACCCTCCTCCTTTAGATGGCACGACTGGCAAAGCTGCTATAGATGCCCACCTGGAAGACTGTGTTGTTCCCCACCAGTAGTTTGGCAACCTAATCTCCATTATTGGAGGGAAGGCAAGCAGCGCAAAGAAGGGAATGTTCTGGCCGTTGTTCAGAGGCGTTTAATCAGTGGTGCATACAGCTAGGGATCACAGCTGCAGTTGGTGGCCCTAAATATTGGGGTCTGTTTGTTCTCTTGCCTTAATGTGGTTTGGCTTACACCAGTGCTGTACCAAGGGAGGCAAATTACCCCAGTGCTGCACTTGCTGGGGTGATGCCCACAGCCTTCTTCCCCCACTGCTGCCCCTTCCTCTCAAAGCCTGATGGAGCAGCCCAGCATGTCTAGTGGAGGGGTTGCAGCTGCAACGGGCATGATTCTGGGCCACCACCTTGCTCTGCTCTTTTATGGAGGGAGACAAAAGATGTGGCCCAGAGTTGGATCTCACTGGAAATTGCAGTTGCTCCCTGTGCAGTTCCCTACTGCTCATGGCTGTGTCTCCCTTCTCCTTGGATAGGATTGCCATGGGGTAACCTTGGGACAGGACCCTCTGTCCATTTGCCAGTATATGAACACAATCCCCCCAAATTGGGATTGTCCCTGTTTTTCAGAACATATGGCAAATAAATTTCGGCCACATTAATTGATGATTGGGGGAGAGAGCAGGCAGATGAAATTAACAAACGTATAGCGAGTTGGTTCCTGAAATATGGCTGCCGGGGCATTGCCAACCTCCCTGCGCTGCTCTGAATTATTCAGCGCTGAAAGTGCAATAGAACCAAATTGTGTTCTTGTCTGATATAATAGGATAGATATTGAAATGCCCAGTGCGTACACGGAATGGCTAATTTACAAAGACACAGACAGCAAGTGTCTGGGTAATGAAGAGGGACACCACGAGAATGAATGATGAGATCTGGACTGGGTAGAAAGCAATGTGTTTGGAACGAGTGGGGATGGCAGGAGGCTCAGGATTTGCTTAGCAGAGGCAGCCTGAAAGCCTGACTCTCAAAGAGTTTTATTTTTACTGTCAACCACTTCCCAAAGCACTTGTCACTTGAATCTGTCCAGGTAGCCACATGATGTGATAGATCAGTGGTAGATCCCAAGGGAGGATTTGGTGCAGAAGTCCCTTACAATATTTTTGTGACACCCCTGGACCAGGGTGATCATATGTCATGACCAAAAAAGAGGACAAGGCCCCCAAAATGGAGGACATCCAAGAAAAATGTAGCACATGACATAGTAAAAGCTATATATATATATATATATATATATATATATATATATATATATATATATATATATATATATTTTGTGTGTGTGTGTGTATATAGTGTGTGTGTATATATATATATATATTGTGTGTGTGTGTGTGTGTGTATGTATATATATATATATATATATATATATATATATATATATATATATATATATATATATATAGCTTTCAATTGCTGATTGTTAAATTTAAAACTATGACATATATTTATTTAATCTATGGCAAATACATGGACCTATGGTAAATCGGCTGTTAATGTCCAGTCCATCCAGCCATTGAAGGACAGAGTGGTCTATACTGAAAAAGAATTAGACACTTGTCTGATTGTCGAGGATTGTTGACAATTATTGAGAAGGACCACAGTCATGCAAAGGGGTAGATACAAGACTCCACTTAAACAGTGAGTCTTGGTAGACACCATGTTGGGTACAGATCCTGTTCAGAGTTGACCAATGCTGGCCGGGTAGGTCAAAACCACAAACCATATTACATATAGTTTGTGAATTGCAAGGCTACCTGCAGCCTGCTCACAAGGAAAAAGGAGGACAATTAAGGTATTTTTTTTCTAGAACACAAGACTAAAACAGAAGACATGTCCTGGGGGATATGGTCATCCTGCCCCAGACCAGCATGAGACCTGGACTGGCCGAACTTGGGGTTAGGATTGCACTTTGAGTGTCAGGAGAGTTGAGAAAAATAAAAGGAAATATTTCTTGAGCCAGCATGTAATTGATCTGTGGAACTCCTTGCCACCAGATGTGTCTGGCATACAGAAAGTGGCATACAGAAAGTGGGGATATTATACTATTGGCATAGATGTCTTTAAAAATGGGATTGGAGAGGCTGATGGTGAGAAAATCCATCCCAAGTTATAAGCCCCGATGGCACTTCCTGACTTTAGAAGTCAGCTTTTGCAGAATGCCAGGTTCGAGGGAAGACATTAGGATCTGGGATTTTTGATCGTCGAATGCCAGGTTCAAGGGAAGTCATCAGGATTTGGGACCTGGGATCGTAGACATCTGGTGGACCACTGAGAGGTCCAGAAAGCTGGACTTGATGGGTCTTTCGTCTTATCCAGTGGTGCTGATCAAGTCCCCTGTGTTTTGTTACAAAAGATATTGCTCCCTAATGAAGCAAGCTCCTGTAACAAGGTTGCATGCATGGGCTGGCAGCATCCTCCAGAATTTGGGGAAGGTTCTGAACCTAAGAACCTGCCAAGGGTTGGACCGGGAATTGGCATCACACAATGGAGAGAAAGCTTGACCTCTGAGCTCTCGCTTGATTTATGATGTATTGTGAATGAACATACATGGTTATTATCGCCATCGTTATCTGTGTCTTACAGCTGTGTTTGCAACAGAGATAAGATTGTTTAGCAACCCTGAGATGGGTAGGAACGGTGTAGGAAATTGGAGTGGGGAAAATAAGCTGTCCCCAGTGAGTTGTGAGCAAGGCAACTGGCCCAGGGCTTTTCCTCAGAATAACACCAGGTCTAATTTGTTGCTTCCGACACCGATTAGTTCCCTTAATTACCGCCAGCCATTTCCTCCTCACCTTCAGGTTCTATCCAACTATCTTCCTTCTTTCGGAAATGAAAAAGAGCCGCTTCTTTCCCTGGTAAAAAATGACCTCCTTGAGAAATGGGAGGGCAGGTCAGCCCTGGAAATCTCATGGGGGGATCCAATCCTGTATCAGGGCAGCCAAAATTCTATAGGCAAAGCAACTTTATTTTACGTAAGAATATCAAAAGAGTACAGATGGATCACGCAAAAGTCCTCCAATTTAAAATGATTACATATAATATTGTAGAATTCTACATGATCACAATTAACGTGGTTAATTTAAATTTTCTTCTTATTAAATTTAAAACTATTACATATAATTTATTATAGAATTCTACATGATCACAAGGAAAAGGAGGACAATTAAGTTTTTTTTCCAGGACACTAGTCTTAAAAAGGGGACATGTCCTGGAAAACCCAGATATATGGTCACCCTCCTCAGGGAACACACAAGACAACAAGATATTTGCACCCTGTTGCTGCTCCCTTGCACCTGATGTTTAGACATAGAGAACTCTAAAACCAGGAGGTTGTGCATCCCTATCATAGCTTGCAACCTGTAATGGGCTTGCATTCCATTAATCCAATTCCCTTTTCAAGGTATCAAAGTTTTGCCATCTTCACATCCCGTTGCAAGGAATTCCACAGATTAATTACAAGCTGGGTAAAGAAAGTGCGGGGGGAGGCGGGGGAAAAGAGAAGGCAAGTCCATCCCTTACTCTCTGGAGATCCAGTTCTACCCTCTGATTATACCTACCTGTCATGGCATCGTATTGGATCCAATCGTATTGGCTCTGCCTTTCCATTGGACTAATTCAGTGGCGTGGAGAGGGGGGATTTGCTGCTTGGGTAACAGCCTATCCTCCATAACAATCCAACCCAGGCATTCGTGCTTCGCATGCAGCGTATGCAGCGCCGAGCTTGATACCATAGTCTTCCAAGACTGAAGGAGGCCTGCATGGCATCGTGGTTTATGTGTCTATAAGTTAAGTCAAGAAGGTGGAGTGGCTAAGGAGTTGGACCAAGATCCAGGTTCAAAGCTCCTCAGCCATTAAGCTTGCTGAATGAATGAATGAATGAATGAATGAGTGGATTGCCAAGGGACATTGGAATGATTTGCCAATTGACCTACTGGGTCCCTTCCAACTCTAGGATTCAATGAATGAATGAGTGGATTGCCAAGGGAGGTGGTGGACTCCCTCACTGGGGATCTTCAAGAGCACCTCGATGAGCACCTGTCAGAGATGCTCTAAGAGAATTTCCTGCTACATGCAGGAGGTTGGACTATATGTGACCTACTGGGTCCTTTCCAACTCTAGGATTCAATGAACGAATGAACGAACGAACGAGTGGATTGCCAAAGGAGGTGGACGACTCCCTCACTGGGGATCTTCAAGAGGAGGCTCGATGAGCACCTGTTGGAGATGCTCTAAGAGGATTTCCTGCTACAGGCAGGAGGTTGGACTAGATAGCCTATTGGGCCCTTCCAACCAGGGTGACCAGATGCCAAACCCAAAATTCCTGAACCCCAAGGCCAAAATTGCTACCAGCTTAAAAAATTGCCAAAAAATGTTTTTTTTTGTTTTTTGGTTTTGTCCATATATTTTGATAGGAAGGAGATATCTCAAACCTGATTTTTGCATTGGATTCTGCTCTTCAATATGAATCCAATGACATATGATACGATGGTGTACTGTGCACCATCATGAAGTTAAAAAATGAAGCCAAAATGTAGGAAACCTGGACAGGAGGCTATAAATCCAGATAAATCCAGGTTTTTCTGGAAATATGGTCACCCTGCTTCCAACTCTAGTATTCTATGAATGAATGAATGAACTATATGTTGCCCATGCAGACTAGCTGCTTGACTACACTGCAGCCTTGGGACCATGGATCATAATGAGTATGAAACCAGGTTTTTTTTTTTTAAATCTTGCACTCCGGTGCCAACCTGGGTGCCATTCATTTGCCTTCTGACCTGAACCCCACTTTATAAAAATGGCTCTAGTGATGGTTTCCAGCCCCCCTTTAGGTTTTTCGGTCTCTCACTCCCCCCACTTTGCTTTTTTCTGTAACTATTTGAGCTTAGAGGTGACTCACTGTAATGTCAGAAATGTCAAATGCAGCAAAAAAAAAGCATGCTGCAAGTCAGTTTATTCGTGCCTTGGAGGTAAACGAACCTTCATTTTAAATTCTAATGCTGGTATAAGGTATTTTAAATGTAAAAAGCAAAAGAAACTGGGAGGGAATGCAATTGCAGCCTTTTCTCTAATAATTACAGTCTCTGGGAAATGTGGTTTCTTTTCTCTCCCACACCTTGCAGAGACAGTGACAAAATAGTCCCCCAAACTAATTTTGCTTTTAAATGCCCTGAAACAATTTGTGTACATGTTAGACACACACTTCTATGTGTGTTCTTAGGGAGTCTTTGTCTGCACCGACTTGGTGGGTCGAATCTACCTAAAAAGATTTGCATCAAATTGAAAGGCTGCTAATGTGTTGGTATAATATATTGTATATTGTAAAATAGCAAGTTGCCACACAGCACAATCCTAACCATGTCTACTCAAAAGTAAGCCCCATTTTCAATGGGTCTTACTCCTACGAAAGTGTCTTTAGGATTGCAGGCTAATTGGAGCAGGTGTGCCTCTGGGGGAATAAGGAAAAAAAGTTTTGATATATGGGGTGGGGGGAAAGACGTTGTTCTCTTTGGTGGTTTGTTCTCCTTTCCAGGCCATCCAATGTGCTAAGTTGTGGTTTCCAGAAATACGGGTGACTTTATTGCCCTGTTCCAATGAAATCTTGAATCGAAACTTTCACATTAAAATCTTTCCATGGGTAAAGAAATTTTTTTGGGGGGGGGAGGGGATACTTTGTGGTTTTGCGGTTAAAGAAGCTGTGCCTGTTGATTTGAAGATCGGCAGGTCAGCAGTTCGAGACCCGGGTGCTACATAAAGCAACATCCTGGCGACAGGCTGGCCAGATTTCCCCATGCTGCATCCATCATCTAAGCCAGCATTTCTCAAAGTGGAGGTTGGGACCCCTTTGGGGGTCACCTGGAGCTTTCCTGGGGGTCGCCTAAAGACCCCTGGTGCAGGGGGACAGGTGGGAAGACCTGGCAGAAATGCTGGAGCTGCTGCGGCTGGCAGAAGCGGCTGAGAAGCAGCTCAGAAGCAGCCTCTAGGTGTGAGACCGATGTGGAGCCTTGGGGGCATCGGTGTGAGACAGATGTGGAGCCTTGGGGGCAGAGAGGCGCCTGACACACCACAGACGGCAGCCTACTCCTCCTCCTCGTCCTCCCAATCCTATGGAGGTCTCCTCAGAAGTCAGTCCCATGATAGAGAGTGGGGCTTACTCCCAGGAAACTGCTAGGATTGCAACCTTAGAGCCCAGTTCTATGCATGTGTACTCAGAAGTCATTCCCATTGAGTTCAGTGAGGTTTACTCCCAGGAAAGCGTGCATAGCACTGCAGCAATAGCAACAAAAATAATTTTATGGGTGGGGGTCCCCACAACATGAGGAACTTATAAAGGGGTCACTGATCTCAGCGGACCGTGCCCGGAGTTGGAATAATGCTAAGAAAATGATGATGGTGTAAACAAAATATTTTTAAACCTGTGTTTGGTTAATCTGTGGAACTTGTTGCTGCAGGATGTAGTAATCTATATGCTATTTAAAAGGGACTGGAGAAATTCCTGGAGGAAAAATCCATCACAGTTTAGAAGATCAGCTTGTGCAACCTTCTGATTTTAGAAGTAGGATGTCTCTGAATTCCTTGGATATAGGACAGGGTGACTAGATGTCAAACCCAAAATTCCTACCCACTTTAAAAAATTGCCAAAAAATGTATTTATTTGTTTTTAAATTTATTGGTTTTTGGTTTTTTGGCCATAACTTTTGATAGGAAGGAGATATCTCAAAACTGATTTTTGCACTGGATTCTGCTCTTCAATACGAATCCAAAGAAATGATGGTGTACCACACACCATCATGAAGTTAAAAAATGAAGCCAAAATGTAGGACAATGAAGCCAAAATGTAGGACACCTGGACAGGAGGCTAAAAATCCAGACAAATCCAGGTTTTTCTGGTCATATGATCACCCTGATATATGTTGCTAAGGATAGAGATGTCTTATTGACTTGTGTGCTCCCCAAGATATTGTGGAGGGCACTGTATGAAGCAAGAAGTTTGGCTTGATGGACCTTTAGTCCAACAGGGCTCTCCTTTTGCTCTTATACCTTTGGATGGGAATGGGAATTTATGAGAATCTTTTATTTCCAAAGAGACGGAACCCATTCCTTCTGCAAACAGTATTTATTTTTTGTTATTGATCAAAAGTTTTCATTTTGTTTGTGGCCTTTGTTTGATGGCCATCATGGAAGAAGGGGTACTGGGCTAGCCGGACCGCCACTGATGTGATTCCACAGGTCTCCCTCCGCAATATGCACCTTCGTGGGAGGAGATGGTCCTTTATGCCTTACCTTGGTGAGTCACGGATCCAGCTGTGCCCCAACGAAGATGTCTATTAACATGACAGTCCTTTTTGACTTCCACTCTCGGCTAAATCTGGACTTGTCTGCTAACAAAATGAAACCTGATCACAGAATCAGAGCCGAGAGAGTTTCAAAGTCCTGAAATGCAGCAAGAGCTTGTTAGGCATGTCATGGGCCTGCAGAGATAGCGAGTACATTACATTTGCACGACCTACCGCCGTGAATCCATCAGATACACTCCTGTTACATCAGCATATTGGAGAGGGAGAGAAGGAATTTGGGGTGAGATCAGCAGTTTGTATCTTGTTTCCAAAATTAAATGTTTTTTCATGTTGGATGATGATGATGATGATGATCAACTTTATTTATATTCCACCTTTCTCCCAGAGGGACTCAAGTCAGCTTACAAAACACCAAAAAAAAAAAAAAAAAAAACACACCCCAACAATAAAATCCAATACATTAAAACAGTTAAAACAGGCATCTTAAAACCACATAAAACATCTACTGTACGTTAAAGTACTTATATCGGAGGTTGCTATTGCGTGGGATGGAAGTGGCGGCTTGCATTGCACTGCTTACTTCAGAAGAGTTCCCCCAACTTTGCTTCAGCAGCAGAAAAACACAGGAATGTCTCAGACTTGGAAGAAGAACCAATGTAATGTTATGCAGAACGCTGGGGCCAGCACCCCATGACTGGGGCTCTGAGACCAAGCACTGGGTGTCTGCACCCCTCTCCATGTTGGGAGAACCTTCTCCTACCTCCTTCCATTCTCCTCTTCCTTTCTAGTGATGAGCAACCTCTGCAATCTGTCGCCTGAGGCCATTGCCTCAGTTTGCTGGATGGGTGGTCCGGTTCTCCGTTTTTGCTTTTAACCAACGCAGGTTCGCTTTATATCCCTTTGCAAGCTCTTAAGGCTGCAATCAAATGTGCATACGCCTGGGAATAAATCCCCACTGTGTCGAGTAGAATTTACACCTGAGTAAGCCATGCATGCAGTTGTAGCAATGGTCTTAAGGTTTGGCCCATAAGGGAATCATGCAGCCTCTCTCCCATCCAGGCATGATTTGTTTTCAGAGCATGACTCCATTGCAGGAAGGAGTTTACTTGGTATCATCGCACAGAGAACGAGAAATACGTAGCTTGTGTTGTGCGCTGAGAATAACAAAGAAAATTTTGTGGAAGGAAGGCAAGTTCGGGATTGTGTGTGTGTGTTTTTTTAATCCTGCCCCTATTGTGCGTGTTGCCAGGGTGCAGGTAACAGTGAAAATGTTGTAAAGTGTGTTTGTGTATATAATGAACAACAAAATGGCATAAAAATAAAAACAGCATTTGCAACACAAAATTGGTATTTTTGGAAATTGCAGTGCTTGGAAAATCACAGTCTTTGCAAAAGGGGGATGTGGAGAGAGGGCAGCTGTGCCAACAAGGCTCTACTTCCGAAGGGACCTGAAACTGGTCCTGATTCCTCACCATCAGATCTACCAGCTGTCTTGTTATCACCCAGAAGGTTTTGGTATCAGTCCACCATCTAAGAGGCTATTGGTGTCCCAGTGGCTTCCGGTGAAACAAATGGATCCTGCTATCTTTTCCCAAATGCTTTAGGGCACAATCCAACATCTGTCTACTCAAAAGTCAGCCTTATTCTATTCAATGGGGCTTACTCCCAGCTTAGTGTGAGCAATATGGTACAAGTGCCATGTACCTTGATTGAAATCCATGAGCACAGCAAGATAATTATTGAAGCATCACCATGCCACCATGCGCTGACTTGGGCGGGGGGGGGGGGGGGAGGGATGAAAAAGTGCACTCTCTGGGAACGGCCGGCACATGAATAGACATCAGAACATCAGTTACGCAGATCTAAATAGATGTTTTGCCCAGAACAAAAGCAATTATAAATCAATGGATGTGATTATGACATCCCTTTTGTCAAGCAAAGCGCATTAATGCAATCTTTGTAGAAGCTTCACCAGGCAATTAAAGCAGCATTTACTGCTCAGGGCGTGCCTGGAGGAAGCCTTCTTGGCCTGTTGCTAAAAGCCTTGGTGAGCCTGTGATGATGAAACCAGGATGGTGGTGTTGATGGTGGAGGAGGGCCGTGCACCCAGTTGACATGCAAGCGTCAAAAAGGAGCACCATGCTCATGTGATGTGCAGTGTTGGGGTAGTGCATGTTAGGATCTCAGAACTGGCTGCAGTTGTGGTTGTCAGCATCTTGGGTGGTTAAAGAGCAA
Source organism: Cryptoblepharus egeriae (assembly GCA_030015325.1). NCBI lineage: Eukaryota > Metazoa > Chordata > Lepidosauria > Squamata > Scincidae > Cryptoblepharus > Cryptoblepharus egeriae. Next base: position 10,406,583 of record JAREYC010000012.1, read on the forward strand.
AATGAAAATTTCTCATTTGGATCCGTGTCAATTATGGTTGGAGCAAAGCTCTATGATGTGGCAAAAGAAAAGCTCAGACCACTCATATAACTTGCTTTATGTGCTTAATTTAAACAGTATATTACAGTACTTATTATTAAGAGCTGTGGTGGTGCAAGTGGTTAAGACACTGTGCTTGTTAACCAAAAGGCCAGGGTTCGAGATCTGGGTCCTACAAGACAAGCTCCCATCCTTAGCTCAGCTCCTGCCAACCAAGCAGTTCAAACCCATGGAAATGCAAGTAGATAAATAGGTACCACTTTGGTGGGAAGGGAACAGCATTCCATGTTCATGAGGCCACATGTCAGACGTTGGCTCTTGAAACAGGGAGGAGCACCACACTCTATAGTCAGTCACGACTAGCAGTATAACGTGCAAGGAACACATTTACCTTTACCTTTACCTTTAAAACCACTGTACTACATATAATTTATTAATTACAGGAATGCTACATGCTGTCCACTTACAAAGAAAAGGAAGACACTGAGATTTCTTTTTCAAGGACATAAAGACTTACCAGTAAATCCAGGACATGTCCTCTAAAACGGCATGCAGGCTCATTTCTGCCCTACTTGAGGAAGCTGTCAGGATTTGAACCCGGGACTTCAGGGTACAAATTAGGGGCTCTACCACTGAGCTGCTTACATTTGCCTGCTCTGTGGAGGTGCCACACATGTTTCTAGTGGGAATCATCGTCTCCAGTGAGAATGTACTTCCAAGTGTATATGAAATTTTTTTTAAAGCTCAGATACAGTCCAATAACTCAGACCATGGGTCTGCTCTGGTGCCCATATTGGTCAAACCAGCATGATGCAAAGAAGGTGCCCCCACCAGTAGCGGGAAGAACGATGTCCTGTTAGCAACTCATATTTGGTGATAGAGTGGAGGGGTACCACATCGGTGGTCATGGAGGGGTCCCACATCGGACATGAGGGGTACCCCGGACATGGAGGGTTACCACATTGGTGGTCAGTGATGGAGACCTACTTTTTCTGAATTTGCCTGATGCTTCTCAGATGCAATCACTTGTGGGGAATCTGGGTCTGTCTTTCTTGCCGTGCTTCTTCCCTTTCAAACTGTTAGGCAGAGCCAGGAAAAAAGCTCCTTTTTCCTCTCCGCAGATGACAGCGAAGAGCTGATGATTAGACAAGCGAAAAGGACAAAATCGGCTGTCGTTAGGGTAATGCTCTGTGTTCATCATCATCATCACCCTTGTTGCCAAGGAAACCATCTATGATGTCAATCAGCAAAAATAAAAAAAATTTAGGGCACAATCCAGAGTAACTACGGGCAGTCCTTACTCCAACATAAGAACAATTTGGATTGCAATAGGAATTTCCCATAGGTTTTCACTAGGCGGTGCAGTAACTACTTTGACATAAATGTCTCTTACATGCTCTCATAGTTACTCTGGATTGTAATGCAAGTGACCGTCTTGTTAGTTTGTGTATCTCTAAGAGAGGATGAGGAAGAAATGGTGCAAGATGCACACGGGCGAAGCGAAGGCTTGATTGCCTTGTGATGTTGGCTATGAGGTCACTTTTCTATCCTGTGATTGGCTGGAAGGCCATGATGTCATGGAATGTTTCAAAAATCAATGTTGGCAATACAGGGCAGGACAGTACAGAAAATTGGGATTTTCACAGGGATCTGGGATTACACGCTGGGATTAGACGCTGGATAGGTCAGGCTGAGAAGTGGGCAGCGGAACTTCAGCATAGTAGTCAAAAAAGCCCTCCATTGATGGCGTACCTAGAGAGGGGCAGAGCAGTTAGTTTTGGAGGGAGCCCACCATGGCATGCAAAGGATCCATTCGGACCTTCCTCTGGTGGCGCAAGTGGTTAAGACTCTGTCCCTGTTAACCAGCAGGCCAGGATTCGAGACCTGGTTCCCCACAAGACAAGGATTTCCTGCTACAGGGGGTTGGACTAGATGATCCACTGGGTCCCTTCCAATTCTATGATTCATTCCAGAACTCATTCCTCACATATTAAAGCCAGCAATTGTGTGTGATCGAACCCTGCAAAGAACAATCTTGATGTGGCTGTGTGCATGATGATGCCAAAACTTTATTACGTTATGTGTCTTAAAGTTTATACACATGCAGGACCACATGTGCACATCAGTAAAATGGGACCCAAAAGAACATGCTCACCAAAATGTTCACATGCATTTTATTCACACACCAGGACAATTGTGTGTGTGTGTAAATATATTAACAGTAAAACCTTGGATTGAGAGTGTTTTGGATTGAGAGTGTTTTGCAAGATGAATGAAACATTTCTAATAAATTTTGTCTAGCAATACGAATGAAAAAATAGTCCTGGCCGGCATATGGCTGGTCTCAGCACTCCACCAGAACCCGCTCAACCTCTCCAGTGAGACCAACCTATGTATGTCTACTCTGGAGTAAACCTATTACAGTCAATAATGCTCACTCCTATGTAAGGGGGGGTAATGGAAAAGAGCCTGAGAGGCCTAGCCTTGCATGTCTACTCTGAAGTAAGCTCTATTCTAATCAGTGGGGCTTACTCTTGTGCCAAGGGGGCAGACTGCAACCTGAGAGACTGAGTGCAGTTAATTTTTGTCTTTTTATTTTGTGTTCTCTTTACTATTTTTTATTCTATGACAATATTGTCATCATTCTTATATGAATATTTTGGGTTGTGGAATGAATTGTCTGAGTTTCCATTATTACTCAAGGGAAAATGTGCTTTTAGATATATAAAACCAAGATACCACTGTATATATATTTTCTGCAGAGCCTTATCAATGTGCATATTTGCACCGATAATGCCGCGGGTGATAAAAACCATCTATTCACCTCCTATCCCTGTGAATGGATTGTAATGTATAGTGTATTGATTGTATTGAATGTAACGTAACTTGAATGTATTGTTGGTCCTTTGCTTTTTTGGCAGCATGTTCTGGCCTGGTGGTGCTTTGTTTTGTTTTCTGCTCAGTCCATGCTCTGCGCACTGGTTGTCAGACTCAGCAGAGCAGACAGGCTGGGGAACAAGCCCGTGATGGGAGGAAAGCTAGTGAAATGGCTCGAGCTGTGATTTTCAACCAGTGTTCCATGTATTGGTGTGCCACGAATGGTCTGCAGATGTGCTGTCAAAGTGTGGGTCAATGATCATTTATAATAGGACCATGGGGGATGTGAGCCCTCCATCAGCAGCATAGGTGTGCCTTGTCAATGGTCCAAAAACTGATGGTGTGCCTTGACAATTTTAGCACCTAGCCAGTGTGCCATGAAATGAAAAAGGTTGAAAATGTCTGGGCTCCCAAGCTGTTTAATTAAAGGAGCCCAATCCTCTTGGAAGTGATGCCATCAGAAGGTGGGTAATGCCCATTGATGGCAATGGGAGTGGTCCAACTTTTGGTTCCCGTGGTCGGGGCCAGCCTGATGCAAATTGTAACCAGTTGGGCCCTGTGCATAAGGGCCCATGTGCACTACCATATCAATAAAATATATTATATTGATATTTATCAATAAAAGATATTTTATTGATATTTATTTTCACAGTCATTTAAACAAGTAGTTTTGTAACAGGTACTTTGCAAACAAACATTTTGTTTACTGACGTGCCTGCAATTTTCTATTAAAATGTGTTCAGAGCCATTTGGTCCATTAATTCTCGCACACTTTTCAAATCGCACATTGTGATTGCTTTCCCTTCTACCTTGAGGTATTGAGTCTATAATTGTATTTATCTCTCTGAACAGCCCAATCCTATGGTTCAGGGCCACCATGAGAAGCAGTGGCACTGATATGGCCACCATTGTATCCTGCTGGGTGAGACCCACCGCCGGAGCATCTACAGGGTAAGGTTCCCTTATCCTATGTTGAGTGCTGATGGTGGCAATGGATCTCCTTTTATCTATGCCTGCTAATTAACGGATGCAGGACCAAGGAGGAATGTGCTGGGCAACTCGGTTCAGGTAAGGGCATAGGATTCTGCACCAGACTCCCAGACATGCTCCTCCTGACCCATTGTCTGCCCCAACAAAGGATTGAGCCTAAGGCTGAAATCCTAAAGACACTTTCATGGGAGTAAGACCCATTGAACATAATGGGGTTCACTTTTGAGTAGACATGGTTAGGATTGTGCTCTAAGAGTCTACAGACCTTGGCTGGGGACCTGGCTCTCAAAAGAGGTTTATAATAGGGTCCCGCAGCTCTTAAGGCCAATCCTGATTGTGATCAAATGCACATGCTTCTTGAAACCAGTTGTCGTTTAGGATTCGCCACACAATCCTAATCCCCAGTTAGGCTGGCACAAATCCTGTGCTGCACTGGGGGCATCACAAAAGTGCCATAAGTCACTTATGTGCCATTCCTGGGAGGGGGGTTAGGCCTCCTTACACCACCTCAGAATAAGGAGATGGCCTAAATTGGTTAGGATTGCATCCTGATTAGGTTTGGCAGGATTTTGGATGTGTGCAAAAGATCCTATGAATTATATCTTAGATCCTATGTCTGTTTGCCAGAGGCTAAAGTAGTCTCAGTGTACACTTTGCCGGCTGTGACGCTGTTTGTACCGCTCTCCCTCTGCAGCCTTGCTTGCTATCATAATCTCACCCATAAAGTTCCCTTGCAGTGCAAAGGAATCGTGCAATGCAGTGGCATAGCAAGCAGGGGGCAAAGGGATGCTATGCCCCGAGTGCCACACTGGAACGTCACATAAGGGGGTCCCTTATGGGGTTCAGCCAAGGTGGCGGCAGCCACCATTTACTATTTGGATCCCAATCAGGATCATTTAAAAACTAAGAGATGGGAGGTGGAAAAGAGATGCAAGGAAGATGCAAGTGGGCCTGTTTTACTGGACGCCACTGGTGCCCTGTGTGCTTCAATAGGTCTTGCCCTGATGTTTGTGGCTGCGTTCCAGTTCTCCAAATCCTGCCTGACTGTATATCCTCCACCCAGGATCTGCACCTTCCCAAATGGATAATCACCCCTTCCTTTGCATGTGCCATCCATCCTCCCCAAGTTGGCAATGATTATATGCTGCTTCCCACTTAATGAAAACAGTTCAATTCAGCCCCATAAAGATAATTGCTGCAAAGCTCACACTGGCAAACAGTACATTTTATTATAAAAAGGGCAGGCCAATTAGCAGCAATTAAATCACTTAATTATCTAAAGAAATGTGGTTTGATTGCAGGAAAAAGGAGGTTTTTTTATTTGGGGGAAAAAGAAATTTAAAAAGTTCCAGTGGAGAGCAATTGAATTGGATTTATCTTATTTTATTCTCGCTTTCTTATCAAAAAAACCAGCTCTGCCCAGGGGTTGCACAGAACTGCCCCCCTTCCTCCTTCAACATCTGGATTTAAGCTTTAAGAGCAAAAGATAATGTCCCTTTCATAATTCTCTGGATTTGTCTTGCCTTTGATAATATACATTCATAATAAGTAGAGAAAAGGTGAAGATGAAAAGGAGGGTACCTTTGAGATTCGGAAATTTCATTTTAATGCCATCTATAAAGACAAATGACATCATAAAAATATCCATAAATATTGTTTAAATATCTATTATATCTATAATCCTCCCAAAAATTTATTGCAGTAATTTTTCTGACTTAAACACATATTATTGAACTTAAAAAATTCATCTAAGATTAGTCTTAATTCCTCGAAAGAGCTACATTTCACCTAATGATGAGCAGCTCTGTCCACTTTCTTATTCCAGGATGTATGAAATTTCATTTTTTAGTAAAACAATTAAAAAATTGTTTAGTAAAACAATTTAGTAAAACAGTTGTTTAGTAAAACAATTATCTGGGTGGGGACAGTACAACTAATTATGTCTGGTTACCGGCTCCCACTGGAAACCAGAATTGCCTGAGTCTTGTAATGTCTACAAATGCCCTTCTGTAGGGCATGATTTCTCTGTGTCCTCTAATATATAAGAATAATTTTATTTTAGGGCCTCTCTTATCCATGGGTTTGGCACCTGTGGATTTGATCCAACATGTGTGTGAACCCAACATCTGCAGGACCTTCTGGCCTCCAATCAATCAATCAATCAATCAATCAATCAATCAATCAATCAATCAATCAATCAATCAATCAACAGTATTTATATATCAGCAATGCTGTTTTTCTGGAAAATAGATGCCGGTACTCACCTGCTGGTGCTCACAGGTACTCACCTGTGTGTGTGTGTCTATGTGTGTTTGCATGCCAGTACTCACCCACAGAGGTGCCAATACTCCATATAGTTGTATACACCTGAAAAAGACCCCTGTGTATTGGTCTCCTTGTTATATCCAAGGAGGTCCTTGAAGCCTTCATTGTGGATTTTATTGTTGGTGGAAATTGGTATTCATGGGGGATCGGCCTGGCTGAGAATGGCAGGATAAAATGTTCTGTAAATAAATAAATCTGGGACCAGATTTTCCATGGATATTGAAGGCCAACTGTATTCATTGGGGGGGGGGGAGAAATTATATTCTGCCTTTCCCATGCCAAAGCAAATGCCCAAGGCACCTTACAAATTTTGACAATAAAATGCACAAACTATCCGGAGAATCATTTATTCATTTTATAAATAAATAAAATAAGTTATTTATCATAAAGATGATCAACCCATTGGGGACAGGATCTTAGAGCCAATATGCTCTAGAGGAGGCCAAATATCACGCTGCCACTCCAAATGTTAGATACAGCAGAAATATGTTGAGCCCATGCTAGGTGGTAGCCGAATGTGATAGCCATGCTATGTTGAGCCGAAAAGCCATGTGGTAGATCTCAACTCCCTTGGTAGGGAATGCCATAGTTGTGGCGCCACTAAAACGAAGGTGGGGGGATGTTCTCTCCTCTGAACAGCTGCACCGCATGCCCTTCTGTGACTCGCTCACCTCCCAGCTGTTTCTATGGCAATTGCCGGCGTGAAGATCAAGTACGTGTTGTTTACCGTTTTTTAACCTTGCAAACCTGGAACGTGGAAGGGTTGATGTCCCTGTTTTGAAAAATAGTCTCTTGAAGCAGGAGGCGCATTTGAGGTCTTTGTCAGGAGAACTTTCATGGCGGATCTCCCAAAAGATCTCCCAAATTTATTTAGTCATCCCATAAATCAGCATTTTTCAAACTGTGAATAGTGGTAGTGGTGGCATAGCTAGAGGGCGGCTACGCGTAGTGCCCCCCACTTGGAATGGCATCAAAGGCAAGGCCATCCTTGCCCGTCTCCCTTCCAAGGTGATTGCTCTGCCCCCTCTAGCTATGCCACTGCCTTCTGGTTGCACACAGGAGGCCTCCTGAGGCTCTCCATCTACAGACATAGCATCCTTGGCTATTCAGATCTGTGAATGCCAATCTGATGGATAAGGAAATTCCTCTCTATAACAAAAACTTGGGAGCACCGAGAATAAGAAACACAAGAGCACAAGGCTTTCCTACAATAGAGACGAGGGCAAAGATGGGTTTGAAAGGGAAGTATGGAATTGGCACCCCAGGGGTATGCTGGAGGCATGCCAGGCAACACAAGAGAATCAAAGGTAGGGTCCTTAGCAGGGTTTCCATATGACCAGAAAAACCTGGATTTGTCCGGATTTTTAGCCTCCTGTCCAGGTGTCCTACATTTTGGCTTCATTGTCCTACATTTTGGCTTCATTTTGAAACTTTGCGGTAGTGCACAGTACTCCATCATGCCATATGTCGTTGGATTCGTTTTGAAGAGCAGAATCCAATGCAAAAATCAATCTGGAGGTATCTCCTTCCTATCAAAAGTTATGGTCAAAAACCCAAAAAACAAAAACAAAAAATTATACTTTTTGGCAATTTTTTAAAGTGGGTAGGAATTTTGGCCTGGGATTAGGAATTTTGGCCTTGGGGCTCATGAATTTTGGCCCTGGGGTTCAAGAATAATCTGGTCATCCTGGTCTTTAGAGCGGGGTGTCATGCGTATATCCTGGAGAGGGAGTCAGCTCCTCTGTGCCTTGGCATTATCTTCTGTTTGGCCCTTCTGGTGGCAAGCGAGACGCAGCTGCCCACGTTCTCCTGTGTTGACTAATCCATCTTCGCTGCAGAGGCTCATCATTCATCCAACCTTTCTCTGTCTAAGAGAGAGATCAAGTATTTTTAGTTTTGGCTGAGCACCAAATTTCCCAAAAGCAGACTTCAGAGACTTCAGACCCTGCCAGAGAGGGGAACTGGGTACATCTTGTGTGTCCTGAAGCTGGTATCAAGCATTTCGGGTCCCATATGGTCCAAATAATGCTACCTTGGCCTTGTCATTCTTATTCTTTTTCATTTGGCTTGAGGATTTTAAGTTTTTACATTAAAATTTTAAAAAATTATTTTTAAAATTATATTTATTTTATTTAAATATTTATATCCTGCTTATCCCCTGTAAAACAACAGATGCCTAAGGCAAAACATGAAACTTTTCAGAGAACCGAAAATGGTGTGATAGGAAGAGCAGGTGAACCTGTTTTAACTATAAAGCAGTATAAATTGAATAAATATATCCAATTCCAACAAGGTCCATTTAAGCCCAGAGTTGTCTCCTCCAACTCGCCTCACCTCTTTGGGGTCTCCAGCCAGGTTATGGGGTCTTCCCTATAACCCATGCTTTGAGCCTTTTTAAAATTCAAGATATCCAACCTTGCTATCCCTGGGACCTTCTGCTGCCCAACAAAGTCTTGCTTTGGGTACTTTTGTCACAGTGTTTGTGCAAATGATTGTACCCATGTTGATTTACACAGCAGAAGAAGGACCCTTTGCACACGTAAAATTAGTATCACATTATTAAATGTAATAGGTGCATACAAGTGGACAGTCGTATACTGATTACAGAAGCATTGGATGTCATGTGCATGGTGACCATATGTCATAACCACTAAACAGGATAAAGCCCCCCAAATGTAGGACATCCAAGAAAAATGTATGATATGACAAAAAAAGAGCTAAAAACACTTATATATTGTTTTCAGGTAGTTAATTTAAACACAATATTACTTATTATTAAATTTAAAACTATTATATATAATTTATTAAAAACAAGCAGAATTTAATCACTGTTGCAGGAGTAAAGCTTCAAGAATATGTGTTGGCCCTGGGCCAACAGGCTGGGTGCCAGCAGATACTGGTGGGTACCAACAGGCACCAGCCACCGGAGGACACCGGGGGTAGTGGTGGGCACCAGTGGGCACTGGCAATCATCGGGCAGCACAGGACACCAGTCGGCAGTAGGCACCAGCATGCAGCAGCCACCCCCAACACTACGTATCCCTAATGGGCACCACCGGCCACCAGGCATAAGGCTAAAGAGGACATGTCCAGGAAAAGAGAACATAGGGTCACCCTGTGTCATCTGTAAATGGCCATACCTGTTTGCAGACTGTGAAAACCTGCCAGTTCTAAAAACAAAGAAGGTAATGGGGATAAACAAAATCCCATGGGGCTGCTTTACTGCACAACTTTCTGAGATGCATAGATGTTGTAGCCTTTAATCTTATATAAAAGTAGTCTCCCTTTCCCCAGGGCAATGTGTGAGCTTCCGACAGGAAAGTTTCCCTGAGTGATAATTGCCAGGACCCTTTTGGGGGAGAAGCCACGATATCCAAACTGAGACAGAAGGATCACTTAGGTAGATGATGGTCTAGTCTTCGGATGGAGAAGGGAACCCGGAGCACCTGAAAGTACCTGAATTGGGACCTTCCCAGCAAGGCAGCCTAGCTTCTCTCATCACATAATAGATTTCTGTGCCCAAATGTCACATTTTGAGTGAGGGGGGTGGCTTTCCCCCTTTTTGAACATTGCTTTGGAAACCAGCTAGCCACAGTTTTGTCTTCACAACAGACCCTTGAACATTCTCTGCCACAGGCATGCATGGCTGATAGTGGCCTCTGAATTGGTGAATCATTTGTATTTGGATGTGGATCTGCCTGGGAGCATCAAACCAGAGGTAGAAAATGAGTCTAAGTTCATCATGCCCCAGGCTCATCAGGTCCAGCTTCCTGTTTCCCACAGGGGTTCACTAGGTGCATCAGGGAGCACATATGACGGCAAAGGACTCACATCATATTTCCCTCTCTTGCATCTGGCATTTAGAGATGGACACCTCTAGAACATGAAGGGTGCTGAACGTGAAGAACATGTAGTCATCATGGCTTGTCTGGGCTATTCCTCCATCAATAAATCTTGTGATGGAGCCAGAAGCCCCATCACAACATCCTGGGGCAAGGAATTCCAAAGATCAATTAAGCAGATTAATCGCATAGATTAATGAGCTTCTCTCATGTCTGATTTTAGATTTTGGGACAGGGACCCATTAGCCATTAATCTTTTCACTTAATTTGTAAACAGTGAACGTTTTAGTTGAAAACCAGTATATAAATACTGTAGATAGATAGATAGATAGATAGATAGATAGATAGATAGATAGATAGATAGATAGATAGATAGATAGATAGATAGATAGATAATTTTTTTAGTCTGGAGGCTCAAGACCTTTATGCATATGGGTGGAAAAAAATCCACATGAATAATTCAGCCTTCAGACCATGAGCTCTATTGAAAATTTGCATCTTATGTTCACGCCAACCCTGTGAGGGAGATTATGCTGGAAGACAGTGCTCAGCCCAGCATTACTGAGCTTGCAATCCTAAACACACTTTCCTGGGGAAAAGTCCATTGAATATAATTGGGCTTACTTCTGAGTAGATTGGGTTGTAAGGCATGAAGGAGTCGCAAATCAACACTACCCATCCCAGTCTTAGTGCTCTCCTTGTGCTGATTCGAATCCAGTGCCAGTTGTCTCCTCCTCGGGCTGTTGTGCAGTTCAGTGTCTCAGCATCCCCGGACTGCCAGAATGCTGGACTTCATCCTTCGGGAGCATCTCGGAGTGATTCTGTTTGAGACTCCGGCGCTTTGGTCTCTTATATCATTATGCTCCACCAGCCACCGGCTCTTGGAAAACCCATTAGCAGATGCAGTATTTATACATAAGAAATGTTGTGCTGATTAAAATGGAAAGTGTTTTTTAGTCTCTCAGAGTAAACTGGAGGACGTGGCAGGCCAAGTCAGGTTGGATGAGGAAAACCAGAATTCTCAGGAACATCCAAAGAACAGCTAAAAATGGGAGGATGTGCATCATAAATCAGGGCCGGTTTATCTACAAGGCCAAATGAGTCAAGTGCTTGAGGGACCAGACTTGCAAGGGGTTCCTGCCTCACATGCTCATCTCTCTCCTGCTCCATGGATTTGAAAAGAGGAGAGTAGCATTGGAGACACTCTAGTCCACTGCTCTCCTTTTCCTCCACATTCCTTTTCAAATCTGGGAGGTGGGAGGAGGACTGGTAGAGGCCAGACATCATCACCATATTTTGTGGCAAGAAGTTCCATGGCGTAACAGTGTCTTAAACCAGCTGTGATTCCAGTGCTGGGGGTTCAAAATGAAGCCTTGGTCAAGCCCCCCTACCCCCTCCAAAGGGGTTTCTTTTGTGTCAAGTCACATATGAATACCAAAATGTCTGGCTTACGTTCCCACAACTTGTCAAGAAAAGATTTGGGTTGACTTGAGGTGGTTGTGACATCTCTCCTGGAAAGTGAAAGGTGTCAGGTGTGACACCTTTTTATCACTTTCTTTTTACAGTTTTAGAGAAAACTGTCTCCATTTGTTGGAGACAGATTTTGGGGGGTGGTGGTGGTGTCGATTGACAGCTCCAGGGACCGTGGGGTCTTTTGGGTGCCACCCATTTCTTTTTTTAAATGGCTGATTGACAGAACAATAGATATTTCCTAGGAAGACGTAAAGACGTGGTTCTCAACTGAGAATCCTTTTCACTTTCTTGAAGCTTATCAGCAAGCTCAGATTTGATCCCCCATTTCCATGATGGGGGCAGAACTTAAGGGCATCAGGCACCCAACACCTGCAGATGTCTTCTGTCCCTCCTGACCTTGGAGTGGATGTAGGGTTGCCATAATTCTCTTCCACAAAATCAGGACAGGATCCTCTGTACCATTTGCCACTAAGTGAACACAATACCCCAAAATTGGGATTGTCCCTGTTTATCAGGACATATGGCAACCCTAAGTGGATGCTGTAGTAAGAGGCAGGCTGGCTCAGGTGGGATCCTTTTTTGAAGGGCTGACCCCAAAGCAACCACTGTTTAATTCTAGACCTCTCCAAACCAGTGGTGCTCTGGGATGCAATCCATGGGTGGTACATAAATGGGCATGATTCGGATGCAGTGGGGGCACCTGGATGCAGATATATGTGCTCCCCAAGGCATCTGGTGAACTGCTGTGTGATACAGGAAGCTGGACTAGATGCCAATGGAGGCTCTTCTTATGTTCTTAAGGGTGTCCAGCCTCTTCTGCCCACTATGCGATGGTTCTCTCAGTCTGGATCCTGCACCACTTTGCTGCTGACAGTGCCAGCCAACTTTTAAAAAGGTGAACTGAATTTTTCTGCATTTCCCACTGCAAACTGCTTGGCTGCCAAGTTCTTGATTATCCCCTATTGCAAACATGCACATTGTTTGTATTCCCAGGTACGCAGCAAAAACAGGTTTCTTGGGCTCCTGCTAGGGATGCTCTGTTTGACCAACGGGAGCTCAATCTGGCTGATCATATCATGCAGATCTGATGGGGAAGTGTAAGGCTCAAACCAGAAGTGTTAGAATTATAGAGGCAGAAGGGATCTACAAGATCATCTAGTCCAGCATTTCTCAAAGTGGGGGTCGGGACCCCTTTGGGGGTCACCTAGAGCTTTCCTGGGGGTCGCTTAAAGACCACTGGTGCAGGGGACCAGGTCAGGCTTGCCAGATCTCCGGCTGTAGCTGCACGCACACTGGGGCTGACTGACAGCCTCAGGGCCCAATCCTATGCATGTCTACTCTGAAATAAATCCCATTATAGTCAGGGGGCCTTTACTCCCATGCAAATGTGGATAGGATTGCAGCCTCAGGGCCCAATCCTATGCATGCCTACTCTGAAATAAATCCCATTGTGTTCAGTGTGTGCATACAACACACATTTCATTTGTAACAATGAAAATACATCCTGCATATCGGATATTTACATTATGATTCATAACAGTAGCAAAATTACAGTTATAAAGTAGCAACGTAAATAATTTTATGGTTGGGGGTCCCCACAACATGAAGAACTTATAAAGGGGTCACGACAGATTGAGAACCACTGATCTAGTCCACCCCCTAACTAGAAGGAGTGTGTCTCCCTGCAGATTCCTGCTGCAGTAAACAGTGAACCTTATTTTTTGTTTTCTTGGGCAATATCAGTCTCTATGTCTTGTGCAAAAATTCACCAACATGACTGCTTTTCCTTGAACATCTACCTCTGTTTTAGTTTATCTTTGGGGTTAAATCCTTGTAAACACAGCTCATCTGCTAACAGGACAAGAGGCACTCATTCAAGTGAGTGTTCCTCTTTTATTTAGTAGAGTTTAGAGTAGAGTTTATTTAATTAGAAAGAGTAACTGGCCCCCTTTACCCCAGCAATGTCTGTTATAATGGCTTCGGCTGGTGTTCATTTGCAACTTTTTTAGATTGTGATCCCTTTTGAGACAGGAACCCATTTGCTATTAATTAGCTATTATTTTTTCATTTTCTTTGTAAACTGCTTTGTGAACTTTTTAGTTGAAAAGTGGTATATAAATACTGTAGACAGACTGATTGATTGATCGATGGCTTGAAGAGTTGGCAGGGAAGCAGAGAGCTGAATGCATCTCATATCAGAGGAAACAGCAGAAAATGGTTTGTGGGGTTCCAAAGAAAGGAACAGGAGAGATAAGCAAAAATATATTTAACATTTTGACACCCCCCCCCAGTGCCCATTTAATGAAGGGATGTGGCTGCAAATGGAAAGGAACAGGGCTAAAGGGGAAGGATGAAAGGAAGAAGGGGGTCTGCAAGACCCCACTGTAAAGATCTGGAAGGTGGATCCCCCCACTTCTGTGAATGTGTTTGCTCTCCCAGGCCCCGGTTGTCTGCTTGATGTATGCAAGGTTCTGCGTTCCAGTTTTGGTGTCGGTGGGTCATTCTTCCTGTGCAAGCAAATCTGCAACCTGTTCCACTGAATCACTTGGGAAAACATATCCACCGGTTTCCTCCATGCGCTTATGCACCGCTGTGCGCTTGTGGTTCTGCTTGCTGGTGGGTGAGACTAGCGGAAAGTGCAAGATTCTTTAATAGAAGAAGGGAATGCTGTTTCCTTAATGCAGCTTCATCAACACCCCTTCCCCAGCGTGGAAAAAAAAACGTGTGAAATTCATGCAGGAAGCCAACCTGCAACCTCACGTGGCACAAAATTGCAAAACCTCATTTAGCGGGAAGGAATGAATTAGCAGATGTCTCACACGACGCGGAAAAACTCACTTGGCGAGGCGTTCCAATCGCCTGGAACGCTGCCTTATCTTTCTGCGCACATGCTCAGCCGACCTTTTGTCACATTTCACATGCGCCTTTCTAGAAAGATTCCATTTCAGGCGACGAGTCCCATTCTTGGTTGCCTGCCATCCCTTGCCCGGGACTCGGTGTGCTGGAAAGGAGACGGATTGGTGTCTTTGAAAGTCTCCATGCTGTTCGCCCGCCACAGGCGGGCGGCTGGCTGCGTTTTGGACTCTTGGCGGCTGATGGGGCTCTCTTTTTTCCAGTAAATCTGTAAGCTAATAACTGGCTTGGCCCCATCGAGCTATAAAAAGGTGTACCTGATTCTGTTTGCCAAGAAGGAGAGCTTGGAAAAGCATCAAAGCCAGGAACTGTAATTAAAACGTATCTTGACATTTTGAAAGCAAGCGGTCCGAGCATTAGCATTCATGAAAATTCATACTTCCTGCCTTGTGTTCTTTCCCGTATAATGAGACTGAATCCCGGGTGCCGTGGCCTCTGATTTCGGGGTGGGGGGGAGCCAGAGATGCCAAGAATACTGTTTCTGGGGCAAGCTTCTCTTTTCTTCCCCTTAACCTGTTTTATGAGGCTATTGCCCATTTTTATGGATTGTGTTTTCTGCACACCTTGAGTGTATTGCACTTATTTTTTATTTTCTGGGAGGTGATTATGGGAAATACATAAGCACATCAGGATTGCCAATCTGGATCAAGCCAAAAGGAGCCCATTACGTTCATGTTCTTGGATCTCACAGTGGCTCACCAAGACCTGTTGCTGCTCCTTTGCACCCAGCATTCAGGTTTTGTCACCTGTGTTGGACTGCACTTCTAGAAATTGGTCTGATCCCCTTTTAAAGGCATTCAGCCAGATGCTGTCATCACAACCTATGTAGATCTCACACTCTACGTACAGAGACAACACATGGCAGCACATGTAGGTAAAGGGCTAGGAGGTAGGAAGGCCAGTGACAGTTTGAATAAAGTTGGGCCACAGGTCCATTTTCCTGGTCAGCATCCATTGCTGCAGGTCCTTCAGCTCGAGGGTGTGTAAGTCTTGTAGTGAGTCATAACTTCACATGAACTGTTCCGGCAAGCTCCTTTTGTGCAGACCAAAACATTGACGGTCCTACTCTGCAGGGCTGTTGTGTTTGCACACAGTAACTTCTAGTGCAAACCTAAGCAAGTTTACCATAATAGCTCAATAGTACTAATTCCCAGGAAAGTGTGGTTAGGATTGCAAATCCCATTCTGCTCAATAGTACTTACTCCCAGGAAAGTGTGGTTAGGATTACAGTCTTACCTGCAGAGTTCACTCTGACTTCATAATGCCTTCAATCTTTTGCAGGAAGGGCTCCTCTTGGAAATAAATAAGTGAACTTATGAATTATTTTCTGTTCTTTTTCCCCACAAGCCCACATAGTTTTTCCCCCCATCCTCCTGTCAGTTTGCAGTCGCCTCATTTAAGAGATAGTTCAGGATTGCTCTTGCATTGCATTGTATTTTTTTTAAACTTCATTTGATGGAGTAGACGGAGAATACAATTTCAGGTACACAAAGCTTGCTGCTGGATTTGGTTTGTTGCATTGCCGATAATGGGCTATTTACAAAACTGGAAGGCTTTATCTGGTTAGAAACAAATGACTTGCAGACTGAGATTTCCAGCTTCATTAATCACTTCTAATAATGTACCTTCTCCAAGCGGTTCCCAAATTTTTTAGCACTGGGACCCACTTTTTTAAATGGCACTTACTTAGGACCCACCAAGCTTTATCAGCCGAAAAAAATACACTAACAAGTTGTGTAAGCTTCTGTTTTTATCCTTTTTACTATGGGGGGATGTTTGTTGTGCTATATGGTTGTTGGATTGGGACTGTTCTGGTGGCCTTGTGATCCCCTTCTTTTGGGCTTCAAGAGTCAAGAGATGGTCTTTACCCAGGAGTAAACACACAGCAGCATCTCACTTTCTCTAGGAATCAGTACATTTTCTCTGTAAACTGCTTTGTGAACTTTTCATTAAAAAGTGGTAAATACTATTGATTGATTGATTGATTGATTGATTGATTGATTGATTGATTGATTGATTGATTGATTGATTGTGAACAACTGCAATGTGCCTAGATCCTGTTGGAGACACTGGGAGATCCTCTTCTTGCAAAGACTGTTTTTGGCTGCAATCCTAAGAACACTTTCCTAGGAGTAAGTCCCATTGAACTCCTCCTGAATTGCAGCCTAAACCATTGAATTAGTTACTATCCTGTCTGAATTAGCAACTATCACTAACCACTGGCCCATTTATAATGCAGAGGGAGTTAGAAATTTAAAGTGGGTCAGTTGTAAAGCTGTTAAGATCTTGTAATTCTCAGGAAGTGCTCTCTTTTACATTGTGAATAAAATTGATTTGGGTGTTCAGCAGATCTGGCTAAACTTAATCTGGTTTTTTAAATGAAAATCATTAATTATCTTAGCATTGATTTCTCTCTCTCCATTAAATGCCTTCTCTCCCTGCCCCCTTCCATTCATCTGTTGCCCTCTGTGGGATATGCTGGGCAGGGGTCTGGGGTAGAGTTGCTGTATGTCCCGATAAAGAGGGACAATCCCAATTTTGGGGGAATGTAAAGCTGAGGCTCCAAGATAAGGCTGTTCTTTGGTCCTGGCATTTGTATTTCAAAAATAATTTTGATATGGCACAAATTTCATAGAATCATAAAATCATAGAATCATAGAGTTGGAAGGGACCTAGTAGGTCATCTAGTCCAACCCCCTGCCTGCACCAGGAAATCCCCCTAGAGCATCCCCGACAGGTGCTCGTCGAGCCTTTGCTTGAAGACCCCCAGTGAGGGAGAGTCCACCACCTCCCTTGGCAATCTCTTCCACTGCCCAACCGCCCAAACCGTCAATAATTTTTTCCGGATTTCCAGCCGGAATCTCCTTTCTTGCAGTTTGTACCCATTGGTTCTAGTTCTACTTTCAGAAGCCGCTATGAACAAATGAGCCCCTTCCTCCCTATGACAGCCCTTTAGGTATCTGAAGAGGGCAATCATGTCTCCTCTCAGCCTCCTCTTCTCCAGGCTGAACATCCCCAGTTCCCCCAACCTTTCCTCGTAGGGCTTCCCTTCCATCCCACTGATCATTTTTGTCGCTCTCCTCTGGACTTGCTCCAGTTTGGCTGCATCTTTCTTCAAGTGAGGTGCCCAGAACTGAACACAGTACTCAAGGTGAGGTCTGACCAATGCTGAATAAAGAGGAACTAGAACTTCTTGCGACTTGGAAACTACAGTCCTCTTAATGCAGCCTAAAAATGGCATTTGCCTTCTTTGCAGACACATCACACTGCTGACTCATGTTCAGCTTGTGATCCACGGCGACTCCAAGATCCCGCTCACATGTTGTGCTGCCAAGCCAAGTATCCCCCATTTTATACCTATATTTTTTGTTTTATTGCCTAAGTGCAGAACCTTGCACTTCTCCCTGTTGAAATTCATTCTATTGGTTACAGCCCAGGATTCTAGTTTATCCAGATCCTCCTGGAGGTTTCTCCTGTCTTCCGTTGTGTTTGCTACTCCTCCCAGCTTGGTGTCATCCGCAAATTTGATCAGGCTCCCCTGTATCCCTTCCTCTAAGTCATTAATGAAAATGTTAAAGAGAACCGGTCCCAAGACAGAGCCTTGGGGGACCCCACTTGAAACCGACCTCCAGGTTGACACAGAACCATTTATTAAAACCCTCTGAGTGCAGCCGTCAAGCCGGTTGCGGATCCACCTAACGATTGCCCCGTCTAGCCCATATTTTTCCAACTTCCCAATTAAAATGTCATGTGGGAATTTGTCAAATGCTTTGCTGAAGTCAAGATAAATGACATCCACAGCATTGCCACTGTCCAGTAAGCTCGTAACCTGATCAAAAAAGGAGATCAGATTTGTCTGGCAAGATTTATTCTTGGTAAATCCATGCTGGGTTGTTTTGATCACCGAGTACTTGTCTAGATGTGCACAAATTATGTGTTTTATGATTTGCTCTAATATCTTGCCCGGGATTGAAGTCAAACTGACTGGTCTATAATTTCCCGGGTCTTCTTTTTCCGCAGTATGGAGTAGACCTGGCCATCAAAGGTCCTCATTCAGCCCCCTTGTCCTATTCTTGGGTTTGATATTGCAAAAAGTATGGTAGAGAAAAGGCAGCATCACAGATCTCAGAGCTTGTAATAGTGATTCGTTCTACTGAGTCCTTGTCGTTCAGGTCAGTTTGACCCTCATCGGAGCTGAATTAAGAATGTTCCTGTAACGTGAAATAAATGGACCAGGAGTTTTAAGAATAACGACAGAAGGCTTTGAACAAAGTCCAAGTATTGCTGTGCAAACATTTCAAATGTCTCTCTAGATTTATTTTACTTCTTTAAGATCCTTCTTTGTGATTGTGGATAATCTAAAACGGTGGTTCCCAAGTGGTGGGTTGGGACCCACTTATGGCTTTCAACCCGATTTTAGGAGAGTTGCCAAGAGTGAATAGAAAATTCAGATAAGTATAGATGTCCCTTGTTATCTTCTAGGGTTTTTTTTTCTGTAACCTCTTATGAATTAGAAATAAAGTGGAAAAAAACAGTGAAAAAAATCAATTTAAAGACCATTTCTTGCTCCTTCACTGTTCATAATGGAATAAGGTTGTGCCTCAATAGGGGTGGATTTTGATTTTGGGCTTCTCTGTTCATACAAAGAATGTATTAAATGAAAGCAGTTAAAAACATTAAAAAGATGTTGATAGTTACATATTTTTATACAGTAATTTATTTTTATATATCATAGTTTCTCAAATCTAACCTTCACCTTTCCCAGCAAATTTAGGCTGCAATCCTAACAGCAGTTTCCAGGGAGTAAGCCCCACTGAACTCGGTGGAACTTAGTAGATATGAATAGGATTGGACTGTGAATCTCCAAAATTAGGGTGTGCATTAGATTTGATGGCGCATTGGATTAGAGTAAGTATGGTGTTTTTATTATAAGTATAGATCAGTATTTGTTTTAAAGTTTACTGTATTGCAATAACAAATTTAACATGAAACCATTGTTGTATAAAGTGCAATTTGATAAAAATCATAACTTTCTGTGCAATCCTAAGCATGTCTACTCAAAAGTAAGTCCCATTATGTTCAATAGTACTTACTCCCAGGAAAGTGTGGTTAGGATTGCAGCCATAAAACCATTATCATATTACTATTGTCATATAACTTGTCGTATGTAGTAAAACTAAATTTTGCACCTTAAATGTAGCTGTGCATTACAATTGCCAGTAAATCTTTTTCATAAATCTCGTCTTTTAAAATAGGAGTGTGCATTAGATTTGATGGCGCATTAGTTTTGAAATAATAATAATATAAATCCTTTATTATCATTGTTTCATGTACATATTACATGTACATGTTACATTACACAATGAAATTGAGTGCAGTCCACTTATACTAAAACGTTTTTAAAAACCCTCCATTACAACTGATATTGTGGTATTACCGCTTTGCTATTGTGGTAAAATGCAGTGAGTTATATATTTATAGTTGTTTAAAAACAGCTTTTCTTAGTGTTGTAGCAAGTGAGTCAGCAATTAGTAATGCAAAGGATCCTTGTCTTTGCCTGGCGTAGCTGAAGAACGGAATGATTGCTTGCATGACTGCCTCTCTACAACAGTAAGAAAAACTGTTTTTAAAACTGATTTGCAGTGACCATTTGTGAGGAGTCAAATCCACGTATTTAAAAAAAATCAGTGTATAACAAGGTTGGACATGTGTCAAGGCCTGTAGCTATTGAAAAATCAGATATTTTAGCTGCTGATTTCAGTAGCCAGTGCCAGCAAAGGAGCCTTGCTTCTTCCATCTTTCCCTTGTTCTGCTCTCCCTGCGGATGAGAGTCATGAAAGAGCCTCTTTAGGAGCTGGAAATGTGAGTTAAATTCTCCAGGTGCCATAACTCTCCAAGTGGCGGCACTTCTTTTTATATATAGTCTCTATTCTGCTGTAAAGCTGTCGGCTTGATTTGCACTCAGGCTTCCAGGACAAATCCTACTGCTCCTCCCCTCCACTCTTTCTTTCTTTCTTTCTTTCTTTCTTTCTTTCTTTCTTTCTTTCTTTCTTTCTTTCTTTCTTTCTTTCTTTCTTTCTTTCTTTCTTCCTTCCTTCCTTCCTTCCTTCCTTCCTACCTACCCCTCCACTTCTTTCTTTCTTTCTTTCTTTCTTTCTTTCTTTCTTTCTTTCTTTCTTTCTTCCTTCCTTCCTTCCTTCCTTCCTTCCTTCCTTCCTTCCTACCTACCCCTCCACTTCTTTCTTTCTTTCTTTCTTTCTTTCTTTCTTTCTTTCTTTCTTTCTTTCTTTCTTTCTTTCTTTCTTTCTTTCTTTCTTTCTTCCTTCCTTCCTTCCTTCCTTCCTACCTACCTACCTACCTACCTACCTATCCCTCCACTTCTTTCTTTCTTTCTTTCTTTCTTTCTTTCTTTCTTTCTTTCTTTCTTTCTTTCTTTCTTTCTTCCTTCCTTCCTTCCTTCCTTCCTACCTACCCCTCCACTTCTTTCTTTCTTTCTTTCTTTCTTTCTTTCTTTCTTTCTTTCTTTCTTTCTTCCTTCCTTCCTTCCTTCCTTCCTTCCTTCCTACCTACCCCTCCACTTCTTTCTTTCTTTCTTTCTTTCTTTCTTTCTTTCTTTCTTTCTTTCTTTCTTTCTTTCTTTCTTCCTTCCTTCCTTCCTTCCTTCCTTCCTTCCTTCCTTCCTACCTACCTACTTACCTACCTACCTACCTACCTAGGCAAACTACCACCAGCTCCCACAGTACTATGGTTTTGAGTGGCAGGGAAGCTGTTCCTGGGAGATCTGCAACACCTCCCTGTGTGCAAGCCCAGCCTGGCTGAGTTCAGAAACTGACTGGCCAATATATGAAGGCCAACTAAGGTGGTCGTCTAAGGCAGCCAGATTTGGGTGGGGGGGTCAGCTATGAGATCGGACCAACATTTGCAGAGCCCGTGGAACCAATTTGGATGTATTTCAAGCAGAATAATCTCAAACTCTTTAATTTTGCAAAGTTGCTCTGCAGAACAAGCAATAATTACTGCCTTTAATGATGATCATAGTTATTTAACTTAAGCTGTTTATCTTGTTTATCTGAATGCAGATTACCGTATGTTTTTTTATTTCTGTGAATGCAAAACACAGTGAAACACCAGAACAAATGAAGTAAAAGTGATAAAACTTTTAAATCCAATTATTAAATTCAAATTTTTTACAGCTGTTTATTTTGAATGTTTTTAAAGTATTTACAGTTGGTCTTGACAGGGTTAGCATCCCGAATGTGGAAACTTCCAGATTCTCAACCCATGGTTAAGCAGGGTCTTGGCAAGAATTGGGCAGCACTCCATGTACTTCTTATGCCTACTCCTGAATTGACTTTGGAGACAGATCCTTCTTGGTCTGTTGCTTTTTTCCAATATCACCCTATTACAGTCCTGAAGGGTGCCCCCATTTCTGTCCTGCCTTTTGGCTGCTCCAGCCAGAGATCTGTTACATTTTGGCTGCAATCCTAACCTCTGTTTAGGCTGGCCTAAGTTCCAGCATAAATTCTTTGCTGACCTGGGGGTCTCACAGGTGCTAAGGCACTTCTGCCCCACTCGTGCCCCACTCCTGGGGCGTTAGGCCAATGCACAGGCATACTCCGACCTCCCCACATCATCATGGAAAGATAGGCTAATCCTACAATCCAGAGTAACTATGGGAGCATGTAACAGACATTATGTGTACCCATAGTTACTGCACCACCTAGTGAAAACCTATGGGAAATTCATAATGCAGTCCAGAGCAAAATGTTCTTACACCGGAGCAAGGACTCCCCGTAGTTACTCTGGATTGCACCCTAGGTAAGTTAAGCAGGCCTAAATTGGTTAGGATTCTGTCCTTTGTGTAATAAATATTTTCTGTATGTATTTATAGCTGCTGAGTGCAAATATGGAACTTGCCAAGGGAATAAATAAATCAGTACTTGATGAATAGGAAACGTCAGATTTTTCCTGCTGTAATAGAAAATGACATTCTGTGGCTGGAGAGTGCCACGCGGATTGTGTTCTGCTTGCTGGCGGTGTGTGGTGCGTGTACTTGGACTCCATCGCTCCAGCCCTCGAGCCTTGGTGAAATAAATACCCTATTTATTTGAATATAATGTGCCATCAAATCTAATGTGACCTTTATTTTAAAAGGCTTGTGATTAAAAAAAAAGTTTTCTAGCTATTGTAATGTGCAACTCCAAAATTTAATTTTATTGCATACATCAGTGAGTTATATGACAGTAATAATATGACAATAGGTTTATATTATTTTGCCCAGGAGCCCATGGATGGAAGATGGAAAAATCCTCAGTTACACAAAACTATGCCAGCTTACACAACATGTGAATGACAAGCTTCATACAATAAATGCATTTATTTTTTGAAATCTTGATGGATGGGAGCTGATGAAAGTATGACTAGTTTGATGGGAGACCATTTGGAATAGGTGGACATCTTTGTTGGGAGGGGAGTGAGAAACAGAGAGAGAGAGAGAGAGAGAGAGACTTGTGGACCTTAAAATCCAAGACATTTTTTTCTGGCCAAAACTTCTCTGGTCCACAATATACCCAAGTGATGATCCAAGGCAGCATGGGGGCCCAAACATATTTCCAACCCCTATCCTTAGGCTCCTGGGTCCGCTTCTTGAACTCAGGCCCAGGTATGATGATACCCCCTGCACCCTTTTCTTACGGATGTATCAGAAAATGCAAGATCCCAAATTTTAGTGCCTTACCCAATGTGCAATCCATGAAACTCCTTGCCACAGGATGCGGTGATGGCATCTGGTGTGAATACTTTGAAAACAGGATTGGATAGATTGATGGAGGAAAAGTCCATTGCAGGTTAGAGGCTGTGATGGGGAAATGCAACTGTGTGGTTATAGAAATAGGTTGTTTCTGAATGCCAGGTGCAAGGGAAGGGCCATGGGATGCAGGGATCTTATTTTGGGTGCTCTCTGAGGCATTCGGTGGGACATTTAAAGATGCAAGAAGCTGTACTGAATGGACTTCTGATGTTCTGATCCACTCTGCATTGCACTTTAATATTCCTTTTGCTGAATGTGTCATGCATGCAAAGGTTATCCAAGGCTACACAGGTGGTCTTGGGCCCAGTCTTGGGTTCTGCATGTCTAAGGTCCACCATCCAACCCCTTGGTCTCACTTTGCCTGTCCTAATTTGTGCACTTTTGCATAAAGAGGAGCTCAGCTGCAAAGATGGATCCTGGTGGAGTTGTCTCCCCCGCCCACAAACACACACACACACACACACACACACACACACACACACACCAGAGCGATGTCTGCTGGCAAACAGGCCATCTCTTCTCTCCTCCCCAAAATTGTGGTCTGACACTTCCTCACGTAGCACCTCGCTCTGGGGTGCAATGTGATCTGTTCCCCCCCAGTAGCCACAGTTGTTGTGCCTTCCGACAACGGGTGTCACTGGGTGTTCAATGCTGCAGACAGGAGGTGGGGGGGAGCCTCGCTACGATCAGACACAAGCTTGCGGGAGACCATATGTTTGCGAGGAGCTGTTGTCACCCTGTCTGTGCGGTAGCAACATGCCAGGTTTTGGTACAGGCACTATAAATAATGCAGCATTGGGCACCACTGGCTGGAAATAAAGCAACAACAAACTGTGTATTCGGATCATAGCCACCAAGATTGGCTATGCTTTTGTGTTCTTCTCTGTGCTGGTTGCGTTGATTAAAGATAAAGGTGTGTCCCCCACAAGACTGCTTGGTGGGGATACCCACCTTCGTCCACCCACTTGCCACCTTCTCCTCTGGCTTAGAAACAGAAGAGGGAAGCTTATTGGAGAAGAGAGTGATGGGCTGGACAGCTGGAGGTCCAGTTGGAGATTCTCTAGCGCACTCCTCTACTTTCCTCCATGCTTCTTTTTCAGCTTTTCCAAACCATGAGATGGAATGTGCAGGAACGGACACATCACCAAGAAGGGGAGGCAGCATTTCACAGGCGTTCTCGGGTCTTGGAGGTCTTGAAGTAGCAAAATGTCAGAATATTATAAATACAAGCTGTAAACAAGTGCTGCAGTCGCAGTAAGGCTATTAATGTGGACCCCTATGCTGGTTGCAGCAACAATGGTAAGGGGTTTCAGGGGGAGGCCGATTTGGGGTACCTTTCATCTCAAGTCTGTTCCCACCTTCAACCAATGCCAGCCATACTGATCTGCTCACTTTACACACTGCCATGTGTGCAGCATGTTCGTGTGCTCATGATCTGCCACGAAACCTGGATATGTGGGGCTTTTGGTTTCATTTACAGGGGTTTGTGACTTCCTGGAGGAGAGATCCCTGTTGGTGTCAAGCTCACCGGTGGTGTCAACCCCCAACCTGGAAATTGATAAAAAGGGAGCATGGACCTCACATGTGTTGGGACTGTGCACACCTCCTGCTGTACCCCCACAAGTGCCTGCAACAACTGGTGCCTACAGCTGGCTCATGCAACCTCCTGGTTTTAGAAGTAGGGTTGCCATAATTCTCTTCCATAAAACCGGGACAGGATCCCCTGTCAAACTTGCCAGTATGTGAACGCAATTTCCCCATACCGGGACAGTCCCTATTTTGGGGGACACATGGCAACTTTAATCTGGAGGCTAAGTGCAAGAAGGATGGAGGCATCCTAGAGACATCTGGTGGGGATCTATGAGATGCAGGATACTGGACCAAATGGACCCCTTTGGCCTGATCCAGGAGGGTTCATCTAATGTTTACCTGAATAGCCTGGGCAGCCATCTGGTATGTCCAGTTTGTTTCATATTAAGCCATTTGCCTATGTACTGTTCAGCCAACATCCATAGGTTCATAGGTTCTTCCTCCTCTGGGCCGTGTCTGACTCACTTCTCTAGATCTTCAACCACAGCAGGGATCCACATGGATATCACCAAGCTGCCCAGGTGTCTGGGTCTGGGCAGCATCCTCTTTCTTTCCCCCCTTTTGGGACCCACTTTGTCGCTCTATGCGCACGCGCACGTAACAAATCATCCTACACAACCTCATTTGTTGATGGTGCAAGATAATGAGGTTTGCATAACTGATTCGCCTTGGCCTCCTGATGGTACCTCGGAAAGTGCGTGCCAAATAATTGCCAGTAATTAACTTGGCAGTAGCTGCGGCTTTTTCTCCACTTGTGACCAGAATGGATTGTGTTTTTTTCTGAAGGCTCTGCAATGTTCCTCCATAGCACCACCAATTTAATTCCCCCCATAAATACTGGCTGGAAGATGCAGGGGGTGCAGTCATAGGCAGTTGTGCTAGCAGATGTGTTCTCCAAACTCTGGTGCTAGCAGATGTGCTCTCCAAAGTCAGAGCATTGCATACTCTCTCCAGATGCCACCCAGATCTCTGATCAGGAGGAGTCCTTCCATCCTTAGATCCTTCTCGTAGTGGCTGATGGGTGGACATGGCCCGCTGTATTGCATTGGCTTCCATGTTTATGTTTCGGAGAAAATGTCTTTTGGAGGCAGTTTGGTAGTACATGTTGTTCTCTGAGCTGCTCTTCTAGGACAAGGACAGTCGAACATCCCCATCCATCAATCAGAGTGATCTATAAATATGGAAAGAGGGATGGAGAGAGGCTCGGATTTTGAAACCAATCAAAACCAGTCAGGCAGAACCAGTCCTTACATCCTATTGCCGCTCCCCTGCATCTGGCATTCAGAAAAGCCTGCTTCTAAAGCCTCAAGGTTGTGTATTCCCTTCATGGCTTGCTAGTTGCGCTAGACTTTTCCTCCCTCAATCTGTCCAGATCACCATATCCCATGGCAAGGAGTTCCACAGATTATATATATATATAATCTGGCATATATATATGCCAGAATGTGGTGATGCCAGAATGTGGTGACACTCATTAAAAGTGGTGGGAAGTCAGAACAGACAAAAGGAAGTACTTCTTTACCCAGTGTGTAGTTAATTTGTGAAACTTCTTGGGACATGGGACATGGTGATCTAGAGCAG
The DNA here is from genome assembly GCA_030015325.1 of Cryptoblepharus egeriae. NCBI lineage: Eukaryota > Metazoa > Chordata > Lepidosauria > Squamata > Scincidae > Cryptoblepharus > Cryptoblepharus egeriae. The sequence goes on from JAREYC010000012.1 coordinate 10,433,022, forward strand.
GGGTCTCCAAATCCTGGCTTGCTGATGTGGCCCTCAGCGAGCCTCAGTGTGGCCCCCGGCATGATTCATCTATCTGGCCCTTGGGCAAGCTTTGTAATCCACTCCAATACATTCTTATATGTAAATTTATGTAAAGTTATTCAAATTTGAAATGTAAATTATTTTTCTGGCCCCCACCACCATGTCACAGAGATGATGTGGCCCTCCTGCCAAAAAGTTTGGAGAGCCCTGATCTGGAGGACACACTGATGGAGGAAAAGTCTAGTGCAACTGGCAATGTGGTGGGATGTGGTGGTAACTCCTGGCCTGGATGCCTTGAAAGGGGGATTGGACAAATCGAGGGAGAAAAGGTCCATCACAGCTTAGAAGCTGTGATAGGTGTGTGAAACCTCTTGGTTATAGAAATAAGCTGTCTCCAAAGTCCAGATGTAGGGAGTGACAACAGGATGCAAGCCAGATCTGGGTCCTGGGTGCTCCCTGGGGCCACTGTGAGATATAGGAACCTGGACCACATAGATCTTTGGCCTGATCCAGTTGAGCTCTTCATATTTTCTTACTTGAAGGTCATTGGAGAAATACTAAGAATAGAAACAATAAAGTTTCCAAACCGCACCGATCTCAGTTTGCCGATTGGGGTGGGGGAAGGAACAGATCAGGCAGTTATTTGATTTCCAGCAACAGGGGTTTGCAAATTAAGGTGGATGCAACCCAGTGCCCAAAACTGCTTAATTAAAACCAGAGCCGGCAGCAGTGAGATTTGTCCTAATTATCAGTGCCCTATATTTTGTTGGCAGAAGAATGAAATACTTAGTGCCAATTAGGATCCCCAACAACAAACAAGGGCTGTGGACTGTGATGTGAGCAGAAGCGGTGCAGATCCGCTACTCGGGGCTAATATTTGCAGGCCCCATTAGCTGCACAGTGGTCTCTGCGGAGTGCCTTGCTGAATAAGCAAGAGGCGGGCAAGCAAACCAAAATGATTCAAGCAATCCAAACCCATGGGTACTTGCTCCATATCCTGCTATGTTTCCGTGGTTCTTACACACAGGTAAGCTGCCGAGGCAGAAATTCTGCAAATTTAGCTACTGGCATTGTTTTGCTCATCTTGCGCTTCTTATTTTGTTTAAACACAATTCATGTACCCACAATTTCATGTTAACTGGAAAAGAAATTTACAGGTTTTTAAAAAAAAAAATCATCAAAAACCCATAACACAGCATACATTTTAGTGCCTGAAATGTTAGACTCTAATTGATAAATTGGGGGCACTGATTCAAAAAATGGCATAAGATTTGACCTATCAAGTTCTCTCTCTCTCTCTGTGTGTGTGTGTGTATACCTCGTATATATATCTGCACATCAACATTTAATGTAAGGAGGGTGTCCAGTGGCATAGCTAGAAAGGGTGCAAACCACCATGGTTTGCAGGGAGTGTGACCGCAGCATGCAGGCAGCCACTCTCTTTTGGAGCCATTCCGAGTGGGCGAGCAAATTTTTGGTTTCCATTTTCCTTCCTCCATGCTCCAAAAAAGAGAAAGAGGAGCTGCTTTCACAGTGTGGTCAGACTCCCCGCAAAAAGGGGATGCTTTGCACCCCATCTGGCTACACCACTGGGGAGGCCATATTTCCAAAACTGTAGGTAATATGGCCAAACTGATATTGTTTTTTTGAGATCCTCCAAATATTTTTTTTAAAAAACACTTTTCAGTCTTCTGGCAAGACATCATACACGCAATTGCGTCAAAAGCCCACATCCCCCTTACAGAAGCAAATGAACACCTAGGAAACCAAGTGCTCCCTGGATGGACTTTGCTCGGTTCCCCCAGGCAGCTCCACCTGGAAGGCAATAAAAGGGCTGACTGTTCCAATAACGCCTACCTATGAACATTGATATCTCTTGCTGATCTCTCGAGAATTTGGGGAGAACCAGAACTGTCCCTCCTTGTACAGCCTGCACCAAAGATTGACTGATGTGGGGGTGAACATGATACCCAGGAGAGATGCACATTTGAATCTCCAGCGAGTTTCGTGGGCGGTTTCTTGGCAGATCCCTTTCTCTAAAGCTCATGTGTATCTCAAGAGATTGTTGTGACGATAAAAAGAGGTGGAGGAGATCATCGCTTTGGGGGTGAATGCAGAAAGTCTCCAGATTGCACTTTATTTCAGTGATACCTCCCATGAGACTGGTCCGGTCCTGGAGGTTATTGTGCAAGGGATGGTTGGAGGGAAATTATTTTCTCTCTCACACAACACCAGATCCAGAAGACATCCACTAAAATGGAGTGTTGAGAAAATTAGGACAGAAAAAAGGAAATATTTTTTTGATCCAGTGTGTAATTGCACATTGATCCAGTACAATGTGGAACTCCTTGCCACAGGAAGTGCTGATGGCTCCTAGCCTGGATGACTTGAGAAGGGGATTGGACAGATCAAGGGAGGGATGAGATGTATGGAAATCATCTTACCAGTGAGTGGATGGAAGGGCCTGCTTCATGCAGCGGCTGATGGGTGTTGAATTGGTATGGGGGGCACCTCACACCTATCCCCATCTGTCACCTCCTGAACTGCCTTCTGCCTCGCTGCTGCCCCCTCCCCGCTCCGGAAAAGCATCACATTTTTCAGGGAGTCTTCTTGGTACTGCCTTTATAGGGAAAGCAGGAGGAGGAGGAAAGCTGTAGCATTTTCTATTATAGGCAGGGAGTTGACTAGATGACCTTATGGGTCCCTTCCAACTCTGTGATTGCGCTTGCTTCTCCTCCAGCTACCACTGTTGAAAACTATAATGACAAAATGGGGTTCAAGGGTCCCCTCTGATTATATTTCTACCCACAGCCCCTTGCCCCTCTCCAAGGCTGGCATGAGCAAATGCAGAGCTTTCTATCGTGGATAAACCAGGCAGCCTCTTCTCTACCAGCTTTCAGAAAGAGAGCAAAATCCATCATGATTTAATGTTGGTTGGCCTTTGAAGATTAATTCCTTATAACACTGATCCTTGGGTGGGAGAGACATTTGGGATATTCCGTTTGGGAATGGCTACTTAGAGGCCCATTTAGAGACCCACTTGGGCCTCGAAAGCAGGCTGCAAAATGGGAATCTGGTACGATTCATGCTGGGAGACGTAGTTCTTCCATTGATGGCATGGAAAGGGGGTTTGGGACTTTGGGTCTCATTTCTGGTTCCGTCAGGGAAATTCCTGTCATCTGGCAACCTTGGGTGGTCATTTGTGATGGTGCTGATCCTCATGTGCCAACTGTTCTGACCTGCGATTTGTACCTGTTCCGTGATGCCTGCAAGAGGTCCAAATTGAAGCCGTGTTCAGATAATGTATCTGCTGCACGAGAGAGCAGGTGTGGAATGCAACCCATTAGTTTCCACCTGGCTTTTTGAGACATCCCTTCTATTCTTTGCCAAATTGCTTCAGAGGCGGCTTCTTCTCCTTGCATTTTGGTTCAAAGCAACAATAGAACAGATTATTTTAAATGGGAACAGAAATGCAACTGAAAGAATACAAAATACTCCTGCTTCCAGGAGGACAGAATCATTCCCTGCCCTTCTACTCAATCACTCTCAGTGGGTCTAACAGTCAGGCAATCCTAACCAATTTAGGCTGGCACCACTCATCCATCTACCCGTTCCTGCAGTGGCATGGGGAGGCAGATATGTGTCTGTGCGCTGGCCAAACACCCCAATCCCAGGAGTTGTGCAGAAGTGCCATAACCCCTAGGTATCTTGTGCCTGACTTGTGCCAGGACTTGTGCCAGCCTAGGTTTCTTGTGCCTGACTTATGCCATGACTTGTGCCAGCCTAACTCCTAGGTATCTTGTGCCTAACTTGTGCCAGCCTAACCCCTAGGTATCTTGTGCCATGACTTGTGCCATCCTAATCCGTAGGAATCTTGTGCCTGACTTGTGCCATGACTTGTACCAGCCTAACCCCTAGGTATCTTGTGCCTGACTTGTGCCAGGACTTGTGCCAGCTTAACTCCTAGGTATCTTGTGCCTGACTTGTGCCAGGACGTGTGCCAGCCTCACCCCTAGGTATCTTGTGCCTGACTTGTACCAGCCTAACCAGAGGTTAGGATTGTGCTGCCAGCGTCATAGACTGGAAAGGATCTAACAGGTCATCTAGTCCAAATCCCTGCCTGTAGCAGGAAATCCTCCTGGAGCATCTCCGACAGGTGCTTGTGGAGTCTCTGCTTGAAGATCCCCAGTGAAGGAGAGTCCACCACATCCCTTGGCTACCTAGGATGTGGTAGCCATCAAGAATTACTTCCTGATATACCTCTTCCTTAGTGTGATCTCAGATTATGATTCCTTTACTTACTTTCTATGCTATGAAAAAAATTCAAGAAATTCAGATTTTCATTCCACTTCTGGCAAAGTGAAGGGGGTGTCAGAAGAGTTTCATCTGCTTAAAACCCATGGCATTTGATGATCGCGAGCTCTTCCCATCCTTAAGGCTGCCTGAGGCCTCTATGACTCCTTTCCAGGATGTCTGATGAAAATGGTGATGCACTACCCAACTTTAGAAGTGGCTGCCTTGATTTTTAAAAAACTGGAATTGGAAATTTTTTCTCCTTGTTATTTCCTTTCTTCCTCTCGTTGCTCCTCATTTCATTAGAAAGTTCCCGCAGCACTCTTCCAACTAGCGAGCTCCCAGAGCGGCTTCCGAAATCAGGAAAAGCATAGATGAAATTCAATTGCCGGTCATAAAATTACACAGCTGAGCGAGGCCAGAAGCAGAGAGGATCAAACCAGCACTCTGGAACCAACGAGGGGATGGGGTGGCAGGCTTGAGGAAATGGGGGGCTTAGTTCAGCGGGAGCGCAGCCCCTTATTGCATTCATTCCCTGACAGAGTCTCCAGGAAAGGCTGGGGAAGACCCCCCCAACCTTATATCGGAAGGGCCAGAGTTGAAGAGTGTTTTCCAGGACATGCCCTCTTTTATAGCCTTCTGCCCTTGTAATTAATAACTTGCATGTAATAATTTTAAATTTAATAATAAATAGTATAGTGACTATAGTTCACATCCACATCCAAATCAACCACATGAAAGCAAGCTGTCTGTCTGCCTGTCTGTCTGCCTGTCTACCCTGCTACAGGCAGTTGGTTGGATTATATGACCTTCTGGCCCCCAAATCCAGAGTAACTACGGGAGCACGTAAGAGACTTTACGTGCACCTGTAGTTACCGCACCACCTAGTGAAAACCTATGGGAAATTCATATTGCAATCCAGAGTAAGTTGTTCTTACACCGGAGCAAGGACTCCCTGTAGTTTCTCTGGATTTTGCCCTAGGTCCCTTCCAACTATGACTATGGCTGCAATCCTAAAGACACTTTCCTGGGAGTAAGACCCATTAAATACAGTGGAGTTTACTTTTGAGTAGACATGGTTAGGATTGTGCCCTATGTCTGTCTATCTGTCCCAATCTAGAGATAGAAATATATGAGTGTTTTTAGCTTTTATTTTGTCGTGTCCTACATTTTTCATGGATGTCCTACATTTTGGGTCTCCAATCCTCTTTTTCATTTATGACATCTGGTCACTCTAGGGAGCAGGCTGTTCTTTGGAGCACATGGGGTCTCAAATGGATTTAAGGCTTCTGCCTTGTTTTTTTCATATGATTGACAGAGTTATTGATGACTTTCTCCTTGAAACCATTCAGTTAGTATTCGGCAATTAACCTGCAGAACTCCTTGCCACAGGATGTGGTGATGTCACCTATCCTGGATATTCTTAAAAGGAGTTTAGATAGATTTCTGGAGGAAAAACCCACCACAGGTTACAAGCCATTAAGGGGATTTGGAACCACCTGATTTCTAAAAGTAGAGCATCTCTGAATACTGGATGCAAAAGCATGGCAAGATGATATAGGGGTCGTGAGTGCTCCCAGAGGTGGTGGACCCACCTGGTGGGCCACTCAGTGATCCAGGAAGCTGGACTAGATGGGACCTCAGCCTTCTCTTCTTTTTGATGTTCTGATGAGTTTATCCCTGAATGGTTTGCCCTTATTAGTTCACATCCAGCCTGATTATAATTGGTTCTGGTGTGAAGATTCAGCATTGATGTTGAGAATGAAAGAACATTTAATGAGCAAATCCCTCCTCAAGGAGGAGACCAAGAAGACAGGCACTTGGGACCGGAGGCCGTGCACCCAATTAGGGTGCCACCAAACCCAAGAAGATCAAAGCTGAAAAAATGTTCCTTCTGAGCAGCAGCATAGCCAGTGGGTGGGGGGCAGTCAGAAGAAGCGAGCAGGGGTCCCTCCCCTTCGGAGCCATTTCAGGTAGGGAGAAGAATGGCGACCCCTTGCGTGCTTCCTCCAGGACTGACTGCCCCACCCCTCTCTAGCTATGCCACCTCTACAGAGTGCAGCTTAGGGCACAATCCAGAGTAACTACAGGGAGTCCTTGCTCCGGTGTAAGAACAGTTTACTCTGGATTGCAATATGAATTTCCCATAGGTTTTCACTAGGTGGTGCGGTAACTACGGGTGCACATAATGTCTCTTACGTGCTCCTGTAGTTACTCTGGATTGTCGGGATAGTTAGTCTTCCAAACACATGACAGATTCTTTGGCCACACACCATATAATGAAATACCCCACAAAGCATAGATGAACTCTGAAGTAGGTGCTTCCTCTGAAGTTGCTGAGAGATTTGGTACTAATAGTAGGTTTGATCCAGGGATTGGAACTTGGATCTCTCCGGCTGAATTCCTAGCTCTAACCACTGTGCCAGATTGTCGCATTCATCATCACCTTGTTATCATCCCTCCTTTTCCAGGGTGTTCTAAGAGCCATTTTGTTTGCTATTTCTCCCTCCTGCCCTTGATCTGCCTTTTCACTGTTTCAGCGGTTCCTTGACTTGTTTTTAATGCAGTTGGCTGTTTTAATTCACATAGCAAAGAAAGCTCTAGCATCTCCACCCCCCACCCAACAAAATGGCATCTGTTTCCACAAAATTGACGCGGGGCTCACCGAAACACGGCACACGTCAACACACGCCTGCAGATAACGCAATCTGTGGTTTGTCCCCAGGAGTGAAGAAATTGCCGAGCGACAGATTTGAGTCCTAATTTGTGATTCTGGCTAGTCCAGGTGGGCTCGTTTGAGGGGCTCTTGCAGATCAGAGCATCTGGCCTGTGTCTGTCGTGGGCAGCTGTCCTGGAAGTGTGGGGGACTTTTGGGGGGTTAGGAACAGGCAGTTTGCCAGAAAAAAAATCTCTCCACTGCAGCCGAAAGCTGCTAATCAGAACCCAGCGTGGCAATGCCGCCTAATCTCTGCTCCTCGCTGTTCACAGTTGTGTTAGTTTTCTGCGCAGCGTGTGTGGAAACAGGAGGGGGTTTGGGGGCTGCCACTGCCAGACGGTGTGATTCTTGAACAACTGGATTGTACGCATGTAGGAATGTGGTGGGGAGAAGAGAGAAAACTTGTTGCTCTCTGTTTACTCTTCCACAAGCCTCTTTCTACACACTCTGGATGGCAAGATCCGGTGCTGAGATGCCCACGTAGAAAACCCTGAGTACTAGAGAGTTGCTTTCATGGGGTGGATTTTGAATTGAATGATGATGATATGCCAATGGGTTTATTTTTACTTAATAATTTTTACTTAATTGCACTACTTTACACAACAATTGGTTTATGATACATTTCTTATTATGCTATAGTAAACTTAGGGCGCCATCCAGAGTAACTGCGTGGAGTCCTTGCTCCGTTGTAAGAACAATTTGCTCTGGATTGCAATATGAATTTCCCATAGGTTTTCACTAGGTAGTGCAGCAACTATGGGTACACATAAAGTCTCTTGCATGCTCCCGTAGTTACTCTGGATTGTAGGGTTAGACTCAATACTGACCTATTCGCAGACTGGCTGTCCCACCTCTACGTATACTAACTTGGCCATAGATTTTTCCTTTCTTCTTTTGGTGCTTCTAGAGGAGTGTAGGTTGGTCATGTCAATAGGTTGGTGGTTCAAGAGCCAAGTACTGCAAGACAAGGTGAGCTCCCTTCCTTAGCCCAGCTCCTGCCAGCCTAGCAGTTCAAAAGCACGTAAATGCACCTAGATAGTTACCACCTCATTAACAGTGTTTCATGTGCATGGGGCCACATGTCTATGGAGGCATCTTCAGACAACACTGGCTCTATGGCTTAAGAAACGGGGATGAGCAGTGCTCCCTAGAGTCGGCCACGACAAGCAGGACAACCTGCAGGGGACCCCTTTACCTTTACTTTCTTTCAAACTTGTCGATTGTATTATTTTCCTTAGGCTGCTCCATGCCTCTTTTGACCATTTGTCTTTTAAAGTGGGTTCTACCTGGAAGACAAGTCTTGGGCGGCTTGTTTGGGATCGACAACCACACAGACAAATACCGTCAATTGATGCTCTATTATTTGACTGCCATCAAATAATGTCAGATATTCTACCCGGTGATGGATGCACTGCTAGCAACTCTGTAAAACTGCCTTTTGGGTTTTTTAAGCCCTGACCTTCTTATTTAACATTGTCATGCCATGCTCATCCCTGATTCAGCCGCGAGCCAGCGCTGTCTGAAGATGCCTCTGTGGTCACGTGGCCAGCATGGCGCAAGGAACACTGTTTAGCTTCCCACTGAAGTGGTACCTATTTATTTACTCGCATTTTCATGCTTTCAAACTGCTAGGTTGGCAGGAGCTGGGCTAAGGACAGGCGCTCGCACCGTCTTGGTGCACCCGGGTCTTGAACTGCTGACATGCCGATCTTCATATTGACAGGCACAGGCACACATAAATCCTAACCACTAATCCACTGCAACCCTTAAAATAAAGACAGGGCTCTAAAAGAGTGAGGAGGACTCCTGGATGCTGGCTGAGAAGCTCCCCAATAAGAAAGAAGGCACACGAGGCACATGAAAAAGGCATGACTGAGATGCACAAAATTATGTATGGTATGGCAAGAGAGGAAAAAGGGATGTGCTTTACCCTCTTTAGCAACCAAAACTTTGTATTGAGAGAGCCAGAACAGACCAAACTATTTCTTAACCTTTTAATCTGTGGAACTCCTTGCCACAGGATATGAATGGGCCTAAGGGCGCAATCCAGAGTAACTATGGGGAGTCCTTGCTCTGGCATAAGAACAATTTGCTCTGGATTTCAATATGACTTTCCCATAGGTTTTTTCTAGGTGGTGCAGTAACTACGGGTACACATAATGTCTCTTATGTGCTCCCGCAGTTACTCTGGATTGTAGGGTAAGCCACTGTTTTTAACACCACTCTTAAATTAAAAAAAACCCACTTTCCCTACAATCCAGAGTAACTGCGGGAGCACATTACGTGCACCCATAGTTACTGCACCACCTAGTGAAAACCTATGTGAAATTCATATTGCAATCCAGAGTAAATTGTTCTTACACTGGAGCAAGGACTCCCCGTAGTTACTCTGGATTGCGCCCTTTTTGTATTTTATTTGTGTCTTGGTGGTCTTGTTTGCAGGGGGGAGGTGAACTATCAATCTCTTAAGTAAATTCGGGGGAAGGCAGCTTCCTCAGTCCCAAATTTGTTCCCTGGGGTGGCTGCTGTCTCTTCCTTCGGCTTCTGGTGGAAATATTGATGCTGATCTCAGTTCAACATCTCTTAACAAATCTCCCTCCTCATCCTCTCTTTTCTCTACATTTCCCTTTTTTTAGACAAGGGGCAACGCTTGTCTTCCTTAAACTTTTTTCCAATACGGTGATTCATTCTCCTCTTTCCCTGTCGGTTTTTGAAGGTATTTTTAAACCTCTCAAATACCATTTCTCCTGCAGCAGACTGTGTAAATTTAGCCTGTTGCCTCCCTGCTTGTCTTCCTTTCTCTCTTGCAAAGGCTCCTTTGGGGGGGGGGGGGGAGAGAGTGCGCCTGGTTGCATCCGCTGGGAAGCAGCAAACTCTCACCTCCTCTTCCAATCAATCAAGGAAATCAATTGATTAGTAATTTGGCAGCCAGCTGTACGAAAACAACAACAACAAAAAACCTGTTGCTTCTTGGCGCCCAGATTGGTGCCCATTCCAAGGCACTTGATTGCTTCTGTTCCAGGCTCCCCCGGCATTGAAGAACCAACAGCGTGTCTCCGAATCCTTTCGGATTTGTAGAATCTTAGAAATGGGAAGGATCCACAAGGTCATCTAGTCTAACTCCTCATACGGCAATCTGTTCTGCTGCCGAACTGTCCTGACCATCAAGGATTTCTTCTTGATGTCCAACTAGAATCTGATCTCTTGTACTTATTTATCGAGTATTTATTTAGCGTATGGCTGCAGTGATTTATTTTGTTTATTTAACAAATGGCACTGATCTAGTTCTACTCTCAGAGGCAGTGAAAATAAAGCTATTCCTTTTTCCATACAATCACCCTTAGGCCTCTGAAGAGTTTGATCATATTCATCAACATCCCCTGTGTGCATCAACCTCCCATGTGCCTCAACGTCCCATGCGCATCAACCCACCATATGCAACATCCCCTCATGTGCAACATCCCCCCATGTGCAACATCCCCCTTGCGCAACATCCCTCGTGCGCATTGTTCCCCATGAGCATCAACCTCTCCATGCTCAAAATCTTCCCAACCTTCCCTTCAAGTTCCCCCAACCTTCCCTTGCAGATCTCCAGCCCTCTGATCATCCTCATCCCTCTCCTCTGAACCTGCTCGTTCGGCTTAGGATGCAATCCTTAAGACACTTTCCTGGGAGTAAAACCCATTTGCCTAGAATTGGACACAGTACAGTTTCCAAATGAAGAAAAGTGTCCATCACACAAATAGCTGCAACGGTTTTTACTAAGAAATCAGATATATGTTGGCCAGGGTGACCATATGTCATAACTGAAACAGAGAACAAGGCACCCCAAATATAGGACACCCAAGAAAAATGTAGGATATAAAATAAAAGCTAATGAGCACAATCCTAACCATGTCTACTCAAAAGTAAGCCCCATTATGTTCAATGAGTCTTATTCCCAGGTAAGTGTCTTTAGGATTGCAGCCAAAAACACTCATATATCGCTTTCATGTGGTTAATTTAAACACTGTGTTACTTATTAAATTTAAAACTATTCGCATAAATTTATTACATACTAGCGAAATGTACCCACGTTGCAGGAGTAAAATACCCCTTGTGTTCCATCTCCCCATTGCGCAGCATCCCCCCATTACACATCATCTCCCCATTACACATCATCCCCCGTTATGCATCAACATCCCCTGCGCATCATCCCCCATGTGCATCGTCCCCCATTACGCATCAACATCCCATGCGCATCGTCCCCATGTGCATCGTCCCCCATGTGCATCAATATCCCATCCGTACCAACATCCCATGTGCAACATCCCTTCATGCAATTGTTCCCCATGCGCAACATCCCCCATGTGCATCAACATCCCATGTGCAACATCTCGCCATGCCCAATATCCCCCCTTGCACAACATCCCCCATGCACATTGTACCCTCATGCTCATCGTATCCTGTGAGCATCAACCCCTCCCATGTGCACCCACCCTCCCAGTGCATCAGGCACTGGGCGCCAAATTGGCTGAATGTTGTTCAGTCTGTATTCAATGTTATGTATAGGACAGAAACATTTTGCACCCCTTTTCAGCCCCTTAAGGGTTAAATTTCTCAACATCAGTTCTTGGTGAATGTTGATGTCCCAGAAGGAACACCCTCCCCAAATTTAACGCTTCTAGGTCCAGCGGTTTTGGCTGGGTGTTGGTGAGTCAGTGAGTGAGTAAGGGAGTGAGTGAATCAGTCAGTGACTTTTCATTTTTATATACAGTGGTGCCGCACATAAAGAGCTTAATTCGTTCCAGAGGCCTGCTCTCTAAGTGAAAAGCTCTTTAAGTGAAGCAGATTTTTCCACAGGAAATAATGGAAACTCAGACGGTTGGTTCCACCACTCCCAAAATATTCATATAAAAATATTAACTGGATATAAAAATGATGACAAAACACTGGAATTGAATTCGAAACATGCATTCAGTGTGCATGATCCTATGAAGTCTACTTAGCAATCCTAAAGTCACTTTCCTGGGAGTAAGCCCCATTTAACACAGTGGGGCTTACTTCTGGGTAGACATGGTTAAGAGGCTGCAATCAAAGACACTTTTCTGGAAGACTTACCTGGGCTGCTGCTGGAGGTTCAAGGTGGTTGGTGGGGAACTTGGGGGCAGTTAGAGGCAGCAGTGCTGGCCAGCAGCCCTTTTAAAGAGCCTCCATGCGGAGCGTCAGGGCTACATAGCACATGTGCCCATAGCACGCTTGCTTGTTAAGTGAGGCGGAACTTGTTATGTGAAGCAAGATTTCTTGAAATTTTTGCTCATTATGTGAAACGCTTGTTAAGCGAGGTGCTTGTTTAGCGAGGTACCACTGTATATAGAAAAGTCATTAATTACAAGAAGGCTGTGTACTGCCTGCTCACAAGGAAAACAATATTTTTTTCTAGGACACAAGGCTAGAAAAGAGGATATGTCCTGGAAAAAGAGGACATGTTGACTCAATGCATTAAAAACGCCACAATCTGCATGTTGTCTGATTTGGTGGTTTACAAGTGTGCAAGGACCAGCTCTGGCAGTGCTTACTGATTCAGATCCTTGGTGCATTTGCTCCGGGATTATGCAGTGTGTATCATAAAAGGATGTTTCAGACAAGCTTTGACGCTGTTATGTCCCAAACAGCTCCTTGCTTGCTGGCACATTGGGTTCTTGTGCTTAACCACATGGGGTTAACCACTCTTTCTCCAAACCATCTGCTCAATGAAACCAGCTGATCAATGCTCAGCTTAATATAATTTTAGTGCATGCAGAGGGGCAGCAAGCAACCTCCCCTGGGACCCATTAGCAAATCATCAGGCTGAACTCCAGCCCTTGGTTGGACTTCCTGAGTTCACTTCCCCTTGCATTGCATTCCCCCCCAACATTAACATGCGCTGGGTTTGCCTACTCCTTGGACAGCATTTAATCAGAAAGAGCGACAGGCCAAGATTGATTTTGTGGAAATAAATTGGCAAGGGTCGATGTCCTTTGCCCATCCGCCCTCCCCATTATGCTGGCTCTGAACTCAAGGAGGCTTCATGTTCTTCCCTTGATTGGCACCTGAAGAATTTGGCAGAAGATTTGGGTCCAAAATGAATTTTCAAGAACTACAGAGTGGCATCACTAGGGTTTGCATCACCCGGTGCGGGAGGCTAGGGTGTTACCCCAGTAAAGCGGGTATGTGTTCGGCCTTCTCAGAAATGCACTTTTTCTTATGGGAATTACAGCACAATCCTAACCATGTTTACTCAAAAGTAAGCCCCATTGTGTGTCTTTAGGATTGCAGCCTTAACCTTTGCATTTGAAGTCAAGCAGTTGGACACTGATCACTCCGAGCGTCCTGCAGTCTTTCCCAGCGTTAACTATCTTGCAGGGGAATCGGATCGGAGTCCTGTAGCCCTTGATCAAGGGCTCCCCTCCTCCTTGCTCTGGGTCCATTCTGAAGACATAGATTGGTCTTTGAGTTGCAATGAAAATAAATCCACAAAGTCAATCCATGCTGTGATCCTCAGCCCAGGTAATGAATTGGAAGCCTTGCTTTGGCTGCAGAGGGAACGCGTTTATTTTTCACAGTAACCAAGGAGCCTATAGGTCTTTGGATTACATCCTGATAAAAAAACCCGGCACATGTATATCTGACATTGCTGAGCTGCTGATGAAAGAAGATGCTGGCGGAATGAATTCGGTGATAAAGGCTGCAATCCTAGCCATCTTAGGATGGGGAACAGACAGACCCATAATCAAGGGATGTGGACTGTTAAATCAAAGCATTCCTAGTAGTTTGATCTCCCAGTTTGTGATGGTTACTCCCACTGGAGCAGATTCTCTGACCTTTCCTTTGCTGTTGCCCTTAGATAATGTCTTTGCTCTGTCCTCCTCACAGATGGAAAGGTAGCTCTTTTAAATCCAGCTGTTCTGGACCCTATGAGTTGAACTCCTCTATGTTGCTTCTGCTCCGAAAGTGCCGCAGGCAGTCTCTCTCCTGACCTGTGAAGCCTCCATCAAAGCAAGGGTGAGGACATGTGTTGCTTGATGACAGCACAAGCGCCTCCGTCAGAGGAGCCATAAGTGCCCCTTGGCGGTGGTTGGTTCAGTCAGCAAAGTACACTTAACTCATTTTGACCTGCTACTCTGTTTGCAACACAAGATGGACTTTTCTTCTAGAAATCTATCCAGTCCCCTTTTAAAGGCACTAAGGCCAGACACCATCACCATCACATCCAGTGGCAAGGAGTTCCACAGGCTAATGACACTCTGGGATAAAGAATTACTTAAAAAACACACATAATTTTAGAATTCTATTTATTTGTGTTCTTTGTACACAGGGCACAATCCAGAGTAACTACGGGAGCATGTAAGAGACATTACATACACCCGTAGTTCCTGTACCACCTAGTGAAAACCTATGGAAAATTCATATTGCAATCCAGAGTAACTTGTTCTTACTCTGGAGCAAGGACTCCCCGTAGTTACTCTGGATTTCACCCTTAATAATTTTTTTAAAAAAAGAATTTCTTTGGTCTGTTCTAACTCTCCCAACTCTAGCCACCCTGAGTACCCTTTTAGGAAGAAAGGTGGGATATAAATCAAATCAATAAATATATTTTAGGATTTCTCCCACTTCCACCCGACTAAAGGAGTGGCTGGCTGGACGCCAGACTATGGCTCATGGAGCGAGCACAAAGCTCTGCAGCAAGGCCAAGGTGATCATATGTCATAACCACAAAAGAGGACAAGCTCCCCAAATTGTAGAACACCCCCCAAAAATCTCAGACATGATAAAATATGCTGGAAATCAGACTAGACTGGTTAGATGGTCTGACACTTCCTATGTTCACAGTTAGGTTCCATGTGCAAATTCCACGATTTAGGTCCAGTAGGAAATGGGGGATGATGTGCAATGAGGGGATGGGACGCAGAGTGGATGGTGCATGGAGAGGTATTTTACTCCTGTAACATGGGCACATTTCGCTAGTAATGTAATAAAAATAGATAGATAGATAGATAGATAGATAGATAGATAGATAGATAGATAGATAGATAGATAGATAGATAGATAGACAGACAGATAGATTGATTGATTGATTGATTGATTGATTGATTTGTTTATTGGCCAAGTATGATCTCCATACCCGGAATTTGGCTTCGGCAACAGCTGCATACATACAAACACCAACTCATAAATAACAAACAGTACATACAAAACATACAATCAGATAAGAACACTGCAGAACTGCCCATTGTTGTATAAAGTCGTGCAAATAGGTAAAAATCATAACATAAACCCATTGTCATATTATAATATAACTTATGGTTTTGTGCAGTAAAGTTAAATTTTGCACCTCTTTCCTGTGGCTGCTGCAACATCTATACCAGAAAGGAGCACCAGAGGCATACAGCTAGCCTTTCTTTGCAAAGCTCCTTTTTGAATTGTTAATTAACATTTTATAGTCCAATCATGTTGTGCTCTTAATTACAGTGTTCATAATTATTTTGATTTTCTCCCAAAGAGTGAGCAGACGTTTTCCTCTTATGTTCGCCCAAGTCAAGTTGTTGGCAAGGAAACAAATGGGGGAAGGGGACTTGGGGGGTTGTGTGTTCGCCCAAGTCCAGTTTATCACTGTGAATTGTTGGAGGATCTTTGTGGTCTTACGGATATACAGTGCAATCCTTTTTGTGTCAGCTCAGAGGTAAGTTGTATTGTGTTCAATGGGTCTTACTCCCAGGAAAGTGTCTTTAGGATTGCACCCTAAGCCAAACGAGCAGGTTCAGAGGAGAGCGATGAGGATGATCAGAGGGCTGGAGAACTACAAGGGAAGGTTGGGGGAATTTGATGAATATGATCAAATTCTATTTAGACCAAGCGTCTCCAAACCCCGGCCTGGGGGTGGTTGTGGTGGTGGTGGTGGTCAGATGCAGCCCATAGCAAACCTCTTACTGGCCTGCGTCTAGTCTCTGACCCAGTTGAACAAACATAACTGGAGTTGTGACAGTGTGGTACGGGTATGGGGGTGCTATTTGTGTTTTTTAATTTCTCTGCTGTGTGTTGGTACTTACAGAAATTTGAGCCCATCGATTCATCAATCTATCTCTAAAGCATTTAATGTATCTAATATATTTAAATTTTATATTTTCAGTATTTGTGCCAGATATTTGATGTGGCCTCTTGACCGAAAACTTTAGAATCCCCTGAGCTAGACGGCTCTTGAGTCGTTACACCAAGATCTTTCCAGCCTTAATTTCTTCCAAGTAGAAGTGCAAGGAAGGGATGTGCATTTTACTCGACACAAACATGGGTGTATCGTGAAGTTCTTGTGCCACAACGATTCATGTTGTATTGCTCTTAACTGAACGGAGTGAGTGAACAATAATGAGCTCCCTCTCAGGCTCTTGCCATACTGGAGAGCAAAATCTTCGGTCTCCTCTGGTTTGACTGGTTAAATCTTTAACTGGTGAGGCATGGCCTTGTTGGTAATGGTGCCATTTTGTGCATAGTTTACTTTTAATAAGCTGCTTCCTGGTAACATTGTTGGAAAAGAAACCTGCATCATAAATGAACTCAGGCAGCACACTTACAGCAGGGCCTTTCCATGGCATCTTGTTTCAGCCTCTTTTGATCTATGCACACTTGTGCATTGAATCCGTGTGTCACTTGTGCATCTTTTGATCCGTTTGTCACTTGCGCATTGAATCAGTGTGGTGTCAGAGTCTTGATCATAACTTAAAAGTACTACTTTTCACAGGACCAGCCCAAGAACTCCAGACACCTGAAACAGCATGTCAGATGCTGCTCTCCTTACCTGTTGTGGGTAAGGACACTTAAAAGGATACTATTGTGTTTAAAAGAATTCAATTCACCTGGCCATTTATTACCCCAGGCCATGCAGGTGATGGACTCTCCCTCACTGGGGATCTTCAAGCAGAGGCTTGACAAGCACCTGTCAGAGCTGCTCTAGGAGGATTTCCTGCTACATGCAGGCGGTTGGACTAGATGATCTACTGGGTCCTTCCAGCTCTAGGATTCTAGGATTCTTTTGATGATACAGTACAAGTTGTGTTTTCTACTATCCTCTTTTATCAGAAAGTATGTTATGCCACTGTTAAGGGACCTCCAACGCAGTGGCTGTTTAGCAGAAGGGGGTGGTTGTAGGTCCTGCAAGAGCAGATACTGGCCTCCCCTTTCAATAACCCAATTAATAGATAAATAAAAATAAAAATAAATAAATAATTTTTTTCTTTTCCAGAATAAAGTATTGAATGTCGATGGCGTGAAAGTGAAGTTGCAGGTAAGGTTGACTCCATTTGCTTCCCATTTTGGCACACTGAGAGGACTGGTCCCAGTTGAGCATTTTGCCTCGGCTAACTGTGCCTCTGCCTCTGGGCAAAACCCAGAAGATGGATGTGACTGCCTTGTGCCCCCCCCTTGGCGTAGGCACCTGGGGCTGGTACCCTCCAGGTTCCACCTGAGTTCTTCCTATGCCCTTTCTCACTGAATAGGGAAATTGTGCGCCTCCTGATTTATTTATTGTATTGATGTTTTGAAGTAGTGTCTGTTTTGTTTTGCACTCTTTCCAAATGCAAACTTTAAACACGTGCAATTATTTCCTATTTAAAATGCGCCTGGGAGGAAGCAATTAACTCCACGCTCCCTGGATCTCTGGGCTTTGCAATCATTCTGTTGGCAACTCCACTCCCTGCAGAACGGCAAGAGAACAGGTTGCTCGGTGGAAAATGCAGCAGTCTATTAAAGGCTGATAGATCTAATTACGAGGGCATCTTTCCGACTGTCTGTCGCATGGATTTTTCCAATCCAGGGATGCCCTCAAGGCTCTTGGTCAAGTCAAACCGGGATTTGGCACTACTTTCTGCTGGGTCAAGGGATGGCACATCTTTGCTTGGGGGAAAAAATGCATTACTCATGTCACCTTTTCTCTATTATTATCTCTTATCAGCCTCCTTCTGTCGGCTGCAGAAATTAATCACTTTCTAAATTGATCGGACCTTTTGCTGCCTTGTTAAAAATAACACTTTCCAGAAGCTGCTGCAATGATGGAGATGATAGTTTGACTTTGCTTTTGTTTTCAAGGAAGAAAATGAAACTTATCATCATTCTTTCTATCTTATCCTAACTTTTCTGAGCAGTTACTAATGCTTTATTCAGCCTATAATTATTCTGTGGAACTCCTACCCACATGGTTTGGGTCTGGGTGCTTTTTTAAGAAGGATTGGATAGTTTTGGGAGATAGGTCCATCACAAATATCAAGCATCGATGGACATCTGCAACATCCTGGTTTAGAAGTAGGAAACTCCAGAAGGCCAGATGAAAGGTAGTGGCAATAGGAGCCAAGGCATTTGTGGTCTTGAGTGCTCCAAGAGACGTCTGTGAGATACGGGAAGCTGGACAAGATGGTCCCTGCAGCAGATCCAGTGGGCTCTTTGGATGTTCTTATCACTCTAAAAAAAAGAAATTGTTTTTATCTGGATCCACACAAGGCTTAACGATCTTCAATGGAGCGTAGGGTGCAATCCAGAGTAACTACGGGGAGTCCTTGCTCCGGTGTAAGAACAACTTGCTCTGGATTGCAATAGGAATTTCCCATAGGTTTTCACTAGGTGGTGCAGTAACTACAGGTACACGTAATGTCTCTTACGTGCTCCAGTAGTTACTCTGGATTGCAGGGTTAGTTTCCGACTCTTGTTATGGCTTCTGCTTAACTGAGGAGAGAAGCATATTTCCAAGTGGGAGCTCATATTCAGCTATAGAAAATCAGTTTTCCATCTTGGCCCTGGAGCAGTGTATCTACCTGGTGACTGTTTGCTGGAGGCTTCTTCAAACAGGTATTCCTGTTTGGATTGGGAGCCCTTTGGGGGGCAGAGAACCATCATCCCAATTCTTTTTAGCTACCTAGCCTACTTTATAATTCTTTCCTTAAACCAGAAGGGGAAGAGAGAGAATAATGCAGAATTCCCTTCTGGCCTTCTTGGAACATCTGAAGTTTGTCTTTCTGTACCATTAATATTTTTTTGAAACTGTAATGGCCCTATAAGAAATTTAAATGCATGAACACACACACACACAGAGAGAGAGAGAGAGAGAGAGAGAGAGAGAGAGAGAGAGAGAGAGAGAGAGATCTGCTTAGATTTGGGGAAAAAATAAAAATATCACAGATAACTGAAAGGCCTGGGACTGGGTGACCAGATGCGAAACCCAAAATTCCTGAACCCCAAGGCCAAAATTCCTACTCGCTGAAAAAAATGGCCAAAAATGTATTTTTTTGTTTTTCTGTTTTTGGACTATAACTTTTGCTAGGAAGGAGATATCTCCAAACTGATTTTTGCATTGGATTCTGCTCTTCAATACGAATCCAATGACATATGGCATGACGGGGTACTGTGCACTATCACAAAGTTTCAAAATGAAGCCAAAATGTAGGACACCCAGACAGGAGGATAAAAATCTGGACAAATCCGGGTTTTTCCAGTCATCTGGTAACCCTGGGCCCTGGGAGAAACCTAGTTCAGGCACAGTTGGAAATTCCTGTATGACAGGAGAATTCCCACCTTGTGTTTTTTGTTTCCCAAAAAGAGTAGAAATTGGCCAGCCTTTCCCTCCCTTGGTTGCCAAATCTGGGCATTGACGTCCTAAATTGCTTTTGTTTTTGTTTTTCTGAAACTGACTTCTTCCTCATGAATTTTCTTGCTCACTTCCATTCTCAGATCTGGGACACAGCTGGCCAGGAACGGTTTCGCAGCGTCACGCATGCCTACTACCGAGATGCCCATGGTAAACACCCCTTGGTATTTTTTGCTCTCTGATCTGTGTGCAATGTCGAGGAAAGAATCCATGCTTCCTGATAGCCAAAATGTAGAACTTTATTGGCTTCCATTTTAAATACTGTATTAGGTTAAAAGTCTTTTCCCAGTATTTAAAAGTATTTTCCCAGCCTCCATTATTGGTGAAAATACAGCATCCCTTCATTGGTGATAAGTGGCTTCTTAAATCCTGTTTGGTTCGCAGTTGAGATTGATGCTGTCCAACCAGGACAGGACTGGTTGACTTGGGTTATCGACTGGCAACAGGCACCCACCTCAGTCCTCTACCTTGACTCCTACTTCCTAGTTTGGAAAAGAAAGAGGAGGATGAAGCATAGGATTGTAGAGTGGTAGGCTAGAGTGGCAGTGGGGAGGAGACAAGAATGGTAAAGTGATAAGCTGGAGTGGAAGAGGAAATGAGAAAGAGAAAGGCACTATAGGCTAGAGTGGAAGACGAAGTGAAGAGGAGAGTTGAAAGGTAGGCTAGAGTGGAAGAGGAAGTAAGGAAGAGAGGAGAGAGGTAGACTAGAGTGGAAGAGGAAGTGTGGAGGAGAGCAGAGAGGTAGGCTAGAGTGGAATAGGAAATCGAGGACTGTAGAGAGGTAGACTAGAGTGGAAGAGAAAGAGTGGAGGAGAGTAGAGAGGCAGGCTAGAGTAGAAGAGGAAGCAAGGAAGAAAGGAGTTGAAGGCTAGAATGGAAAATGGAGCAAGGAAGAGAGTGGAAAGGTAGGCTAGAGTGGAAGAGGAAGTATGGAGGAGAGCAGAGAAGTAAGCTAGAGTGGAAGAGGAAGCGAGAAGAAGAGTGGAGAGGTAGACTAGAGTGGAAGAGGAAGTGTGGAGGATATCAGAATGGTAAGCTAGAGTGGAAGAGGAAGTGAGGAGAAGAGTAGAGAGGTAGACTATAGTGGAAGAGAAGTGAGGAAGAAAGGAGCTGAAGGCTAGAATGGAAGACAGAGCAAGGAAGAGAGTAGAAAAGTAGGCTAGAGTAGAAGTATGGAGGAGAGCAGAGAGGTAAGCTAGAGTGGAAGAGGAAGCGAGGAGAAGGGTTGAGAGGTAGACTACAGTGGAAGAGGAAGCGAGGTAGAGAGTAGAGTAGAGAGGTAGGCTAGAATGGAAGAGGAAGTATGGAGGAGAGTAGAGGGGTAGGCTAGCAGAGGTAGACTATAGTGGAAGAGGAAGTGAGGAGGAGAGTAGAGAGGTAGACTAGAGTGGAAGAAGAAGTGTGGAGGAGAGCAGAGAGATAGGCTAGAGTGAAAGAGGAAGCGAGGAAGAAAGGGGTTGAAGGTTAGAGTGGAAGATGAAGCGAGAAAGAGTAGAGAGGTAGGCTAGAGTGGAAGAGGGAGTATGGAGGAGAGTAGAGAGGTAGGTTAACATGGAAGAGAAAGTGAGGAGGAGAGTAGAGAGGTATATTAGAGTGGAAAAGGAAGCGTATTGGAGAGTAGAGGCAGGCTAGCGAAGAGGAAGCAAGGAAGAAAGGAGTTGAAGGCTAGAATGGGAAGATGAAACGAGGAAGAGATTATAGTGGTAGGCTAGAGTGAAAGTTTGTGGAGAGTAGAGAGGTACTGGTATGCTAGAATGGAAAAGAAAGTGCAGATGGAGGATTGTTTCATCATTCTCTTCTCCTCCACACTTCCTCTTCTACTCTGTTGCCCTTTTCTTTTTCCAATCAGGAGAGGGGGAGGAAGAGAGGCTGGCCAATCCCCAAGGTAAGGGGGTCCTTGGCATACAGCCGCAGTCTATCTACAGTATTTATCTACAGTACAGATGCCCAGAGTTCTTCTCCAGGCCGTGCCTGTTGCTCTTCTCTTCCTGCTTTTTTTCTGTTTAGGATTAATCTTGTTAACACAAACCCCAATCTGGAATCTGCCACCCAGAGGACAGTGTTGGTTTTCATTGATTCTTTCTTGATATGCATCTGGGCAATTAATTTTTGAAACAGGTGATTGTGTCGTGTGTGTCCATCTTGAGTGACCACAAAAATTGCTAACAATTTGCATATGAAACTGCCCCATACAGAGGCTCACTCGAATACTGTGATGTCCCTGCTGACACCATCTGGGGGTAGAGAAAGGCTTGGAAATATATGGGATCCTTATCATGGATCCCATATAGATGGCATCTTTTCAGTTTGGAAGACCTTTGAGGGCAGAGACCCCCTGACTTCCTCATTTATTTAGCTCCGTAAATTATTTAGCTTTGTGAATGCTTTTGTGGAAAAAGCAGGATGTATAACTACCCTTAACAGCAACACACTCTCTTGTGAAGGTTGCCTCCCAGGGTGTTTATTCCATATGTGCCAAGGAGGAGCCTGCTTCGAACGCCGTGATCGTGAGCTTCATTTTCTCTCCGGATGATGTCTAGGGCATGTTAATGTATTCATTGGCAGAATATACTGTGTATGATCTCATCAGAGTTCATTTGAAGAAAAAAAAGAACTAATGGAAACCAAAATGCAGCAACTATTAAAACAAATCTCAAAACCACACTTTAAAGGAGGAAAATAGGCAGCCGGCCAATTTTCCAGACAGCTTCAAAGCCACCAGGGCTAAGACAGGCAATCCTATACCTGTCTACTCAGAAGTAAGTCCCATTATATTAAGTGGAGCTTACTCCCAGGAAAGTGTGTTTAGTGCACTTAGGCTAGCCTGAAGTGCATTTAGGCGAGCCTATCTAGCACTGGGCTGGCTTAATCCAAGACAGACCAGCCAAGCTACACCAGAAAGGTTTGGGCTGGCATAAGTCCACTTAGGCTGGCCTAAGACAGATGGACCTGGGCCAGTCTAGCTCAACAAAGGCATATTGAGGGCATGATAAGCATGGCCTAGAACAGTGCAGTTAGGCCGTATCCAGAGCCTGCTTCCACGGCAGACATGCCCTCACAGCTCCTCTAACTTAGACCACCTTAGGGGCAGGCGTAAATCTGAGTAGACCCACAGGGGTCCATGATAAGCCAGAGTAAAAATGGAAGTGATAGCAAAAAATTCTGAGTCTGAGGCCAACCCCTGCCTCTTGATTTCAGGATACAGCACAGCTACACCAGCACAACTCAGGATATAACACAACCACACCAGTCCAGTGAGGATGCTGCCCATGTGCTGCCGCCTCTTCAGCATCAGTTAGTCTAGCCAGAGGATTTCTAGCCCTGTGGATTTGGCCTAACTGTCAGCTCAGGATATGGCTTACTTAGGCCAGCTCAGCTGGACCATATTCTCTCTGGACTAAAGCCTTAGTGAAATATTTGTCAAATCAAATTGATCTGCTTGATCCATATTTGAGTGATCAGTTGATGTACCAACCTGTAACCCCTTCCGAAATCAGAGAACAAAGTGTTCAAACAAAAAGGAGGTGGGAACACATCCCCCATGGATACCATGGGATGCCTGTAATCCTAAGATAGGAACAGTGGTGGGCTTCAGGGGGTTTCACAGGTTCTATAGAACCCTTTGCTAATGAGCGCCTGGTTCTGAGAACCAGTTACTAATGGGACATAGAACCTGTTGTTCTGTGGACATAGAACTTGTTATTAATTTATTTGAACCCCACCACTGGATAGGATGTTGTTTGGGGTCTTTGCCAGAAGGCTCAGGTGCCCACGTACTTCTGTGATACCAATGCACCTTCCATTCTCAAGGAGCCTCATGGAACAGACCACTGTGAGTAGGGTTTCCATATGTCCTGGAAAACCAGGACAGTCCAGTGTAGGGGTGGTGGGAGAGAACGATTCACTTTAGGACAAAGATTGTTGCTTGGGTGACAGACGACAGGCTGGAGGAGACAATGGTGGCAGACTTGGGTGACAACGCTTTCAGCTCCGACCACCCTCATCCATCTGTTTGGCAGGCAGACCTTCATCCTTGCTGCATCCTGAAGCCTACATGCTTCAGATATTTCTGATGCTTTCCAATAACAACGGAGGTGGCCGCATCTCTCCTTTTGAGCTCAGCAGTGTGACATTCGGTCCCTTTCCCAAAGGGGGGCATTGCTGTCCCTCTCCAAGGGAAGATCAAAGCGGGCTGCTCCAATGGATCTGGCCTACTTTTGGTGCCAAGCTCTGCTTTCGTCGTGTGTTTTGAAGTTGCAATGCTGCAGCGCAGAATTCCTAATGGGGCGAGTGCCGGCATGAAAGGCCCCTTGGAGCTGTCGGAGAAGGAGGAGGTGCAGTTAGTGTGCTTCTCAGGGGAGAACTCTCTGCTTCACTTGCAGTGTGGCGTTCCCCTGGCAGGCAGGCGGCCCTACAAAAAACTCTTTTGACGTCTTACGTTGCTACTTAGCAAGGGGGAGATTTCCACCTGCGCTGGAAGCCTCGCCGGTGTTGGAAGGGTGATAAATAACTGGATTGCACATAAGAAGCATGGCGCATCGTGGATGCGCCAAAGAACTAGAACTGTTATCTCTAACTGCAGATGTGCAGTTGGTTGCTCACCTTGGGCGAGCTGTAGTTGTCCTCGATGAGTAGGCTAGCGGCTCCCTACCCCCGTGAACCCAGAATTCATGTTCTGCGTTCCTACTCTCAAATCAGTTAGAGATATTGGTTCCAGTTCAGTTCTGGTTCTTTTTTGGGGGAACCCTGGGTTGGATTTTGGGTTGAACCCTGGTTTCAATGGAAGCCCTGTTTCAGTGGGCAGAAAAAGTTGGATTTTAGGTTGAAGCCTGATTGCAGTCAAACCCTGGTTTCAATGAGCAGCAAAATTGTTGGCTCCCTGTGCCAACAGGATGCAGCCAAGCCTGTCTTGTTTCCTTGTAATAAACAGTTGGAAACAAAACTGAGAGTTTTCCAAGAGTCCGGAAGTAGCAGAGTATTTCTCCATCAAAAAAAACAACAACAACAGTTATTTTGAAGTGAAAACAAGGAAATTAGCGATGAGAAAATTAACTCTCATTTGCATATTTGCTGAACTCATAGGGGTGTAAGGGGGGGGGGCTTCCTGATCTCACTCCACTGAAACCCACAAATTGGTGCCAACTTAGGAACTTCAGGGCCACATTGAACACTTTTTTGCCAGATTCACAGTGACAATAGAATATTAAAGAAATAAACATATTTATTATAGATGTTATACCTGAAAGATGGAATTGAAAGCAACCAGAATGTGCCCTTAAGCAGTGCACGTGAGTTAATGGACCAAATGGAACTAAGTGCACTTTAATATCAAATTGCACAAATGAATATCCAAAAGAAAACAATATGTATAGAGTACAAATTGTTATAAACTATTTTAGTGACTGTGAAATCATCTTATATATAAAATTGAAAAGTTACGGATTGATTCACAGACTCACTCACTGACTCACTCACTCATCAACGCCCCACCAAAACCGCGAGACCTAGAAGCGTGAAAGTTGGGATGGGTGTTCCTTCCATGACAGACGGGTGCACTAAGAACTGGTTTTCGGAAATTCCAACCGGAAGGGGGTGAAATGCGGTGCAACATGTTTTTCTCCCTATACTTTACATTGAGAATCCCTGACTGAGGGATGCTCTGTCACAACCCCCAGACCTAGAAGCATGAAATTTGGGGTGCACATTCCTTCTGTGACATCAACACCCACCAAGAATCAGTGTTGAGAAATTTAACCCTTAAGGGGCTGAAAAAGAGAGCAACGTGTTTTTGTCCTATACTTAAAATGGAAAACTGACTGATCAACATCCAGCCAATTTGGTGTCCAGTACCTAATGCACCGGGAGGGAGGGTTCGCAAGGGGAGGACGTTGTGCTATAGGCAAGGGGTTGGACTAGATGACCTATTAGGTCCCTTCCAACTCTATGATTCTATGAAATATTCCTGGGGCTAGGGTTGCCATATGTCTCAAAAAACAGGGACAATCCTGATTTTTGAGGATTGTGTTCATATACTGGCAAATGGGATAGAGGGTCCTGTCCCAATTTTGTGGAAGAGAATTATGGCAACCCTACCTGGGATGCATAGAGATGCCTTTGTTAGTGGCAGCCTATCTGGTTTGCCATGATCGCAGTGGCAGTGGCAAGATTCAAGCAAGGGCCTCCCTGCTGAATATGTGGCTTCGTGCTACATGGGCACCCATAAAGCTTCATCAATCTGAGAACAGAACATCTGACTGTAGTACTTGTAAAAACGAGCAGCAGAACAAAACGGTCTGTGTACTGCCAAAAGCTTCCTTTTGGCATCGCAGAACCCACGTTGATTTAATAAATCTTTCCTTGATTGTTCTGTGTTTGCTTTAAGCGCCGTTGATCCCCTGCAAACCATCCTGCTTCCCTGCAACTGTGAATGTTTGCATACGCTCCGTTCCCTGTAAGACAAAAATTAACCTTTGCAGGCCGAGCTCTCCTCCCGACTGTCAAGCGCACAATTTTTATCCCGCTGAGTTCTTCATCTTGGCGGAACGAGACCTCCCTGCAGAGGCAGCCTGGAGAGATCAAGAATACTAATGGAGGTGACTCTGTTTCCCCAGCGGCACAGAGCCATCCAGACAGCTCCTTGCATGGAGGAGATAAGGTCTTGAGGAAATGTCGCCCGCAGCCCAATAAATATTTGCAAAGGGTGAACTTCCTGGTAACCGTGTTTTGCGGCCTTAAGAGTGTGTTCAAGGTGAGGCCAAAGTGATGGGTCTGATTGTTCATTAGTGATGGTTTCCATCAACACCTGTCATTTGTGGCTTTTTGCCAGTTTGGAAAATTGACGCAGGGAGAGAGGTTGGCATCCTGGTTAGATCCGGTGGGTATAAACTGCAAAACGGAAGACTCAGGTTGGACATCAGGAAGCAAATCTTGTCATTTAGGGTGGCATGGCACAGGTTGCCAAGAAAGGTGGTGGAATCATTCCTGCTGGAGATCTTCAAGCAGAGATTCAACAGGTAGCCGCTGGTGATGTTCAAGTCTAACCCTACAATCCAGAGTAACTACGGGAGCACATAAGAGACATTACGTGCACCCGTAGTTACTGCACCACCTAGTGAAAACCTATGGGAAATTCATATTGCAATCCAGAATAAATTGTTCTTACACTGGAGCAAGGACTCCACATAGTTACTCTGGATTGTGCCCTAAGATTTCCTGCTATAGGCAGGGGTTGGACTAGATGATCTCATGGAACACTTTAATCCCTACCATTCTGTGATTATTAAGATGGTGTTCATTGACTGTTCATTGACATCAAACTGTC
This sequence comes from Cryptoblepharus egeriae, assembly GCA_030015325.1. Taxonomy (NCBI): domain Eukaryota; kingdom Metazoa; phylum Chordata; class Lepidosauria; order Squamata; family Scincidae; genus Cryptoblepharus; species Cryptoblepharus egeriae. The sequence continues at coordinate 10,460,019 of JAREYC010000012.1, forward strand.
TTGTGAGTTTTAGATCTGGCTGTCAAAAGTGTGCAGGTTGGACTTTAGAGTTTTGATGACCCTAAAAGGACAGACTTTAAGAGTAGGATTAACTGAGCAGTTGGGCACATAACTGCAAATTCATTGGTTATATAAGTGTGGCCAAATCTCAGCGCCGGTGATATTTTTGTGTGTGTCAGGACGATTCAAACTGCTGCGCCGACTAAGCTGACGTACGTTATTTTTGGTGCTGTAGAAAATGATCTGAAGTTCCTCGCCGGGTTAGGAAAAAGGTCTCTTGGGTACCGTATAGCAAATCCTCACTTAAATGGTTGATTGGTTCTTGGAAACAGCAATTTTAAGTGAAAAGAATGATAATGAAATCAATTTCATTGTTGGCTCATTGATAGATGTAAACAAGAGTTGAGTTCCAGTACTTTTCTGGTCACAAAGACGTCATTAAACTCAAAGACGCAAAGCACTTCTAATATAATTGAAATAAACACAGGCTTTCCAGGCTGGAGAAAAACCACACAGAATTGGGGAGATGGTGGAAAGTCCATGCAACCCCAAGGTGACCATGATCACAATCCTAACCATGTCTACTCAGATGTAAGCCCCATTGTGTTCAATGGGTCTTACTCCCAGGAAAGTGTCTTTAGGATGCAGCCTTAGATGATATATGTCCCGTATGTCCATAACCAGCCCATATGTCATAACTGGAAAAGAGGACAAAGTCCTGCTCAAAATGTAGGACTTCAGAGAAAAATGTAGGACATGACAAAATAAAAACTAAAAATACTTATATGTGGCTTTCATGTGGTTAAACAATATATCATTAAATTTAAAACTCTTACATATAATTTATTGCGTATATTTTATTAATTACAAGATGGCTACATGCTGCCTGCTCACAAAAAAACAGACAATGAATGGAGATTTTTTTCCCAGGATACAAGACTAAGAAAGAGGACATGTCCTGGAAAAAGAGGACAGATGGTAACCTGATATGGCCTAGAATAAATTGTTCTTTCTCATCAAGTTTATAACAAAACAACTTTGAAAGAAAATATCTTTAAGTGAGGTCATTACTGTATTCTTTTTTATCCACTTAACATGATCTTGTGGCAGTGAGTTCCACAGTTCCTTCAAGTTTCCTTTGCTTCCTCTACAGCCATAATAGCTTGTCTTCTTGGTTTGTTCTAACCTGACTTGCCTTCCAGACATAACCTGGATCTCTCTTTTTCCCTTTTAGCTTTGCTGCTACTCTATGATGTGACCAACAGAGCCTCTTTTGACAACATCCAGGTACGTCTTAATGGTTCTTGGTAGTTGCATCCCGAACTAAGAAGGGAGGAGACCTTATGGTGCCATTAGGGTTTGTGTTACCAGGTGTCATTGCGTCACCCCTGAACCTTTTCCCAAACCAGACCCTACAGAATGAATGACAATATCCTATGCACAGATGTAATTCAGTGGCATCAGTAAGCAACATCCTCACTAAGTTAATTTTAGTATATAATAATTAAAACAACAAATTAGCAACTGACAAAAAATAAGTGGCTAAATTTATACTCTGAACTCTGAATCAGAGTTCTCGTATGAGCTCTGATTAACGGAAGGATTCATACCAGCCGTGTCTGCTTAGAAGTCCCCTTATCGGACTCACTCCTAGGTAAGTGTGGATAGAATTTCGGTCTCAGGATTAACACTTTATTGATTCCCTGCTTCGTCATAACACCTCATTGGATCTTGGAACAGTCAGTTTCATTGGTCAGTTAGAAAATCCACTTCCTGTTACATAAGGCAGTTGCGTTTACCTTTTCTAGTTATTCTGCTGTATCTTTTGATAGAATGCAGATATTTCAGTGCGGTTCTCTTCACTGCATTCTGTATTAAATTATGCATTGAATCATATACAGCGGTACCTCGCTTAACAAGCGTTTCACATAACAAGCAAAAATTTCCAAGAAATCTTGCTTCACACAACAAGTTCCACTCCACTTAACAAGCAAGCGCACTATGGGCACGTGTTTTATGTAGCCCTGATACTCCGCATGGAGGCTCTTTAAAAGGGCTACCGGCCAGCACTGCTGCCTCTAACTGCCCCCAACTTGGGGGCAGTTGCCTGGAGGTGCCAGAGGCAACTCCCCCTAACTGCCCCAAGTGCCTTCACAGACCACCTTGAACCTCCAGCAGCAGCCCAGGTAAGCCTCCCAGGAAAGTGTCTTTGATTGCAGCCTCTTAACCATGTCTACCCAGAAGTAAGCCCCATTGTGTTAGATGGGGCTTACTCCCAGGAAAGTGTCTTTAGGATTGCAGCCTAACTAGACTTCATAGGATCATGCACAATGAATGCATGTTTTGAATTCAGTTACAGTGTTTTTTCGTCATTTTTACATCCACTTAATATTTTTAGATGAATATTTTGGGGGTTGTGGAACCAATCGTCTGAGTTTCCATTATTTCCTATGGAAAAATCTGCTTCACTTAAAGAGTGTTTCACTTAAAAAGCAGGCCTCCGGAACGAATTAAGCTCTTTATGTGAGGCACCACTGTTTAACATGATGATATTATTTGAAAATACCAAAATTTTCACAACTTCGGCCAGTAGAGATGTCATCCAGTCTCCTAGGTGTTGCACGTTGTGTTCAACATGCTCCTAGTGGTGCTCCTTATGACACACACCGCTTCTAGTGACATGACTAATGACGCACTGCATTGCCTTTAGGGGGGAAACTATTGGGGGAATGCTGTGTTTGGAGGATGGTGACTAGATCTTGGTAGGGGATGACACCTAGAGAAACCTGAGAGGTTTTCCACCACACTTTGAAAACATTCTTTTTTACTGTCTGTATGTGGTTCTGGCTGGTATGGAGAGATTTCCAGAGCTTTCGCAGTCTTGATGCTAATGGCCAATGTCGTGCCACAATCTGTGATCTTGCTGGTAAGCCCTGTGGATGGATTTGGGCCGCCCGGCATGACAGTCTTGATGGATGAAGCCTGCCTGGTCCTGTTAGGCAGTCGGGCCAATGAAACGTCTGAGATAAATGAGAAAAATTATCCCTGTCTCTGTCCCCAAGTCTTCCTCTGAGGCACAAAAGCCACTTACATGTTTCCAGCATTTGAAGTCTGGCTCATCTCAGCACCTGTAGCTTTCAAATCCCCTGAAGCTATTTGTTTTTTTGTACTCGGTGGTATCGTGGAACATCCTGGGGGACCCATGACCTGCTTTGCAGGCACAAGAGTGATGTGTTAAACTTTGGTGAAGTGCTCAGCTTTGCTTGTTATGGGGAAAGGGAGACAGGAAGGGAGAGTGGGTTGGAGTGGTGGACCGGAGTGGATAGGAGAGTGGCAGGTTGGAGGATCTCTGATTCTGCAGCTTTCCCCCTACTTTTGCAAGCACCCTTCCAAAGGGTGGCAAGAGGGGCAGCATTCTGTCCTGCTGTGCATAATTCCCTCCCCTCCTTTTGTCTTCACAACGACCCTGTAAGGTAGATAAGGCTGAAAATAGTGACTGGCTCAAGGTTACCCAGGAATGGGGTTGCCATATGTCCCATAAAACAGAGACAATCCTATGTTTAGGGATTGTGTTCACATACTGGCAAATGGGACAGAGGCTCCTTCTCGATTCTGAGGAAGAGAATTACGGCAACCCTTCCCAGGAAACTTCACGGCCGATCAGAGATTCAGACCCAGATCTTTCAGGCTTAAGTCCCATTCCCGAACCACAGTACCATCTTGACATCCTGACTCTCAGGGCAGCAAAACTGTGACAGTCCTCTCCTTGCCTGAGACCCAGATGGCTGGTGTTTTCAGAGTATACTGAGCAATACCCTGACATTAGGTGGCTGTTGGGGTCTGGAAAGGCTCCATAGATCAGTAAGCAAAGCACCTGCTGGACATGCACAAGTCCCCAGATTTGGTTCTGGGGAGATCTGGGGAGGAATTTCATCCATCCTGGTTACCTGTGGACCGATTCACCCCAAGGCAGCCTCTTCTAGATTACAGCTGGTGTTTGGCCAAAAGGAAACTTTGGGATTCAGTGGGATCACAGCCCTACCAAGCTCAAGATTTCCAATTATAACTGCGATGGCAAGTGTAGAGGGAAGGATATTGAATTTGGATGGAAAATTACACTTCTGTATCACTGCACATCATCCCTGGGGTCCTTATCCTCAAGGACAGGATTTTTCTCCGCATAAAATAATCTTTAGTTTGCAGCAGGGCTGGGATGGGGGGGGGGAACTGTGCATGACAATTTTTATCATTCAGTTGGTGTTATTTGACACTGAAATGTTTGCTGCTGGCTTCTTCCTGGATCTTTCTTTCATTGGTGGGGCAGAATTTCATCCCTTATGGTCTCAACCCTACTACTCATCTAAGCAATGGAAGGGAGGCTGTAGCAGGGACATGATCCCAAGCAAGTGTTGGTGGCATAGCTAGAAGGGGGGGCAGAGTAGTCTATCTTGGAGGAAGCATGCATAGTTTTGGAGCCATTCCAGGTGGGGAAAGCATATGGTGGAGCACCCCCTTGCACGTTGCAGTGAAGCTCCATCCAAGACTGACTGCTCCGCCCCGCTCTACCTACGCCACTGTTCAGAGCCCACATCCAACACCACTGATCTCCCATTGCTATCTCATTATGCCAGATTCTTAACCCCATGTGGCGCTTCTGTTTGTTCACATAATATTAGATGTTTGTCAAAGGAAGCTAATAATGACCGCATTTTCTCCCCGTTCAAATAAAAACAAAGAAATTAGACATCTGCTGGTTGTAAAGGTTTCTTCAGTTCACAATTTAAAGGTTAGCCTCTTGGAGAATCTCCTCCCCTCCCTTCCTCCCTCACTCTGAACTGGTATAATGATAATGATGATGATGGTGGTGGTGGTGGTGGTGATGGTGATGATGTACTATTTCACAGTCGCCAGGTGTGAAATGTGGAATTGGATAGGAACTGGATAGGAACTGTGATTCAGTTCCTATCCAAGGAACTAGGAATCACAAAGGTATCATCTCAAGGTATGTGAAGTTCCCAGGGGTGCTGCTTTTTGTAACTGGGCTTTTTGTAACTGCTTTTTGTAACTTAACTTTTGTTAAGTTTTGATGTTCCTGGAGACTTAATGGAATCGCTCCAAGAACACCTATTATTATTGGAATCACAGTGGCTTTCTTTTCCCAGATTCTCTGAATTTATACCAGTGGGTCCATATACCACGTGATCTTCTCATGTTCTTTCTCTTGAAGCCGACGACCTCTGGGTATTGCAGTGTCAATTATCCAGACCTGTTTTTCCTCAACCATGGTGGTGTCTGGTGTATTATGTTCCAAGTGGTGATCGGTTTGAATATGGAAGTCCCACAGGATTTTGGCCTGCTCATTCTGGACTTCTGGTTTGTGGTCCCACCAGTTCTTGGTTGTGAGTAGGTATGTATCATGGCAGCCACTTGGTTGTGTCTTTCCAGATAGTCCGTTTGTGCAATCTTTCTGCAGCCACAAATGATGTGTTCCACTGTTTCAAAAAGTTGGTGTTGTTGGAAAGTGGCACTCAGGCTTCAGTCCATAATTTCATGAGAGTAAAACTCACTGAATATAGTGGAACTTACTTCTGAGTAGACATGGCATCACCATGATGTCAGTTCCTGTTTGATGTTTGGCCAGGACATAACTCCCCATGCTTATGACATCACTTCTAGTGGGGTCAGGGTGACCAAATGACCAGAAAAACCCAGATTTGTCCAGATTTTTTGCCTCCTGTCCGGGTGTCCTACATTTTGGCTTCATTTTGAAACGTCGCGATAGTGCCCAGTACCCCATCATGCCATATGTCGTTGGATTCGTATTGAAGAGCAGAATCCAAGGCAAAAATCAGTTTGAAGATATCTCCTTCCTATCAAACGTTATGGTCAAAAAACCAAAAAACAAAAACAAAAATACATTTTTGGCAATTTTTTTAAGCAGGTAGGAATTTTGGCTTGGCATTAGGAATTTTGGCTGTGGGGTTCAGGAATAATCTGGTTACCCTGAGTGGGGGCCCAGATGGGTTATCATTATCAGAAGGGGTTCATGGACTGAAATGCTTGAGAAAGACTGCGATAAAATTTTAAAATGTGGGTTCCAATGCCTAAACATTTGGGAAACACTGTGGTAGTTAATGAGGCCTAATCTAGTGGAAGAATACCTATATTTACTAAAATCTAATGTGCCATTGACTCTAATGCGCACCTCTATTTTAAAAGACTTGAGATTTAAAAAGTGTTTACTGGCGATTGTAATGTGGAGATGCGAAGCAGGTGGAAAGTTGAATTTTCCTGCATACAACAATTAGTAATTTGATAATAATGATATGTCAATGGGGTTATGTTATGACTTTTCCCTAATAGCACTACTTTACACAACAATGGGTTTATGTTACATTTTTATTACAGTACAGTAAACCAATTAAACCAACGACTAATCAATGTATCATATTCACTCAAATCTAACGCGCCATTGAATGTAGTGCGCACCCTGATTCTGGAGACTAAATTCGACTGGAAAAGGTGCGTATTCTATTCAAGTAAACGTGGTATAAGAAAAGTTTAAAAATGCTCCTTGACTCCAACATTTTTCACGTTTACTCCTCCACAGTCGCCTTTTTAAGCAGCTCATCTTTTCAAAGAGAAATCTTTAGAATCCCCTCCTGTTGAGAGCCAAAAAGGAAAATGGATGGCGGATTAACACCAAATGGCGAATGTACGGGGTGTACAACAGCCACACAGCCTGGGGTGCAGTCACCCGGGAAATTATCACAGCCAGCGACAGAGATGAGATGGTGAATTCCTTTCAAGAGTAATAATTTATCTCTCTTCTTGGTCTCTCAATCAGCCGGATCAGGTCAAGTAGGGAGTGTGGGTGTTGGATGCGTGTGTGAAATTATCCGCCAGGAGTAATTCTGCAGTTAATGAAGACTCCTGGTTTACTATTCCCCCCTCCGCACCCTCCCCACAGCTATTTTTAAGTTCCTTGGCACCTTTTGGCTGAGTCTGATTCCGATGGTATTTCAGAGTTCAGAGCAGATGAAACGTGTTCGCATGACAACATTCTTCACACTTGTGGTTTCCTTTGCAGTTCAAAGCTGTTAATTGTGGAAGGGGGGAGTGTGGGGTGTGCAGGTTTCATTTCATGGTGGATTCCCTTCTGTGTCTGCAATATCTCAGGTGTGGGTCTATTTCTCATCAGTTTTTTTGATTCCAAATACCTGCCTAAGATATCTATTTTTATTTCAAGATACATATGGAAAAACTGGAAAACTCTCACCTGTGACAACTGTGAGTGTCTTGAAACTAACATTCAGAAGTGAGCTCCCTGTATTTGTCCTGGAGCGCGTGTCTGGACGGACAGGGCACAGTAAACCACAATTTTCACCTTATGCTGGACCTTAATCAAGGTTCAGGCAACAGTTTGTGGTTAAGCATGATGTGCAGCAATGTTAATCCAGGTCGGTAACAATATCAGCAGATCTGGTATCCACATATTCAGTTATCTGCTGATTCAGTTATCTGTGGATCCATCCTGTTGTGTGCCTGTTAACACGGTTTTAACAGCGGTTATTGTTCAGCTGTTAAGCCGTGTCTAGTTCTTTGTGATCACATATATCACAAGATCCCAGGCCCCCCCCCCCAATTTCCCTCTAACTTTCAGAGTTTCTCCAAATTCATGTTGATCCCACCTATATAAGGAATTAGGTGGGTTTTTCTCCAATGCCTTTATCATATTCTGACAATCCTGGACTGGGAGGAAGTGGGGGTCGGATGCTTTGAAAAGCAGACGGTTTCCAGTTTCCAATCTGCTGCAAGGGTGTCCCTGACATGTCTGATACCAAGAAGATTAAGTGTCTGAACATGCAGCTTTTCAGCTTTGAAATTGTTTCCTGTAAAAACCGACAAATGTTTGCTTTTTAAAAAATCTAGCTGTTCCGACTGAGGCAGGGTTAAGAGCCTGGATTTTTCTGCAAAGGGCTGCTAAGCAAGCCTCTTCACTGATTCTGGTTCATTTTGGATTGTAACCACTCACTCCATTCACTCGCATGCGTTTTAAGTGCACATTTTGGTTGCTTTCCATTCTACCTTAGAGATTTAAAGTTTTTAATACCTAAAATGCTCCTGCACTGCAGGAGTAAAATTCCCCCATAAAATTCCCCACTGTGCATCAGCACCCCTCTGCGCATCAACACTCCCCCACTGTGCATCATCCCCCCCTGTGCAATACATTCCCATGCGCATCAACCCCCCATGCACATCAACCCCCCATGTGCACCATCCCCTCCTGTGCAGCAACTCCCATGTGCACCAACCCCCATGCACATCAACAGCCCATGCATATCAACACTCCCCCACTGTGTATCATCCCCATGTGCATCAACCCTTCATGCACACCCCCATGCCCATCACCCTCCCATGCGTACCAATCCCCCATGCGCACCATGCCTCCATGTGCACCAGCACCCATGCACAACACCCCCATGCACACCATCATCTTCTGTTCATCCTCTCTCTCCCAGTGCATCAGCTGGATGTTGATCAGTCAGTCTTCAATGTTAAGTACAGGCCAAAAATGCTTTGCATCCCTTTACAGACCCATAGGGGTTAAACGCTGACTTGGGGGTGTCACAAAAGTGCCCTAAGCATTTCTGCACCACTCCTGGAGGTGGGATAGGCCAGTGCACATACACGCACTTGCCTCCCTAAATCACCACGAATGGGAAGACCAATGGGTTGAGCCGGCTTAAGTAGGATTGTACCTTAAGATTTTGGCTGTGAACCCAGACACCACCACTGCCCCCAAAAATGCTCCCAGTTGGGCCCCACAGCTTCTAAAGCTGGCTTTGCCAAAGGAATGTTGTACCTGTTGAGAGTGCATGTAGTGGGGCAGAATGACTGCTCTGCACCCCTCTAGCTATGCTACCAGGATATGGCACAATGTTGCATCTAGGGATGCAAGGTATAGGGTTGCCATAATTCTTTGGGACAAGACCTCTGTCCCATATGAACACAATCCCCCCAAATCAGAATTGTTCCTTTTAAAAAAACATATACTGCAAAAAAGGAGGGGATAGGGTCTGGTGTGTGCCATTGCCATGGGTCCACTGATTCTTCCTTCCCTGCCCCAATTCCAACCTCTTGCCCGGAAATGCACTCATTCCACCCTCTGCCATCTCACTGGCACCAGAGGGTGGTATTGTCTCATGCGCCGCCAGCAGCCTCTGCAGTGCCAGTTTGTCACACTCACCCCCATCAGCGCATTTCCACTGGCAGAATGCTAGTTCTTCTGGTGGTTCCGGCGGATAGGATTCTCAAGAGGGGGCTGAAGTGGATGCCAGGGCCGCGTGCAGAGTTCCAGCCTAATCTCTCAGATCAAGATGTGGCCATTTTCAACAGCGACAGAAGCCGCCCAGCAGAGTGACTTTTAATGAGAAAGAGGCTTGCATTGATTAAGCTCCTCCAATGCACTTATCTCGTCTTCTGGAAAGGTCAGGCAGAAAGGAGGGATGGATCAAAGGCAAAGGAGAAGACGGAAGCCTCCAAAACAGGTTTCCGATGCCAATTTGGGAATAGATAAAGGAGCCGTGAGGTGGAATGTGAGGCCCTGAAGATGATTTACGTGACCTGGTAACAAAAGAAGAGAAGGGGAGCCTGAGGGCAGGTCAATGTGCACCATTAACATTGTAGTCCAGCAGAAAGAGAGAGAGAGAGAGAGAGAGAGAGACAGACAGACAGACAGACAGACAGACAGACAGACAGACAGACCCACGAGCAGTGAGTTCTGCCCCTGTCTGACTGACCACCTTCATAGATCTATGGGAGGAAAAACATGTTCAAAATCCTGTTACGGGGACTTTATGAGTCCCCATTGGTCATATGAGAGCCACTGGTCAGATGGAGCACATGTGCACTCGCAATGGCAGCTTCAACAGCTTTCTGCCCTACCACTGCAAGATGTAGCACATGCCCCTTGGGGTGCATTAGCATGGAAAGCTGGATAGGATTGAGCCCTATGTTTGTTTGTTCACTCACTCATTCGTTGCTTGTTTGTTCTCTTGTTTGTTAGTTTGCTCGTTCATTTGCTAGTTCGTTCACATGATCACTCCTTCATTCGCTTGTTTGTTCGCTTGTTCATTTGCTAGTTCATTCACTCCTTTGTTCACTCTTCCTTCCTTCCTTCCTTCCTTCCTTCCTTCCTTCCTTCCTTCCTTCCTTCCTTCCTTCCTTCCTTCCTTCCTTCCTTCCATCCATCCATCCATCCATCCATCCATGGGGTGCTTGCCACTTGCACAACTGGTGCTTGTTCCTTTTTCGCACACATATATCAAATCTGCCTCACTGGGTGAGTGTGTGTGTCTTGAACCCACATGTGGCACTCACCCTTTAGCCAGTGAGGGCATCCCCACTGCACATCACTGAATCTTTGGCTCCCTGCTAGCTTGGTCTCATCGGTGAGATGCACCCCACTGGGAGAGTTTGCTCACCCAGGCCCCACACTGGCATGTACAGTACAGAATCTGTATCCAAGTATAGCAGAGTGTGTGGGGAGACAAGAGGATGTTCTGTTTCCTGGCAGAGTATGCATAGCTGTGTGGGGTGTGGAGGTCAGTTGGCAAACATGCCTGCAAAATCTGTAGAATTGTCAAGAGTGGATTTCCAGTGGTTGTGGGAGGGATTCATACTGGGATCTACTGGTTAGTCTCTGATCATTTCCAGTGGGTTGGTAAGGGTTTCCGACTCTCACTGATTTACCGATAGCAACCATCAAAAAGGGCTTTTTAGTTTCTTTTTTGTTCTACATTAGTTTGCTAGGAAAAAAGGACAACCTGGGGGGAAATTGAGAGCAGATTTTGATCTGAACAGATTGTGAGCTCGGTTCTGGCCGTGAAAAAAATGCTCCTGAGCTGCCGATGTGCTCCGAGGCACCCTGGCACATGGTCTGATGTGCCTGCCTCCCCATCACCTGTTTGGTTTTCTGCAGCTGTGAGCTTTCAGCAAACCCCCCTCCCAAAACTGAAGCCTGCCTCCCTCTCTCCACTTTATCAAGCCAAAGGAAATTATAGAAAGTGAATGTATTTTACTGTATGGGATGAGAGTTGAAAAAAATTGGAGGGTGCTGCAACGCACTTGCGCATAGGCCCACATGCATAATGAGGCCTGCCTCAATAACCTGACTGCAGCCTCTCCTGGGAAGGAAATTTGCTTTTGCAGTTTGCTGACAATGAGATGTTTCTCCCAAATGTCTTGTTAGCACATGAGTTTTTAAAAAACCAGTTTGGAAACAATAAATGAGCTGTTGACACTTGGAAGATTTCCGAGGATCTGCGTACCCAGAGCTATTTCCCAGGGGTGAGAATAGAAGGCTATGGTATAGGGAGGGAGTTGCTACCCAGCAGAACTGCCAGGAGCCCAGTACAGACAAATCATGGTTTGATCAACTTAACTCTGGTTTAGGACTGAAGCAAAGGTCTGCCCCAAGACCCCTGATGCCTGAGGTGGTGTTCTGAATCTCTTTCACTGAAGATCTTGAAGCAGAGGCACCTGTTGGAGGAGTTCCTACTATAGGTACGGGGTTGGACCTGATGACCTCTGGGGTACCTTTGTGATTCTAAATGCTGCCTCCCCTATTTGAAGATGTGGTGGGCTTGCACAGTTCTACCTGTTCTCTTTCTTTCCCAGTTCAAGGAATGGGATTTGGGGGGAAGAAGAGGCAGAGCACTGGAGGGGGGTTGGAAGTAGGAAACCTCCCACAGCTTGAAGCATCAGACTTAATTGGCCTTATAGATGGACCAGCCCTGCCAAGGCATGGCTTTGGTGGCCAAACCAAACCCTTTCCCACCACTTAGCATGTAGAGAAGTAGAAGAGACACATGTGCTGCTTTGATATAAATCCTAACCATGACTACTTAAAAGGAAGCCTCATTGTGTTCAATGGGTCTTACTCCCAGAAAAGTGTCTTTAGGATTACAGCCAAAGTCCCCAAGCGATTCAGTAAGATGAATATTTAATATGATGAATATGGTGATTGTGGCTTGAGACTTTTCCACTGTGGTTTAAAATGTGGACTGTGGTTTTGCAGTTAGACGTGAACCATGGTTTAACATGCAACACTTAAATCTGGGTAAGGAGAATAAACTGAGACCTTCTTTCTTTAAGGGACTATCTTTAAGGGACTGCTGTGCATGTGAAGGTCTTCATTTGTGTGCCACTGGTTTTAGAAGGCAGAGAAATATGGTTTGCATGCATCAGCTCAAGGTTCAATCAATGCTCAATTTATGAGTGTGTATGAGAGGATTCCTTGATTGGCCACTGCCAGTGCCAGGTTGGTGCAGCAAGTGGGCCAAATGTGCTGAAGGACCCCTTGAATCCACAGATGCCCTTTCAATGTATAAGGGCCCCATAAATGTGCTTTGCCACTGATGTGGGGTGGTTGTGATCCCTCTGAGGCAAGATTGGACAGAATTGATGGAGGAAAGGTCCATCACAGGTTACAAGCCATGCCAGGTATGTGCAACCTTCTGTGTTTTGATGTTGGCTGCCTCTTGATGCCAGGTACAAGGAAGTGGCAACAGAATGTAGGATCTTCATAGAATTGTAGAGTTGGAAGGGTCCTAAGAGATCATGTAATCTACCCCTAACCCATAGCAGGAATCCACTTAGAGCATCTCTTACACGTGCTTGTCAAGCCTCTGCCTGAAGATCCCCAGTGAGGGAGAGATCTTGTGATCTTGAATATCTTAGTGCCTTGAGTGCATCTGGTGGCTGACAGGGGATGCAGGCAGGGTGACCAGATGCCCAAACCTCAAAAGGAGGACAAGGTCTTGGATTCCTCTCAGCCTGGTCTTTCCGGTGGACAATGGCACGTTTGTCTACTCATGAGTAACGCTGCGATATTGGCACTTTCACTTTCCCATAGAGCTCAATGCATAATTTTTATTTTTAGTTTTTTGGCCATAACTTTTGATAGGAAGGAGATATTTCAAAACCAATTTTGCATTGGATCCTGCTCTTCAATACAAATCCAACCACATATGACATGCTGGGATACTGCATACCATTGCAAAGTTCCAAAATGAAGCCGAAATGGAGGACAGTGAAGCCCTTTTGGAGGACAACTGGACAGGAGGCTGAAAAAGAGGACAAATCCAGAAATTTCCGTTCGTATGGTCACCCTGGATGCAGGAAGCTGCATGGACCTTTTAAATGAAGACTGTTCCGATGTGAGCCACATGCAGCCGGACTCCCTCCATGAGTAGTCCCAAAGAGTTTCACAGCAATTATTTTCAGGAGAAAGTTTCCCTCCCTGCTTGCCCAGTCATTCCCAATCTGCTTGCTTAAATGGAAGATTTCTATAAGCCTCGGGCAGGGAAGCTTGCAGCCAGCTAATGAGCTACTTGGAGGGAACTGGGGGCTTCTGGGTGTCGCTCTAGGGAGGGGATATTTCAGGCTTCCATCTGCTCCTGCCAGAGCAGAACTGTCGAGACCCACATCCGAGCCTGGCTGCAAGCCCTGTTCTGCAAGCCTCCTTTGCTTTTGCAATGCTTGCAAGAGGCGATCAGGGTGGGCAAAAAATCTGCCAAGCTTCAGCACTATTTGCACATGGAGACTTTCCTCTCTTACATGGAGAGCCGAAGCTCAGAGGCAGAGCAGCAGTTCTGCAGGCTGAAGTTCCTCAGGTCAGTCTCAAGGATGTTAGGCAGCTGACGATGGGCAGGACTCCTGATGCCATTCAGCCTTGATGGACCAGAATAACGTGACTTGGTTTTTGATATGTTCGCTTTTCCTCTTTTCTACTGTAAAACAATTCTATAAAGAAAATATTTCTTTACCCAGCATGTCATTAATCTGTGGAACTCCTTGCCACAGGATGGGATGATGGCATCTGATCCAGATGCCTTTAAAAGGGTCTTGAACAGATTGATGAATGAAAAGTCCATCACAGGTTACAATTCATGTCTGAATACCAGGGAGTGGCAACAGGGTGCAGGTCTCTTGTTACTTTATGTGCTCTTCGGTGGCCACTGTGAGAGTAGACTGGATTGGCCTGATGCAGGAGAGAAACGCTGATGTTCTTTGGGATTTGGGATCTTACTAGGATCCTTTGGACCTTCCAGTTGAACTGGTTGATGGGATATTCAGAGTAGACAAAATGAAGGCATGGGAATCATCAACATAAGGGACGTTGTGATGGATGGTCCATATGCTGGACCAATTCAGGGGGATGGTTCTGTAGACAGATATCATAAATGATTTCTCCTGCCCGAGCCTCATCAAAACAAGTGGGAGCCATGCAGAGTCTTTGCGAAGGTTATCATCCATGCCTGGTTGTCTGGAGCTCAATGTGGCCACTGCAATTGGCTTTTCCTATGGGGTGGGACCAGTGGCTCTCCAGCCAAAGACATGAAGGGCAACGGTTGTAGAAGCTACGGTATATGGGGACAGTCTGTGCAAGCTGTAAGTGATGGGACCTGTGGCTATGAACCTGCCCGTTAATCTACACACTTGATGAGGTCAGTGAAGATTGTACAGCAGAACCTCCAAGGTGAGCATGTCCTGTATTAATTGACATTGGAGGGTGCCATTCAGATGTTCAACCCCCGGCCCCAGATCTCCCCCAGGCAGGCCCTGATTGTGGTCCTAGCAGGCATCTATTTTTCCCTGGGGAAATATCTTGCTGATCCTTCATGCAAGAGAGAAGTTTGGCATCTGAGTACCTATTTACTTCCTCCTCCTTCCAATATGCATTTTACAGCAGGCATAAATTGGCACAGGGGAACTGAACTAAAGTTCTACCATCAATCATTAATGAATGGTGCTGATGAGGTTGGGAGGGAAAGGAGAGGGTGCGCATGGAGAGGTGCACATGGCTGGATCCATCTCCGGCAGCATCACTGTGGAGCAAAGGTTGTGTGCTCTCTTGCCTCGGCAGCCTGGTTGAGGTGGGGGGTGCGCAGTTGTTTGACCTCTTCTCCACTGATCTTTCACTCTTTAAAACTGGTTTGGACTGTCCTATCAACCAGGAGGGATCCTGAACAGGTCAGGGATTCACAGTCATCATGTTGCAATTTGTGGCAGGCTGCAATCCTAAAGACACTTTTACAGTGGGGCTTACTTTTGAGTAGACATGGTTAGGATTGTGCTCGCAGTCTCTTCACCCTCAGCTAGCAAATCACAGCCTTGATTTTGTGCAATTTGGCTAATAATTGGACCCTGAAGCTCATCTGAACCCCAAGAACAGAATATTCAAGGGCGATGGTCCTACCCCCATATCTAGTTATCCAAATGCCTTTCTTCAAAAAATGCACAACTTTACTATGTTTGTAATACTTATGAAAAACTTTTGATTGCCTACATATCCATGTCCCCCATGTTAAAAAAAATTAACTTTTTTCTGGTTTATTTCCTTGTTTGGGTTTTTCTTTTTCTTGGCCCATCATGGAGTGTCTCAGACGCCCCCTTTTAATTCTTCCATTATTTTCTGGTCCTTCTAACCCAGGTTTCCAACCACTGTGCCACGGCACATTTGTGTGCCATAAATAGGTGTTCCAGGGAATTAGTGGGAAGGGACATTTTAATAGAAGGGCCTTGGGAGTATGAGAGCCAGCTGGCAGCATAATGTACCTTATCAATTATCCCACCCCCCCAAAAAAAAGAAATGGTGCGTCCAATTTTAGTGCCAGGCAATTAAAAAGGTTGAACATCACCGTCCTGATCCCCTTGGAAAAATAGAGGGTTGAGTGTGGAGAATGGCTGGGAAGCCAGTAGTTGGTTGCTCCTGAACTGGTGAGATATTCCACAGGACCTAAATTATCAATATGACAGATGCCCCTAATTAAAGTAATTATTACAGGGAGTAAATAAACCAGTAATGTCGAGGCTTGACAGGGGAGCCGACCCTGGTCATGTTAAACTGCTGAGTTTTGCCTTCTGATGTTGTGGGTAAGAGAAGGGGGCTTTGCAGTTGTGGCGAGGAACTAACCCCAGGGCGCTTGGCTCTGCGACTTGGGATACCCTTCTGCTGCTTGGCGTTCTGGACAATGTGCCTTTCAAGCTGCCATGGAACAAAATGTGTCCTTGGCTTGGTTTAGCCACAGCTCACTCGTGGTCAGTTGGTCACAGGTATTGGTGATGCTGCTCTAGAGATTTATTGTCAGGAAGTGGTGGCTGCCTTTGTCTCAGTCCTGTTATTTAGGAAGAACCTCAGTACACACTGTGCCTTTACATAGAGCATAGTACCCAAATCTTGCAGGATTTAGTAAAATCCAAGGTGGTGCTATCCAAGTCCTTTGAGATTTGGGCATCTCCATCTTGCATCTCTTGAAATCTCTGGAGATCCAAGAAAGTAGAACTCATTGTGGTTCTCACAAGATCCAAAATAGCAGCACCCAGAGTGGAACATGTACAAAGTGCAACCAGAGGGATCCATGTCACAACTTAAAGTGTCACAATGCACACTTTGGGAATCCCTGACTTTAGAGTGAAAATACAGGTCTTTACCCTGAGAAGACATGAGAGAGACAACAGGGATGGAGGAAGAGAACTAGCCTGTTGTAAAGCCTAGCAAGAACTGGTCTCTCTGTAACACAATGAATTTCCATGGAAAAGGAGTTTGAGTTGTTCCACTGCTGATGGGTCTCCTCAAAGTGGGCAGATGGCCATTAAGCCAATGTACCACTTGTATGGGATGCAACTTTCACAATATCATCCCTCTTGCTCCCAGAATCTTTCACCTCCTCCTTCCTGCTGCCGTCCCAGGCCTGCCAGTCACTACCCAGAAGATGATCGGAACTGTATTGCTTGTGATGGTCCTTCTTGTAGGGGCAAGAAGGGGGCACATCCTGTGCCATGTATTATAATGGACCTCTGCAGTTCCAGAAAGTTGCCTTTACTTCCCTTAACTGCCTGCTGCTCATCCTACCCACACATCCTACCCAGTTGCTTGTTTAACAGCAGAATAATTAAACTCATTAACAATCTCAGCTGGGTTTGAAAACATCAGCAAATGGAAGAAGAGCACACAGCTCGTTATGGCTGTGAATTTGTTAACAAGAACAGAACGAGGTATGAAGAAGTGCTGGGAGCAATTCGGTGGAATAGCAGAATTGCAGTTGAAAGGGACATTGGAGATCATCTAGTCCAGTCCCCTTCCCAATGCAGGTCATTGCAGTACCCTTGTCAGGTTTTGCTTGAAAACCATCTGTGATGTCCTAGTATGGCAAGGCAGAGAGTTTCTGATCAGGAGGATATCAAGATAATTTTTAATCCTAATTATGTCGCCCGGATGTTGGTTGCCCCTCCCTAGCTTCACATAATCTGCAGATTCAATAAGCAATATCCTCTATTATTTAACAGCCTGATAATATTCAGCTTGATCTATACATAAGCTCAAATCTCTTGGCAGTGCCTCCTTCCAGGTTTCCTGGCAAAGAAATCCACTAAAATTGAGTGTCGGGAGAGTTAGAACAAGACAAAAGAAACAATTTCTTGACACAGTGTGTCATTAGTCTGTGGAACTCCTTGCCACAGGATGCTGTGATAGTGTCTGGCCAGGATGCCTTTAAAAGGAGATTGGAAAGATTTATGGAGGAAATGTCCATCACAGCTTACAAACCATGATGGGTATGGGCAAACTCCTAGTTTTAGAGGTGTGCTAACTCAGAATGCTAGATGCTAGATGCTAGATGTACCGTTCAGGGAGGGCACCAGTATGAAGGTATCTTGTCTTGTGGGTTCCTAGAGGCATTTATGGCTCACTGTAAGATACAGGAAGTTGGATTAGATGGGCTTGATCCAGTGGGGCTTATGTCCTATATACATGTATTACAATCATGTATTGTCCAACTGGCTGCTGAACCCACCAAACAGTAGTATCTAGTGAATTCAGCATGTGTGAATGAGGCATCCCAGGTCAAGTGCAGCAGGTTGAGCTTTCTGATTCGCTTTCACAGTTCCCATGGTGGTTTCCAAGTCTTGAGAGAAGGTGGACTAGATTGTCAAAGGAGGTGGTGGCCTCTCCTTCACTGGGGATCTTCAAGCAGACGCTCAACAAGCACCTGTTAGATGCTTTATGAGGATTTCCTGTTAAAGGGGTGGACAGACTAGATGACCTAATATGTCCCCTCCAACTCTATGATACTAAGGCTGGTGTTCCTGGAATTCAAAGACACATTTCTTTAAGAATGAGGGGCTAAAGGGAGGAGGAAACTACTAAAAAGAGGCTCATTCCACCTTCCAGTCCAAGGTCTTGGGGAAAAAACTGGAAAGAATTGAAGCATCTTGGTTGATGCCCTCTTAGCCTCTGTCTCTGACGATCACTTTTCCCCACTGTGAACATAAGTCTCTGGCACCCTCTGGTGCCAAAACACAGCCCTTCTTCAAGGAATAAACCCCACCTGCAAACCAGGTGAACGTGTTATTTCTTCCTCTTTGTCATAGGTAGATCAAACACCATCCTTGATGGATAAGCTTTATTTTAATGGGATCTAATAAAGGTTATTATTTTATTTTAATGGGATCTAATAAAGGTTAGGAATTTAGAGCAATTTAGGAATTTAGAGCTTGGGAGTCCTGATCTGGGATGTGAAAGAAAAAGGGCTGGAGGAGTCAGAACGAGGAGCTCCTGGCCAGTGGGGACGTGTAGTCTCAGGCAGGCTTCCGAACAAGGTGGCTTGATGCAGAGTAGTGATCCTTTGAGAGCCTTTTGCCACAAAACCGGACTTAGCAGGGTCTGAAAATTTTTCTTATTTTGAACCTGTGGCCTGTTGATAGTGGGTCCTCTGCTAAAGCCTGGGATCTGAAGCACATCCCCAGCAGGATCATACCCTGGGTGTAGGGGGATATGCCCCCCAGCAGTTTGTCCCCTTTGAACTGAGTTACAGATCTTTGTTTCCACAAACTTATCCTTGCATTTTGTGCACGAATGTAGATAGTGCATCTACATTCATAATTGCCCCCTCCAAAAAAATAACCCCCAACATAATTGTCCCCTCCAAAAAAATAATCACCCCCACCTTGGGAATCCTGGCTACAGGACTGATCCCCATTCCAGCTAAGCTGGCTAGCCCTGATGTGGAATAAAGTGGGTCCTTGGTATCCTCTGGGGATTGTTCCAGGCAGGGGCAGCACAAAGGTGCATGTCACCCAGTATGGGGGTGTGTCACCCCCCCCAAGGAGGCGCATCATGCTCCAATGCACTTGCCTGGAAGTCCGGCACACTCAGGACTGGTGCACTCAGATGGCCCTGCTCCAAAGAGGAGCACCTTGCTCTGAAGAGGTCCACAGCGTGCATGCCTGGTGGCGCATGCCCAGACTTCCATGCATAACAAAATTCCATGGGGATTCCATGGATAATAAATCTGTCTTGGGGGGTGGGAGAACTGGAAGTGCTGTTCAGTTGCATCTGGGAGGCCTTCCAAGGCCCTCCAGTCATGGCTTTGGCATTTGTGGATATTCAGATCTATGGATGCTGAACACACAGATAAGCCATGTCTCAAGAAGCAACTGCTTTCCTGCAGCCCCACAGTCCTGATCGGGGGGTTCACTTTCCTGAAGCTGCTACATGTTCAAAGCATGGCTTCGTCACATTTGCAGTCATACCAGACCATTTCCCTGGCTCGACGTGGGGTACCAGATTGCAATTTTCTGCCTCGTTGATAACCAGAGGGACTCGAGATACCGGAGTTGTTGTTCCTTGAGACGTTCCTTTCGTTCCAGGAATCTTGTCAAGAATTCACTCCAAGTCCTTGTCTCATCATTGCAGCTGTTTGGATGGAGTGGTGGAGCTTGCAGCCCTCCATGCTAATGGGGTTCCTGGTCATCATTTCCTAATGTATACTATTTGGAAACAGCGCTACAGAGTGACGCAGCCTCAAAGCAATCTCCGCTAACTGATCCTGTGTACCATATGCTGTCCAGAAGATTAATTGGCTGCACTTTGTCTAGGGACACCAGGATTGGCACCTGGGAGGGGGGCACGAGGACAGACTTGGTAATTGGCAGAATGTGGGCCAGTGGCCAGGAGGGACTGGCTGGCTCAGAGAGAAAGAGAGAGGTACTGCCTAACCATTTCCCACAGCTGCCAGCCCGAAGCTGCAAGTTTTGCCCCCTGGCACCTTCTACTCAGAGGTAGCCTGTCTGTGGTCATCGTGGCCAGTGATGGGATTCCAAGAAATTAACAACCGGTTCTGTGCCCATCTGGCAGCCACTTTTAAATGGCTATTTTTAAACTTTATATGTCCTATTAACAACTGGTTCTGTAGAGTAAGTGCGAACCTGTTGGAGCCCACTGCTGAGATTCGTGACTAATGTGTGGGTATAGACCTGGCTTCCAATGAATGTGCCAACCCCTTTCTTTACAAAAAGAGGTTTTTAAAACTGGAATTGCCATGAGTTTGGCAAAAAAAGGCTAGGATGCCGACTTGTGTCTCTAAGTGGAACTGCAAACATTCAGAAAAGCCCTCTTTTCTGGGACCCCCCCCAGCCCTACGCCTTTGGTCCTGTCCCCCATTTCCCTTCCCTACCTCCATCCTCTAATCTCCCCCTTGTATCTGTGTCTAGACTGAGGCACAGTCCTGTCTTGTCACTCAGTTTATTGCGCCATAATTATAAACAACAAATCCCCAGTTAAAAGTCAATGATCCTTTCCTGGAAAGGAGAACTTTAAATAACACAGTTTAGTATGAAACCAATTTTACTGTTGGCTAATTAATGTACTGTACATAAACAAGAGTTACATCCTTATAGTATATAAAGCAGGCCTCCATCAGTCTTGGAAGACTATGGTATTGTGCTCGGCGCTGCATACGCTGCATGCGAAGCACAAAAGCCTGGGTTGGATTGTTATGGAGGATAGGCTGTTACCCAAGCAGCAGATCCCCCCTCTCCACACCACTGAATTAGTCCAATGGAAAGGCAGAGCCAATACGATTGGATCCAGCTGGCGTCGCAGAGCTGGTCTAAGGACAGGAGCTCACCCTGTCTTGTGGAGCCAACCCAGGTCTCGAACCCTGGCCTGCTGGTTAACAGGCACAGTGTCTTAACCGCTTGCGCCACCCACAGTCCCATCTACAGTATATAGTGTATATATACTCACACTATTCCATACAGTATATAGAATACTATATATATAGTATCTATCTACCTGTTGTGTGTGATTGTGTATTGACACATTTTAGTGACACACTATATATTGTGACCTGAATTTATATATAGATAATAAAAAGTATCAGCAAACTTTTAAATAAAGTTTCAATGCACACACACAAACAGTCCCAAAACACTTCTATTATTAGACATTGAAATCAAGGTTAACTTGCTGGCTAGAGGCTGTTCAGTGGTATAACTAAGGGGGGAAGGAAGGCATATTGCCCCAGATATCAGGCCTTGACAGGTGACACTTGTGGCCTAAGGACATGGAGATTGCAGACAGTAGCCCAGCCTGGGGATCATTATTTTTCTCATCAACTTGCTATATAATATCCAGAATACATGAATGTGCCTTGTTTTTCCATAATTGTGATGGAACATCAAGTGAGGTGCTGTTTTAATTCATGCAAATTTTCTATGCTTTTAATATGTTTTTAAATGATCCTATGGATGTTTTTATTCTATATGTTAATATTGTTAGCTGCCTTGATTCAGCTTTTGGCTGATAAAAGCAGGATATAAATCCATTAAATAAATAAACAAATAATTTTGTATGTTAGATGAGTTTTCATTTAATAATATGCAATTAAGGCTGCAATCCTAACGACACTTTCCTGGGAGTAAGACCCATTGAACACAATGGGACTTACTTTTGAGTAGACATGGTTAGGATTATGCTCGAAGGCATCAAGAGATTATAATGCAAATTGGCTCACTGAATTGGCTCACAGGATTGGAACAAAATGATGATGATATTGATTTTTGCAGTTGTCATTCATTTGTCCTATCCAATTTTTTAAAAAATTTCTCTTCTTTGATGATGCTGGAAATTGCATATTAAGAAAAGATTTTTTTAATTTTTATTTCCTCTTGGAAGATTTTTGGTTTCTTAAATAGGAGAAGCGTCCTTTGAAAACCTGATTTGGCCCCTGCATGCAAAGTGTTGTCCTCTCATTCATCCCACGGGTCCAGATTCCCCACTTCAATTTGGTATTGAAGTATTTGGTAAAGGACAAAGAAATATGTAGATCAGCCCAAGTTGAGGGTCAGTGGAAAGCAGTTTGGCCTTCATTTGGGGGTGGTGGTATGACTGCACAGTTGCCCCTCTGTGCACTTTTCTGGGGGTTTGCCAGGCCTCTAGCAGAGCCGGCTGTTATTCTGGTTCTTCTCTTGCTCGTTGCCATCACTGTAATCCTTTTGTCTCCACCAGGCATGGCTGACAGAGATCCATGAATACGCAAAGCAAGACGTGGTCCTGATGCTGCTGGGAAACAAGGTGAGCATGTGGATAGGTATGCTCTCAGCATCTGGACAGGTGTGCTCTCAGCATCATTCTTGAGGAGTCATGAGGAAGGGAGATGCTCGTCAGTGGAGTAGCTAAGGGGGGTACATTGCCCAAGGTATTAATCTTGTTGGGTGACACTAGTGGCCAAAATTGTGCAAACCTTGTTATTTATGGATAATACCATCCTGTTAACCAGCAGGCCAGGGTTCAAATCCCGGGTCGACCCCACAAGACAGGGTGAGGTCCTGTTCTTAGCCCAGCTCTGCGATGCCAGCTGGATCCAATTGTATTGGCTCTGCCTTTCTATTGGACTAATTCAGTGGCGTGGAGAGGGGGGATTTGCTGCTTGGGTAACCGCCTAGCCTCCATAACAATCCAACCCAGGCTTTCGTGCTTCGCATGCAGCGTATGCAGCGTATGCAGCGTCGAGCACGATACCATAGTCTTCCAAGACTGACAGAGGCCTGCTTTTTTTATATGTAATTTGATAGGCAATTTAATGCAGAATGTACCGTAACAATCTGCATTGAATTCTCCATATTCTATCAAAATAGAATATCCAAAAACAGTCACTGCAATTCCTTTTGAATTAGGTACGTTGGGGGTCACAAGTCATGCCCTGGGTGCCAGAGGGGCCAGCTACATCACTGCAATTCAAAGACTGGCACAGATCCCATTCCTTCTGGAAAGGGTATTGCAGTGATGCCAATGCCTGCCCAGCATCATGTGCACTCGCCTTGTTAGTCCACCCAGAAGCATCCTTGATAGGAGGCCTGATAGGAGGCCAATCCATCCATCCATCCACCCATCCGCCATGTAAGAATGTGCTTCTGACCTGCTTCCATCTCACATGATTTTCTTTTTTGGTTCCTAGGTGGACTCTACCCAGGAGCGAGTGGTAAAACGTGAAGATGGGGAAAAATTAGCCAAGGTATGAGAGCCCCCCTGCACCCTGGGCTGGCTTTCTGGACACTGTGTTGAAAGAGGTTAAAATTATTCAGTGCTCACAGAAATCAGGGCAGCTGACCTATGTGAGTAGTGAATAGGTGTGAATGGAGCGGTACAAAACTATTGAAGAAGAATGGGAACGCATCCCGAATCTGCATAATTTATTCTGCTTCTTCCAGTGATAGACAGATTGCTGTCAGGTAGGGTGGGGAGAGGTTTAAAGCCCTGCACGGAGTACAGGTTCTGAGTGCCCTTTCATTGTGCAGGAATATGGGGTGCCCTTTATGGAGACGAGTGCCAAGAACGGGCTGAACGTGGACTTGGCTTTCACAGCCATTGCCAAGTAAGTGGATCCTTTTTTATTTTCCTTTGAGCTGCTGCTCTGGAGGGCCACTTGCTCTGACCAAGACTCACTGCTCTGCCCTCCCTTTAGCTATGCCACTGCATGTGAGCCATCTAATGTGTAAGGTGTGGAGAATGGTAGTCCCCAGTCCCAAACAGGCCCTTTATCTCCCATTGCAACTTTTTCCTCTAAACAAAACATGCTACTCGCTATTTAGTTGTCCCTTGTTATCCACTAGGGTTCTCTTCCAGAACCCTATAAAGAAAACAAAATGGATAAACAAATGGAAAACAAAATGTATAAACCATGGAAAACAGGTTTAAATAGGTTTTAAAATAGGCTTCCAGGTTTCTTGCTACTCCATTGAACCCAACTGAATAAGGTAATACTTCAGTATCTGTAAGTGTTTGATTCTGGGACTGAAAAATGGAATAAGTCTTTGCATGATTCTCTATGACAGTAGAAAAAACAGTTTTTTAAACTATGATTTGCAGTGGCCATTCTTGTAGTCAAATCCATGTATAAAAAAATCCATGTATACAAGCCTGGACCTGTATATCATATTGACAGTCCAACTGTGAGCTCTCAAGTGCACCAAGGCAAGTTTTGTTTTTTAATAAATAAAGTGTGCCCAAAGTGGAGGACTCAACCTGTTTTTCCTTTGCAGGGAACTAAAGCACAGATCCATGAAACTGCCCAATGAGCCCAAGTTTAAGCTCCACGACTACGTCAAGAAGGAGGTGAGAGGAGCTGGGTGCTGCCGCTCATAAAGGAACACCCTCTCCCATGCCAGCTAGTGGCACTTTTGGACAGAGACTTGCTGCAAGCATCTCACGTTCCCCGCTGGATCCGTGTGTTATGCCCTCCACCTCCTGCCCCCCCTGCAGAAAACTACGTCTCTTTCTGTCTGTCTGTCTGTCCAGGCAAAAATAGCACCGGGAGGAGTACTTGGAGGACAAGATGGGCTTGGGGGACGGCTTCTTTCCAGGTTGGGTTGTCGCCCCCCTTTCCCTATGTGGTATTTTTCTAGGTAGGAATAGCTTTATGAGCTGAATTTGGGCCACGGTAACAGGGAAATGTGGGCCTACCTTGCAATGAGAATAGACTACCAAAATGCTTGGGGGCAACAGAGCACACATGCAACCCTTGGGGCGTTAAGTGGTACCTGCACAGGACCGGTTCCCTGCTGAATCAGGGCCCTTCCCCCCCCCTCCATTGAAGAGGAGAGTTGCACACAATTGCAGATGCTTCCATCACTGCTGTTTGGATCAGCCCCTTGACTCGCCAGGGCTCATAGTTGGAACTCCCTCCATTTTCTTGAAAAAGGCCAGGTGGTTTGAGATATTTGTGATGTGTGCAACACTGACAGGTGTGTTGTGCACACACACACACACACACACACACACACACAAGTCTCCCAACCCTCCACAAAAGTAGGACTTACTACCAGATTGGACTTCATACCTTGCCCACCCTTTGGAGTGCAAATAGGCTGGGAAGGAGTAGTAACCTTTGGGTTCAGAAGCCTGAATGCAACACCTTGTTGTGTTGGTCACAACTCATTTCATAAGCCCCTGGGGTCAGCTTCCGTTAAGTATTTCCTGGGTGCACAACCGAGGGTAGTTTCAGAATACTCAACCAGCTAATGGTGGGCTTTATGGCACTTGGCCCTGCCTGTACAACAGCATCATATTCAACCTGTCGATGGAACTCTCTGCATCCTAAAGAATTAGCCCCAAGAAATGCTCATCAGAGTGTATCCGGGAGAGGGACAGGTTTTTACCCTTCCAAGTGTTTCCAATAGTGTTCCCTTCATTCTGCCCAAGTAAACCTGCTCCCTTTAACACAGCAAGAGCTGGTTAGTGGCTATAAAAGCCATGAACTCACAAAGCAACCAGCAAAAGTGGCTGTCGCACTAGCCCCCTGGCAATACGGGGGGACAGTACCCACCTTACAGGGCTGTTGTAAGGATAACTGCGAATGTACATGAAGTGCTTTGCACCTTTTGAAGTGCTCTGTGTCAATATTACTGATCCCCCCCTTTTTGGTGTAATTTTTTTTCTAGTGTGGCTGGCATTTTCCTTTTCTATGCTTTTTTGTTTCCCTCCAGGCTCCCCTATTTTAGGTTTTCAAAGTGATGGGGTCTTGAGCCAGGACGCTTTGTCCAACAAAGCCAGCTTGCATGTTAGGTGTTTTTTTCATGCACCCCCCTTTAGTGCTTTTTGGCCATCACTTGTATTGTGCCATCTTCACACCAGGGGAAGTGTTTCCCTGTGGACTGTGTAGTTACGTGATTTGGGCCATCTCTTGCCATAGGAAGGCAAGGTTGTCTGCTGGCTCCTGCCTCAACCTCCCACTCCCAGCTTGACTTCTGCAGCATCAGTTTTGCACTGGAAACAGGGACTCCAGAGCTGCCAAAGTTTCCTATGATGGGCAATGCTGCCACCTAGCCACAGGAGCCTGGCCCCAATCCCATCCTTTCCCAGCAGCTACATGTACTAAGAAAATTGCTGTTAATAGCTTCTTTTTCTGTTCCTCAATAAAAAAATTTTTTTTTAAAAAAAGTGCCTGTTTTCTCCAATGCGAATGGCTTGCACAAAAATCAACTCATGCGGCAATCCTAAAGACACTTTTCCGGGAGTAAGACCCATTGAGTAGACATGGTTAGGATTGTGCTCTCAGCTACTTGCATGCTCCCTTCTTCACCAGCCGCAGCAGAGAGCAGACAGCTCAAGGTGAAAGATGAACTTTGGTCAACATATTTATTTGAGTTATACCCTGGCCTTTCCACCCAAAAAAAGGATACTCAAGGTGGTTTACAGTAATAAAGACAGCACAGGGAAGATAGAATTAATTAGATGCAATCAATTACATTCAGTTAATCAGATGCAATTAATTAATTAAAACTAAATAAAAACAATAAAACCAACTCAACAATATTGACTTGCTGCTATTAGGATATGGAGGGAGGGGGGGGGTGGAAACAATTCCTGGAAGATTTAATTTTTCCCTTTCCAAATTAGAAAACCAAAATATTTTGCCAGAACCACATCGTCTCCTACTGGGCTGTGGTTTTTTTCTTCGTATATCAACAGATGAGACTCCCAAATCTTTATAGCAATTGGGAGCAGTTCCTTCATGTGCACCTATATATTTCCCCCTTTCAACCACTGATTTGAATGCATGGAGCTGTGGGAAAGAATTATGTTTGCAAGACCTCTAATATGCAGCCGTGTGCATTTATGCTGGGCCCTCTGTATTTACAGAGGGGTTGGTTCCAGGATCCACTTTGGAAATTCTTAGCATCATTGCCCATTACCTAGAATGGTATTTTAGAAGATCTCCACTGCCATGCCTGGTTTTTTACATGTTATGCTGTGTGTGTTCATCAGACCCACCATTCCAAATCTCTTCACCCATCTCCACTGCCAGAAAAATTTTCATCCCACTCCCTCCCAGCCTCACTTTACTGCATTTATAAGATGGGGATTAAGAGCAAATCCTATTCTTCTCTGCTTAGAAGTAAGCCCAATTGTATTCAATGGACCTTACTCCTAGGAAAGTGAGATTAGGATTGCAGCCTGAACACAATGGTTAGGATTGTGTAGACATGTGCTCTTAGGCCTGCCTTTGCCTACATGGCAATCATAAGGACAGCACTAACGTAACACTCTTGCACACTTGGAACCCACAATGCAAATGTTAACACTGTATTAAATGTAATTTTTATTATGCAAACGCACAACACAAAAATGGCAAATCTACAAAAAAGGCAATACAAGAATTTCAATATTAAAAACTGTTACAGACTTTCCCCCAAATCCACAGTAACTACAGCAGCACACAAGAGACTTTACATGTACCCCTAGTTACTGCACCACCTAATGAAAACCTATGGGAAATTCATATTGCAAACCAGAGTAAGTTGTTCTTACACCGGAGCAAGGAGTCCCCGTAGTTACTCTGGATTTTGCCCTTAGATTCTGATGGATGTTCTCTCTTGTTGCCATCATCTCCTGAAAAAGTAAAAACACACAGCATGAAGTGTCAGACCAACATTTTGGTTACATATTCAGACACAAAGGGGAACTGCTTACTCCAGGTTGCCATGTTAAAGGCAAGCCACTTCCAAGCCTCAGATCATATCTATAATCAGAAACTGTAACCAGTTTTCATTTGAGGTGTCAGAAATTTAAGAGAGCTCATCACTGGCTGGTGTTTGGAGTCAAGCAGGTCTATGAACATCCCCATTTGGGAATAAAGACTCACCTCTTCAAATAGGGCATGTTGTGTCCAGAACGTCTGGGCAACCTGGGAAAGAAGAAAAGGAAACTTATCAATCTATACACATACATTTTATGTGGCCCACAGCAAGCCCCTTTCACCTGCTCGACAGGTGAGCCCTGTTATCCTCCAGAACAGTGATGTCCAAACATGGTCTCCCACACCATTTCTCTGACGGTGTTGAAGGCTGAAAAAACGATTTATATTTACATTTTGAATTTGAATCAATTAACATAAATGAATATATCAGTGATAGAACCTGTGAATGCATTTGAACCAGTTCATTAACACTTTCTAACACAGGGGAGATGTGTGCACCATTCCCAGCACCCACAATATCCTCTGGAGGTGCCTCCCACAACTCTGGACTATTAGAGGGTTTGCACGGACAGATGAAAAGGGACTCCTAATGGCCACATGGAAGCTCACCACAGGCCGCACCTGGTTCCTGGGCCAAGGTTTGGACACCATGCTCCAGAGGATACAAAACAATAATTTTATTTAACATAATGCAGTTAATTTACATTAAAGCCACTCTAATACTTACATAAAATATCATATTTTACAAAGTATGTAAATACAAGGTGTGATCAATAAGTATCAGGACTGGTGCTATAAAAAGAAAACTACAACACATACATATTTGGCATTTAATCAAAGTAGTCTCCTTTGGAAGCCACGCACTTAATCCTGCGCTATTTCCATTAACGGAAGCATTCCTGGAACTTGTTTTCTGGGATAATCAGCAGCTGCCTCGTTACTTTCAGTTGGATTTCATCGACATCCTGAAATATTTGTCCTTTCAAGAGGGATTTGATTTTCAAGAGGAAAAAGTTGCAAGGGGCGAGATCTGGGGAAAATGGTGGTTGTTGGACCTGGGAGATGTTGTGCTTGGCCAAAAACTGCTGCACAATCTGCACTGTATGGGCAGGTGTGTTGTCGTGGTGCAATTGGCACTCACTGGATGCATGCAATTCTGGCCTTTTTCAATGAATAGCATCCCGCAAACACCGCAACACGTCACAGTAGTACTCTTTATTTACTGTATGACCACATGGAGCATACTCATGATGAACAATCCCCTTGTGGTCGAAGAAAACAGTCAACAGTGTCTTCACATTGCTTCGACTCTTTTGTGTTTTCTTCCGTCTCAGAGAGGTTGGGGTCTTCCTCTGTGAAGACTGAGCCTTGGATTCGGGGTCATAGCCATAGATGCACAATTCATCACCCGTTATGACGGTTTTCAAAAAGTTTTCATTGTTCTCGACACAATCAAGAAGGTCTTGTGCAACTGAAACCCGAGTTTCCTTTTGGTCAGCTGAAAGCAGTTTTGGCACAAACTTGGCAGACACGCGTCTCATATCCAAGTCTTTAGCGAGAATGGACTGATCTGAACCGTAACTGATCTTCACATCCTGATAACCTATGGATGGTGATGTGATGATTTCTGCTGGTTGCAGGTCTCCCAGAATGTTTGTCACCGTCGAGGTTTTGTCGTCCATCTTCGAAATGTCTGAACTATTCGTACACGCGTGTGCGGCTCATACACTCCTCTCCATACACTTTCTGCAACGTTGCGTAGGTCTCTGCGCAGGTATCGCTAAGCTTTTGGCAAAATTTGATGCAGATTCTCTGCTCAACTTTCCCTGTCATGGTCAATGTGATGACTACGAGTTACTCATGTACCTTCCAAGCACCGCTGTAAAGAGCGGAACTGAGAGATGATGTTAAAACTTAGTGTGCATGCACTGTTGGGGTCAAGGTCAATCTGTGCCAAGTGGCTTCACTCTGCGTACTTTAGTTCCTTTATTATGGCACCAGTCCTGATATTATTGATCACACCTCTTAATTACATAATGTTATGTGATACATTATAATTCCCAATGGGACTTAGGGCACAATCCAGAGTAACTACGGGAGAATGTAAGAGACATTACGTGCACCCGCAGTTATGGCACCACCTAGTGAAAACCTATGGGTAATTCACACTGCAATCCTGAGTAATTTTTTTTACTCTGGAGCAAGGACTCCCTGTGGTTAATGTGGATTTCGCCCTTAATTCTGATTAGACCTGTACTGGTTCATGCAATTACAAATCATATTTAAGTCTTTAAGAGCACAATCCTAACCATGTCTACTCAAAAGTAAGCCCCATTGCTTTCAATGGGTCATGCTCCCAGGAAAGTGTCTTTAGGATTGCAGCCATAGGTGCTTACCACACTGACCTGACCAAACTTACATGAGAGTAAGCCCCACTGAGCACAATAGGACTCACTTCTGAGTAGACATGCTTGGGATTGTTCCCTGTATTTAATGCAATACATTATTTTTCACATTTTGTTATTGTCCTTATAAAATGTAAATTACAATAAAAATGTTTTGATTTGAGATAAAAGTTTTCAGCTGAAAAAGATAGGACTTGTTTGCAATAAAGATGTAAAAATAAATTTACACTAAAATAAAAAAATTCCAAAAAATGATGCAAAAATAAAATTAAAATAAATTATGTCTGAACACAATCTTGTGCAGTTCAGTAAATACAGAATTAAGCAGGTAAGTAAATACAAAGTAAATACAGAATTATAATCTTAAAGAGTTCCAAATCAATGAGTTGTTGCATAAAATTTATACATAAAATATAAATTTTATATATACACTTAAATATAAATTATATATAAAATATAAAATTTTATACATAAAATATGTATAAAATTTATTATAAAGACCGTTTCCAGAGCCAGCCCCCCCATCCCTGCCACCTCCCATTGACTGCAAATAAGCCTTACCTGACCCTCCCTCCAGGAGGCCACGCGGGAAAAGGACTGGCGGAGCGCCGCGCCTCACCTTTTATAACCTCGTCCTGTTTCCTATTGGCTGGTGCTGACCACGACGCCAGCCAATCGCGTGGTCCGTTTCTTCGAACGCTAACAAGCATTCATCGTCCTATTGGTCGACTCAGTCCCCGCCTCCGCTACGCTTCCCTCATCTCCTCTCTCCAGATGTCTCGTGCCCTGTGATTGGATGTGGATCAGCTGTATCGATGCGACCAATCAGACACCGCGGAGCCATAGAGAGCACAGGAATCAGCCTCGCTAGAGCGGCGTCCGCCAATTCAAAGCGGGGGAGGGGGCGTGAGGGCAGCGCGCGGTGTCATGGGAGTGGTAGTCCAACACTCACAGAGGCAGCGCGGCAGTCAACGGGAGCCGCGACCAACGAGGACTACAAATCCCGGCTTTCAAAGGGAAAAGTGACGCGTTGTATTTCCGGCCGGCCAGGCGGGCCCGGCTGCTGACAGAGGCGGTGAGGTGCTCGGTAGCGGTGGCGGCAGCGACGGTGGCAGCGCCCTGCGTGTCTGTGGCTGGGGAGGGAGAGGCCGCCATGGGCAGGAGAGCTGCACGCGCTGGTCGCGGCCGCCTCCCGCTCTCCCCTCGGCTGCCCTCAGGTGAGTGCGAACTGAGGCAAAGGGGCGGGGCCTGCCGGGGGCGGAGCTTGATGGGAGGGGAGGAGTCATTGACCACTCCAAGCCACGCCCACCCCAAAGCCACGCCCACCTTTCCCTGGGTAAACTGCAGGGCTTATTCATCATCATTATTAATCATTATTAATATTAATAATTATTATTAATAATATTTATAATGACCACATTTTTCAAATTGTGTCTTAATAATTTTAGCATTAATGTGTCAACTTTTTAAAAATAATTAAATAATTAATATTAATTAACAAAAAATTAATAGTTTAATAATTTTTAAAATAATTAAATAATTAATAATATTAATTAACAACAAATTAATAGTTTAATAATTTTTAAAATAATTAAATAATTAATATTAATTAACAACAAATTAATAGTTTAATAATTTTTAAAATAATTAATAATATTAATTAATAACAAATTAATAGTTTAATAATTTTTAAAATAATTAATAATATTAATTAATAACAAATTAATAGTTTTTAATAATTTATAAATTAATTAAAATTAATTATAAAAATATATTTACATATAATAGATTCAAATTTAAATATTTAACCTATTTAAATATAAAATAAAACACTAAAATAGTTAATAAATAATAATTTTTCCCATATTCCCAGGTGTGCCGTTGGAATTTGGAGGTTGATATTCATTAATAGGAAAATCCGGCGGGGGGGGGGGGTTACTTGTCAATGGAAAAAACAATTGAGGGTGTGCCTTGACAGCTTCAGTGCTTGGTTAAGTGTGCCGTGAGATGAAACAGGTTGAAAATCACTGCTGTAACCTAGACTTTATGATAAGAAAGCTATACAGCGGTGCCTCACATAAAGAGCTTAATTCGTTCCGGAGGCCTGCTCTTTTAGTGAAACGCTCTTTAAGTGAAGCGGATTTTCCCATTGGAAATAATGGAAACTCAGACAATCGGTTCTACAACCCCCAAAATATTCATATAAAAATATTAACTGGATGTAAAAATGATGACAGAACACTGGAATTGAATTCACAACATGCATTCAATGTGCCTGATCCTAGGAAGTCTTCTTAGGCTGCAATCCTAAAGACACTTTCCTGGGAGTAAGCCCCATTTAACACAGTGAGACTTACTTCTGGGTAGACATGGTTAAGAGGCTGCAATCAAAGTCACTTTCCTGGGAGTAAGCCCCATTTAACACAGTGAGGCTTACTTCTGGGTAGACATAGGAGACTGCAATCAAAGACACTTTCCTGGGAGTAAGCCCCATTTAACACAATGAGACTTACTTCTGGGTAGACATGGTTAAGAGGCTGCAATCAAAGACACTTTCCTGGGAGTAAGCCCCATTTAACACAATGAGGCTTACTTCTGGGTAGACATGGTTAAGAGGCTGCAATCAAAGACACTTTCCTGGGAGTAAGCCCCATTTAACAAAGTGAGGCTTACTTCTGGGTAGACATGGTTAAGAGGCTGCAATCAAAGACACTTTCCTGGGAGGTTTACCTGGGCTGCTGCTGGAGGTTCAAGGTGGTTGATGGGGGCACTTGGGTGCAGTTAGGGGCAGCTGCCTCTGGCACAGTGAGAGGCTGCAGCACTGGCCGGCAGCCCTTTTAAAGAGCCTCTATGTGGAGCGTCAGGGCTGCATAGTACACGTGCCAATAGCACACTTGCTTGTTAAGTGAAGCGGAACTTGTTATGTGAAGCAAGATTTTTTGGAAATTTTTGCTTGTTATGTGAAATGCTTGTTAAGTGAGTTACCACTTTATGGTGTTTCAAAAGTGCCATATGTGCCGCCAGAGGAACGGGATGGATTAAGTTGTGCTGGCTTAAATTGATCAGGATTGCACCTCCAACCTGAAATCCTAACTCCCAGTTAAGCCAGCACAAATATGACCAGTGCACCACCAGGTAGGCCAGTGCACTCCACCAGAGGAAACAGGTCAGTTGCATTGGCCTGAATTGGTTAGGATTGTGCCCACAGTACGCTCATTGAAAGTTTTGGGTTTTATCTGTAGCTGCCTTGAATAGGGTGGGGGGAAGCTTGCCCTGAATTATAGGATCTTTCCAGGAATGTTCAGGAAGCATTTCCTTACAGACTCCTCTTTGTAATGGGTCTGGGGTTTTTTTTTTCTACTGCCCCATATGGAAACCGACCCTCCTTTGTAAAGAAAAAGCCCGTTGCTGCTCTTGGCCCTGAAGCTGAAGTGCCTCGAGATGTTCTTTGGGCACATTGCTTATTAGACAGTGTTTATACATGCACATGTTCTACTTGGGTGGTCTTTCTTACCCAGGATTATTACAAGGCAGTTTGAGCCCAAGGAGCCCTTCTGCAAACTACGGGCTCTTTTTCTGGCCTGGAGTCAGTTGGGAACTGTGGCGATGAGGAACTTAAAGGTGATTGGCAGAACTGGGGGGATTTCCCAGGCACATTTACTTACTGGGAACTGCTCTGCATGCCTTTCTGTTTACATCACCCACCAGCCACCAACACAGAGGCAGACGTGCATGAGAGATGTTGGGAAAGAGGGAACCGTCCACCCACACGCTCTCTTCTCTTCTGTGGAGTTTTCTGCTTGGCCTCTCCGTGTGATCCAGTTCCCAGTCTCTACACAGAGTAAAAAACCTTTGTCTCTTGGACGTCTCCTTCCAGGTTCATGCCGGAGAAGTAGGTAACCTTAAGTGAGCTCATCCATAAACTCAATTGGAAGGCTCGGGGAATGGAAGGTCAAAAAGTTAGAATCAAGCTGCAATCCTAAATACACAATGGGACACAATGGACACAATGGGGCTTACTTCTGAGTAGACATAGATAGTATTGTGCCCTCAGTTGTGCCAATTATTATCCTCATCAGTACTGTGATGGGAGAAGAGGCAATGACAGCCCAGCACTAGTCTGGCATTCCCTAGGCCTTGTTGCAGCTTGTTTTTGGTGATTATAGTATTGTTTGGTAATAATAACTGCTGCAAGCTTATTATTATTGCTGGATGGCTGAAAAAATAACATATGTAGAAATAGTTTTTGGATATTGTACAGAGCTATTCTGCTACAGAGAGCCCAGTTTTATGCTTGTCTTATGCAGAAGCAACTCCAGTTACAGTCCATGGTACTTCCTTCCAGGTAAGTCTGGATAGGATTGTAACCTTGCAGTGCAATCCTTACTCCAGTTAGGCCAGCACAAGTCCTGTACTGCCCCTGGGGGTGTTGCAAATGTGCCATAAAACACTTCTACACCACTCCTGGGACGTGGGGTTTAGGGCAGTTTACAGATACGCACCAGCTTCCTCACACCACTGTGGGAACAGGGAGTTTGGTGAGTTGTGCTGGCCTAAATTGGTTAGGATTGTGCCCTAAGATTCTCAAGGAGGCTCAGTATATTTATATTTTACAGGCATCCCCCACTTATTGGACTGGTTAGGGAACAGAGCACCGTCCAAAAGTGAAAACTGTTGAAAAGTGGAACCCAATCTTTTTTAGTTTATAAATTTTGCTTCCAATACTTTTTTAGCTACCATATTGCAAATGCCCTTTTCATCTTGCAAATGCCTGCTGTCACATTAAGATTTCTGCTAATGGATTCTCATTAACTACTTTGGGAATGGGATTAAACCAAGAGCCACATCATTAGGAAGGGCAATTGTGGCCTTCAGAAGAGCAGAGAGAGGTTGAATGAGTGGAACATGTGTTGAATGAATGAGTTCTGGGTATAATTGAAAGATGTTCAAAGAATGGATTGTCAGAAAATGAACTGTCAGAAAGCAGGGGATACCTGCATTTTTCACATTTTTATACTCCTTTATTGCAAAGAGCTCTGGATGGAGCATACAGTTCTTTTATTGTCACAACAACCCTATGAGGGAGGTAAGATTGAGTGACAGTGACTGGCCTCTGGAGGAAATGGAGAATATTTTGGAATGTATGGGGAATGCACTGAATGTCAAAAGGGCATGAATGAACCTGGTTCGGGGCCTCCAATCCAGGCCAGCTGAGAGGCTTCTTATAAGGCTGGTTTCTTTTTGTGAAGCTGCATTTTAACTTTGCCCCTAGAGCTGCAGAGGCACGTTGTACAGTTCCCCATTGAAGGGAACTGTAGTTTTTTCTCCATTACATGGTGGCTTTGCTTTATTCTCTTATTGTAGTTGGTACGTTTAATTCATTTATTACTGTGAGTGTTGGAGATATGTAGGCTTTGAGTGGAATCCTATGTCGGTGGTTATCAGACTTTGGGTCAGGATCCATAAGTGGATTGTGACTCAGTTTTTGGTGGTTTCAAAAACTGCAAGTAATGTATTAAAAAAATCCCCAAAAGGCTTTAATAACCAAAATGTAGGCTTGAGCGGCTGATAGAGTGAAACTTTTTTTAAAGTTCTTGTTAAACTAGGCAGGTTCTTAGAAAGTCAGTGTACAAATCTGATAAAATAGACATTTTTAAAAGTGTGTCCTGGTAGTGTCTATATGTGTTTAAAGGTGGCTATATGTGTTTACTAAGAAGGATGTCTCATTACATTTAATTGCATATAGTATCAGGTAAGGATTTTAGGATTGCAGCCTTATGGCACAATCCTATCCAATTCATGCCAGCGCAACTCATTCATATCTCCATACCACACATGGTGGTGGAGGCTGACCCACCACCACCAACAAATGGTTGAAAAGTGCCCATACAGCACTTTTGTGACACCCTGAGGTCAGTACAGGTCTTGTGCCAGGAATTGTGCCAGCATAATTGGGGATTAGAATTGCATCCTTAATTCTTACATCCCCCCAGTAAATGTTGTCAGTCTCTGGTTTTGGACATCCAGGCAAGCATCCTATAGTCATGTGTTCTGTTGTGTTTGGTGGACTTTTTCGTGTCCAGGATTTGGATGATGCCCTGTGTTTGTGCTGATGAAGTGATGCAGCCCTCTTTTTGTTTTTGGCAGCGAGTGGAAACTGTTCTGGCGCCAAGGTCAAGCAGGCAACTGAAACACACCTGTTGTCTTGCGTACCTAAACTTTTCCCTTTACCTTGGAGTGGTAAGAGTAGAGGCTATATATTTCTGACGCATTATAGAGGTAATATAATATATATTATAATATAATATATTATATATTTCACTAGCGGTGCTGTGTGTTGTGTTGAGATCTGTGTGTTGTGATCTCTATACAAATTCTGTTTTGTGGTAAGGCTGGTGAGTGTAAGACAAGTGGGTTGTTACATTTCACAAGGATCTTTGGAGTCCACCAGAATGCGAAGTGGTCAGCCTGTCTGCAGTAGCATTGGTATGTTTGTCCTAAAACAGATAATTTTTTCCTGGGCCTTCCTGCCTTATTACCTAGAGGCAATCCTTCTTTTCCACCAGACAGCTTGGAAAATCCCTGCAGACAAGCTGGAACTGAATAGTTCTTGGAGTTTGAATTCTGCAGGCAGCATGAAGAGAAAGGCTTCAGTTTCTTCCTGACGTGCTTCAGTTTAAGAGACTGTGGTACAGATTATACAGCAGCCGGTGACATTAAGAGTGCGGAGCAGTCAGTCTCGGAGGGAGGAGTGCAATGGGCTCCTTATGGTTCTGTTTTGTTCTCCCCACCTGGAATGGCTCTGATGGGGAGGGACTCCTTGCAAGCCACCTTTCAAGTCTGACTGCTCTGCCCCCCTCTAGGTACGCCACAGACGATAGCCTCGGCACAGAACCCAAAGTGACAAAACACAGGAAACAGAGTCAGCCCTGTGGGAATCGCTTTTCTTTCATTACTAGCCACACTGCGGTGTGAGAATTGTTTGTTTTTCCCCTAGCAAGCAGACTTTCAGGAAAGGAAATGAGAGAGGAGACAATTTCTCTTAGGGTCAGGTTTGGTCAGTTGGTGGTGGGGAGAACAGACTGGTTTGTGAAGACTGGTTTAAGAACCCATTAAAAGTGCATAAGCCCACTTTGTTCCACTGGTTTGAATGGGAAATTGGGGCTTGTTGCTCTGCAAAACCACTGTCTAGTCATTTAGAGGCCGTATGTACCATATAGGTCCACTTCACTGTATGTTTGTGCCAGGTGGCAGCCACAATTAGTGGTGTTTGTGGAGATGAGGGAGCCCTTACTAGCTCAGGCCATGCACATCAGCTGTGGTGCTCGGTGTACCTCCTGAAATGTTTGCTGCAGAGCTCCAGTTTCCCAGTGTCTTCATATCTGAGTGCAGACCCCAGACCAGGTCAGGGGTTTTGGTCTTGCTAGTCTTGATCTTTCAAGCAAACCAGCTCTTGCTAGGACTCTTCCCAGTGCAGCACATGATGTGGTTGTGTGATGAGAGATGCTGGGTGGTGTGGTGGTTGTGGTGGTGGCTGTGACAGATTTAACTTATTAATTAGGGAAGAAGTCATGCACCATTAAATTGTGATTCAATATGAGATTCATATTGATCCTTAGGTTCTACCTTTCAGGCAGCAGAGTCTACCCATCCTTGGCACCAGAAGGGGCACATGACTCCAGACTGGTAGGGCCAAGTTCTAGCATGGTACAGAAAAACGGGGCTGGTGTAAGGGGACCAGTTCCAAGACAGGGAAAGGACACTAGGCAGAGTTTTTCATGGAGGAACAAAGTCTAGTGCTTTATGGGCCTGGTATGCTGGGACTAGCCTTTGAGCTCAGATAACTGTGCATAGGGGGAAGTCTGGAATGATGCCCAGGTGGAAAAGGATGCTGTGGTTACAACACACAACATACCAGATGCTGACCTCTGGAGTGCCAGATCAAGACCCTCCATGCACCTTATAGATTCATCAATTGGGAGGGCCGCTTGACCTTGCTGTGCCAAGTAAGGGCTCTTTCAAGGCAGGACTTTGCTGCCCAGCTGCTGCTATAAACAGGATCTTTGTCGGTCTGATTCGCCAGAACCACTTTTGTGTGTATCATCCTAAGCAGCCCTTGGCTACAGCCGTTGTCTTTCTCAGGCACCTACTGACCAGCCTCCCTCTCTGATCTCCACCCTTTTGCTTGTGGTTGGGTGACAAAGTTCCCACACACGTTTTTTTCTTGTTCAAGCTTCCTTATTTGAAAGAACAGGGAAGTACTCTCTTTTTAAAAGCACACACAGGGTATCCTGAGCTGGTGAGAGGAGCTGCAGACAGTGTTGCCGTTTGCAAGCCTTGGCAGGGACATCTGGATCTACACCAGTGTCACTGCCACAAGTGTCCTCCTTCTCAAGGTAGGGCACCCCCTTCTCCATGGCTGTGGTTCTGGGCCCCTCAAAGTGTTTGTGCACCTGTGTGTTTGGTTCAAAACTAGAGGTAGCTTATCCTGCAGCCTTGATCCAGAATCATAGCTGGGGAGATGACACTCTCACTTCTATGGAGTTAGAGTGCTCTATTATGGAGAAAGAGGCTCTGCTTAAGGCCATGTTTCTCTGCAGTCCAACAGGAGCCCAGCTGAAAGAGAGGAGCTTACTCAGGGCCAGGCCAAAGGAATATTATACTACAAGCCTTTCCATATCTACTCAGAAGTAAGTGTGCATAGGATTGAGCCCTAACTGGTGCCAGTGCAGTCAAATATAACCTCCATCTATTGGCTCTGGTGGTTCTTCTGTCTCCTCCTGCCTTCTATTCAGGACCACCATGGACTGTCCAAAGCATTAAGGCAATCTCATGTCCTGACACTCCTGAACATTAAGGGCACATGGGAACACAAGATCATGTGCTAGTTCCACATTTCATGACTTGGAGCCAAATGTGTGATTTAAACTAAATTGTTGGTAAGCATTACTTATGAGGCTGAAGCGCAAAGTGTCTGTCTGTCCTGTTTGGTTTGAAGTTTACAAATTCTAGGGGCTAGGTGGGATGGGGAAGGAGCGTTCAAATCTTGGATGGAGAGTGGTGGCATAGCTAGGGGATGGAATGTTCAGTCTTAGAGGGAGTCTCCCCCCTTCAGAACTGGTGAAGGTAGGGGAAGCAAAATGGAGCTGTATAGTTCCATTTTGCTTCCCCACCTAGAATGGCTCAAAAGGGGTGAGGCTCCCTCTAAAACTGACAGCTGTGTCCTCTTCTAGCTACGCCACTGGTGGTGAGGTCCTAACTTACACTCCAGTAGTGGCAAGCAGGTGGGTGATTACAGAACCTGCATCTTCCCTTCCCTGGCTTCAAGCCTCTCTTTAGCTTAGCTTTGAGACCTGTATTGAGCTGGGCTAGACAGAAGACAGAGCTTGATGTGGCTCCTTGTGTTGGTGAGTCCTTCTCCCCATAAATATGGGTGCTCTTGTGCATCCAATTTGGCCCCGGTTGCCCAGTGAAGCTGCAGCCCTTAAGCGAAAGGTGTTCCTGGAAGGGTGAGTCACTGAAAGTTTCATTACTCATGTGATGTGCTTGTCTAAATGCATTTGAACAACTAGTTCAACTGGTGAGCAACTGACAGTGCAGTCGTAAGCCCCAGTTAGGCCGGAACAAGTCCTGGCACAAATCCTGGCCTGGAGGTGTCACAATAGTACTATAAGGCACTTATGTGACATTCCTGGAATGGTTAGACCAGTGCACAGACATGCACTGTCTTCCCCAGACCACCACAGGAATGGGGAGACTGGTGAGCTGTGAATGGTGACTGGTGACTGGTGAATCCTAACCATCTAGCTAAATTGGTTAGGATTGCATCCTGAGTCTTAACAACAGTGACCTACCAGTTTCTTCTTTGTTGGGCTGAGACCTCCATTTATTGCCTGGTTTTGTCTGAGCACAACTTGCCCAGGTGGAGCCCAGGGATTGGGGCATGGTGAAACATGTCCAGGTTTTCCTCTTGGCTTTTCCCCAGATGTCCCAGGTCAACTGTGTAATCTGGGCCTCCAAGAGGCTAGTCCACACTTGCCTTCCTAAGTGGCAAGCCAAGTGAGAGTCAAAGTAATTGGAAGCACACAGGGTCAGTTGTCACTTAGAGGTTTCTCGAATTCTCCAATTCTCCTCTCTCCAATTTCTCCAATTCTCCTCTCTTACAGCAGCTTTTAATTCATGGTTTAATTAAATTGCATCTGGCCAGTGCTGCTGTTTGGCTTATAAGTCCTTTAAAGTGATGCATTTGTTGTATTGTTTTTGCCCCCTTAGGGTGCAATTCTAACCAATTTAGGGCAGCCTAACTAACCTGGCCTGTCTTCCTGTAATGGTGTGGGAAGGTTGGCATGTGATTGTGCACCCTATCCCCCTCAAGAGTGGGGCAGAAGTGCCCAATGGCACTTTTGTGACACCCCCAGGTTGGCATAGGACTTATGCCCCAGCTTATGCCCACCTAGCTGGAGGTTAGGATTGCAACCTTAGTTTGTTAAAAAAAAGTTCTGTTATCTCACAATAAGCTTAATCCTTGCAAAACAGTGACTGAGAATATCCCAGACTTTGTGTTACTTACAACGTTCTTTTATTTTTGCATTGACAGGAGCAGCTTTCATGAATGAGCAATGTGGGACTAGATTATGAATGCCAGCAAGACTGTGCGCTACAACCGGTTCCCTAGTGGTACGACTAACGGCACTTCTCCAGACGCCGCAAACGGGGTAAGAGAACATGGTGGGGTTGGGGTCGCCTGCCTTGCAAGACTGGCTCCTGGCTGTGCCTGTTCTGTCCAGCAGATGCGGCCCTGATCCTGGCTGTCCAGTGCCTTGGTCTGTGATTGATTGGTCAAGTGTTCACATTTTTCCTTTGCGTTTCAGACAAGAATGGAGACAACATTTGGGCCTGCCTTCTCTGCAGTGACCACCATCACAAAAGGTCAGCATTTGACATGCACTCTCAGCCTTGCTATGTTGTGCTTGGACAGGAGAGTTAGAACAGACAAGATAAAATATTTATTTCCTCAGTGTGTAATTAATCTGTGGAACTCCCTACCAAGGAGTGTGGTGATGGTATCTAGCCTCAGTGTCTTTAAGACGGGATTGGACACTTTCCTAGAGGAAAGGATCATCACAGGTTACAAGCCATCAGGGTTGTGTGTAGAGGTGGACAACCTCAAAATACCAGATGCCGGGGAGGGCACATGGATGCAGGTGTCATATATGCTCCCTGAGGCATCTGGTGAGATGCAAGAAGCTGGACTAGATGGGCCTTTGGCCTGATCCAGCAGAGGTTCTTCTTAAGTCCTTATGACATGCAGTTCCTACACCTTCCCTTTATTCATAGAAGGATGAAATCCCACAGTGCCAATCCCATTTTAGTGGCTTGCTGATGAAGCAGTTACTGAAAACGGATGTGTATGTGTGACGGAATTGAGACCATGCATCACAGGGGGAGTGTCACCTGCTGGATCAGGTCAAAAACCATCTAGTTCAGTTTCCTTTATCTCACAGTTGCCCACCAGAGTACCCAAGTCAACAAGATACCTAAATTATGTTGCCATTCATATGTGTCTAGCAATCCGAGTTTGTCCATTTCTCTAACCATTAGGGTATATATCCCCTTATGGTGCACATGCCCTTAGGGCTTGTCACCTGCGATGGATTTCTCCACAAAATCTGTCCAACACCCTGTAAAGGCACCTAGGCAAGAAGCCAACACATGTCCTATGGCAAGGAGTTCCACAGCTTAATTATGCAAGAGGGTGAACTAATCGCTTTGTGAACTTTTTGTTGAACAGTGGCATATAAATACTGTTGTTTGATTGATTGTGAGGTTAGAAGGACTGCTGTATGAAGAGACAGCCCATGTCTTAGGACCATCATGGATTCTGGAAGCCCATGTGGAGTAGCAGCAATCCTAAGACTGTGGCAGACATCTTACGGCAAAATCCAGAGTAACTACGGGGAGTTCTTGCTCCAGTGTAAGAACAATTTACTCTGGATTGCAATATGAATTTCCCATAGGTTTTCACTAGGAGGTGCAGTAACTATGGATGCACATAATGTCTCTTATGTGCTCCCGTAGTTACTCTGGATTTGGGGGTTAATGTGGTTATTGATTGAGGAACTGGAAATCATCAAAGCAGCATCAAAGATCCTACATTTGTAGACAGCTGATTTCCAAATTAAATATCTCTGGGGAATATGAATTGTGAAATCCTTGTTCCATCTGGTTGCGGGGGGGATACTACTATGTTTGCCCACATAAAAATTATTCTAGGAGGACGTTGATAAATCTCCACTTGGTGTATTACCAAATGTCTGAAACCCTTCTTGCTTCTCCTTTTTTAGCTGACGGAAGCAGCACATTCAAACAGCATCGCCGGACACCTTCTTCTTCCAGCACGCTCACCTATTCCCCACGTGATGAGGATGACAGCATGGTATGTATCTGGGGGCAGCAGCAGGGGGGTGGGCTGCAGCAAACTGGGGTTGGTGTGGATGGTTTTTCAGGGTGCTTAACTGAAACTTGAAATTTCCATGATTCAGTTCCAAGGCCTGGTTTGTGGCATCTGTTTTACCTCCTGTATAAGCCCACCACTGTATGCTAGATTGTGCTTAGGAATGTATAGGGACACCAGGCTACCTGTATCATCCACCTGTTTACTAGCAAGTGGACTCTGTCTCCATCTGATCCTAAAACTGTAAGGGCCCTGGGTCAGCCTCTGCCATAGGGCCGTAGATCAGATAAATGAGAGTAGAGGCTAAAGAACTTGCTCATGGTTTCAAATAATGTGCTGAATTAATTCAGTCACATACCCCCTCCACTGGGCTTGGTCCTTGCGTCAACCATCTACTCACAAGCTGCTTTGTAGCCAGGAGTGAGAGAATTCCCATCAACCCACCATCCCTGGTGCTGCTGGTCCATGGTTTCAAGTCCCCCTTGCTTGTTTGCTCACTTCCTCCCTGCTCAGGCCCTCCTGCTTCAAGATGTTCATCCCATCTCCCTCCCACCCCTTGTTGTGCTGCTTCATTTGGAAGTGGCAAAATGGAAGGGACATTTTGGAAGTTTGCCTTGGTTTTGCCATGATCTGACTGGCTTGATCTCTCTGTCCTGACCTCCCACCCTTTCCCTTCTCTCTGGCATAAGAAAAGGAAATTCTGGGGTTTTTTTCCTAAAAAATCTCAGATTGCCAAAGAGTGGCAGCAAGAATCAGGTCTCCCGTTGACTTGTATGCTCCTGGAGGCATCTGCTTGGCCACTGTGATATATAAGAAGCTAGACTAGATGGGCCCTGGGCCTGATACAGTGGGGCTTTTCTTATGTTCTAAAACCATAAGATTATGTGTTCCCATCATGGCTTGTAGTCTGTAATGGACATTTCTTCTATCAATCTGTCCGGTCCTCTTTTAAAAAGGCTTACTGGCCAAATTATGTCTTGTGGCAAGGAGTTCCACAGTTACACTCTGGGTAAAGAAATATTTCCTTTTGTCTGTTCTAACTCTCCTGATGCTCAGTTTTTATGGCTGTCCCCTGGTTCTGGTGTTGTGCAAAAGGGGAAAGAACATCCATTTCCTTCATCCTCCACATAATTTTTTATGTCTCATTCTTGCCCTCCTTCACTAAATGCTGCCAAGTCTTCAGTGCCTCTTCCCAAACCAGCTCTTTTCCCCCTCATCCTTGTGTAAGAGGTTCCCCTGAACTTGCACAGTGGGGATCAGATAAGAAATGAATAGGGTACTATTAGTGGGTTGTGCTGTAGTAGTGTTTCTCGAAGTGTGGGTTGCAACCTGATGTGCAGTGAATGGTTAGGTGGATCATGAATCCGTGTGCTAGGATATGGGACATGAAGTTCTGTTTGGCACTGCAATGCCAGTGGATTCTGCACTGAATCCATGCACTGAATCATGCAGTGCTTTCTTGGGATCCGTACAGACTGTGCCAGGCCTATGACCCACTCCATTTGCCATCTATGGGCTCTTGGGTACCCACTGAAGGCAACTTTTGGTTGCATCCACAGGACATTCTGGGCCCACGAAGGCAAGTGAGTGGCTACTGGAAGGAGCTTCTGTGGGTTCCCAAAAGGGCTTTAGGGCACTGCAGGAAGCATCATGTTGGGACCCTCTGTGGAGGACAAGGCACTAAAAAGTTTGGGAATTGCGTGCTTTAGGCCTTTTAGTAGTCTAAGTTCTGGTTTAACTGGGGTCCTTTCTGCAGGAATAGGAACTGAAAAAATGAGTTGAGGTAGTTTTAAAAAACTGGCATTCCCCCCCCCCCTTAGAGGTCTCAATGAAAATAAAAAAGCAGGTCTCCGTCAGTCTTGAAAGACTATGGTATCATGCTTGGCACTGCATACGCTGCATATGAAGCACAAAAGCCTGGGTTAGATTGTTATGGAGGATATGCTGTTACCCAAGCAGCAAATCCCCCTCTCCACGCCACTGAATTAGTCCAATGGAA
Organism: Cryptoblepharus egeriae; assembly: GCA_030015325.1. Lineage (NCBI taxonomy): Eukaryota > Metazoa > Chordata > Lepidosauria > Squamata > Scincidae > Cryptoblepharus > Cryptoblepharus egeriae. The sequence continues at coordinate 10,504,704 of JAREYC010000012.1, forward strand.
AGGCAGAGCCAATACAATTGGATCCAGCTGGCATCGCAGAGCTGGGCTAAGGACAGGAGCTTACCCTGTCTTGTGGGGCCGACCCGGGTCTCGAACCCTGGCCTGCTGGATGAAAATAATACTGACATTATTATTGCTGGGGAGGGGGAACAATAGCAGTTTGCTGTGAGGAGCACCTGGGCAGCTAATTTGAAGGGAAAAAAGAAAGATGGGAGGGGGGAAAGTTCCCCAGTTAACACCCAACAGTCCTTTTTTAACACAGCCCTGCTGTGAGTCTGGTTTCATGTGACTTCAGCCAGTCACTGTTTTGTCGCCTGTCTGCAACATTTGCCTCTTGTTGTTGGTCCGCTTTGCAAGGCTGTTGTGCGGATAACTAAGTGCAGGGACCCTGTACCTTTCCCATGAAGTTGAAAGGCTTTCTTTGTATACACTAAGGAGTCTGGTGATGATGGTGTGGTTTGTCAGATAATAACATTAGCTTTACAACTGGAACTGACCATTGCTCTGCACAATGGGGTGATTTCAGTGTCAGTTGCGGGGCTGCTCCGAGAAACGGGGACTTCTTTGGGTCTGTGAAGCAGCCTATTATCTGGCTTTTTATTGCTATTGACAGGTCTTACTCTATGTGTAGCCCAAACTGATCTTTGTGCTGCAATGCTCCAATTTCCCCCCCCCCCCTTGCCAGAGCCAACCCATCCCCCTGCTCCAGAGGCTGTCTCTGTCCCTGCTTGAATAAATGCTGCATTACGAGTGCTGAGGAGACCTGGGATCCTGGTGGCAGCATCCCTTTCACAGCCAATCCAGGCAGCCTGAGGGCAGTGCGGGCACGGCGATTGGTGGGCATCTTGCCCAGCTGGCTCCCCACCCCACCCCCAAACAGGAAGCCACAAACCAGAACCCGGACTAAATTGAATAGGAGGAAATCTCCGGCCAGCTACGCAAAAGAAATTTGGCAGCTGCAAACGAGGGAGCCTCACAGCAGACGCTCTTGGGACGGAGCAGAGCCTGGGAGCCTCTCGAGAGAAGCATGCAGGGCTTGCAGTGAGGCACCGAAGAAGGAAACCGGCACTTCTGGGTTGATGCTCAGCCCAGTGCCCCAAAGTTCCATGTCGGGAAGGTGAGCAGAGATGGGTAGGGTAGGAGGCAGGTGCTTAGGATGCAAGAGGCATCTCACAAGCACTCTGTCTGGCTAGCTGGGTCTTGCGGCTGAAAGATTGGCAAAGCCCAGGAATCAGGCAAGAGCTTCTCTTGCCGCAGAAAGACAGGAGGATTTTCAAAGACAGCCATGAAAGCTCCTTTTATTTTGATTTTGGTTAAAAGACAACAAGTTGGCAAGCAAAGGGAAATCAACCCACACCCAGTTTGGTCTTCTTTGAATGTCAGGGAGCTGCAGTTTATGTCTTGTTCCCAAAATACCAACTCTTTTTATTGGCATTTTGAAACTGATTGGAGGGTCTGTGCGTCCCTTAGGAGCATGGATTGGAATTCTGTTGGCTTGTCTTCATTCTCTGCTGCTAACTGAGAAGGAAGCTCCAGGGCACAATCCCAACCAATTTTCCAGCTCCGGGATAAGGCCAATGCAACTCCAAGAAAAGGGAACAAAGTTTCCTGTACATTGAGGAGGGGCTTCTGAGCCACCCATAAGCAGAATACAACTGCATCATAGCAAAAATTGCAGAATAAAATATGGATCATCATCGTCACCATGCAAACTTAATAATCCACAACTTTTTCAGGTTCAAAGTTTAGTTTTTATTTATTTTTTAATTTTGCCCAGCAAATGCAGATCCCTGAGGTCTGTTTTGTATCTTTCAAAGGAACCCTTCTGTCTGGAAAGAAGTGTCTGGGCTCTCCCAGATCGCCAGTGCTAATCAGGGCACATTGTGTACTGAGGAGAGGCAGGCTGTGATCAGGAATTGATTTTTGGGGCAGGAGTGGAACTTTGTGTGGGTCAGAAGAGCCCTGTCATGTGTTTTGTAACTTACAAGTGCAAATCAGCTCTTTCTTGTGTTCTTTGCAGCCACCAATTGGCACTCCACGGAGGTCAGACTCCGCCATCTCCGTCCGCTCACTCCATTCGGAGTCCAACATGTCCTTGCGCTCTACGTTCTCTCTTCATGAGGAAGAGGAGGAGCCAGTAAGTATTTGGAGATGGGAATGGATTGTTCTTCTGTGGCAAAATGCAGAACAAGGGGCATGCTTATTCCAAAATACAGTTGTGCAGTTTCAGAGGCGTACCTCGAAGCCCTGGCACCCAGGGCAATGACATCATGATGTCATTGGGTTTTCCCTCTGGGGGGCAGCTTTGATGGCTTTGTGCCCTTTCTCCAGTGGAGGTTCTCCTTGAAGGGCTACCACTTGAAAGAGGTGCGCCCCCTCATCTGGAAGAACTGTCGGCACAACGCAATCATCCCCTCCATGGCATAGCACCAGGGGTAGATGTTCCTCGGCTCCATTCTTGTTATGCATCTGTGCAGTTTAAAGTATTCCCATGGCTGCCCATTAGAGGAAAAAAAGCAAAAAATGCCAACAGTGACCATACTAAAAACCTACCAATGAAAACCCTTTGGTGACTATACTGGAAGCCTGGACAAACGCAGAACCCTTTCCCTGGTGCAAAGAAATGCAAACCTAAGCGTTCCTGAGGGCATCACAACTGAAAAGGCCTCTTTCCAGTTGCAACCAAAGTCACTTGAGAGGGCAAGAGGAGGAGGGAAGATGCAGGGCACATTTAACAATGGAGAAGGACCTCTGGCTCCAATGATTTTAGGTAAGAGGGCATGTGAGGGTGCAAGAAAGTGGAGAGAAGAGAGACTAGAGAGCTGGTGTCCCACAAATGCTGTGAATTAGGTCTTCCTTGGCCTGTGTTTTACTTGTACTACGTATTCTCTTCTCCATCTGCAAAGCGGGGACAACAGTACAGGTTTTCTTGACGTTATGGTGATGCTTTCTATGGTACACCATTGATGCTGAGTCCATGGAAAAGGAGGGCCCACTGCATAAACCCTTGACGGTGTTGACAGTCTGCTGCTTCTATGCCTTCCTGTCAAGCCAGACATAATTGGCATAATGTAGCTAAGGACCCAATCCTATCTTTCCAATGCAATGCAGCCACAAGAAAAGGGACCAAACATTCCCTTAACTGGAGGAGGTCTCCATGGTTAACCCCTTTTTTGCAAGATGCAGCCCATGCCCTGTTTGCACAGCTGCACCGGTGCTGGAAAACTGGATAGGATTTGGATCTCAATCTGAATGCCAGAGACGTGAGCTTACAATTGTTTTCTGGTTGGTTGTCTGATCAGGAGCCGCTTGTGTTTGCCGAGCAGCCCTCGGTGAAGCTCTCCTGCCAGCTGTGCTGCAGCGTGTTTAAAGACCCCGTGATCACAACCTGTGGGGTAAGTGGCTTGGTCAGGCATGTTTCTCCAGCTGTTGCAAGAAGGCAAGTCAGTAGGTGCCAATGGCACATGATTTGAGTTTGTTTTGCTCAATGAGTGACCAGATCTGGCTGCAGTTTCTTGGTTACAAATACCCCAGGATAGATAGCTGAGTTTTTTCTGAATTCTCTCCTTGAGATTTCTGTGAAATAATGGATTTGTAGTTTGAATTTGCCCAGAATTCAATAGTGGGTCTCATGCTTTACATGCAGAAGCTTTCAGGTTCAGTGGCAGGCAGGTTTAGGGGCAAGATTCTTGCCCTTGGTGCCAGAGGTCTTATGTTCAAACCACTGTGGAATGCTGTGCACTTAGAGGAGAGGCAGAGAACATGTACCTTCCAGGAAAAAATATTTTGTGGAACTCCTCACAGGATGTGATGAATTGTGTCCCTCAGTGTCCTCAGTGTACAAATCCATCCAGTAGACCAAATGTACTTGATGGGCCTAGAAATCAGTTCAGTATGATGGGCTATGATGGGATACCGACAGTACATTGTCAGGATGGATGGCATGACCTAAAACAGCGCCAGCTCCTTCCTCTACTAACCCCAAAACAAGCCAACACCCTCACAGTGCTACATGCCCACTTGCCAGAAATGTGCTTCTGCACGTATAGGTTTCAGGTGGGATGCAGGTAGGAAGGAACCTTCTTCATGTGGTTTCATGCCAATGTGAGTGTGAAGCAGAATCTGTCTCATTCTTAGCAGCACAACACGGACCCTTCTTCAAGGCAGTGGTAGTTGGAGGGAGGTAGTGCTGGCAGACTTGGAGTGAAAAACACACTGACTCCAGTGACCAGTGACTCATTGGTACACTGAAAACCTGGAATATTGTACAGTGCCTCTACAGCTGGATGGGTGGTCTGTCTCTGATCACCAGTATGCTAGTAGAGTCCAAAAGGGGAGTGAGTATAGTGGCTCTCCTTATCATTGGGCTTTGCATCTGTGGGTTTGAGCTTTTCACAGACGCCGAGCCCGTGGCAGGAGTGCCTTAGATCAGAGGCCTGGTTTCATGGAAAAAATGTCTCCATGGACTGGCTGGGCTGCACATGCACAGTTCGCTCCATGCAGGATTGAACTGGGCATGCGCAGCCCGGCACTCAGGCTGCGTATGCACAGTTTGTTCCTCACCTGGAGAGGCTGGAGACAGCAGGGCTCCGACCTCTGGTCCTGGCGTGGCCCAGCCAGCAAAGTGCCGCAGACCAGGAGTTGAGGACCCCTGCCTTAGATGTCTTCCCAGATGCAACTGAAAATCATTTCTAGATCACATTAGTGACTTCTGTTCACATCTGGCGATGTTCTGAGACACAGAGAGGCGCCCATGTGACTTCTGGTTGTATCTCAAAGGCCTTTTGAGGAGACTGGGACATGATGCATCTCCTGGGACATGAGAAACTTGGTCGGATCCAGCAAATTTGTTCTGACCTTCTCATTCTCTCTTCCTCTGCAGCACACATTTTGCAGGAGATGTGCCTTAACCTCTGGTAAGTAGCTGAGAGCTCCATTTTAGCCTCATTCTTATTAGCCTTTAATGTGTGCAGCTCTCTCTTCTCATTCTTCTGCAAAAATCCACTTGCATCTCTAAAAGGAATGCAGCGCCTGGGACACCCACCTGGGTCCTACTCCCTTGCCGTCCTCTGAAAGGACATTTACTGATGATACTATAGAACTGTACAGTGCTTCCCTACCTCACAAAGAGCTTTGCATATGTTATCTAGATACCTTTGTTCCAAAAACTCTGTAAGGTCAGCAAGTATCATTGGTGCAGCTGAGAAGTCTGAGGCTGAAACAAAGTGGCAGTTTTGGCAGAGATGTGATTGCAATGGAGATCCTGATTCTTAACCCTTGCATGACACCTGATTTCTAGGTTTATATATGAACTTACAGTGATCCCTCTTTATCTGCAGGCTTGGCATTGATGGATTTCGGCATTCACAAATGCCATGTCCAGGGCTAGAAGGCCTCAGAAGATGACAGCCCATGAGGTCTTGCACAACTTCTAGAGGGTCCAGTACATCCCTTAGGTCCCTGTGATGCCATGATCCTGGCCCCCACAGATTTAATTATCTATGGAATTTAGTATCCATGTGGGGACCTGTAACATGTCCCTGCATTTACTGAAGGTCTTATTTAGTTGGACTTAAAGTAGTTGGACTTTTAGTGGCAAATATTTCATTGAGGCTATCATGTATGGTTATTGTTGGTCATTCAAAGAAATGGTCCTGCTTGGCTGATGGAGCCTGGCTGCTTTCTTCAAATGGTGTAGAATAGAGAGCTCAGGAGGGGATCCAGTGCAGAAAGCAAGTAGCCTGTCCAAGTGGTAAGACTTCTTGCCACCTGGGCAGAATACTACCTGGGAAGAATATCCATCTGGTTGACCTTCTCTGCTTTCTGCTTGTTGTCTTTCTCTCCTGCGCATCCAAGGATGTCATAGACTCATAGAATCCTAGAGTTGGAAGGGACCCCATAGGTCATCTAATCCAACCCCCTGTCTGTAGCAGTAAATCCTCCTAGAGCATTGCCTACAGGTGCTGGTCCACCCTCTGCTTGAAGATCCCCAGTGAGGGAGAGTCCATCACTACCCTTGGCAATCTGTTCCACTGCTGAACTGCCATCACCATCAGGAATTTTTTTTCCTGATGTTGTTGTTGGGGGGGGGGGGGGATTATGATTTGGCACAGGAAGCAAAGAGTCCCTGACTCCATGGCTGTTTGCCTTTTTCAGCAACTAGCTGAGAGATCCTCAGTTTAGAACACACTGCCAACAGCTCAGCCCCTCCAGTGGAAGAGGGTGGGTGGAGGAAAAGCCCTATCCTGCTGGAGTTGAAATCCTGGGCTGAAGTAGTTCAAATTCTGCTCCCAGAAGAGCTGAACTTGCAGCCCATTTATCATGATTAAGGCAAACATCCATTATTGTGATGGTGGAGGATATGTGGAGGTGGGGCCTGTGACCTACCAGGAAGTCTGACCTGCCCTCTAGCATGGTCTCTTGGGGTTCATGGGGGCTGGACAGGTTCTGCCCTCCCTGCAACAAGGCCCCACAGCGATGTACTTCTCCCAGAGTGTAGTTTTAGCAGAGCTTACCATAAAGGCTCAGTGGTTAAAAGCACCGTGCTTGCCAACCTGAAGGTTTGCAGGTTGGCAGTTTGAGACCCGAGTACTGCAAGTTGGAGTGAGGTCCCATACCTTGCCCAGCTCCTACCAACCCAACAATTCAAAAGCATGGAAATGCAAGTAAATAAATAGGTACCACCAGTGCTTTTTTTCTGGGGGGAAAAGTTGTCGGTACTCAGACCACAGATCATCCCCATATGACTAATCATTAATTAGATGCTGGGGGGCAGGTTGGAAAAGGTGCAAGTACTGAGTACTGGTGAGTATCCCCAGAAAAAGCCCTGAATTTCTTCTTGATAGGAAGGTAACATTGTTTCATGCGCTTTGACATTGCTGGCCACTTGACCATGGAGGCCTCTTTGGACAGTGCCAGCACTTTGGCGGTAGAAATGGAGATGAGTGCCACACTCTATAGCCATGGCAGGTTTCTATAAGTAGCAGGGCGACCTGCAGCCAGTCATGGCTGGCAGGGCAACATGCCAGGACCCTTTACCTTCATATAGAGTGCCTTACTCCATTTAGACATCCACAGAGCAATCACTTTGAGTCGCAGACCAAGCCATGCTCATCAATTGCTCTTCTTCCCACAGAGAAGTGCCCGGTGGACAACGCCAAGCTGACAGTGGTGGTCAACAACATTGCTGTGGCCGAGCAGATCGGAGAGCTCTTCATCCACTGCAAGTACGGCTGCCGGCAGGCTGCGAGCGGCAAGCCACCGGCCTTTGAGGTGGACCCTCGTGGGTGCCCCTTCACCATCAAACTGAGTGCCAGGAAGTAAGTTGGTGTGATGCGCTTTCCAAAGGAGGCTCTGTCTTACTGCCACCTTTGCTGTTAGTCTTCCGGGGTCCGTGAATGACTCTCAGTGCTTGGCTGCCAACAGTGGAGCCCCTCCTGACTGCTCATTACAACTTGAAGGAGGTCTTAGGGAGTGATTTGGTCCCCAGGCCAACTGTATTGCCAAGAAATGTCTCCACTTGGGAGCTGAATGTATTTGATGTGACTGCACTTCAAGAGCACTAGAAGTTTTTCAGTAGTCACAGAGTTTTGCTGATGGGAAGACCTTTAGAAATTCCATGTCTGGAATGTGTGAGAACCCTCTTCTATCCGACCCATAGGCAAATCGTTGGAGGGTATTCAGAGGGCCAGGAGGCATCTTCTCTATCTACGAAAATATTTATGAACCTGTTTGAAGATCACCCTCTCTCTTTGTGTTCGTGTTTATGAACCAATTTGAATCAGTTCGTTTATAATTTCATCTCTAAAATACTCATTTATGCAAATTTGAAAGGCAAATAAATTATTTTTCCTGCCCCTGACACAATGTCAAAAAGACAACATAGCCCTCCTGACCACAACTTTGGACACCCTTGACCATAAATTTATTTATTTTTTATTTTACTTAATTTGTATCCTGTCTTTCCTCGTTCACAGAAAGAGCCCAAGGCAGATAAACATAAAGAAAGTTTATCATACCAAGATATGCAGGGCCAATAAATGATTTTTATGTTCCCCTTTTTGTCATCATTATTGGGGCAACCCCTGTTTTCCTGCTTCTGTGGATGGGGCTATATCTATTTTGAAAAAGTGACACAATACTTAATATTAAAAGCTTCCCAGATCTTTATTCCAGGGGAGAATAAACAAAAAATAATAAAAGAATTGGGAGAAATGATCCCCCAAAGATGTTCCTCTCCTATCTTCTGGTTTTCTCTTGCTGGCCCAACAGCTCAGGGAGTGCTAGTTCTTTTTTCCCTATTTGTGACTCTGCTTTGTGCTTTATATCGTCTTTGCCTTCCACCAACACTCTCCCCCTCCCTTTGCGCAGGGACCATGAGGGCAGCTGCGATTACAGGCCGGTGCGTTGTCCAAACAACCCCAGCTGTCCCCCACTCCTCAAGATGAACCTAGAGGCACACCTCAAGGAGTGCGAGCATATCAAGTGTCCTCACTCCAAATATGGGTAAGTTGGGAGAATGTAGGGGGACAATATGGCACCCCAAGCCATAAACCACTGAAGCAGCTTGTGTGTGCGGTACCAAATTCTTTCCCTTTCTTGTAGTTTTCTGTCCAGCAGCTTATTTTTATAACTTTGGCCACTACTCTTTAAATATTGGGGTGGTTGGGTTTAAGAACCATACCTGACCCCATCGCTCCATAAGCTGTGGATTAGAAACATACAGATTCTAGAGCACTTACGCAGAAGTGGATTCATCTTCTGATCAATGAATGGCCAAAGCAGGTGAGAGGGATGTATTTGTCATTGACTGCAACTCTACTGGTGTCTAATTGGGAGTAACTGCTATGTTCAGTGGGTACTTATTTCCAGTTGACACTCTGAGGGTGCAACCCTAATCAATTTCAGTATCTGAAACAGCAGACGAATCTCAGGTTTCTCCATTGGAATCTCAGAATCTCCATTGGAAGATGCTTAGCATAACAGCTAAACCAGCCTTTTGAGCAGTGAATGCCACATGTTCTGTCCTAAGGTTCCCCCTTTTGTTGGTCGCTCTGAGTATGGGATGACCAAGTCCTGGGTTGTCCTATTAGGATCCCCCATTCTATGTAGCCCAGTACTTATCAGTGTTTTTCTTTCCACGGCACACTGACCTATAGAGTCTACTTCTTGTGGTGTCTTTTCCTGCTTCTGGGAGACGCTTGCAGGTTCTGCAGCTCTGTTTCTAGGGTCGCATAATTCAATAGTGTATCAAATTGTATGGCAGAGCTGGTGACGATGTTACAAGACAGTGAAGACATAAGACATTACTACAGACAGTTGCCCTAGAAAGAGCCACAGATCTGGAAATTTTCCAGGGATTTTCAACTGCTGTGCACCAAATTTCTGCAACACCCCACACCAGTTAAAAATTGCTGCCATAGTCTCTCTCTCACCCTCCAGGTGTACGTTCATAGGAAACCAAGACACATATGAGACCCACCTGGAGATGTGCAAGTTTGAGGGCCTCAAGGAGTTCCTGCAGCAGACGGACGACCGCTTCCACGAGATGCAGGTGGCGATGGCGCAGAAGGACCAGGAGATTGCCTTCCTGCGCTCCATGCTGGGCAAGCTCTCTGAGAAGATTGATCAGCTGGAGAAGAACCTGGAGCTGAAGTTTGGTGAGCCTCCAGAGGAATTGCTGCACCCCCACTGGCTTGAGAGCTTGGGAAAGAGGGCGGATCCTTAAAAATGCTAAGCGGCTTCTAATCTCCTTAAATTTGCATCTAAACATCGTATTCTGAATTTTACTATTGCTTCTGTTCAGACGTGCTAGACGAGAACCAGAGCAAATTGAGTGAAGATCTGATGGAGTTCCGAAGAGATGCTTCCATGCTGAACGTGAGCAGTGCCCTTATAGTGGCAGTCTTTTCTCTCAAGCTTATGGGCTTGTGGTCCTGGGGATTTCAATTCCTTGAACCTCCTAGGACATAGCTTGTATATCTGAGTCTGTTGCTCTGCAGGGACCTCCTCTTGGCTCCCTGCTCCTTTCCATTTGGACAGTCCAGATGGATTCTTTGCCTCTGTCTTTGTATAGCCTTTGTCTTTATTGCACACCTGACCTATTCTGGTTTGCTTCTTCAGGACGAGCTGTCGCACATCAATGCCCGGCTGAACATGGGGATCTTGGGCTGTGAGTATCGCATTCCTTTTACTCCAATCAAGTAGATTTAAAGAAGCAGAGATGAGTGATGTGAATGAGTACCTTTAGAATAACTTAGGCTGCAGTAAGATAATACAAAAGCTTTCTAGTTTCATACAACACTTAATCAAGTGGACAGGAAAAGGGAAGGGGGAATGACAGAGTTGTGTTGTGAATACTGGAAGTGTCACATATGGAAAAATAATACAGTGGGCCCTCTTTATCGTTAGGGTTGGCATTTGTGGCTTTGACTCAGTGAAGGTCAATTCCAGGCCTCATAGACCTCCCAAATGCGACTGGAAGAAGACACTTCTGGGTACCCCCCTCCCCATGGATTTCATTTTTGTAGATTTGGTATCTGCAGGGATAAGTTCTGTAATGGATTCCCTGTAGATACCAAGAGCCCACTTAAATAACATAGTCAATTTAATAACGAATAAGTTAAATGATCATGCATTTAATTCAATTTTTATATTATTATTGATTGATTATTTATTTATTTTATTTATTTAACTCAATTTATACCCTGCCTTTCCTCCCCCATACGGGGGAGCCCAAGGCGGCTAACATAGAAGAATAAAGCATCATTAATGTTTTATTTCAACAAAGTAAAAGAGGATCCTGTTCAGAGATATTCCTGGCAGTGGAATCTGTTTCAAACCATCTGCCTGGCATCCTTATACATATATGCCACTGTTGTTTTGACATGCCTGTTCTCTTCCTCCCTTGCAGCCTATGACCCTCAGCAGATCTTCAAGTGCAAAGGCACTTTTGTGGGGCATCAAGGCCCCGTCTGGTGCCTGTGTGTTTACTCCATCGGAGACCTGCTCTTCAGTGGCTCATCGGACAAAACCATCAAGGTAAGAGCCTCCCCAGTTCTGAGCTGGAGACGAGAGCTCTGGATTTCAAGCTCGGGGGGAGACATGAGAGATATTTTCTGATGGTAGCTTTGCCGTGTTGCTCTTTCTCAGATGGTCCAAGGATTTAAATGACATCTCCAGGGAATGGCAATTGCTTTGTATTTTTTTTTAACCCACTGCCAGACTCAAAGACTAGTTGTGGCTGTGACCCACTTTCTTTTATTTTTAACCCCCGGCCTATTGGCAGAGTGTTTTTGAGCACAATCCTAACCAGGTCTGCTCAAAAGTAAGCCCCATTGTGTTCAATGAGTCTTACTCCCAGGAAAATGTCTTTAGGATTGTAGCCTTTATTTGCTCTCTTTCTTCTGTTAACTCTACCATGGCTCTTCTTCCAAACAAGCACTCCAAGGATGCAATCCAGAGTTACTATGGAGAGTCCTTGCTCCGGTGTCAGAACAATTTGCTCTGGATTGCAGTATGAATTTAACATAGGTTTTCACTAGGTGGTACAGTAACTACGGGTACACATAATGTCTCTTATGTGCTCCCGTAGTTACTCTGGATTGTAGGGCAAATGCTTCAACACCAGTAACACACCAGTGATAGGTTGCTTTGCAGAACTGACAGTGCTTGATATCTTGCACAGCAGAGAGACATACAAGTGATGGCCCCTACATTTTGTTTGTGTTACTAAAGGGAGAGATACAGACATTTCCCACTTATTGGACGAGTTAGGGACTGGGCCACCATCCAAAAGTGAAAACTGTTGAAAAGTGGAACCCAATCTTTTTTAGTTTATAAGTTGCTTTAAAAGGCTTTGCTTTTTCTAATGCTTTTTTAGTTAGCAAATTGCAAATGCCCCTTTGATCTTGCAAATTGCTGCCACCACACAAAAATTTCTACAAATGGGTTCTCATTAAAACCCCTTCATGAATGGGATTAGACCAGGAGCTACAACATATGGGTTGGGCAATTTTGGCCTTTAGAATAGCAGAAAGAGGTTGAAAGAATGAAACATGCATTGAATGAATAAGTTCTGGGTATAACTGAAAGGTGTTGAGAGAGCAGAACCATCAGAAAATGAACTATCAGAAAGCAGGGGATGCCTGTACTTAACTCTTCCCAGTGTGGTGTCCTGACTATTTGCACTGGAGGTCTTGGGCCATCAGGGTTTCTTTTTCTCTCTCCAATGGCTCAGAGTCATACCAAGAACTGTTTGTGGCTGCATTTCTTTGTTCTGTTTCTCTGGGAAAAATCTGCCCATTCATTTCCTTTCCTGGACAAGTTTATCTCTGCCCTGAAATACAGGAAAGCAGGTTGCACAGCTGACAAGCCAGCTGTTTCCTGCATTCCCCAGCTCTGGCATCTCAGCCGCCTTCCTGTCCCGATTCCCAGTCATGCCTGTGCAGCCATCACATGACTGCTTCTTGTTTCCCGTTAGGTGTGGGATACCTGTACCACATACAAATGCCAGAAGACCTTGGAAGGCCATGATGGAATTGTACTGGCACTCTGCATCCAAGGGTGAGTCACTCAGAACAGGGGCCAGGCTGCTCTGCTCATTGCCTTCTCTGCCAGGAGGCAGCTTGCTCGGAGCGACTGCTCCTGATTTTAAGTCTCACAGAGCTTGGCTCATTCTCAAACAGCCTATTGCTGTTGTTTGCATCTTCAAGCAGTCCCATCATCCTTTATTTATAACTGTGTGAATTAAAAACTGTGCACCCAGACTGTTGAAATTTTTCACCAAGAAAACCCGAATTTTGCAGCCTGCACCAGTCATACAGATTGAGAGAGGATGGATTCCATTTCTTATTTTATCATTCTGTTCATTCAAACTGTTATAATGCAACCTAATTTAAGAAATCTTTGTCTTCAAGTGGTGTTGCCTACACACTGTCAGATATAGAAACAAGTAAAGGTTATAAAAAGAAGGTAAAGGATCCCTGGCAGGTTGCCCTGCCAGCTGTGACTGGCTTCAGTTTTCCCTGCTGCCTATACAGGCACTAGCCACACCTGTTGGGTGCAGTGCTAATCCCCGACTCAAAGCCAAAGAGCCAGCATTGTCCAAAGATGCTTCCATGGTCATGTAGCTAGCATGAATATATGCCAAAGTGCATAGAACACTGTTTACCTTCCTACCCATGTGGTACCTATTTATCTACTTGCATTTACATGCTTTCAAACTGCTAGGTTGGCAGGAGCTGGCTAAGGATGGAAGTTCACCCCTTCTTGTAGGACCCGGGGTCTTGAATTGCTGACCCGCTGAGCGGAATTCTGGTCAAGCAGTGTTTTAAATCCAGAAACATGTTATGGTTAGAACTGCAGGGACTCTTTCCCCTGCTAGACAGGAGAGAGCCACCACTTTAAAAGATGCCTCTTTGACCAAGAGGAATGCAACTAGCAGGTAGCCTGCATGCTACAGGGGCACAGCCAGAAGTTACTAGGAAGCAGGAAAACCCTGCTTTCTTATATTGTTTTCTTAGTCACCACCCCCGAGCATGCAGGCTGCCTGCTTGCATGCCAGGGTCCTCTTGTAGTGACTGTAAAAGCAAGAAACATGATTACTTGTTAATGAAGAAAATGGAAGGTAATGGGTGCGGGGGGGGGGGGGGGAACGAAGCATTACGTTTATAGGTTCTCCCGTATAGGGAACAGAACCCCTGCAGATACAGGGAAATGCCTCTACGTAAACTAAAAAGTCACCCGGAAGATATTTTGACTCATCCCAGGTGACTAGGGCATATAAGATGCTTATCCTCCACTTCAAATTTGCTGTCCCAACCCTCCCTGAAAGTTCGTCTTTTTCTCATGCTCCAGGAACAAGCTGTATAGCGGCTCGGCTGACTGCACTATCATAGTAAGTTGCTCTGTTTGGCCTTCAGCTTCTTCATTTGGAGGGGGGAAGGGGGATCTCTTCCTCTCTCTGGGGTCTAACATATGATGAGCAACAACATTACGCAGCCTTTTCTTGCTCCCTTTGAAGGTCTGGGATATTCAGACCTTGCAGAAGGTCAACACCATCCGTGCACACGACAACCCAGTCTGCACGCTTGTCTCCTCACACAATATGCTCTTCAGTGGATCTCTGAAAGCTATCAAGGTGAGTTTTTGCTGGAGAGGGAGTGAGAACTGAGTCCTGGCAACTTTTAGTAGACCAAAATGACAACCAGAGTATCTCCCCACCCCATAAGAAAATCTTCCAGTCTGTGTTTCTGCCTCCCTCTCAGGTCTGGGACATCGTGGGCACTGAGCTGAAGCTGAAGAAGGAACTCACAGGCCTCAACCACTGGGTCCGAGCTCTGGTGGCATCTCAGAACCACTTATACAGCGGGTCCTACCAAACAATCAAGGTTTGTGTGTGACCAAATGTCTGGTTTCACCTGCTGCCTGCCAGCTATTCCAAGCAATGCATCCATGTGTACCTTTTTCCTCCCTCCCGCCCCTCTTTTCTCCAGATTTGGGATATCCGGAACCTGGAGTGCGTGCATGTTTTACAAACGTCCGGTGGGAGTGTCTATTCCATTGCTGTCACCAACCACCACATTGTCTGTGGCACCTATGAGAATCTCATCCATGTAAGGCTGACTGTGATTTAATGAGGAAGGGTGGGGGGACGACAGCATAGAGGGGCATGAAGAAAGTCTCAGTTGAGAGCCAGGCAGCATGGGGCTGGGCAAATCATTCTTCATGAAACCCCAGAATGCTGGTGACTGTTTTGTCTTGGGTGGACCAGTGGCAGTTTTGTGCCTTTCACCCCTAGTTGTGCAGGTGCCATCTTCATTATATTGCCTGGCTGGTTGGTGGAGGCAGCAGTGTGTGCAAACCCCAGTGGCAGCTCTTGATTCCTTTCTGAGACTTTGCTAGCAGCCTTTAGGGAAGGTGTTCCCAAAATATGTGTTGCAACATGGCAGTGATTTTCAACCTTTTTCATCTCATGGCACACTAAGGCACTGAATTTGTCAAGGCACACCATCAGTTGTTTGTACCACTGACAAGGCACACCAGGCTGTTCAGATCCCTGACTTTTCTGATTAATTTATAACTTTTCCCAAAATCTTGTGGCACAACCTGAGCACTATCCGCGGTACCCCAGTGTGCCATGGCACACTGGTTGAAAATCACTGACTTATGGCATCACAGGGGAGCCACAGGATGTTGCTTTTCACCCATCTGTTCCCCATTGGCACCAATGTCTCTGATCTCATAAAGTTTCATGAGATGAGGGTGCCACCATGTTAAATCTTGTGAGATCCAAGGTGGCAGCAGCCAGCTTAGCTGGGATGATGAGGCTGCAAGGAGGGTCTCCTAACCATAATCATATCCTAGGTAGGTTAGGAGGAGCCCTTGTCTATGTTAACATGGCGCTTGAAATTCATGCTGGGTCCTGATGGAATCCTTCTCACTCCAGGTGTGGGATATTGAGTCCAAGGAGCAGGTGCGCACACTGACGGGACATGTAGGCACCGTCTACGCTCTGGCTGTCATCTCCACACCAGACCAAACCAAAGTCTTCAGCGCTTCTTATGACCGATCGCTGCGGGTAGGTAGCCCTGCTGTTGTCTGGCAGTGTGGGGACTCTGCTTTGACGGTGGTGTCCAGGTGGGGTGGATGTGCACGTGGCAATAAGGAAGAATGGAGCAGATGTTTGAAATCCTTTTGATGATTGATGATGATAGTGTTTCTAAGATGAGTCTATGGGGAAGTGTGCTTGAAGGTTCCTGTCATCCTCTTCTACATTTTTTTTATCTGTTTAGAAAAGGATTTTTACCTTGTTTTTCACTGTTTAGAAAACAGTGGCTAACAGTTTATATTAAATTCCAGGGTACTGACTGAAAAAGAAATTAAAAACAGGCAAGAGAAGCAGACGTGTTATTTTTAAACAACATCCCAGGGTGGGGGTGACATTTCTAGGCTTCAGTTCAGTATCTTCAAAGGCAGAGAGGCAGACAGTTGTCTATTGATAGAGGTCAGAAGCACTGCTCTTGACCACATCCAGTTTGTGGCTTGTCCTCTCCCACCCCCAACACAAGTCCTAGATCCCTTCCAAGCAAAGAGAAGGTATAGAATATTTGGATAGTGGCAGCACTGAGTCACCACCCTGAAAAAGGGCTTGTAGAGCCCTCCCAGATAGGTTAGCTGGGTTGTCCTTGCTGGTCCTGGAATGGGGTTCGACAGAGCAGGGTCCATTCATGTTGGCCTATTGGCAGTTCCCGGCATCTCACTAGCTTCCTTGCTGTGTTTGCTCTTCAGGTATGGAGCATGGACAACATGATCTGCACCCAGACTCTGCTGCGCCACCAGGGCAGCGTCACTGCACTGGCAGTCTCCAGAGGTCGCTTGTTCTCTGGTGCCGTTGACAGCACGGTTAAGGTAAGAGGTATCAGTGGTGGCGCAGAGCTTGGAGGGATGGTCCAACAAAAAGCCTTGTACCTGTACAAATGGGGCCTTCGCTGAGAAAGCCACTTCTCCCCCAAATTGGGCATATCCTCTGTGTTGAACTAAAACTGCTGAGGGAGGAGTCGGAGGAGTCGGACCCTTTCAATATGTTCTCCCAACTAATTTTTTTTCCTTTCTGCTGCAGGTATGGACGTGCTAGTGGGTGCCATCCCCTGCTGTTGGATGCCGGGCAAACAAACACTCCTTCTGCTCCCTCCTGCCAGATGGCTTCTCTTTCCTCCTGCCACCTGCTCTTCATGGAGAGCAGGACAGCAGACCTCAGCACTGCCAACTGCCCGTTCCTCCCGGCCAGCATCACCAGGGACACTCCAGCAGGACTGTCTTGACCGCCAATAAAATGGATGTGCCACATCACAGCTGGTGCTTTGGCAGAAAGGGGCAGCTGGGAATTTCATTGAGCTCCAAGAATGTTATGGCTGCAGCATCTGTTTCCGAAGAACTCCTTCTCTTGGCAAAAGAAACAAAAAGGGTGTTTAATAGACTTGAACAGCAGCTTGTGCCTGAAGCAGGTTTGGACTGTCATGTGAGAACCCACAACACTCCTTCCCAGTGGCACCACCAAAGGCCAAGGAAATGGGTCAGCACTCCTTCTCCACCCATGTCCACTTCTGGGACTTATCAGCTCAGCTCTTTCATTTGTACCTGCCTCCGAAGCCGGAACCCCTTCCCCCATGTAACCAGGTACGATTTGTATGCCATGAGCCCCTTCCCCACACATCAGGTACCACAAGGTCCCTCCTCTGTTCACAGCATCATATCCGAAAGGCCTCTGTGCCAAAGCCAGGGCGAGAATCACCGTTGGATTTTTACTGACATTTTCTACTGTTTTTAAAATTGTAATATAGATTTGGATTATTTCTTCCTTGACAATAAAACGGACCTTGTTTAGGCAAGCATGACTTACTGCTGGCACCTCTGCAGAAAGTGGGCTGATGTGGGGAGGCAGAAGCTGGTCCCCTCTGCACAGCTCACTGCCTTCCCCTAGGAAACTTGCAGGTAATACCTGGCTGGCTGTTGTAGAAACCGAGAACATTTCCTGATGTTACGTGCGTATAGTCTCCATGCAACAGCAAAGGGTTCTGGGCACACCCACAACCATGTGAATGTGGGGAGAGGAGCAGAGATACACCATAAGCATTAAGGTGGAACCGTCTCTACACGTTGTCTCCTAGGCAAACTCTGTTTCCCAGCAGCTCTAGACAGGAACTGGGACTGGTTTTGACAGGAAACTGGTGTAAAATCCAGGAACTGAGCTGTCTCCCATGTCCATTTTCAGTAAAACACAAAGCAATGCCCCTGGAAAGTGGGTTCTGAAAGTGGGGGTTGGGACCCCTTGGGGGACTTGATTTCAGGGGGATTGTGAAAGGCTGGGTGCTGCCATCTTGGAATCTGGCACTGGGTGCCACAATCTGTGGAATGGGGCATTCAGGCTGCTTTCTCTGGGAGTATTACTCATTGAACATAATAGGACTTCCTTCTGAGTAGATATGGAGTTCTAGCATCGCAGTGATGACACTTCCTGTTCTGGTGTGTATCACGGGGGGCGGGGGGGAGGGATAGACCTGGAAATCTCCAAAGGGGGGCTCGGGGTTGAAATGCTCGAGAACCACTGCCTTTACCAAATCGGCCATTGGCCCCTGTAGGGCCCCAGCTCCCCTTTAGGGCTGTAGATGGACGTCACTATAGATTGACAGGTCTTTTTGCATGGCTTCTGTGGCTCCCTGGCTGATTTCTATGACTCCCCAGGGAGTCACAGCTCACAGTTTGGGAAGCATTAACATGAACCAAGAGTAAAGCATGAAGACACAGCTCTTAAAAGGCAACCAGCCACCTTCCATCAGTACATTACAAATGCATTTTCACAGGTACTTTCTTTCCTCCCAGATCCCTTCCACAGCCATTGCCAAAACAAGCGCTCAGCAGGCCCAGATGATGTGGATGTTTCTTAATGCATCACCGGTGTTTGCAGCAACAAGTCCCATCCCTCAGTGCCATGGGGTGGCTATGCCCCCTCACCACTCAACGCCTCTCAAAACATCCTTTGAGGAGGAAACACTTTCTCCAACTTCAATAATAAAAAATAATCTTTCCTAGTTCAACTCGTAGGGTGAAGTAGCAACAAGCTGGGATTCCCCCCCGCCCCCAAATACTGGTAGCCACACACCTTGTTTGTTTGTTTTTTTAAATAGGAGCAAAATTCTTTACAGCACCACAAAAGCCATCAAATATTGAGAATAATACAGGTGGAATGCACAAAGCGAGGAAAGGAGATTGGCCGCAAGATGCATAGCTCCGACAGAATGGGAATACAATACCGTTTCCATAACTTAATAATAAAAAATATATAATATATATAATATGTATATATCCAGCATTAGAATCTTGGAATTTGTTTTTTTTTTAAAGATACATTGTGTTTTTTTATCTTTACAACAGGTATCGTTACGTTGTTGTTGTTTTTTCTTTTTATTTCTTTTTCTTTTTTTTCTTTTTAATTAAGAAATTTTCAAAGTTTGTGCCAGACACATTTTGGAGATCAGCAAAGACAGACCTATCTGTACTCAGAAAATAAAGGAGAGGGCAAGCGTCCCCAGCCAAACGTTGACACCCACCTCTCCGAAAAAGGTGGGGGATTCACAGGGCCGAAAGGAACACAGACAGAATTGCATTCTGGACTGAAAGCAATTGTGGAGCCAGGCTGACCCCCATTTGTACATCGATATAGGGCTGCACAACAACTTCCACACACATGCATTTATACGCACACACTCCAAATTAAGAGGAAAAAAAATAAAAGCAACACACCTACAAAAAAGTACACACTTGTAGGAGACGAGATCGAACAAAGAAATGTCTAAAACAAGGCACATCCTTTGATTTTTTTGTTGTTGTTAAAACTGTGTAAAAAGAAAATGGCAAACAAAAAAACAGTCCAGAGGACAAACATATTTGTTGCACACCCTGAAAAACAAGATAAATGGTTAACTTGCTGTTCTTAAAACATTGTGCTACTCCTTTAAATGATCGCACCACAAGACATATAAGCTTATTATAAGTCTAGTAAGTCAAGCTAAACTCCAAGTCCGTTCAAATTTTATCTCTTAAAACTGTTTACTATACAATTGATAATAATTTTTTAAAATCTTCTTTAATATATATTAAAGTTCTTTCTTTTGTTAGTTTATCTCTTCGGGGACAACAGCTCCATCTTAAATAATTTCTTTCCAATAAATTATTAATACTTCTTTATATAGCTTATTTTTTTTCTCCCTCATCCCTTTATCAGCAAAAAGTTGATTTTGCTTTCATATGCAAGAACATTCATAAACATGGCCGTAGCCTCTAAAATACAGTATTAAAATTAATAATATTAACTGAAAAAGACACCTCTAGCCCTACTCCTCTAGTCTGCCAGTTATTCCACTGGCTGTGTGCAACATAGCACAGGAGCTGCAACTAAGTCGGAAAAGGAGATGTGGGGTGGCCGAAAGGGGTTTTCCTGAGGCATTAATCTCAGCTGGCAGACTGAAAGTGCCGCGCCAGACACACCCCAGATCAAGGTGGGTCGCTGTCTTTCATCCTATTTTTGTTCTGGAATTAACAAGGGTGGCCAAACCACAATGGGGTGCTCTTGGAAATATGTTGGCTGAGCTCCTTTTTGCATCAAAATTCATATAAAGGGGTAAATAAGAAATTTTAAGCTTTATAATTACAAGCAGACCCCATATCCATCGATCTGGTATCCGCAGTTTCACTAATCTGCAGACTGGAGGTCAGCAGCGCCCAGCAAGAACAAAAGTAATCGATGTGTACAAATTATCTGTGATTGCCAGCTATTCATGCGGGGGGCTTCCCCGTAGATAATGGGGGACAACTATTTACTGGGTAGAGGCTGAGTCCACTGAATTTAATATTCTTGATATTTAAAACTTTTAAATGCTTAAATATTGTGGCACTCAATAGTTTACTGCTTGTGTTTCTTAAGCAGGTTTGGCCAGCCCTGTACTAGAACAAGGCAGAGAAAGAGAAGCAAGACCATTGTGTACCGTAACTAAAATTGAGACATGGATTCCATGTTGCCGATAGGGGTGGGTGGGTTTCAAAAGGTGCCATTTGGAATGGCACACCTTGGTGTGAAAGTGACAAGGAACTATCTGTTTGGAAAAGTTTTGGTTCCCTTTGGTTGGCCAAGAGTGGCCAGCGGAAGGCAGACCATCCTGGGGCCTTGAAAACCAGTTGTTTCTTCTTGCCTAGATGCATATTGATAGGGGTGGGGTGGGGGGGAGAAGATGATGATTCAGAGCAAGGCATGCAAATAGCGGTGGGGAATATGTGGACCAAGACAAATGGAGAGAGGAGGAATGGTCCATGCTTTGGAGAGTGGTCTAGGAATTAAATGGAAATAATAATCTCCTGCTCAAGCCCAGGAGGAAGAACCAATGGCTGGACGTCAAGGTCCAGTGTGTGTCGTCAGATGGCAAGGAAGCTGCAGAAAATGAGAGAACGGCACAGAGGTGGGCACTGATGGAAAGTGGCAGAAGGGGAACTTTTATGGGTCCTGGATGGAAGCAAAATGTGGCCATGCTCCAGATCATGATTACGTAGATTGCAGACCCAGGTTTGAGGACTGTTGGAAGGAATCAGGAGGCCTGAGGGACGACCCCTCCCAGAGTTTAAAGGCAGTTTACACCAGATTTTAGGAAATGATACTTAATGGGGGGAAAGTAGTTGATCTGTGCAGCGGCCTTTGGGAAGGATTTGTTAAGGGCTTTTGTTAAAAACCACTGCCAAGAGGTCACCAGAGAGGGCACTGAACAGTGGTTTAAACATTGCACCACTAGTAATGGAAATTTAATACACAACAGGGTGAGCCCTAGGGTTTGGGCACCCCCACATCAGCACTGCACTACCTTCTGTCTGTAGTGTGGTTTCCACTCTGCCCCCCACTCTCTTTGACTGCCACGTATCTGGCCTATGTTAAGTTTTTCCACACAAGTCACAAGGAGTGAGACAAGAGGGCTGTTTCTTACCACCAAGAAGTGCCGCTAGGAGGAAGAAAAATGTGGGTGACTGCTGTGAGAACAGCTGGAAGATTTAAAAGGGGGGAAGTGGGATCCATTGTTGGGGATACCCAAATTGTGCTTGTTCAAGGGCAGGTTGTGCCCAAAAAGAGACGGCCAGGACGTCAGCGTCCTGCAAGTGTTTGAGGGTCACAGCCCAACTCTACCACCTTCCATCTGGAGTCTGATCTTTCCTCCCAGACCCCTTCCCTTAAACCCTACAGCCACAAAAGCACCTCTCATCCTGCAAGTACCACGAGGGGGTTGGACCAGATGACCTATGAGGTCCCTTCCTATTCTGATTCTATGACCCAGAGTTCACAAGAATGCAAGAGGAGAGTGACCCCCCATGCCTTCCCTCCCCACTAACCCATATATGCTCAGAACAGAGAAAATCTGCTTGCCACTAGGCACAGGAGCTGTTCATCATCACAGAACTTCAGTGACTTGCTTTCTTTGGGCACCCAAAGGTCTCAGTCTCTGCTGGGAGACTGCCCTCCCTTGGGGTTAGCACAATGGAGCACTGCAGGCTACAACATCTCCGCAACACCCCGATCTATCCATAGGATCTTCCTGGACTGCTTGCTACCTCGCTGACCTGCAGCAGAGATGGGTCTCAAAGGTCCAGCAGCTAGATCCGTTGCACAGCAAGTAGTTTTCTCATGGCAAAACTAACTGGGACTGCTGGGGTCCAAATGGGGGTGGTCCCCTTTCACCAGCCCCCTCCTCGAACCCAGAACTGCCACTGGCCCCTGTATAGTACTGCTGCCTCAATGGATTAGGGGCCATGAAGGCCCACATCTGCCTATTTAACTCTGCCCACCCCAAGAATCAGAAGACTGATCCAGAAAGCTGATTTGTCCAATAAACTCTTTGGAAGCTAGTGCCTTGAAGCAAAAAGAAAGTGCAACGGCAGGCCCCCCTCATGCGCAGACCCACAACTGCCCTTTACCTAGAGAACGATATGATATATATATTCTGATTTTTTTAAAAGGAAAATTAGGAATAGATATTCTTCTATGGCAGCTGCAGAAGCCACTGGGTGGGATATTTACAGGGGAATTTTCGGCCAAGATATTTAGATTTTTTTTAAACCTTTTTTCAAGTTTCGGCACTGTATCAATCATGCAAACGTACCAAAGCTTTTGCACGGCCCTTTGCCAGGAATGGTGCTTTCCACGGCAAAAACAAACAGGAAAAAGAGCTTATTTTTGTCAAAAGTTGGGGACTTGCCAAACGGAACGAAAACTCCTCACAGTCACAGCTTCATCATCACCAGGAGAAGACAAAATACACCTTCGGGACAAAGAAAAACAACGCATGCAGCGAGCCGAGAGCCGCCCTGCCGCCTGGCGGCTTCCCTTGGGCATTTCCCTGCCCTGCCTCTTCGGATATTTTCCCCAACGGTGATGGGCAGATGGGCACAGGGGCCGAAACAGCGGCACACACGAGAAAATGGCAGTGCTCAGTCAAGGGTACGATACCGACACGGAAGGCAAAAGAGTTTCACCAGGACGAGATTCCAACCCAAACAGGAGACGAGACCAGGACCAACTTCGCGCCACGTTTTCAGAACAGGTGGGGAGGGGAAAGTGAGTCGTAACAAAAGGGGGGGGGGTCAATTTGGAGAGAGAGCAGATGGGAGGACAGGGAACACTTTTCCAAATCAAACGAGAAAAAACGCTGCACGTCCAAACCGAATGGAGCAGATCTGCCGGGAGAAAGTCCGAAGATTGTTTTCACCCCAGAGATACGGAAGCTCCTGCCCCATAGCTCGTCACGTTGGCCTTTTTGTTGGAGAAAGAGACCCCTGGTCGTCTGGCATCCCCCAAGGTTCTAGGTAGGAAGAAACCGTGTGGCCAGGAGAGATGTGTCCTTTCCACTCCGGCAGAACCACCTCGAAGGAAATGCCATCCCGACACATCTCAAGTTTTATTTCCGCACAATCCTGAGGTATTCTTAACTTCTTTGTGCAAACCTCAAAAAGATGGAGGGGAGCAAAGGAGGGAGGGAAAGATACTCATGGAGATGATTGTGCCCTTGTGCCCTTGGCAGATCCTGAGGTTGGCTGGCGATTGGCGCTCCGCGCTCATTCCAACATGGCGTCCAGCTGGTCGGCAAGGTCATCGAACATGCTGCCTATGTCGTCGAGGATGCTGACTGTGCTCTTGGATTCAGCGACAGAGCTGGACAGGAAAGAGATGGCGGGGATGAGAAATATGCCCAGTCGATATATAGCCAAAGGGGGGAGCAGTCAGTCTTGGAGGGAGCATCATCCCTTCGGAGCCATTCCAGGGTGGGGGGGGGCCGAGCAAAACGGAGCCGTACAGCTCCATTTCGCTCCCCCCAGCCTGGAATGGCTCTGAAAGGGTGATGCTCCCTCCAAGACTGACTGCTCCACCTCCTCTAGCTATGCCACCATGCCCAGCTAACTTGCCTTTCTCCATGAGGCCTCATACTTCATTCCTGGTCCTGACCCTTTTCCCCACTTGACCACCCTCCCCTACCCTCCCACAGTTGCACATACTCTGCTGCCTGGCCGTCCTCCTGCTTGATCTTCTCCTCCACTGCTTGCAGCGCGGCCGCCAGGGAGGCGCTCGTCTCCTCCAGCTTCTGGTGCACACTCTCGGTGCTGGTGATCTCCACTGAAGGCCCCGGAATAGAAGAGCGCGGCGGCTTGACTGGCACTGTCTGAGGGGGTGCCCCTCCAGGCGATAGCGGCTTTGCCGGGCTGGAGCACAGCGATGGGGGAGTGCTGGAAGGCTTGATGGTGGGGGCCAGCTGCTTGGCAGGGGATGGCGCAGGAGTTGAGCTGGCGCTCGCAGATTGCAGGGCAGCATGGACCTTCGGCTTGGGGGCCGTCGGCGGTGGCGTTGGCTTGGGGGACACTGGTGGAGGAGTGCCATGGACCCGCTTCACCTCTGCAAGGAAGGAGAGAGTATCACTGCTTGGTTATTATATCACTTCACCTCTGCAAGGATGATCACTGCCCAGTTACTTGGCAGACCTGGCCATATCCACCAGGAGCTGGGGGTTTTTGCCCAAAGAGTACCCCTTGGGTATTTTTCCAGTCTTCAGGATGTCCTGGCTGCACCAACCAAAAATTCAAGCCTATATGAATGAATTTTATGCCCAAAAAGCTGCTATTTTTCCAGTGTCTGGGGAAGGGAAGCCCCACTGACACACACCCAGGGGAGGAGGGAAAGCCCAGATCACCACATTTTCTCACATCCAGGAAGGGGATGGAAAACCCAGAACTCGAAGATAAAGGAGTGCAAGCTTTTTCTGAGCAAGGCATGCTTACCTGGGCTCCCAGGGCCAGGAATGGGGGCCTTTTTGGAAGTGGGCGTGGGAGGCCCAGAGACCTTCTGGGGCAGGACTGGTTTGGGAGACACTGGTGGCTTGATGGGCTTCTTTGGTTCACCTTCTGGTGCAAGCTGGGTGGAAGTATATTCGGGTCTCTCCACGGAAGGCCTGGCCTCAAGGCTGCCTGTCTCTGATGCTGGCCGGCGTCTAACAGTGGCGGTGCCATTCTGGTAGACAGAGAGTGGCGCAGGCTCCTGCTCCCTGTCTTTGGTCTTGGGCCGCCTTTTAACTGTGTCAGACTCCGTGAGGATGAACTTGACGCTGTCCTGCTGGCTTTGCTTTGCCCGGATCCGCCTCTTGAGTGTGGCACTGGCCTCCACCCTGCCCAGGTCACCATGCCGATGGGCCAGTGGCAAGCCTTCCCCTGCTTCAGCCTTGGCCACACTCATCTGCCGAGGGCGCTGCTTGATGGTCAGGTTACCCTCCTCGGCAAAGGGGATGTTCTCTCCGGAACCACCCTGGAGGGAGCCTCCGCTGTGCTCTGCTCGCAGCTGCTCGACTGGGCTGCCATCTTTGGCTGTGTCAGACTTGATGCTGTCTGAGCGTTCACGGCGGGCAGCTGCCACCAGCCCGGTGACGGGACCGCTGATTGTGCGCCGGCGGTTCACCACCTCGCCA
This sequence comes from Cryptoblepharus egeriae, assembly GCA_030015325.1. Lineage (NCBI taxonomy): Eukaryota > Metazoa > Chordata > Lepidosauria > Squamata > Scincidae > Cryptoblepharus > Cryptoblepharus egeriae. The sequence goes on from JAREYC010000012.1 coordinate 10,530,245, forward strand.
TCTGGCCCAATGGCTTCCTTGTGCTTGACGGTGGCTAGGACGGTGGCCACCCGAGAATGCTCGGGACTGGCTGGGTGCACAGCAACACCAGGGGGCAGGTATCCTCCAGGGCCAGGTGGCTTTTGCAAGACGAGGCCTCGCCCCCCACCGCCAATGGATGACATTTCCAACATGGCAGCAATGCTCTTCACACTCCCAGCACTGCCAGTGTCCACGGCACCTCCAAACTCACTGGCCTGCCTCTGGAGCTCTTCCTGGGACAACTCCAACCTATCCTCCCCATCCTTGCCAATGTCATCGGTCATGTTCGTACTGGAGATGGCTGAACTGGAGCGCTTGGGTGGAGGGGGTGGGGGGCCCTTCTTCTTTGGCCGCACTGCAAAAGACTGGCTGCGGTTGACATTCTTGTCATTTGCCGTCTGCGCCCTCACCGAATGGCTGCGCCCAACCCGCCGCTGGACTGTGGCGTAGGGTCCAGCATCAGGTACCAGCAGCTCATCCCGCTCCTGCTCACTATCTGAAACAGCGTAGCGGTTCAGGCTGTGGGCCCGTTTCTTTGGCCGTCCACTCTCCTCTTCGCTGTCCGCAGCCTGGGGTGGCAGGCACAGCACTGGCACAGAGACTGGCAAAACTGGCACTGCCTGCGCCAAGGGGCCTGTCGTGTGAGCATCCCCCTCCACAGGTTGTGGCATAACATAGGCGAATCCGCGGTGCGTGGGGGACTGAGGCAGCGAGCGCGGAGACATGGGGCGGTCCGACTGGGCCAACAGCTGCGGCGTGGGTTTTACCTTGGCTGTGGCATGCGGCATGGTGGGCGTCTGTGGGGAGGATGGACGGGGTTTGGTGGGCGTTTGTGGGGGAGTGTAGTGCCCTGCGGTTGGAGGGAAAGACTGCCGGGGCTTGCCAGGCACAGGTGGCACACTTGCTCGTTTGATACTGTGGCCGTGCCGGAGGGTCCGCACCTCCTTGGGGAGGGTGGAGGGACTCTCCTTCCCGTCCTCTGCCAGATACTCCTGACTCTTGGACATGGTGGTGCTGGACGCTTTGGATCCGTCTCCCAACAGCTCCTGGGAGCTGCTCATGTGCTTAGCTCTTCCACTCAGACTGTTTTCGTGGGTGAGGCGGGATGTAGGTCGATAGGGCGCCCCTTCGCGCAATGGTCCCACGTGATTGGTCTGCTTATCTGTCCCCTCCTCGACTGTCATGGCCACCTGGAGCTCGCTGCTCAGCTCGCTATCTTGGAACGTGGTCATCTTGGGGGACTGGCACTCCGCAGTTTCTTTCTGAGGGGACTCAATAGCCACCGTGTCTTGCGGCGGCCCCTTCTTCTTCAGAGTCCCTGACTCATACTTGATGTACTCGGCCTTCTGGATCTCCGCCAGCTTCTTCACGGCTAACATCAACTTCTTCTGGTGGCCTGGGAGGGATACGAGGAGAAGGGAAGATTAATTCTCTGCACAGAAGTTTGGCAACAATTTTAAAATCTCAGGATCGCCTTTGAATGCCAAGAGCAGCTCAGAATGAAATTGAAACCTAAGTCTCCCTTGTCTGATTTTGGCTGTAGTCCTAACCACACTTTCCTGGGAGTAAGTACTATTGAACACAATGGAACTTACTTCTGAATAGACATGATTAGGACTGCACTGTAAATTTCCTTTTTTAGCTATAATCTGCTCACTCCATCATTAGGATTTCATAGAAATCTGTTTTTGGGGTCTGGACCACTCGTCAGCGATGGAGTGGCCATTCACTAGTTCAGACCAGATTCCATCAGGGATGAAAGGCAGATAAAAAAATTAATGTTTTTTCAAAGTCAATTTGATAATCTATATATATAAAATTGAAGATTCATTGACTAACACAATGATTGACTCAGTAACTGCCAGACCTAAAACCACTGGACCTTCTATGAACCATTTTTTAGAAATTCAAACTGGAAGGGGGGAAATGGGGTACATGTTTTTGTCTCTATCCTTAACACTGAAGACTAATTCACTGACTCCTCAATGCCCAGACCCCAGGATCTAGAAGCATGAAAGTTGGGAAGCATATTCCTACTGTGATGTAAGAACCAATGTGGTACCTGGTGGTGTCCACTGTCCAGTGGTACCTGTTGCCCAGTGCCCTGTGATACCTGGTGGTGCCCGTTGCCTTGTCCCCAAAACTGATGCCTGATGCCCGGTGGTGCCCAATGCCACTTGGTGGTGCATGATGCCCTGTGGTTCCTGGTGCCAGCTGCCTTCTACCACCCAGTGGTGACTGGTTCCGGTGCCCAGTGCCCACAGGTGTCTGGTCCCATGCAGTGCCCGTCAGTGCCCAGCAAATATTCTGTGCACACCAATACTCTTTAAATTTTACTCCCACAATGACAGATAAATTCAACCAGTATAAAATATAAGTGAACATTTCAAACAATAATCTAATTCTCTTTTCAAAACATAGAGATTCTTTGGTATCTAGGGGGATTCATACTAGGACCACCCCTCCCTCTGTGGGTGCCCGAATCAACAGGTACTAGATTCCCAGATGGGGGCAATCATTCTGGTGCTGCTCCTGGCCCTCTAGAGATTGCACGCCTCTTCAAAAGGCATCTCAGATGTGATTGGAAGCCACTTAAATTTGAGTCCAGGTTGCATTTGGGGAAGGCCTATTTAGTGGGCTGTGGGTGTTGCCCTCTAAGAACACCTTCTGGACATGACCGGAAGGATTTCAAGGAGGAATAAAAAGTGTATCAGACATCGGTGGTGTTTTTTGATCAAGCTCTAGGCAAATGTTGTTCCAGCCAGCCCACACTGTCCTTTTCTTCCCTGCAACAATCATGAGACAGATGGTGCATCCCTTCTCTGCCCTATTTTTTAACTGTGTTCTTAAACTGTGGCCCAACCTCAGCAGGGTTCCTTTTCTCCACCCCACACTCCATGGATTTGAGAAAACTATGGGAGAAGCTGAGTGTGTTCTGTGATGGAGAGCAGAGCAGTGGGTCACAGATGTGGGAAGCAGGTCTGCTTTGGTGGTGGGAAGATGGTCTGCCATTCCCCTATTCAAATCCAGGAAATAGATCCAGAATCCAAAGTGGATTCAAGAATTTAAGTGGATCCAACTCCAGGAAGCTTGGATCTCCTCCAAGGTGGGCACATCCTACCACACCACCAAGGTGGGCATACCTATCACTCCACCACCTGAAGCTACCTTCTCTGTTGGCCTTGTGAACAAGCAGGCCCTCCTCTCCTCTGACCCAAATTCACATGCAGCATGCTTCAGGCTGGAACAGAGGCTCTGCCACCTCCTCTCACCTAGCTTGGTGATGCCAATCTCCTGCAAGTCCTCCCAGGTGATGTCGGTGATGAAATCGATGTTCTCATAGCCGTTCTCCACCAACACCTTGTAATACTGGCCGAGCCCAATCATGGACAGCCAGAGTGCCAGGTTTGCCTAGGAAGGAGGAGGAAAAGCTCAGTCTCAGAAAGGAGAGGTTTCCCATACCACAATGTAACTTGGACAGGTGAGCCTCTGGAATATAGTGACACTTTAGGAGCCAAATTCCAAGATCTCCCATGGGAGGGCCACCATCACAACAACATACATGAGCAGTAATAGTACAACAGTGGTGTCTCACATAAAGAGCTTAATTCGTTCCTGAGGCACGCTCTTTAAGCGAAATGCTCTTTAAGTGAAGCAGATTTTTCCATAAGAAATAATGGAAACTCAGACAATCGGTTCCACAACCCCCAAAATATTCATATAAAAATATTAACTGGATGTAAAAATGATGACAAACCCTGGGATTGAATTCAAAACATGCATTCAATGTGCATGATCCTAAGAAGTCTACTTAAGCTGCAATCCTAAAGACACTTTCCTGGGAGTAAGCCCCATTTAACACAGTGGGGTTTACTTCTGGGTAGACATGGTTAAGAGGCTGCAATCAAAGACACTTTCCTGGAAGGCTTACCTGGGCTGCTGCTGGAGGTTCAAGGTGGGGGCAGTTAGGGGCAGCTGCCTCTGGCACCTCCAGGCAACTGCTCCCAAGATGGGGCAGTTAGAGGCAGCAGCGCTGGCCGGCAGCCCTTTAAAAGAGCCACCATGCGGAGTGTCAGGGCTGCATAGCACTCATGTCCATAGCGCGCTTGCTTGTTAAGTGAAGCGGAACTTGTTATGTGAAGCAAGATTGCTTGGAAATTTTGCTTATTATGTGAAACGCTTGTTAAGCGAGGTACCACTGTATATAGTGCATACCTTTTGTCACAGCTTTGATATCAAATTGATACAAAAATTTGACAGCTATAAACCCTGCCTCTTTTCTAGTCCCAGGTCCAGATTTCCCACCCCTAAGGAACACTGGGGTATGTGATCTTTCAAACCGCTTCTCTGCCATTTGACTGACACCTGTAAAACCCTTTGTTATTGGTCAGGCATAATGGGGGAAGTTATTTGAGGGGTCACTTACCCCTCCTTCCCGCAGGTGTGGAATATCAGGATTTGGGACTGAAAAAGGAACGGGGTTTATAGCTGTCTGGACTCCCAGCCTCATCAGAGGCCTCTGGAACTGGTAATCACTTCTGGTTTATGCAAGTGTGAACTGGAAGTGCACATGTTCAGTTATGCACCTCAGAACATTTCCTGGACACAACCAGAACCTACTCCTGGTTGCATCTAGAAGGTCCCCAAGAACTTGAAAGGCTCTGGCAAAACAAGACCAAACTGATCCCAGTAGTGACTGGCGCCCTAGTGATGTTCCCAAACAAAGAGCACCTGAATTGAATTGGGGCCACGAAATTTCCATCCTTAGGCAGCTTTTCTGGGAACAGCTTACATTTTGCAACGTTTTAAACAGTAAACTGGATATTAAAATAAGGCATTCCCAGACCTTGAGAAAGACTTGATGTTGGGATTAAACAAACATTTACCTGGCTGTGCAGAAATGCCACGATAATCACTGCACAGTAAATACCCTGTTTACTCGAATCTAATGCGCACCTTTCTCAGCCAAATTTAGTCTCCAAAATGAGGCATTTTTATTAAAAGGTAAGGTTAGTATTTAGTTTAACAATCCACTGTATTGTAATAAAATATATATAAAACACAAACTCATTGTTGAATAAAATAGTGCAATTAGGTAAAAATATAACATAAATCCATTGTCATATAATTCAGTTGAATGTGGTAAAATTAAATTTTACGCCTGCTTTGCAGCTGCACGTAACAATTTCCAGTAAACTTTTTAAACTCTCAAACCTTTCAAAATAGTGGTGTGCAGTAGATTCAACAGCATATTAGATTCAAATAAATATGGTATTTTTAAATAAAAATATATTTTTATTTAGTAAAATAGTAAATAAGTGAGTGAGTGAGTGAGTGAGTGAGTGAGTGAGTGAGTGAGTGAGTGAGTGAGTGAGTGAGTGAGTGAATGAAAGGGCACTGCTGGAGAACATGGTGTGATGTGTGGCCCATTTTAGTTCCCTTTCAATTGCCATGCCGTAGTAGTGGTCAAGTCCCCTAGTGTGGAGGTGTACATAGCACACTTAGGAGGAAGAGTTCATGTCCCCACATGTCAGGTGTGCTGACATTCTTTGGGTGACTTACAGGTTTGTACTCTGGGAGCCACTCAGGGATGTTCAGGCTGTTGATCTCGGAGGCGATCTTCTTCCGGTGTCCTGGCTTGGTGACCCCGATGGCCGTCAAATCCTACAGCAAACAGAACAGCCACTTTTGCCGAGTGCCACAATAGCAGCTTCATCACAAGTAGAAAACTGTGAAAACCAAGGCTCTCCCCCCACCCCTGCCAAAAAACACAAAGCATCCTATTAATGCTTTGGGACACTTTTCATGTTGTCATCATTTGAGCCTCTCCAAAAGGTCCTCACCGAGCTAGGGCTCAAAGGTCCTCACCGAGCTAGGTAAACCTGCCACAAATCAGAAATTGTGAGCTGATGTTGTGGAATAAATTTAGCCAGGGAAATTTCACCATAAAGGAGAAATCTCTGTTATCTCACTGCAAAAATGCAAAGCATCCACAAACTGGAATAGCTACGGATGTGGAGCCTGCAGCTAGAATGTCTCACAGGATCTCTTTGATGTCACCTTTCTTCCCAGGGTCTTCGTTTGCTACCTTTCACTCCCCACTCTGAAGTTCTCACCTCTGGGGTCATCCGACTGATGGTGGGAATGTCGTACCCAGCGTTGATGAAGTTGGAAGCATACAGCTGCAGCTGGAATTTGCATAGCCACTGATACACGGCCTCCGAACTCTAGGAGTGTGTGTTGGGGTGGGGGAGAGAGAACATAGGCATTCACTTATAGGCTTAGGAATACATAGTCCAGGGGCCTGAATCCACACCGCTGATTATGTCATGGCCAATATCATTCATTTATTTATTTAATTGTATGACAAAATGCAGCATCATTATAAAAAGTTCACTATATATGTTTATTTAATCGTATGGGAAAATAGTCAAGAGGAGCCAGGGAGGGCATGAAATGATCCTAATCCCCCAAACCCAGATGGGCAGGGGAGGAGAGACCCTCCCTCCCCCCGTTTCAAAGGATAAGAGCAACTAGAAAGGTTATAACAGGCCTGTGCCCATTCCACCAACCAATGTGTTTGATTCCTGTGCACTTCTTTGATGGCCCTTATGAAGGTGAAAAGGAAAATGTTTAACAAGTAAAATAATAATAAGGGGGTACCCCAAACTTGCCTTCCCCTCTGACATGGGCTCCACCTTCTTTGGCTGCTGCTCGCCATAAGACTGGCTAGAAGGGTACGAAGAGCCACCCAAACTCGGCGTCCGAGAAGAACCTGGCACACAGCAGGCAGAGGAAGCTGTTAGCACAACGGACGGACAAGGTGAGCCTGCCAGGATCCTGGACCCAGGCGCACTCAGAAGCCAAGGATACACACAAGACAAGAAAGGTCTTCTTAAACATGGAGTCTCTGTATTGCAGACTGGCTAAGTATAGGAGTCTAGCAGCCTGGGGCTTGTGCTGGAACTTGTGCCGGCATAACTGGGGGCTACCTGTGCTACCAAGTCTTGGGAGGCTACACTGATTACATGCTACCTGTGATCTTCCCTACGCCTATGGTCAAGCACGAAGCAGAATCTAATGGGGTTAAGCATAGATTGTTACAGGGGGAGCAGCTGGAGTGGCACAGGGGACCCCAGACAGACCCAGATTCTGTCAAGAGGGGATCCAGGAAGAGATCCCAAAAACCAGAGAGAAGGGCAGCAGAAGCAGATGACCAGGAAGGTGATGGGTGCACAGCCAAAAGTAGATGGAACCAGCCGGCTGGCAAGATGGCAGCCAAGGTGACTTTCAAGGCTCACTCCTTCCACTGATCCTTGTCCAACCAGCCTGCAATATCTGGATAGGGGGTGTTCGAAAGGCACAGCAGGCCCTGACAACTCTTTGACCCTTGACCAGATCCACCAAGCGCTTGTGGACCAGATCCACATCAGACCCCTGACTGATGTGGGGCTTGACTATATTTTCAGAGCTGTATCCAGGCATTTAGGGTTGGACGAATGCTGCTTGGATCTCAACCTCAAGGAAGAGGCTGAATGGCACCAAAATAAAATAAAATACTATCTCCCACCTTTTTACTTGTGCATGTTCTGTGGGGGGGGGGGGGGAGAGACAGAGTGTTGATTCTATTCTAACAATTCAGCTTGCAACTCCCCCCTTCATGCAGAAGCTCAACCAGCCCTCAAAGCCAAACTGATGTGCAAAGAAGCACCCCCACTGTTGCTCTTGAGAAGGACCATCTGCCACACTTTCCTCCCTCCTGCATGTCCTGGACACCACCCAGCTCTGATCCCTGCAGTTCTGAACCTAGGGGTAGGGAGGTGAAAGAGACACACACCACCTTGCCCCCAAAGAGATCCACCTTGCACAGATCCCTTCTCAGAAGACCCACCAGTAGAGCATCTCCACTGGGTTGTGTTGGCCCAAATTAGCATATCAAGCAGGGCAAGATACCCATAGCTCAGACCCCGAAAGTGGGGGGGAGGATGCAGACATATGGTGGGGGGGCGATGACAATAGAAGACCACCTGGCTGTCAACACCTTGTCGGAAGCCAGACTGCTCCTCCGAGGGAGGCTGGAAGGCAGCCAGGCACCCAGGATGGGAAGGATGGACACATGGGCACCCCCACCCGGCCATCCCCTCCTCCCCCCCCCCAATCTTTCTACTAACCGAAGCAAGCGAAGGCCTGGCAGCAGCACAGGGAGAGGGTCATGTTTAGTCTGGTAGGCTCTTGGAGCAGAAGCCGGCTGTCAAGGGAATAAGAAAAAGCTCCAGAGGGCGCAGAGGGTGGGGGGCTCTGCCACGGAGCATCCACGCACCTGCAGACGTCTCCAGTCCCTTGGCAGGCCCATCGCCCACGGAAGATTCTTGCACAGATGCCTTCTGGGAGAGGACGGTTGCCAGCAACTGAGAGATGCAGGGAGGGGAGAAGGAGACAGATGCTTGTTTAGAAAAGAACATGGTTGGGGGGAAAGGGGGCAGAGACACCCCGAAAGGCTGGCGGAGCAGACCCCCAAATCTCTGCGCTGGTGCAGAATGGGAAACAGGTGGCACATTAGCTGTGCCTGCTTGTGCGTGGAAGAAGTTGCCGACCTCTTCAGGGATAGGGAGGAGGCAATCTGGTGAGAAGATGAGGACCAGGGCAGGGAGTGTGGCTCCCACCACCTGCCCCACTTTCCCCAGGGAATGCCGTGGGACATCCTGGGGAATTGCCAAGGGAGCTGGCATAGGAAAGGAAAACTGGTACGGGCAGCACACACCAGGGGGCAGCACAGGCTTGGATCACCAGCTCTTGCCAGCATTATCTGGGAGCAAAAGGGGCTGTGGGATCACAAACTCTCCAGACAATTTATTCCAAGGATTTTATTTTTATTTATTTCAGTATGGACCAGTGTGGCCAGATCCTCATGGTCCACGTAAGGTCCAAAGATTGGGACTCAGGTGTGTCTAGGAGACTTTCAGTGCACAGAAGTGGGATAATCCAGCCCTTCGGCACACAGATGGGAAATAAGCATTGATTGAAACACATGGACATGCTCAGAGGCACCTTTTGGTCATTCAAGACATCTGGATGCAGGTGGGCCCACTCACCTTGACACCTTCTGAGCCTGGGTGGAGGCCATGGCTCGCACTCCCAGTGCTCTGACCGCTCCCTGAGCTCCGGGCACTGGCCACACTTCCAGCGCTGCCCACGCTGCTGCGGTCACCACCTGCCAAACAGGGATAGGAGATGTGTTTAGAGTCATGGAGCACCATGGGCAAAGGAGGCCTCTTGTTAAAGGGGGGTTGTGCTCCAACAGGTGGCAATGGTCTGACTCCCCAGGAAACCACCAGAGCCTGCTGCATCTGATAGAAATGGGACCACTGGGGACCACTGATAATCTGGCACATGTTGGCTACCACTTCCGACATTGTTCCTTCAGTGCATTCTCCCCATAGCATCTTCTGAAATTGCACTACATGCCATCATACACATTAGGGCATTGCTTCCTATTTTACCCCCACATGGAGGTTTTTTGTTTGTTTTTTGCTGATGTCTTCCTTGTGTCTTGTGTTTTCGATTATTTTTTAATTGGGTGCTTCTTGCTTCGTTCCTCTCAATACACAAATTGCTATATTTTCTACACTCATAGAATATATGGTATACATATATATATATATATGTATATATATGTATATATGTCTGTATATATATGGCATATGCATTTTAAATCATGGTTCTGATGCAACAAGTGGCCCCACACCAATGGCAAGCAATGCAGTGAGAAAGTGGCAGGGTCTCCAGAGATGTGTTTGCAAACTGAAGATCCAAGGAGGGCCACCACAAAGATCAGGAGCTCGAAAACGTCCCCTCCTCACCCCATTCCCAGTACCTGAGTAGGGTTTCCGGAGCACCCAGATCTCCTCCGCTGGTGCTGGTGTAGAGGCAGGTCCGCCTGGTGACAGGTGGGAAGGGCTGGCATCGGATCCTCGGGAACCTGTGGGTCAAAGCCAACCATGCCCCCCCAGTGGAGAGAGACAGAGAGAGAGACGCAGTGAGATGTGGCAGCAAATGCCCACAATTAATGAAATGAGGGGCGATCCCACAGAAAGCCCCCCCAGGGCAATAGTGGAGTAAGGAACCCTGCTTGTTGGAGTCGGCCTGATGGCACTCTTTAAAACAGTGGTATTCAAAGTGGGGGGGGGGGTCAGGACCCTCTTGGAGGTCACGACCTTGGGTCGGGGGGTCAGAAGAGGGTGGGATCTACCATTTTACAATCTGGCACTGGGCTTCTCTGGGAGTCTCACTGAAAACAATGGGACTTACTTCCAAGTAGACATGGAGGCAATACTATGATGGTCCTGCCATCTTTCTTCCCTAGCAACATTAGAGGGGAATGTCCTTTTGTTTGTCGCATGCATTTAGAGTTCCACTGACCTCTCCTAGGAGAGGGAATGCCATAGCATGGTAGTTCTCAAAGTGAGGGGTCAGGACCCCTCGGCCTTGCGGTCTCAACTTAATTTCAAGAGATCTTGAAAAATTTGGCACTGGGCACCACTATATTGGAATGGGGAACTCAGGCTGCATTCCTGGGAATATATCTCATTGAACACAATGATTAGACATGGAGGAGCTCTGGCATCACAATGACATCACTTTCTGTTCTGTCATTTCCAGCCATGACATCATTTTCTGGGATCCCAGACGGGTTAATGTTCTCACTGGGTTGCTATATCACCTGGAAATCCTGGTAATACCTGGGTCCAAGGGTCATGACCCATCCGGGACCTGTCATCGGACAACCCTATGGGCAGTGCCTGAGTGCTGCCCACAGTTCCCCTATCCAGCACTGAGCACATGGTGCATGTGCAGAGGCTCCCCAGCTCAGTGCTAGCCTATCCCTGATTTAAAGACACTCTCTGCATGCGCCAGCCTAGGCTTGGCTGGTGCATGCACAGAGGGTCCCTGCGCCAGGGAGGGCTAGTGTTGAGCTGGGGAGGACTGGTTGGGACCTGAAGATGGTGATTCAGGACTTTGTCCTGGATCAACCTCCTCTTGTCCTAACTGGTTGAGGGTGCCAGTCTACGCCTTCAAAGACTGTACTTGGAATCAAGTTGGAAACTCTGTTTTGCTCTGTTTGGCTGGAATGGCTCTGGAGGGGAGACCTCCTCCAAGACTGACTGATCTGCCCCCTCTAGCTATGCTACTAACCCAGGGCAACAGTTGTTCTTGTGCTCCCACTCCAGGGGTAGAAAGGAAGGAAAGGCTGGGTTAGGGAGAGATTGGTCAAGGGAGGTGAGATGCAGTTGTGTGACACAAATGTTGAAAACAGTCTCAGGAAGAATTGGGGTCACACGCATATGCCAACACATGCCAAATGGGGTGGAAAAAATAAAAAGATGGAAAACCCACAACAAATGAACCAATGCATGGCAAAAGCATCTACCCAAACCAACAAAGCAATGGATGGACTACCTGGTGTGGCGCCTGGCCCTTCCACAGCGCCGTGGGGGAGCCGGCGGTAACCAAAGGAACTGAAAAATGGCAGATGGGAAGGTGGCAGTTGGGGAGGCAGAGGCAGGAAATGGAGCTGGTGGGAGACGGAAGAGGAGGAAAAGGAGAAGGAGGGGTGGCCGTTAGGCATGGCTGCCCCAACGGCCGGGAGCAGGATGGCTTGGATCTGTCCTGGGTGGGGGGCTGCGTCCCACGGACCTGGCAACAGAAACACAAGAAGAGGCAACATGAAATATGTCCGGGGATGGGTGAGGGAGATACCTGACACCACCCAGAGGAATTGGACATGTCTCAGACAACCAAGACACAAAACCTATAGTGGGTTGTCTTTATCCGCCAGCTCAGAATCCACAGATTTTGGCATCCATGGATGCTGAGCCCAGAGTTGGAGAGTCTCAAAAGGCCTCCTGCATGTGTTCACAAGTCACACCTGTGACTTTTGATCACATCCAGAAGACATTACACAACTGCCTGGGGTCTCCAGATGTCCAAAGGTGAGTCTCCGCAGTGCTGCAACCCTGTCCTCGGCCTCTGTGGATTTAATTATCTGCTAAATTGATTTCTGCAGGGGTTCTGGAATGAATCACCTGCTGATATGGAGAGCTATCTTTAGGGAACTGCGCAAGATCCCCAACTCAAGAGTAGGACTGTAAGGAAAGAGGGGCTTTCCTAGGGATGCCAACAGTTGCTGTTTGGAAGCAGGCTAGCAAAGGCCAAAGTGCATTTAAAGTTATATCTAGTTTGGCCCCAATCTATAAATCAGGAAGACTCAAATTCAAATCTCACCTCTACCAAGAAGTCATTTGGGGGGGCCTTAAGCCCCTCTCTCTGCCTCAGCCTTCCCATCTACATGGGGAGAACGCATTATGGAGATCATACTACTCCCCCACCTTATTTGGGAATGGTAAGGATAAGGATAATGTCAGTGCAATGTTTTGAATACAGTACTCTGTACAATCCCCAATTTCTCATTGTCTGAAACTAAATCATCCACAATTGCCTTAACACACACAACATATTGTCCACTTGGGTCCTAAAGGCAGTTTATTCATATAAAAAACTGTCCCAGCTTAGGGTCTACTCAATGAGGGGAACAGGCCCCTTATAGGTAAATACAGAGTAAAACATACCATTGCACAGCGTCATATAACATATTAAGCAAGTGTCATGTAACATATTGAAGTGGCTAGTTCCTATGACTTGAAACTTGAGTTCCTATGATTTGAGGCTTGAAAGAATTCAAGGCAAGGTTTCTCAAACTGTGGTTTGGGATCCACTTGGTGGATAATGACCAGATTTCTGTTGGGTTCCACTGAGATCCAATGAAAACACAGGCAAAGGAAAGATTGGATAATTAATTTTCTCAAGTTTTTAAAAAAATTATAGTTGCTATACTATAAAAAATTATAGTTGCCCTACAAAGAGCTCAGCTTCTGCAGTTTGCAAGCTTGTGTAAGTAGAGTGTGTATTTCTGGTGCATGTTCTCCTGTGTCAATGACAGCTGGTGGGTGCAGGTAAAGGCTGGTTTATATCACTAGCACTATCAAGCCTTGAAGCTAATCATTAGGGCTACCTCATTACAAGAAATGCACTGAGGTTTTGCAAGCAAGCAAGTAAAAAATATGTATTTTATTGCATAAAATATTTCTATTTATTTATATTTTAATGAATAAAATATTTCTATTTATTTATGCATAGAATTTATTAATGCAATGGGCTGTGGGTGGCGCAAGCAGTTAAGATGCTGTGCCTGTTAACCAGCAGGCCAGGGTTCGAGACCCGGGTCGGCCCCACAAGACAGGGTGAGCTCCTGTCCTTAGCCCAGCTCTGCGACGCAGCTGGATCCAATCGTATTGGCTCTGCTTTTCCATTGGACTAATTCAGTGGCGTGGAGAGGGAGGATTTGCTGCTTGGGTAACAGCCTATACTCCATAACAATCCAACCCAGGCTTTCGTGCTTCGCATGCAGCGTATGCAGTGCCGAGCACGATACCATAGTCTTTCAAGTCTGACGGAGGCCTGCTTTTTTTTATTAATGCACAAAATGCACAAAATTGATGCATAAAAATGTTATTTCTTTCTAGATCACCTTTCTAAGAGTCTTGCAAAACTAGGTGGGCCCCAATAGAAAGTGTGGTTATAAAAAGTGGGTCCTGGTGCTGAAAAGTTTGAGAACTACTGGCTGAGGAGCAATTTCTAGGCTGATGAAAATTTCCAGAATAACAAGTGGAAAATGAATTACACAAGCACAGAGCGGTGATGCATTTTGACACTGTCTGTGTTCCAGAATTTGAGTCATCTGGGACACAGAGCTCTCATGCGCTGATGTGTTTTTGCACACAAGCAGTCCAAACTGGGGAACATTCAGGAAGCTAAAACCACTGCAGAGAGACAAGGCTGCCGGGGATGGGTTGAAGTTGAAGTTGATGGGTTAACAAGTTGAAGATGGAGGGGACCGGCAATGGCGTAAATAAGCCATCTGGCATCTGTGGCACAAAAAATTAAACACCCTCCCCTGGTGTCAAATTTAATACCCTCCTGGGATATTTAACACTCCATCTCATATGTCAGAAAGGCAGTCTGAGTCAAAGGAAAGTGTGGGGAGACTGTGTGCAATCTCCTCGAGGCACAGAAAGCCAATGGGGAACTGGGATGGCATCCCCTCCTTGGTGTGGTACCCAGGAAAATGTACCCCGGTTAGGTGGAAAATAGCCCCATAGAACCACCCCAAAGAGAGGATTCCTTGCCTGTGCGTTTGCTGATGGCTTCCACCAGGCTGGAGGGGAAATAACCGACTCGGTCGTTGCCGGTGCGGTTATCGTGGATGCAGCCTTTCCACCGGCCATCGGCATGCTGCTCCAGGACCTGGGAGAGAAGCAAGCACCAGGGTCAGTTTCACAGGTTGCAGTGGGGGACACTTTCCAAAACACAACACAGGCAGCCGACAGAGTAAAGACTTTGCATGACATCCCGTGCATCGCACTGTATTTCCCAGAGGTTCAGAATCCATTAGGTGGGTTGCAAGCCAATTTCAGGTGGGTCCCCATTCATTTCAACATTATATATATAGTACTCTTGATGCTACCGTGGTATGTGACTGTATAGCTAGGACATTAAGCAGGCTTGCTCCCAAAGCAACATCAAAGGTCCACCCGCCAGGATTTGATTTTTGCTGGCATAAGGAACCTTGCAGGGTAGTGTTCATGGAGGGTGTGATGCACTCCAGCCCTGATGCGGCACAGGACAGGCAGAGGACTCACCGTGATGATATCCCCAGTTTTCACGTTGAGGCTGGTTAGGTCATAATTGTTGCAATAATCCTTCATGGCCCGGACCTGCAGGGCTGCCGAAGCATCTGGGGAAGGGGGGAGAAGGGGATAAGAGAGTGTTAATCACATGATAGGGACACCACCCTGGATGGAATGGTCCAGGCACATGGCAGGCAGTATCAAGTTACATGAGTGTCTGTCTGTCTGTCTCCATACAGTATTTATATACCACTTTTCAACTAAAAAGTTCACAAAGTGGTTTACAAGACAATGAAAAAAATAATGGGAACTGGGTCTCTGCCCCCAAAAGAGTTCACAATCTAAAATGCAAAAGTGGGGTAAAGTGCTGTACCTGTTGAACCTCCAACAAGGAAGAGCGAAGTGCTGGGGCTCATTATGGACTTTTTCTGACACCCCCCCCCCAACACCCCGACCAAATCCTAAATTAAAGCTGCTCTGTGGAAACGGAAAGGCACTTTGTATGTGCTCAGTGTTTCTCTTTTATTCCTTTGCTTGACCCACTGTTAGGTCTGCCCACCCCAACAACCTTTGCAGAAATCCAAATGTCAGTCATGCCCCCATCCATGTGCTGGTTAAGAAGGGGCACATCCGTACTGGGAAGATCTCCTGCACAACCTTGCTGCACTGACCAGCCCTCATTGCTGGTCACCAAGAAAAGTAAGTAACTACAGGTGCGGACCTGTGAGCATGTTGACACATAAGAGCAGGGCACATGAGGCTTATGCTCCCCCCTCTTTCCCAAAATTGCTTTTTTATTCTTTGAAATGGAAAGTTCTGGACCCCGGTTGATGCAGAGATACACTATACAGGAGCTGAAAATTAATGTTAAAACCCGTTTTGAATCTATATTTGTACGCTGCCTGGTTCAGATTTTGGAGGCATCTTTCTCAAGTGGTCGGGGGGGTGGGGGTTGCCCTGAGTTAAAGTCTTGCCTCTGCCAAGTGGGGAATAATAATACAGGCTAGGGTTGCCATAATTCTCTTCCACAAAACCAGGACAGGACCCCATCAAACTTGCCAGTATGTGAATGCAATCCCCCCAAACTGGGACATTCCTGGTTTTCAGGAACATATGGCGACCCTAGTACAGGCCTACCTAACAGGGTGGGCTGTCAGATCCTTTACCTTACACTCTGACAAAAGGGTGCACGGTATAGGATTGCAGTCTGAGATAAGCAGTCAGGAGGATCACTGTGGGAAATTCAAGTTCCGATTCTCTGTCAGCTTAAAAACCCAGTAGAGGGAGACAGAGAACAGGGCCGGGAATGCATTTTGATGCAGTGGTTTGCATTTTGTAAAGTTCCTTTATTTAAATAAAATGAATTAACAACTTTTCCTTACAGTAGACTCTCATTATCCATGGGGGATCAATTCCAAGACCCACTGCAGATACTGAATACGGTGGATGAAGAAACTCACAGTGCAATGAGTTGCAATGGTGCAAAGTGGTGCAATGTTGAGAACTGCATGTGGCCTCCTTAGAAGCCTTCCAGACACAACTGGAAGGCACTTCCATTTGGCACTGGCAACTTCTGGTTGCTTCTGGGAAGCTTTCTGAGGAGCCTTTCTAGAAGACACATTAGGAGTCCTCTGAGACCCTCCAGCCATGGGCTCTATATCCGCGGGTACTCAAATCCATGGATTCTAAGCCCAATGAACACAGCATCAGTGAGCAAAGGAGGAGCAAGGTGGTTGATGCTGGCAGTGGACAGGTGAAGGTGGGTCGCCTCCACCTGCCCACCCTTGTTTTCCAATCGAGACCTCCTCCTTTCACTCCCTGATTCAGAAAAGAAGGTGGCTACAGAGAAGAAGAGGAAGGATGAAGGATGCTCTAGCCCACTACTCTTCTCTCCTCTGCACTTCCTTCTCTGTTTTGTTCCTCTTCTAAACCAGGAAAACATAGGAGAGATAACAAGGGCAGCTGCTTATGTGCTACCAGGAAAAGTGGGGGCATTTGAGGTATGGCCTCAAGGTGGAGCTGGCTCCACCTTGGTGGCATCAAAAGGCACCCCATGAACCAAACCCTCAACATTCCCAGTCACAGCCCTCCCCATCCAAACCCGCTCACCTCTGAGCATCTGCTTGATCTCCTTGCTGGCTTGTGTGGCAGTGAACTGGTTGACAATGTCCAGGGCCGTCTGGCTGTACGTGTTCCGGATGTGAGCATTGATCCCGCTCTGCAAGACAGGTGGGGAGAAGAAGAGGAGATGCTTGAATGCTGTGCCTGAGAGAACAGGAAATGGCCCTGCATAGCAAGCCCTACAGACCACTAGCAAGGCCGTGTAAAAGGTCCTGGGAAGGTCCACATTTTCCACCAGCAAACAATGTGGCAGGCTCAAGGGGAGTGACAGGGTCAAGATAGAGTTGTCACAATTCTCTTCCACAAAACAGAGACAGGACCCCCCCCCCCCATATCAAACTTGCCAGTACATGAATGCAATCCCCCCAAACTGGGACTGTCCCAGTTTACCAGGATATATCCCTATGCTCAGGCACCCTGCAGAGATGTGGGCAGAGAGGGAAGGGCAGGGGCAGAGCTGGTGGCGCTTACGTCAAGGAGGAGGCGCACCACGTCCGTCTTGCCACATAAGGCTGCTTCGTGCAATGCGGTGCCTGCCTTGGTCTGCCGATTGATGTCAATCCCAGACTGGAGCAAGAGTCTGTAGTGGGGAGGGGAGAAAAAAATTTATGGTTGCCAACTCCTTTCTGAACAGGAGCTCCTGTGAACAGGGTGACCAGATGCCCAAACCTCAAAAGGAGTACAAGGTCTTGGATTCCTCTCAACCTGGCATTTCTGGCAGAAAAGGGCATGTTTGCCTCCTCACAAGTAAAGCCGCGATATTGGGCACATTCACTTTCCCATAGAGTTCAATGCATAGAGCTCAATGCTCAATTTCCCGTAGAACTTTTATTTTTAAACTTCTGCGCCGTTCCTAATGGGGCTAGGTCAGTGCATGGACATGTGCCGGCCTCCCCACACTACTGCAGGAGCAGGGAGATAGGTGAGTTATGCTGGCCTAAATAAGTTTGGATTGCACACACATTCACATGTACAACTGCTGGTTGATTCTTATTCAGTGTTCCTCCATTCTTTCTACATTTTCCAAAAACAGTTCAATTTTTTTGCTTTGTTTCTCCCAAGTCGAAAGTAGCACTGAGGACTAGAAACATGCCTTTTATTTTATCAGTGGAATAGATTGCCACGGGATGTGGTGGACGCTCCCTCACTGGAGATCTTCTAGCAGAGGCTCGACGAGCACCTATCGGGGATGCTCTAGGAGGATTTCCTGCTGCAGGCAGGGGGTTGGACTAGATGACCTACTAGGTCCCTTCCAACTCTATGATTCTATAATTCTATGATTCCATGATTTTTAAATCAGAAGTCAAAACCATACACATCAAGGGCAATGCAGTCCCTTTTTGTCAGGCAGTGCATGCAGGGAGCTGAGCCGCTGACTGTCTCATGCTGCTCCACTTGAGCATGGCTTGTGCGCAGTTCCACATAGGACCAAAAAGGAGGTCTGGCTGGCCCTTGCTTGCGCAGGCACCCCATACATGCTTTGGAGCCACCTGCATGGGAATTTCTGTCCTTGTAAGCCACATTAATAGATAAGAAGGAAAGCTGGGTCTCACCATAAGTGATCTTACTGGCCCCTCTTGGATTAAAAAAATGTAATTAATTGATCAAGGCTCTGGCCCTAATGGAGTCCTCGTTCAGCTGCCAAGCCTGCCCCGCTCCCTGACCAAAGACATCTGCAGTCCATCTCGGTCAGTCCCGTGGGGCAGAGCTTCCTGTTGCTGAGCTATTAAGCAGGTACTTCCTTCCTCTCCGATGACCACTCAAGCCCAGAGACTATCCAGCTTCTTGCTCCTGGGACAGGAAAGAGCACATGTCTAGGAGATGGGGGGACCACAGATACATGTGCTGTTAATGGCCCATCAGCTAATTGTTCTGGCCTCCCCGAAGTCTCGCCTTTCCATGGCTCCCCCCTCGTTTTGCTTCATACGTGGAACCAGTTCTGATATTCTGATAGGTTCCTCACTAGCCAAACAAGTCTCAGTGCGCCACCAGCTTGTGTGCTGCCCTCCTTCACGCACCTTCTCACATCACAGCTCAACTCGGAACATGTCAATAAACCGAGATCCAGCTGTGGTTCGTCCCGCAACTGCAGGGCTGTTCACATGTGCATGCAAACAAGTGTCTCCACAATATGGAGTGCATGTGTACTTTTTAAACAGGCACAACATCCCTGCAATGTAGACTGTATGCACCCCTGCCTTTGGATTAGACCTAATCATAGTGCTTAAAAGGTACTCCCAAATTAATGAACCAAATGGGTCTAACCCCCAAATCCAGAGTAATTATAGGTCCACGTAAGAGACTTTACGTGCACCCTTAGTTACTACACCACCTAGTGAAAACCTATGGGAAATTCATATTGGAATCTAGAGTAAATTGTTCTTACACTGGAGCAACGACTCCCTGTAGTTACTCCGGATTTTGCCCTAAGGACCCTTTAATGTAAATTGCCCACCAGTAAAGAAATAAAAGTTGTAGACTAGCTTTGGAAAGGAAAGCATCATAAGACCACTTGTTTTAGTTTCTTTGAAATTATTCAGTAAGAATCCTGATTTACTGTGCAATCCTATTCAGTCTACTCAAAAGTAAGTTCCATTGAGTTCAATGGGGTTTACTCCCAGGAAAGTGTTCTTAGGATTGCAGCCAAAATTTCTTATTGTCAGTCTAGAATGGGGGCCCCTTGTAAGGGCTGTGGTGGTTCAGTGGTTAAAGATGCTGTGCTTGTCAACCTGAAGGTTGGCAGTTCGTGATCCAAGTTCCACCAGATGGAGTGAGCTCTGGTCTCCTCTCCTGCCAACCTAGCAGTTTGAAAGCATTACAAAGCAAGTAGATAAATAAATCCCACTTCAGTTGGAATGTAACAGTGTTTTATGCGCCTTTGGCTTTTAGACATGCTGGCCACATGACTGCAGAAGTATCTTTGGACAACAGTGGCTCTTTGGTCTGGCAGCAGGGCTGAGCACCACTCCTTTGAGTTGGTAAAGACTAGTAGAGACAAACTGCGGGAAGCACCTTTCACTTATGGGACCCCCTTAGCAGTAAGTCCCATTTAGATAAACTGGTCCAGTTGGTTTCAATTATAATATTGCTAGTAACTGCATAGGTTAGACCTCAAGATGGTGTCGCATGTACATGCCACGGTTCACCACTCTAGTGATTGGTACTTTTAATGTACTTTTAATTATAGGTACTTTTAATTATAGGTACTTATAGGTACTTTTAATTATAGGAAATCCGTATTATTATCGTTATTGGGAAGGTCCAACTTGTGATGATACTATGAAAACTAGCATGGAAAACTCATTTGCTGTGTAATATTGTTGATGATGATGATGATGATCATCATCATCATCATTATCATCATTTGATTTATATCCCGCCTTTCTTCCTTAAAAAGGAAATCCAAGGTAGCTAACATATAGAACATTAAAACTAGACAGAAACAATAAATACAATTAAATACAATTAAAATAGAATTAAAAAACAAGTAATATAAGATGCAAGGATTATGACGCAAGATGCAAGGATTATGACGGTGCATCTGAATTTCATTTTATATCAACAGCAATAAAATATCTATCTTCAGAGCAGCTCTGCAAATGGCCAACTTCAACATGAAAGTTAAATGGTTCTTGTCTCCCATGTACATTCAATAGGTGCAAGGCCCATAACTCTCCAGATCTTGCGCACATTACGCCTCTGCCCTTTTGTCCCTATGCCCATGGTGGCACTTCATAACAGCATAAGCCCCCCATCAGCTTGAGGTGGGAGAGGCCACACAGCAGACACCAACAAGCCGCAAGAGCACCGGATTAGCGCTGCTCCCGTGCTGAGCGACAAGCCCCAGATTAGCGGGAGGGCAGAGCCGCACACACAATTTGCTAAGTGAATCGCGTGCTGGCGGGAGGGATGCCAACCGTTTGCCATTCACGTCTGCTCCTTGGGGCTGGAGGCTCCATCCCCCCTCCCAAGTGAGAGGCGGACAAGCAGTGGGCCTTGGATTTGCGATTCAGGCTCTAATGCACAGGGAAGGGGTGGTGATAATCCTCCATAAGAGGAGAAAGCACAGGGGCTCTGGCAAGGCACAGGGATGGAGACACAGATGCCAACGGGTGGAGGTGGGAATCAGCACCTTGCAATCCCAGACAGAAAAACCGCCTCCAGCCCAGACCCATTTCCCTGTCTGCCCTCAACCCCTCCAAGAACCAAGCATTTGGAGACATGCTGGTTCTCCCTTTGGAATACTTGATGCTGGTTCTCAGTCTAATTTTCCCCCCAAATTCTTTATCTGATGAATGCAGAGTTGGCACAAGACCTCCTAGTGCCCCCTCATACTGGAGATATCTCCCCCAACTATTCAGCGGAGAAGAGTGCAGAGATTCCAAAATTATGAGCTGGCAACCTGGGGAGCTGTGGAAATCACATGTTTTAGTATCTGAAATTATTTAGTAAAAATCTCAAAATTTGTTATTTTCAGCCTTTTAAGGGCTGCGGTTAAAGACTCTGTGCTTGTCAACCTGAAGGTTGGCAAGTTGGCAGTTTGAAACCCGAGATCCGCCAGATGGAGTGAGAGTTGAGGAATCCTTGCAATAAACCCGCCACCCTATTCAATATAAAGGATCAAAGCCCTAATAGGGAGCTGTGGCTGATGCCCTGTAGGTCAAGTGAGGTGGTGCTCCCAGCCAGTCTGCAATCTGAAGTAGCAGCATCAACCAGCTTCAGGGCCTTTGTGAACACACAACACCTTTTCTCAGCCCCCCCACCGTCCCGTCCCCTCCTCTTTAGCAGCAGTAATCTGCAGGGGTGCACCTGATGATGTCGATGTGCCCGTTCTTGGCAGCCAAGTGCAGGGGGCTGGTTCCGTTGGGGTCAGTGATGTCTCCCGGCTTTGGCTCCAAGAGGGCAGCACACATGTTGCTGCTCAAGAGCAGCTGCACCACCTAGCAAGAACCAAACAAGAGAAGAAACTTAGTTATTCTGGTCATGGTTGGAGCTCCCCAAGGTGCCCAGGAGGCTGGCGGAGGAAAGATCCACAGCGGGGACCCCTTGCATCACAAACATCATTCAGCTGCTTTGGAAAAGGCCCCAATCCACCACCTGGCAGAACCACCCTCGCTAATACACTCCACACGGGGCTGCCCTGGAAGATGTTTCAGAATCTGCAATTTATTTAGTTATGGGATTTATACCCTGCTTTCCCCATGCTAAGAGCAAATACCGCAGGAGGCTTACAAAGTTCATTAGTTCATTACCTTCTACTGTCCTCACAACAACCCTGTGAGGTAGCTGAGGCTGAAAATGAGTGACTAGCCCAAGATCACCCAGGAAGCTTCATGGCCAATGATGTAGGTGGTTCAGCCAGTTGGTTCAACTGGTATTTCAATGGTTTCTCCAACGGCTACACAGGCAGCCAATTTGTTTCCAAGCCAAATTTAAGGTGCTGGATTTGACTTTTAAACCCCTATGTTTAGCCAGGTTTACTTATTAAGTGTATAAATACATGGACTACACATATATGCAAACAATACATGGACTTGTATCTAAACAAAATCAAATGTCAATGTCCAGTCCATCTAATTATTCAAGGTAGAGTAGCCTATGTTGCAAAAATAATCAGACACTAGGCTGGTATATGCTCTCACTCTGGCATATGCTCAATCTCTCTCTCAATCTGGTATATGCTCTCAAAGCTGGACACAACGATATATAGTTTGTCAAGGAACACTATAGTCACACTGTTGGGTAGACACTAAACCCCCTTGAAACAATGAGTCCTGGCATACTGTGTGTTGGGTATGGATCCTACTCAAAGTTGTCCAATGCTGGCAAGGAAGGTCAAAACCTGGTACCTTATGTGTAAGGTCATCTATGTCTCTACCTTATCTATGCTTCCCTGAGTGGTGGTAGCATACCCTGTGTGTAGAAAGGGGGGAGATTCTATCTACGCTACCCTGTCGCAGCGCAAGGTATTTGAGGGACTACTTAGTAATACAATCTGTTCAATGGAGAAGGCCTTTTTATAAGCACCTATGGAGGTCTCAAAGAGCAGCAGCAAAGAACAGGGCCTTATCAGTAGTGGCACCGATCCTATGGAACCTCTTAAATAACACCTGCAGGTTTTGTACTTTTTATAAATTGTTGCTGCTGCCCATCTGTTCAATTGTAATCATGTTTTATTTTAAAATTGTTTTGATGTTTTATGGGCTTCTATAGTATAATTGTTTTTTTATTGTGACTTTTATTACATTTCATACTTGTACTTGCTTTGGAAGTCACTGTGGGTCCCTTCAAGGAGAAAGGGGGGTGGAAATGCCATAATAAAATAAATCTTTCTAGACTGGGATCCTCTCGGGGCAGCAGCCTGTCATTTCTTCCGCTGCAAAGTGCCAGGCACATTGATGGTGGGATTGCACCCAAACCAACTACCTCCATGAGAAAATGGGCACTGTTTGAAATTAACAGTGTGCAAATGAAAACAGTTTTTATTTTTCCTTTTGAAAGCAGAGGAGAGAATTTCCAGGGGGAAAAAAGTTGTGGAATTCCACAAAAGTTGTGGAAATTTGGAATTCCATCCAAAAGACTTCGGAACAAAAGTTGCAGATGGTTCTCTGCAGAGTTTATCTCATTTATCAAATCTGCAGAGTTCGAACAGATGGAAAAAGGGGATGTCAGTGCTTGAGTTGGGGTAGGGTATGTGATGGTGGGGGGGACTATGGGCTCAATTCTATCCAACTTTCTGGCACTGGTATAGCCAAAACACAGCCCCATGATAGGAGAATTTGCAGCTGCGCATTGCAATCACCAGTACACATTTTTTAAAATCTCAAGCCTTTTAAAATTGGGGGTGCATATTGGATTCGATGGCGTATTAGATTCAAGGAAATATGGTAAATATTGACTGATTGATTAAACAAGCAAGCGAGTGATACATTCTAGCTTCCTCCAAATTTAGTCAGACTGTGCCCTCTCCCCCCACTTTCGAAAAAGGGGGTGAACATAAAAGGTGTGGGGGGGCTCTGTCCTCATTAGGCTCGATTTAAGTCAGGCATGCCTAACAAGACCTCCATCCCTGTTTCTGATTTTCTACCAGGAGAGGCAGATGATCAGCAGACTTACCCCAACACGGCCAAACTCACAGGCCAAATCCAGAGGTGTCTTGCCACAGTTGTCCAAGATGCATGGGTTCGACTGGTGCTGAAGGAGCATCTCCGACTGTGGGACAGAAAAGGACATGGTTTACTCAATACTGACCAACTGATCTCAGGAACGCTTGATGTGAGCACGGTGAGGCAAACACATCAGAATGCTGCCCGTATACCCCTGTGATTTAGGCACACTGCAAGTCTAACCCATGCATGTCCTCCACAAAGTGCCTCCTGGTGGCCTACTCCACCCAGTCCCTCCGACACTCACATTAATGAACCTGTGATACTCCCTGCCACAAGATGAAAAAATGGAACTTGGCCTGTAGTGGTGTCACCACCACCCCCATGCATGTCACTCAATGCAGCCCACAGCTCCTGCGCTCCCCTAGTGATGCTACTGGACTTTTATTCAGTTGTCTGAGTGCCATCAGGTTGTCCACTGTGTTTCTTGTGAGTAACTGATTTGTTGGATGACTTGGACTGTTCTATGTTAAAATAAAGTAAATGTTGGTGACACCCACCCTAGTGACGCCACTGCATTGAGGCTGTGCATTTGAGATTATCATTTATTCTGTATGGTCTGGTGGTGGAGGAAGTCTATCTTGAGGAATCCATCTGCACTTCCTAGTGATGCATATGCCATAGGGTTGCCATAGGTCTCCAGAAACTGGGAAAGTCCCAATTTTCGGGGACTGCATTTACATACTGGCAAGTTTGAAAAGGGCTCCTGTCCTGATTTTGTGGAAGAGAATTATGGCAACCTTACTCTGTCTGAAGGCACCTGATTGCCCCCTTCCCAAATAAAAACATACAAGCAGGCTTGCTCCAAGTGAGCTCCTTTACAGAGAGAGGGAAACTAAGGCCAGAGTGGATAAGGCCCCCTCCCATACAAACACGATCTGCTTTACTTTACTCTCCTAGAGGAGTCAAGACAGGATACAGACCTGGCCCCCCAATCTTTCCCCCCTGCCTCTTACCACATCATAGTGCCCATGCTGGGCAGCCAGGTGCAAGGGGATCTGTCCCTCATCGGACTGGATGTTCACAGACGATCCGGCCTTCAGCACCATCTTCATTGGTTCCTTCTTCCCCTGCCAAGCAGCATAGTGCAACGGCCGCATTCCTGCAGGGGAGAAAAATAAAAACCAGATTCTCAGACTTTCTTTTTTCTGACAGGGGTGGGGCGTGGGGAAGGGTATCCTCCATAACTGACCCCAAGATGATCATAGTAAAGCCACTCTTTACTATGCTCCACCATCCATCTCACCTTTGCCTACTGGCTGATCTCTGCATCACCCCAGCCTCCCCCCACACCCCTGCTTGCCTTTGTTGTCCTTGATGTCCACCGCAGCTTGAGCCTCCAGGAGCAGGGAGATGAGCTCTATGTTTCCATTGAGTGCAGCATGGTGTAGGGCAGAGAACCTGCGAGGAAAGGGCATAAAGTAGTAACATACAAAGTAGAGACACCCCATAGCAAGTACCAGGGTGCCATCTCTCTTGAATTTGTTTGGATGCTGAAAGGCCCGATCCAAAGACTGAAGAGCAGCCCCCACCCCACCCCTAAAGGTGACCCAACATCAGAGCTCCAAGCAGAAATCTCCCTGCTTCTAGGAAACTGGCAAGGATGAGGACAAGGCCTTCTTAGTGATGGCACCCATTCAAAGGAAAGTGTTTTCCCAGATCCACTGAGCCCCCTCCTTGTTGTAACTCCTTTCTTTGGGATGGCCAAAATAATAAGCTGAGGGCTATTTTTAAGTCTGTTGTCATTTGCATCTCACATAAAAGACAGGTGAGAACAGGTTTTTGTGCATAGATGTTTGTGCAATTTTTGTGCAAAGCAGGGCTCTGTCTAAGTTAGGACTACAAGCAGAGATCAGCCCCAGATCTCAACCTTCAACAGTAAAATACATGTATCATATGTATTGTACCATCATTGAAATATATAAATTATGCATAGAATGGATATGAGTGGATAGAGGGATGTTCTTTCCACTCTCGTACAACAGAGCCAGGGAACACCCACTAACATTGACTGGTGGGGGAGCCAGAACACACACACAAAATATATCTATCCCCTACTTATTGGGCGGGTAAGGGACTGAAGCACCATCCAAAAGTGAAAAGGGTTGAAAAGTGGAACCTAATCTTTTTTCATTTATAAATGTTGCTTCCAATGCTTTTTGAGCTAGCAAATTGCAACTACCCCTTTTATCTTGCAAATTCCTTCTGCCACACAAAGATTTCTGCACATGGATTCTCATCAACTCCTTCAGGAATGAGATTAGACCAGGAGCTACAACATGGGAGAGGGCAATTTTGGCCTTTAGAACAGCAGAGAGAAGTTGAAAGAGCGGAACATGCATTGCATGAATGAGTTCTGGATATAACTGAAAGTTTTTGAAAGAGTGGGTTATTAGAAAACAAACCATCAGAAAATGGGGGGTACCTGTAATTAGTTGTGGAACTCCTTGCCACAGGATGAGGTGATGGAATCTGGGCCAGGTTGCTGGAACTAGACAGATTTCCATTTATGGCAAGCTGGACGACATGGGCCTTTGACCTGATCAGATGCTCAGGTGCCCTTCTCCCAAGTGGCTCCATCTCATGTGGCCTAGCCAGGAGTATCCATGCAAGACTGTGGCTTAGTGATAGCTGCATCAAGTGGGGCTACTTGTGCATGCAATGTGTGGCATTACAGACCCATGTGCCACAGGCAGTGCATTTGCAACAACATGAAGTTGGTGTTCACAGAACTCTGTGTTTTGGTGCCCTGGGAGGCATCCACAAATCAACCGGCCACTGCACCAAGAACCCATTCAAAAGCACTCTTATGGGCACTTCTGCCTTGGGGCTTGGATGGTGCCACAGGTTGTGTGTATCCTCCTGCTTTATATGAGACCAACTGAAAAGCCCTGGCGGACTAAGCTAAATGGCCATCTAGTTCAGCTTCCCGTATCTCACCGCAACCCACCATATGCCTTGTTCTGCTGCCACTCCTGGCACCTGGCATTCTGGCTTATCCTACTATTAGAACTAGAAGGCATACCCATCGTGGCTTGTCACTAAATTTTCAACCATAAAATTGCCCGTCTTAAAGGCATCTAGGCCAGACCCCCCATTTAATGGCATCTAGGCCAGGCACAGTCAGCATCCTGTGGCAAGGAGTTCCACAGTTATGTGCTGAATAAAGAAATACCGTATATTCTTTTGTCTCTTCCAACACTCAATTTTAGTGCTTTCCATGCTTTGCATACAAAACTTCAGTTCCTAGCAGCATAAGTGAGGGGGCAAACACTGTGGGGGGGGGGTCTTGGGCTACTCCACATGTAGATTGGTTTTGCTTTTCAGCTCATGCACTTTGCCAGCTCTCCAAACATTTCCATAAAAGCTCAGAATCATGCTCCAGTGATGTAAACCAGAACAGAGGGGTGGCAACAGCAAAGGAATGCTCAGATGGGGAAAAGAAGCACATGAGTGTGTGTGTGGGGGGGAAGCATCTGTTTTGAAGCTCCATGTAGATTGCGGTTCCCGTCCGTCCATGTGTGTCCGTCCCCCCCCCCCCCAATGACAGGACAGATAAATCGGTCGTTCTTCAATTCTTTCCAGGAAAGCTGCCCAGAAGCCTGGAGTTTTGAGTTCCCTGGGATCTTTGGCTCCGAGGACAGCACCAAATATGTGGGAAACACACTTAAGTTTCTCGGAAAAGATTTCTGAAAAGGGGAGGGAGATCTGTGCTTATGTTTATTTTAAAAAAAATAGGATTATTTGTCTTAAAATGCTCAAAAACCGTCCAAGATGGTGGGAAAAAAGAGACCCTTTTCTGGAAGGGAGCCTATAAAAAACTCACAGAGGAACTTCTCTGCCACTGATTCCCACTGAGCCTTCCTACATGTGATATTTTGGAGAAGAAAACCCTAAACTCCTCTTTTTCTCCCAGCCTCCTGTTGCGGAAACCCTGGGGATTTTCAGACATCTCCTTACTCAGGGAAACAGAAAAGGACATGTCCTCTTTTTTAGCCTTGTGTCCTGGAAAAAGTCTTCACTGTTCTCTTTTTTTGTGTGAGCAGGCAGCATGTAGAATTCTTATGACTAATAAATTAGATGTAATAAATTATATGTAATAGTTTTAAATTGAATAATTAGTGTTTGAATTAACATGAAAGCAATTTGCAGGAATGTTTTTAGCTTTCATTTTGTCATGTCCTACCTTTTTCTTGGGTGTCCTACATTTTGTGGGCCGTGACTTCTTTGTGGTTATGACATCTGGTCACCCTGTCCCTCCTGCATCTCACCTCACTTGGAACACAGTTGCACCTCCAACATTCGGCATCACATAAAGTCCTTCCTTGGGACAAGATGTAACATCCTGCCACTTGAAACCACCCTTTCCTACGTGTGCATGTGTGCAGGGCATGGAAGGCACTTGTTTCAAGTGGCACAAGCATAATGTCTCAGCTCCTCCAACCCTGAGGCTTCTTGATCTGAGCAGATCAACGGGCCTGGGAGGGCACAGAAGATGCTAATATGGGGCAACACATCACAAAAGCACTGATGCTTGCCTAGCGGCATCCAAATAACAACATTGGAGCAGCTTCAGTCGGCATCCATGCCATCCAACAACATCAGAGAAACCCTGCTGGATCAAGGTCAAAGGCCCATCTAATCCATCTTCCTATAACTCACAGTGGACCTCTAGAAGCACTCAAGACAACCAAGACCCCTGACTTCTGATGCCTTCCTTGTACCTGGCATTCTGAAGAAGTCGCCTTCTAAAATCAGGGAGGTTGCCTGTACCCATCATGGGTTGGAACCCAACTTTTTGAGGCATCTAAGCCAGATGCCATCACTACATCCTACAGCGAGAAGTTCCTTAGATTACCTGGCTACCTTAGTATTTCCTGGCTTATTACATGCACCAGACCATGAGACGCACCAAAGTTTAGAGGAGCAAAACAAGAAAAAAAATATTCTGAACCAAATGTGTACTAATATATTTAATAAAATATAGCAGAATAATATTTCAACCATGTAAAGTCAACAGTGGTATTAAGAACCATTATCACTGTCAATAAGAAATTAGGAAAGACTTTAAGCTTCAAGCATTCTTCTAATTTTCTGGTAACCCCAAAAACTCATCATCTCTAGTGTCAGTGATTTGCGACTTTTGCACAAATCTCATTGCAAATGGTCCAGGAGGGCAGGTAAGTTGGGGGGTTCTTTTGGGGGGTAAGCAGGGAAAGGTGAGGGGATCTAGATAGATAGGGAAGAGTGAGGGAGGAACAGGCATGGAGCAGGAGGGTCCAGGTCTTGTGCATGTCTACTTTGGAGCAAGTCTCCAAGCAAGGGAAGACTGCTTAGGATTCCAACTGTGCCAGGGTGACCAGATGCCAAACCCAAAATTCCTGAACCCCAAGGCCAAAATTCCTACCCCCCAGGGCAAAATTCATACCCTCCCAAGCCAAAATTCCTACCCGCTTAAAAAAATTACCAAAAGTGTATTTTTTGTTTTTATATTTTTGATTTTTACTTTTTTGGCCATAACCTTTGATAGGAAAGAGATATCCCAAAATTGATTGTTGCATTGGATTCTGCTCTTCAGTATGAATCCAACGACATATGACATGATGGGGTAAGGTGCTTCAGGATTGGCCCTATCGCCCTATAAGACACACAGCTATTCCCCCCCCCCCGGGAAGAAAAAAAATGTGTCTTATAAGCCGGGAAATACGGTAATTACCAACTGGGTAAAAAGAAGGATTTTCTTTGATCAGTTCTAACTCTTCCGTCATTCAGTTTTGGTGCTGTCCAATGCTTCTGGTGTTGTGCCAAAAAGGGAACGATCAACCCTTTACTCACCCACTCATCCCCTGCGTAATTTTGGGCATCTCATTCAGGTGCCTGATGCTGTTGATGGACGTTTGCCAGGGAATCTCCCTTCCTCCAAGAGTAGGGGAGAGTTTTTGGTCAGGATGGAGGCATCTCCTTCCCTCCCCCATAACATACTGCTCAATGTTGGAGATGTCCATGTGGGTCGGCTTGAAAGAGGAGGTGGCACCTGCCTAAAGAGCACAAAGCCTGTCTCTTTTTGGCTCAAGAAGAGGAGAAAGCTGGCTCCTTGCCCTGAACTGTCAATTTGTGATTCCCATTGAGAGAGATCAGAGGAACTGTAGGATCCAATGGGATTAAATTTTCATAGGGGAGGTCAGTAGAAACTTAAGGCACAATCCTACCCAACTTCCAAGCACTGGCATAGCTGTGCCAGTGGAGCATGTGCTTCATCGTGGAGTTGAGGGTCAGTCAAGATCTCCTTCAAGGTCAGGAAATATTTGTTCCCTTAACTTGGAGTTTCCTTGCCCTGACCCCAGAGCTGGAAAATTGGTTAGGACTGCAACTTTGAGAAGCAGATTGCCTTTGATAACTTACAGTGTCCCCAAAATGAATGTTCCCCACCCCAGACCACCAGAGAGGACAGACCAACAATATCCAAAGCTGGCAGCAGAAGAAGCAATCCACAAATCTTCCCTGTAAACAGTAAATCCAATACATTATAATACCATATAATTTACTCGAATCTACCTTTTCAGCCAAATTTAGTCTCCAAAACTCAGGCCTGCATTAGATTTGATGGTGCATTAGTTTTGAGGAAATATAGTATTTTGATTATAAGTATTTATACTTATATTTAGGTCAGTATTTAGTTTAACATTTTATTGTAATTTTATAATCTCACTCACTGACTCGCCAACGCCAAAACAAAACTGGTGGACCTCGAAGCATGAAATTTTGGGTGGGTATTCCATGATGGAGGGATCCACTAAGAACAGGTTTTTGGAAATTCCAACTGGAAGGGGGTGAAAAGGGGTGCAATGCGTTTTCCTTCCTATTCTTTGCATTGAAGATTGACTCATCAACATCCAGCCAGTTTTGTGCCTGATGCACTGGGAGAGAGGGTGCACTGGGGAGGATGGTGCACAAGGGGGTTTGGTGCACATGGGGGATGGTGCACAAGGGGGGAAGGTGCACATGAGGGGACGTTGCACGGGGGGTGTTGTGCAGGGCGATGTCACACATGGGCTGGATGGGGGGATGGGGCTGCATGCGGGGTTGATGCGCTTGCAGGATTGATGCACATGGGGAAAGTTGCACATGGGAGGTTAATGTGCATGGGGGTGAATGCACATGGAGGTTGATGTGCATGGGGGGTTGATGCACATGGGTAGATGTTGCACTTGGGGATGTTATATGCAATAGAGGGATGGGGTACATGGGGTATTTTACTCCCACAACACAAGCACATTTTGCTAATGTAACAAAAAGCCACTGTTGTATAAAGCAGTGCAATTAGGTAAAAATTATAACATAAACCTAAACCAAACATAACATAAACCAAACCATAAGATAAACAATAACAACATAAAACCTAAATTTAATTTTACTGCATACAATGAGCTCTATGTCAATAATAACAATGCAACTAATTGTTGTATGCAATAAAATTAAATTTTGCACCTGCTCTGCACCTGTGCATTACAGTCACCAGTTTTTATCTTATTTTTTTATCCCAAGCCTTTAAAAATAAGCAGTGTTCATTAGATTTGATGATGCATTAGATTTGAGTAAATATGGGTAAATTGTCTCCAATTATTAAAAATTTAAGTGTGTTTTCTGTGTGCCGGGGGTGAAGTGGGGGATTGCATGGGGTCCACAACGATTTTGTCTCAGTGGTCCATACACACCTAAAAGTTGAGAACCTCTGGTTTAGCGCACCTTACTTTCCCAAGGCTGTTTCCCAAGGTGAGGACAAATGGGTACAGTGCCATGCACGGGGGAGGTTAGGAGGCACCTCAGCTCTATACACACACACAGTGATAAAAAATGAACGAGGAACAGCTGGCAGGGCTGAGTTTTAATTCCCGAGGCTTCTTGATTCGCTCTCTTTTGTGAATGTGAAAACATACATGAGGAAGTCTTAACTGAGCTCTGACCTTCATCTCGTAGGAGCGCATGTGTGCACAGCATGCAAGTGGGCATTGGCAAGGAATCCATTCAGCCTTCCTACATCCCCCACGAATCTTCTCCCCATTTAATGGGAGAAGGATTTTCATGGCCACACTCAAAGAGAACCATAAGGGTTTTTGTGATGAAACACTATATATTACTTATTTAAATTTAAAACAATTACATATAATTTATTAATGACAAGAAGGCTACATTCTGCCTGCTGTCAAGGAAAAGGAGGATAATGAAGATGCTTTTCCAGAACACGAGACTAAAAAAAGAGGACATTCCCTGGAAAAAGAGGCCATCTGGTCACCCTGCCCTAGGAAACCCCACCTGGGAAATGCATACACTTACCCGTCAGTGTCTTGGAAATTAACATTTACTCTCTTGGTTGATCCCAGGAGCTCTGTGGGGGTGAAGCAGAGAAAGAAGGGGGATTAGAAGTGTACTGGATAACAGTTTGTGATCCGTTCCAAACTTCCACTAAGATTATTTTCCGTCAAAGCAGAAAAATAGGACTCAAAACCCAGAACATTCGGCATTTGGAAACACTGGAAGAACACACTCTTGTGGCAATCCTAAAGACACTTTCCTAGGAGTAAGATCCATTGAACACAATGGGACTGACTTTTGAGTAAACATGGTTAGGATTGTGCTCTGTGTGATCTATACTTATCAAAACAGCACATGTATCTCTTCTACCTGTCGCTCACCCACCCGGTGCCCGCCCCGAGGTGGCAGTGCCTGGCAGTGCCCACCAGTGCCCAGAGCCCACAAATATTCTAGAAATTTTACTCCTGCAACGGTGGGTTTATTCTGCTAGTATATACTATATACAGCGGAGCTGGGAAGTAGGATCAGACCCTGAATCTCCTTTGCTCCAAGCGCAGGAGCTTCTACATTCAATGCAAGTGGATGGAATCTTCCAGCTGAGAGGTGCATGCCTGGGGGGAGGATGCCCCAACAGGCAATGGGGGCAAGGAGAAGAGTAGCCAGAGACCGGATGCTGTTGACAGGGAGGCATCTTCCTGGCATCGGAAAATCCCTGCGCATCTGGGTGGTCACTATGGCAACCCCAGGTTTGCCTTGCAGGGAAAACAGCTGCCGATGCGCCTCGGAGATGCGCCGTGTGCAGGGATGGGCCTTGGCATCTCTTGGAGAAAGGCAAGCTGCCTCTTGGCATCACCCGGAGGGGCAGAACATCTGAGAAAGAGAGGTTCACATGATCAAGGACCTGAGCCACATGCCCTCTGATGATGTCTGGAAAGCAGCCATAGTTGGACGGGGAGGAGAAACCTGACACTGCTTTCATTCCCGTTACCTGGCCATGTGCCAACCTCTTCCCTCCCATTCCCAGGGTCAGAAGAGGAAAAGGAGGTCAGAGAAGAAGAGAATGGGGCTGGGGGTTACAATAGTGACGCTCTTGCCCACCACTCCACTCGAGTCGCCGGTTCAGCTCCATCCTTGTTTTCGGATCCAGGGCATGGAAAGTGCAGCAGGCATGGGATCAATGCTCCACAAGAGAGGACACAGCCATAGGTGATGGAGAAACAGTTGGTGACCGTCACCTGCTGCCACCCACACCTGACTGTCAGACAAGTGGTGGTTGCAGAAGGTGGAGCTGGAGCCATTAGGGAGTGAACTGGGAGGGCTGGAAGGCAAGAGGCGAGGCTCACTGGGGGGAGGCTTGCCATCAAGAGAGAGGTTTGGACAGAGGCTTGTGGGGAGGTGGGGAATCTGCAGATCAACCCAGGTTGGGGGCAGAATCAGTCCAGTGGAACATACCGATAGGGCTGGCTTTAAGTCCATTAGATTAACTGCACCTGGTTGGGCCCCATGCCTAAGGGCCCCCCATGCTGCAGTTATCTACCTTAGTCCAGTCAAATTACAAATAGACCACATTACAAATACAAACACAAATAAATTAGAGCCTGATCACTACATTGCAAAAGACTTTTTTCTAAACAAAAAATAAATATCCGGAACTAGACCATCTCATGGTCACTAGAACCCCTTGTTCTAGTGACCATGAGATGGTAATGATTTGCAAATGGTAATGATTTGCTTTGCAAAGGATACCTGCAGAATTTCTTTTGTTTCCTTGCAGGCTGACATGCTGCAACTTTCAGTTCAACTGTGCTTTGGATGCATTTGGTCCATTCACCCACATGCACTTTTTAAGCGCATGTTTTGATTGCATCAAGTACCGAGCTTGCACTCTTGCGGGCAGTAGGGGACCGAAGATATTTGGGGGGGTATCTGGGCTGTGTGTCCAAATGAAGGGTTTCACAATGTGCAAAGTGGAGGTCACAAAGGGTGATATTAACCAGAGAATGAGGCCAATCCTTAGTTTTGTTCTTACTATGAGGCTCAAAAGGGAGGACTGTGAAGTGTGCCCTGCTGGTGAATTTCACCAGCACCCAAAAGTGGAGAGAGCAGAGAGAGGTAATTGTACCCTGGTGACTTGATACCTAAGGCAAATGCCTCAATCAGCCTCACGGATAGGCCGGCCCTGCCAAAAAGAATGCCCCCCCCAGGGAATGCCCACCCAGGGAATGCCCCCCAAAACCTTGCCCTTCTCTGGAAATATTTGCTCCTGGAATGCATCTGCAAAGAACTATCAGGGCTTTCATCGCAGACGGTCTTCTCCATCAGGAAGTGTATGCGCAATCAAATTTCGTGTTTGCCATTTCCCCAGCCCGGGAAAGGAATAAAGCCTGGCTAACTGGGTTAAGAGTAGACAACAGCCATCCGTCATGCCGACAGGGAAGCAGAGTCAAGGGACTGCAGCTAGAGAGTCAAGGAGCCGAGCCGTGCAGAAGGGGAGAAAGGGGGGAATCCAAAGCGGCACAAACAGGCCAAGGCAAATGGATGAGGGCACAGGAGAACCTCATGGCAAATCCCAATTTGCTTTTATTCTTATCAGCTTCCTGGCAAGATGTCCCATTATCCAACAGCAGGGTTGCCATATGTCCCAAAAAACAGGGACAATCCCAATTTTTTGGGATCGTGTTCACATACTGGCAAAAATGACAAAGGCTCCTGTTCCGATTTTGTGGAAGACAATTATGGCAACCCTATCCAAAGGGATAGAGAATGCCAGCAAAACACCAGAGCTGAGAGACCACCCTGGAAAATATGTCTGGGACCCCCGTTAAACTTACCAGGATGTGACATCATTATGATACCAGAGCTCCTCCATGTCTACTCAGAAGTAAGTCCCATTGTGTTCAATGAGACTTACTGCCAGGAAAGTCTAGTGCCAGCTTCAAAGATGGTGGTTTTCCCCCTCTTTCAACCCCCCTGACACAAGGGACTCCTGATTCCTACTTCATGTACCACTGATATAGAGAATATGAGAGAGCTTTGAGTAGTGGTTAGAGATAGTAAAGGCACAGGTGACAGCAGACCCCAGATATGCCCAGGTGGGCAACTTAACCCACAATGCATAGAGCAGTTCAGAATGCCAATCTCCTTAGTCAGCTTCCTAACAACACAATAAGACATTTGTACAAAATATAGAGTTAAAAATAAAAAACATGTAAAATCATATTAAGAACATTAAAAATAATTTTACTTATTGTGTCTTGCTATTCATAGCAGCTACATAATGATGTGTGTGTTTTGGAAAGCCACGGCCAAAGAAGCACAGCTCTTATTACATTCTACATTTTTAAAAAGCAGTTCTGTTGGTGACAAAAATAGGGGCTCTGTAGTTAAGGGGATCCCCATAGCACTCACCAAACAGGACTTATGGAGCTCATGGGAGAGGATCCCACATTCCTCCAGCTCAAAACCAGCAAATGCAGCATGATGTATCATGCACATAAGCAAACAGCATGCAAAAATGCTCAGTGCGCAAGCATGCATTTATTGAGGGTGCCAAACCCAGTTTCTTCCCCTTCAGAATGCCATGGCCGCACATGGCTTGGTGGATGAGCCAGCCTGCCCTGTGATGCAGAGCACATTGGTGCGGGGCAGTTGGGGTCATCTGAGGCCCCACAACATGCACATATAGGAGCTGCTCTAGAGCACTCTGGAGCATCGTCTCCCAAGATGCACCACTCTGCCTTTCAGCGGCGCAGAGAAGCCTGATTTGATCTTATTGCTTCGCTCCTCGGCAGGATGACATTAAGAGACGCGGGGGTGGAAAGAGGAGGAAGGGGGTGGCGACTGGCCAAGAGAGGCGAGGACCTCAGATACAGATGATTTCTACACCGGAGAGTGATGGCGGTGTCACAAAACCAAATTTCTGCTATTGGACAAAGCTGCAACAGGATAAAGAAACAATCATGCACATGTATGCACACATACACACCTTTCAGGTTTTCACACACTTTGGTCAGACTCCCTGCAAATCTTTGTGCTTAGCACCCCTTCAAGCTATGCCACTGACTCTAGGTGCTGAAGAGATCATTTCCTATCATGTATGGGAGGACAGGCGCATGCAATAATAAAGAGGTAGCCAAACCCTGGCTTGGCTTAACTCGTCTGTTAAACATATAATGTGCAGCGCTTAGAAATACCTAATCCAATGTACCACCAAATCTAGTGTGTATCCCTACTTTAAAAGGCTTGAGATTTAAAAGATGTTTACTGTCGATTGTAATGCACAGCTGCAAAGCAGGTGCAAAATTTAATTCTATTGCATAAAATAATGATTTCTATGATAATTTGACAATGGGTTTATGTTATGATTTTTACCTAACTGCACAATGGGTTTATACTATATTTTTCATTACTAAATAGTGATGTATACTAGTAATCAAAATACTGCATTCACCTGAATCTAATGTGTCACCAAATCTAATGTGCACCCCAATTTTGGAGACTAAATTTTGCTGGGAAATGTGAGCATTTGATTTGAGTAAATATGGTACAGTATGTTGGCAGAGATCCTTTTTACATAGGGTTGCCACATGCCCCCCAAACAGGGACATTCTGTTTCTCTGCTGAGAAAGGGTCTACCTAGCCTTGGAAAGCTGGCATGGTCTGGGGGTAACAATCCAGAGTTTCGGGGAGTGGAACAGGCAGGATGGGGGAAACTTCAGGGACCCCTTCCCCCTGCTATTCCACAGTTTCACCACGGTAGTCTTAGGCAGGTGCCTGTTTGAGTTCAGCATCTTCAGACATGCAACATATCAAGCGAGATTGCCTCTGAGAACATGCAGAGTGTACTTCCCTTGATGCTGAATTATCACAGGTGGGGTCAGGCTTGAGAAAGTCTTGGGTTCCTACCAGGGTCAAACTCCCCAAAACTCTCATGTCCAATTGTCAGCAATGGCTTTCAATGTTTCACCACCCACCTCCCCCCCTCCAAAAAAAAAGTCCAGAAGGATTAACACTGGCCTACATTGATGGACAGTTGCAAGGATGAAAAAGATTAAGGGCCGCTCAAGATTACCAAAATAAGACAAGGATTTTACTCTTAGTGGGAAAGCAGTGCAAGCTCTGAGCCAGCATAAAAAGTATCGGGGTTGAGCAGGGTGCAGTTCACACACTGACGGCCCCGAGTCACAGCATTGCATGTGCGTGCCTGCTTGATCCCCTGCTTGCTGAGAGGACTCTGTTAGGTGGCCAGTTCTGATTCCTATCAGTGGCAGGCCTTTCGGAGTTATGTTATCATGGGAAGGGGGTGGATCTGGGTCATCCCAGAATTTCTGGCACTGAAGGTATGCCAGGTATGGCCAAGCACCACACCTGCTACTGGGTGGCTGAGATGCCAGATATGGCCAAGCCATTGGCTTTTGTTCTCTAACCCAGATCATCATGAGTGTCACCTCCTTATATTCCGACTTAAAAAAAGCAGCAACATACTAATCTGAACCAAGAACTGCCCCAAATTTTCATAGTTAGGGCCAAGCCCAACCAAAGCATGCAACTTATCTTTCCACAGAGGACAGATAGGACAGAGGACACCAAGTTCCCAACTCTTGCAAAGATAGGTTGGTGATTAATTAGAGATTCTGGGTGCCCATTAAGTGCTGATTGAATGTTAAATTGTAAGCTGCTGCGGCGAGGCTGGGGGTGCCCTCTCAGCATACTAACAGGCGAGGAAACCATTAGGGAAGACAGTATGCAATGAAGTGCGTGCAGATAAAGCCCCAAATATCAACTGGGTCCTTGTGGACATCTGAGGCTGAGAAACGCAAGATGTGTGCTGTACATGGAGCTCCAAAGACCTGGAGCCAGTGGTGGGATTCAAATAAATTAACAACTGTTTCTATGTCCTAATAACTGAAATTAACAACAGGTTCTATGTCCCATTAGTAATCGGTTCTCAGAATCAGGTGCTCATTAGCAAAGGGTTCTATAGAACCTGTCAGAACCCCCTGAAGCCCACCACTACCTGGAGCCATACTTTTGAAGCAGACCCTGTGACTGTCACAGTGGGTCGACCCCATGGGGGCCCAAAATGAGTGATGCTGTCATTAGCAGGAAAGACCCAAGGAATTCCCCTGCTTCCTGAAGTACCATTCCTTGGGTTGAAAAAGCAAGAATGGGGTTGGACTAGATGACCTATGAGGTACCTTCCAACTCTATGATTCTATAAACAGAAGAGGAAATGTGGAAGGGTATGAAAAGCCAAGTAAGAGGGATCAAGTGGAGGGGCAATTGGCATGCAAAAACAATTGGCATGGCTAGTGCATATGTAGCACCCCTGTTTTCCATGTGCACTAATAGGAGGGCATATTGGGTGCCGTCCACAAGTAAAACGAGTGACATTAACTACAAATGTGACTCCAGATAAGCAATTCTCTACCACTGTACCATGTCACACTGGTGTGCCTCAGATGATCTGCAGGTGTGCCACAAGATTTTGAGGGCTAACTGGGGGATTTGAGCCCCCTACTAGCAGCATGGTGTGCCTAAAAAAATACTGATGCTGCGCCTTGACCATGTACTTGACTCTCTGATGCCACAATTTGAAAAACAAATTTGTGCACGAATTAGAGGCACATGGAATTACGCATCGCCCCAGAGGTCTGATGAGTAGACCTAGCACAACAGAACAAGCAGGAACATCCGGAGCCCCCCTCTCACCACGTCCCTGTCACGCCTTATCCGCTCCTAATCTAACACGGCAATGCCTGATGAACATTAATGCTTGCAAGAAAAAAGAAGGGGGGAAGCATTCGGAATCAAAAAACGAACCACCAATGAGCGAGTAATAGATTATTATGCAGCAGTTTTAATTCCCTATGAGCAGTTACTAATTACCCACTATTTAAACCCCAAAGTGGCTTTTTAAAAACCAAATCAGGGATGTCAGCTCCCTGCAGAGACGTCCCCTCCGCCCAGCCCGTGCTTTGTTTCCAAAGTGGCACTGCCATAGGGCAATGCCAATTCAGATGGAGCAAGGCAGCAAGTTCATGAGGGGTTCATGCAGCTGGGTTTATGTGGCAGGATGAGTCGGCAGGGGAACATCGCACAGTGCAGGGCAGTACCTCCTGAACCCACATCAAGAGGATGGGGAGAGAATAACCACCAGCGGCCAGCCCCCTCTGCTTTTGCATGTTTGGATCCATTAGTTCTCCAAGCAGCACATGTGGTTCTCCTGTAGACTTCTTTCACACTCACAACAACCCTTAAAGGTAGACTAGGCTGAGTATGGATCCTATGGATCCATATGGATAGTATAGGTCCTATACTATCTACAGAATGGCCTTGTACCTCATCAGGGTTATGTACTATGCCATGTAGGGCCACCCAAAATGGAATGCTCCTAGTACAATATTACCATATTTACTGGGTCCAGTTTTTTTCTGGTGGTGGAAGGATTTAGCCATTACTGAAGTTTCCAGAATTGTCTGGAGCACTCATGACTGCGGAGAATGTAATTTCCATAGTAGTCCTTGAGGCTCCTTCCACGTACCCCCTTTTTTGTCCCCACAACAACCCTCTAAGGTAGGTCACTGTCCTACAGGCAACTCACAGCTCATACAATTCTTTCCAGGTGGAATCCTTCATGGTGTGGTCATCACATCCGGCATCAGGAAATGCCTTCCAAACTTCCAGCAGGAGTTTTCAGGCTAGTCAAGCTTCAGGCAACACCTTCTGGCTCTCATGACTCATGACAGCTTTATCAGCTTGCAGTCTCCCATCTAGCAACTGTCCAAGTCCTTGCCTGCTGAGCTTTCTTCAGCAGTCTGCACTTAACCACCAGACCACTCCTGCTGCCCAGGTCACAGTGGAAAATTAGGACTAAATTAGGACTGATTAGTAATTAGCACTAAACTAACTGGAAAAAGAAATTGCAATCCACTCCACTTCATTTTGCAATGAAAAATATATGGACTTGAACATCAAAAGGCTAAAAGATGTGATGTTGAATAAATTTGGGAACCTAAGAAAGACAGGTCCCCCCCAGGGGGGGATCTGGTGTGTTCCGGTCCATGGGGTCATGAGGAGTCAGATGATTTAAGAACTGAGCAACAACAACAAGGCTAAGTAATAAGCCCAACTTATACACTTCATGGTGGGTCTTAGCATGTGGATCATCCTGATCCTAGTGTAATGCCAACCAGACTCAATGGCTCTTGAGTAGCAGGTTAGACACTAGTAGTAGCAGGATGCCTAGAGGAGGTCAGCATACTAGCTGAAACCTTTGCCTGGCCAGCACATAAGGCCTCCCATTGCCCAGTGCTGATTATTCATACCTTACTAGATAATGCACCAGCCTCTGGATCATTCATGGTCCTCCCTAGAGATGCTTGGGGTGTGCCGAGTGCCTCCCCCACCAAGTCAAAGAGGTTGACATGTAAGATTTCCAGTGACTGGGGACCCTGCGGGAACCCTAACCCTACCCTCTCAGGCTGAATAAAACTAGAATAATGCAAAAAAATGAACATTGCAAATATATGATGCAAAACTAGGGCTTTTAACACTCCCATACACACCCCATTAAAATAATACTGGTTACTGAAACACTCAAGTTTGAGTCAATTAATCCATTAGAAGTGCCTAGGAGTAAAACTGAAGCAAACAGCATCCTCTCCAGGTTTTTTTTAAGAGGATGTGCAGAGCGAGTGTGTGTGGGTGTGAAAGTGTGCATGCCGTGTCAGGCATAATTTCAGACGAGACATTTCCTCCGACGAGAGAGAGGAAAAAAATGTATCTTATGATGCTGCTTTGCCATCTGCACTTTTGACTACATTAAAAGGAATATGTATATTAAAAAAAATATGCTGCCTGATTAATTTAGGTATCTTTTGATGGTCAAAAGTTTTAAAACCAGTGCGTCCAACCAGTGGCGTAACAAGTTTTGCAACTTTCTAGCTCCGTTTTGCTCCCACCGCCTGGAATGGTTGCCACTTGCATGGTGCACTGAGGCACCTGCAACACTTACTGCTCTAGCATAATATCAGAGGCTGGAATTACCCAATGAAACCAATTGGTGGAGAGACAGACAGCCAAAATGGTGTAGTGGTTTGGAAGTTGGACCATGACCTGGATGGAAGATCCATGTTCAAATCCCTCCTTGGCCATGAAGCATCCTGGGTGATCATGGGCCAGTCACTCACTCTCCTCCTCACCGACCTCACAGGGTTGTTGTGAGGGCAGCAGGAGGGGAGGTGTCTCCAAGGATCTCAGGAGATCAGTGGGTTGGAAAAGGCCACAGGTTTCTCTGTGCATGGCTATCCGTGGCGCAAAACCCAGTACGATTTCCCTGTGATCCTACCCCTGCGCATGCGCTGCACTGTTCCCAGGCTGACTTTGAAGTATTATTCACACGGCAGTGCGTGGTGCCCCTGAAAAGCCAGGAGTGGCAGAAACAGACACAAAAGGCAGGAGCAGAAAGGATGAAAGCACCACTCTGTAGAGGCTGCCTTTCTTTGGCAAGCTCTCTTTGAAAGCATCACCCTCCGGAGGAGTTCATGTGTGCGCATGCAACACACACACACATACGCACACGTGCGTGGGGACAGTGAAGACAACCATCTGCCGCTGACAAAGATGGCAAACAAGCCGTCTGCTGTGGGCAAACAGTCGCCAGGATCCAAGCCCATGCGCTGTTGGAAGGGGCCTTCCCCATCTCACCATGATCATAAAAGGGGGATGCGACACTGCCCTGGAAGGCACATTTCCATCAGACATGTGCACAAGAGTTTCTCTGCGCATAAGGGCTCCTAGTTCAACTCTCTGTCCATCTCCACCAGGCTGTCCTTTCTGGGCACCCAAAACGTGCAAGTCAGCAGGCAGACCAGCCTTGCACGGAATTATTTATGCGTTTGTCTGTCTATTTGGGATATTTTTAGCTGC
Source organism: Cryptoblepharus egeriae (assembly GCA_030015325.1). Taxonomy (NCBI): domain Eukaryota; kingdom Metazoa; phylum Chordata; class Lepidosauria; order Squamata; family Scincidae; genus Cryptoblepharus; species Cryptoblepharus egeriae. The sequence goes on from JAREYC010000012.1 coordinate 10,572,540, forward strand.
TCTCCAGGCACTCGGGCTCCCAGCATGGCCAGCGTGGAGGTAAAACAAGAAAACGATAATCAGTCTTGGGGAGACAAAATACCTGGGAGAAAAAAAAGAGCTTAGGGGAGAGTTTAACACAAATAACTGGAGCAAATGAAAATGGATTCAGAGAATTTTTATTAAAGAATGCACTGAAAAGGGCTCAGGAAAGAGGGGGAAATAAATCCCATCAGTATAATTCTGAGACCAAGAGATTAAATTCCTGGTTTGCCTCTCTGGGGATTATGTTCTGAATCTGGAGGGCCAGCACTGAGAAGACCCTGCCTGCAGGTCACCACCCAAGTGGAGGAACTCCAAGGAAGACTTTGGGGTGACGGCTCTCCTTGTTTTGGCAACTACAGGCAATTCCGGCGTTTAGGGTGGTGAAGATGTCTGGACAGTCTGAAAGCAGTCCCCACCCCCAGCGCTCCGCAGGTAAAGGTGCCCTCCATTTTCCCGACTGCAGCAGGTTCGATGCACCTCCCAGGAGAAGAGGCTGGGCAGGCATCTCCTGTGATCCACTTGGCAGCTTCAGAGGCATCATTGCCAAGGAGGATTCGGACCCTACTTGTCTATCAAAGGGCTCTGATCATGCTGAATTCTAAAAGCACCATCAAGAAAGCTCAATCAATGAGAAAACCCCACAATTGGCTCCCCACATCCTTCGGGGTGCCTCTGAGTGCAGGCAGAGTGCACTCCCCTAACCATTGAATCATCACAGCTGGCTGTGCCCTACACACACAGAAAGGAGGCAGCAGGCCAGAAGGCACCATTTCTGTGCCAACCCAACATACAACCTTTGCGAAATTCAGTTGTGGGATTGTGCTTTGTACATGCCCCTGAATCAGTTGCTTTCTGCAGTTTGTCACACCCCTGTAGCATGGGGGACCTAACATGTTGTGCCAACACAGGCTCTTGTTCTTGTTGTTATATGTTATTCCAAGTCAGAAAATTTCACACCCCAGCTCCCCAAAGCTGAATATTGTTTCACTTGGCAAACCCCCAACCTCTTTTCTGCAAAACTGGTTTAATTAGTCCTGGCCTACTTACAGGGTCGTTGTGATGACATTTAAGCAAAAACTTTTTTTCCGGGTGTTGCCTCCCAGTTTCAATGCCCGACACTCGTCATATGTCTCTGTGTGTGTTGTTTTGCTTTTTCCGACAAAAGCGAGTATGTTCATGAAGGAAATTCAAGGAAAAGGGAGGCACCGTCTGGGTGACAGAAAACACTGAAAATTGGCAGTCAAACCAGGCGCCAGAAATAGCTGCTCTCCCTTCTGTTCAGGCTGCCGCAAGAGAGCCGGGAAGTGCCCCAGGGCCACGGTTGCAGAGGCTGCTACGGCGGAAACAATAATTGCGGTTTCCACCTGCACTTTCTCAAGACGCAACAACAGCAGGTTGGGATTGAGGCAAAGGCAGGCTGGCAGCAGATCGCCCCCCCTGGGGGTGCCCCATAAGGTGGAAGCTGTCCACATTGACCTCTTGTGTGGCTATGCGCAGGGATGTGTACGGTTGTTCTGTTCTGGATCGATCTGTTCTGGATCGATCACATTCGGAAATGCTTCATGTGGGCACTCCTGATTCCGAAATTCTGTGCAGAGGGGCAAGGAAGAATCTCAACGACTTGAGAAGAAAGAGACCCGGGAATATCAGAGAACTATGCTCTGTTAATCTATGGAACTCACTCCCACAGTGGACTGTCAATGTGCTCTCTGCAGTGAAGCACACAAAATTCCAGGGATAACCAAAATATTCAGTCTTGAGATAAGTGCTGCTGGCAGAATATTGGGGCTCACTGCCTCCCCAAACACCCAAGAATATAAAAAGCATCCCATTGGATCAGGCCAGAGTCCCATCGAGTCCATCCTTCTGCATCTCACAGTGGCTCATCCTGCAACATGGAGTTCCACAGATTAATTGCATAGGAAAAGCCCTGCTGGATCAGGCCAAAGCCCCATCTACAGTACAATCCTAAGCATGTCTACTCAAAAGTAAGTCTCATTGTGTTCAACAGTACTTGCAGCCCTAGTCTAGCTTCCTGCATCTCACAGGGCCCACCTGATGCCTCAGGGGTAACACAAGACCATAAGAGACCTGCATCCTGACCGGCATTCCCAGGTAGCCTAATTCTAGCACCTGGATGCTGTATATATTATTTATTTATTATAAGATTTGTATTCCACTTTTCTCCAAGGAGGCTAACAATCTATAATATATATTGTATATACCCATCATGTCTTGTAACCTATCCCCCTTTCCACCACTTCAGACATCCTATGGTCCCTGGCACTGTGATCCCCTCCCCTCCTTCTCTCCCTCCCAGAGTCTGGACAGGAAGAGGAAGAGGAGGATGAATAGAACCACAAAGTTCATCTCCAATTCTTGATAGAGAATCCAAGCCCCAAAGAGCAGAGGCCTCCTTTGGCATTTTTATTTTATTAAGTGTATGGCATACAAATTAAAGGTAAAGGTGTCCCCCACAGGTTGTAATGCTATGACACTCTCATGGTCATGGGGCCGGCATGACTGCTGAAGGCGCACACAATGCTGTTTACCTTCCCACCGAGATGGTACTTATTTGTCTACTTGCATTTCCATGCTTTATAACTGCTAGGTTGGCAAGAGCTGGGCTAAGGACGGGAGCTCACCCCACCTTGTAGGATTTGGGTCTCGAATCCTGGTCTGCTGGCTAATTGGCACAGCGTCTTAAAAACGTGTGCCACCACAGCCCTATAGCATACAAATTAGGGTTGCCAGAATTCTCTTGCACAAAACTGGGACAGGACCCCGTCAAACTTGCCGGGATGTGAATGCAATCCCCGAAAACCCGGACAGCCCCTGTTTTGGGGGACATATTGCAACCCACATACAGTACATGGATGTATGGTAAATCATAAGTCGATATCCAGTCCATCCAGCCATTCAAGGATAGAGTGGTCTCTGTTTCAGACACTGGAGCCACTTTAAGCTCTTGATTTACAGTCAGACACAATGTAATGAATAGTTTGTCAAGGAGCACCACAGTCACACTAGATACCAGCCCCCATTTAAGCATTGAGTCATGTTGGGTATGGATCTGGTTCAGAGATTATCATAGTTGATCATCAGTTCCCATTCCTGGAAAATAACAGGCAGTATTGCCTATCAGTCAGAGGGGATTCCCAAAGCATCTGTTTCCAACCCTTTCTCCATCCCTCTCATCTTGGGCATTTGGTATCTCTTCCTGAGCCGTAAAATAGGCTTCTAAACACGCCTTGTATCTATAGATCAGCACTGCGCTGATGCTTTTTTAAAAAAAATGTTCCTCACGGCAGTAAATTCTACTCTCTGCAGAACGGATCTGCCAGGCACGGGGAAGGGGGAGAGTCTATCCCTTGAGCAGGCAAAAGAATCTTTAATGGGCCTTTAGAAAAGCAAAGAGGCGACTCTGCCTTCCTCCTTTTCCTTTTCAACCTTTGCAAAACCAAACAGAAAAGAATCCGGCTTCTGCCTTCCAAGCCTGAATTGAAGCGAGAGCAAGTGGAGGGGGCAGGCAATGGAGGTGGGGGTAGGAAAGAAGAAGCCCAGGAATTCTTCCAAGAATTCTTCCAAGCTTCTGATCCATCCCTCTTTCCATTCCAGAAGGATGCAAGTGTTGGGAGAATCAAAAGACCAAAGAAAATATTGCATCATTGACCTGTGGAACTCCTTGCCATAGGACGTGGTGGCGGCACCTGACCAAGATTCCTTGAAAAGGGAATTGGATAGATTGATGCAGGAAAAGTTTCCGGTTATAAATGATGGTCTGATTCAGGATGTCCTCTGAAATTATGCTTCCATTTGTCAGCTGGCTGGGTGGTGCAACAAGCCCCCATAGCAGGTGGCGCCGACAGAAAATTTCACTGTCTCCCGCAAACACGTCCATTGCGCATGCCGTTATTAGCGCTGTCCATGCAGCCAATGCAGGTGCCAAGCATCTGTGTCATAGAAGACACAATATTGATTGGCGCATGTAACCCAGGGAAGGAGTGTTGCTGGATCCATGAGGAGGTCAGATGAGGACACCCAGTGTGGGGGGATAAGAGGGAAGAAAAGGGAAAAACTCTTGGACAAGGTGGATCAACGATCACCGCTAGGCTGGAGACAGGCTACAGGTTTTCCTTGAAGGTGCAAATATCAACACACACCCTTTGCACAATCACTCCTCCTGAGCCACTTGTGCTGTTGTCACTCCCTAGTACCAGTTAGGTCCAGTCCAGTTAGGACTGCACTTACAATCTCACTGGTTTGTTTTGAACAAGGGGCATTCACTTTTTATTACATAAGGCAGTTGTGTTTCCTTCATCTGGTTAATTGGCCATAATCTTTGATAGAATACAGTTAATTCAGCTGGGTTAGTTTCACTGTACTTTGTTAATTACCCATAGAAGGGTAGATATTATTATGGTATTATTAAAAAAAAAATCCAGATTGCAACTCTACAAACTTGGACTTAGTTGCAATGCGAGATGGAAAGTGGGGGCTGCACTGCACCAAAGTCTTCATTAAAGTATATTTGGGAGGACTTAAGGGTGATGCTGTGGATGGCAGGTGCAGACATAAAGAGCAACCCCAGGGTGGGAAGTTGGTGGTCTGTTAAAGAAAGTTTTAAGGCAATGTGGTATGTTTAGCCTGGAGGGAATAGGGTAGTGTTTCTTCAAAGACTTGAGGGGCTCTCGTGAAGAAGGAACCTATTTGTTCTCAGAGAAGAACAAGATCCAAGGGGTACAAACAGCAAGAGAGGAGATTCTGGTTGGACATCAGGAAAAATTATTGGTGGTCAAGGCACAGTTTAGCCCTAAACAGGTTGCCAAGAAAGGTGGTAGATTCTTCCCCACATCAAGCAGAGCCTCAGCAGCACCAGCTGGAGATGTTCTAAGAGGGTTGGACTAGATGACCTTTGTGTGTGTCTTCCCACTCTAACCCTGTGGATTTCAGGGCTCTGCAGAGGGGACTTCAACAGGCAAATAACTAGGCAGATGCTAAGAATACTGATAACCACCTTCAAATTTTTGAACTTGTGATCAGAGCGGGATTGGCCAGGTTGTCTCAGCAAGTGGAGAAGTTAATCAGAGAGGGTTTATGACTGCAGAGTGTTGGGGGGGGGGGGGTTCAATAAAACACCTCCAGAGATATATGGCTGCTGATGTGGCCGACTCAGCACCACTCCTTCTAGGGCTGGGCGCCAAGCCAAGCTCCGGGCTGGAGCAGCTGCAGCAAGAAGCAGGCCATGGTGCTTGCACACCTCTGTGACCCTCTGCAGCTGGGCATCAAAGACCTCCTGCTTCCAGAATCCCAAAAGAGGGAAGAGGAAGGAAACCCTTGCAAGGTCGGTGGTTCTCAAAAATATATATAAAATTGTTTCTGCTTTTCAGAATATGTTTTTAAAAATATTTTTAAAATATTGTGTTCTGCTTCCACTTTGCTCCTGCTTCACAGTCCATCTCCAAAGGAGAAGGAGAAGAGAACATTCAGGTCCCTGCAAAATTTAGTGCTTTGCACCCCCTCTAACTATGCCACTGAATACTGTGTATTCAGGAGCAACCCACAGAGCAACCCTGTGTACAGGAGCAACCCATGGAGAGAAAAACTAAAAAGGTACTCTGTGCATGTACAGAGGCACTCTCTCCATCTCTTCTTCAGCCATTCTAGACTGCGTTGGCCTCGTGCTGAAAATCTCTTCCGGGGTAGAACTTTAGCTAGTGCCAGCCACACTTCTGGCCAACATGGGGGTCCAAATCTCTTGGAAGGTGGAGCCCAATGGAGAGTTTTGGCACAACTGGGAACTGGCAGGCGTCCGGCTTCACTGTTCTGGCAGGAGACAGCTGACTGGGGGGGGCAAGTAGGAGAAACAGGAGGCCCCCTCAGCCTGCCAAAGAAAATTACAGGCTCCGTGGCTGACGAGATGAGTGTTCCCAGCACAGGCTGGACCAGGAGGCCAGGAAAGAGAACAGAGCCCTCTTCCAACCACAGAGGCCTGGCTCAGGGTTGAGGACAGGACCCACAGGGCAATGGGGAGCCAGGGTGTCAGTGCGGGGGGAGGAGGGTGATGCAGAGGCACCAATTGCGGACCACACTAGCAAATGAAATTATATAACAATCAGGACAGCGGAGCTCCTCGCCAGGATGCGGACTGAGGCTCCCTTTGTTTGGGGGGGTCCTCTGATGTGCCGCCAGGAGGATCTGGCTGGGCCTGGCACATGGGGTGAGGGGAAGGCAGACAGACTCACAAGCACACCAGCTGGGGTGGACAGAGAGGGAGAAGCCAACAAGCTCAGTGTATTGCAAGGATTGGGGTTCCAACAGCACGCCAAAAAGCCAAAAAGCCCGTAGTTAGTCTCACTGACTCACTGATCAACGCCCAGTCAAAACCGCCAGACCTAGAAACATGAAATTTGGGTATGGTGTTCCTTCCATGACATGATCTGGCTGGACCTGGCACATGAGGTGAGAGGAAGGGAGGCAGGCAGGCTCACAAATACACCAGATAGGTAGAGCTTGTGAGGACAGATAGGGAGAAGCCAACAAGGCTCAATGCATTGCAAGGAGTGAGGTTCCAACATCACCCCAAAAAAATCACAAAACTTATAGTATGTAGTTCATCTGTGGAACTCCCTGCCACAGGATGTGGCAATGGCATCAGGCCTCAATGCCTTGAAGAAGGGATTGCATACATTGTATCATGGGTTACAAGCCATGATGGGGGAGCATGTAAAATATACAGCTCCGTTTTGCTCCCTTTGGAATGACCCCCACATCTGACTGCTCTGCCCCCCTCTAGCTATGCCACCGCAATCCCCCTTCACTTGTCTCAAGGCAAGGCACCCTTGGGCCATGGGACATGATGCAAAAGAAGTCTAAGCTGACGACACAAATCACAACCACAAACTTTGCCAACAAGGGTTGTTGTGTTGAGATGGCAGTCTGATGAGACGGTGACTAGCAATGCATCATCATCAAACCGGCAGTTCCCAAGGCGCAATCAATGCCTTCGAGTGCATAGCAGTGTGCATTGGGGGGTGGGGGTGGGACTGGGAACGGTGACTCATCGCAGGTCCGGAGGAAGCAGCAGACCTCAGTGAGGGGCCAAGAGGTGGAAGGGGGACAAACGATCCAGGAAATATTTATTTTTACTGTCCACATATTTCTGCCACTTTGCCTCCAAAGAGCTCATGGCGGTGTTCATAGACCCTCCTTTTGTCCTCACAACAACCCTGTGAGGTGGTGATGCTTAGAGATAGTACTTGGTCCCTCAGGAAGCTTTGCAGCCAAGCAGGGATTTGAACCCGGATCTCAGTCCAACTCCCAAACCACTGCTTCACCTTAGCTCTCTTATCATCAGCATCCACTGTGGTTCCCAGAGCTGCCCATCAGCACAGACAATGCTGATTCCGGTAGATCAATGGCCAGACTCAGAAGACAGCAATTCTGGTATGCCAACATGTAGCTGCAATTCAAGAAACACAGGATTCCTTTATGCATAGCCATAAGAACATCAGAAGAGCTTGGCTGGCTCAGGCTCAGGGTCCATCCAATCCTGTTTCCTATATCTCACAGTGGCCCATCAGATGCCTCCGGGAGCACACAAGACACCTGAATCCTGTTGCCGCTCCCTGGTAGCTGGCATTCACATCTGGCATTCTGAGGTTGCCTACACAGTTAAGTAAAGTAAGGGGACCAGGATTTGAGACCTGGGTCCCCACAGGACAAGGATTTCCTGCTACAGGCAGGGGGTTGGACTAGATGATCCACTGGGTCCCTTTCATCCAACTCTATGATTATATGATCTCAAGGAGTAAGTAAGGGCTAATAAAAAGGGGAGTTCAGTTCAGTCCAGTATTCCGTTGTTGACAGTAAGCCAACATGTGTACCCAGGCAGCCACTCTCCTCCGCTGTTGCTTTCCCCAGCAGCAGGTATGCACAGAAAGTCTGCCTCTGAATATGGAGGCTCCACAAATCCATCACGACTAAGAGCCAGTGACATTTCCTCTTTTTCTGTGATGAATTTGACTAACGATCAGAACTTGGCTGGCGTAATTCTGGGCACACATGTGTTCTTCCTTCATTGGCAGCCATTTATTCCTGGCTCCGCACAAGTGGACAGAGACAAATACTCAATTCACTTTTATGAGGCAAGGAAAAAGTGCAGCATTTGGGCAGCAAAAGGGGCCAAGTTGGCCCTGAGCATTCGCTCCAGGCCCAAAAGGAAGGAGATCTGGAACCCTGTGAGGCCAAGAAGCAAACTCAGGAATCCCAAAGGCAGTTCTGCCCAGGCAGCAAGAGAGAGTCTTGGTCAGCATGCCTTTCCTCAAGGCAGGATTTGAACCCGATCCCCAGCTCCGAAACCAACGGGAAATACAGCAGACTATGCTGTTGTGGGCTGAAGATGAAACAGCTGCTCCTTTCGTTATCTCCCATTTGGAACTGTGGAAACGAGGCAGGCTTCAGAATAGCCTCTAATGAAGGATCCAGCAAAAGCACCAAGCCGGCAGGGCAGCTGCTCAAGTGTGTCAACTGCTAATGGGATGAGAATCTATTTTGGAGCCTTTACCAGGAGAGGAAGGAGATGCCACGTAGCCAGGCAAAGCACAGACTCATCTGAAGTCCCCTGGATCCTGCAAGGCCCTTCCAAACCCAGAGGGCTGACTCCCTTTCCCCTTGCCCTGGTGCATCATCAGTGACAGGGCAGATCACACAACAGCAGGGTGAACAGCAAGGTGATCACAAAAGAGGACAAGGCCCCCCCAAAAAATATAGGGCACCCTAAGAAAAAGTAAGACATGATGAAAGAAAAGCTAAAAACATTCCATATAGAAAATCCATATAGAAATACCATATATTTCTTTCTTGGATTTAATTACTATAATATAGTAATTATATTAATAACTAGTGAAATGTACCCGTGTTGTGGGAGTAAAATACCTCCCATACACCTCCTATTGTGCAACACACTCCCATGCACATCATCCTCCCATGCACAACAACCCTCCCAATGCGAACCAATATCCCCATGCGCAACTCCCCCCCCCCCCCGGTGCAACACCACTCCACCCCATGTACCATCCTCCCACAACTGTTGGCACCCCTACTGGGCAGGTTCAGGATTTGGGACTGGGCATTGATCAGTCTTCAATGTTAAGTATAGGTTGAAAATATGTTGCACCCCTTTTCAGCGCTTTAGGGGTTAAATTTCCAGAAATTGATTGTTGATGGGTTCTCATGTCATGGAAGGAATACACTCCCCAAATTTCATGCTTCTAGGTCCAGGAGTTGGGGCAGGGAATCCATCAGTCAGGGATTCTTCTATGTAAAGTATAGGGAAGAAAATGTCTTGCGTCCCTTTTCAACCCCTTCCAGTTGGAATTTCCGAAAACCTGTTCTTAATGGGTAGGTGGGTGAGTGAGTGAGTGACTTTTCAGTTTTATATACAGGGTGATTAAAAAGTAAGTCCCTATATTGTAATTTATAAGTATTTTAAAATAGGGAGTTACTTTTCAATCCCTCTGTATATAAATATTATTACACTATATTACTTATTATTACATTTAGAACTACAACAAACAGGTAGAGCGGTGTAGCTAGAGGGGTTGCAAAGCTGGGCACACTGTCCGCCACCACAACACGGGGTGGGGGAGGCTCTGATCTGCAGCCTTTCCCCTCCACTTGGACTGTAATATAGATGGCAATACCCAATTATCTCCAGTGTCTCATACAATGCCCAGGAAAGGCACCTTCAAAGAATCCCTGGCAGGTGAGGATCATCAAGCTTAACTGCCCCCCCCACCCCCAAGGCTGGGTGGGAGGAAATGGAAAGCCAACTCACAAGGACAGTGAGGGTGCAAGCCTTGAATCTAGAGCAAGACCTTCCTGGACCAAATGCTGCCCCTCTTACTGGGGTGGGGGTGCCTACCCTCTCTGCCACGTGCCCCCCTTATTGGAGGAGAACAGAGAAGGAGAAGCGTAGACATGATGAGTCTACCACTCTCAAGGAGCAGGAGAAGCAATAGAAAAAATTAATGGACTGAAAAGGGGACCTTCCATCAACCTTCAGCTGAAGGTGGCATCTGTCTCAATCGGCCATAAGAATGGGCCGGACCTGCAAAGGCTCCTCATTTATCCAGGCTCAGAGTCCCTTCTCTCTCACTCAACCACTCAGAGCTGCTAACCCTTAAAAAAATGAATGAAAACACGGAACGAAGGTGCGAGCGGCACACACAGCAGATAAAATTATAAGCACGCGCAAAGGCACAGGCAACCACACCATAATTATTACATCCTTTCCTCGCCTTCTGCTTTTCAGGACGAAGCTATCCCGTCATCTCGGCTTGACCTACATTCCTCATTCCTCGATGGACAGACAAAGGCTGTTCTCGCCGACGAGGCCCCAACAGTGTCCCAGATTATTTCTGGGTCCTCCTCTGCCATTTCCCTACGTTGTGGGTCGAAGGAGAGAAACCACAAGGTTTCAGAGCACAGATCCAGAGCACAGGTCTTTTTGAGGTGTATTCTCAGCAACTGAGTACCGGCACCTCTGTGTAAGTACCGGCACCTCTGTGGCCACAAAGGTAGACATGCACATGCATGCACATGCACATGTGCACACTTAAACACAAACAATGCATGTTTCCCTGGAGCAGTTTGGACCGGCAATTTTGTTTTGCCAAATTCCTATTTCCAAATCTGGTTTAGAGAACTTATGCTCGCTTTAAGTTAACTGGTCTAGAGAACTTATGTCTGCTTTAACTTATGTCTGCCTTAAGTTCCCCAACAACGGCCATAGTTCTGCACTGAACCCCAACTCCAGGAAATCTCACCAGTTTATTCTTTAAAGGTCCTCAGTCCTCCCCTCTTCTGCCAGCAGCTTCTCCAGCCACCACAGGCACACCTGGTTTCACAGCAAGTCTTGAGCATGGCAGCAACATGTCCGTTTCCGAACAGTCCTTCAGAAATCTACATTTGCCCATCAACCAGTCAGTTAGTCCAGTAAGTCCAGAAGTCTGTCGGCCAGTCCATAATCTGTCTGTCAGTCAATTAGTCCATCAGTTAGTCTCTCCAAGTTCCTTTCTTCTACAGCTACACCTCCAGGTGCCACATTGTCCATTGGATCTTATTGCCTCCAAGTGGCTGCAGCTGTGCAGCACTCACTGCAATCTGTTAACCCCATTCTTGCCTGCCCTGGGCAAAGTGGCACTGTTGATACCACCCCTTTTCACCTTGTGAGATCTTGTGTCTTTTCCATTTAGTATTTTTTCTCATGGTACGCTGAGCCATTCCAGGTTGAATGGCTCCGTTTTGCTCCCATAGCCTGGAACAGCTCTGAAAGAGTAAGAGCACAATCCTAACCATGTCTACTCAAAAGTAAGCTCCATTGTGTTCAATAGGTCTTACTCCTAGGGAAGTGTGTTTAGGATTGCAGCTTTAGACTTCCTCCAAGAATGACTGCTGTGCCTCCCTCTAGCTATGCCACCTTGATCATAGCTAGCTATGCAGTCTTGATCACAGTGGCCTGTGTGTACGCACACCATTTTGCAGGAAGGAGCTCAAATCCCCCAACTGCCCTACTATCAGGACCATCTCTAAAGTCCCGCACTGCATATACAGACCACCAGCAGAACACCAGTGGTTGGAAATCATTGCTTTAGAACAGGGATCTCTAACCTTTCAGCTAGAGGGCCACATTAAACACAGTGGTACCTTGATCTACAAACATAATCTGTTCCGGAAACATGCCCTTCATCCAAAATGCTTGTATTACAAAGTGGGTTTTTCTGTAAGAAATAATGGAAATTCAAAACATTCATTCCAATCCTTGGAGTGCCAGCTTAAATCAGTGTCTGGGCAATGATGCAGCAGCACCATTGATGTCTTGCTCATTCTGCAAGACATTGGTCGCAATCTAAGGTACTCATAAACCAAGGTACCACTGTACCTGTTATGGTGTCAAGGGTCAGAAAATATATTTAAACATAAAATGTGAACAAATACATTAGAGATCATACAATTTGGGGGTGCCCACAAGGTCATCTAGCCAAACCCTCTAACTGTAGCAGGAATCCTAGAGCATCTGCAATATTGCTTGTTGAGTCTCTGCTTAAAGATCCCCAGTAAGGGAGAGTCCTTCACCTCCCTTGGAAATCAACTCCACCGCCAAACTGCTTTCACCCTCAGGAATTCTCCCCCCCCCCACCCTCAATATCCGGCCGTAATCTCTTTTCTTGGAGCTTGTACCCAATACTTAGATAAAACTTATACCCCAAACAAAAGATAAAACTTAGATGAATGAATAATAATGAATAATAATGAAACTTAGATGAATGAATAAAACTTAGATGAATTGGATAATGAACGGGCTGAAATTTCCAGGATTTCTCTACACATCAAGCAGGCCTCCATCAGTCTTGAAAGACTATGGTATCCTGCTCGGCGCTGCATACGCTGCATGCAAAGCACGAAAGCCTGGGTTGGATTGTTATGGAGGATAGGCTGTTACCCAAGCAGCAAATCCCCCCTCTCCACACCACTGAATTACTCCAATGGAAAAGCAGAGCCGATACGACTGGATCCAGCTGGCGTCGCAGAGCTGGGCTAAGGACAGGAGCTCACCCTGTCTCGTGGGGCCGACCCGGGTCTCGAACTCTGGCCTGCTGGTTAACAGGCACAGCGTCTTAACTGCTTGCACCACCCACATCATCACCCACATCCAGACACATCACAAAAATAAAGCACATACTCAAATAGATCCCCATGCCTCCACTTCCCAAGCAATTTCCTACTTCTGGCTTCTAACACGCTGATCTAGTAAAGGGCACAGCCTGGCAAACCCTTGTCACATCATTGGCTTTCCGCTACTAAATTTAATTTTGATTAGTCGATTCGTTACATCGCTTCCAAACATATTAGATGTATGTATTTGCCATTTTCCATTCAGGTCTTGTCCAAGACAAAATATTTAATTTCCATAGGGCACTTCGCCAGCTTTACAAAGGAAAAAAAGTAACTGGTCTTTTGTTGCTCTTTAAAGATGACCCACGGCTACTTACTGCCTGTAAAAGGGCTCAGCCCCATTTCCATTTGTGGCACCGAAACACAGCAGGAACGGGGCTGAGAAGGGTTAAGATGCAGCAAAGGCCAGGAATATCTGGTTTAGACTGCAATTCTAAAGACACTTTTCTGGGAGTAAGACCCATTGAGCACAATGGGGCTTACCACTGAATAGACACGGTTAGTATTACAGCCTTAATTTCTAATTGCTCTGGTGGTTTATTTTAATGCTTATTATTCAAATGTTTTATTTGCTGTTTTTATTTGTGTTGCACACCACTTTGAGAGCAGGACTTTGGAATGAATGAATGAATGAATGAATGAATGAATGAATGAATGAATGAATGAATGAATGAATGAACGGACAGACAAAAGGGGAGTCATGGTTATGTCTTGCAGGCACACAATTCAGTGGCTGTTGGTATCCATGGAGGACCTGTTTTATGGCTCCTTGTAAAATAGTAAATCTGTAGACAGTGAATCTGGACCACCTTTGGTACCACATCACAATAATGTACCTGGAGGTTGCACATGGTCTCCTCTTGCCTCAGAACACCTCCTAGAAGGTGTTCAAAAGGATCCAATAGCAAAAGGATCCAATGTGAACCAGAAGTGGCTTCAGACCATGTCAAGGAGGCCCTCTGTGGCAAGGGCTTGGCATCCACTGATGCCAAAATCAGTGGATGCCAAAATCAGTTGACACTGAGCCCATGATGACAGGCCACTCTGTCTGCTTTGGAGAAGAAGAGCTCTCCCAGCCCCCTGCAGGCGTTCCTTGCCAAAATGCCTAACCACAGTGTTCAAGTTGGTGACATCCTTTTCAAAACCTGACTGATGCCCCAAGTAGACAGAGTTTCTCACCACAACTGTGCAAGGCTGCTTCACGGCAAACATGCATTGGCACGGATCCCACCGTGTGATCCTCACAAAGTAGGCAAAACCTGAAAAATATGTGCATCATGCGCCCAGCTGGCTTGCACCCTTTGCTATGGAACCCGCTGCCTTCAGCCCATCCTGCAGTTCTGTGAACTTGCTCCAAAGAGTCTCCATCCTCAAATATGATCCTCTCACCCCATCAGCCTCGGAAGTGGCTCAAGCAAGGACCAATCACTGGCGACCGCAGAGAAGGAGCGCAAAAATCTCTGACTCCTCTTAAGCCTCTCGAAAAAAGCCACCACACAAACACCAAATCATGCTCCTCCCATTTGTAAAGCCACTGATTTGTGTTATTTTTGGAGCGTGACTCACAACTTTTGTAGGCGGCAGGGCAGTCCAAGCCAAGCCGTGCCAGGCTTTGGACCCCAGGGCTGAAAGAGACAGCACACACCAGCCCCGTGTTCCACGTACGCATGTTTTCACCTTGGATAGAGCCCCAAAATGGGGGGGGGGGGAGCCAGCCTTGCACTCCATCAGGACAGCATTGCACCCAGCCATGTCTAAAGATATACTATCACAGCGTCATGCATGATCCACAGTGTTTGAACCAAGCGAGCCCCAAACAGCTCGAAGGAACCTGTCGTGGCTGATCATATTTAAAAAAGAAAAGGGTCTCTGCCTGCAAGGAGTTTGCAGATCAGAAGCAACACTGCAGAAATGCAGGAGGGGACCCTACAGCCCCCAACAATGCAGAGGCACCAAGTTCATCCCTGGGTGCACCTGGGCGCATCCTTGGGTGCACCTGCTACAGAATACCATATATACTTGAATCTAATGAGCACCTTTTCAGCCTAATTTAGTCTCCAAAATCGAAGTTCGCGTTAGATTAAATGGTTAGATTCAAGTAACTATGGTGGGTTTTTTTTTAAATTATGTCAGTATTTAGTTTAACAGTTTGCCATATTGTAATAAAAATGTAACATACAACCTGTTGTTGTATAAAGTAGTGCAACTGGGTTAGAATCATAATATAAACCTATCATAGAATCATAGAGATGGAAGGGACCTAATAGGTCATCTAGTCCAACACCTTTCTTGTAGCAGGAAAACCTCCAAGCATCTCTGAAATCTACATATGTCATCTTATTATTGTTATATAACTCATACGGTAAAATTAAATTTTGCACCTGCTTTGCAGCTGCACATTACAATCACCAGTAAACATGCGCACAAACACAGACCACATCAGTGCTTCCAGGTTTGACCTGTCTTGTGGTCCACCTTGGTCCGGACATCACAGTAACCACCAAGACAGGCTCTCATGCAGGCAAGCCTAGCGATCCACAGAGATAAGCTGCTTCAGGGAGACACGGGTTCGAGAGATGCCCAGCAACCAGGCAGGCACCTGAGGCCACTCGCTGAGGTTCCCAGGAACTGTGATGCCAGCTGCTTGCCAGGTAACTGTGCACAGACTGAGCCCCTGGCCTAAGGACCATTCAAGGATCTGAAAATATCCAGCTGGGATGGTGAGGTGGCAAAATCGGGACATACACACACTCCGTTCAGATCTCAACTCTGCAATGAACTTATCAGGTGACCTTCAACAAGTCCATCAACTCCCGTTTGTCCATCTGGGGGCCACTGAGGCCTCCGTGCTCATGACCACGGCCTCAGTATTTTGGCCGGGCTGGCCCTAGAACAAGCCAAACCTCTGCCACTGACTCAATGGACAGCTCAGGGCACGTCTCTCTGGCTCAGTTCCTTCTGGAGGCAGCTATAAATTCAGTCAAAGATTGGGGAAAAAAAACACTTCACCAATGTTATGACATGCTCTATAAATAGCCAAGAAAGCCATCCTCAATGCTCAAAATTGAACTGAGGAGGAGCAGTTTACATTCCAACAACGTAAAACAGTTCTTGGTTGTTTTTTTCCCTGGTTCATTTACCACTTCAGAGTTAAGGGAAAGATGCATTGCAAAAGTCCCTTGTTAACCACTAGGATTCCATTCCAGAACCTCCATGGATTAAAAAAGCATAGATTAAAAAAGCATGAAAAATTGATTTAAAGACCCACTTTCTTGTTCTTAATGGAATAAGGTTGTGCCTAAATATCTACAGGGGTTTGATTCTGGGACTCCCTGCTGATACCAAAAAATGTGTTAAATAAAAGCAGTTTTAAAGTTTTTAAAAAGAGCTTTTCTTACTGTTGTAGAGACACAGTCAGCTATTAGAAATTTAAAGGACACTCTGCCTTTGCCTGGTTCAGCTGAAGAAGGGAATGACTGCTTGCATGACTGCCTCTAAATAGAAAAGCTGTTTTTAATACTATGATTTGAAGTTAGGGTTGCCATAATTCTCTTCCACAAAACCGGGACAGGACCCCCTGTCAAGCTTGCAAGTATGTGGACACAATTCCCCTAATGGGACAGACCCAGTTTTCCAGGACATATGGCAACCCTATTTGCAGTTGCCATTCATTTTGAGTCAAATCCACATATAATAAGGCTGGAGTATATAATAAATGTTATATATATATATATATATATATATATATATATATATATATATATATATATATATATATATAAAACACACACACACATACATATATATATATGTCACACACACGCGCGCACATGTGTGTGTGTGTGTGTCTGTGTCCTGACACATCAAGGGGTCTCCAAACTTTTTTGGCTAAAGAGCCACATGAAAGACCTGGAACAGTGTTGATGGCCAGAAAATTTTTTAAAATATAAATATTTTTAAATATAAAATTTTTATTTATATAAAAAATATAAATACATTTATGAATATGAATATATATAACATGTATATATTGTATTGAAAAAAAATAGTTTTTCAACACACCACCTGAGAGAACTAGCTCTGCTTAGCCTCGTCCTGGAAAGGCTACTTTTCTATGAGTAGGGAGTTGTCTCCATTCAAAAATGCAGACAGGAGCTGGTCCAAGAATTGGTTTACCCCAATCCCTTCATTTTTCCAAAAACATCCAGTGTCTCGTCCAAACTGGTGGAGTCGTTCATGCTCCAGCCCAGCTCCATCACAGCAAGACCTTCCAAGCTTCCAAAGCACAACTCAGCGAAGCAGAGACACACACAATTGTAGCCCTGTTCGCCAGGGCTGACTAAGACCTTCCAACCACCCTGGAACTCAGAATATGGCAGAGACTACCAGGCATTCCATCTCGGAAAAAGAAGGCAACCAAGGCAGGCTCAAGATGCCTGGGAAGGATGGGACAAGAAGCCAGCCAGACAGCCATACGCAAGTCAAATGTTTCCCTCCAAGACTTGCCACCCTTTGGAGTCTTCGCCTTTTCTGTGCCATTTGTTCCCCAGTGGTCGATTGCTATCCAAAGGACTGGCAGGATTCAAACCCGAGCTCTCAAGCCTGATCGTGGCTCCCTTTAATCCCAAAAGCGTCCCGACACATCCAGGGGTCTCCAAACTTTTTTGGCTAAAGAGCCACATGAAAGACCTGGCACAGTGTTGATGGCCAGAAAATTTTTTTAAATATCATTTTTTTATTTATATAAAAATATAGATACATTTATAAATATAAATTTTAAATAACTATATAAAATTATTTTTATTTAAATAGATTAGAAACAGAACTTAGATTAATGAATAAATGGGTTCAAATTTCCAGGATTTCTGCCACCAGCACAGAAATGAGCCCCCAGTTCACCCATCCCATCATTACAGATCCAGTTGTGTTTGGGCAACTGGGTCCAAGGCTCTTAGGGAAACAGAGGCTCGTCTCGGGCCAGTTTGAGGCTCACCGTGGGCCATAACTGGACCTAGGTTGGGGTTTCGACATCCCTGAGCTATATAGTACAGTATTCAGGGATGTGAAAAAAATCTGTTCTGCACATGCTCAGAGAATATATTTTCACACGAAGACAATCAACCCTCCAAGGAGCTCAGGGTGTGCTCATAGATCCCCTTCTTCTGTCCTTACAACAACCCTGTGAGGTAGATAAGGCTGAAAGAGAAATTAGTCCAAGGTCACCCAGGAAGCTTCATAGCTGAACGGGAATTTGAAACTGGATCTTTGCATGAACGGGCAGCTCTTTGTTCTCCCAGGCTCGCATGTGGGAGGCCTGCCAAGTCCCCCCAACTGTCCATCCTAGAGACAGCAGCCTCAGGTACCATCACCACATCCTGTGGCAAGGAGTTCCACAGAATCACCCTCTTGCCCTTTCAAGGGAACAACCGATGCTTGAAGCATCCAGACCTGGAGCAATGTGCTTTGAAGGGCACCAAGTGTTATGGCCTCCCTTCCCCACTTCAAGGGATGCACTTTGATATCTCTCTCTCTCTCTCTCTCTCTCTCTCTCTCTCTCTCCCTCTCTCTCTCTTCCAAACTTTTTCTCCTGAAATTAAATCCTGCTGGCTCCCATCTTGCCAAGCCAGGAGAGTGACCAGAAAGCCCATCACTTAGCAACAACAGCTCCTTTCCCTGGTCAGGCATCATAAGAGGACCAACAAGCTGAGTTGGAGCCGAAAAACCGAAAGAGGGGGGCCTGCTTTCCCCAGATAACCTAGGAGTTGAGGGGCACCAGCAGCCCCCCATGACACCTGCCACAGAACAGACCGGGCTGGGGCCTGGTTGAAGTCAGAGCTGACACACCAGCCAAGCGGGCCAGGACTGCCCAGTTTCCACCGGTCTTTGGCAAACCGAGGAAGCATCACTTCTTGGGACCTGGAGCATTTTGGACACTGGCCTTGCTTGTCGCCTCCTTCCATTTCCTCAGAGACAGGTTTCAACACCCCTGAGCAGGGGCGTCACCAGGGTGGTGTTACAGGTGCAGACCATTTCGCGCCCCTGAGGGGTGACGCGCCCCTGAGGGGTGATGTGCTGGAGCAATTTTACACTCCTCCAGTAGCCCCAAGCTTAGACTGCCTCCTCCTTCACAGTCTGAAGCCGACCACCCTGACTGACTCAGGGCAGCTGGCTTCAGAGGTGCATTGTGCATGCGCCAGTGTTGGTGCATGCACAATGCACGGGGTGACACACCAGGTGATGTGGACCCTGGCGATACCCCTGCTCCTGCACCTTTTAAATCTGGAAGGAACCTCACATTGAGTTTGCACAAGGGTCATTATCAGCACCACCCAAAGGGTCACTATTGGCGCCACCCAAGCCCTCCAATACGTGTCATGCTGCCCATGAAGCCAGTGCAAAGAAAGACCTGTACAAACTATTGAGGGGTGCATAGACTGGAAAGAGGAATGTTCTTTTTACTCTTATCTCACACCAGAACCAGAGGATAGCCACTAAAACGGAGTATCAGGAGATTTGGATCAGACTAAAGAAAATATAGTTAATCTGTGGAACTCCTTGCTGCAGGAAGTGCCACATGTTTGGCTTAGATGCCTTGGGAAAAATAGGATTGGACAGATTTATGGAGGAAAAGTCCATCATGGGTTACAAGCCATGATAGGTATACATAAGCTACAATTCAGAGTAACTACGGGACCTTTTACACCGAGGTAGTTATGGTGCCACCTATGGGAAACCTATGGGAAATGCATAGAGCAATCCAGAGTAAGCGCCTCTTACATCTTCCTGTAGTTACTCTGGATTGTAGGAATAGATTCTCAGGCACAAGGAGAGGGCACCAGGGTGCAGATACCTTGTTTTTTTGTGGTCTCTGAGTGGGCCATCATGGGATACAAGAAGCTGGCCTGATCCTGCTGAGCTCGTCTTATATTCTAGCCAGTATCCAAATGCTAGAAACATAATCACGAACAAATTGATGCAAAAACAGTTGGTTCAGTTTTGCAACCATGATTTCCAAATGCAACACTGGGCTAAGCCCGCCAGCCTACCATGCAAGGCTGTTGTACAGATGACTTAACACCACATGCCGGGATTAACTTTGCTCAAACAGCCACAGCTGCAGAATGTGCACAGCCTACTTGTGCCACCCACCAGCCTTGCACGCGAGGAGGCTTTTTCCGTTCCAGACCAACCTTTGCACTATTTTTAAACTCTCGGCCTCCCACTGTGTCCCATCCCTCTCATCTCATGCCTCTTAATGGGATGTTCACTCAATTGTGGAACTGGCTGTGGCTGTGAGGTGTCTCCCAGCTCGGTCCTTTTCATATGTGTGAATCCACACACATGCAATTTCCCAAAAATGTCCTTCTTTCTCACATGTGGTTTTTTTCTTAGAATAAAAAGCAATTCAAAGTGGTTCCCATTGAAAGAGGAACAGTAAACTATACCTGTTTTAAAACAGACTGTGCAACTTAAAAGTCTGGAGAAAGGAAAAGGAGCATATACTATTAAGCATCATAAGAATATTAAAAGAGTCCTGCTGGATATGGTGAAATGCACACCCTGAAGCCAAGATCCCAAAGTGGGATCCTCACTCTTACTCCAGCCCACAGGGATAACCCAAAGAGGAGAACTAAGTAAAACCTCGGATTGAGAGTAACTTGGATTGAGTTTTGCAAGACAAGCAAACTTTTCTAATAAATTGTGACTTGATATACAAGCGTTGTCTTGAGAAACAAGCAAAAAAATCAGCGCTCTTCCCTCTTCTGCTCAGCCTCTCCTGCAAGACTAGCCTATGAATGCCTACTCTGAAGTAAGCCTATTACAATCAATGGAGCTCACTCCTGTGTAAGGAGGCAATGAAAAGGAGTGTGAGAGAACTAGCCTTGCGTGAACTTTACAATAAGCCCAACTATAATCAGTGGGGATTATTCCTGTGTAAAAGGGCAGATTATAACCTGAGAGATGTGAGAGACTAACAGTGCAATCCTAAACATGTCTACTCTAATCCTAAACATGTCTACTCAGAAGTAAGTCCCACTGTATTCAGTAGGAAAGCTGAGGAAGTTCCTTGCTCCCAGGAAAGTGTGGTCAAGATAGTGGCTTTGTACATGTTATTTTGTTTTATTTTTCTTTATATTTTGTATTTTCTTTATTATTTTGTATTATATGACAGTATTGTAATCAATTTATATGAATATTTTTGGGTTGTGGAATGAATTGTCTGAGTTTCCATTATTTTCTATGGGAAAATGTGTTTTAATAAACAAGCGTTTTGGATTAAAAGCAGGCTTCTGGAACAAATTATGCCCATAAACCCAGGTATCGCTGTAATGAGGAGAAAATACTCGTATGTTTCTACCCAGCATGTAATCAATCTATGGAACTCCCTGCCACAGGATGTGGCAATGGCAGCTGGCCAGGCAGCCAGTAAAAGAGGAGTAGACAGATTGATGGAGTCTAGCTTAGAAAAATAGCAGATGCTAAGAGTGACAACAGGCAAAGCCATCGTGTCCACGCAGGGCTTCTAGAGAGCATCTGGCTGGACAGGATAATGCTGGAGTCAGTGAATCTGATCAGCCTGATCTGCCTTATGTTTACAACTCCACTTCGGAGTGGCAGCCCAGAGCACCCCTCCAATAGCGAGAACACCGAGCAGAACCCTCAAATCCATCTCAGAGACTCTCGTTAACGTCCCTTCCAATTAGTTCAGAGCCGGATGCCCAGTAGACTCACATTATTCTGACAAGAGGTGGCAATTTTGCAAACAACCTCGAACATCCCCAGATGGGGAGGGTTGGAAATCCAACCCAAAGCATGTTGGAAATCCAGGGCCTCCTAGCTCTCTACAACAAGCAGCTCCTGAGTCTGCAGCAAAGATCTGCTATCCCTCCCCTTGGAACCTCAGATATCATCTCTCCCCCAAACCATTTTCATTCCCTGTGGTTTTGGTTCTTAAGTAACTGGGCCACCGCAGTCTCCAATCAATGCATCGGCTGGATCATCAATGAAAGCCCTGCTTTATCAACTACTAGTTCACCGGACAACATGTCTCTTTGAGAAGAAAATGTTATTTTCCAAATATTCAGGCTCCTCTGCAGAGAGCATGTAGCGTCTTAGGGGAGCCACCTATTGCGACAGGTATGTCTCCCACCAGAAAACAAGAAAAGTTTCCAAATTTCTGCAGAGCTATGGTTTCCATTTCCATTTAATCATTTATTATTATTGTTCTACAAGGGTGTCGATCCTCTGCAGGTTTCCTTGCAACCAAGTCAAAGCAGCAGGCTTTATAGGTGGCCCTCGGTATCCACATGACCGCATGTAGATACCAATTTCCGGGGATAATTAAATCCACGGATTGGACTCACAAGACCTGGATGCAACCTGTAGTGCCTTCTGGTCACATCAGAGAGTTCCTTTGAGGCTCTCCAGCCTGTTGTTCAAAACCATGGATGCCTAATCCAGAGATAAGGGGGACCCATTATACACAAGAAGATTCATGTGGAAGATCTCTTTAACTGGATGGAGGGAGACCTTATGATTCACCAGTTTGTCTGAGTCCCCCTGTTAAATTTCCTGGAATGTGATGTCAGAGCTTCTCCATGTATACTCAAAAGTAAGTTCCAATGTGTACAATGAGACTAAGTACCAGGAAAGTCCAGTGCCAGATTCGAAGATTCCTCTTGTGATAACCCCTTGACCTGAGATCACAACCCCCCAAAGGGGTCCTGACCCCCACTTTCAGTACTGGACTAGATGATCTCTAACACCCCTTCCAACTGTAACATCTGAGGATCACAAGAAGAACCTCCACCACTTTTCCTCTGACAGCAAGATAGTTATCTCTTAAGGGTGGGGGGGGGGAGAGAAGCTTCTGCAAGAGATCACCAATGAATGGGGCAAGACCTCCCGCTCCCCATCACCATGAACAGCTTGACCCACTTGCCAACTTGGTACAGGGCTGTTCACCTTGATATTATTCTGAAGTTTCCTCAGATGCCAGACATCAGGGTGGTCCACCATGTGGCCTCATATGGCAGGTTGACAGGGGGTGCCAACCTACCAACGGGGCCCTATTTGGCACATGCCTCATACATCAGTGGGTCTCCAATTGCCAGCCTGCAAAGAACCCTGCCACAGCGAGATTTCCAACACCGCAACCTTCACCGAATTTCATTAAACCACGGCGGCTGCCTGAGAAGGAAGTTATTAAAGTGATCAAATAGAATCAAGGAACCTAGAATTAACTGACAGCCGCAGAAGAGGGGGCTTCCCACCGTGCGGGGAGAGAACGCGACAGGTTTGGAAACAGAGTTCCCGAGAGGGAAACACAGGCTCGGCGAGATCCGCGGTGGGGGTTTACCTTTGCGCCAAATACTCAGGGTAGGAACACGCGGAGCTCCCTCTCTGAGTCAGGGTCTTGGCCTCCAATAAAGACGGCAGACCTCAGGGAGGGAAAGAAGATGTACTGAACAGACGCAAGTACTCCAAACAGCAGCATATTTTCATGCGGAATTACAAGTCAAATCATGTCATACACAGATTTTTTACACATGGATTTGAGACAACGATAAAACTGTCAATCACAGTTTTAAAAACTGCTTTTCTACTGTTGTAAAAAGGTCGTCCTACAAGCAATCATTCCATTCTTCACTCCCAGAATCAAACCCCTGCAGATATTAAGGCACAACCTTATTCTATTAGGTGCAATGAAGGAGCAAGAAACCTAGAAGTGGGTCTATAAGTCCATTTTTCTATTGTTTTATTTATACACTGATTTTTTCATCCATGGTTGGTTCTGGAACGGAACCCTTGTGGATAATGAGGAACACCTGTACAATGCAACAAATGTGGGCCAAAATTGTGCTGCGCATCCTAGGACAGACTGTGTGGTCACCTCAAGTGGCAAAATAGTGGGGAGCACCTGCCTTTGCATTCAGTAAGAAAGAGGGAAACCCAGTGGAAGAGAAGAAACTGGTGGGGTAGAGCAGATGGGCTCCCTTGTCTGTGGGTTCGGAATCCACAGATTCCACACCTGTGGCTCAGAGGACCTACTGGATGTGATCAGAAGTGCCTTCCGGTCAAGTCTGGATGGTGATCCGAAGTGCGAGGAGGCCGCACATGGCCCCCAGATAAGTTTTGCTGTGCAGCAACACCTTCCCTGCAGTTATCGTTATCCCTGGTTTTGGTATCCAGGGGAGCCCTAGAATAGATCCTCCATGGATAACATTATCTACTATCATTGGATATTATATTAAATATATAATTGGATATTATATTATATTGTTGTATTTACTTGAATCTAATGCATCATCAAATCCAATGCGCACTCTGCACTTATAATAAAAAAACCATCTAATTAACCACGAATCAAATGCGCATCATGATTTTGGAGCCTGAATTCGGCTGAAAAAGTGAGTGTTAGATTCGAGTATAATTTGAGTAATATTATTATCCATTTACAATATAAGTGGATAATAGAGATCCACTATATTGCAGAGAGCCCAGATCAGAAGGCTGCAATTCTGCACATGCTTTCCTGGGAGTAAGTCCACCCCTGACAACAACAGAACTTACTTCTGAGTAGACAACCATAGAACCAATCTGCAAGTTGCCCTACAAAGCTAGCCCTGAACTTCAGCCTTCTGCTTTTTCGACATGTCCAGGGCTGTGTGGTCACGGTAAAGAGTTATAGGATTTGAACCCCACAAACGGATAGGGGACTTTCTGCAAGCTCATGGAAAGGGTAGTTCAGAATGATCTATCATAAAGTGCTGAATTTTTTATCTGACATGAGTGTTGCAGTAAACTCACTCACTGGTTAACCAATAAATCTATATAAAAAAATTAAATTTTTTTTGGTTGCACAAGAAAAATAAATCTCTACCCACAGAAGTTGAGTCTCAGATGACTAGAAGCTTTCTCTCCAACATTTAGACTGCAATCCTATATACACACCTTCCTGCAAGTAAGTCCCATTGAACTCAGTGGCACTTACTTCTGGGTATATGTCCATAGGTTTGTGATGCTAATTTGACAGGGACCATCCCACTGTAAACTAGCTAAATGGAACCTAAATTTACCACCAAATACCCACTGCAGAGGGACAAACTGCAGGCGAGGGCTTATTACTTTCATGCGCAGCTCATGGGCTTCTCAGAAGCATCTAACTAACAGGACACCAAGAAGGATGACCGTTATGTTCTCTTTTTTCAGGACATGTCTTCTTTTTAACCCTTGTTTCCTGGGGAAAAAAATCTTCTGTCCTTTTTCTTACAAGCAGGCAGCATATAGCCTTCTTGTAATTACTAAATTATATGTAAAACTAATTACTAATTACTAAATAACTAAATACTAAATTACTAATTATATGTAATACTGTATTTACTTAAATCTAACACTCACTTTTTTCAGCCGAATTTAGGGCAAAATCCAGAGTAACTACAGGGAGTCCTTGCTCTGGTGTAAGAACAACTTACTCTGGATTCCAATATGAATTTCCCACAGGTTTTCACTAGGTGGTGCAGTAACTACAGGTGCACGTAAAGTCTCTTACGTGCTCCCGTAGTTACTCTGGATTTGGGGGTTAGTCTCCAAAATCAAAATGTATATTAGATTCAATGATAAATTAGAATCAAATAAATGTGGTATTTTGATTCTAAGTATAGGATGCGCATTCGATTTGATTGGGCATTAGATTAGAGTAAATACCGTAGTTTTAAATGTTCTAATAATGTACTATTTTAATTACACACATGAAAGGAAATAAGCTTTATAAGAGTGTTTTTAGCTTTTATTTTGTCATGTACTACATTTTTCTTAGGTGTCCTTCAATTAGGGTGACGTGATCATCAGGACGCTTAAGGAACACTGGGTACAGAGATGAATTCTGGGTACTGGGCTGGACCTATTTTGGGATGATATAAGGCCAGCAGGATTGGCCTTATAACCAAGTTTGGCCTAAAATGTCATAATCTCAGCCTTTTCCTTGGGGCCTTCAAGAGAAGGAGTAGATTGAAGCATGGATGATGACCTTCTAGTATCAGGAAATCACTCCTTCCAAGCTCTACCCTTCTTCTAAAAGCCCACCCCAAAGCACCTTCTCACTCAACCATCACCACAACGGTTGTGCTACAATATACATCCTATTCACAAGGAAGGCATCACTGGGTTTTTAGTTTTTTTAGGGTGTCAAGTGAGACGGTCCTGGAAAACAGAAAATTCTGCTGAGATCCAAGAGACCCACCACCAGGAGGACAAGATGATGACAAACCAGCAAAGACACATCTTCTGCCTGTTGTCTCTGAGGACAAGGAATGCACACATACAATTCCCCCCTCCATTCCTTTGCAGCCTGAAAAAATAACTGAACAGTCTGTTAATGGTTCTACCATATAACAAAGCAGGATTCAGGTTTCAACCTCATGCGTCACAAGGCACAGGACATGCGCAGGTCCATGAGGAACCTCTTACTGTGGCAGGGCCCTCTTGCCCCAGCAGGTGCTCGACCAACATCGCTTGACCAACCTCGCCAACAAGGAAAGAGCTCTATATTCCAACAGGCCGTCAATTTGGGCATTGTTCTCAGTAGGAAGAACTGCTTCCTCTTGGCCAAGAGCGCAGAAGGATGTCAGATGCTAATCTGTATTCTTCCTATAACATGTTGGGCTTCACACACAGCCATCAGACCAACCTGCAGGCGTCAAAACGTGTACGAGGCAAACCTCTGGCCACTGAACCTTCATCACTTTATGTCGCTTGGATTGCCTCCAGTCCCAACTTCAACCCCAAAGGCCAACACATCCTAAGAGGCCATAAATTTGGCAGGCTAAACATACTGTTTCCAATAATATCTCACTTAGGATTGCCATTAATTCTCTTCCACAAAACCGGGACAGGATCCCCTATCAAGTTTGCCAGTATGTGAACGCAATCTCCCCAAACTGGGACAGTCCGGTTTTCCGGGACACATGGCAATCCTAATCTCACTACATCAGTGGCATAGCTATGGATCATACAGACCAGTGCAAAGCTCAAAATATTTCCTTGGAAGTGATGTCGCAACCATAAGTGATGTCCAGTGCAATCCTAAGTATATCTACTCAGAAGTAAGTCCCATTGAGTTCAATAGTACTTACTCCCAGGAAAGTGTGGTTAGGATTGCAGAAGTCATCCCGAGTTTAAAAAAAAATTGAGGATATTTTTGTTCCATCGGAGTTTGTGTTTTCATTTTCTGGTTAAATAGCCATTTTCTGGTTTTTCTGGTTAAATTTTCTGATTAAATTTGATGGAATACAGATATTCCAATGAAGTTTGTTTTGCTACATTCTGCATTGATATATAACATGATGGTTTTGTCATTTGACTCTAATGCACCACTGAATCTAATGCGATCCCTGATTTTAAAAGACTTTGATTAAAAAAAACCCATTTACTGGTGATTGTAATGCATGGCTGCAAAGCAGGTGCAAAATTTAATTATACAGCATTAAACAATGATTTACATGACAATAATAATATGACAATGGCTTTATGTTATGATTTTTTCCTATTTGCCTTACTGAGCTTATTGAAAGTTTTACGTAGGCTGCAATCCTAAAGACACGGGGGCTAACTTTTGAGTAGACATGATTAGGATTGTGCTCTTAGGCCACTTTATACAACAATGGTTTTATGTTACATTTTTCATGACAATAAATTGTTAAACTAAATACTGACCTATAATAATCAAAATACTGTATTTACTTCAATCTAATGCACCACCGAATCTAATGCACACTCCAATTTTGGAGATCAAATTTGTTTGAAACTTCCTCTTCTATGTAAGGAGAAGCCATCGGCACATCATTAACTAACAGCACAATCCTAACCATGTCTACTCAAAAGTAAGCGCCATTGTGTTCAATGGGTCTTACTCCCTGGAAAGTGTCTTTAGGATTGCAGCCTAAGGCAGCGGTTCTCAAATATTTCAGCCCAGGACCTCCCTCTGAGAATGGCAGGCTGCCTGGGGGACCCCCCTTGGAAGTGATGTCATCAACCTGGTTGTGATGTCATAACCAAAAGTGATGACTGCTTGCATTCCAAGATGGTGGCACCCAGCTTTTCGTGACCCCCCCAAGGGGGTCTCCGACCCTCACTTTGACAACCGCTGTATTAAAATGTATAATTTGCCCTCCTGGGGCACACACCCCACACTGTTCAGGGGAGTCACTCAATGCCACTGCTTAGTCAGACGTTCAAGGCTGGCAACACAAGCGTTCTTCTCGATCTCAAAATCTCATTATCAAATAATGTCATCATTAGTGACATCAAAGCATGGCAATTTCCGCCACAGGATACAACAGCGGCCACTGGCTTGCGACAAACACACACACACAACAGATCCATCAACCACCATTAGTAGAGCTGAAGGTTTAAATCAGTTAGATTCGTTGATTAAAGAACATTTTAATTGCCTCAAACGCTTCCCCCAATTAATTTGATGCTTAAAAAATAAAAGGAAAATTGCTATTTATTTTTTTTGTACCAGCTCAAAAACTGCAGACAGAGGCTGCATCTTTAAAGAGGCATTCTTGGAGCACAATCCTAACCATGCCTACTCAAAAGTAAACCCCACTGTGTTAAATGGGTCTTACTCCCCAGAAAGTGTCTTTAGGATTGCAGCCTAATTTGTAGGCAGTGGATCCACAGGTACAACACCTACAAAAGTTTTCTCGGTACTGGCTTGCTCAGAAATTAACAATCGAGTACAAAAATTTTAAACACCCAGACCAAACTATTGCAATCAATCAGCTCATTAATCAACTTTAAATTATTATTTATATAACACTTTTAAATAAAAAGTGTTATTAAATAACAGTTAAAAATAATGCTTTTAAATAAAAAATGATAAAATTGTTTACAAAAGTTTTATAAAGTTATAAAAAAATTTATAAGTGGCATTTACTACCACGGTACATGACAGCAGCCATGATTTGCAACCAATACGCACATATTAGATCCATCAACAGCCATTAGCAGAGTTGAAGGTTTAAATAGAAAGTGTTATAAAGTTTTTATAACATAATAATTTAATGAAATGTTTTATAATTTTATAATTATTTTATAATTTTGTAATTGTAAATTATAATTTATAGTGTTCGTTATTATTATTTTAGAACAGCCGAGAGAGATTGAAAGAGTGGAACATTAGTTGAATGAATGAATTCTGGATGTAACTGAAAGAGCAACTCATCAGAAAATGAATAATCAGAAAGCAGGGGATACCTGTATGTATAATTTATTACATATAATTTATGAATTACAAGGAGACTACATGCTGCTTGCTCACAAGGAAAAGGAGGACAATTAAGATTTTTTTTGCAGGACACAAGTCTAAAAAGTGAGGACATGTCCTGGAAAAAGAGAACAATAGCTTACAAGCAGACAGCATATAGCCTACTTGTTAAGTTATAAGTAATACTGTATTTACTTGAATCTAACGCTCACCTTGAATCTAACACTCACCTTAAATCTAACACTCACATACAGGTACTCATACCTCCTTTGGGTCTTCTCCAGCCTAAACATCAGAAGCTCCTTTTAATCAAAGGACTTGGTTTCCAAAATCATCTGCTGAACCTGTGATGGCTTATCAATGTCCTCCTTAAATCATGGTGACCAAAACAGGATGAAGTAGGGTTTGACTATCAGTGATGATCTAGGAGGATTTCCTGCTACAGGCTGGGGGTTGGACTAGATGACCTATTAGATCCCTTCCATCTCTAGTATTCTATGACGAATGCAGAACAAAGCTGAAATGTTACTACCTATGAGTTGGAATCTATGCTTCGGTCAATGCAAGCCAGCGTTGCATTTGCTTTTTTGGAAGCAGCATTACACAGCTGGCCCAGATTCTGATCCACTAAACATCTAGATCCTTTGGTGGTGCTGAACCCCAGGTGGTGTGGGTACGGGGGAGACCCACTGGCTCTATGTTCTTTCCCCCAAAGCACCAAAGGCTGACTACTCCCAAGCTAGATGGTCCTTCTATCTAAGAACTCTGGAACTCTAGAAGAGTTAAGAAGCTACAAAAGAGTCTTCTGAAGGTGCCCAATAGGGTTGTCATATGTCCCAGAAAACCAGGACAGTGCCAGTTTGGGGGGATTGCGTTCACGTACTGGCAAGTTTGACAGGGGGTCATTACAATAATTTGTGCATTATACTAATTTATATAAAAATGTACTGTCCTGGTTTTGTGGAAGAGAATTCTGGCAACCCTACCTGGGAAGAACAATCCGAGTTTCTGCTTCCCACCTGCTTCCCAATGCAAGGTGAGTCTCCTCCACTCCCTTTCTTGCCGACGATGACGAGGATGTGTAGTTATCACAGCATCTCTGCGCTGCATTTACGGAAGACCAGGTTCCCCAAGGAATTGGGAGTTGTCAATCTGCATATGTTAAACCTTCTGAATTATTCAGCTCAGGCGATGGAAGTGCCTTTGAACTGCAAGGAGGAGGAGGGGGTCCCAGTCTGTTCCCATCAGTCAGGAGCACAGGAGTATTATCCATGCAGGATTTACCACCCCATATATATACATGCACATGCATCTGGGTTGCAAACTTTCACAGAGGCATTGCATAAAATTTTATGGCTGCAATCCTAAAGACACTTTCCTGGGAGTAAAAACCCTGGGACACAATGGGGCTTACTTTTAAGTAGACATGGTTTGGATTGTGCTCTATGTCTTGGAATAAAAAATAAGGCTCCAAATCCTATGATGCAGCACCCATCAGGTGAATAGCAGCAGTTGAGCCCTATGGCATAATGGTGGGGCTAGGGGTGGGCTGGTGGTTGGGCTCAGCCAGTCCTACCATCACCAACAACCGCGTGCCAAATTAGGAGATACCTAAGACTAAAGGGACCTTCCACATGTCAATGATCAATTATTTTGATCTCCGCCACGGAATCAAGCCTGTTCCCTATCCCCTTCCCTGAGATAGCTTGCTTTGGAGCTGCACACTGCTGGTTGAGCAACTGTATGATGCTCGGAGATGTTGGATCATCCTCAGTGGGCCATGCTCATTCTCCAACACCTTCCATAGGCGCGCCAGTGAACACAGTCAAATGCGGATTTGAAATTGATGAAGACAATGATGGTTCGCTTTCCACACCTTCCTCCACCAGTGGATATTGGATCAACGCAAGCCCGATGTAGCGTAAATCCAGCTTGTTCTTCCCAGTTTAATCCGATGTTCCTACAGCCTCATTTGTAGGACCTTCATGAACATCTTGCCAACGATAGAGTTAAGGCTGATGCCATGGTAGTTCTTGCATCTTTGGCTATTGCCTTTATTTCGAATTGGCACAGTGATGGTTTTCTTCCATGTTCCAAGCACCAGATGTATGTCAAGAGGACATGGATCCATTACAGAAGGATATCTCCTCCAGCTTTTCAGCAATGACTTGGTCCACTCCAGGCGCCTTTCCATTCTTATCACACTCCTTGCTTCATCAATATTTGGCACACTATGCCCTAACCCTAACCATATAAATTAGGGAAGTCTTTATCAACCACTGTGGCGTGGCACATCAATGTGCCACAAACGGTCTACAGATGTGTTGTGGGAATTTGGGCAAACATCATTTATTAGCTGTGCCGATGGGGGACTTGAGCCCCTCACCAGGAGCAGCAATTTTAGTACCTGGTCAGATATCTGGTAAGGCAATACAGTGGTACCTCACGTAACAGAATTAATTCGTTCCGGAGGCAGTTCCTTTATATGAAACTTTCTTTACGTGAAGCGGATTTTCCCATAGGAAATAATGGAAACACAGATGATTGGTTCCACAACCCCAAAAATATTCATATAAAAATATTAACTGGATGTAAAAATGATGACAAAACACTGGAATTGAATTCAAAACATGCATTCAATGGACATGATCCTATGAAGTCTACTTAGGCTGCAATCCTAAAGACACTTTCCTGGGAGTAGGACCCATTTAACACAATGAGGTAGACTTCTGGGTAGACATGGGTAGGAGGCTGCAATCAAAGACACTTTCTTCTGTAATCCAAGACACTTTCCAAGTGTCTCCCCATTTTCTCCTTCTCTCCATCCTGAGCGTCTCTCCCCTGCTCCCTTCTGGCTGGCCCTGAGCTGCTTCCCTCTTCTCCACTGCTCTTCTCTCCCTCTGCCCAGCGGACACCCGGCCACAGGAGGAACAGCACGGAAGTGTTGCTTTCACTATGGGCAGGTGCGCTAGGCAGCCCTGACACTTTCTAAACAGGTTGCTGGCCAGCGCGTCTGCCCTAACTGCCAATGAATATTTTCTTTACATGAAGCACTTTCTTTACGTGAAGCAGAATCCTAGAGAAATTTTTTTTCGTTACATGAAACTTACTTTACGTGAGGCGTTCTTTACGTGAGGTGTCACTGTATTTGGGGTGATCGGTGGTATGGGATGGAGGCTACATATGGAACAGTAAGCTCTGTTTGTGCCACGGTTGGGATTTTCAGAACACCGAAGTCTCCATTTTGGAGACTACTTCTAGCACAACAGCTTCTTCTCCTTCCTTCCATCCCCATCTTCTTTTTCCAGTCTGGGCAGTAGGAGGAACAGGTGCTGGTACTGGGAAGCAGCACATGGGACAACCCAGCACATGCTGGGAAGGCTGCTAGCCCTGGTAGGATGCAACACTTGTGATCATCTTGGTATGCTCATTAGAAAAAAATCTTGGGTGTCCGTCGATGCAACAGGGGTAGGGAGAGCTACCAACTCAGACCTGGACAAGCCATCAGGGTCAGTGTATACCAGTGGTTCTTAAAATGGGGATCGTGTCCCCCTTGCAAGGTCATGACCATTTCAGGGATAATGAAAACCATCTTGGAATCTGGCACTGGATGCCAACATTTAGGAAGGAGGCATTCAGGCTGCAGTCTATACTTTCCTTGGAGTCTCATTGAACACAATGGGATTTACTTCTGAGTAAACATAGAGGAGCAATGGCCTCACAGTGATGGTGCCACTTCTGTCCATGACATCACTACCAGGGTGTCCTGGACAGATTGCCGTTCTCAGAAAGGGGTTCCTGACGGAAATGCTCGAGACGCAACATCACCTTCTTTCTACTTGGCATGCCAAGGAGCCACTGCCAACCCATTGCCATGACTATCCCCACTCAGAAGATACTTGGGATACTTGTACCAACCCATTTCCATGAAGGTACCCACCCAGAAGATACTTGGAAAGCACCGAGGCTTCCCAAGGGAGGAGGCAGGAAGGGTCTTTGGGGGCTGAAGCTGTGCTTGGGACTTCTTCAGCAACCCAAGAGAGCCCCCCATGCTTGCGATGCAGGCAGATCTCCTTCCTTCCTTCTAGGAAGAAATAAGTGCACCTCTCTTTTTCAAAGTGTCTGGAGAGAGCTTTGCATTACAACAATCAAAAGCACGAAGTGTCGCTTGCGAGGGCAGCGCCTTCTATAGCTATCATAGCTAAGCGGCTTTGGAAAGCTTTAAAGGGATTGGAGGGAAGCTTTAAGACAATTAAAGGGGACGAATCCGGCACCAAGACCGACACAAGAGCTCTCCAATAAGGAGATGCCAAAAGGGTCCGGTGACTCTCCGTTCCCCTCTCCCAGGCCAGGAGATGCAACATAAGACCCCAAGGTCTTCATTCAACCTGCAATCATCGAGAACTGGGGTGCCATTAAAAGGGGGGTGATTTTAGGAATAGGAGCTGGGAGCAATGGAAGGCAGCTACCTCTTTTATGCGCCAGCCGAGATCTGGCCACACTTCCAGGATGCTGGCAACCTTAGGGAAACAAGGGTCACCTAATTCTGCTGCCTCCTGGTAAATCTAGGAAGATAAAAAGTTATTTCCCTCCAATATATAGAACTCACTGCTGTGATACACAAGATCCTACAGTGGCCGAGGACCAGGTTACACAACATGCCCATTACACAGACCAGAGTCAGCAACAATGGGGCAAGAACCCAATCCATACTGTGTAAGAGTTGGATTGCCATAGTCCGATGCACCTGCTATTTTGTGTTCCCATAGATGGACGTGAAATGAAATGGGTGTACTGCCAATTTTGTAATAGCTGCAAATTAGAGGTTCAACAAAGAGGCTGGTTATACCCACATCCACACCAGTGCATGGGTAGCTCTTTCACCACCCTCAAACGAAAATGCAAATGATCATCAGCATCAAGGGAACCACTGTGTCACCCAATGTAAACTCTTGTACAGCAATTTTTTGGGGAAGATGGTGAAGAACATCAGCCCTGATGGAGCAGGCTAAAAGGTCATCTAGTCCAGCTTCATGCATCTCATTGTGGCCCACCAGATGCCTCCATGAGATCTGAACTTCCTTGCACCTGGCACTGTGAGGTTGCCTATTTCTACAACCAGGAGATTATACTATATAAGCTCAGGTTTGTAACCTGTGACGGACTTTTCCTCCATCAATCTGTCCACTCACCGTTCAAGGCTTCTATGCCTAGGCCACATGCCACCACATCCTGTGGTAAGGAGTTCCACAGATTATTTTCATGCTGGATAAAGAAACTGTTCATACAGTTTAGAATGAAATGCCCAGTCTGGAGACCCAAAGAGAGGAGAAATCCAAGTTGTGGGCAAGCACATGTGAAGCTATGAAAGACACATATCAAGCGGGATCTAGATGAGGTACTGCACAACACTGCAGCAGATGTGCCTGCAAACTAGTTCATGTGTGCATCTTCACCACACATTGATGGCAGAAGCCAGTGATTGCAGTGATCGCACATAAGAGCGAGCCACCACCAGCTGCTTAATGCTCTCACAGCATAATGTGCAAATCCAGTTTCAGAGGAGACAGTCCAAATGCGCACCATCTCTGGCCAGGGAATCAAATAGAGAGAGATCAAGGACCTATGTTCATAGATACACTGACCAAGGCAGTTCTGCTTACCTAAGAACCCAGGTGGTACTCCTCTGTGGCACCTGTCTGGGCCAAATATCACCATCCAGGCACCTCTTACCATTGGCATCCCCTTCCCTCACCAGAACCAACAAATAAGGACCTAGGAAAGGTCCTGCTGGACCAGGTCAAAGGACCATCTAGTTCAGCTTCCTGGGACTTACAGTACCACCCCTGAGACAACAAACTGCAAGGTCCAACCGTGTTATACATGGATTTGACTCAACATGAATGGCCACTGCAAATCAATTTTTAAAACTGCTTTCAAACAACTGTTTAAAACAGCTTTTCTTACTGTTGTTGAGAGGCATTCATGAAAGCAATCTTTCATTCTTTAGCTGCTACAGGAAAAAGCAAGGAGTCCTTTGCTTTTCTAATTGCTGACAGTAAGAACAGCAGTAGGAAAAATAAGAAATGCTGTAAGTAAGAAAAGCTCTGCAACAGTAAGAAAAGCTGTTTTAAACTATTGTAAGGAGATGCACTTTTAATTTTGATTTTTAACCTGCTTTTATTAAACACATTTTTAGTATCAGCTGGGAATCCCAGAATCAAACCCTGGCAGATATTAAGGCACAACCTTTTTCCATTAGGAGCAAGAAACCTGGAAATGGAACTTTAAAACTATTTTTCCTATTTTTTTTCTTTATACACAGCTGTAATTGCATTCTGTTCCCACTCCTTACACAAGCTACTTTTAAAACAAGGGGGGAGCTTTTGACCTTTCCTGCATCAATCTGTCCATTCCCCTTGAAAGGCATCTAGCCAGTTGATCATCACATCCTGTGGCAAGGAGTTCCACAGATTAATAATCTGCTATAGAAGTGGTAACAGAATGCTGGGATTTAGTTGCCTTGTGTGAACGCTGCAGCATCCCATGTGCTGCTGTGAAAAATAGGCCCTGGACTAGTTGGGCCATTGGACTGTAGTGGGGTTTTTCTTACATACTGAAAAAAGGTATAGCTGGAACAGATAATCACACAGAGATGCAACAGGGAGTCTGGGTGACACAAACAATCCTTTAACCATTAATATTCATTTTAAGGCGTACCGGTATTTCTCTAAAGAAAAAGAGAGCAAGATTTTCAATTAAGGTTTTAAAGGTATTTTTACGACATTAATTCTTTGCACTTTAATTCATCCTCACCCTAACATACCCACAAAGACTTGTAAGACACCATCAACTACTCTGGGGTTGCATAACCAGCCCCCAAACACCATGAAATAGTGCACTGAAACAGTGGTAGAACCCTGGGTTCAGTACCGTCAATAGTAGCAGCTCCCACAGGCTTTTAAATATAGTCTTTTTCAAGCATCACACCCTGCTTGGATATATAGGTCCTATCAGTGGTGGGATTCAAATAAATTAACAACAGGTTCTATGCCCCATTAGTAACCAGTTCTCAGAACCAGGTGCTCATTAGCAAAGGGTTCTATAGAACCTGTGAGAACCCCCTGAAGTCCCCCCTGGAATGTTATTATACACTGGGTTTTTTTATAAACCAATTTGACTCGACACAAAATCCCTGTCTATCAGAAGTTTCAAAACTGCTTTTCTACTATTGTAGAGAGGCAGTCATGGAAGCAATCATTCTATTCATCTGAGCCAAGCATAGGAAGGGAGTCCTTTGCATTTCTAATTCCTGTCTCCCTCTCTACAACAGTAAAAAAGCTGTTTTTGAACCATTGTAAAAGGATACACTTTTGAAACTGCTTTTATTTAACACATTTTTACCAGCAGATAACCCCAGAAGTAAACCCTTGCAGATATTGAGGCACACCCTTATTCCGTTAGGAGCAATGGAGGAGCAAGAAACCTGGGAATGGGATCTATTTTTCCACTGTTTTTTCATCCACTGATTTTTTTATCCACGGGAAGTTCTGGAATAGAACCTAGTGGATAACAAGGGATACTTTTACTATTGGGAATTGAACCGGGGGCTTCCTGCAGTTCTACATACAGCTATTCTATCGCTCAAACCGCACCAAGCTGCTCCTTTACCAGCATGAGCCGTCTCAGACTGACCTGATCAGAAGTCTGCATTTAAAAAAAAATTAAACAATGTATTTACACTTTTCCTTTTGCTTTCTGGGTTATCACAAACCAGCAGAACTCGCTGTTCAGTCTGGCATTAAAAGCCACGATACTGTAGCCACCTTCAAACAGAATCCACTTTCCAGCTCAGCAGTTGCTGGTTGCTGGTCTACCACGATCTAGACCAGACATGGTCCGAGCCTGGAGGTGGCAGAGCAGAATCTGTTGAAAGCAGTCCAGGAACACACTAGGAAATATTAACTGGGGAAGCAAGAAGACAGGCTTCATCCTCCTGTGACACATCCACTAAAATTGAGCGATAGAAGTGTCAGAACAGACAAGAAAATATATCATATCATATTTACTCAAATCTAATGCCTACCTTTTTCAGCCAAATTTAATCTTAGAAATAGAAAGGAAGGGACCTAGAGTTGGAAGGGACCTAGTAGGTCATCTAGTCCAACCCCCTGCCTATAGCAGGAAACCATCCTAAAACATCTCCGACAGGTGATCTAGGTTCTAGATCTCCAAAATTTGGGTGCACATTAGGTTCAATGGTGCATTAGATTCAAGTAAATACGGCATTTTGATTATAAGTATAGGTCAATATTTAGTTTAATGTATAGTATTTAGTTTAAGTATAGGTCAGTATTTAGTTTAATGGATAGTATTTAATTTAAATATGGGTCAGTGTTTAATTTAAAGCGGACTACCCAAGGGGCCCGTCCTAGAACCAGTGCTTTTCAACCTGTTCATAAATGACCTAGAGACAAGGTTAAGAAGTGAGGAAGTCAAGTTTGTGGATGACCCCAAACTGTTGAAGACCAGAAGAGAAAATGACGAGCTCCAGCTGGACCTCTCCATACTGGAAGAATGGGCAACAAGTTGGCAGATATGTTTTAATGTAAGTAAATGTAAAGTTATGCACATTGGGGCAAAGAATCCTAACTTTACGTAAAGGTTAATGGGCTGTGAGTTATCTGTGACAGAGAGGAGAGAGATCTAGGCAGTGGTGGGCTTCAAGGAGTTCTCACAGGTCCTTTGCTAATGAGCACCTGGTTCTGAGAACCGGTTACTAATGGGACAAAGAACCTGTTCTTAATTTAGGTTATTAGGACATAGAACCTGTTGTTAATTTATTTGAATCCCACCACTTGATCTAGGGAAGCTGGTGGATAGCTCGAT
This sequence comes from Cryptoblepharus egeriae, assembly GCA_030015325.1. NCBI lineage: Eukaryota > Metazoa > Chordata > Lepidosauria > Squamata > Scincidae > Cryptoblepharus > Cryptoblepharus egeriae. The sequence continues at coordinate 10,610,464 of JAREYC010000012.1, forward strand.
AAAGCTGCATTTCTAATTGCTGACTCTGACTGCCTCTCTACAACAGTAAAAAAGCTGTTTTTGAACTGGTGGATAGCTCGATAAAGGTGCATTTTTAATTGCTGGCTGTCTCCCTACAACAGTAAAAAAGCTGTTTTTGAATTGGTGGCTAGCTTGATAAAGTAAAAAAAGCTGTTTTTGAACTGGTGGATAGCTCAATAAATTAAAAAGGCTGTTTTGAATTGGTGGATAGCTCGATAAAGGTGCATTTCTAATTGCTGGCTGCCTCTCTACAACAGTAAAAAAGCTGTTTTTGAACCATTCAGTCTAGAGAAGAGGTGCTTGTGGGGAGACTTGATTGAGACGTACACAATTATGCAAGGGATGGAATGGGCAGACTGGATAGGGAGATGCTCTTTTCCCTTTCACATAACACCAGAACTAGGGGACATCCACTAAAATTGAATGTTGGGAGGGTTAGGATGGACAAGAGAAAATATTTCTTTACACAGCATGTGGTTGGTCTGTGGAACTCCCTGCCATAGGATATGCTGATGGCATCTAGCCTCAATCCCTCTAGGAAGGGTTTGGACAGATTCCTGGAGAAAAGGACCATCACAAACCATTATAAACCATGATGGGTGTGTGGGAGTCTGTGGGTATATGTATGCATAGATAGAAGTAGATGTGGACAACCTCAAAATCCCAGATGCAGGGGAGACACCTAGATGCAGATCTCTTATGAGTTCCCCAAGGCATCTGGTGGGCCGCTATGTGGACTAGATGGGTTTTATGTTCTTAACAGTTTATTGTAATAAAAATATATAAAACCACCATTGTATAAAGTAGTGCAATTAGGTAAAAAAAATCATAACATAAACCTCTTGTTATACTATTATTGTCATATAACTCACTGTTCAATGCAGTAAAATTAAATTTGGCACCTGTTTTGCAGCTTTGCATCACAATCATCAAAAAACATTTTTTTATCTTTTAAAATCAGGGTGTGCAGTAGATATTGATAGCACATTAGACTCACGTAAATACAGGTATTTGCCCAATTTGTTAATCTGTGGAACTCCCTGCCTCAAGAAGTGGAGATGGGTGTCTGGCCTAGATCCCAAGACAGATTGTTGGAAGAAAAGTCAAGCATATGTTACAAGCCTTGATGAGTCTGTGTAACCTCCTGGTTTTAGAACAGGCTACCTTTGAATTGCAGATGCAGGGAGCGGCAACAGCATGCCGGTTTCTTGAATCTAGTGTGCTCCCTGAGTCATCTTGTGAGATACAGGAGTATCTCACAATTATTATGGCCATAATAATTATTATATGCCATATTATTGCCATAATTCTCTTCTACAACATCAGACAGGACCTCCTGTTCTATTTCCCAGGATGTGAACACAATCCCCCCCAAATGAGGACTGGCCTTGTTTTTTGGGATATATGGCAACACTATACAGGAGACTAGATGTCTGATCCAGAGTTGGTGTTCTTATGTTCATAAAAGAACTGCAGACATGAACACAACCCATCCAGCTCCTCTTGATGTGGGCATGCTTCCAGGCGCATAGAGTAGCGCAACACCGTCTTGGCTCCACTTGCATGCATTGCCTAACCAGACCCCTTAATCATGTAAAGAAACATGCAATAAGGTGGATGGATGGAGTTGTATTCAGCTGCTTCCTCGAAATCCCCTGGAAAAAAGTCCTCCGGCCAAATTGAATTGATGGCCATTCACGGGCTAACCGTTTGCAATCACACCCATGTCTCAACGGCAAAAAGTGGCCGTCAAAAGGCCGAGACAAGCCGCAGACCCAGCTCCGCAGTTCTGGCCAGCCTGGCACTGAGCTCCTGACATTGCAACACAGTGGACAGCCCATCGCAGGTTCCCTGGGGACAGCCAGCTGGTGGATGTGTGTGTTGCAACATGAAGAGCACAGGAGACACACACACGCGCACGAACGCACAGACACGGTGCACACTTTATGCTCAGCTCCAAATCAGCGCATCACACAACCGGGGCACAAAGACGGACAGGAAAAAACAAGGTCATAGCCCCCCAAGGCTGATCCATGCAAAAGCACCTTAAATAATTCACATACTGACCTAGAGGAGGTGCCCAAAGATTCCTGGCCACAGATTCTGGGAACATGGGTGGTTCTAGGGATCAGCAGGGTGGGGTCCCCGACACGACAGGGTGACCAGATGCCTGAACCTAAAAAGGAGGACAAGGTCTTGGATTCCTCTCAGCCTAGCCTTTCCAGAGGACAATGGCATGTTTGCCTACTCATGAGTAAAGCCGTGTTATTGGGCACTTTCACTTTTCCATAGAGCTCAATGCATATTTTTTATTTTTAGTTTTTTGGCCATAATGTTTGATAGGAAGGAAATATTTCAAAACTGATTTTTGCATTAGATTCTTCTCTTCATTACGAATCCAACGACATATGACATGATGGGGTACTGCACACCATTGCAAAGTCCCAAAATGAAGCCAAAATGGAGGACAATGAAACACTTTTGGAGGACACCCGGACAGGGGACTAAAAAAGAGGACAAATCTGGAAAAATCCGGTCATATGATCACCCTGGTCCCCAATCTCCTGGTGAAGAGGGCTGAAAGACCCAATCTGACCCAGACACCACTTGTAGGGCATTACCCATTAAGTATGCCATTTTATCTGTAAACTGCTTTGTGAATTTTTCATTGAAAAGTAGTTTATATATACTATTGATTGATTGATGATCAATCAATCGATTGAGCAATCAATCTCAAACCCCTAAACCTATTCTAGAGCAGAAACAGCCCAACTATTCACCAAATGGGCAATTTGCTTTGGCAGGCGTTGGGCAAAGGAGAACAAACCAGTCAACTCTCCACTCCAAGGACCCTACAAGGACCTTGCATGGGATCCTCCCTCTGGTCCAACCTTACAACCTGCGCAGGGCATGGAGGTCTTCAGTTCTGCTGTGATAGGCCTCCTTATTTTCTCTACATCATATGGCTAGAACCAAGTGGGAAACAAGAGGGGCAACCACAGATTTCAGAACCCCACACTCTCCCCTATTTTAAAGCACACCCCAAAAATAGGGTTGCCATAATTCTCTTCCACAAAACTGGGACAGGACCGTCTGTCCCATTTGCCAGTATGTGAACACAATTCCCCAAAATCAGGATTGTCCCTGATGCCCTGGTTTTCTGGACATAATGGCAACCCTATCCAAGGGCTATGTGTACAGTTAAGAGGTTATCCAGGAAGTTGGGATTGGAATAGATGCCTTCATACTGCACCCTACAGCTGATCCTTAGAACCACCCAGGTCCCCAGAATCTGTGGCCAGGAATCTTTGGGCATCTCCTTTAGTTAAGTATGTGAATTTTGGGGGGTTGCTTTGCAGCTGAATCAGCCTTGGGTTTAGGTCAATGCTTGCAGGGAAGGGAAACCCCAAACCCAGACCCCCAAATGCCACCAGATTCCCAGATCTTGGCCTATTCATGCCAGGTTGCAAACACTAGGGCTCAACTGCCCCCCCCCCCCCAAATGCTCTGCAGTTAGAGATTCCTCACTCCACCCCAGATGTCACCCAAGACTCCATGCCGGGTACCCAAGACTGACCAGCCCCACTCTTTGCAAGACATTTGACCCCAATCCAGTCTCTGCACCACCTCCCAAACTCAATCCCTTTGCCAACCATTCCCAGAGCCACAAGGAAGCCATTCAGAAGGACCCACCTGGAACAGCTGCCAAGGGAGGCCTCCATCCAAAGTGGGCCTCCTCCAAAGGGCACTGGCACTCCTTCCAGGCCAGGCCAAGCTGGGAAAAGTGCCCATCGCCTGCTGCCCAAGCATTGGTTCCCGGCTGCCAACCCGTCTGACGCTTTTAAGATGGGGAACCACGACCGAGACTGGGCAATACCTGGCTCTGATTTCACAGCCATTCGGTGCCAGCACCACAGTGGGCACTGCAACAGCTTGGCATCTCTCGAACCCAAGCCTTTGGGGGTCCTCAGTGCTGCTTTGCTGCCAGAATTGCCAACCCTCCCTCTCTCTCTGCCCCCTACCCAATTCTTGCCCATCATTGGTACCCAGCCTGGCTGGAAGAAGAGCACAGCCTGGGCATGACCCATCACCCATGCAAGTGGCAGGGAGGCACCCCAGCCTTCTAGTAGCACCTTCCCCGCCACCTCCAGATGCCAGCGTGTGGGTGGGTGGGTGTGGATGGAGGCCAGGAAGAGTAACACTGAATTCCATGTTCTGCTGTGGGCACCAGCAACATACCAGGCTGGCACTCTATGGGGGGCTGCAACATTGTCTGGCACCCACTGCTCAAGCCCAGGAGATGGGCTCAGACCCACACTGGGGCCAAGATGCAGCTGGAAGGTAGGCACATGATGTACCTCCAAAACAGCCTCCCTTTTATTGGGGGGGGGGGTTGAAGTCACTAAACCGCCTGGCAGGGAGGATTCTGGAAGGGGATGCTCTGCCAAAACTAGGTGGGGGGGGCAGATCCCCAAAGTGGGTGAGGGGCAGACCCCCCTAATGCAAGGGGGAGCCTTACAACTGGGCACCCATGGGTGGGGAGGAGAAGGGAGGCTGGCATCCCCTGGCTGGCACTCCTTCCCTAGACCTTGGGAGTGCAGAGAGAGAACCTGGCAGGGAGGATGAAGGGGGATGCCCTGCCCCCCTTTCTGCAAGGGGGGCCCCTTGCTATGAGTGCAGCGGGGCACCCATGGGTGGGGAAAAATGCAGGCTCCTTCCCTACTCCTGGGGGAAGCCTGGCAAGGAAGATGAAAGGGGGATTTTGGAAGGGGGTGCCCTGGGAGGTGGAGTGTAGATCCCCCCTTTTCTACAAGGGGGGTTGCACCCATGGGTGGGGGAGAAGGCAGGCCCCCTCTCCAGCCCTGGGGGGAGCCTTGCAGGGAGGATAAAGATTGTCTTTTGGAGGGGGGATGCCCTGCCAAAAGTAGGTGGGGGCAGACCCTCCCCTTCTGCAAGGGGGGAGCTCCTTGCTGCTGGATGCCCCCTTTTGGGGAGGAGGTGGCCCCTCTTTAGCTCCCCTCTCCAGTCCTGGGGCTGGGAAGATGAAGGGAGATGCCTTGCCCAAGGGGGTGCCCCTTTCTGCAAGGGGAGGACTCACTGCTGTGGGTGCACCCATGGAGTGGGGGACCTGGCAGGGAAGATGAAGGGGGGATGCCCTGCCCAAGTGGGTGTCCTTTTCTGCCTCTTTGCTGTGGGCACCTATGGGTGGGGGCAACCTGGCAGGGAGGATGCCTTGCCCAAGGGGGTGCCCCTTTCTGCAAGCTGGATGAAGTGGGCATTTTGGAGGGGGGGATGCTCTGTGCAGGATGATGGTGGGTAGATCCTCCTTTTTGGCACCCATAGGTGGTGGGGGGGGGAGAAGGTAGGAGCCCTCCCTGGCTGGCTGGAGGCTGGCTGGCCCCCTCCCCAGAGACCCCCCTACTCACTGGCCTTGCCCGGCCGGGGCCTCTGCAGCAGCTTCTGTACAGCCCCCACGTCCTCTGCCTTCACCGCCTGCATCAGCTCCTGGTCCTTGCCCATGGCTGGCTCCTGCTCAGAGCATCCTCTCCGGATCGGGGCCAGGCAAGGCTGCAGATGCTGCTGATGCTGCTGCGCAGGGAGACAGGATGGCGCTCCTACTGCTGCTGCTGGAGCTGCTACCACCGCCTTCTCCTCCTCCTGCCGGGCGGAGGGTCGTCCATGGCCAGAGCTATGCTGGGGAGGCGGCTCCAGGCAGCCCTGCCTTCCTGCCTGCCTTCCTCCCCTCCCTCCTGCGGAGAGGTCCCCCCCAACCCCTGAGCATGTGCAGAGCGCCACCAAAGGCTGCAGGGCTTCAAACACCTGGGATCACTAGGATGGGCTTCATTGACTCTCCCACCCCACTTTTCAGAAAGGATGCCTCTGAGCATGGACAGAGAGAATAAAGGAGAACCAGCAGCCAGGACATGGCACTCAGAGCCTCTGAGCATGGACAGAGGATCCAGGAGGAACGCTGCCTCTGAGCATGGACAGAGAGAATAAAGGAGAACCAGCAGCTAGGATATGGCACTCAGAGCCTCTGAGCATGGACAGAGAGCATCCAGGAGGACCACTAGCCAGGACATGGCACTCAGAGCCTCTGAGCATGGACAGAGGATCCAGGAGGAACGCTGCCTCTGAGCATGGACAGAGAGAATAAAGGAGAACCAGCAGCTAGGACATGGCACTCAGAGCCTCTGAGCATGGACAGAGAGCATCCAGGAGGACCACTAGCCAGGACATGGCACTCAGAGCCTCTGAGCGTGGACAGAGAGGATCCTAGAGGATCACTAGCCAGGACATGGTTCAAGAGGTCAAGGCATAGGGCTAGATCTGCACAGGATTGGGACCAAACAGGAGAGGATTGCCTCCCTCCTTTCACTGAGCATGGACAGAGAGGATCTTGGAAGACTGACAACAAGGACTTGGCACAAGTGGTCTGGGAGTAAGGCTAGATGTGCACAGGAGAAGGACAAGGCAGGGAGGGATTCCCCCCTTTCAGCCAAGGCTTCCTCTGAGCATGTACAGAGAGGCTCCAGGAGGACTACCAGCCAAGGCATGGCACAAGGGGTCTTAGAGTAGGACTAGATGTGCACAAGTTAATACACCTGGATTCAGGAGAGAGACTAGGCAGGGCTGCATTGCCTCTTCTTTCATCTAAGGCTGCTTCTGAGCATGTACAGACAATCTTGGAAACTTCTCCCAAAGCCAAGGCATGGCACAAGGAGTAGGGCTAGATGCACCCAGGTAGACACAATACACCTGTACCCAGGAAAGGGACAACGCAGGGCTGGATTGTCCCCTTTCCTGCCCAGGCCCACATGGCTAAGGCCGCCTCTGAGCATGTACAGAGAGGATCTTGGAGGACCACAAGCCAAGGATATGGCACATGAGGTCTCAGAGTAGGGCTAGATGTGCACGGGTTGATACACCTGGATTTCAGAGAGAGACTAGGCAGGGTTGCATTGCCCCCCTTTTAGCCAAGGCATGTACAGAAAGGATCGTGGAGGACCATAGCCTCTGAGCATGTACAGAGAGGATCCTGGAGGACCACAGCCAAAGACAAGACACAAGGGGTTTAAAAACCTGTATTTAGGAGACAGACCAGGCAGGACTGGATTGCCCTCTTTTCATCATAGGTCCTTATAGCCAAGGATGCCTCTGAGCATATACAGAGAAGATCTTGGAAGGTTCAGGTCTTTGGAAGAAGAAGCTTCAGAACAGAAAAAGGGAGCCTCTGAGCACATGCGGATAGACATATTTGGCATAGGCTGGGATCCAAACTTTTAACTTCATTGCTCCTGGATAGGGTTGCCATAATTTTTTCTTCTACAAAATTGGAACAGGACCTTTTGTTATATTTGATCCCCCCCCCCCAAAAAAAAATCATTATCCCTGTTTTCTGGGGACATATGGCAACCCTACTCCTGGACCTTTAAGGAACTGTATAGAAAAGGGGATTTCAGCAGGTGCAACTTGTGATCTGTAGGGTAACCAGCTGCACCTGCTAAAAATCCCTCCTCTACACATTGGTTAAAGGTCCAGGAGCCCTAAAGGCATGGCCAGCCCAATGCAAAACTGGCTCTGATGATGCCAACCAGGATGCTGCCCAACGGGGAATTAACAGCTCTGGAAGGTTTTGGGGTAAATCACTAACTGGTTTTGGGATTGAAAAGGTGCCAGGAGCAGCAGGTTTGATTGGGATGTACAAAATTATGCAGGGGATGGAGAGAGTGGATTAAGGGATAGATAACCTCAGACAACCAGAGGGAGAGATAACAGCCCAGAGGTAGAAACTAGAAAAATTCATACTAATGAATTTACTCTCTTTACTCAAATCTAATGCTCACATTTTTAAAGTCGAATATGGAACACAATCCTAACTGTCGGCCAAATCCAAAGTAACTACGTGAGCGTGTAAAAGACTTTACATGCACCCATAGTTACTGCACCACCTAGTGAAAACCTATGGGAAATTCATATTGCAATCCGGAGTAAATTGTTCTTACACCAGAGCAAGGACTCCCTATAGTTACTCTGGATTTCGCCTTATGTCTACTCAGAGAAGTAAGCCCTACTGCATTCAATAGAATTTACCACCAGGAAAGTGTGTTTAGGATTGCAGCCTTACCCTACAATCCAGAGTAACTACGGGAGCACATAAGAGACATTACGTGTACCTGTAGTTACTGCATCACCTAGTGAAAACCTATGGGAAATTCATATTGCAATCCAGAACAAATTGTTCTTGCACCAGAGCAAGGACTCCCCGTAGTTACTCTGGATTGCACCGTCTCCAAAACCAGTGTGCGCATTAGATTCAATGGCGCATTAGATTCAAGTAAATACGGGGTTTTGATTATAAGTCTAGGTCAGCATTTAGTTTAACAGTTTACTATATTGTTATAAAAATGTAACATAAACCCATTATTGTATAATGTAGTCAAATTAGATAAAAATCATAACATTAACCTAATGTCAAATTATTGTTGTCATATAACTCATTGTTGTATGCAGTAAAATTAAATTTTACACCTGCTTTGCAGCTGCGCATTACAATTACCGGTAAAAAAAATTAAATCTCAAGATTTAAAAAATTGGGATACACATTAGATTCGATGGTGCATTAAACGTCCGAATGCAATATTTATTTACCCAGCCGGTGATTAATCTGTGGAACTTCTTGCCACAGGATGTAGTCATAGTGTCTGGCCTAGATGTCTTCCAAGGGGGATGGAAAAGGTTTTTGGAGGACAGTTCATCACAGGTTACAAGCCGTTATGGGTTTGTGCAACTTTGTATGAGTACCGCACCACCTTTGTGGTGCTGCCCCCCCCCCCCAGTAAGCATGCCTATGGTTACAAATAACATCTTCATAGTGAATACCCCCACATTTATAACATCTTCATGGTGTGTACCCCAGCTTTATTTCTAGAAAAAAGCACGGAATAAAAATATTATTATTAAGACTGTCCCTTATACCCATTTTACAGATGGAAGAACTGAGACAGCACATGGATCTTGATGGCAGAGATTCTCTGCCTATGAGTAAAAAAAAATCTTCATGGTGAGTACCCCCACATATATAACATCTTCATGGTGTGTACCCCCACTTTTATTTCTAGAAAAAAAGCACTGAATAAAATTATGATGATGATTAAGACTGTCCCTTATACCCATTTTACAGGTGGAAGAACTGAGACAGCACATGAATCTTGTTGGCGGAGACTCTTCCTGAAAGGAGGCATTCAAAATAGTCTGCTGTGACGTGAATAACTCATTGATGTGGACTGCCAGCTATCTATCCAGCCAGCCAGCCCACCCACCAATCCAACCCCCACCCTGAAATCTGGCAAGAGGTTCTGGCCAGGTGCCAGCTTGAACCTGCCACTGTGTAGGAAGGAGGAAGCATCAAGAAGGCTCCAGTGAGTACATCCTTTGGGGACCAATGGCTGAGCCTCATCTATAAATAAAAAGCGGATTCTTCTCCCCCAACAACCTGAGAGGCGGCTGCAGCTGCCCTATGCCGGGGAGTAGTCCTGGTGTGTAGTTAGAATGGAATCTGGCACCAGCCCACCAGCATAGGCGCAAAGTGGAGCAGGTCCGACCTGGAACAACCCCAGCAGCTCTGTTCTAAAATTAAGCAGAAAAGAGTTCATTTGGGAAAATTAATTTTTATATAAGATTAGCTTTTCAGGGTCGGCCCATCTATGGAGCCAACTGAAACACATGCCTAAGGTAATTGACCAAGGACTCAATCCTATCCACTTTCCCAATGCCAAGGGGGTATGCATTGCTTCCTCTGGTGGGGAGAATATCACTGAGGCCTCCTCAAGGTTAGGGAACATTTCCAACTGCATACATGCTGGAAAGTTAGATAGGATTAGGCTCTAAGGCCATTGCTGGATAGGCTAGCAGAGTTCCAAAGCAGGTTGGAATGAGTTACAGACTTGTAAGGCAACGGCTATGGTGACCTTTGGGGGCTTTCCTGGGGATCCCCTTTCGATGGAGAGATCATGAGGGTGCTGCAGCTACCAGTCGTCTACAAGCCAGTGGATGATAAAAGGCCCAGATTAGCAATCACCCAATTGGTTAATGGACCAAGTGGTGCTCATGCACCACTCCATCAGTGCGCTGGCTGTATCCATCAGGCTGTGCCTGTTATAGCCGAGCTCCATTTCAAAGCTAGCCAAGGCAGATTCTCTCACCCTTCCCTGGCCTTGACAGGCAGATCTCATATTCCATGCGCCATCATATTCTGTCTGGAGCTACAGAAAGGGCAGTCTGGTGCTGAACCAGTGTGGGAGGGCATGGCAGGCCCATCTACTAGGCCAACGTAAAGGTAGCAGATGAGCGGGCAGTGCCATCCCTTTCCATTTAGTTGCCACTCCTGCACCTCTCATGGATCCACCTTTGATGGATCCACCTTTGGATCCATCAAGGCACTTCTTGGATCCACCTTTGGCCTGATCCATCAAGGCACTTCTTATGTTTTGCTGACATGATGTCCCAATCCATTTCTGGGGACATGTGAATTTACCGTCAGGGTTCAGGCTGTGTCTAAGAGCACAATCCTAACCGTGTCTACTCAAAAGAAAGCCCCATTGTGTTCAAGGAGTCTTACTCCCAGGAAAGTGTCTTTTGGATTGCAGCCTAAGGCTGCAATCCTAAAGACACTTTCCTGGGAGTAAGACTCCTTGAACACAATGGGGCTTACTTTTGAGTAGACATGGTTAGGATTGCAGCCTAAGTCTCCCTTTGAGGAACCAAAAAAGAGCATGGGAAGCATGATGCACAGGTGTGCACCTTTCTCAACTACGTGCACTGCCAGCCTGGAACTAGATCTTTTGAACATTGAACAAGAGCGATAGGTGCTGAAATGAGGCCAAACCGATATGCCATATATGGGTTTGTTTTGCACACAGTGGTTATCTAGGGCACAAACGTGGGTTGAGGTAGGCTATGCCAGGGGTCTTATCAGGGCCCAGCAGACAGTGGCCCAGGCTCATGGGAGGGGAGCCAGTCAGAATTTTGGGCAGGAATGCCAGTTCAAGCTGGGAAGCAACTGGGGAAGACCATTGATGCCTTCCAGATAATATTTGGAGCACCACTTGTACAACCAACCTTGTGGATTGTAACTTAATTGTACAAGGAGATGGACACGTGACTACATTGGGGAGCACATGTGCCTGAGTGTGAGTGTGCAAAACAGGTTGATGAATGGAGCCCACGGAGGACACCCACCTATCTGACACATGTAGTTGGGGTGGGAAAATGGGATGGTGTGACGGGGGTGTCAGCAACACGCCAAAGCTGGTAAGCCTTAAGTGGATTGCTTCCATGTTAGGAACTTCTTTAGCATCAGTCCCATGTGGTCACAGGGTCTGCTTGTTGTGGATTGGAGTCATCCAATCCATGATGGATGCAACATGGGCAAACAAACAAACAAACAAAAAACAAATTTGCATAACACTCACAGCACACCTATGGAACCCTCATGGCGCACCAGCGTACCACAGCACACTACTTGGAAGTCACTGCCTTTGAGCACAATCCTAACCATGTCTACTCAGAAGTGAGCCCCATTGTGTTCAATAGTTCTTACTCCCAGGAAAGTACATTTATGACTGCAGCCTTTGTTGCATAAACCTTGCTCACTTCCAGGACTTGTCGAATGTCTGGGGAACATTTCCATGCTTTGTTCTGGAGCATGTCAGGAGATTGCAGGCCTCAGTGTGACCCAGAAGTGGCTTCCTTTTGTGGTGTCAAGCAGGAATTTCTATTAAAAATACGTATTTACCCGACTCTAACGTGCCATTGATTCTAATGTGCACCCTATATAGTACTTATAATCAAAATACAGCATTCACTCAAATTTAATTAACCATCAATTCTAATGCACACCCTAATTTTGGAGATTGAATTCAGATGAAAAGGCGAGCGTTAGAGTTGAGTAAATAGTATTTTTTTAAGAGTGGTCAGAATCATATTTGTGTAGCCATGGAATTGGGCATCCGTAAGGGGGTTTGGGAACAGAAAACCCACAGATGCCAACGGCACATTGAATCGTATTTCTCTTCCCAGATTTTGCTTGCTGATGAGCTTTGGAGATGCCCACTAGTGGAAAATTGCTGGTGTGGTTGCTCCGAAGGAGCGTCCAGGGACCAAACTCAGCGCATAAGAGACCACTGATGGGAGAAAGGAAGTCTGGGGAGCTGACCGTGAAATGTGCTGTGTCTGCATCAAATGGGGAAGAGGGAAGAGAGAGAGAGAGAGAGAGAGCGTGCACATGCACACATGATACAAGAGACTTTCCCCTTGAAGGCATCAGCACACCTTTTATATGTTCCCAGATATACTGGCCAGATGTACCTGGTGCCATAGTTAGAGGGGGTGGTGGTCCAGATTGGCCATTTCTTGTCATCTTATGTGCTCCTGGTGGGCCACTGTGAGATCCGAGCCTCATCCAGTGGGGCTGTTCTCGTGTTCTTATAGCTTCAGGGATTGCTTTGGTTTTTAGTGAGTTTTCCCCAGATTGTGATGAGGAATCTGTGCATTTATTTGTTTGTATGTTTATATGGACACTTTTCTCTTACTTTTGTTTTAAAAATCCCATATTTACTAGAATCTAATGCTCACCATTTTCACTGAACTTAGGGTGCAATCCAGAGTACCTGCAGGGAGTCCTTGATCCGCCGTAAGAACAATTTACTCTGAATTGCAATATGAATTTCTCATAGGTTTTCACTAGGTGGTGCCGTAACTATGTTGACGTAAATGTCTCTTATGTGCTCCCGTAGTTACTTTGGATTGTAGGGTTAGAGCACAATCCTAACCATGTCTACTCAAAAGTAAGCTCCATTGTGTTCTATGAGTCTTACTCCCAGAAAAGTGTCTTTAGGATTGCAGCCATAGTCTCCTAAATCAGGATGTGCCTTAGATTCGATGACGCATTTAGTTTCAAGTGAATATGGTATTATTTTGATTTTAATTATTCTGATAAGTAAAGATCAGTATTTACTTCAATAATTTCATTGCAGGCCTCCGTCAGCCTTGGAAGACTATGGTATCGTGCTCGGCGCTGCATACACTGCATGTGAAGCACGAAAGCCTGGGTTGAATTGTTATGGAGGATAGGCTGTTACCCAAGCAGCAAATCCCCCCTCTCCATGCTACCGAATTAGTCCAGTGGAAAGGCAGAGCCAATACAATTGGATCCAGCTGGCGTCACAGAGCTGGGCTAAGGACAGGAGCTCACCCTGTCTTGTGGGGCCGACCTGGGTCTCGAACCCTGGCCTGCTGGTTAACAAGTGTCTTAGCCACTTGCGCTGGTTAACCCTGGCCTGCTGGGTTAACCCTTAGCCCTCGCCTGCTGGTTAACAAGTGTCTTAGCCACTTGTGCCACCCACAGCCCACAATAATTTAATAATTTATTATAATAAGATATGTAACATAAACCCATTCTTGTGTAAAGTAGTGCAATTAGTTAAAAATCATAATAATAAACCCATTGTCATATAATTATTATCAAATTGTATGCAGTAATTGTATTTATTATCAATTATTATTTATTATTTAATTATTTATTATTTAATTATCAATTATTTATTATCAATAATTATCAGTAATTATTATCAAATTGTACGCAGTAAAATTAAATTTTTCAACCGCTTTGCAGCTGGCATTACAATTGCCAGTAAACATTAAAAAAAATCTCAAGTCTTTAAAAATAGGGGTGCACATTTGATTCGATGGTGTGTTAGATTCAAGTAAATGTGGGTATCTCAAAAGCAGCGTACGCTACCCAGCAGTGACACAATTACGCTCAAACCATGTTTCACGGTTTGCAAAAAATGAATGCAATAAAAAAAAGAATGCAAAAAAAAAGACAGGCTTCGCCAGCGTCACAACAGAGACAGAATTCAATAAAACCTCCAGCCGCCTCCGAAGGCGTCCTTTAAAAATCCGGTTTTGACAAGGCATCAAAAGGAACGTAAAGATGTGGGCGAGGCAGGCTTCCCCAAGGAGGTCTTTACTATGGGCCAGTGCTGTAATACCAATAGTAGATAGATCCCTGCCCCAAAGAACACACAGTTGCAGCCTGTATGCCAAGGTGCCCGGAAGAAGAAAGTGCCTCAAATCTTATTGGGCTCCTTAAAGCTAAAAACCTTCCAGCAAGGCATGAAGATACTTCTTTTTAGACAAGCCGTCGGAGTGCCTTGGCCTTTTTAATATCTTTAATATTTAGGGTTTTAGGGCTGCAATCCTAAAGACACTTTCCTGGGAGTAAGATCCATTGAACACAATAGGGCTTACTTTTGTGTAGACATGGTTGGTAGGATTGTGCTCTTAGAGTTATTATAAGATGCCACTGCTTTTTATTGCTTTTATTGTGAAAATATTTATATTTTATTCTTATAACATTTTATTAACAGAATTTACCTGTTATTGTGGGAGTAAAATTTCAAGAATATTTGTGGGCCTCGGGCACTGCTGGGCACCAGGCACTGGCACCGGGTAGTGGGCACCGGGCACCGGAGGGTACCAGGGGCAGTGACAGGCAGCAACAGGCACTGATAGGCAATAGGCATCCCTACCAGGGAACAGCAGACAGCAGGCACCACTGGACAGCGGGCAGCAGGCACCAAACACACTAGTGGGTGGTGGGTATCCCTACTGGGCACACTATCGGGCACCACCAGAAACCAGCACACAATGGGCACCATCAGGCAGCACATACCACCAGTGGACAGTAGACAACACTGAGCAGTGGGCACCAGTGGTTAGTGGGCACCAAGGCCAAACAATGACACCTATCTGTGCTCTTTGGCTTTGCAGCAGTACAGTTATAACAAACCAGCAAATATTGTTGTTCTGCTTAGCCCTTCTCTTGGTTGTTCACAACTGATCCTGCACATCATGCTGAGAACCATTTTCCTTGCATTTTACTTGGTGGACAATCCCCCAAAGGGCACAAATTGATAACGGATAATGGGGGATGCCCCCTGGGTACTATTAGCTATACTGTAGCTACCAGCCTGGCTGGAGTTGAAACCTTGATCCATTTGGTGTATGTGTGTGCATGTTCGGGGATGAGAAATTGTTGAGAACAGGATGCAGCCACTGAGTGAATGAGACAAAAATATCCTCTTTTGTTTCTGCAGCTGGTTGGAGAAGGGAGGTGGGCTCCAAGAACATGCCATTTTTTATATGGTGCAACTTGATATTTTTGTGGATCAGCATATTAGTGAAGGATGACCACAACTTGGCCCCAGAATGCACAGGTGAGGTCGGGGAGCACACACCTTGGCTGCTTGAAGGGTCCTCTCTATTTGGAGTAAGCAGAAGTGGGCAATGATAGGGTTCAGGTAGGATTGCCATATGTCCCGAAAATCCTGCCAGATGTGACGGATTCAAGAGAGTGGTACTCATCCTTGTAACAAAGAGCCAGCACTGTCCAAAGACATCTCCCATTGTCACGTGGCCGGCATCAATAAATACCAAAGGCATATGGAATGCTGTCACTTTCCCACCAAAGACCAAAGTGGTACCTATTTATCAATGTGCATTGACATGCTTTCAAACTGCTAGGCTGGCAGGAGATGGGCAAGTAATGGAAGCTCATTGGGTACTCAGGTCTTGAACGCTAACCATTAGGTTGACAAGCACAGGTCTTTAACCACTGAGCCACCACTGCCCACATTTGTACCTAGGCACAGGGTAAACAAGGAAGCCCAGGAGCCAAAGGAGAGGAATGGGACATTTCCTAGGATCTTACATTTCTCTGGCACACTCAGACCCACTGCCCATGCAGGATTCTGGTTTTCCATGTTACTGAATCTTGATGGCAACAGTGTGAGATGGGTAGATGTGGGTTCCACATCAGGAAGCCCAGTAGACCTTTCTGGCTGAACTATTTGCCCCCACCCCATTTCCATCTGCTCACACATCACCACCTAGTTTGAGCAGGGACCCAAAAGAAACTTTGTGCCCCCAATTTCCTATCAGAGGCGCTGCGTAAGTAGGTACAATCCTGTAATATACCTCTTCACGTGGACCCTGGAATTAGGATCCTGGATTAGGAAATGGATCCTGGAATTAGGTTAGGGGTGGCAGAGAGGACAAAACAGGTGACTAGGGCACGTTAAGGGAATACAGCTCACACCTGTTGGTTTGGATGGGGCTGAGAACCTTCCTGGATTCACCAAAGTTGGATTCACCACCGTGTTGCCCTCTCATATCCAACCTAGGAGATCAGTCCACTGGAACATCCCCCCAGCCAAGCTTGGCCGCAGCAGCCTGTAGGTATTAACCCCCTTTCAACACTTCCCTGGCCTCCCCGGAGTGCCAGGAGGAGCATTCATGCGTGGTGGCATCTGTCAGCCCAGCCCTTAATCCAGAGGGCTCCCAGCTTATTCGAGGACAAGGGCTGGGCTTAAGCAGAAGCAGACGCTCCCGGGGACGGAAGGCCGACAGACCTGTTTCTGCTCAGCCGCCTGCAAAATCTGTGGCACTGCCCATGTTGTCAGCCAGGCATCCTGGTGCCAGCATGGGCATGGTGCCAACTGGGGCTTCTCCAAGGAGGGGAGGGAAAATCCAAGGAGGATTTTTCTGCTCCTTCATCATTGACATTATTGACATACACTGTGTGATCTGGAAATGTCTTCAGGCTGGCACGAGGGGCAGCTGTGTTGGGCACAGACTCCAAGGCCCATATCAAAATTTCCTTGCTGGATCAGGCCCAGAACCCATGTAGTACAGCTTCCTAATTCTTCGAATGGCCCATCAGTTACCACTGGGGGTACCCAAGATGGCAAAAGACCTGTGCCCTGTTGCCACTCCTTGCACCTGGCATCCATAGATACTTCTCACTACTTGTATCCTGTAATCAGGGTGACCCTATGACAAGGTGAAGAGGGCATGTCTTAGAAAAACAGGACATATGGTTGCCCTGCCTGTGATCAACATGTCCTCTAGATATTGGTCCTATACCCTTTTAAAAGCATCTAAGACAGACACCATCACCACATCCAGTGGCAAGGAGTTCCACAGATGAAAGCCATACCAGGAAAAGAATTTTTGGGTGGGGGGGTGCTGAGTAGTTGTCCCTTGTTATCCATGAGGTTCCATTCTGGAAATTCCCGTGGATTAAAAAAAATCCATGGATTAAGAAAACAATGGAAAAATAGGTTTAAAGACCCATTTCCAGGTTTCTTGTTCCTCTGTTGCACTTAATGGAATTTAGTAGTGCCTTAGTATCTGCAGGGGTTTGGTTCTCAGACTGAAAAATTGAATGAATGCTTGTATGACTGCCTCCCTACAACAGTAAAAAAAGCAGTTTTTAAAACTGTGATTTGCAGTGACTTTTTGCGTTGAGTCAAATCAGTATATAAAAATTCAGGCAACAATCCAGAGTAACTACGGGATCTTTTACACCGACATAATTATGGTGCCACCTATGGGAAATGCAAAGAGCAATCCAGATTAAGTGCCTCGTACGTCTTCCCACAGTTACTCTGAATTGTAGGGAATGTGTATAAGGCTGGATCTGTACTACCTCTTCCAACACTCAATTGTAGTGGATGTCTCCTAGTTTTGGTGTAGTTTATAAGGGAAAAGAACATCCCTCCGTTCACTTTAAAATATATAATCGTGCCCACCTCCCATTTTTCCAGACAGACGAGTATCAGAGGCTGTATCCTCTACCCCATCAAGGTTATACCCCAGCCCACAAATAATGTTGGTTGTTCTGTTTTGAAACTTATCATTGATGTGGATGCTGTTGTGGTACAGCCCAAGCAGAGGGCAACCAACGTTCTGTTCTGCAGCACGCTGGCCTTGCCTCTGCCTTCACCTCCTTCCCTGGCAGCCGCCTTTGTCGAGACAGACTAGCTGCCGGAGACACGGCTGCCTCTCCGGAGAATGTGGCACCGAGGCTGGAGTGACCCAGATTCCAATCTGTGGCCATAGCCTGTGCTGGGTATACGTTTTGGCACCGCCACGGCAAGAGCCGGGCACAACCGGGCAGGAGGAAGCGCGGAAAACCAGAAAGACAGGCAAATGCTGCTCTCATGGCAGAAACTCACAATTCCACCCTTTTTTTTTATTCCAGCCTTTTTATATCTTCAATCTTATAGAATCAGCCTTTGTTGTGTTTTAAACACATCCTTTAAATGTGTCCTTTGAGGGACTCACCACCACAAAAAGCACTTTGCGCATGGTCAGAATCCCAACTAGCCAGGTGAAGATAAAGCATTTCAAGTAGGAAACCAGACTTTTTTTTTACAAAAATATTTTATTATCGTTGTTATCCACATCACAGAAGCAATCTGTTCTGTAAAAAAAAAAAAAAAAACCCAAACAGACCAAACCGAACCGGTATTGTAACTCAAACCAAAAGAACGTCCCACCTACAGTTGAAGCCTGTTATCTGAGAGGTGTGACAGCTGTCAATCAACAGATGGGAACAACGACATAGCGCTGAGCCTGCAAGAAGGGTATTGCACAGCGTCTTTCCCCGCAAGGCAGGATGGGGTCATATTTTCTGCTGCTTTGGGGAAGAAAGACCCTTGGTGATACATAGGAGCTCAAGGGACGAAGCGGTTTAGAAACACCATGTGTAGAAAGAATCCAAACCAGATTCATCTGCACGGAGGGGGTGCTCATGTGGCCCCTGTTGCATCCGTCTGCAGCGCACCCTCAATAGAGTCAGAGATGATGGGGGCATTTCCAAGCCAGACACCAGCAGACGTCTGCGTTTCAGAAGTCCAGATTGTCCCACTGTGAGAAAATTATGCCATTAACTTAAGAAGCCTGAAACTTAACTGGGAGCTGGCATTTTTCCCAGACTCCACCTTACAAAGACCTCAGGTTGGTCTGCCTGGTCCCCAAAGCTACCTTGAACAGCACAGGAGCAGAGTCCAAATGGGGGCAGGAAATAACAGATGAGATGCTCTAGCCCACCACTCTGCTCTCCTTTCTGCTTCCTGTTCGGACCCAGGAATGGGCACCCCCGTATGTATATTTTTCAAGATGTCGCAATCTAGGACTGTCTAATGCCTTTCTGGCTCTTTCACACGTTTCTAAAGGAATCTTCAGGTCAAGATTTTGCATTTAAAAAACCCTCCCCGCAAGTAGAAAAGTAGCACATCAGGGATGAACTACCACTTTTCCTCCTGGGTATCACTGAGCAGAGGACACACCTCTTTGCTCCCCAAGCAACAGGTTTCATGCTGGCGGGGGTATTATACAACACCTCCCAAAAGTGATGGAATTGATCTGGGTCAGTTCCCAGACTCACACCGAATATGTAAGTCCCTGGGCAAGGGGTATACAGGTCGAGAGCTGGGGGGCATCCTCCTGGCACTAGTTGGAAGGCATGATTACTGCACATCATGCTCTCCTTTAAATTGCCCCGAGTTCAGCCTCCATCCATGCTGCAGTTCTTTCTGGTCCAGAAGGACACAGATCAGATGGTGGACAAGCCATTCCGTGACTCACAATGATGGTTGCTGCTGTTTCTGACTTGAGAGGGTCTCCTTCCTTTGAGAAGGATTTGAACTTGAGGTTGGCAACTGGCAGCTCCGAGGCTAACCTGCAGCCAACAGCCTGGATCCCACCCCAAAAATGTAAAAGGCAGCAGCTATAGAAGCAGAACTTGAGCGGTGGAGAAACTGAGGCAGGAAAAGGATGGTGGGGGTGTTGCTGCAGTCCCAGTACTGTCCCCCTTCTCTATAAATTAGGATTTTTTGGCCCCACTTGTTGATTGGGGAGTGGCTGTGGGGCTGGCTCTGCTCCCAATTTTTCACACCAGCCCCCAGAGGCTCCAATTCCACAGCCCAAGTTTATTTTGCTGAATATTTTAGGGAGGATTCAGTCCTGGAGATGTACTGCAATGGTTCAAAAGAGCCCCATGCACCCCATTCTGCAGTGGCAGAAAATATACTCCGCCATATACACAGCTACCTCAATGGTGGGTGACCAGCCCCCTCCCCGATGCTGCATGTCTTCTGAGATTAACAAACAAACTAAAGAGAGGAAGAGCCAAATTGGGACCCTCTTTCTTGGCGGCCAACTTGTGATAGTCTTAACCCTAGAGGGTCTTGGGCTGGGCATTGAGGCGGAGGATTTCCTTGAAGTCCCGGACAAACTCGCGGAGCCGATCCATGTGGGGGTTGACGTTCTCCTCCATCCACTCTTCCACCGTGTCGGAGAAATAGATGCTGTCCATGTGCGAGCGCAGGGTCTGGATGAAAGTCTCCCAGTTCTCGTGGACCCTGGTGGGACAGAGAGATCATTTGAAAGGTCAAGGTCACGTGTAAGTATGGTTGCCATAAATTACAACTCCTAAAGTGGATGGGACAAGAGGAGGCTCTCCAATGATGCTGAGGCTCTCTGGTACCACCTGGTTTTTCCAGGGAAATGGCAACCCTACCTGTGAGGAAAGGTCTCCTCTACAATCGAAGTCAAGACAGACCTGTGGTTTGGGACTATAAGGCTGCTTTATAGGGTAGGACAAATAATAATGCCCGAGGATCACTTGTAATGAAACAAAAACTCTCCCTGCAAGTAGAAAACTAGCACATCAGGGATGAGCTACCACTTTTCCTCTTGGATATTGTTCTAGTTTTCTGTTCATGTGGGGGGGGGGGGAAGAAATTCATTCCAAATTGCATTCCCCACTCCTACCCATTGCCTCCTGCAGCAGCATCTGCTCCCAATAGATAGTTGTGAGGCAGGGTTGGCATATGTCCCAGAAAACTGGGACAGAACCAGTTTTGGGGGATTGAGTTCACATACTGGTTTTGTGGAAGAGAATTATGGAAACCCTATAGAGAGACAAAACGATTTTTAAAAAAACTTTACATTTGCTTTATAAATGCAAGGGTATCAATCAATCAATCAATCAATCAATCAATCAATCAAGCTGTACTGCTCTAGAGAGAGTTCTCTGCCAGTACCGAGTCTCACTAACTCTCCCCGGAGGCTCACTTACTTGAGAACTTTGCTGCCGAAACTCTCCATGTTGCGGGGGTTCCCAAAGAGGTGCTTCCGGTGGTATGGGCTGAACCATCCATTGACGGAGCTGCCGTGGCGGGAAGGGACAACTCAGGAAGAGATTCCCAAAAGGGACTGTGTCAGGGAGGGTTTGTGCCACAATCCACCCAGTCATCCCCAAGCAACACCCTGGAAAAGCAGTCCCTGCCTGCCTCCAAACCACTTAGCCTACAACTGGTTATCCTTCCTTCTTTTTTCCCCACCTCCCTCGTGCCCTCCCCTCTCTGCAGCAAAGGAGCAAAGGTCTGGGAACTCAGTGTAGCACCTTTTTGGATGGGATGCACCATGAAGCCTGGAGTTGGCTGAATTCTTGCCCTCCGTGCCCCATATAGTGCAGGACAGTGCATAGGGCATTCCCCAACGGTATTCCCATCACCCAAATACCCACCTTTCTTGTTCCAGGACTTTGGCCACTGACTCTTTCAGCTGATCATTGACCTGCTTGACCATACGGTAGATTTCGGATCCTGGAAAGGCGCCGTTCCCCTCGCTGGTGAAGACAGAAAGTAGAGGGAAGGCTGAGCTGCTATCGTGCTGGGCACAATCCCAAACCATTTAGGCCATTACAACTCACTAATCTCCCTATAAGAAGAAGAGCCTCCACTGGAACGGGCCAATCTAGACCACCAAATGCCTCAGGAGCACCAAAAGACACCTGCATCCAGGTGCACTCCCATGCATCTGACATTGTGACATGTGACATGGCTTAAACATGTGACATGGCTTATAACATGTGATGGATCTAACCCCCACCCCCAGGAGTGGCACTGAAGTGCCTTACCAAATGTTTGTGATACTCCTGGGCCAGCACAGGATTTGTGCCGGGATTTATGCTGGCTTAACTGAATCTTAGGATTGCATCCTGTGTGACGAAAACTCTCCAGCAATCACACAGCGAGCAAGCCAGGCTTGGCTAGAGGAAGCCCCAGATATTCCACCAACCCCTCAGCAGAGTCCATAGCCAGCAAGAGCATGGGAGGCTGGCAGTGGTGGCAGTCCTCTTCCTCTTCCTCCTGCGGGTCTCAGGGGAGCAAGAGGTGGGGCACATGCAGTGTATGAAGGAGGCAGCTGGGGCCATGATACCAGCCAAGCTTGCCAGGCTGGGAGTAAACTCCATGGATTGCAAAGGGATTGACTCCCAAGTAGACATGGCTAGGATTGGGGAAAAGGACTTCATGGTGAGTACCTTATTCAGATAGACATACCCTACAATCCAGAGCAACTACGGGTGCACGTAAGAGACTTTACGTGCACCCGTAGTTACTGCACCACCTAGTGAAAACCTATGGGAAATTCATATTGCAATCCAGAGCAAATTGTTCTTGCACCGGAGCAAGAACTCCCCATAGTTACTCAGGATTGCACCCTTAGAGGAAGTTAACTGATTCCTGTTAATGTTAATCAAGTCTTTTGAAGCATGATTTCCGACAGCCCACTTATGCCTTAGTATAAATTTGAGATAAATGAAGAGAAGTTTAAGATTATACTAAAATATAATCTTTTACTTAAAACTGTAAAAGATTATTTTCTCCCCAGTAAGCATTTAACCTGAGTTAAAAAGTGTCCCTGCAATCCACAGATCCACTGATAACTGAATCTATGGAAAAGGGGGTCCACCTGTAGATACAGGGGTCCACCTGTAATAACAATATTTAATAATGAGAATAAAAGCAATTAATTTGGGTTAGGGCTGTGGGTGGCAAAAGTGGTTAAGACACTGTGCTTGTTAACCAACAGGCCAGAGTTCAAGACACGGGTCGGTCCCCACAAGACAGGGTGAGCTCCTGTCCTTAGCCTTTAGGATCCAATCGTATTGGCTCTGCCTTTCCATTGGACTATTTCAGTGGTGTGGAGAGGGGGGATTTGCTGCTTGGGTAACAGCCTATCCTCCATAACAATCTACCCAGGCCTTCGTGCTTCGCATGCAGCGTATGCAGTGCCAAGCACAATACCATATTCTCTCAAGACTGACTGAGGCCTGCTAATTTGGGTTACAACAAACTAGAACTGGTAAAGGAATTTTCCTCCCAGATAAATACACATACACTCATACCATGCACTCTTCTTCAGCTCCATGCTCTGGAAGCCAAGCATGTCCAGGACTTTTTTTCGGGTGGCGTCGGTGAATCCACCTGAGGGATGGAAAGACGGCATGTCAGGATCGTTTGCCAGGAGAAGAAAGAAGCCTTCACAGGAAAGTGGATCCAGTGACCCTGGATCAGCCTAAAGACCCCTCTAGTCCACTTCCTCCATCTCACAATGGCCCCCCAGGTGTTGTAGGCTGTAAGCTGTCCTTTTGCCACTCACATGCACCTCGTATTCAGATAGATAGATAGATAATCATTGTACAAAAATATACAGTGAAATTCAAATGCACTGTCACGCTTTGGCATGGGAAAAGCAGGGAATAAATAAATAAATAAATAAATAAATAAATAAATAAATAAATAAATAAATAAATAAATAAATAAATGGTTGTAGAGGTGGCTTTTAAAATATAAAATAGACAATTATACTTCAATCACCTCTAAAACCAGGTTTTATCATGGCTTGTAACCTGTGATGGACTTACTATCAGTCTGTCCAATCCCCTATCACCATATCCTGTGGCAAGGAGTTCCTGTGGCAAGGAGTTCCTGTCCACAGATTAAACACATGCTGGGCCAAAAGAAATATTTCCTAACTCATCCATCACTCAACATTAATGTCCCTTGGTTTTGATGTTCTAGGAGAGGGAAAAGGACAGCCCTCCGTCTTCCTTATCCATCCCCTGCATAATTCCAACCACCTTGCTCATACTGGCCCATCTCTCCAGATCTCTCCCCCCTCCCCCATACCACTTTCCATACACATCCCCAGCCAGGACCCCTCACCATTCACCAAAGTCTGTAGGCACACAGCCAGGGATGGGATCCCTACAGGCAGGAGCTCACACAGCACCGAATAGTGATCATATCTGAAGGGAGAAAGGAGGAGGAGGAGAACCCCATCACCACCTGAGGGCGGCATTCCCACATCACCTACCACCCAGTGCCACATTTCATTGTGACCCACCATAGCTGTGCCAAAGACTTGCCTTTGCCAGCCAGTGAGAGCAATACCCTGGTACCGAAAGGAGGCCATGGTGGGGATGGACTTGATTATCTTCAGCCACCGCAGATGGTTTTGAAGGTGCTCCTGTAATGGTGTCCAGGCCTGGGCAGGGCCAGAGGTGCCCTTGTAGGCACTTGCAAACCAGATAGTCTTGAATCCACACTCGGCATACTTGGTAATGTATGTTCCTAGGATGGATGGAGAAGGGAGATGAGGATGAAGAATGCTTTGAGACACTCACAGTGGCACTGAGCACCAGATCCATGTCTGGTCAACATGGATCTCACCTCAGGCGAGAGGTGAGAACAGGAAAATGTTATAGGTGGTGAGGAAGGAATGGATGAATTCAAGAAAGATCCTTTCCCTGGAGGGAGGCCCAAGTCTGTCCTCAAAGTTGGGAATACAGATCCCCTAAACGTAGTGTTGCCATATTTCTCTTCCACATAATCAGGACAGGACCCTCTGTTCCATTAGCCAGTATGTGAACACAGTCCCCCCCAAATCAAGAGTGTCCTTGTTTTTCGGGACATGCTGGCAACCCTACCTAATGGATCTATACGGATCCTCTATATCAGGCATGTCCAACAGAGGGCCCCGAGGGCCGCATCTATGGGCTTTCTAAGCCAAATGCGGCCCTCGAGCCTCTTGTTGGACATGCCTGCTCTATATGGATGCACCTCAGCTTATGTGTGACTTCTCACCACTTACCTACTTTCTGTGTGTCAAAGTCTGGGGCGTAGTACCACAGCATCGGGGACGCATGCTTGGCGATGTCGGATTCTGCAAGACAAATCCAGAGGTAAGGAGATGTCTGAGGAACACTGGCATACCTGGGAGGGGGTCAAAAGGAGCAAATGTGTGGGGTGCCACTCCTGTGGGGACCCCACCACCCTCATAACTGACGGGCTCCGTATCTGGAAGTTTCCCTAATACTTATTTTCACTCCTCACTTCCCAAAACCCTGCACTGCATCCCCAATGGTATGAGGTCCCCCATCATGTCCTGTCCTAAGCCACGTGACTTCAGGGTGTGACCGTAAGTCCTCTTTTTTCTAGGACATGTCCTCTTTTTTAGCCTTATGGCCTGAAAAAATCTTCCTTGTCCTCCTTTTTCTTGTGAGGAGGCAGCATGTAGCCTTCTTGTAATGAATCAATTATATGAAATAAACTACACATAATGGTTTTTAATTTAATAATAATATAGTGTTTTATAGGGCTGCAGTGACTTAGTGGTTAAAGGCGCTGTGCCTGCCAATCTGAAGATTGGCAGGTCAGCAGTTTGAGACCCAAGTACTGCAAGATGGGGTGAGCTCCTGTCCTTAGCCCAGCTCCTGCCAACCTAGCAGTTTGAAGGCACGTAAGTGCAAGTAGATAAATAGGTACCACTTTGGTGGGAAGGTAACAGCATTCCGGGTGCATGAAAGCCACATGTCAGACAACTCTGGCTCTATGGCATTTGACTTGCCTGGCATCACTGTGCCATCAGGGCAACCATGGTCACAACTCACTCCAAGTGTATTCAAGAGGAAATACGGGACAGGTATCAATGAGGTTGGAATGACCTCAGAGTCCCTACTGACCTTGGATGGCAGCCACGCTGATCTTCCGCAGCATGTCGTCCCAGAGGAGCACCTGCTGCCCCCCAGCCCGGCTGGCCACAAAGCTCACCACCTCTCGTATGTGTTTCAGATACATCTTGCCCACATCTCCACCATTGTGGCTCATCCAGTTCTTGGAGTCCATCCCTTCTCCTAAGTGGAAAACCTGGAGGAAGAAAGGAAGCCACTGGTGAGATGGGAGAGGCAGTCAAGCGCCGGTGCCAGGAGCACTGAGGGGGTTCTGAGGTTGCCCGCTGCCTTGCCAAGGGGGGGAGCAGAGTTTGGGTTGTTGGAGAAGAACACCATACCAGGGAAGGGTGTTACGCAGCAACTGATGGACATCCACAGGGCTTCTCTGTGACATCAGGGCAATTCAGCCAATGGCCTACAATGACTGATTGAGACCCACAGGGCTGTCATGTCCACAAGATCAATGTGATCGAGACACCCAGAGCAACCCATTCACTTCCATTATTCTTCTTGTAGCCATGCCTAGGACGACACTGTTAAATTGACTGACATGCCTAGGACGTCACTGTTGGTTGGTTGATTGATTGGTTGATTGACTGTTAAATGGTAGTTGAATGCGGCATTCCCAATATCCATTCTCAATATCCATGGATGCCAAACCCACAACTGGAAGGCCTCAGAAGGCCTCCTGGACATGACGTCCATGTACTTCCAGTGATCCAAAGGGTCCTCCAACAACAGATTTAATTATCTGTAGAATTCAGTATCCACGGAAGGAATGTGTGTGTACATATCCTAGTGTGGATAACAAGGGCCCACTGTATAACTGAAACACAGGCATCCCCCACTTTCTGATAGTTCGTTTTTTAATGGTTCCGCTCTTTCAACATCTTTCAATTAAACCCAGGATTCATTTATTCAACACATGCTCCACTCTTTCAACCTCTTTCCGCTGGCTAAAATTCTAGTTCTCCAAAGGCTAAAATTGTTTTCCCTGATGTTGATTTGCATGTGACATGGCAATTAAGTTTCCTATCCCTGATAAGGAGGGATGAGGGGGCTACTGCTCTGGTACCTGACCATCTAATAAGCTCCCACTTACCTCATCAGCCCCAATGTGCACCCAACTGGAGCGCTGATGTTTGTCCAGCACCTGGGTGAGCAAGATCTTCAGCAAGGCCATGGTCTCCGGGTGGTGGGGGTTGAAGCTGTTGGGGAAGCGCTCCACCTCCCGCAAGTGGTGGTACTTGGTGTGCTTCAGGATGAACTGCAAGAGAAGTGTGCTCTACTTTGAATCTGGAACCATGCATTAAAAAGTTTCCATGTGGCCCCACGGAGTCCAGCTCTGCGTGGTGAGATGCACTAAGACCTGGAGATCTTAAAAAATTTCCAATGGGGCCCCACAGATCCTAAGTCCAGCCCTGCATAGTGAGATACACTAAGACCTGGAGGTCAGAATAAGCAAACAGTAGACAGAAGAAAACCCAAAAGTCTTATCTTTTGCAGACTCACAAAGGAGGCCACAAAACTCGCTGGTCTACAAAAAAACTTTACCGCAACATTCAATCCCGAAGAGGTACAACCAGAGCGAGGAAGAGGAGGTGGTGCCGGCGAAGAATTCTCTTCCAATTTACTCCTGCTTACCTGGTAGCCAGATTTCTACATGCAAGTAGACCAGCACAAAAGCCTGCTCAAGTCCACACCGCGAAGGATACTCATTCAGATATACAAAATCAGGTTCTGTTTTACAAAGTATTGGTTGTCTGCTCGACTATCCTAAACAGATTGGATGCCGCCAGGGTGTGATGCTCGTTCCCCGCTTTGTGGTGCACCCTGAATAGCATGAAAGTGTGAACTAAATGAACAGCAGCAATTGGCAGCCAGACTACATTGAAGAACTGGCAGTTGGCGATAGTTGGAAACCAGAAAAAACGTGGAATTCCTGGCTCTCAAAACACATGGCAATGGAACATTAAAATCTGATTTACTATAAGTCCATGTATTTGTCACATGCTAAATAAAATGGAAGCTGCCAGCAGTGCTCTGGCTTGCAACACAATCTCTTTGCCTGCATCCTACACAGGGCACAACATATACAACACAAATACAAACACATACAATTCTGATACTGCCTCGTAAATCTGGTTTAAAAAGTATTTCTTAAAAGAAAAAAATCCATCTATCAATATTTAAAGACATGAAAAGAACATTAAATTCTCACACCTATTTATATTTTAATAGGGCAAAATCCAGAGTAACTACAGGGAGTCCTTGCTCCAGTGTAAGAAGAACTTACTCTGGTTTCCAATATGAATTTCCCATAGGTTTTCACTAGGTAGTGAAGTAACTACGGGTGCATGTAAAGTCTCTTACGTGCTCCCATAGTTACTCTGGATTTGGGGGTAACTTAAAAATATTAACTTTGCTATTTTCATCAGGTCAGCAAAATTCATTCATTCATTCATTCATTCATTCATTCATTGTGGCTGACAAAGCTTTAGTTTCTCCTCTCCTGCTGTTCTCACAACAACCCTGTGAGGTAGGTGAGGCTGTCCAAAGAGCACACAGGAAGCTTTACAGCCAATGTGGTATTTAAATCTGAATTTTCCGGGTTTCAGTCCAACTCCTGAACCACACCACCATCCTAGTTCTCTATATATAAGCCCTAAGAGCTTATCGTCTCTGCCTCATAATAATAACCTCATTGTCCTGCCTCAGATGGTTCAGGATCTTGGCACAGCCCGCTCCGATCTGCTGATACACCTGTTGTAAATCACCCCATAGTGTGAATAGACAGTGACTACATTCCTTCTGCCCCATGACATGGTGATCCCGCCATTGTCAAGGCATGTTTTTCCTATTCTTCTGGCCCCTGTGTGGGTCTACATACACCTGCTGTGGATCTGGAAATTCTTGCATCGGATGACATGGATTTTAGGTCCATAAATGTTTTTGGTAAAACAAGCGATCAGGAATTTTTTCTGCTCTAACAGACTGTATCCCTCTAAAAATCAGGTGACCTTAACCCAGGGACGTTTCCTTGTTTTATTTTAAAAAAACAAACCAAAAACAATAACCGGAAATATTTGTACGAATCACTGATTATGGGGCAGGCATGCCAGATCAGCTCCCATCCTACATCCGTCCTGCAGGCAACAGGGGTCTGAGTTCTGTCCATCTGCTTAGGGTGATCCCAGTTCCCAATACAATGCTTAAGAAATTGTGCATTATTTTATTATTTCCCCGTCTTTCTGCCTAGAAAGGATACCCAAGGTGGCTAACGACATTTAAAATAGCAGAATAAAATATAATTAAAAGCTAAATAAAAAATGTTTTCTTAAAAACTAAACAATAAAATACAATTAAAACTATTTAAAAACAATAATGCATGATGAAAGGATTGAGTGTTGGTGTGTGACGGAAGCATAATTTTTTAAAATTATTTTATGTATGTTGGGTCCTTATCATGATAGTGCATCTGAATTTCATTGTATAGATTTGTACAAGGACAATAAAAGTATCTATCAATCTAGAATGTAGATATATGCACGTATGTATATGCATATATGTATGTATGCATTGAATGTATGCATGATGTATATTTTCATGCTCAATATTAATGGCACAAGCCCACTGGGAAGGAATTGGAGCATCTGTCCTGAGCGAGGTCCTCTCACTTGTGAGATGTGAGAGGTTTGGGGGCCAACCAGAACTTGGGGTGTGGACTGATAGAAGCATAGAAGTCAGGTGTTATTCTTGATAACATTTTTATCCCCCTCCTCCCTTAAGTTGAGGCCAGCTATTTGGTTCTTTTTCCATCCATTTAATTTTTACAGTTTCCCCATGTGATAGGTTAGGCTGAGCAAGTGTGATTGCCCCATTGCCCCCCAAGGTCACCCAAGACCTTCAGAGCCAAGTGAGGACTTGGACCTTGATCTCTCTAACCCCAGGTTCCACATTCTCCCTGTAACGCCACAGCTGGGCAGCCTGAGAGCAGCTGCCAACGACAAATTTTGTTTTGGCAATATTCAGATTAGACTACTGCAATGCAGCCCACATAGGGCTGCCCAGGGAGACAGTTCATAAATGCCACCTATGGAGTCGGTGGAGCTGATCAGCCAAGCCGCAACATCTCAACAAAGCACTGCCATTCTTGGTGTGTTGGCCCCATGTCCAGAAATGCAAATGATGAGCAATAAATTAACACTGGTGTGAACAAGGGTTCTCCTCCTACCTCCACGTGCCCAAAGGTCTGAACTAACGGAACCACCTCCAGATTGTTAAGCTCAGCCAGCTCCTGAATCTTGTCTATATCTTCTTCACTGTTGGGGGACAAAAACACGAGTCAGAACCAACCTGGACTGTGAAACCACCAGAACCAGTGACTTGTACAGGAACGTAAAAGGAGCCCCACTGGACCAGACCAACAGTCCAACTAGCCCAAGTTCCTGTATCTCACAGTGACCCACCTGATGCCTTGGAGAGCACACAAAACCACAGAAGACTTGTATCCCATTGCCCTCCTTTGTGCTGAGCATTCAGAGAGAGATGTGCCCCATAATTGATGTTAACTAGCTCTGTCCCTCAATGGTTGCACGTCTTGCCCCCTCTGCATATCCATATTTCTGCTGTCCAGTCTGCCCTTTCTCACCTGTATGCATATGGAGACTTGAGGATTTCAAGTTCTCCAGTAAAGGGAAACATGTCCTCGTACTCAATCAGGATCCCGTTGGCACCCAGCTTGGAGAAGAGGGGAAAGACCTGCAGAGAAGGACATCATGTGAAGACCAGGAGCTTGGGGGTTGGGGTCTTGGCCCATGTGGGGAGCAAGATGGCATCAGAAAAAGGCTTAAACACTTTGGGGCCATGATTCTTCCAGACAGTGTCCATTCAAGGGTGACACACTGCCAGGGAAGGGTGGGGGTCGAGGTACAATAAGAGGGCAGAGTATGGCTGGGGAACCTTGTTAGTATGGCTTGTTAGTACCTTGTTAGAACCTTGTTAGTACCTTGTTAGTATGGCTAACAAGGTACAATAAGAGGGCAGAGTATGGCTGGGGAATACTCAGAATGGCGGATCCCCCAACACATGCCGACAAAATCGTGGGCATAGGATGGGGAAAGGAACACCTAGAAAAGCCCTGACATATCAAGTCAAGGGCCTATCTAGACCAGCTTCCTGGATCTCACAGTGGCCCACAAAAGCCTAAGGAGCACTCAAGACAACAACTCAAGACAACAAGAGACCTATGCTCTAGAAATCTTCTCTATTCCGTTCCCAAAGGCCAGGCAACATCACCACATCTTGTGGTAAGGAGTTCCACAGATTAATTACATAATGGGTTAAGAAATATTTTAAGAAAAATTTTTTTTAGGAAAAAAAACCCTTTGGAGATGAGCTCGCCTGTCCATCAAATAGCAGCAAAAGAAGTTGGCAAGACTTTTTGCATGAAATGAAAATCTCTTACTTGCTCCAGGTAGGAAACTTTAGGAGGTGCCCCTTTGAGGTCCAGGTGAACCAGCCGCATCTGCATGGTGCTGAAATCCCGAAGCGAACCTTTCCTCATCTCGGACTTGGCAGCCAAGGCATTGGTGTCCTGGTGCTCCGAAGACCGGGCCCGGGGCTTGGGCAACTGTTTGGGATCTCCTGACTTCCCCCAAAAACTGTTCTCTCGACTGGGGTCCTTCTGCTGGTCCAGTGAGAAACTGCATGTGTGGGACAGAATAAGGAGGACTGAGTGGGACATGGTGGGAAGCAGTAGCCACAGGTACGAGCTGCAACATAGGCATGTCAGGAGGGTATGTCCATTGGTCCAGATGACCTGTCTTTCACAATTGGTCCAGAGGGGATCAACATATAGGGCATTCCCTGACCTCAGCACCCTCTTTCTGCCAACCCACTGCCCATAGGAACCCACAAGCAAGGAACAACAGCTCCTCAATCATTGCCCTAAGAAATGTAACCATTGAGGCTCAGATCAGCCATTCATCATATAACTATTATGCCACACAAATAGGAGTCAACAGGCATATCTATGGCTGGCCAAAAAATGGTGCAGTGCATGAGGGATCCGACTCACTCGACGTCCAACCGTCCCTCTCCAGCCGCAATGATCTGCTTCTCGCTTGCTTGAGCAAGAAGCAGATCATTCCTCTCCTTACAGTACTACTGTGTGCTGTGGGGAGCAGTGCATGAAGAACATGATAAGGGTTGTGAAACCCAATGGTGCAGAGTTTCTGGTTCAATTGACAAGGATAGCCTAAGTGCTGCCCACCTCAACCACAGCACTTACCTGTCCCGGAAGAAATATTTGATGCCAGCCAGTGTCACCGTCAGGAGCACCAGACAGCGCAGCAGATTCAACTTCTGGTTACGGTGCAGCGCCATTTCTGCCAGAGGGAAAGAAAATTGTCTATCACGGTCCATCATAACAGTGTGGTTCCCAGTGGTGGGCTTCAGAGAGTTCTCACAGGTTCTATAGAACCCTTTGCTACTGAGCACTTGGTTCTGAGAATCGGTTACTAATGGGACATAGAACCTGTTGTTCGATGGATATAGAACCCATTCTTAATTTAGGTTATTAGGACATAGAACCTGTTGTTAATTTATTTGAATCCCACCACTGGGTTCAACCCCAGGCTTGGGTTTCATTTCGAGACCATCAGCATTGGAGGATATCCATATTGGAGGTTTGTTGTTGACATTTTGTTAAAAACACATAAAAACCACATTTTGGTGTTCCAAAAATTAAAACAGAGGGTAGAGTAGAACCAAGGTAGTGTCAAACAGTTAGAAATAATACTGTGTCTGTCGCTATATCACCTACCTGGGAAATTTTTTAAGCAATTAAAATTTATCATTATAGTTTATTAAAATGCACCCTTGGAATAAAAGTATGACAATTTTTATTTTAATCAAGACGTTTTTGAAGAATAACGATACTATTTATGAACTTATTGAATAAAGAATATATGGTTGGTCTTTGACATCTGTGGATTCGGAAGATTTGATGATGCTCAACCCCACACCTGAAGGCCTCAAAGATCTATCAGATACAAATGTAAGGATCTTCTAGTCACTTCCAGGTGATGTTCTAAGGCACATGGAGACCACATGGGACCTCTTGACCACTTGACTTCTTGACCTCTACCCCTTGCAGGACACAGTGCATGCTCCCTTGGCATGGCTGCATTGGGGCTGAAATCCTTGGGTAGGATCCTAAGACTATGAGCTTGCCTTCTGCCACATGTTGCCATGTCCCTCTATGCCCTCTTTCCCAAAGTTATGGGAAAACTTACGGGAAACTCTTTGGCACCTGAATTTTATGAAAATTTATGAAGATATACAAAATAAGTTAATTGTTCTAAGATTATTCTATTTAATTTTTTAAAGATAATTTAGAGCACAATCCTAACTATGTCTACTCAGAAGTAAGCTCCGTTGTGTTCAATAGGTCTTACTCTCAGGAAAGCGTCTTTAGGATTGCTGTAATCTTGCTGCAATCCTAAAGACACTTTCCTGGAAGGACGACCCATTGCTTCAATCTTGCTGCAATCCTAAAGACACTTCCTGGGAGTAAGACACATTGAACACAACGGGGCTTACTTCTGAGTAGACATGGTTAGGATTGTGCTGTTAGTAAAATATTTGGGGATAATTGGGAATCCTGCCTGGACTTTCTGTGGGTCTGCAGGAAGATGAATCAATGATATGAGTTAAGAACTTAAAGGATTGAAAATTGATAACAATTTTTTTCTTGAAGTTTCCTTCTTATTTACCTACGTTGTTTTGTTTTAGGTTATTAGATTGTTTTAGGATATTAGATGGTTTCAGATGAGCTATTTAAGATATTATAGGACTTTGCGGAAGACTAACAAAATGTAAAGTGAACGCTCCATGTTTGCAACACAAGTTATAAATTTTCTTAAAAATAATTTTAACCCTGTTTTCTTTCTTTTTGTATTTTTTTCCTTCTTTCCTTTATAATTCCCTTAAATAAATAAATAAATAAATAAATAAATAAATAAATAAATAAATAAATAAATAAATGGAAAACTTTTACTTTGCACCAGAGGGAGGTTCTCATTTGCAATGTAAAGGCATGCAGACATGGTTTCCCCGTATTTTGCAGGGATATATCATACATCCCTGGGGCTCCCTCT
The DNA here is from genome assembly GCA_030015325.1 of Cryptoblepharus egeriae. Taxonomy (NCBI): domain Eukaryota; kingdom Metazoa; phylum Chordata; class Lepidosauria; order Squamata; family Scincidae; genus Cryptoblepharus; species Cryptoblepharus egeriae. The sequence goes on from JAREYC010000012.1 coordinate 10,644,361, forward strand.
CTGGCAGATATGAGGGGACCCTGTATGGACTGTATGGTATCCGCACCACCACCACCCCCCAGCTGTTACCTTCCAATTTCTTCATTGCAAAGCATGTATGTTTCTTGCTTTAAGAGGAGCATTGCAGGCAGGCAGCCTGAACCGTACAGGGAGGACACGGAGAGGACAAACACTTCCTGCTTCCAGTTAATACTCTGGCTGGCCCCCTAGCATTTCGGCTGCCTGCCAACTTTTCCAGAGTCCTCTTTTTTCCGGGACATGTCCTCTTTTTCAGCCTTGTGTCCTAGGAAAAAATCTTTATTGTCCACCTTTTCCTTGTGAGCCTTTTCCATGGAGCCTTCTTGTAATTACGGCAATAAATTATATGTAACTAGCAAAATGTGCTCACACTGCAGGAGTAAAATACCTCCTGTGCACCATCCCCTCAGTGGATATAACACCCCCATGCGCATCGTCCCCCCATGCGCAACAACCGTATGTGCATCTACCCCATGCACATCATCTGCCCATGCGCATCAACCCCCTATGTGCAACCCCCATGAGTGAATCAGTCAGTGAATCAGTCAGTGACTTTTCAGTTTTATATATATATAGATACAGCTGTCCTTGTTATCCACTAGGGTTCCGTTCCAGAACCTCCCACGGATAAAAAAAAATCCGTGGATAAATAAAATAGTGGAAAAATAGGTTTAAAGACCCAAGTATATTGCTCCTCCATTGCACCTAATGAAATAAGGTAATGCCGTAGTATCTGTAGGGGTTTGATTCTGGGGTGGGCTGTGGGTGGCGCAAGTGGTTAAGACATTGTGCCTGTTAACCAGCAGGCCAGGGTTCGAGACCCGGGTCGGCCCCACAAGACAGGGTGAGGCCCTGTCCTTAGCCCAGCTCTGCGACGCCAGCTAGATCCAATTGTATTGGCTCTGCCTTTCCATTGGACTAATTCAGTGGCGTGGAGAGGGGGGATTTGCTGCTTGGGTAACAGCCTCTCCTCCATAACAATCTAATCCAGGCGTACGTGCTTCTCATGCAGCATATGCAGCGCCGAGCACAATACCATAGTCTTTCTAGACTGATGGAGGCCTGCTTTTTTTTATTCTGGGACTGAAGAATGGAATGATTGGTTGCATGACAGCCTCTCTACAACAGTAAGAAAAGCAGTTTTTAAAGCTCTGATTTGCAGTGGCCATTTGTGTTGAGTCAAATCCACAGTATTAAAGTATTAAAGATCTGAGTATTTACAAAATCCACGTTGGATCTGCAGTTTTAAATTGAATAATAACAGGTGCTTTTTATGGGAAAAAAGGTGTCGGTACTCACTATGAAGATGACCAGGATGGGGAACGCATTTTGGGCACATTGCTCTTTGCAGTTTGAGCAGCATGGCCATGGTGCACTGCTCAAAGGCCTCCAGGGTGACCCCGTGGCATGCAGCCTATGTGCAGACAGGTGGGCATTAGCCTCAGTGGTGGTGGTGGCATGGGAAACCCAGTCTTGGGCTTCGAAGGTCACACATCCGACTGCATATCACTATGAACCAGGCCATGAACACATGCGCCTTCTCTCCCCCGCAGTGGAGCCGCCTTCCTGAGTCGGGAACCTGTGGGAGTCCCTTCCTTCACTGAGGCCCGCAGGAGGAAGAGGAGGAAGAACAGCAGAGCCTGGGGATGCAGCCAGTACCAGCCTTCCATGCTCTCACTGGCTGCAGGCTCTGATGGGGGGTGGTGCAGGGTTACTCCATGAAAGGTGTTGTGCACCAAAGGTGTACACCAAAGGTATTGTAATGGTATTTTGTATCATTGTGTACCACCAGAAAAAAACCACTGAGAATAAGTAATTTAGTGTTAACCTCATGAAAGCAATATATGTGAGTTTTTTTAGCTTCCATTCTGTCATGTCCTACATTTTTGGCTGTCCTACATTGTGGGGGGTCTTGTCCTCTTTTTTGGATATAATATAAGGTGATCTTACTTATAATGTATTCTATTTATTTGTTTAAAAACAGTGAACCTCTGTTCACTGTTCAAACCTTTTAACACCAGAATCTACTTTTTCAAAGGACACTCTATCAAGAAAACCCCCTTTAGTTTTACAAGAGTTTTTTTTTAAAAGGTGATCTAAAAAGAAATTGTATTTTTATATAAATAATATTATATTTCTGGCTGTGGGTGGCGCAAGCGGTTAAGACGCTGTGCCTGTTAACCAGCAGGCCAGGGTTCGAGACCCAGGTCGGTCCCACAAGACAGGGTGAGCTGCTGTCCTTAGCCCAGCTCTGCGACACCAGCTGGATCCAATTGTATTGGCTCTGCCTTTCCATTGGACTAATTCAGTGGCATGGAGAGGGGGGATTTGCTGCTTGGGTAACAGCATACCCTCCATAACAATCCAACCCAAGCTTTCGTGCTTCGCATGCAACGTATGCAGCGCCGAGCACGATACCATAGTCTTCCAAGACTGATGGAGGCCTGCTTTATTATATTTCTATATACTTACATGTAACAGGCTGAAATCTTAAAGACACTTTCCTGGGATTACTTCCCTAGTTCACTGAACACAATTGGGCTCATATTTTATTACATTTTACTTATGAGTAGACATAGGATTGAGCTGAAAGTTGAATTAAGCTGAAAGTGGTCTAACAATATAAATACCCACATCCACTCAAATCTAATGTGGCATCAAATCTAATCCGCACCCAAGTTTTTTTAAAAAAATCTTGAGATTAAATTGTTTACTGGCGAATGTAATGTGCAGCTGCAAAGCAGGTGAAAAATTTAATTTTACTGCATATAACAATGAGATATATGACAACAATGATATGATAATAGGTTTATGATATGATTTTTTTACATAGCCTAATTGCACTAAGTAATGAAACCCGTAAAACTATAGGTTTATGTTACTTTTTTATTACAATATAGTAAACTGTTAATACTGACCTATACTTACAATCGAATACTTACAATACGAATACTTACAATATGAAAATACTGTATTTCACTTGAATCTAATGTGCCATCAGATCTAATGCACACCTCGATTTTGGAGACTAAGGGCAAAATCCAGAGTAAGTATAGGGAGTCCTTGCTCTGGTGTAAGAACAATTTACTCTGGATTCCAATATGAATTTCCCATAGGTTTTCACTAGGAGGTGCAGTAACGACAGGTGCATGTAATGTCTCTTACATGCTCCCGTAGTTACTCTGGATTTGGGGATAAGGCAGCAATCCTAAAATCCTGGGAGTAAGACCCATATAACACAATGGGGCTTACTTTTGAGTGGACATGGTTAGGATTGTACTTTATGGCTACAATCCTAAACACACTTTCCCGGGAGTAAGTATTATTGAACTCAATGGGACTTACTTCTGAGTAGACATGCTTAAATTGCACTGTAAATTCAGCTGAAAAAGTGAGTGTAAGATTCAAGTAAAGAGAGTATAACATCCCTAAAATATATTTTTAAAAGTCAAATATATCAAGCAGGCATTGATCAAACCAACTGGCACGAATACCATACAAGCAGTTTAATCAGTGGTGAGATTCAAATAAATTAACAACAGGTTCTATGTCCTAATAACCTAAATTAACAATAGGTTCTATGTCCCATTAGTAACCGTTCTCAGAACCAGGCACTCATTACCTGTGAGAACTCCCTGAAACCCATCACTGAGTTTAATGCACTATGAAATAAAACCATGCCTGGCCTTACTTGTATTTAGAGTTTAAGTCACAGAAGATAATATTGCCTTGATGCTGGTGCTTAGCCAGACACCTATGGCAACCAGTGGAACAGTGATCATATGTGGTCATGATGCTACCATAGTATCCATGGATCCAGCAACCCAACACCCATTGTGAACTGCCCCCTTAGTCACCGCATCCTCTTAGGCTGGATCTATTGCACCAGAACAGAAAATATACAGCATCAGTTATTTCAGACCCGACTGTTCTGCTGGTGCCAACTACATTGCCCGATGCTCTTCTGCAGTTTTGTTTACAGGTCTTGCACAGACTAGCTGGGGAAATATTTTATTTTATTTTAAAAATTTGTATCCCGCCTTTCTCAGGCTGTCTAGCCCAACTCAAGGCGGCAGAAACATAAAACACAATTAAAAACATAAATAATTAAATACAGTAAAAACAGTTAAAACATATAGGCTAAAAGATACTGTAAAAACAATATAAACCAAAGCCCCCCCAACCTCTGCCCTGTTAAAAAGCCCCTTTGAAATAAAAGGTTTTTAGGCTCCGCCTGAAGCTCTGCAATGAGGGAGCTTTCCTTAATTCTATGGGGAGGGAGTTCCAAAGCTGGGGTGCCACCACCGAGAAGGCCCTATCTCTGGCCGCCACACCTCTCACATCTCTAAGTGGCTGCACAGTCAATAGGGCCCCCTCAGATGACCTTAGGTGATGGGTCGGATTGTACAGAAGGAGGCGGTCCCTCAGATACCCTGGACCAGTGGTGGGCACCAGCAGGTTCGCACCTACTCTATAGAACCGGTTGTTAACAAGAGATAGGACATAGAAAGTTTAAAAAGAGCCATTTAAAAGTGGCTGCCAGATGGACAGAGAACCGGTTCTTAATTTCTTTGAAGCCCATCACTGCCCTGGACCCAAGCCGTTTAGGGCTTTAAAGGTCAGGACCAACACTTTGAATTCAGCCCAGAAATGAATGGGCAGCCAGTGTAGTCGCTGAAGCAGTGGCCCGACAGAGTCGAACCGACAAGCTCCAGCAACCACACGGGCTGCCACATTCTGGACTAGTTGAAGTTTCCGGACCGTCTTCAGAGGCAGCCCCACGTAGAGCACGTTACAATAGTCTAGTCTCGATGTCACAAGGGCATGGGTTACCGTGGCCAGATCTGAACAACTCAGGTATGGTTGCAGCTGGCGGATCAGACGAAGCTGAGCAAAGGCTCCCCTGGCCACAGCCGCCACCTGGGACTCCAGGAGCAGCTGCGAATCCAGGAGAACCCCCAAGCTGCAGACCTGCTCCTTCAGAGGGAGTGCAACCCCATCCAGAACAGGATGATATCCCAATACCCGAGTCGAGGCCTTCCGGACCAGGAGAACCTCTGTCTTATCAGGACTTAATCTCAGCTTGTTCACCCTCATCCAGTCCCCCACTGCCTCCAGACAACGATTCAGGACTTCAACTGCCTCCTTGGACTCAGGAGGAAAGGAGAGATAGAGCTGGGTGTCATCAGCGTACTGATGAAACCTCACTCCAAACCTCCGGATGACCTCTCCCAGCGGCTTCATGTAGATGTTAAATAGCATGGGGGATAGAATGGAACCTTGTGGCACCCCGCACCGAAGAGGCCAGGGCGCCGAACAAACATCCCCCAGCACCACCTTCTGGGATCTGTCAGCCAGGAAGGAGCGGAACCACTGCAAAACAGTGCCCCCAATCCCCAGCCCGGCCAACCGACCCAGGAGGACACCATGGTCGATGGTGTTGAAGGCCGCTGAGGCTGAAGGCCGCAGGACCAACAGGGATGCACTCCCCCTGTCCATTCCCCAGCGTAGGTCATCCACCAAGGCGACCAAGGCAGTCTCTGTCCCAAATCCCGGCCTGAAGCCAGATTGGAAGGGATCCAGATAATCAGCTTCATCCAGGACCCTCTGAAGCTGGGACGCCACCACCCGCTCGACCACTTTGCCCAGAAATGGGATGTTTGAGACTGGCCGATAGTTGTTTAGGTTTTTAGGATCCAGGGAGGGTTTCTTCAGAAGGGGGTGAACCACCGCCTGCTTTAATGCAGAAGGCAACACTCCCTCCCTTAGAGAGTGTTCACCACCCTCCCTGTCCATTCGGCCAGTCCATCCCGGGCCAGTCTGATAAGCCAAGCTGGGCAAGGGTCCAGCGTGCATGCAGATGGTCTCACACTACAGAGAATCCTGTCCACATCCTCAGGTTCTACAAGCTGAAAAGAATCTCCCAAAATGGACAAGACAGGTGTCCTAGGGACATCGTTGGATGTTGTTAAAGTGGCGTCCAAGTCATGCCGGATCTGATCGACCTTGTCCGCAAAGTGTTGGGTGAACTCGCCACAGCGAGCCTCCGTGTACTCTACCACGTCAGTACGAGGGTGGGGGGCAGATGGAGTAGGCCCTGGACCACATGGAAGAGCTCTGCTGGGCGGTTCTCTGTGGATGCGATGGTGGTAGCGAAATACACCTTTTTAGCCGCCACCACCGCTGCAGAGTAGGCTTGCCAGTGAGCCCTAGCCTCTGCCCAATCAGAAACGACACGAGTCTTTTGCCACCGTCACTCTAAACGTCGACCTTGCTGTTTCAAAGTCCGCAGCTCCTCAGAAAACCAAGGAGCTGTGTTTGATCTACGGCAGGGCCGAGGTCGCTCAGGAGCGATCTCATCCAGGGCCCTGGTCATCTCCGTGTTCCAGAGATTGACTAAGGAGCCGGGTGAGTCACCAGCTCTGGCAGCAGGAAAATCCCCCAGAGCCCTCAGGAAACCATCAGGATCCATCAGTCTCCGAGGGCGGACCATGGAATGTGGTCCCCCACCTGTGCAGAGGCTACCGGCTGCAATAAGCCTAAATCCCACCAGGTAGTGATCTGTCCATGGCAATGGGGTGATGGAGATGTCCTTCACATCCAGATCACCATCAACCTGCCCAGCAGTGAACACAAGGTCCAGTGTGTTCACAAATGTTGACTTGTGTACTTCACAAATGTTGACTTGTGCCCTTCCTACGCAGGCTCACCAGAGAGTGCGTCCACCTCAACTCAGTGGGATGTGCGCATTAAATTTTCATAGTGCTCCACTTTTAAGAATCAACTTACAAAAAAGAGAAAAAAGATACCTAAAAACGGAGAGATCATTAAGTGCGATATGCATAGCGTTGACATGATGCAAATCAAGATCCGAAATAGCTTGCACTAAATTCTGCAATAGTGTCAGGCTTACAGTATTTGTAACCTCTAACCGTGTCTCTCCTGCTTCCAGCACCACAGCACAACTATACACAACTCCCCCATAGACTGGAGCCCTAGTGGCTCTCCAGACCTCACTGTCTTTGATCCCCAGTGGCTCTCATGCGCATCGGTCCATAGCTGACAGGTTGTGTTCAATGACCCATTTAAGTGAGTCTACTTTTTGAATGCAAAGAGAAACCTGGAAAGAAGGAGGGTTGATGCCCCAATCATAAACACCAAAACCTTTCCCTGATGATCCTCTCTTTCAACACCTTTCAATTACATCCAAAACGCATTCATTCAATGCATGTTTCGTTCTTTCAACCTCTATCTGCTGTCCTAAAGGCCAAAATTGCACTCCCAATATTGTAGCTCCTAGTCTAATTCCATTCCCAAAGGAGTTAATGGGAATCCATTTACAGAAATCTTTGTGTAGCAAAAGGAATTTGCTAGATAACAGGAGCATTTGCAATTTAGTAGCTAAAAAAGCATTGGAAGCAACATTTATAAACTAAAAAAGTTTGAGGTTCCACTTTTCACTTTTGGATGGTGCTCCAATCCCTAACCCATCCAATAAGTGAAGGATGCCTGTATTTGGTGAAAAATAAGTCAGGGATCTTGCAACTCCCACCAGCTACATACTCTTCTTAAGAGCGTACATGGAGACGTCAGAACCACAACATGGTGGCCCTCCCAACCCCTGAGAAACCAGTACTTGAGAAGGTCCCACTGTCTCCCCCAGAAACTTGTGGGATTGTGACACCTACAACAACATGGAACAGCCATGGTTTTGGTCCACAGGTAGGCAGCTGGACTTACCTGGTCAGTCCTGGTCAGTCAGGTGGAAGAAGGGTGAAAGCAGAGCTGACTCCACGGCAGGACTGGAAGGCCCAAGTGTGGGGTGATGCTGCACTTCATCGGAGCATCACTGCCCTGCCTGAGAGCAAAAGAGAGTCAGGGAGATCCTAGGTATGTGGGGACGAGGAGAAAGATCATGCATCACCAAGAGGTGTCTTTTTTCCAGGTGCCCCAAAAGGAAGAGTGCCAGTTGTTCATTTCAAGTGGTTCTTGGCTCTTCTTCTGCCCAGAATTTCGGGCAGAGGTACCCCAAGATGTCCCATAGCAAGAGGCAACACACCAAGGTTCCTTCTCTCTATCTTTACTTGGGAATGTGCCAAAGAGGCTCATATTCAGTTCTCCATTATCCTGTCTTGCTGCTCTAGAACCCAACCCTAACCCAACCCATTTATTCTTGACCTGAACTAAGCATTTGCTCTGTCCTGCTTAGACCAATGGCCAGCCTAGTCCGGACATCTCTCTCCATCTCTGGCCAATGCTAGAGGTAGGGTTGCCATAAGTCCTGAAAAAGAGGGACAATCACAATTCTGGGGCACTGGCAAATGGGATAGAGGGTCCTGGTTTGTGGACAAAAATTATGGCAGCCCTAGCTAGAGGGGTTTTTGGAGGGTGCACATGAGTGGCTCCAAGAATAACAGCACTAGTTAATGTTAAAATAACCTAGTATGAAACTGATGGCCATATAACAACAATGACTCTGGTCAACGGGGACCCATCTAAACCAGACTGCACCACCCACACCACTATATTGACGCCACTGGCGAGGAGTTCCACAGATTAATGACATTCTGAGCAACCATTGCTCCATGAACCAAAACCTTCTAGAAGCTGGTAACTAATAATGACCGATATCAGCATCAAACAGCAACAACTATTAGGATTCCCATTTCTCTGTTTGGGAACTTCTCTGGGTACAAAGCTCCCTGTTGCCCACCCTGCCCTCCCTGATAAAGGGAGATTGCGTGCCCAGCTCAATCTTCCCAATAGTGTTATTGCCCAGCAGCAACCAGGAATGTCCCACAGCTGTTCAGAGAGAATAAATCTGCAGAAAAGAGCTGTGGGTGCCCTGCCAAATGGATCTTCCCCTCCCCATGTTCAAGGACGGATTACAGGACCTATGGATTACAGAAGGGTTACGCTGGCCAGTTTTTTCATCTGTGGTCTATGACATTGGGATTCCCTTGAGTAAGGATCACCGAGACTAGGCCTGTGGAAAGGGGAGGGAATACAACGCCATGGAGGAGGTATGGGGTCTGGTGCCAAGGAATCATTGAGGCAGGGCCTCCTAATGGGGTCTGCTAAATGCTGGCCCCCAGTTCTCCTCCTATGCTACAGGATAGCAGCCTGGAGCAAACTCTTGAATCCTTCCTGCTTATATACGCATTTACTCGAATCTAATGCGCACCCTATACTTAGAATTGAAAAACCACATTTACTTCAATCAAATTAACCATCATATCTAATGTGCACCCTGATGCTGGAGACTAAATTCAGCTGAAAAAAGTGAGTGTTAGATTTGAGTAAATTCAGTTTTTCTGATTGATTTCTAAGCTCAGCTGACAAATTGGGTTCGATTCTAAATCTATTTAATGCCCTTTGTTATCCCCCAGTGTTCTGTTATCTTCTGTGGATTAAAAAAATCAATGGATTAAAAAACAGTAGACAAAGGCTGCAATCCTAACTCCTGCGCCACTTCTGCAGGAGCACACAGACATGCGCTTGCATCCCTGCATCACCACAGAATGGGACGACCAATGAGTTGTGCCAGCTTAGGTTAGGATTGCACCTTTACAGACCCACTTCCAGATTTTTTGCTCCTCCGTTGCTTCTCTACAACAGTAGAAAAAACAGTTTTTTAAACTGTTATTTACAGTGGCCTTTTGTGTTGAGTCATGTATAAAAAAATCAGTATATAATAAGGTTGGACCTGTATATTTAGCAAATAAAGAAAATTGGTATTATAAGCCATGATGCTCTCTGGGTTACATAGGAACAATCCTTGCCTCTCTCTCAGCACAACCTTTCCTGACATAGTTAAGGGGTAGCAGTTGTACCAGGTAGCAAGCTAAAGCTGAGCTTATTTAAAAGCCAGATATACCTATAAGAAATAGTTCTAAATGTAACAATAAGTAATGTAATATTATATTATACTACTAGCAAAAAGCGTACCTGCATTGCGGGAGTAAAATTCCCCCGTACGCCATCCTCCCCATGGCACAACAACCCCCCCCATGGCGCAACAACCCCCCCATGTGCATCATCTCCTCCATGCGCAACAACCCCCATGTGTAACAACCCCCATGTGTAACAACCCCCATGCGCCTAAGTCCCCTATGCGCAACAACCCCTCCATGCACATCTCCCAAAATCAACCCAGCAGGGATTGCGGTTGATGTTAGTGTAGTTTTGGCAGGGTGTTCATGAGTGAGTGAGTGAGTCAGTCAGTCAGTCAGTGACTTTTCTCTTTGATATATATATAGATAAATAAATGTAAATGTAATACTATTCTATATACTATATACTATACACACACACTTTATACTATATACTATAAATGTAATAAAAATAAATTAAAATAAGATCAAAATGGGGGAGTGAAAACCATGCAAAGCAGCAGGCATAGTCTGGTGATTGAATGCAGGGCTGCCAAAAAATTCTAAGCAGGGAAAGACCTGGACGAATCTTGGATGGGAGACTGCAAGCTGATCAAGCTGTCATGCTGTTATCAGAGACAGAAGCTGATGTCATCCCAGGCACTTATCCTGCCCTGCATAGTAGCCATGGCAGATCTGGCAGCCCTAAAGCATTGCAATCTCTTGAGGCATCTTGCAGCAGACATAATTGCAATTCTGCCTTTAAATATAGAGGAATATATCTCTGAGGAATGTGTGGTTCTTTTGCAAAGCTGGCAGCGCCAACCTGGGGCTCAGCAGGAAAACGCTTCTTCCTTTGCTCTGCTTGAGTCGTGCCCACTGGGCGTGGATCCTTTCTGCAAACCCTGCCCTTGTTTGTGCTCTGCATAGTCAGCCTTCCAGCCTTGCTTCTTTTTTTCTGTCCTCAGAGCCGTACCTGCCCATCAGGTAGATAACCCAACATGGCAATCAGAGGCATGAATTCATCAACATGTTTGGGGTTGAGGCTCTTACCCCAAACATTCGCAGAGCCCGGCTTTCTCCGAAACTCCGTTTTGGAGCTTGCTGTATAATTTTGCACGATGCTGTCACTGCTGATTATTCCCTGGCCTGCTGCTCTAAGTCAAAGGGATCAATGCTTTTTGAAAACATTATAAACGGATTACGTCCAGAAGCACAAAACAAGCAGCAGGAATCCTAGGCAGAGATGCCAAAGTCTGCCAGGAGGAGCGGTTTATTCAAGGTTTATTATAACATCCTCGGAAATAGAAGAGCAAGGCCAGGAAGAGCTCTGATCAGATTTGCAGGACTGCACTAGCCGGTCACTGCCCTGCCTAGCCCCATTTCTTCTTAAAAGAGGAATATATAAAACCTCCAGGTATATAAGTGGGCAAACCTGTGGCTAAGAGGCCCCATTACAGATAAATGTGTAAATGGTCCCTCGGTACTCATTGTGATCAGTTCCCAGATCCCCCATAGGAACCAGTTGGTACCAATTGGTACCCATTGATAATCAATGGTACCAATTGGTATCTGTGGATAATCATCCCAGCAGGGAGGGTTTCAAGCACCCTCTGGACACAATTGGAAGACCACATTCACAAAGTCCTTAAGGAATCCAGATATGGGGTAACTATCTGCATATAGAGCGCAATCCAGAGTAACTACGGGGAGTTCTTGTTCTGGTGTAAGAACAGTTTACTCTGGATTGCAATATGAATTTCCCATAGGTTTTCACTAGGTGGTGCAGTAACTACGGGTGCACGTAATGTCTCTTATGTGCTCCCATAGTTACTCTGGATTGTAGGGTTAGCCAAATTTGCAGGTGCCAAACCTATGGATAAGAAGAACCCACTCGCTGCACCATGAGCTGGGGTTGTACGACAGGAATGATTCTGTCTCAGAAATAGATCTTCCAGAAATCAGACCCAAAACCAGTATTTTTGCAGAGTCACTCCCTGGCTCAGAGCACTAAAACCCTCACAGTTTGCATCATCTTGCTCAGGGATGCCAACCCTGGCTGGCAATCAATAAAGCAAAATGTCCTCACAGCACATCCAAAGAAGCCGTTTTGTCCTGCAAATGTTTTTGGCGTCCTCAATTCTAAATATTATTGTAAAAGTCCCTAGATGTACATGTTGATGGAGGCCGTTCCAGAAGCCACACATCAAGGCTGGGAATCTCTGACATGTTAAGCTGAATGGAATGGCCCAAGAAGGGCTTGAAATACCACTAACAGCAATGGTTTCACACTGGTTTCATTGACATCTGGTATTATCATATTTACTCAAATCTAATGCACCACTGAATCTAATGCGCACTCTATATTTATTCAAAATACTACATTCCCTCTAATCTCATAGAATCTAACGCACACCCTGATTTTGGAGACTAAGGCTGCAATCCCAACTACACTTTCCTGGGAGTAAGATCCATTGAAAACAATGGGGCTTACTTTTGAGTAGGCATGGTTAGGATTGTGCTGCAAATTTGGCTGGAAAAGGTGAGCGTTAGATTCAAGTAAATACAGTAATTCATGCCAACTAGATGCTGTAGATCCTAGACTCCCCACCAACCTTGGTTTAGATGGACTGCGGGATTGCACCAGCCTGGCCAGGAGGACCGTTGTTAGTGTTCACCCTCAACTGGACCAGATCAATTTGATAAGGCAAGCCTCTTCCCATGGAAGTACATACTATGTATGTACGAGTATGGGTTACTGAACCCATCAATCCACAGCCCTTTGACTGCAGCTTTTCCTCTTCCTCCCCTTCGGAACCACTCCAGGCAGGGAGAGCAAAACAAAGCAATTAGACCCCCGCTGAACAGCAAAGTGAGGATCCCTCCAAGACTGACCCCTCCACCCCCTCTAGCTATGCCACTGCCAGGAAGAAGACACCAAAAGTTTCCCCTGCAATAAGTAGGATCATTCCAGGGATGGCCACAAAAGTGTCCATCAAGTCCCCAAGTCGGGTTCCAGGAAGCCGATGCCTCTTAGTGACTTTGTTCTCAAACCGGTTTAGCATTTTGCCACCAACCTGACCTGGCTGTTCCCCTTTTGTTTCTTAAGGAAAGCACCTGCCTGTTGCCTGGCAAGCTTGTCGCACCTCCTTTGTGCCGACACGTTCGCTTGCATGTGCCAGGGCAATGCTGGCTGCCAACCAACAGGACCCGGGTTGATCTCATGGCATTTGGCTTGTTGTCAAGGGCTCTCAGGTCTGCGTCTTCGGTGCGCTGCGTATATCCTGCTCTAGCTGGCTGGCTGAAAAGAAGCCTCACCTTGTTTGGGGGAGAAATTTCATACCAGCCTCACCTGGCTACCACAACCAATTGGATCGAAAAAGGGATCACAAATTGGAAAGCTTCCTGACTTGTATGTATGTACGAGTAATAATGATAATACCATCATGTTATATATCAATGAAAAAATTTAATACAGAATGCAGTGAAAGTTCCTTTCAGATATACAGTTACTTTCAGATATTTGACAGAATACAGAATATCTGTATTCTATCAAAGGTTATGTCCAGTTAACCAGAAAATGAAAATGCCAACCGCTTATGGAACAAAAAGTGGATTTTCTAATCTATAAAGTGACCAACGAGACTGACCGAGAACATAAGATCATAAGAAAAACCTCCACTGGATCAGACCACAGGCCCACCTGGGGCACAATCCAGAGTAACTATGAGGAATCCTTGCTCTGGTGTAGGAACAATTTACTCTGGATTACAATATTACCCTACAATCCAGAGTAACTACGGGAGCACGTAAGATACTTTATGTGCACACGCAGTTACTGCACCACCTAGTGAAAACCTATGGGAAATTCATATTGCAATCCAGAGCAAATTGTTTTTTCACTGGAGCAAGGACTCCCCGTAGTTACTCAGGATTGCACCCTTAATTTACCATAGGTTTTCACTAGGTGGTTCTGTAACTATGGGTGCACGTAATGTCTCTTACGTGCACCCATTGCACGTGGATTGTAGGGCTAGTCCAGCTTCCTGTATCACACAGCAGCCCATCAGATGCTTCAGGGATCACATGGGATCCAGGTGCCCTCCCCTGCATCTGGCATTTTGAGGTTGTCCACCTCTACAAACATCCCTCAGATGCACCCATATTGACTTAAATCTAATGCGCCATTGAATCTAATGTGTACCCCAATTTTAAAAGGCTTGAAATCAATGGAAGCACCCTGATCTCTATTAAATGCAGTGCCCCATAGGTTGCCCTGCTAGGGATGGTGCGCATCCCCATTAAAAGGCCAATGATGTGGCCATAGGCACATGGAATGCTGTCACCTTCCTACCCCAAGTGGTACTGACGTGCTTTTGAACTGCTGCGTTGGCTTTGTTTAGGTGAGAGGGAAACCTCCAGCTTTCCCAGTACAACCAACTTTGTATCATTCCCACTCATCCTCACATATATTTCTCAGTGGAGCACATGTCATCAGGGACATCATTGCTTCCCGGTGTCTCTATGGCACCACCCAGCTAATTAATAATTGCAAAGAACAAGAATGTTCTGCTGGAGTTTGGCACATTTCAGAGACCGGAGGCGATAAAGGAGATGCAACGTCTACAACATCACCTGGGCGCATTGTGTTCCTCTGCAGCGGGAAGGTCAAAGCAAGTGGAGCATAAGATCCATTTCACTGGATCCATCATACCTCTGTTCTGTTGCCAGAAGCCAGGCATCCCAGGCAGGGCACAAAGGAAGAGAATCATCCTCCAGGTAGACTGCCTCTGATTGAGGAGGCTCCACCAAACACCATTGCCATATCATGCTTTGGAGTGTGCTTCATACATTTTAAAATACTTCCTTCTATCAGTATTTAATTGACTGGATCAGGGCTGGATCAGGCCCATCTAGACTGGATCAGGCCCATCTAGACTGGATCAGGGCTGGATCAGGCCCATCTAGACTGGATCAGGGCTGGATCAGGCCCATCTAGTCCAGCTTTTGGACTTCAGAGTGGCCCACTTATGGAGCACCCATGTCAACAAGAGATCTGCATCCTTGCATTTGGCATTCAGAGACAGTCTAGACTCTAGAGTATTTCAGTTAAGTATTTATAATTGTTAAGTATTTTAAGTTAAGTATTTTATAATTGCGGGAAGTGTGGAGGAGGAGAGAAGAGTGGTGGCCTAGGGTTCAAGTGCTGTGGGAGACAAGCTTAGATGGGAAAATGGGTTATAAAAATATAAGAGATGTACAAAAAAATTTTGTACATAAAAGATATGCATAAAATGTCACAGGGAAGGAAGGATGCTTCGGGTCTGGGAAAGACAAATGGAATGGCATAGCTCAAGCTGGAAAGAAAAAGAACAGTCTACAAAGGAAGAACAGTTGACACTGCCTGTAAGCAGGGTGACCAGATGCCAAACCCAAAATTCCTCAACCCCAAGGCCAAAATTCCTACCCACTTAAAAAAATGCCAAAAAATGTATTTTTTATCTATTTTTGTGTTTTCGGTTTTTTTGCCATAACTTTTGATAGGAAGGATATCTCAAAAACAATTTTTGCATTGGATTCTGCTCTTCAATACAAATCCAATGACATATGACATGATGGAGTACTGCGCACCCTCTCATAGTTAAAAAATAAAGCCAAACTGTAGGACACCAGGACAGGAGGCTAAAAATCTGGACAAATCTGGGTTTTTCCAGACATATGGTCACCCTGCTAAGATCCCAGTCCTTGATCCATCTAGCTTAGCATCACCTACACTGGCTGGCAGCGGTGCACAGAGTTGCAGGTACACAGGTTTTCCCAGATCTATCTGGAGGCACCATTAAGGTAAATGGGAACCATATGATTTCCAAGGAAGGGCTCCACCACTACCCTATAGCCTTATCCTCCAAGAATATCTACCATTCATTCAGGAGGGAAAAATCTAGGGGCAGCAAAGAAAGACTGCTCTTGGGTACACTTTCCAGCTCTAGAAAAGCCCACTCCGGGAATTTGGAGTTTTGACAAGTACTGATCAGAACTCACAACGGTGCCTCGTGTCATGCAGCAAGTGAAGAAATATGTTGATCAGCCTCCCATTAGTGACCCCATAGGTCCATTTCATATATTTCAATACGTACTCCTTTTTAGCCCCCGGAGCAACAAAAAGTATGGTTAAAAACAAGATGCACATCTCTTAAGGGCAAGAGATCATAACCACAATATATTTCAGCCAGGAATTGTTATAACGGATCTCTGGGGTCTTCAACAGATGGGTCATATCCTGATCTCAAGTAGGGAGGACAGATGGAAAAAAAGAAGAGCCACAACTCTCCCCTGCTGGGTTCTATTCCATCTTGAGACTGCTAGAGCCCAACCCCAGTCTTGTCTACTCAGAAGTAAGACCCACCCTGTAGTGTGGCTAATTCCCAGTTCAATGTGGACAAGATCACTGACTTGGAGCACAATCCTAACCATGTCCACTTGAATGTAAGTCCCATTTTGTTCAATGGGTCTTACTCCCAGGAAAGTATCTTTAGGATTGCAGCCCTGGATGCAATACTATCCACACTTACCTGGTGGTAAGCAGTGATTGTCAACCATTATGTTGTGGCACACTTGAGGGCCCTGCAGGTTTACCATATGACCAAATTTTTTTCCAGATTTGTCTTCTTTTTTAGTCTTCTGTCTGTGTGTCCTCCAAAAGGGTTTCATTGTCCTACATTTCAACTTCATTTTGGAACTTTGCAATCGTGTGCAGTACCCCATCATGTCATATGTCGTTGGATTCGTATTGAAGAGTAGAATCCAATGCAAAAAATTGGTTTTGAAATATCTCCTTCCTATCAAAAGTTATGGCCAAAAAAACTAAAAAATATGCATTGAGCTTTATGGGAAAATGAAAATGCCCAATATAGCAGCTTTACTCAGGAGTAGGCAAACATGCCATTGTCTGCCAGAAAGACCAGTCTGAGAGGAATCTACGACCTTGTCCACCTTTTGAGGTTTGGGCATCTGGTCACCCTGGTGCCCTGGGACAATTGAGGGATTCGAGCCTTACCAGCAGCATGGTGCGCCTCGCCAATGGTCAATAAACTGACGCCTTGACAATTTCAATTAACTTGTCAATGATCAATAAACTGATGGTGTGCCTTCTCAGTTTAAGTGCCTTGTCTGTGCACCGTGAGATGAACAAGGTTGAAAATCACTGCCCGACACGAAGGGTACCAAACAGACGATGCAGTATTTATAAGAAAAATGTGTTGTCGGAGCATGGAAAAAAATCTATCTCAAACAGCCGCTAATGCAAACCTCGTTTCCAGCCATGCCAGGAACCTTCAAGTCAATCAGAGCAAGGCAGGAACTCCCAGCATGAGTGATACAGAAACCAGGCCTGCATTTTAGTCCATTAAAGTGGCACCTTTGCTGACCAAAGTGCTTTTCGGGAGGCTGTGGGATCCGGTTGTATCAATAAGGAAAAAAAGGACAGGGAGATTTGGACCCTCTTTCAGGAAACAGCCCAGGCTGCCTTCCCAGATTCTGACAGCTCCTTTCTGGTTTGGCTTGAGAATCATCAGAACCAGCCTGGGATGAAAATAACAGCTGCAAAGACAGTCTCTGGAAAAGTAACAGGAACACTTAATTTTGTTTTCCTGTCTTTGTGATCCAGAAGGCTGTTGGACCTGATCCCTTTGCTTGGAGCATCACTGGGGTAAGCAAGGCAAGGTTCTTGCACATCCCCCCCACCTATGCCATTACAGTGCACAACATTCTCTCTTGCACGCATATACAATATCTCTGTTCGAAGGTAAAAACATGATTAAATATGAGAATTACAGGCACAGCCAACGTCCCTCTGCAGGCAGTCATCCCATAAAGGTCAAAGAACCACCCACACCAACAAGGCCAGAATCTGGGTTAATAATTAAGAAAAAATACCAACACCCAGGAAAACCACACAGGCACTTTTTTATCTTGACCTCTCCTGGATAAACCTGGCCTTGAGGTAGTCCAGGCACAGTTAACTTCCTTTCCCAAACAGGTCATCCCTGTTGCCAATGCCCCCTTATTTCACTCTACCCCCTTGAATAAGGGGGGAATAGTTTATTCCCATAGGATGCACCTGACAAAGCTTGGCCCAAGACCCCTTGAATTATTTCATTATTTCATTTTCTCTGTAAACTGCTTTGTGAACTTTTTATTGAAAAGCAATATATAAATATTGTTGATGGATGGATGGATGGTTGGATGGATGACCAACCCCTGGAAGTGATGCCCCAAATGCTCTCTTCTTTACCTGGTGGCATCCTGGCTGCCATCCCACACATGTAGGACACATGTAAATACTATAGATACAAGATTACTCATAGATTAGACAGACAGACAGACAAAAGAAGGGATGGATAGATATATAACAAGCTCCAGCTGATCACAATTTCTTTCAGATTTTTGCTTCTGACCTTCCTCTGCCCACAAGAAGAAGAGGGGACCTTCTCTGCGCCCACCTTTCCCACCCTTTCTTTCCCAACAGAGTCAGGGGCCTGGCTGGCCCAGAGTCTGGGCATTTGACCAAGTCTGGCTGCAGCCATTTTGGAGATGGGCAGCTCTTTGCCGGGGGTGGGGGTGGGGGTAGCATGCCAGTCAATCCAGTCTGAAACTAGTTTCAGCCTGGCAGGAGCTGGCCTTCTGTGCCATTGTCCTTGCCGCCTGGAAAAGGACAACACAAACACAGAACAGACCCCCCCTCCAAGTCAAGCCACATAGGCAAACAGATAAAACTGCTTGAACATGTCCCCCCCCCCCCAAAAAAAAAAGCATGGGCAAGACAAGATCAGACTTCAAATGTCCCTGCGTGTCAAGAGGCAGAGCAGGCCTGGAAGTTCACAAAACTGCCCCCCATGCCCAGCACTTATCCATCACCTGCAGATCCCCACCCAGCCTGGCACCCATCTAGATTAGCAACTTGAGTGTGCTTATCTTCTGTTGGGTGCTGCTGCCCCTTGCCCACTGCTTGCCAGTTATGCCCTCTCCTGTAGCTCCCCCCACCCAGACCAGCCCTTGTGCTCCCCACCCCAATGATGTCCACAGATACCTGCCCTTCCCCAGGTTCCTTTGCCAGCACATTGGCACATGCCTGTTTATCTGGGCATCCAGAGGGCTGCCTGCTCCTGCCACTGCAGCAGCTGGGCATCACCTGCATGCCTCCCATTAGATTGCCTGCATGCATGCCCCCATCTTCCTCCATGCATGCCACATCTTCCTCCACGCATGCCCCCCATCTTGCCTGCATGCATGCCCCCATCTTCCTCCATGCATGCCACATCTTCCTCCACGCATGCCCCCCATCTTGCCTGCATGCATGCACCCCATATTGCCTGCATGCATGCCCCCCACATACATCCAGGATGCCTCCCTTCCTGCTGCAGACCCAGCTGTGCCCACCTGGCACTACCAACCTGCCCCCCATCACTTGCTTGGGGACCTTCAGTGCCCCTCTTGCTGCCCCCCTCCCCACCCAGCCACCTGCTCCCTACCTGGCCGGCCCAGGTGTGCCCAGCAGCGGCTCTCCGGCTCCGGCATCGCCCAGCTCAGCAGCTGCAGGAGCCGGGCAGGAGGGAGGGAAGGCTGGGGAGGAGCTGCTGCCAGCCGCCGCCCCCGCAGAGCAAGCGGTGGCGTAGCTAGAGGGGGCGCAGCAGCACTCTTGGAGGGGGCATGCAAGGGACTCCTTCCCTTTGGAGCCCTTCCAGGAGGAGGGGGAACCAAGTCTCCAAGGGGGGGGGTTCCTTGCACGCCCCTAAGGGTGCTGCTGTGCCCCCTCTAGCTACGCCACCGGCCAACAGCCTACCCCCCAGCAGCCCTGCGTAGAGCCTCTCCATCTCAGTGCACTCTATCTGCCAAGACCAGCTATCCCAGCCGCATTGGGGTGATCTGCTTCCTGACCAACAGACACCCCCTCCCCACATAGACTGCACTCCAGGCATGCTCAGGAGTTGTAATTTGGATTTCCCCTCTCCACCTGTCCAATAATGTGCCAGGAGACTCTCAATACCAGTGTTTCCCAACCTGTGGTCCCCATTCATTCAAATGCATACTTGACCTTTTTTCTACACAAAAGCCTTAGAGCACAATCCTAACCATTGTGTTCAATGGGACTTAGAGGAAAGCATCTTTAGGATTGTAGCCTTAACCTGTGTGTTAGGTTGTCCACCTGTCACATCTCCTGGCCAACATTCCATGTCAATCAAAAGGGTTGAGGAGAGGCAATGGTCAACATTCCATTTACATTTCAACTTCTATCTATCTATCTATCTATCTATCTATCTATCTATCTATCTATCTATTTATCTATCTATCTATCGCTTTTCAACTAAAAAGTTATTTATTTAACAAATTTTTATCCCACCTTTCTCAAGGCAGCTTACAACAGGGTCAATACTAATAATTGAGAATATATAATTGAGAATATAATTGAGAATAATTAATAATTAATAATATAATTGAGAATATATATGCATAAACATACATCAAAATAAATATACATTAAAACATTTCTTTCATAGAATCATAGAGTTGGAAGGGACCCAGTGGAGTCCAACCCCCTGCCTGTAGCAGGAAATCCTTGTCTCTATCTTTCTTTATAAATATTTATTCATAATAAATAAATAATTTTATGTGTACGTAATTTTATGTATTTTTATGCATCTTATGTATTCTCAGTTGTTAATATTGACCCTGTTATAAGCTGCGTTCATTCATTCATTCATTCATTTTCATTCATTCAATGGATTTGTATCCAATTGAGCAGAGGGCATTGAGGAGGTGGCAAAAGGGTAGTTCAGATGCTGGCAAGGGGTTTTATTCCGGATGAATGTTGTTATATTATACCTCCACAAGCAGGATGACTATATGTCAAATGTCCCCCCAAATGTAGGACATTCAAGAAAAATGTAGGACATGACAAATAAAAGTTAAAAACACTAATATACAGTATTTTGCTTTTGTGTGGTTAATTTGAAAAAAAAAAACAATCACTTAAAAATTTAACACTATTACATAAGGGGTGCAATCCTGTCCTTGTCTACTCAGAAGTAAGCCCCATTGTGTTCAATGGGTCTTACTATCAGGAAAGTGTTGTTAGGATTGCAGCAATAATTTATTACATTTATTTTATTTATTACAAGAAAACTACACTCTTTACAAGGAAAAGGAGGACTATGGCTGCAATCCTAAACACATTTTCCTGGGAATAGGCCCCATTGAATACAATACGTCTTACTTGAGTAGACATAAAGTGTGTTTTTTTCCAGGACACAAGGCAAAAATACAGGACATGTCCTGGAAAAGAGGACATATGATCATTCTGTTTGCAAGAGACTGCTGCGGGCTATTACTAGTTTTGAATACAAGCACAATCCTAACCATGGCTACTCAATAGTAAGCCCCATTATGTTCAGTGGGTCTTACTCCCAGGAAAGGGTCTTTAGGATTGCAGCCTATATTAGGCTTGTTACCATGTTACCATGGGATGTGACTGCACTGTGACAGATCGGGACTTCCAACAGGTTACTATCCCTGCAATCCAGAGTAACTACGGGAGCACGTAAGAGACATTACGTGTACCTGTAGTTATTGCACTACCTAGTGAAAACCTATGGGAAATTCATATTGCAATCCAGAGCAAATTGTTCTTACAGCGGAGCAAAGACTCCACGTAGTTACTCTGGATTGCGCCCTAAGTATCTGTTAACAATGGTAGTCAATGGGACTTCTTCCTGGGTAAGTGTGGATAGATTGGGATACAGTATTTGGGAATTTAAAAAACAAAAACAAAAAACAGACCAGTAACTTAGATCAGAAACTGCTTTGATGGCGTAGGAGGAATTTTCTTCATTTTAAATAAAATTTTATAATTATTGCAAATTTTTATTTTACTGTATTTGATCTGATGTTGTTGTATGGGGGTGTTAAATTTTTCTGACTGATGATGGCTGCAATCCTAATCTCACTTTCCTGGGAGTAAGTACTATTGAACACAATGGGGATTTACTTTTGAATAGACATGTTTAGGATTGCACCAGATGTCACATCCAGCCAAGACATTACTTCTGGTGGGTCTCAACTGATTGCTACTCTAAAATGTGTGTCCCATTGCTAAAAGGTTTGAGAACCCCTGCCCTAAACTTTTGGTTGTTCTTATCATAATTGTTTTTCAACTCAACAAATGGGGAAAAAATTAAACTCTGAAATTTTTTGGAGACAGGTGGGAACTCCATTCATTCATTCATTCATTCATTCATTCATTCATTCATTCATTCATTCATTCATTCATTTGATTACTTGATTATATCCTGCTTTTCTTCCTAAAAGGACAGTCAAGGTAGCTGCAGTTCTCATCCACTCTCAGGCTGAAGTTCTACATGTATTATATAGTCTATGCTGGGAGTAAGCCCCATTGGACAATATGGGCTTGCTGTTGAGTAGACATGCCTAGGAGTGTGCTGTCCGAAAAACTGGTGCATCCAGTATGGTTTGTTTTATTGGTCTAAATGTACCCAAGGACGGCCTTGCAGGGCTTGGAGGAGGGGAAGGGATCCTTTAATATCTCCGATCATAAGGGGATTTGTTTTTTAAAAAGGGGCATCTAGCAGGCCACCTGTTCTGGGCAGGCAGGCAGGTGGGGAAGCGCTGGAGCATAGCTAGAGGGGTGAAAAGCACTCAAAACACCGTACTAACCTACTTTCCAGTAGTGGCCCAGCTGAACCAGTGGGGCATGTGACGTGATGGGGCCGTCAGGGAGGCCACCTCAAGGCAGAATTGGAGGCAGTGTTGGCTTCCTTACCTTGGAGTTGCATTGCCCATACCTCAAAGCCGGAAAATTGGTCAGGATTCTGGGCTACATTTTGCAGGGTGCCTAACTATGGCGTGCAAGCAAACCCTCCTTTTCTGAGTCACTCTGGGCTCCCACTATGCCTCCATTATCCACAGCCTGGACTGGATAAGTGAGGCTCTCTGCAAAATTTGCATGTTGTACCCCTTGCACGTTTTAACCCCACTGCACGTTGCTGTGCATGGCACTATTATTGTAGGTTCCGGTTAGCTTTCTGAGAGAGTGATTCATGATCTTTCTGTCTCCTGTCTCTCTGCATGCCCTTTTTGTTTTCTATTTATTGTTGTTTATATTGTGGTGTTGTGTTTTTTTCATTTATACTGTACTAGCAAAAAGCGTACCCGCATTGCGGGAGTAACATTTCCCCATACAACATCTCCCCACAGCGCAACTTCCCCCATGCGCAGCTTCCCCCCATGCGCAACTTCCCCCCATGTGCCTGAACTCCTCATATGCAACATCACCCATATGCATCAGTACCCCATGCGCAACTTCCGCCATGCACAACTTTCCCCCCTGTGCAACTTTCCCCCCTGTGCAACTTTTCCCCATGCGCAACTTTTCCCCATGCACAACTTCCCCCCATGCGCATCAACCCCCCATGCGCATCAACCCCCATGCGCAACTTCCCCATGCGTCATCAACCCCCATGCGCATCATCCTCCCATGTGCAACTTTCCCCATGCGCATCATCCCCCATGCGCAACTTCACCCCATGTGCATCATCCCCCATGCGCAACTTTCCCCCATGCGCATCATCCTCCCATGCACAACTTTTTCCATGTGCAACTTTTCCCATGCACGTCATCCCCCATGCCAACTTCCCCTCATGCGCGTCATCCCCCCATGCGCAACTCCCCCAAGCGCAACTTTCCCCATGTGCAACTTTCCCCATGCGCATCATTCCCCCATGTGCAACTTCCTCCCATGAGCAGCATTCTTGCCGATGCAACCTCTTCCTCCTAACAACACCCCCCCAGTGCACCAGGCACTGAGCACCAAACTGGCTGGATGTTGTTCAGTCTCCCATGTTAAGTGTAGGACAGAAACATGTTGCCCCCTTTTCAGCCCCTGAAGGGTTAAATGTCTCCAGATGGTTCTTGGGGGTGTTCAGGTGACAGAAGGAACTCCCAGAATTCCATGCTTCAGGCCCAGCAGTTGGGGCGGAATGTTGCTGAGTCAGCAATTCTCAATGCAAAGTATAGGCAGGAAAACGCGTTGCGCCCCTTTTCACCCCCTTCCAGTTGGAATTTCCAAAAACCGGTTCTTAGTGCACCCCTCCGTCACGGAAGGAACACCCACCCCAAATTTCACGCTTCTAGGGCCGGCAGTTTTGGCAGGGAGGTGATGAGTCAGTCACTGAGTGAGTGAGTCAGTGAGTGACTTTTCTCTTTTATATATATAGATTTACCATATATTTTTTATTTTTGTTAAGATCTAGAATTTATGCTGCCTTGGGGAGCAATTCTGGCAGAGGAAAGGTGGGGAATGAATGAATGAACACAATGTCTTCTGCAAGACAGGAGCTCTGAACTCAAAGGTTCACTGAAAATGTGGTAAGAGGTGCACAGGGCTGCAGAGCTGGCTGTACCATGAAGGGTCACAGAATTGGCGGTACCACAAAAGACAACATCACTGGCTGTTTGTTCTGTTATCTCAGAATTACATTGTCCTTTTGTGACTGTACAATCACGTTCTGGTAACTCCTGTGGCTGCGATGCAGCTGGAACTATTCATATCGGCTCTGCCGTTCCTTTGGACTATTTTAGTGGCGTGGAGAGGGGGGGATTGGCTGCTTGGGTAACAGCCTATCCTCCATATTAATCTACCCATGCCATCGTAATCTGGAGAGGACACTCAGAGGATAATACCATGGTCTTTCAAGACTGAAGGATGCCAATGCATATATTCCCATAAAAGGCTACAGAGGTGGCTGTACCAAGAAGGGCCTCAGAGGTGGCTGTACCAAGAAGGGCCTCAGAGGTGGCTGTACCACAAAGGGCCTCAGAGGTGGCTGTACCATGAAGGACTATAAAGGGACATAAAAATTCCTGGCTGGAGGAGAGCAAAGGCCTCCTAGTTCCCATTCCTTCTTCCTGCAGGCCCCCTTGAGGTGTGTCTTTCCTGGAGGTGTGTCTGCCTGGAGGGAGTTCTTTCAAAGCCATCAAAACACCCTGTGGCAGTGAGTGCCAAGGATCCTAAAAAGGAGAGTTTCTACTGCGCTTGCGTCGTCTGAGCTCAACTCCTCCACCTGCAGAGGCCGCTGCTGCCTACCTTGGCTAAAATGTCTAGAGAGGCACAAAAGGGCCAGTGAGCAATCTACGTTGCCTGTTTGGGAAAGGCCCTGCTCTCTATGGTTCTGTGTCTTTGCTTCTAGTGCGCATGCGTGATTCTACCTGGCGCTGTGGTCTGCGCATGCGCAGTTCGAATGCAGGCTGTTGCTGCGCGCATGCGCAGAGCCTTCCTTGCTTCCCTGCTGTGGTTCTCCAGGTGAGTGGTTCCCCTGCCTTTTTGGGACCCTCCACAACTCAGGAGGGGAGACTCCACTGCAGGATCCAGGAACTTGGCAGGAGGGGCTTCTCTGGCTCAGGGGGGCTGCTGCATGTATGGGGTGTGTGCATGCACAAGTATGCATGCTTGGGTTACATGTATGTGCAGGTGCACATGTGCATGCTTAGGTTGTACAGGTGTGCATGCCAGGGTTACACGTGTGCACGTGTACATATACACATGTTGCATATACATGTGTGAAAAATTGAGCATGCGCATGTGTACATGTGCATGGTGTACATATGTGTGCACATACAGGGACAAGCTTGGGTGTGCACGCATACATGTGTGCAATTTGGATGTGTCCATGTATATGTGTGCAAGTTGTGTGTACATCTGTGCATGCATACATGTGTGCAAGGTGTGTGTGCATGACTACATGCAGGTTGGGTTTACATCTGCACACATATGTGTGCAAGTTGGGTGTATCCATGTACAGGTGTACATATGTGTGCACATACATGGACAAGCTTGGGTGTGCACGCATACATGTGTGCAAGTTGGATGTGTCCATGTATACGTGTGCAAGTTTTGTGTACATCTATCTG
This sequence comes from Cryptoblepharus egeriae, assembly GCA_030015325.1. Lineage (NCBI taxonomy): Eukaryota > Metazoa > Chordata > Lepidosauria > Squamata > Scincidae > Cryptoblepharus > Cryptoblepharus egeriae. The sequence continues at coordinate 10,670,232 of JAREYC010000012.1, forward strand.
TGCATGCATACATGTGTACAAGGTGGTTGTGTGCATGTCTACATGAACAGGTTGGGTATACATCTGTGTAGGCGTACATGTGTGCAAGGTGTGTATGTTTCATGACTACGCACAGGTTGGGTTTACATCTGCACACATACATGTGTGCAAGTTGGATGTACATCTGTGCATGCATACATGTGTGCATGTCTGCACGCACAGCTTGTGTGTGCATCTGTGCACATGCATGTGTACAAAGTGATTGTGTGCATGTCTACATGCACTGGTTGGGTATACATCTGTGTAGGAGTACATGTGTGCAAAGTGTGTGCATGTCTACATGCAGGTTGGTTTACATCTGCATACATATATGTGTGCAAGTTGGGTGTATCCATTTACAGGTGTACATATGTGTGCACATACATTGACAAGCTTGGGTGTGCACGCATACATGTGTGCAAGTTGGATGTGTCCATGTATACGTGTGCAAGTTTTGTGTACATCTGTGCATGCATACATGTGTGCAAGGAGGTTGTGTGCATGTCTGCACGCACAGCTTGTGTGTGCATCTGTGCACATACATGTGTACAAAGTGATTGTGTGCATGTCTACATGCACAGGTTGGGTATACATCTGTGTAGGAGTACATGTGTGCAAAGTGTGTGCATGTCTACATGCAGATTGGGTTTACATCTGCACACATACATGTGTGCAAGTTGGGTGTATCCATTTACAGGTGTACATATGTGTGCACATACACGGGCCAGCTTGGGTGTGCATGCATACATGTGTGCAAGCTGGATGTGTCCATGTATACATGTGCAAGTTTTGTGTACATCTGTGCATGCATACATGTGTGCAAGGTGGTTGTATGCGTGTCTACATGCATAGGTTGGGTGTACATCTGTGTAGGCGTACATTAGTGCAAGGTGTGTATGTGCATGTAAACACACAGGTTGGGTTTACATCTGCATGCATACATGTGTGCAAGTTGGATGTATACATGTATAGATGCGCAAGTTGGATGTACATCTGTGCGTGCATACATATATGCAAGGTGGTTGTGTGCATGTGTACACACACAGGTGTGTACATCTGTGCACATACATGTGTACAAAGTGGTTGTGAGCATGTCTACTTGTGCAAGTTGGGTGTACAAGTCTGCAAGATGTGTACATGTATATACATGTACGTGTGTGCATAGTACATCCAATCTACATATGTATATATGGACACACCCATCTTGCATGCATGTACGCCTGCATAGATGTACATTCAAGCTGTACGTATATACTACATTCACACACCTTGCACACATGTACGCATGCACAGATGTACACCCAACCTCCACATATAGACATGGAGAAGGCCTTATGCTGTGCTGAGGGTAAAGGACACTTGCTCACCCCCTTTCCCCAGCTAAACGGAAGACAAGCAGCATTTGAGAGGGCTCCTCTTTGCCCGCCTCATAGGGCTGTTTTTCCTTGGCATCCTTCAGTTGTGTGTGTGTGTGTGCTGAGCAGCTGGTGGCAGTCCCAGTAATGTTGGCGGTTCTTCTTCCAACTATCGACAGGATGCCTGGGGCGGATGACCTCTTGAGGGCTCAATGGGGTGGGGCACTTTGTGAATATTTAAGTGGAGAAATGGGGGGGGGGAATGGACCCCTGGCCTGGGACTCACTTTCACTCTTTTCCATCACCTTAGAGTCGAGAGCCATGAACACAGCCCAAGGCACGGTGGGCAGCGACCCAGTCATCTTGGCCACTGCTGGCTATGACCACACTGTCCGGTTCTGGCAGGCCCACAGTGGCATCTGTACTCGGACTGTCCAGCATCAAGACTCTGTATCCTTTTTATGCATAAGCAATACTCAGAGGAATACTCTGTGAGCCGGACTTGGGCTATGTGGTTCAGGTTCACCTGTGGGCATCTTCTTTAACCTGAGTTGCCAGCAGGTCAATGCCTTGGAGATCACTCCTGACCGGAGCATGATAGCTGCTGCAGGTGGGTCTGCATTGGATGTCTTCCCAAAGGGTTAAGAATTCAAGTCTTTGTATTTCCAGAAATGGTATGGGGCATGTGGTTCAGTCTTGTTCACCCCTCTTATGGCTCCATGGCTCAATGTGTGCATCAAAACCATCTCACCCCTTCTGGAGGCTTCTTTGTGAGGGTGCTATCAACCAATTTTGGCCAACACAGCTCATCCGCTCCTTGTGCCCCTTGTGTGGTTCCTGTAACCGAGTGGTCCTCAGTCTTTTGGCGACTATGGCCTGGGTCTTTGGGAAAAAAGTTTCCCGCATGCCGACTGGGTTGCACATGCGCACTTCAGCCGGTCCAATGTGAACTGTGCAAGTGCAGCCCAGTGTCTGAGCTGCATGCTTGTATACATGCGCAGTTTGTGCGTACGTTATGTGGCATGTTCTCCTTTTAGGCTACCAGCACATCCGCATGTACGACCTGAACTCCAATAATCCCAACCCCGTAATCAACTACAATGGCGTGAGCAAGAACATCACCTCTGTTGGGTTCCACGAAGACGGCCGGTGGATGTACACGGGAGGCGAAGACTGCATGGCCCGGATCTGGGACCTCAGGTGGGATCTCTAGTCTATGTGCTCTCCTTGAGAAGATCTGTTTATTCAATCTCAGGAATCTCATGCCTTGCAACGGGGTGGGAAGGAACTAATTTGCACGCATGCACAGCAGTGGGATTGGGGCAGGAATTGAGCCTAGTGAGTAGAACTTCAAGTCCATATAGGGTGTTTTGGTGTTTCCTAGGGTGAAAGACGCTTGTGGGTGTCAGTGGGGTTTCAGTGGTATTTTGATTCACCTGAATCATACAACTGGGGCATGTTCTGCTTCCAGGTCCCGCAACCTACAGTGCCAGCGCATTTTCCAAGTGAATGCACCCATCAATTGTGTTTGCCTGCATCCCAATCAGGTACACTAGCTCTGTATGTATTTAATTGTATGAAATGTATTTAATTTTTTAATAATAATTTTTAAAATATAGATTTAAAAATTTAATGTATTTAATTTCTGTATGAAATGTATTTAATTTTACTTGTATTGTTTTATTATAATTTTATTGTTAAACAGTTAATACAGTGTTTAACTGTTAGGCTGCAATCCTAAAGACACTTTCCTGGGAGTAAGATCCATTGAACATAATGGGGCTTACGTTCCCCCCAGGTGGGGAAGAAACCAGGAGGTTGCACATGCCCATCATGGCTTGTAACCTGGGATAGGCATTTCCTCCATAAGTTTTCCCAAACCTCTTTTAAAGGCATTTAGGCCAGGTGCCACCACCACTTTCTGTGGCAAGGAGTTCCCAGACTGTTTACACACTGGTAATAGAATAAAGGAGACTCGGATGCCTGCAACCCCTAGAGTAACTTTGTACCTCTCCTCCACTAAGGCAGAGCTGATCGTTGGGGACCAGAGCGGAGCCATTCACATCTGGGACCTGAAAACCGACCACAATGAGCAACTCATCCCAGAGCCAGAAGTTTCTGTCAACTCCGTGCACATCGACCCGGACGCCAGTTACATGGCTGCCGTCAACAGCTCAGTAAGGCTCGGGTTGTGCTTGCGCTACAGGGATGGGCATAAGTGAGATCTGTAGGCAATTTGCCCATAGAGCAAGACCCATATGGGTTCATCCCTTCCAGTTGCTTAAGAGTAACAAGTGAGTTCTCTGCCTCAGAGTTGACCCTCATTATTTGCCTTGGTTTTCCTCATCTGTAAAATGGGAGCAATAATTTGAGCTGCCCTACTGGAATTTTTGGAATTTGGTTTTTAATTTTATTTTAGAATCTCCATTCTATAGCTTTACTCCGATCTATATTCGTATTTTATTTGCTGTGTTTTTCTTGGGTGGTGCAAGTGGTTAAGACACTGTGCCTGTTAACCAGCAGGCTGGGGTTCAAGACCCAGTTCCCAACAATTTGAGGATCTCCTGCTACAGGCAGGAGGTTGGACTAGATGATCCACGGGGTCCCTATGATTCTATGATTTTCTCCTCCTCTTCTTGCAGGGCAACTGTTACGTCTGGAATTTAACAGGGGGAATTGGAGACGAGGTGACCCAGCTCATCCCTAAGACCAAGATTCCTGCGCACAACCGTTATGCCCTCCAGTGCAAGTTTAGCCCAGACTCCACGTGAGTTGGATGCATGTTTTATTGATTTCCTCACCATTGGCCCTGTAGCCCTTTAGGCTGAGCTTGTAAGAATATGAATGGAAGGGTGTTGGCTGAACCCAGAGTTTCTGGTGTTAATCCATCTGAGCAAAAAGGGGGGTTGGAATTGGTCAGAGTTAGAAAAACCCACAAGATCGTCTAGTCCAACCTTCAGGTTTTTGCAACTGTGGTTGTGCTACAATAGCCCTCCCAGGGAAGTCTGTCTGGCCCCACCTTCAGCTTCAGTCCATATTAGTATGTGATTTTTTTTAGGGGAGCTGTTTGGAGGTCTGACTTCTGGATGGAAGCTTCACTTGTAAGCTCATTCAAATCCTGCCCGATTCCTTGAACTGTGTTCTCTCCCTCCCCCAATTTCCTTCCTACTCCAGACTCTTGGCGACATGTTCTGCTGACCAGACCTGCAAGATCTGGAGAACCTCCAACTTCTCGCTCATGACTGAGCTCAGCATCAAGAGCAACAACCCTGGGGAGACCTCCCGCGGTTGGATGTGGGATTGTGCTTTCTCTGGGGACTCTCAGTACATTGTCACTGGTGAGAGAGTGGGGGGATTGGCCAGCCCAAGGGGAGTTGCTTTGCCGGCTCTTAGTTGGTCTTTCCTGGAAGTCCATTGGTTCAAGGTGGGGACAAATGGAGAATCTCAGTCCAGGGGATACCTCTGAGCAACGCTCAAATACGGCAATTATTGGCAGTGCCAGAATAGAAGGCACAGTCCTTGTACACAAATCCACCTTGAATTTTCTTGCAGGTGTGTGTATGTTTGTTCATTGATGTTGCTATTGACTGACAGGCAGAAACTTGTGTCTGCCTTTCTTAGGACAACCCTGGAGACCCACTGAGAGCACAATCCTAACCTGTCTTCTCAAAAGTAAGCCCCATTGTTTTCAGTGGGTCTTACTCCCAGGAAAGTGTCTTTAGGATTGCTGCCTGAGTTAGAGGCAAACAACTTAAAAAATCCCAGCTATGTTTTTTCCTTCTCTTATTTAATATGGCTGAAACTTTTCATTGGTTGATATGGTGAGTTCCTGGATTACCATAATTTTGATTAGCTTAAAAAGTGCCCACAGATTGATCAGTGGATTTTAATTCTGGAAACATTTCCCTTATAAACTGCTTATGATAACCTTAGGTGATGCGTCGTGTCTTAGAAAGTGGGATTCTCTTGTGATGAATGCATTTGTCCTCTAAAACGGGTCTTCAAACCCCGATCCACGGTGCCTTGCTGGCTGGGCTGTGCCAGGACCGGAGGCCAGCTTGCTTCTTGTCTGCCAAGTTCTCTCTAGACTAGGAACAAATTGGGCATGCGCAGCCTACACACTAGGCTGCACATGCCCAGATCACTCCAGCCTGGAGCAAACGGAGCTGGTACAACCTGAACGCTGGGTTGCACATGCCTAAATTGCTCCTGCCTGGATTGAACTGTTCATGAACAGCCTGAATGCTGAGCTGCACATGCTCAGTTTGTTTCTGTCTGTTTTTTTTCCATAGAATTGAGCCAGGGTCCTGCAAAGGGTTAAGGACCCCGGCTGTAAAAGCCTGTACATTTTTCCTTGTCCCCTGTGCAGATGGAAACAGTTTTAAGTGATTCTTTAATTGGTTATCAACCCATCTTCAATGAATCAACAAAAGTTTTGTTGATTTTGGAAGAGAGTCCAAAGTTATCAGCTTTGCATCATAAAAGTGCTGCAATCTTAAAGACGCTTTCCTGGAAGTAAGACCCTTTGAGCACAGTGGGGATTGCTTTTGAGTAGACATGGTTAGGATTGTGCTCTTGGTGTGTTAGATCAGTCAACTTTGCTGGCGTACCTTGTAGGGTTGTTGTCTAATTGGGTGAGAGGGGAGATCAGGTTGCCTTTCCTGAGACAAGCCAGTATCTTTCTGGTCTAAGAACTGACAACCTGGTGGTTTGTTGCATTATTTCATTAAACATTTCATTAAGACCATCTCATACCCTTTGGGTGGAACATTATTTCCAGTGTGTTTTTGTTTCATTTCCAGCTTCCTCGGACAACCTGGCCAGGCTGTGGTGTGTGGAGACGGGCGAGATCAAGAGGGAGTACAGCGGCCACCAGAAAGCCGTGGTCTGCCTTGCTTTCAACGACAGTGTGTTGGGGTGAATGGGATGGAGCAGGGCACACAGAACTTTCAGGCTTGTGGGTCCTCAAGGTATTTGAATTGCTTTGGCAGTGCGCCCGTTGCCGCCGTCTTTCTACAGAGGATCCGAATTCAAGCTAAGTAGGTTTTACGCCAAGCGTTTCCGCTGTGGCAGGTTGTGTTGAAAGTCAGCTGGTTTCCATCACACTTTCTGCCTGAGCTATGGTCTTATAGCAAAACCTCTCCATTTTTAGGATTGGAAAAGGGGGTGAAGCCAAAGAGGAAGGAGAGAAGAGTTGTAGGCTAGAGTGTCACCACTCTTTCCCTCTCTTCCTTTTCTTCCCTACATCTTGGGGCCATAGGCTCTGAATGGCAGGGTTCCTGTTGAAGGTTCATCTCTAGGCCATGTACTCTAGAGATCTGGGGAGCAAATAACTGATGTGTTCCTTAAAGTTGTAAATAGAAGGAGAAGCTGTGGCTCCATCCTTTTGCCATCCCTCACTGCTGAACACACAATATCATTGTGCATTCAGTTCACCATCTTGTGCTGTCATTTAAAATACTGCACACATCAGCTTCTTGTACAAAATGGTTTATCTTGTTTAATATGATGTATGTATGAGTCAGATTTAACTGACTCATTTGTTCTCTACGCCTGTGGGTACTTCCACCCAAAGAATTATTTACAGGTTAACAGCTGAATGCAACATTCTTTGTAAATAAACTGTATATACTGATAAGCCTGCACCACGACTGTGTCATTTTGTACTTCCAACCCTCCCAGCCCCGTCTGGGACTGGGGGCCCCATCCCAAACTGGTGGTACTGGTCAACTTTGCACCAAGGAGTCTCACACTTGCATTCCAGTCTGAAAGGTGAAGGAGAGAGTTGGGCTCTTGGATGGGTCATTCAGGAAGGTAATAGAAGCAGATGGAGACACAGATGTTACTTGGAAAACAGATGTCAATGCACAGGTAGATGAGGCGCTGCTTTGCAGGACCTACATGCAGAATAGGTGTGAGAAGGGTGCGCATGCTGCATATGGGGACAGAACAGCAGATTAAGAACATTAAAAGAGCCCCATTGGATCATTCAGAGGCCCATCCAATCCAGCTTGCTGTACCTCACAGTGGATCACCAGATGCCTCGGGGTTCCCTTGCAGGTTCCCCATCCAACCTCATTCCAGTTACTCACCATCTTTTTTCTTGACCCAATAGATGGGAACTTGCTCACACAGGGACTGGACAGCTTCTCCCACATCCTCTGGCTGCACCGGTCTTCCTGATACAATCCCCAGGAATTCCCGGTAGTACATGGTCCTGTCATTGGGCAGTGGCAATGGATCAGCCTTGTAAGGAAGAGGAAGCATGAGATAGGTGTTGGACTAGATGATCTATTAGGTCCATTCTAATTCTTTGAATTATTGGAACCCTTCCAGCTAGAATTGGTAGTCCAGGAAGTATGGAAAGGCATACCAAGACAGAGGTATACCTTGTGAACACACCTCGCCAGAAAGGGAATCTTTGGGCAGCTTAGCTTGGCTGCCCTAGGAAATGGTCCCTGTGCGTAGATCTGTTTTCAGGGGGGCACCTCAGCAAACCTGGCAAGAAATGCCATGTGGGAAATGAAAGCGGGTGCAGTAAGCCAATCCAGGCAGCTTTGTCCTGACATTCACAGCAAACAGGACCCTCTGTCTTTCCGAAATTGAACCTCTGCCCTCGCCCTTGACTAAAGCCATTAACATTTTGTTTGGCGGGCTGTTTGACGGGGTGACTCTGAACCATTCTGCCGAGAAACGGCCAACAAAAGCCGCTTTGTTTCCTTGTTTGACAGGAATCGGCATGTAGCAGTAACCGAATCCTGCTGAAAGTGGGGGGCATCCCTTTTGCACACAAAACACCTGCTTATTTTGCCATGTAAAGCGTTTTGTGAATTTTTGGTGTGTGTAAATATTAATGGTAGTGACTGTTTTTTTTCTGGAGAGGCCACAACTTTGGGCAATCATGATGTCTCGGATGGTGACATTACAATCACTCCGCTTAACCAAAGGGTTGAGCAGGTGTTTGGCGTGCCAAGTGTCAGAGGCCCCATCGCTGAAATCTATAGTTAAACAGGTTTCAGGTAACAGGGCTGGAAAAGGTCTCTCCTTGAGCCAGGGTCATGCAAAGCGGGCAAGAAGGAACAATAGTCCAATTCAGTTTTAGATGCTCAGTTCTCTGGGGTGAGTTCAAAGCACCACTTAAAGAGCAGAGTGTAAGAAAAAGGAATGTTATAGGATTGCAGCAAAGCTCGGTCTAAACCAGCACTGTCCTCGCTGCAGGTGCCCAGCAAGTTGATGGGCTGCGTGCCCCTCTTTGATCCCAGCACTTGAATCCACAGCAGACGAAGCTTCAATTTTGCTATTTGACCACAACGAACACATGCTGGATCAGGCCCAGGGTCCAGCTAGACTGCAATCCTAAAGACACTTTCCTGGGAGTAAGACCTGTTGAACACAATGGGGATTACTTTTGAGTTGACATGGTTAGGATGTTGCTCCCTGTTCAGCATCCTGTATCTCCCCAGATGCTGCAAGGGAGCACACAAAACAAGAAACTGGTTGCCGATCCCTTGCATCTGACATGCTAAAGCAGGGTGGCCATAGATCATAATCCAAAAAAGAGGACAAGGGCCCCACAAATGGAGGATGGACAAGAAAAATGTACGACGCAAGATAATAAAAGCTAAAAACACATATATATTGCTTTGATGTGGTTAAATACTAGATAACTTGTTATTAAATTTACAACTAGAGCACAATCCTATTTCTACTCAAAAGTAAGCTGCATCATGTTCAATGGATCTTACTCCCAGGAAAGTGTCTTTAGGATTGCAACCATTATTAATTACAAGAAGGCTAGATGCTGGCAGCTTGCAAAGAAAAGGAGGACACGGAAGGGTTTTGTGGGGGCACAAAATCCAGAACAACCTGGAAAAACAGCGTTTGGTCACTCTGTGCTGGAGAGAGCTGAGGATTTATCCAATTATGACCTTCCATCTGCTCCACTCCTTTCAATAGGCATCAAGGTCAGATATCATCACAGTATCCTGTGGCAAGGAGTTCTACAGATTGTCATTCCCTTGGAATTGGCATTCAGAGATAGGCAGCCTCTCAAGCCCAGGTATTGCATACGGCCATCATGGTTTGTATCCTGCCCTAAATATCTTCTCTAGCGGTCTGTTCAAACCCCTTTTTGCAGGCATCTAGGCCTTCAGGTACCAGATATCAAGATCAGAGCTCACCTTGTGCTCCGACAGGTTGAAAGACACCTGGATGGTGTCCCGGTCCTTGGCATCCATCAGCCTCAGGTAGCAATTGTTTTGCTCTGCAGGTTTGTAGCAGATGTAGCCCTGCATGGGGGAAAAAGGCAAGGCAAGTGTGGGTATTTTAGACCCCTGTTCCATTAAGGATACCCTAACTGTCCCCTCCCGCTCCAACACAAGCCACTATGTCCTTACTGGTTCTTCCTGTCACGTCCCATACGCAAGCCTCATAAGCGTTACAAACGGTGAGCACAATCCTAACCATGTCTACTCAGAATTAAGCCCATTTGTATTCAGCGGGTCTTACTCCCAGGAAAGTGTCTTTAGCATTGCAGCATTTGTCATGCTGATGCCACCCCAGTAAAGTAGGCCACTGTTATGCATTATAACTATTATAATGTAGTATTAATGTACTATTATAATGTACTATTAAACATTGTAACCAGGCTGAGTCAGGACCCCCCACCAAGTCTTCATGCCTAAGCTGGGTTCAACCTCCGGTCCAGCCTTGTTATACACGAGTTTTTTTATACATGGATTTGACTCAGCTCAAACAGTTGAGTCAAATCAGTTTCACAAACTGCTTTTCTTACTGTTGTAGAGAGGCAGTCATGCAAGCAATCAACCAATCTTCAGCAGAGCCAGGCAAAGGCAGGGGTTTTTTTACATTTCAAATGGCTGATTGCCCCTCTACAACAGTAAGAAAAGCTGTTTTTAAAAACTGTAATGGGATGCACTTTTTATTTTTTTATTTAACACATATTTAATATCAGCAGGGAATCCCCAAATCAAACCCCTGCAGATATTAAGGCACAACCTTATTCCATTAGGAGCCAAAAAATCCTCTGAAAATGGGTTTTTAAATCTACTTTTCTATTGTTTTTCTTTATACACAGATTTTTTTAATCCACGGGAGGTTCCAGAACCCTAGTGGATAACAACGGACATCTGTCCTGTGACGGCTACAAAGCCCATCTCTTCCCTGCTGACTTCTCCAAGTACCGTCAAAGTCTCATGGCGGGTCACCAAAGGCACCATCACACTCACATTCTTGAAGTCGAACAAGACCGCTGTTGTTTGGTTACTCGGGGAGGTGACGTAATAAGTGACGGTGCTCTTGGCCTTGTCCACCAAGGCCGACTGGTTCCCTTGAGATGCTGGGCGGTTCTGAAAGTTCAACCGGACAACCTGCAAGAGAGGCTATGAAGGTGTACCAATGAAAACCTGGAGAGAGTTGTGGCCCACAACACCACCTGAGCCATATGCTGTGATAGACCCCACTTGGGATCCCCCACTGCACCTTGGTGAGGTTTCAGTCAGATAAAATATATCACTGAGACAGACAGTGCATAATCCACGTACCCAGTTTGCCTACTTGTGAGTAAAGGCATGAAATGGCTCTGTTCCATTCCCTATAGAGTTCAATGCGATTAAAAGGGGCTTCCTTCTGGGGTGATTTTGGGGGTGGCCTTCATTGGATCAGGATGACTCCGGTGTCCTTGGATTCCTACCCTTTCCAGCAGACTATGGCACTTTCACCTACTCATGAGTAAAGCTGCAACATAGGTAACTTTCTATAGGTAATTTCATAGAGCTCTATAGGTTTTTTTAGTTTTTTGGCCATATCTTTTGATAGAAAGAAGGTATTTCGAAACAGATTTTTGCATTGGATTCTGCTCTTAAATAGGCATCTAATGATATAGGACATGCTGGGGCACCATCACAAAGTTTAATTTTGGGGTGCAGTAGCCACCCATTGTCCGTCACCTCCCTGGGTGCGAGCCACACAGCCCCACACTCCTTTAGCAATGCCCCTGGGTACTCTGCCTTAAGGAGGTACCAATCCCCACTTCTGACAGTGGATCCCAAGGAGGAACTGGCCCACCTACCATGTCTCTCTGCCTGCAGAGAAATGGGGTGATGGTGCAGCAGAACATCTTTGTCACTACAATACCTTCTTCTGTTCTCCCCTCCCGGGCGGGCACTCAATAGAAATTTGCCTTTGTCTCCTCCACTTTTTCAGAGACTGGAAACATATCTGTTATGATGGGCTTTTCTGATTTCATTTTTCACTAGTGGAATGAATCCGCCATTGTGGTCCCTGGGCATGGCTGGGCACCAGGCAGTGGCCCCAGCTAGTGGGCACTGGGGGGCACTGGCACCGCTGGGCAACAACAGACATTGGAAGGTACCATGGGGCAGTGGCAGGCAACAGCAGGCACCAGCGGGCATCCTTACCTGGCACCATTGGGTGGCATCTGGCACCACTGTGCAGAAGGCAGCAGGCACCACCGGGCACCAGTGAGCAGCAGACACCAAAGGGCAGCAGGCACCAGTGGGCATCTCCATCAGTTACTGGGCATCCCTAGGGGCACCTGTGGGCACCACTGGCACAGGGCACCAGACTTCAGCCTCTAGGCATCAACAGGTGACACTGGGTAACAGACAGCACGAGGCACTACCAGGCATCCTTACCAGGAACCAAGCACTGGGTACTAGCTGGCACCAGGCAGCAGTGAGCAACATCAGACAGCAGGTACCATAGGGCACCAAATCATTCTTAGCGGGTGCTTACATCACAGAAGGAATACGCTCCTCAAATTTCATGCTTCTAGGTCCAGGGGTTGGGGCTGGGTGTAGATCAGCCAGTCTTCAACGTTAAGTATAGGACAAAACACATTGTACTTCTTTTCACCACCTTAGGGGTTGAAATTCTAAAAATTTGTTCTTAGCAGGTATTCACGTCATGGAAGGAATACCCTTCCTAAATTTCATGCTTCTAGGTGCAGGGGTAGGGGCAGGATGTTGATCAGTTAGCAATTCTTCAATGTAAAGTATAAGGACGAAAACGCACTGCACCCCTTTTCATCGACCTGCTGGTTGGAATTTCCAAAAACCAGATCACAGAAGCACCCTCCCCAAATTTCATGCTTCTAGGTCTGGTGGTTTTGGCTGGGTGTTGATGTGCCAGTGACTTTTCAATTATATATAGGGATAAAGATTCTTTCATGTTTCTTTTTTTCTGCAGATGAAATTCCCAGAGCTCAGGTTAGTGGGTTGCTATAAAGCCAGAAGGTGAAATCCAATGGCTAGAAAGATGGTATGATATATACAGTAAATACCTGTTATTTATTATTAATTGCATTTTAATTTCTGCTTCGAGCTATCTGATATTTGGATGCAGGCTGAATATCAGAGCAAATGGGGGAAAGCAAAACCCAAGAGGTTTTTTTTAGTCACCCCCATCCCAGGACATGTCTTATTAAGGACCACTGATTTAGAGCACAATCCTGACCATGTCTACTCAGAAGTAAGCCACATTGTGTTCAATAGATCTTACTCCCAGAAAAGTTTAGGATTGCTTGTTTTCAAATTCAAAGGCTTTTATTTGCATAATAAAATAAATGGAAAATACAGATTTAGGCCAGCATAAGCCCCGTCTTCGCTGACTTGCGGGGTGTCCGTCCCATTCCTGGGGAGGGCTAGGCCAATGCTCAGGCATGCTCCGAAGGGAGCATCTTACCTTGGGAGACCTTTGGGTGTAGTTGAGGGCTCCTGCCACAGCGGTGCAGATAACGCCACATATCAACATGACAGCGAGGATGACCCAGAACTTTCTGGAAGGGCTTTTGGTGTCTGCTGGGGGGCTCCTTTCCTAAGAACCACATCAAATCAATCCATCAGACAGAATTCTCCCCAACGACTGGAATCTGGAAGTACCAGGTTCGAATCACCCCTCAGCCAAGAAGCTTCCTTGGTAATCTTGGACCAGTTACTCACTCTCAGCCTCACCTACCTCGCAAGGTTGTTGTGAGGAGATAGGATAAAAGCTTTGTAAGCAGCGTTGGACATTTGCTTTAGCATTGGAAAAGCAGGGTATAAATTCAATTAATAATAATAATAATAAATATTATTGGGAGAATTCAATTTCTGGATCAAACAAACCAATCAACAACATTTATTTATTCCATTTAAATCCTGCCTTTCTTCCTTAAAAAGGGAACCCAAGGTGGCTAACATTAAGAAATGTAGAGCACAATTCTAACCATGTCTACTCAAAAGTAAGCCCCATTTTCTTCAATGGGTCTTACTCCCAGGAAAGCATCTTTAGGGTTCCAGCTGTATTCAATGTTTTAATGATTGATGAATTTATGCTATTTTGTAACTCTCAAGGTTTCTTTTATACTTCATAATTTTGAATATGTATTTTAAATTTTAAAATCTTTATTCTAGATGTATTTGAAATGCATTGTGCGCCGTCTTAGACATCCTTTGGGGAGAAAGGGTATAAATGGAATAAATTGTAAAATATTTATCGTTATTAAATGATATTAATAATGAGGGATATTAAAATAATTGCAGCACAGCCCCCCCCCCCCCACACCCAGATCATGGACAGTTGTGTTTCGGGGAACCTTATCTCCAGTTAACCCTGTAGGTTGCACATGGGCTATGATGTACACTAGTTGTACATGGATTGTACATGCACCATGATGATATCAAGTAGTGAGAGAAAGTTACCTTCCAACTCACTCAATCTCAATCAGAAGGTTTTAACAGAGAAAGAACTGAAATCCAGCTACTTAGCTGGATCTTTGAAATACAGACCTGAGAAAAAATGTTTATCATACATGGCCTTGTGAATTAAATGCATATTTAATATAAAATCTAAGTTTTTCTGGTTTTAAAAATGTTTTTTTTAAAAGCAGGTTTTAGAGCATCGCAGGCAAACCCATTAAATATTAGTTTGACAGCAGTTACCAGTATCTAGTTTGTATCACCCCATCAGATTGCTCAATTTGTCTTAGCTTAGAAAATACTTTCAGTCCTCTGGAATTAAAAAAAAAATCTATATATTGGTGTAATAAAAAGTATGGATTGATCTCAAATTATACTGTATCAACCACATTATTCTTTACCCTGCATCCAGGATGTTTCAAGATGCTCTGGCACTCCTCCTGATCTCACTCACCCTCCTGATTTCACCTTTCCTGATGCCAAGGAGAAGTGGGTGCTTGGGTAGGGGCAGAAGGGCAGGGTACTTACTGAAGAGGGGATGGTATGGGATGCTTCCTGCTGCTCCATCCTGGAGGACACCCTGGCTCCCTGCGGCTCTTATCTTCTGACAATGCGGAGGTTGTGCCTGATCAGAGTTCTCCAAAGTCAACTGGGAATCTGAGCACCTGCCCATCAAAGACCAGGTGAAACGGCCCACCTTGGCACCTCTACTTGGAGGGAGATGCATGGAGGAGAAATACTAGACTCCCCAAAGGGTGGGAGGGAAGGGGGGCCTGCTGAGAGATGCTGTCCTCTATAGGGGATGTTTTTCCTGACCTGGGCGAGACAGCCAGTACATTCACGGGGAGCACAATTGGGGGCTTTGTGTAGGAACTTGGCCCTGCTGGCAGGTCCCCCAAGGGTAGCAGGGCGACACTCATACTGGCAAGGAGGTAGCAGGACATCTGCCCCCACAATTGGATTCCACTTGAGCAACGGGGAGGGGAGGGTTCCCTAGCCTTACATGCTTTCACCTGTGTACTTGCCCATTTTAGTAACTCGTCAGCATCTCTCAAAAGAATTCTAGAATGAGCAACAGAGAAAAGGTTAATTTTAAAAGGATTCATCAAATTTAAGTACATGGTTATAGTATGAAATGTTGGGGGGATACCTTTTTGAGGATCCTAAAAAGAAGGGAGTTTAATAATGCAGGAATAACACAGTCCTACAAAAAAGAATGGGCTGCTGTGGCCCAGTGGATAAAGGCGCTGTGCCTGAAGATCAGTAGTCAGCGGTTCGAGACCGGATTACTGCAAGATGGAGTGAGCTCCCGTCCCTTGCCCTGCTCCTGCCAACCTAGCAGTTCAAAAGCATGAAAATGCAAGTAGGTGGTAAAGTAAGTGTTCCATGCACATGTGGGCCACAAGTCCATGGAAGCGTCTTCGGACAACGCTGGCGCTATAAATGGGGACGAGCACTGCTCCCTAGAGTCAGTCATGACTAGAAGGGCAACCTGCTGGGGACAACTTTACAAAGAATGAAACCCTTTTTTAAGTCACCAAGGATGTTTGAACAAATTTAGAGATTTTGGGGTGCTGAATTGAACTGGAAAACCATCAAGGGTTTTCATGAATGGGGTGGAAACAGGGGCTGCCTTTCTGATGGGACTCTGTGAGGCCAGTTCTTCACACCTCCTGGAGTTTGGTGTTGCTAGTCCATTCAAGCTTGCACCCATCTTGCACATACATTGCATACACCAAACCACAGGGTTCCTAGTCACCTCCGCTGCAGACAGACTGCTTAACAGAAAACAGTTCCTGTTAATGGTGCCAAGCATTGGCCATAATTATGATTCATCCAAAGGACAGCTATACAGCAGAATCGGTTCTGGGGCACCCACCACAGATCTGGGAGAACTGGTTCAGATCACATCTGAAATGTCTGGACACCAGGAATTTCCACAGCCAACTCAAGATGTGGAGTGAGGCTATGATGATGGTTTGTCATCAAGGCTTTTTTTCATCTTGTTATGAAGCACCTGCCATATTTTGGTGCCAAACTATTTGGCCTGGCAGAAGATCACACCGGCTTCCCACTCCACTGAAAAAAGAAGGTTGGAGAGGAATGCTTTTATGCTGGCATGCACGCTCTCCGACTTCAAATGAGCCTGTTTGCGTATGTTGGGGCTCAAGGTTACGCCGGACACATATTCCCTGGCAGAGTTGCAGGCGGAACAGCACTCAGCTATTCTGGGGGAGGACCTGCTGCGCTGTAGCCAAGCCCCTTTCATGCCAGTGAATAGCAAACAGCGGAAGGTCAAGTGCACAGACACATAAATCAAATATTGGGTTAGGATGGCAAATTCTCTAAGGGCAGAAAAAGACAGCTGGAGGACATGCCATTCCTCAACTGCTGACTGCTCTACCCTTTCCCTGGGTAGGTTGCAGATTTCTGTAATCGTCTTTGCCAGATTTTTAAAATCTGGGAGGAATGTGCACAAGTATCTGAACTTGGTTCATGTGTCATGGCAAACCAAAGCCAAGCTCCAGGCTCTTGCACAGCTTCCCTTTCCTCTTGCACATACTGCTCCTTATCAAGCCTAAATGGCAAATTGTGGAAAAGGGAATTTGAACATGCAAGGCTGGATGGGTGGAATGAATCCTCCTGAAAGGATAAATAAATCTGTGTGTAAACATGCACGCTTCTGTGTCCAAGTTCATGACTAAACAACATGCAATGCAGGACATGTGCTAAATGCTGGTTATAGAATTTAGACTGAACTGCTTACAGACTGCTATTAGCGTTTTGTTAATGCAATATTTTTATAGGTTACGAACCACAGCAAAGTAGTTCCCAAGCAGAGTGAATGCAAAATGAACAAAAGGAAATGAGAGCCAGAAAGGTGTGGTGGTTCCGGTCAGGAACTCAGATTTGAAAGAACTAGGTAAAGATCCAAATCCAGATTCTGCCATGGAGCTTCCCTGGATGACCTGGGACCAGTCACTATCAGCCTACCTACCTCAAAGGGTAAAGGACCTTGAGCTCCTGGGAAGAAGGATGGCATAAAAAAATTAATATAGTAATATGTAAACTCACTATGCCACATTTCCCAAAATAGTATTTTCTTGTGGCAAAGACTGAACTGTCACTGAACCTTGAGTTTTATTTCTAATACAAAAGCTCAACCACCTATTATTTGACAGAAAAAGATTTAAAAGAACTAAAAATTAGAAGAAGCCTTAGGGTCTGATCCTATGCAACTTTCCAGCACCAATGCAACCATGCCAACAAAGTGTGTGCTGTATCCTGAAGTGGGGTGCGGGGGGGAGGCAGTGATAGAGGCTTCCTCAAAGTAAGGGAACATTTGATCCTTTACCTTGGGTTTGCAATGAAGCTGCTTTGGTGCTAGAAAGTTGGATCCAACTGGGTTCTTACCAGGTTCTTCCAATTTACCCATTGGCATCCATCAGTCTCCAAAGTCTATGGTATTGTGCTCAACGCTGCATGCGAAGCACAAAGACCTGGGTAGATTGATATGGAGGAAAGGCTGTTACCCAAGCAGCAAATCCCCCCTCTCCATGCCACTGAAATAGTCCAATGGAAAGGCAGAGCCAATACGACTGGTTCCAGCTGCGTCGCAGAGCTGGGCTAAGAACAGGAGCTCCCTATTTTGTGGGGATCCGGGTCTCGAACCCTTGAGTTCTGGTTAATAGGCACAGTGTCTTAACCACTTGCGCCACCCACAGCCCTCCAATTTAGCCAGCTTCTCCCAATATCAGGAAACCTTTACTCAGCTTCTTCCAATATCAGGAAACAATTAAAAACTGGCATTTTATAAATACAGCACTTTAGTTGAGACAAGATGCAGCAAAAGCTGCACAATTAAAAGATGACAAATAAACCTAATAAAGCAGCAAGCGTTGTTTAATAACTTGACAAATATAGGACTAAGTTAACTGTTTTACAGACACAGCTCGGTCTTTCATCAGCAGTTTCACAAGGACGGAAATAGTGAAAAGAAGGAACCGATTCCCTGTGTAGCAAAGGAGGTCAGAACAGCTGCTGATGGGGTCGAAACAATGTTTTTCATGCGCTCGATACACTTCGTGAACCTCCAGCAAATTGCATAAGTTGCCAAGTCCCAGAAATAGGACTTTCAGGCTATATTCAAGTCAGTCCCATAAAGACAGTCCGCATGATCAAAGCTACAGTAAGACTCACAAGTGATGCTTTGTAAACCTAGGAAAGAAAAGGCTTTCTGTTGGGAAACTGATTACAAAGCAAGAAAATACCAGTTCCCCTTGAGGACACTGCTGCAGAAGCAAACGCTGAGACTAATTGCCAAAGTATTTTCCACTATGGACAGCATGATTATTGCTACATGAACAAGTTAATACAGTGATACAACTTTCAAGCATCTGCAACTGAAATGTACGGGTAGTTTCAGCAAAGCACAGAAATGTCAACTTGATATAGGTTTTAAAGAATCCTTACTTCTGCATACATAAATTTCTCAATTGATTACACAGTTTGACATGTGAAAAATACAATTTGTCACATGTACCTCGAAACTGCAAAGAAAAATGGCTTATAAACTCTTTGAAGGGCTGCTTCTGCTGAGGCAGATTTGCCAAGGGTTTTTTTCTTGGGTCTTCTCACCAACCTAGACGGAAGATTTTTCTGGAGGAAGCTCTGGACAAGATACATATACATGGATGGCTTCTATGGTATTGACTTCAAAATGGCTTAAGGAAAATGGCACCTATTAATACCCGAGGGGTCCCACTGAAGGCATCCCTTTCACTAGACAGTTTGTGCTTCTGTCGAAGATCTGCCACCTTCAGCAAGGCCTCCAGGCTATTTGGACACTAATTTAACACAACTACAATTCTGGGGTTCTCAAAAGGCCCAGCTTTAAAAATAAAATGGCATTTAGGCTTGCAGATCACATAATTACTGCTGTGGCATGTACTGAATACAACGAGGACAATTTTTAACAATTCCTGAACAATTCCCTTCTCTCCTTTACCTCTTGGCCGATAAAACCCATTCTAAATATTCTGTAATCTAGGGGTCCTCAACCTTTGGAGGACCCTGGACTGGTTCCATGGAAAAAAATTTTTTTCACGGATCAATGGGAGCTGTGCATGTGCAGCCCAGTGACCAGGCTGCCTAAGCAGGATTTGGGCATGCACAACTGAGTGACTAGTGCATGCCCAGTTCGTTTGTGGCTAGGAGTGAACTTGGCAGGGCTCCAGGCTCTGATCCTGGCATGGCCCGGCAGTGGGCTGTGGACTGGGAGTTGAGGACCCCTGCCACAATCCACTTTTAAAAAGGTTTCAACAGTTTATATCACTACTGTATAAACAAACATCTACTCTCTGGAAGGAAGTGTGTGAAGGAAACTGTAGCGCTTCACATTTTGCGCAATGGGCATGTGCAATTGGTGCCGCCACTGCTGGGCATGCAAGAGGGTTCCTTCCCCTGAAATTGCACCTGAATCAGGTTGTCTGAACTGGGACCTGAGTAAGCATCAAATCACAATTAAGAGCTGCGTTTGAGAGATCAGAAAAGAGCGACTGCCCTCAAACTGCCACATTCCCTGAATTCTCGACATACACAAACACACAAAGACCACAGTGCAAAGGTTTTCCCTGAAGCCTGCCTGCCTCCCCCCTCCAGCCCAGCAAGCCTCTACCCTGATTCCTTAACGCTCCCAACAATTAAAAGACAGAACTGATGCCCCACAACATCTAAAAAGCTGCTAATGCGCTTCCCTCTTTGCTCCAAAGTGCATTATTAGAGAAAGTTGTAAACAAAATAACTCAAGTTATGCACTAAAACTTTTTTGGGTGCAAGCAGCTATTGCGTGCATTGCAGTCACTGAGGCGATACTACCAGCCTCAAGTCACTGAGGGCGGAGAGTGGGGGGATCTAGGCCTACGCCAGTTTCCCCCCCTTTTTAATCTTGGAGGGCAGGGAGAAGGTCAGCTATGCTATCTACATAGTAGTCGGGGACTAGTTTTTGCCGCTCAGGGCAATCGCTGGCCATGTGGCCTTGAACTTCTTCAAGTGTGGAGACTCCCGTGAGGGTGAGAATGGTGGTCAGGCCGCAGTTGTTGCCCATGAGGATGTCGGTGTCCAGGCGATCGCCGACCATGATGGTGCGTGCTGGGTCAATGTTGAACTCGCTGACCACGCAATCGAACATGTAGCGGCTGGGTTTGCCAATGATGACGGCCTCCCGCTCGGCTGCCGTCTCCACTGCTTTGACAAGACAGCCGGTTCCTGTTCAGAGAAATGGGGCAATTGACAGGAAGTCACAAGGCAGAAGTGGAGCCACGCTTTCCCTGACAGCCTTGCTTGCAAACTGGTTCTTGAGCATTTCAGCCCAGCCCACTTGACAATCTGTCTGTGACCTCTCCCAGAAGTGACATCAGCGTGATGCCAACGCTCCTCCATGTTCACTTGGATGTAAGCCCCATTGTGTCCAATGAGACATACTCCCAGGAAAGCAGACTGAGTGCCTTGTCTCAAGTTGGCAGGGCCCAGCTTTTCCACGACCCCTCCCACTTTGAGACCAACTGCTACGTCAGCACTGCCTGCTTCACATGCACTATTCCTGCAGGGTATCCCGAGTGTGGGCTGCCCTCAACACCCCCTCCAATAACCCCCTTGAACTCCCAGAGCTGCCCATAGGAAGGAAGTGTACTCTGCACATGCTCAGGAGACGTTTTTGGATGTTGGGCCCAGATA
The DNA here is from genome assembly GCA_030015325.1 of Cryptoblepharus egeriae. NCBI lineage: Eukaryota > Metazoa > Chordata > Lepidosauria > Squamata > Scincidae > Cryptoblepharus > Cryptoblepharus egeriae. Next base: position 10,691,059 of record JAREYC010000012.1, read on the forward strand.
CAGTTTAACATATGTGTCCCCTTTTCCTAGGCCCTGATGAAAACCACATGTCATGCACCAAACTGCAACCCCCTGTATGTGACCAAAGGCCCCACCTACTCTCTTGCCACCTTCTGCACACGCCCAAAAGTCCCCTTTCTCACTGCGGCACTTTGGACGCTACTCAGAAATCTCCTCCTTTGGTCCCAACACTGCACTTGCCCATGCTGCTCTCTACACATGTTCAGAGGCCCAGTTTTCCCTCTGTGCAGAGGCCACCTGTTCCCCACCTGGCTGTCTTCAGCACATGTTCAGAGACTATACACAGACCCACACAGCTCTGCACATGTTCAGAGAGCCTGTCTTGGCCCACTCCTCCCTCTGCACAAACCCAGAGGTGAGGTTTTCCCCTGCAGTACTGTGAACATACCCTAAAGCCCCACTTGCCACACTCTGCTCTCACCCAGAGGACGCCTTCTCACCCACACTACCGTCTGCACATGCCCACAGACTATCTCTACCCCTCCTGGCTGCATTCTGCACATACTCAGAAAACACCTTCTCTGCCCTCTTCAAGTGCTTAGTAACACCACTTTCCCAACTCCATGTGCCTAGAGTCCCATTCCCCTGCAGCCCTCTGTGCATGCTCAGAGTCCATCTCTTCCCCATCTGGCTGCATTCTGCACATGCTCAGAGAACACCACTTTCCCCACTCCACCAATACCCAGAAGCCTGCCATTCTCTCTTCAGCACTCTGCATGTGCCCAGAGGGCCTTTACCCAATGCTCTCTGCACATGCCCAGAGAACAAACATCACCTTCCCCACCCCGCTCTGCACATGCCCAGAGGCCCACCATGCGCCCTGTTGCCCTCTTAAGATGCCCAGAAGACATCTTTCATCCACCTGGCAGCACTCTGCACATGCTCAGAGGCCCTCTTTCCCCAATGATCTCTGCATGTGGTCAGAGGCCCCCTTCCCTCCCTGCTGCTCTCTGCACATGCCCAGAGGCCCCCTTTACCCTGATGCCTTCTGCACATGCTCAGAGGCCCCCTTCCCTCTCCCCTGAACATGCCCAGAGACCACTTTTATCCACCCGGCTGCACTCTGCACGTGCTTAGAGGCCCGCTCTCCCCTGGATGGGAGGCGTACCGGGGACTGCGCTGCCGCCCTCGAGCGGGAGTCGGTGGTCGCGGTTGGTGCCGAGGAGGAGGCACCCGGGGCGGAGCAGGTACCGCAGGGCCAGGCAGAGCTTGGCGTAGCTGAAGTGCTCGTCGAAGCCCACCAGCACCGCGCTTACTGCGGGGTCGAGCGGGAGGCGCGTGCACGAGAGCGAGGGGGCGTGTCCGGGGGCAGGGCCCAGGTCCGCGGCGGGGGCGGGGCCTTCTCCCACGTGCTTCACGCCGACCTCGTCTAGCTCCGCCCCCAGCGCGGCCCCGCCCAGCAGGTAGACCACGCCCCCCGGGGCCAGCTGCTGGCGGAGGTAGCGCGCGGCGCAGTGGGCGGAGCCGAACACCTGGCTGGGCGTGGCCGGAGGGAACCCCAAGCGCCGAAGCTTCTCCACGTAGGCAGAGCGCGTGCGCGAGGAGTTGTTGGTGACGTAGCAGAGACGCCGTCCGGCCCCGCCCCCTTCTCTGGCCCCGCCCCCTTCCAACAGCCTCAGGGTCTCCGCCGCCCCCGTCACCGCCGTCTCGCCGCGCCACAGAACCCCGTCGCAGTCGAAGAGCACGCAGTCCGTCCCCGCCAGCGCCGCCCGCGCCAGCCCCGACTCCAGCCGCCGGCAGCGCCGCGCCATCCTCTGCCCCTCTCCTGCAGGACCCACTCTGAGGAGAAGGACGGCCACCGCGCCCTCACGAAGCCCCGCGAGCTGATTGGACGACGCCCGCCTCCGCGCACGCCCATTGGCTGGCACCCCGGATGGATCCGCCTCTTCGGCGACCGTTGGTGGCCCCGGCAGGGCCTCTCATTGGCTGGCACGAGGAGTTGCACGCCCATTGGACGAGAGGCAGAGCAAGCCCCGCCTTCGCCCCGCACACGGACGTGACTACGTGCCCGTGCAGGGTAAACCAGAGGTCTTCTACTCCCCGCACGCCCATTGGCTACCTTTCCTCTAAGCCCCGCCTCTACAGGTGAGTCGAGGCGGTGCACGTTGACTACTCTCCAAGACACGCCCCCTCTTGGCCCCCATTGGGTGCGCCCCTCCTAACCCCGCCCTTCAGGGTTGCTGCGGCGTCGCCCATTCGCCAGTCTGCATAGGGCCCCGCCTCCTCCCAGTGCCCATTGGCTGCGCCCCCCTAAATCCATCGGGTGAGCTCCGGCGTCGCCCATTGGACAATCCCCTCCCTGCCTCGCGCTCATTGGCTGCTCTCATTCCAAGCTCCGCCCCTTCAGGTGAGGAATGGCGCCGTTCTCTCCGAAATCCGGGCCCATTGGCTGCGCTCCCTCAAAGCCCCGCCCCTTCAGGTGATCAGCGTCGGGGCGCATTGGCTAAACTCCTCTAGTTCCCGCTCCCATTGGCTCCTCCTCCTGCAAGTCCCGCCCTTCAGGCATGCCTTGGCGACACTCATTGGCTAGTCCCCTTGTGGCTCCGCCCTCTTCCGAACTCTCTGCCCGGTCCCGTTGTTATGACGACACGGCCGTAAAGCCGCCATCTTAGTGGTTGCGGCGCCTTGCGACATGGAGGCCGCGATGGCAACGGGCGCTGGGCCGGCGGGGCTTACGGCAGCCGGGCCACAGGGACAGCAGCGCGCGGGCGAAGCCTCCTCCGGACCCGGCCAGGCGTCCTCCGCTTTCCTCGGCCTTCCGGCGCCCTTCGGAGAGGAAGGTACCGTCCTGGATGATGTGGGGGGTCATGGAGGGGTGACCAGCGCTCTCCTCAGGTCATGGGAGGGGCGAGGCGTCCCCAAGGCCTTCCCTGCGCGAGCTCCGTCTAGCCCTTCACTGAACCCCCACTTGCGTTTTTGCATGCGTTTCTATTCCGGGAAATACGGTAACGCAGCCCGGTCTTGTGGAGGTTCTTCTATTAGGAGCTTTACGGTAGTTTCTCGGAGGAACGTCTATTAGAAACAATACGATACCCGCTCGGGTGGCGGCTCTTCTATTTGGAGTTATACGGTACTTGTTCGGACGGGCATCGTCTTTTCGAGGCTCTCTTGTGTAGTGGCTCCTCTCTTAGGAGCATTACGGTACCCGTTCGAAAGCGCTTTTTCCCTATTGCGCCTCCATTCGAGGCAATGCGGGGTTCGCTTCTAATAGGAGCGTTACGGTACCGCAGGCGCCAGCATTCTCCCTTCTGGTCCCTTTGCCCCCTATTCGAGGCAATACGGTAAGCTTTGCAAATTGATGTCTCCTGCAGGGCGACCAGCCTCACCTTTTCCAGGGCTTGTCCTGTTTTTTAGCCTTGTGTCCTGGAATGAATAAACCTTCATTGTCCTCCTTTTCCTTGTGAGCAGGCAGCACGGAGCCTTCTTGGAATTTATAAATTAAATAGTATAATCTCTGTGTGTTTCATATATACATTTATACATATACGTATATGTTCCCATATATATATATATGTATATATATACACACACACACACACGCGCGCGCACATACACACAAGTATACGGTATTAAGCTATTGTTGCACAAGTAAAATTTCAAGAATATTTCTGGGCACTGGTGAGCACTGGGCACCAAAGAGTGGATAGTGGCAGGCAGCAATGGGCACTGGCAGGCACCTCTGGGCATTCCTAATGGGCGTTGAGCACCACCACCATGCAACAGGCGCCAAGCAACAGGCACCACCATCCTACCAGGTGCCTTCAAGCAGTGGACACTGATGCACATCCCTGCCAAGCACGAGGGACAGGACACCAGAAATGTAGGCAGAGGCAGCACATGGGTGTCATGTATCCCTATCAGGCATTGGCCAATGTGGACCACCCAGCAGTGGTCACCAGACATCCCTACTGAGTACTGGTCAACCTTGCCAGGCACAGGGGAACATGCACCACTGGGCACTGGGCCTCACCGGGCACCAGATCAGTTTTTAATGAGTAATGATATCACAGAAGGAATACAATCCTTAAATTTCATGCTTCTAAGTCTTGGTGTCGATCAGTCAGTCTTCAGTTTTGGGTATAGGAACAAAAACACATTGTGCTCCTTTTCACCCCCTTCCAGTTTGGATTACCAAAAATGGGTTCTTACAGGGTGGTTCTTAGTGGCTTCATCAGTCTGTTTGGGCTTCACTCTTTCTGCAGTGGGCCCACTGCCTCCCATAACACTGCCATGTTCTTTGCCTTTTGAATTTCAGATGAAGATGACCGTCACCGGTGTGGCCGTTGCCAGTCTGAGTTCACGTCTTTGGAGGAATTTGTGCAGCACAAGTTGCAGAAACTTTGCCAGAGACCTCCAGACTCTACGACAGCAGCAACACAGGCAAGTTTTTGGGAGAGTAGGACGTGGGCCAGGGAAGCACTTGCTGGGACCTTAAGTCATGGTTCCTCTAAGAAACATGCAGTGGATTCAAACAGGGACAGCATGAAGGTGCTGCTCTTTTCTTAGGGCCAAAGAATGCTCCTTTGGGGATGGGAAGATTCACCTCAATGGGTTTTTAATTGCATCGGGCACATAGCAGGACAATTTAAGAACTCAGTTTAAGGTTTAAGACCATAAGGGGAGAAGGGAGGTTCAAGTGTGGGGCATTTCAGCTGGTGAGCTTGCTGAACGAGCGCTGTCTGAAACACTACCGAGCATTGGGCTGGAGTGGGTGGCCAGCTAAATGCAGTCTGTGTTTCCCTCCTGAGATCCCGTTTGTTTCATCAGGTGGTTTCACCTCTGGAGGAGCCCATTACTGTGGCTCATATCGTTGTTGAAGCTTCTCCGATAACCGAAGAAGAAAGCCACGCCAATGCCTTATTAAGTAAGTGCACTAATCTTCCAAGAAGATCAGTAAAGAGGAACATTGAGGTGTTGGATGTTGACATTATTGTGTGCAAGAATTCAGGAAAAGTCTTTGACCATCTCCTCCTTGAAGCCACCTGAGTAAATGTTTTTTTCTAGAATTTCAAGGACAAATGCCTTGCAATTTTTGTCTGGGTTGGTTTTGAGTCCCATATATTCAAGTTGGGCGAATGTATGTATAACATAGGGCCCTTTCTGCAGTGGCCCCCAAGCTCCCCAATCGGCTCACCTACCTAGGTTTCTTTCGGTCTTCAGGCATCTCACAAAACCTGACTGTTTTTGCAGGGCTCATGGCCTTGGGTGTGTATTGGGGGAGGAATATCTGCCTGGCTGTGTCACCCCTGTGTTATTCATATTGTATTTCCTTTATTTCATTTATAGTGTATTTTACCTTACTTACTTCCAGGGAGCACATGCTACCCCCAACCACTTGTATCCTCCTAAAATTACAGTAAAAGTTGCTGTTTATCCTCCCTAAGTTATTGTAAAATTATTCCTGTCCTCTCTTTCTAGTAAAGTAACTTAGGGCAAAATCCAGAGTAACTACGGGGAGTCCTTGCTCCGGTGTAAGAACAACTTACTCTGGATTCCAGTATGAATTTCCCATAGGTTTTCACTAGGTGGTGCAGTAACTACAGGTGTAGGTGTTGCAGTAACTACGGGTGCACGTAAAGTCTCTTACGTGCTCCCGTAGTTACTCTGGATTTGGGGGTTAGGCTGAAAACGTTACAGGCTCAGCTGGTTGTGAGGTGGTAAATTATTTTGGGGTATTAAATAGCCATGTAGATTTAAAAAGTGATAGGTGGACTGAAGAGACCTGTTTGGCCTCCTTATGCCAACCGATCCAGAATAAAGAAGACCCCTGCTTGGGGTTCATCTTTGCAGGTAGTGGACACATCAAAGAAGTCATTGTGACCGAAGAGCACATCTTTGAGAATCCAAATGGCCACCTCGATGAGGTTGAAGAGGGGCAGGGTGTCACCGAAGAGTCAGAGGAAGGGGCTTCCTTGGAACTCATCAAAGTGAAACTGCTAGTTAATAAAGAAGGTCGGTACGTGTGCGAACTCTGCCACAAGACCTTCAAAACGGTATGTTGGGGTTCGGTAAGAGAGCATGTGTACCTGTACTGCACAGCGATGACACTATTGTAGCACTTTGTTGTGTTATTTCTGTAATTTCTATCTCTATCTAATATCTCAATCAACTTGTCAACTTGGGTAAGTCTCATTATAGCTAATGGGGCTTACACTGAGGTAAGTATGCATAAGATAGCAGCCTTAGTTTTCAATCCTAACCATGTCTACTCTGAAGTAAGCCCCATTGTGTTCATTGTCTCTTACTCCCAGGAAAGTGTGTTTAGGATTGCAACCTTAGTGTTGCTACAACATCCTGAGCAAAATCAGCTCTTGAGAACTCACCAGTGAAAGTTTTAATGACAAAACAAATCTAGCAGTATGTGTGGCAGCCTCAGAAGGGTCTCCTTTTCGCCCTAGGCCAGCATTCTCAAGGCACACATGATCACCCACAGCAGCAGGAAGGACTATGAATGCAAGCTCTGTGGGACATCCTTCAGGACCAAGGGCTCCCTCATCCGACACCATCGCCGCCATACAGGTGAAGGCAGAATTTGGCTTCTGGAAAAATCGAGGGTGGTGCTGTGCATTGGAGGATCTCAATAATTAACTTGGTTAATTGGAAGAATAAGTCTTGTTTGTAGGCTAAAAAAAAACCCAAGGCAGATTCCTTGTGTCAGGATCTTGTCTTGAGGCAGAGGCATGACTAGCCACTTAACTGGGTTGGTCTGGGGAAGACGGGTTTCTTGATTGGTGTTCACAGACTGTATTCTTTCACATAATAACTCTGCCTTCTAATACTTCTCACTCATTTAGATGAGCGCCCTTATAAATGCAAGAAATGTGGGAAGAGCTTCCGGGAGTCAGGGGCCTTGACTCGGCACCTGAAATCTTTGACTCCCTGCACGGAAAAAATCCGTTTCAACATGAACAAGGAGATTGCCGTTAGCAAAGAGGATTTAGTTGCAGGTCAGTGAAAGGCTTAAGGCCAACCTCTGCCCCACGTGCAGTTTCTGTTCAAACCAGGTTTTATACTGAACCTGGTTAGGATCCCAGAACAGGAATCCTCGTTGAACTTGCCTAACCTGGTATCGCAGGGATTTTGAAATGGTCTCAGGGATTTTGAAATTTTCAGTCACAATTATGGTGGACCCTTGCAGATACCGAGTTCTGGGGATAATGAAATCTGCAGGGGGGATAATGAAATCATCAAACCAGAATTGTCATTCAGAAGCATCGGAAGGTTGTGGTGGGGGAGGGCTTCTGAGGCATGAGGAAGCCACATACAGCCTCCTTCTGCATTGGAAGATCTCCCAAATGCAATAGGAAGGCACATCCAAGGGGCCTTTTGGACTCTGTGGCCAATAATTAGATCTATGGATGCCATTCTGTTTCAGTTCCATAGCACTGTGCAGTTTGTGGACTTTTAAAATTATGGCTATAGTGAGTAAACAGTCCCTGTGAAAGGAATTTCTCCAGCAATCAAGACGTGTCCTACAATCCAGAGTAACTATGGGACCTTTTACACCGACGTAGTTACAGTGCCACCAATGGGAAACCTATGGGAAATGCATAGAGCAATCCAGAGTAAGTGCCTCCTATGTCTTCCCGTAGTTACTCTGGACTATAGGGTACATCTAGGTTGCTGGAGAGAATGTTCTAGCCTAGTGGTCAGAAACCAAGCTCCAAATTAGGAAGTACCTCGTCCAACCCTTCTCTCTGCCACTGCCTTGCTTGGAGGCTTTTGTGAAGCTGCAGCTCTGCATTGTCCAGCATTACACCATATTGCATATGGTTGGTTATGAGTATTAGAAAGAGATAATATACCATATGTACTCGCGTATAAGCCTAGTTTTTTGGGCCCCAAAAATGAGCCCCAAAACCCACCTTGGCTTATACGCGGGTCAGTAAAAAAAATTAAGAAAAATGGCGGGTGCAACCTCCAGTGTGCTGCAGCCTCTCCAGCTGCTGGCGCTGGCTCTCTGGGCTGCGGAGGAGGCGTGCGGCGGCATGACATGGAGCCCACTGCAGCCAAGCCCCTCAGACTCAGGTACTTCTTTGTGGTCCTTACTTCTGAGTAGACATGCCCAGGATTGGGCCCTGAGGCTACAAGGCCAGCCACACTTTCCTGCTGTTGCTGCATTTTCCACCCTCAGCTTATACTCGGGTCAATACTCAGCTTATACCTTCAGTCTTCCCAGTATTTGTGGTAAAATGAGGTGCCTCGGCTTATACACGAGTATATATGGTGTATGTTAAGCACATTTGCATTCAGTGGTCTTGCTGCTCCTGGCGCAGCACGGAAGGGAAGAGGGAGGGCTTTCCTCAAAGCAGCTTTTCATCCTTGAAAGGCAGGGGCTGGTTGAGATCTGAATGCTGTTCCGTTTTTCTCCAAGGATCCAGCAAGTCCAACCCGGTGGCTCTTTCCTCAGTGGCCACACAGTCTGCAGATTCCCCACCTGTCATTCATTTAGTGACAGATGCCAAAGGGAATGTCCTTCATGAAGTCCATGTCCGAATGCAGGAGCTCCCCATCGCAGAGGCAAAATCGCTTGACACAGAGGTTGGTACTTACCCTCTTCGCATCAACTCATGTCAAGGAATTACTGTAATAGTTTTCTCCAAATGTGAGAAATGATGGCTGGGCATTAACACCGATCATGGCTGCTTATTCTCCAAACCCTGTTTTAGAGAGGTTTCACTGGTCTCTTTGTCTCTCCATCCTTTCAGCTTTCCAATTCTGAGGAGCTTTCTCCAGATGGAGGGGACGATGAGAACTTGCTGCGAGAAGCCATGAGGAATTCGGGGATTGTGATAGAACGGGTGTCTATTGGGGAGGAGACAAAATCTGATGAAGCAGATATTGTGATTGCAGAGGAAGAGGAGTTGAAGAGCAAAGAGGCGACGGCACCAGAGAAGCTGTGTGAAGCACAGTACGTGGAGATTGAGCCAGATGAACCTGTAAGTGGTGACTTTCATGCTTTCTGGAAAGGGGTGTTTGCTGATGCTTAGTGAAGTGCATGGCAGGTCACAGGCCCACCCAGTTCCTCCCTTGCTGTTTTAAGGGCAGCATCTCCTGGTACATGGTTCTGCTGCTTGTTTCGCAGACGGTTTTCTCTGTCCTTTCATAGCCAGACGTAGCAATGGTGGACAACTGCAAGCGTCACGTATGTCCGTATTGCAGTGAAGTCTTCCGGGACCGCAGTTCCCTAGACCTGCACCTCGGCAGCCATCTAGGTAAGGACGGGTCTCGTTCAGATTTCTGCAGGCAAGTGGCATCCTTGAATGGTTGCTGCTGCCATTTTAGGAGTTCAGAACATTTCTGAGCAGCTAAATAAAATATCAGGCAATAAAAGGCTGCAGTGGCTTAGTGGTTAAAGGTGCTGTGCCTGTCAATCTGAAGATCAACAGGTCAGCAGTTCAAGACCTGGGTGCTGCAAGATGGGGTGAGCTCCTGTCCTTAGCCCAGCTCCAGCCAAACTGGTAGTTCAAAAGCATGGAAATGCAAGTAGATAAGTAGGTACCACCTTGGTGGGAAGGTAACTGCATTATGTGCACATGGGGGCCACAATATCATGGGGTAGTCCTCAGACAATGCTGGCTTTATGGCTTAAGAACCGGGGATGAGCACCGCTCCCTAGAGACAGTCACGACTAGCACCTTTCTAGTAAAGGACACCTTTACCTTTATTAACACTACTGTACTTGGATTTGCCACCTTCTTGCATCAAGTGTGATGACAGTCCTCTCCTGCCCCAGAACCTCTAGTTTCTCACTCACCTTGTCTCTCCTCCCCCAGACTACAAGGCTTTTACCTGCGAAGAGTGTGGCAAAGAATTCACCAAGGGCTACCTGCTGAAAAAGCACCAGGAGGTGCACATCAATGAGCGACGGTTCCGTTGTGGGGAATGCGGCAAGCTTTACAAGACAATTGCACATGTGAAGGGCCACCGGCGAGTGCACTCAGACGAGCGACCATACCCCTGCCCCAAATGCGGCAAGAGGTACAAGACAAAGGTGAGCAGAGATCTGAGAGGAAGTCTTGCTTTTGAGGCTAGAGTGGAGCATCTGCTCTAGTTTTTCTTGATCTTCGAGATTTAAACTGGTAGAAAATGGCAGAGCAGCAAATGAGTCAAGGGGATCCTGATGTTAAATGCACTCCCTACTTGAGGAGTAATGGCTGCCTTAGCCAAGGTGAACTGGAAGAGAGAACTTTGGGGAAATGCCTTCTTTTAGCACTCCTTGGTATAATGAGAGCCATGTGCTGACTTCACATGGCTCTTCTCTCCCCCAGAACGCCCAGCAGGTCCACTTCAGGACACACCTTGACGAGAAGCCATATGTCTGCCACTTCTGTAGCCAGGGCTTTCGGGAAAAAGGCTCGCTGGTGCGCCACATCCGTCATCACACAGGCGAGAAGCCCTTCAAGTGTTACAAATGTGGTCGTGGCTTTGCGGAGCATGGCACCCTCAACAGACACTTGAGGACCAAAGGTGAGTTGGGCAGTCCCTTTTCCTCGCTGCTCACACATGTCAGCACCCAGAATACAGAGGGGTTGTGTTCTCCCTTCCCACGATGTCTGAAGCTTCTAATTCTCATCAGGCTCCCATTGTGAAATGGAGCAAGCAAAGACATTTCTGATTCAAAGCTTAAGCACATCTGTCATTGGTAGTAAACCCATGAGATCTGGGAATAATCTGGGAATTTTTCCCATGGGAAAAATTTACTTGCTTTGTGACACTGTAAGGCTCATCACAACACAAAAACAACTTTAATAGAACTAGATCTGTGGTGTTCTTGCTTATGTCCATGGAAGAAAATATTAATACCTTCTTGGAAGTTGTTTCCACATAAAATTTAGCAGAGCAGACATTTGATAGGCTAACCACAGGAAATTAGGAAGTGTTGCTAGTACAGGTGTAGCCTAAGTGTATCCGACTTTGACTGCAATCTTAAAGACACTTTCCTGGGAATAAGACCTCTTGAAAACAATGGGGCATATGTTTGAGTAGACATGGTTAGGGTTGTGCTTTTGGTCTCAAAGTGACTGAGGTTGGCTCTTTAAATTGGAAGATAAACATCCCATAAGGAGCAGTTAATGGCTTAAAGGCAGCCTGCTTAACATGGCAATGTGGCAGGCAATTAAGCTTGTCTTACCTTCATGAATGTTTAGTATTGTTTCTGTTCCAGCCCCTTTCTTACCCCAAATGTAAGCTAAGTACAAGTAACCCATGCAAAGAACTGAATTGCTCTGAGCTGGAAGTGCTTGCAAATTGCAGGAACTCAGCTCCTTGCAGGGCAGTTAGTAGCACTGGAAAGGGAGCTCAATTCATTTTAATTCTTTGCCTGCTTAATTCTTTTGCTGCAATCCCAAAGATACTTTCCTGGGAGTAATACCCACTGAACATAGTGGAGCTTACTTTTGAGTAGACATGGTTAGGATTGTGCTCCTAGTTACCATGGTCACTCGTTGCCTTTGTATAACACAAAAACAGTTAATCACGTAGGTTCTTGGAACCAAATGTCATGAATGGGGAGGTTCAACCTATATAAAAACAATGGGAAAATAAATTCATGAGCATCTGCCTCAATTAACAAACTACAGTGGTACCTTGGTTTATGAGTTTGGTTAATTTGTTCCAGAAGCATGCTTGTAATCCAAAATACTTTTACATCAAAGTGAATTTTCCCATAAGAAATAATGGAAACCCAAGATAATTCGTTCCACAACCCAAAAATATCCATATGAAAATGATTAAAATACTGTCATATAATACAAAGAAAAATAAAACCTGTATTTGGTCAGACTGCAATCTGCCCCCCAACTCAATAACCTCCCCATGTGTTATAGGGCTTACCTGCAAGGCTAGCAGTGCAATCCTAAGCATGTCTACTCAGAAGTTCTGTTGTATTCAATGGGGCCTACTCTCAGGAAAGTGTTTAGAATTGCTGCCTACGTCTCTCAGGGTGCAATCTAGAGTAACTACGGGGAGTCCTTGCTCCGGTGTAAGAACAATTTGCTCTGGATTGCAATATGAATTTACCATAGGTTTTCACTAGGTGGTGCAGTAACTACGGGTACACATAATGTCTCTTACGTGCTCCCGTAGTTACTCTGGATTGTAGGGTCAGGCTCCTTTCAATTGCCCCCCTTACACAGGAGTGAGCTCCATTGACTGTAACAGGCTTACTTCAGAGTACACATGCATAGGCTGGTCTCTCAGCAGAGACTGAACAGGTGCTGGCAGAACACTGATCAGGACTAATTTTTCCCATTTGTTTTATCGAGACAGTGCTTGTATATCAAGTCAAAAATTATAAGAAATGTTTGCTTGTCTTGCAAAACACTCTCCATCTTCTAGGTGGCTGCCTGCTTGCCCTGAAAGAAGCTGAAGAGACGGTAGTGTCCAAGGAAGGCCGGTCTGCCGACAACTTGGCTGCCACAGTTATTTCCGAAGACCCCCCTACAGTCCTGGTGGAGTTTTCTTCAGTGGTGGCTGATACTCAAGAGTATATCATTGAGGTATATATACATTGAGGTATACGAGGTATATATGAAGCAATGCAAGAGAGGCTTGTTGAAGACGAGGGGGTCTTGTCGGGAGGGCCTTAGCGAATGCTACTGACAGTAGCTAGTTGGGCCTATAAGGGGTTGCTTTGTGTCCTTTTTGTTTTAAAGACAGCCACGGAGGACATGGAAACCAACGAAGCTGCTGAACTAATTGAAGGAAACAGGCATGAGGTGGGTGTCTCTGCAGGGTCGTGTCCACTTGTGGGTGGCCGGTGGTGTGGATTTAGAGATTGGTCTACCTGAGCGTCACTTGGGTTTGGTGCCACCCCTAAAGACCCACAAACTGGCAGAAGCAACACAAATGAGAGGTGCCACCCTGGGGAAAAGCTTAAAGTGAACCTGTGGAATTCTTTACCATAAGACTTGGCACCAAGCCTTGATGCCTTTCATAGGGGAGCAGACAAATTACAAGTCAACATAGCTTGCAACCTGTGATCATATTTTAGAGATAGGAAGCTGCAGTAAATGGGCACAGGCCCTGATCCACTAGGGTGCTTCTGGTGTTACATTAACACCCAGCTCCCATTGCTCTTTTTCCTTCTTCTGCAGGTTGACAATCACATCATGAAAGTGGTTCAGCAGATAGTGAACCAGGCCAATTCTGGCCATCAGATCATTGTACAGAATGTCACTGTGGCAGAGAGCTCGGCTGTGGTCCCCGACAGTACAGATGCCATCGCCATTGCCACCCCTGAATGTCTAACGGAGCAGGTTGCCATGACCCTGGCTTCTGCCATTGGGGAGGGTGGAATGGAGGCAGAAGAAGCCACTGTAACCATGGTGGCCTCTGATGACATTGAGATAATGGAGCATACTGGAGAATTTGTGATTGCCTCTCAGGAAGGGGAGCTGGAGGTGCAAACAGTCATTGTCTAGGGCTGGGGAGAGAATGGCCAGATCGGTTGCACTTGGGCAGCTGCAGGCAAGGACTTCACCTGTGTTGGGGACGTGTCCACCAGGCATCATGCTAAGCCCTCAAAGTCGTCTCCTCATGAGGGGAGAATGGCTAGGGGTTGTACCACTTGTGGGCAGCTGCTGTTTGTCAGAGCCAGGCTGGGACTGAGCAAAGCACTTTATCTGAGATTAGAGGGGAAAGCAAAAAAAAATAGTCTTGCCAGGGAAATGTACTTAGCTAAGCTATGTGGAGAGGGGTCTGCGGGGTCACCTGCCTGCCTCTTAGGTGTGGCATGTGCACTGTGTGCAATGGACAGGAACCTAGCCCAAAGGTTCTTCTGCCACAGTGCAGGACATTCCAAGGCGTGTCTTGGAAAAGCAAGATAAAAACCACACAGCTGCATGTTTCTTTTGTATCCAGAGTGCTTCTATTTGCAGATTGTACAGTGTAGCTTTGTAAATAAATTTTTTAAAAAAACACTTCATTTCTTGCAAGCTCTGCCACAATCGGAGGACTGATAATTGCCAGCCCAAGGCAATATTGTTTTTCTGCCGGGCTAGGCATGACTTCTGAGAACCCAATCCTATGCATGTCTAATCACCATTATGTTCAAGATTGCAGCCTGAATCAGTCTTCGCAGTCTGTGTCTGGATGGGTGGGCAGCCAGGAATCATTCCCCTGCCCATGTTAGCAAGAGCTTCTGTCACTGAATGAGGGCCTTTCCTTGGCTGCCTTTCAAGAGGAACAACTCCACAGCGCTCTGGTGGTGAATGGGAGCCAGACTAGCTCTTGTGACTCTTCCGAAAGACTTCAGCCAGGAGCAGTGAATGCTATATTAGTTCACATCACTTGCAGTCCATTTTCAGATCAGAGCGAGACAGGGATAGCCAGATACACATACTCTGGGCACAGAGCTTTGATGATCATTCTAGAGGTGGTCTCACCCCCTCACCCTCCTCTCTTTTCCACAAAGCCCAGACTGCAGTTCTGTGCTCTCCACCCTCCTAGGGAAGAGTTGCACAGGCAACTCTCTTCTCAGGCCCTTACCCTCTCTTTTTTCCCATGCTTGTCAGGGGTCTCACAATTTCCATGATGTTGCCTAGGACTCCTCTGGAGTAGATATTTTTGTACCCACTGTGCATTCTACAGTGCTCTGAGCACAGACACTTGTATCTTGCTCCCTTAAACCACTCATTGCTGGTCTGGTTGGTCAGGATCAAGTAGAGAGTGAAGCAGAAGTAGGAGCCCAGGATCAGGGAGATGATGAGCACAAAACCAAGCATGAACACAATCCGCGGGAAAGTCAGGAAAAGGTGCTGTGAGAAGAACAGACCAGGTGCATGAGATTCTCTTCCTGCACTGTATTTTGACCACAGATGGTCAGTTGTTTAAATATACAAATTCGAATTATGCAAGTACAGTGGGCCCTCTGAAGCCATGGATGTGGGCTTGCAGCTTGCAAGGTCCTCAGGACCTTCTGGGTGCTCCTAAAGGGAATTTTAGTTTGCCAGCACAACACCCATGGCTTTTAGAATCCAGGAATGATCCCCTGAAGTGGTTCATTTAATCAGTGTAATATACAACTGTCTCATTTGCTTTGCGTAGCCTTAAGGCAAAGGCATTTTCCAAAACTGAATTAAGTAACTTCCACCGGGGGGGGGGGGGGGGAGGAAGGGTGTGTGAGATTTTTTAAAGAGGGGCACAGTTACAAAATTATGCACATTCAACTGCTTATTTGACTCTATTTCTGCTGTCTTAAACCACAACTTTCTGAAATCCACTTAGTGTAGCTGAGGTTGTCAATTCCTGCCAACATATTTTCATGCCATGACACAATTGTGTTCCCATTAATGGCTCTTTTGACTGGTTAAGGACTTTACCTGGATAAGAAAGACCACATCAACTGGGTGTGCTTGGCCTCGGTCATCCAGGTAATGTCCCATCATCATGTCAGACAGAACTACCACCTGGATGAGGACGGTGGCAGTGATGATGGTGATGATTGTGGCCATGGCCAGCAAGCTGAAGAGGTACAGGACGAAGTATCTCATGTTGAAAGCACCAATGCAGTTGTTGACCCAGACACAGTGGTGGTCAAAGCGATGCACACAGACATCGCATACACCTGCTCGAAAGAAAATACAGTCATGCCAGGATTTTTGGGTGCTGGAGAGTGTGACATCCCTGTTTAACTAACTCTTCTAATAAAATATCAACACACAAATTATTTCAAAAGGATAAAAAGTAGCCTTGAACAGAGTTTACCTCAGCAAGAACAGGCTGCAGTCTTGGAGGTGGTGCCTGGAAGGCTTTCCATGCATGCTACATAATCAAGTAAAAAAGAGGCAACAAGAAGGAATGGTGCTTTCTGGGGATGTGTGTGTGTTGGAGATGGATGTGAGGACACAGGCAGATGCACACATGTGGGAGTCTAGGACCAGAGCACAGAGCCTGGTTACCAGCCCATCTCTTTCCAAATGAGTATTCTTACCGCAGTGCTTTGATCGGGCTGGTTTTCTCATGCCACAGGTGGGGCACTTAGTATCCTTCTTGAACATGACACCATCGTAGGGATATATGTGGAGGAACAGGGCCTGGTTGGACTTGGTTATTGTACCTATAAGGAGAAAGGGGAAAATAGCAAATGAATCTTTAACTGGATGCTTCCAATCTAATGGATAGAGGGCTGTGGTGGTGTAAATGGGTAAGAAACTGACTGTGAGCCAGGTTCAAGACCTGGGTCCTACAAGTTGGGGTGAGCTCCCATCCTTAGCCCAGCTCCTGCCAACCTAGCAGTTTGAAAGCATGGAAGTGGAAGTAGATAAATAGGTACCACCTTGGTGGGAAGGTAAAACAGTTTTATATGTGACTTCGCAGTCATGCTGGCCTTGTGATCACAGAAGTGTCTTTGGACAATGCTGGCTCAAAAGGCTTAGAAATAGGGATGAGCACGACGCCCTACAGAGACCTCTAGGTCTTGGAGGATTTCCTGCTACAGGGAAGGGGGTTGGACTAAATGACCTATTTGGTCTCTTCCAACTGTGATACCAAGCTAATCATGATCTTGCCCCACAGACCGCCAATAAGACATAAAAGTGCCTCAAAAGAGACATGATACTTTGATAACAAGCTTCTTGGACACACTTCAATCAAAAGCAGATGAACTGCATCCACGGATGCAAAGATGGCCAAGCAAATCACATGATTTAATGGTGTTTCAGTACCACCACCCAAAATTCCTACCTAAGGAATGCTCCCAGGCATCCTTGTTTTCACATGCAGAGATAAGAACAGCTGTTACACTGTTTTGTGGGTCTTATAATACAGTAGTTAAATTCCAGTTGAAAAGTGGTTTTACCAGGGTCAGTCTTGGAGCACAGAAGGAAGAATCCCAGGTTCACAAGCAGCAGCAGATAAGGCAGCAGGAGGACAAGGAGGTGGAACTCCAGCTCCCTGCAGTACCCAAACACTTCCCAGCTGTACTCGACATAGACCAAAACCTCCAAGGTAAAGTTCAGGACCACAAACAGAGGGCTTCTGCACAGGAGAGAACAAAACATTTTGCACTGAATGAGTAACCCAAGGGCACCCAAAATGTCCTCTGATCAGCAAAGCCAAATGGACTCCTGACCTGCTGTTTGCTCACAGAAAAACCCTTTAAAACTTGTCTGGTTTTTTTAACCACCATGATGTTTCTTTTACAATGGAGGACAGTATGCCTATACCCTTTGCAGTGGTATTTGGGTTTTCAGCTTGGAATCCTAAGAATAACAATCTGTTATTTCCCCTTGGAAATTATGTCATGGCTGGAAGTGACATTAAAGGTGCCCAGTGCCAGATTCCAAGATGGTTGCACCCAACTTTTCATGGCCCCCCTGCAACGAAGTCATGATCCCCCAGGGGGTCCCGACCCCCTACTTTGAAGACCACTGATTTAACCATTGTGTAAAAGTAAAGGTGCCCTCAAAGGGTGACCTGCTAGCCATGACCAACTGTAGGGTGTGATTCTCATCCCTGTTTCTAAGCCAAAAAGCCAGTGTTAACCAAAGACACTTCCGTGGTCATGGGGGTGGCAGAATACAGAATACTGTTTTACCTTCCCACAGAGGTGGTTCCTATTTATCTACTTGCATTTACATACTTTTGAACTGCTAGCTTGGCAGGAGCTGGGCTAAGGACGGGAGCTCACCCTTTCTTGCAGTACTCGAGTCTTAAAGCGCTGACCTGCCAACCTTCAGGTTGACAAACACTGCATCTTAACCACTGTACAGAAGAGAGAATTTTGGCATGTGCAGCTTTTTAGATCCTTTCACAACGAGCTGCACCTACTAAAATTCCCTCTTCTATTCAATGGTTAAAGCTGTAGGCATTTTGTCCTCCGTTACCCTTCATTACACTACATTATTACACATTATTATTATTATACTTCTCTCCCACCTATATAACGCCTCCTGGGTAGAGAACGGGAATTATACTGTTAAAGCTATGGAGATCCAGGGGCCTTTTGGTGGTCACCATCCTGCCTAACCAACAGGAAGGAGCAAGAGAAGGAATGAGCAAGAGATACCGGGTGTGAAGGAGTCCGTGAAGTGCCTCCAGAACTTGGGCTGGAACTAGACGTGACAGCACCTGCATAAAGATTACAACGCAGCAAATTAAAACAATGTGAGACTCCGCGGCTGAAGTCAGGCTGGTGATAAGAGCAACTGATCTCCAGAAGAGAAGATGAGAAGTGGGGTCAGTTTCTGGACTGTATTTTCAGGCTACTTTGGGGCGGGGATTGACATAAGTGGATATAACTCACCAATATAGAAAACCTCACAGAAAACTAGCACATCAGGGAGGTGGTTAAACTGGAACCCTCCTCAAGAGTGGGAATGTTTGCAATTTGCCATCCTATGAGTCTCCGGCCCATGACCACAGTAATGCTTGCCAAAATCGCCCCTCCCAACTCTAAAAGGTGCAGGGACTGTGTTGTCTTCTCTGGCATCCTATTGCCCTGCTTCATCATCCATCCTGCTGGACAAGAAAATGAGGCAGCAGACATTAGGAGAAGCCATAGCCAAGACTGAGCAAAACTAAGGCTGCATTCCTAACCTCCACAGGCCGGCATAAGTCCTGTGCTGATAAGGGGGTGTCACAAAAGTACAGTAAGACACCCCTCTACCACTCCTGAAGGGGTTAGGCCAATGCACAGGAATATGCTGACCTCCCCACAACATCATGGAAAGATAGGCTTTCCTATCTTTCCTATGGGGGACTATCAGTTCCTATGGGGGACTGATGCGCATGGGGGACTGGTGCACATGGGGTGGATGCGGATGGGGAGTTGATGTGCATGGGGGATGATGCGCATGGGGGTCTGATGCACATGGGGGACCAAGGCTAGGTGAGTTGGGCTGACTTAATTTTTTTAGGATTGAACCCTGAGCTCTGTTCTTGATGAAGACAAGCACCCAGTGTGAACCATACACTGCATTGGTTGGCTGGGGCACCTCCTTGGCAAGGAAAGGGCAGAGTGTTTGGGGGTCTTCAGTCAAGAAAGAAGGTGCCATTAATGAGGACGTACCACTTTACCATCTTCACTTACCTGTGATCCCCAAGCGACAACTCTTGAGGGAAAGCTGTGCTTCCTTCCAGAAAAGACACAGAACAGAATGCTCAGCAGAACCAGAATTACGTAGAGGATGAAGAGAACCAAGAAGTCCATTTTGTCCTAGAAAACCATGGAGCAGGAAAGGAGCTCCTACTACCCTGTGAGCAAATGGAGAAAGCAGGAGCCAAAATTGTGAGCAAAATTGAAGGTGAACCATGTACTCAATATGTTCTCAAATATAATGCGCCATCGAATTTAATCTGTGCCCTGATTTTAAAGTGCTTCAGATTTTAAAAAAAATGTTTACTGGAGATTGTAATGTGCAGCTGCAAAGCAAGTGTAAAATTTAATTTTACTGAATAAATATCTATCTATCTATCTATCTATCTATCTATCTATCTATCTATCTATCTATCTATCTATCTATCTATCTATCTATATTCATATAAACCTTTATATAGGTTTATATAAACCTTTATATATATAAACAGAGAAAACATATAACCTTTATATATATAAACAGAGAAAAGTCACTGACTGACTGATTCACTGACTGACTGACTCATCAATGCCCTGCCAAAACCACTGGGCCTAGAAGCATGAAATTTGGGGTGGGTGTTCCTTCCGTGACTGAGGGGTGCAATAAGAACCAGTTTTCGGAAATTCCAACCGGAAGGGGGTGAAAAGGGGCGCATCGTGTTTTCCTCCCTATACTTTGCATTGAGAATTGCTGACTCATCAACATTCCTCCCCAACTGCTGGGCCTGAAGCATGGAATTCTGGGAGTTCCTTCTGTCACCTGAACTCCCACCAAGAACCATCTGGAGAAATTTAACCCTTCAGGGGCTGAAAAGGGGGCAACGTGTTTCTGTCCTATACTTAACATGGGAGCCTGATCAACCTCCAGCCAATTTGGTGCTTGATGCTTGATGCACGGGGGCGGGGATGTTCTTCGAAGGAAGAGGTTGCACTGGGGAGGATGCGGTGCATGGGAGATGTTGCGCATGGGCAGATGTTGCACATGGGGAGATGATGCACATGGGGGACTGATGCACATGGGATTGATGCGCATGGGGAGATGTTGTGCATGGGGGACTGATGCGCAGGGGGGGACCGATGCTCATGAGTGATGTTGCGCATGGGGATTGATGCGCATGGGGGACTGATGCGCATGGGGAGATGTTGCGCATGGTAGTTTGATGCGCATGGGGGGATGATGCACATAGCGGGTTGATGTGCATGGCGGGTTGATGTGCATAGGGAGATGTTGCGCATGGGTGTTGATGCGCATGGGGTGTTGATGCGCCGGGGCAAGTTGTGCATGGGGGAAGTTGCGCATGGGGTGTTGATGTGCATGGGGAAGTTGTGCATGGGGGATGTTGCTCATGGGGGAATGATGCGCATGGGGGAAAGTTGCATACGGGGGACGCGTATGGGGGACTGATGCGCATGGGGGAGTTGTGCATGGAGGACTGATGCCCATGGGGTGTTGATGTGCATGGGGTGTTGATGCGCCATGGGGGGATGGCGTATGGGGAAATGTTACTCCCGCAATGCGGGTACGCTTTTTGCTAGTCTGTATAAAAGAGAAAAGTGACTGACTGACTCACTGACTCATCACTACCCTGCTAAAACCGGTGGGCCTAGAAGCGTAAAATTTGGGGAGGGTGTTCCTTCCGTGATGGAGGGGTGAAAACCGGAGCACCGGTTTTCAGAAATTCCAACCGGAAGGGGGTGAAAAGGGGCGCAACGTGTTTTCCTCCCTATACTTTGCATTGAGGAATTGGTTCCTGAAGGAAGCTCTGCCCCAATCCCTGGACCTAGAAGCATGGAATTCTGGGAGGGAGTTCCTTCTGTGACATGAACACCCACCAAGAACTGATGTGGAGAAATTTAATCCTAAGCAGCGTGACCAGATAACCGGAAAAACCCAGATTTGTCCGGATTTTTAGCCTCCTGTCCGGGTGTCCTACATTTTGGCTTCATTTTTAAACTGTGCGATGGTGTGCAGTACCCCATCATGCCATATGTCGTTGGATTCGTATTGAAGAGCAGAATCCAGTGCAAAGATCAGTTTTGAGATATCTCCTTCCTATCAAAAGTTATGGTCAAAAAACCAAAAAACCAAAACAAAAAATACATGTTTGGCAATTTTTTTCAGCGGGTAGGACTTTTGGCCTTGGGGTTCAGGAATTTTGGGTTTGGCATCTGGTCACCCTGACCCTTAAGGGGCTGAAAAGGGCTGCAACGTCTTTTTTGTCCTGTACTTAACATGGGAGACTGACCAACATCCAGCCAATTTTGTGTTTGGTGCTTGTTGCACTGGGGTGGGGATGTTCTTCAGAGGAAGAGGTTGCACTGGGGAGGATGCTGCGCATGGAGAGGTGTTGCACATGGGAAGGTGTTGCACATGGGAAGATGCGCAGGGGGAGATGATGTACATGGTGGTGATGCACATGGGGGGATTGAAGCTCATGGGGAGATGTTGCACATGGGGGTTGGTGTGCATGGGAGAAGGTGCACATTGGGGAGGTGATACGCATGGGACTGATGTGCATGGTGGACTGTTGCACATGGGGGGATGTCGAACGGGGGAATTTTACTCCTGCAACATGTGTACATTTTTGCTAGTAAATAATATGCTAAAGTGTTTGTATTATGGTTTTTACCTAATTGCACTACTTTATACTTCAGTGGGTTTGTATTAGGTTTTTATTACAATATAGTAAACTGTTAAAATAAATATTGATGAAAATACCTGCATGTCTACTCAGAAGTAAGCCCCATTGAGTTCAACAGGACTTACTCCTGGGAAAGTACAGGTGGAAGACCGAGTGCCCCATGCCAAGATGGTGGCACCCAGCTCTTCACAACCCCCAGTTTGGGAACCTATGCTTGTGAGCTCCCTGGGGCAGAGACTGGCCCCCCTCCTGCTCCCCCTTACCTCCTCTCCTGCTCCCCCTTCCCCCTCTCCTGCTCCCCCTTACCTCCTCTCCTGCTCCCCCTGCTCCCCCTCCCCTGGAGGCCCCAGTGCTGTCAGGTCCTGGTCTCTCCCCCTCCCACCTCCAAGGCCTACTCAGGATCCCCCATCCAGGTTGCCTAGCAACGCCCTCTGGAAAGGCTTGGCTCACGTGACTTTGA
Source organism: Cryptoblepharus egeriae (assembly GCA_030015325.1). Classification (NCBI taxonomy): domain Eukaryota; kingdom Metazoa; phylum Chordata; class Lepidosauria; order Squamata; family Scincidae; genus Cryptoblepharus; species Cryptoblepharus egeriae. The sequence continues at coordinate 10,713,260 of JAREYC010000012.1, forward strand.
GCTTCCAGCCGCCGCCATTTTGAAGCTTGTCGGAAACCGGAAGTAAGGATCAGAGAGATCGCGCTCCTAGAGCGCCACCCCGCTTGGACGGTTGCCATGGAAACGAATGGAAGGGAGGGACGCCTGGCCAAGGGGGGGTCACACTCTTGCCTGGGCGGTGCCGACTGATGACGTCACGCGTGCTGTTTGTGTAGGGGGCACACTTGCTTGGGAGTAAGACCCATTAGCTTTAATGGGCCTTACTTCTGAGTAGAGCTGCATAGGACTGGGCACTGAGCCTGCCCCCTTTACCTGAGAGTAGCCCCATTGACTGCTATGGGCCTTACATCTGAGTAGACCTTCCTAGGACTGGGCTTTCAGGCTGTCCTCTTTACCTGAGAGTAGCCCCATTGACTGCTATGGGTCTTACTTCTGAGTAGACCTTCCTAGGACTGGGCTTTCAGGCTGTCCTCTTTACCTGAGAGTAGCCCCATTGACTGCTATGGGTCTTACTTCTGAGTAGACCTTCCTAGGACTGGGCTTTCAGGCTGCCCTCTTTACCTGAGAGTAGCCCCATTGACTGCTATGGGCCTTACTTCTGAGTAGACCTTCCTAGGACTGGGCTTTCAGGCTGCCCTCTTTACCTGAGAGTAGCCCCATGACTGCAGTGAGCCTTACTCATAGCCCCAGGCTCCCCCTTTACCTCAGAGAAGCCCTTATAACTTCTATGGGTTTTACTTCTGAGTAGACCTGCATAGGACTGGGCTCTAAGCCTGCCCCCTCTACCTGGGAGTAGTGCCACTGCCTGTAATGGGACTTATGTCTGAGTAGTCCTATGTAGGACTGAGCTCTCAGCTTGTCCCTTTATCTGGGACTTTCCCCACTGGGCTCTGGGCCTTCAAACAATACTAAAGAGTATTGTTTATTTTACTCAGAAGTAAGCCCTTTACATTCAGTAAGTTTAAGCTATCCTCAGCTTATCCTTTCTTACTCACTGGATACAAACACATGTTTGTAAGGCATGTTTCTAAGGCAGAGATTGTCAGTCTTTTTTCCATCTCAAAGCACACTGACAAGGGGGAATTGTGTTAAGGAACATGTTGGGAGGCAGCCAGATCCTATTAGGGCTACGTGTTTGATTGTGCTTACCTGAGAGTAGCCCCATTGAACACAACCGGGTTTCCTCCTTTTAAAAAAAGCATACATAGAGTTGCACTGTAAACCATCTGGGCCAGGCTTTTTAGAAGCCCTTTCTGGAGCTCCCTTCCTTAGGGATGCCAGGCATCCAATGGGTTCGAAAGTGCTCCAAGCGGTTATTAGCACCACAACAGATACAGTCACAGGAAGATGTTAAGTGTGTGTACATTGCATGAATTAGCAAGTGCAATCTTGCCAGTTTTAGCACATGGCAGTCATGCTCTTATTTATCACAAGCTAAAGTTGTGAGGTAGGTCACAGCCCCACTTATATCTATTTTTGAAGTGAAGGGTGCAACAAGAAAGGGTTGGCCAAAGATCTTACTGCAGGGTCCATGACCAGGGAAGGATCTGAATCCATTAAATCCCAAGTAAAACTTACCTGCTTTATAAGGTACGGTGGCGCCTCACGTAACAAATTTAATTCATTCTGGAGGCATGTTCTTTACGTGAAACATTCTTTACGTGAAGCAGTTTTTCCCATAGGAAATAATGGAAACTCAGACGATTGGTTCCACAACTCCCAAAATATTCATATAAAAATATTAACTGGATGTAAAAACGATGACAGAACACTGGGATTGAATTCAAAACATGCATTCAATGTACATTATCTTATAAGTCTACTTAGGCTGCAGTCCTAAAGACACTTTCCTGGGAGTAAGACCCATTTAACACAATGGGACTTACTTCTGGATAGACATGATTAGGAGGCTGAAATCCAATACACCTTCAAAGTGTCTCCCCACTTTCTCCTTCGCATCATCCTGAGCCTCTCTCTCCCCTGCTCCCTTCTGGCTAGCCCTGAGCTGCTTCCCTCTTCTCCACTGCTCTCCCTCTGCCCAGCTGACATCCGGCCACAAGAAGAACAGCATGGAAGTGTTGCTTTCACTATGGGCAGGTGCGCTAGGCAGCCCTGACGCTTTTTATGCAGGCAGCTGGCCAGCGCATCTGCCCCAACTGCCAACGAATGTGTTCTTTACGTGAAGCAGAATCCTAGAGAAATTTTTGTTTGTTACGTGAACATACTTTACGTGAGGCGTTCTTTACGTGAGGCGCCACTGTACTTTGAAACCATCATATGTGATCAGGAATAAGGCTGCAGAAGAACTGTGCAGTTTTGCAGTCCACCTGCCCAAACAGGCTTCTGTCTTATGGTTCTTGAATGTTTCTCCATAATCCACCACATACTCTGTGACTAGGGCTGCAATCCCAAAGAAACCTTCCTGGGAGTAAGACCAGTGGTGGGATTCAAATAAATTAACAACAGGTTCTATGTCCCATTAGTAATGTTCTCAGAACCAGGCACTCATTAGCAAAGGCTTCTATAGAACCTGTGAGAATCCCCTGAAGTCCACCACTGACTGTGAGACACAATGGAACTTACCTTTGAGTAGACATAGTTAGGATTGTGCTCAAAGTGATTTTGGGACTTGGGAGTTTTACGTTTTAAGAAACATTTTTTTCTTTTTATGGGGCAGAATATATACTGTACTATGGGACAAGGACACAACTCTGAACCAGGTAGGGGTGTAACTAGAGGGGGCAAAGCACTAAAGTTTGCAAAAAGCCTTAAGTAGCCTTTCCACTTTGGGGCTATTTCACCCTTTATTTTGCTTGCCCCTCCTGGAATGGTTCTGAATGGGATTCAGATAAATTAACAACCAGTTCTATGTCCATCGGCCCCACAAGACAGGGTGAGCTCCTGTCCTTAGCCCAGCTCTGCGATGCCAGCTGGATCCAACCTTATTGGCTCTGCCTTTCCATTGGACTAATTCAGTGGTGTGGAGAGGGGGGATTTGCTGCTTGGGTAACAGCCTATCCTCCATAACAATCCAACCCAGGCTTTCGTGCTTTGCATGCAGCGTATGCAGCGCTGAGCATGATACCATAGTTTTCCAAGACTGACGGAGGCCTGCTCTATGTTCATCTGGCAGCCACTTTTAAACGACTATTTTTAAACTTTATAAGTCCTATCTCTCATTAACAACCGGTTCCATAGAGTAGGTGTGAACCTGCTGGAGCCTACTGATGCTTGACATCCTCTTTCGTTAAGCTACAGAATCCACATGTTTCTATAGGACCCCATTTTAAAAGTACATTTTAAAAGTACGAAGAAGAAGGAAAGAAAACGTTCAAATATACAATTAAGGTAAATCCTTAGATCCTACTAGGTAATGAAAAACCATCAGTGTAGGAGCCGAATAAGGCTCCAAGGGAAGAATATTCAGGGTCAGACTAAATGAGCCCTGGGAGTCCTAGATCTACAAAGAAGACCATCATGGAATTTATCTCCACACACGAAAATATACTGGGTGATTCTATTTTGGCTGGAATCTGGAAGGGGAGATTTAGGCTTCCAGTACTGCAGCAGCTCAGTGTTGGGTAACTGGATCAGCCTATAGCCTGGGGGCTTTCCCAATAAGCCCCTGCCTAATGGTGTACACACTGGATTTAGGTCCTGGGTTCCCTGACCCCACACAACCGCTTAATGCCAGCCAGCAGCAAATATTTGATTTTCCTTTCTGGAATGAAAATCTCTGGGAGGTCGAGATCAGGACAGAAGCAAACGGAAGTGAATGAGAATAAGTGAATGGAGGGCATTGCTGTGTACTGGGGTCGTTCTCCAAAGGGCACCTGCTTTTCAGTTCTTAAATGAAGGAAGAAAGAAGAAAGTGAGCTTTTCTCTTGTTCCCAACATACCCATAGATGTTGGACTCATAGATTCATTGTCTATTTTTATTAACACCATTGGTCACTGGTCAATGACTCATTCGTCTGATAACCTACTTGGCCCAACCAGCCCCTGATCCCACAATACTGGCAACAATATGAACAAGTGAATGACACCTCCTGCCCCAAGGGTGTCACCCAGTGCAGTCCACACCTCTAATGATGCCACTACCCACAGATTGATCCCTGAAGTTTTTATTATTTTCTTTTTCAATTCAGATCCAGCAAGAACTTGTAAGGGAAACATCTCCCAGATGACCTGCTTTACCTATGGATTCATCACCCACCCCAAATCACCTCCACGCCATTGAAATGTTTAAAGAGTTGGCTGAGGTCCAACAACAGTAGCTTGTCCCATAAATGTGCCTTGTGCGCCATGTGCTCTGCTCCTCTCCTGGTAAGTTTGCCCTGCAATTGACTGCCCCTATTAGGTTACCGTGTCTGCATTGCATTTGCCATAGAAACTCCGGCGCTTGGCCCCACAGGTCTGTAACTGATCCAGGAGTGCCGAAGCGGCTGGGATGGCTTAGTTTGGTGCCCAACAGTCCTCGTTCTGAGCTGCTGGAGCTGGACAGGCCCTGCGCAAAAGAGGTAAGCTTTGCTTGATATGCGGTTCATATTGGCAGCCCCAACCATACTAAGAACAGTCCACACATCTTAGAAATTTCCTGAAACTGGAAGCAAACTCTTGCCAAAACCAGGACAATTTGAGATGTGCAGCTGTTGGGATAGAGGAGGATAAAAGACAACCCTTGCAAAGTTAAGGTGCATACTACAGGTCTTCATCCTGGAGAGGAGCTAGAACCTGATGACGTTTCTGCAGATGAGTAGCTGTACAGCCCATCCCTAGATAGTAACAAGTTTCAAGAAATAAAAATACAGCTCACCTTATTTTTATCTCAATGCATCAGCATTGGAAATGGTCACACACAGAGTATCCAGCTGGGTTGATTAGTGTTTTCAGGGTCTCTGGGGCAGAAAAAGGCAGCCTCCCAGTGTGAGGTTGTGATCCCGTTCTCATGACAGAGTACATCCCAAGAACTCTGAGCAAGGAATAAGGGTATGGGCCACATGTATGGGCCACCTTGGCAGCCAAACTGGCTATTGAGATTGGCCATCACAATAGAGCAGTGGTGTCCAAACCCTGGCTCGGGGATCAGATGTGGCCAGCGGCATGACCCCTCCATCTGACCCTCAGACAATGTATCTAATACACTCTTATATTTAAATTTATTGTAAATTTGTGAATTTGGTTGTATGTGTACGCTGTGTATATACGTACAATGACAATGAAGAATTTATTTATTTAATAAAGAATTTATTAAAATAATTTTTCTGGCCCTGACACAGTATCGGAGAGGTGATGTGGCCCTTTGGTGAAAAGGTTTGGACGCTCCTGCAATGGAGGGTTGTGCAAGCTCTGCTTTTCTGTGTAAACATAGCAGTACCTCTTGCTGGAAAAAATGCTGATGGAGAAGTAGAGCATCTATTTCTGCATCAGGTCTGGAATCCAGATCTGGTTCTGAGAGGAACTTGTATTCTGGCTTGTTTCCAGAGTTGCCCCCAAAAGTGTTGAATCCTGACGAATCAGGCTACAATCAGTAGGCCTCTGTCAGTCTTGAAAGACTATGGTATCGTGCTCGGCACTGCATACGCTGCATGCGAAGCATGATGCTTACCTGGGAATAAGCCCCATTGACTTTAATGGGACTTCTGAGTAGATACCAATAGGATTGGGCTGTCAATAAGATAAGTTAATTATGGCTAACTGAAGGCACACGCCTTCATTTCAATGCAACTGAGGCTGCAATCCTAAAGACACTTTACTGGGAGTAAGACCCATTGAACAAAATGGGGCTTATTTTTGAGTGGACATGGTTAGGATTGTGCTCTGAGCCAGAATTAACTTTCTTTTGATACAAACATCCATAGTAAGATTACGTACCTTAAGTACATGGTGGGGATCCTTTTAGTAGAAATTTGCATTGCCTTTAATTATTCCCAATCTTCTCCCTGAGTTCTCCTCTACCCACTTCTTTTGCAAAGTCTGTATCAGTGGCATAGCTAGGGGGACCCAGGGGGTAGCAGTTGCAACAGGTAGCAAGTTTTAGGGAGCAACAAACTGAGTGTGACACTTGATGGCGAAAATTGTGAAAAAGGTATATATAACCACCATGGTATATATCACTGGAAAGGAAATTTAATGCAGAATACAATGAAACAAACTGCATTAGAATATCTGTATTCTATCAAAATATACGGCCAATTAACCTGAAGATGAAAACACCAACTGTCTATGGAACAAAAAGTAGATTTTATTAAGTCAAAACTGATCTATGACAAGGCAGCTGCTGGGGGAGGAGAGGAGGTAGGTTTTTCCCTAATCCAGTAAAACCTTGGATTGAGAGTAACTTGGATTGAGAGTGTTTTGCAAGATAAGCAAACACTGTGAATAAATTTTGTCTTGCATAAAAGCAGTGTATTACAAGAGAAGCTAAAATAGTCCTGGCTGGTTTTGATGCTCTGCCAGCACTTCCTCAGCCTCTCCTGAGAGACAGCCTATCCATGTCTCCTCTGAAGTAAGGAGGAGACTTAATCAATGGGGCTCACTCCTGTGTAAGGGGGACAATGGAAATGAGCCTGAGAGCTAGCCTTGCATGTCTACTCTAAAGTAAGCCCTATCATATAATCAGTGGGGCCTACACCTTTGTAAGGGGGGCATATTGCAGCCTGAGAGACTTAAGGCAAAATCCAGAGTAACTATGGGGAGTCCTTGCTCTGGTGTAAGCACAATTTACTCTGGAATCCAATATGAATTTCCCATAGGTTTTCACTAAGTGGTGCTGTAACTATGGGTGCATGTAAAGTCTCTTACATGCTCCCGTAGTTACTCTGGATTTGGGGGTAGGTTAATTTGTTTTATTTTTCTTTATATTTTATATTTTCTTTATTATTTTGTATTATATTACAGTATGGTAATTATTTTTATATGGATATTTTTGGGTTGTGGAACAAAATCTGATGGAAATGTCTTGGTTTCCATTATCTTATGGGAAAATTTGCTTTGGTATAGTAGCACTTTGGATTACAAGCATGTTTCTGGAACAAATTATGCTTGTAAACCAAGGTACCACTGTACAGTATATACGGTATACATCTGTTCCTTTGCAAGCATCTCGGTAGCATCTACAGTACTCTAATTGGCTCACCCACTTTTCTGATCAGCCTCTAATTTAATTGAGCTCCCGACAGGCCCCTTAAGCGGCTCTTAAAGGGCTAAGTCGCAGGTCACAGGAGACACTCAGACACCACAGAACTCTCGACCTGTTGTCCCCTTCATGGAAAATATTCTCCCAAAATAAGGAAGGAAGAACGGCTCCTCCTGTCCCGCTTGAGGAGAAGGGCAGGTGATGCCCAGAAGTGCAGGTTGCAAGTTTGAGTCCTCCTTCTCGAGTCAGAGGCAAGTCTCTGCCTGGTGGCAGGTGCAGGATGCTCAGCCCTGAGCCGCCTTCTTCTGCTGCAAGCTGGGCTTGGACTGAATGGCTGCCCAACGGAGGCAGACTTGATGGGAAACTAAACACTCTGGCCCCTTCCAAGAGATGGCAATGATCTTTGCAGGACTTTGGCCACTTTGTCATGGCTGGCACTTTCTGTAAGTTGTTCCAAGACCTGGGGTGGGGAAGGTTGTGTGCATAAGTGGGCAGAGTTCTCCTCCTAGCAGGTTTCTTGTTAGCTCCCCAACCAATTGAACTGATTTTTTTCCCCATATGCTTAGCATCCCTCTTTCACACCCGCTCCTCTTTCTCTACATTTTCCTATATGGCTGCCTACAGATATTTATTGTTATTTATTTTATTTGTCTTATACCCCCCTTTCCTCCAAGGAACTCAAGATGCATTTTGGATGCAGTTTGAACTCAAGGTGCAGTTCCTCCCCGCTTTTTTATCCTCACAACAATCCTGTGAGGTAGATTAGGCCAAGAGAGTTACTGGCCCAGGGTCACCCAGGAACAGGCTGACCATACAGAATGGAGGATAGAGTGCCTCTACCTTTAACTATTTGCATAGAAAAGGGAATATAGACAAGTTTAGCTCAACACAGAAGAGTTTAAAAAGCCGCACTGCAGAATTTCCTCCTCTATACAATGTGTAAAGGTAGAGACACTCTGTCCTCTGTTCTATGTGGTCACCCTGCCCAGGAAGCTTCATGGCTCAGTGGGGATTTGAACCTGGATCTTCTGAAGTTCACTTACAGATATGGTTCAATCCAACCTTGTTCCATCCAGTGGCATACCTAGAAGGAGGTAGAGCAATACGTCTTGGAGGGAGTGTGCAAGAGGCCCCTTCTCTTCAGAGCCATTCCAGGTGTGGGAGGGAATAATCTCCTCTCTTGCATTCCCTCCCCCCTATTGGACCTAGTTGATCTAAGGTTGTCATAATTTTCTTCCACAAAACCCCAGTCAAACTTGCCAGTATGTGAAACTGGGACAGTCTCAGTTTTCCACGCCATATGGCAACCCTAAGTTGATCCAGATTCTGTGAACGTGACTGTACATCTGTCAGCCGTTGGAACAGGCCTAGGAAAGAAATCAGGTGAAGAGATCATGAGATAAAGAATGACAGGTAAGTGAGAAAATAAGTGGCACAAACCCACTGCAGTGGCATCCTTAGGGAAGCTGGGGGGACAGACCTGGGCCCTAGGTACCCATACTGGGATGACGCACTGGGGTTGACCAAAATCACAAAAATCGCTAAAATATTGTTGAATAATTCCATCAAATCATATACCATTGAATGTGTATTACTGAGCAGAATCCAATGCAAAGAACATCTTTGAAATCTTTCTATGGTTATGGCCAAAAAATAAAAAACAACAAAAATTCATATAGAAAGTGAAACTGATCCATATAGTGCTTTTACTCATGAGTAGGCATATGTGCCTTTGTCCACTGGAAATATTAGACTGAGAGTAATCCAATGCCCCCAGGAATGGTCTTGATCCAATGAACACCGGCCCCACAAATCAATCCAGAAGGAAGTCCCTGATAATTGCATTGAGCCCTGTGAGTTGCACAGCTGTGTTTATTTGTGAGTAGGCAAAGGTGCCTTGGCTTGTGTTCAGGCAAAGAGGAATGCAAGGCCACCAGAATAGTCCCAATCCAGTGAAAGTGGGGCTCAACAAGTGCTCCAGAAGGCAGCATCACCTCTTCCCCAAATAAGAATAAAACAGAGATTTAACTGATATGGTGATTTTTAATATATGACAATATTAACATCTAATTAATTGTATTAATACTTATAATAATTAAATAATTTTGATTTATGGAGGTGTCATAATTTGTGGGCCTTGGATACCAAATGATGCCACTGGCACTGACCCACTGGCACTATGATCCCCAGGCTAACTCTGCCTCCTTTACTCAACAGCCGTCTGGCCACTGTGGCAGTAGCTTGGATTCATAATGGAATGAAACAGGAAGTGTGGAGAAGAGAGTGGTGGGCTAGAGAGTCAGCATAGGTTTTTTTTAATGTGTGGCTTTTGTGATAGATTGCGTGTCTCCTGCAAAGCCTGGGATTCTTGGGGGAATCAGGAGGATGACCACTCTTTTTATGCCCTCCTTTTCAGTCACCACCATGCCCACGACCAACGATGGGTGGCCTGAGGAATTTGGGTTTCGGATCGGCGGGAACGGCCCTTGCTACATCCTGGCTGTGGAGAAAGGCAGCAGTGCCCAGGTGGCAGGCCTCCAGCCAGGAGACCAGATCCTGGAGATCGAGGGCCAACCCGTTTCGTCCATGAACCGGGAGGCCTTGGTGGGCCTGGCGAGGCAGTGCGTGAACGTTCCCCCCAGCATTGGCGTGGTTTCGCGTGTCCAGCAGGTGGACCTGAAAGCTGGCCAGGAGGGCCGGTTTGGCTTCACCTTGATGAGCGACGGAGGTTGCCTTCTGCAGGTGGAGAGCGTGACTCCCACCTCGCCTGCTTCCGAAGCCGGCATCAAGGCCGGTGACTATGTCCTGGAGGTCAATGGGATCCCGGTGAAGCTGTATGATGAGGCCGCAGACATGATCCAGTCCTGCCAGGGAGACCTGCGGCTAGGGCTGCTACGGTTGGGGCGCCTCCAGAAGTGGACCAGCAGCAGCGTGCGGGAATTTGTCCAGAGTGCGGACGCCATCCATCAGGAGCGGAGGCAGAAGGCGGAAGAGTTCAGCAAGAAGGTAAGCCCAAGGGTCAGAGAAGGCCAGGACATTGAGGGGCAGACAGCAGAACTCAGGACCATCCCATGAAACTGAGAATAAGAAATGCAGGGGCACAGAAGGAAAGCCTCCTTGTACCACAGAATTATGAGTTTATGAAATATGTGGCTGCAAACATGTGGTGAGGACACTGAGGGAACATTACACAGATTCATCGAGAACCATAGAGGTGGTTAGAAGGTTGTTTAGGATCAAAGTGTGTGCATAGTTTCTCCTCTCCTTTTGTCCTCACAACAACCCTGCAAGGTAGGTGAGGACAAGAGCATGACTGGGTTCATTCAACCCGTAAGCCAAGTGAGTGGCCTTGGGCCAGTCACCATCTCTTGACCTTCCTTTCCTTGTAGGGCTCTTTATGTGGAAAAACATGCATTCCTCTCTGAGCTCTATGGGATAAGTAGTGGGATTTTATGTTGAGAACACTGAGAACAACCCAAGCAGTCTCCCCAGCAGTGATGTTATCACCAGGTGCTATGACTGGCCACATCATAACATTGCCGTAATCTCTTCCACAAAACTGGGACAGGACCCCTGTCAAACTTGTGATGTGAATGTGATGTCATCAACCTGGCAGTGATGTCATGACTGGAAGTGATGTCACACCAGAAGTAATGTCATTGTTGTATCCTGGCAAGTTTGAGTGTCAGAGCCACCTCCATGTCCACTTGGAAAAAAGTCCCATGGTATTCAATGACACTTATCCCTGGGAAAGTGAGGCTGCAATCCTATCCATACTTTCCTGGGAGTAAGCACCATTGACTATAATGGGAGTTACTTCTGAGTAGACCTGAAAATATTAATGGGCAAATTAAACTGACACTCACATCTCTCTCTCTCTCACGCACACAAACCTCACTCACACTATGCAGACAAAAATCTGGGATTTGTACCCAACCAGATGGGACACTTGCCCAGTCCTGCAAAACTGGGCTATCGGTGTAGTGCCTGTGAAGGGCATGCCATGGCCAGGACTGGCCTGTGGAGGTTGGGGGCCCCATTAGGAACCCCTTGTTGCCAGGGCTCAGGTTCACCTCCAAGATCTGTAGATGCTTAGAAAGATACATAAAATTTATGATAAAACTTTTGAGCTTGATGAGAGCATGGGAAGCAATCAATATGCACTTGAAAAATATGCACTTGAAAATATCCTTTAGGACACAATCCTAACCAATTTAGACCAGCCTAACTCACCTGGCCTAGATTCCTGTGGTGGTGTTGGGAAGTCGACACATGTCGGTGCACTGGTCTAACCCCCCTAGTAGTGGAATAGAGGTGCCTTATGGCACTTTGGTGACACCCCCAGGTCTGAACAGGACTAATGCTGGGGCTTATAGTGGCCTAACTGGAGTTTAGGATTGCAGCCTTAGAGTGCAATCCTAACCTAGGCTGGCACAACTCATTGGTCTTCCCATTCCTGTGATGATATAGGGAGGCAATCACATATCTGTGCACTGGCCTAAGCCTCCCCCAGTAGTGGCATAGAAGTGTCTTACAGCACGTTAGTGACTCTCCCAGGCCAGCTCGGGACTTGTGCTGGGGCTTAGGCTGGCCTAAATACTTATGATTGCAGCCTTTGTTTTTTATTCATTTTTAAAGGATCTACAGAATCCTAATAAACACACGTTACATGCATATTTACATATTCATCTTTGAAACTTTTTCAAAGCAAAAAAATGTTTATATTGGTTCTATAATTTATTAACGTATTATGTAACTCTAGTAGTGTACAGAGTAACACATTTCAAAAGAGTACAAACAAGACATAAATACTAAGGGTTTCATGAGCGGTATTCATGAATTAACAATGATAGAACCAGTGGCATAGCTAGAGGGGGTGCAAAGCTCCATGTTTTGCAGAGAGCTTCACTGTGGTGTGTAAGCAGCCTCTCCTCCCTTTTGGGGCCATTCCCCGTTCACCCCCTTTTTACTCCCTTTCCCAGAATGGCTCCAAACAGTATGTGGGAAGGACTGCATGCATGCTGTGTTGAGGCTCTCTGCTTTGCACCCCTTCTACCTATGCCACTGGTTGGAGCTGATAGGCCATGATCAAATAAAGCTGTTCAAAGATTAAAGTAGAAACAAACCCTACTGACTTTTTAAGAAATCAGAAGAAAATTAAAATTGTTGCTCTTCAATTAAAAAAAAACCTGCAATGTGTTATCAGCAGATGTTTTTTAAATGGTGTTTATTTCCCACTGTGTTCAGTAAGGATGTTCTCCTAGTTTACTCACTGGAAACAAACCTCTAGGTATTAGTATCTGTTGCAATGTGTTGTTGTAGGCTAGATTGACTTACGTGCAGGAAACATAGATTCAATTGGCTTTAAGCAGAGGTCTTTGCCATTTAGGCTCTGGACCCCTTTGACAAACTTAAAAATTGTCCAGGACCCCCTTGTCAAACTTACCAGGATGTGAACATGATGTCATCAACCTGGCAGTGATGTCATGACTGAAAGTGACATAACACCGGAAGTCACATCATTCCCTCATCCTGGTAAGTTTGACAGTATCAGAGCCACTTCCATGTCTACTCGGAAGTCCCACTGTATTCAGTGATACTTTTTCCCAGGAGAGTGTGGCTGCAATCCTATCCACACTTTCCTGGGAGTAAGCTCTGTTAACTACAATGGGACTTTCTTCTGAGTAGACCTGTATAGGATTGGGCTCTGAGTTCACTGGAGGACCTGTGGACGCAGCTCTTCTGGGTCCCCCAGTTAAATTTTTTAAAATTCAAAGTGGTGGGAGCAGCTGTCCTGTGACTCCCCTGAAGTGGTCCCAGGACCCCCCCCCCCCAAAGCGGGTCCCGACCCCCAGTTTGAAGAACACTGGTTTAAAGCATTCCCTGGTTGTGGCAATCTATCCTTTACTCCTGGGCTGGACATGGAGTGCTTCTATGTGAAAATCTTCCGCAGGGGAAAGAGGAGGATCAAACCATTAGGCTTGCTAGTTGTACAAGGCTTTATGGTACACGGGACATAAACGCTGATTAAACAGCTAACCAAGAAATTGTAGGTTTGTGCTGAAAAAGTGGAGAGTAGACTGTCCTGCATGCCCATGGGATGAGGGGAAGGTGGGGAGGAGGCCATAGTTGTGGCCATTCAGAACCTCCACATTCAGATGCAGTCTAGCTCAGACTACCAATTGCTTCTACTGGGAGGATGGTTGCTGCTGCTCCCTACCTGTGGGAATCCTCCCAAAGGATTCTGACTGGGGTTTGCCCTAGAGAATGAAACTGCCCCCCCCCTTTTTCAGCGCTGCAAGAGAATGCAGGGTGTTTTCAGCAGATACCAGGCTTGAACTGCTCCAGATTCAATAACCTTGGCTTGCCTGCTGCAGAGCACGTGATGGCTTCACATTGCTGGTCCCTGGTGGCTTCAGGATGTAGGTTGCAAGAAACGGAGACAATTGCCTCTGGAGAGCCTCAAAATGGGGCAAGCATTGGGGAGGGGGGATGGAAAGGCTGTCATGACTCTGATTCACTCAAGTTGCTGCGCTTCTCTCTCTTCACGGTTTCCATCTCCTCCCTGGAGCCATTGATGGGTTGCAGGCACAAGAAAAAAAACTGTGGCCTTTGCCTGCTTGACGATGTCAATTTTTGTTTAATGATGTCACTTCTGGCTCATACCACAACTACAGGTCCATCTGTGATATAAAGCAGGCCTCCATCAGTCTTGAGAGACTATGGTATCGTGCTCGGCGCTGCATACGCTGCAAGCAAAGCACGAAAGCCTGGGTTAGATTGTTATGGAGGATTTGCTATTACCCAAGCAGCAAATCTCCCCTCTCCACGCCACTGAATTGCTCCAATGGAAAGGCAGAGCCAATATGATTGGATCCAGCTGTGTCACAGAGCTGTGCTAAGGACGGGAGCTCACCCTGTCTTGTGGGGCCTACCCGGGTCTCGAACCCTGGCTTTCTGGTTAACAGGCACAGCGTCTTAACCGCTTGTGCCACCCATAGCCACTATCCATGATATACACAGATTTTTTTATACACAGATTTGACTCAACATGAATGGCCACTGCAAATCACAGTTCTAAAAACTGCTTTTCTACTGTTGTACAGTGGCAGTCATGCAAGCAGTCGTTCCATTTTTCAGTCCCAGAATCAAACCCCTGCAGATATTGAGGCACTATCTTGTACTATCAGGTGCAATAGAGGAGCAAGAAACCTAGAAGTGGGTCTTTAAACCTATTTTTCCATTGTTTTCTTTATACTCTGATTTTATTATCCACAGGAGGTTGTGGAACAGAACCCTTGTTGATAACGAGGGACACCTGAGTTTGCTGCCCCTGGGTTGGACTCTACATTCCAGGAGTAAAGGCTAGTAGTTTGTGACAGGTCAGGATCATGATTGGGACCATGGACAGCTCACTGCTGGGATTCTCGCAGTCAGGCTGTACAAAAGCCTGAGCACAATCCTGACCATGTCTACACAAAAGTAAGCCCCATTGTGTTCAATGGGTCTTACTCCGAGGAAAGTGTCTTTAGGATTGCAATCCTCACTTACATGGGTGTAAGCCCCATCTGAGTGGACAGGGATAGGATTGTGCTCTAAAGGAAGGAGTTTCAAATGTGGATGGTCTTGCTAAGACCTTAGACTTCCCAACCCATGGGGGAGTTTCTGGGAAGGCCAGTTCTTCCACAGCTTTCTCTGGGGTGGGTCCTGCCTCCAGCCTCCCTGCAATCCATGTTGTTATACTCTTCCTCGCTTAGAAGGAAGACACAATAAAACACGTAAATTCCAGTAAAAACATGGACATTCCATGACATCAGAACAACCCAGACAAGGGACAGCAAGGCCTCGCATGCAGTAGACACCCATGCATGACTCCATCAGTACGTTTTATTTCCTATTTTGCTGTTTCGGGCACAGGTGCAGGAGATCCTCGCGGACCAGCCGGAAGCCAAAGAGAAAATGTTCACCATCCTGAAGCAGTACGCGGCCGAGAGGAAGGTTGATTACCTGGCATATGCCCTTTCCATGATTCTCACCAAGGAGTCCCACCAACTCCTCATAGACAACATCAGGTATTGAGCATTTGGCAGCCTTTTGGAGCCCATTTTTGGCTCACTGGAGTTTTTGAGATATATGATGCAGAAGTGTGCATGTTTGCAAAGGATAATCCCCATTCTTAGGGCACTTCTATCCCTTTTCCAGTTGGATTGTCTTTGTTGTACTCTCTCATCCCCCCTCTCTGTGTTCATTCCACATTATTTGTTTGTTTGTTTGTTTGTTTGTTTATTTATACCCCGCCTTACTCGTTAAGATTCAACCTGGCTGGCTTTTGAGTTGAGTTAGATTACATTTAACTCATACCTCCTATACATACTTTCCTGGAAATAAGCCAGATTTTTTATAGGATTGGGTGGATATGCATAGGGTTACATGCATGTGTGTCTCTAATAGACACGCATAGGATTAAAGAATGGTAAATGTACACATCATGTTCCTTGATTCTGGTATCAGGGTGTCAGGGAGAAATAAGAGAAGGTGGACTCTGGTGATGATGCCCTGATGCCAGTGTTTCCCATCTTTCCCCAATTCTGCCCTGTTCCAGAGCCAACACTGGGAGATTCTGCCGTCTGATATTCTGATAGACTCTGATATTTAACCAAGCACAGAAAGATAAAGGATTAAATGTAATTAAAATACATTTTTAAATTAAATAATTAAAAATTAAATTTGTATTTGAACTACAAGGGGTGTGTGTGTGTGTGTGTGTGTGTGTGTGTGTGTGTGTGTGTGTGAGAGAGAGAGAGAGAGAGAGAGAGAGAGAGAGAGAGAGAGACTGACTTGGCAAATGGCAGTGTCCAAGTGTAGCTTTTTGCAGGAAGAGTATTTTATATAGAGGGGATGTCCAATGCCCCAAGGTGTCTAAGGGTGCAGTACTAACTTTAGCCAGCACAACTCATTGGTCTTCCCATTCCCTTGATGATGTAGGGAGGCAAGCACATGACTGTGCACTGCCTAACCAGTGCCCAGGAGTGGTGCATAAGTGTCTTTCAGCACTATTATGACACCCCCAGGTCATCGCAGGACTTGTGCCAGGGCCTAGGCTAGGCTAACTGAGATTGCAGTTAGGATAGAAGTTAGGATTGCAGCCTCAATCTGACAATTTCCACTCTGGAACTTACTCCAAAATCAACTTGAAGAGTCCATCACATCTTTACAATCCCATGAGGCAGATGGAGGGCTTATGGGAATTCACAGATGCTTTCTCGAAGGGAGCCAAGCATCCTCAGGCTTGACCTTAAGAAACCTTAAAGGATGATGTCACAGGTCCATTTGATTGGATGGGCATCCCTATCACCAGCTGGGCATCCCTACTTGCTCTATGACCTGGTTAGATGGGCTTGCATGGGGGCATCAGTGGGGCCATGCCAATCCCCACCACCAATCTGTTGGCTGGACTCCAATGAAGGAGAGAGCTAATCCACAAAATGATCTGTCTGCCTGGCGAGGCAAACTCTTGGCAGTGTCGAGATCTTGAAATTTTGAGTCTCCACAATAACCAATTAGGTTAAGGAAAGAAAAATGAAGAAAAGAGGATCTAGGAATATATTAGGTTGCTAAATATAGATACTGATAAATTCCAATTGCAAAGTTTAGAAAAGCCACATTTACTATTAGTGACTCCATAAGGGGAGCTCAGAGATATGAGGTAGAAACAAGAGCTAGGAGGGTTGAGACTATTACTATTTGTTGAATTTATTTTGCTCAAAATTGGAAAGGTTGCACAAGGATAAAAGGTTTTGGCCACAATCCTAATCCCCCCAGTTAGGCCAGCTTAAACCCTTGCACCAGTCCTGTGCTGGCCTGGGAGTGTCACAAAAGTTCAGTAAGACACTTCTGCGCCACTCCTGGGGGAGGTTTAGGGCAGTGCACAGACATGCGCTTGCCTCTTTACATCACCACAGGAACATGAGTTGTGCCAGCCTAGGTTTGGATTGGATCCATAGTGTACCCATAGTGCAATTCTATAGCTCACTGGCTGTATGGGAGGAGGGGATTCCCTTGCTGATGGCGCTGCACATTTTGCCACACTCCTCTGGCCAGAATTGAGTGGCGGATTCCAGGCTGCGCCCTGGCCAGACATTCCTCCGGTCATCAGTTCAAGGCATCCTGCAGGCTCAAATCCTGCCAGGGTGTGCCCTCGAGGGGGAGCCCTAGATTGATCTATGAAACATCCAGCTTGCCCCACCTTTACCATTCCAGGGTCTCAGATGGCTATAATCCTCACTCTGAGCCTCACGTGCAGACAGAGCTCCTCCTCAGAGCATCCCCCCATAGAAGATGAGGCAGCCTCCAGACCAGTCAAGGTTCTTGTGCCAAGATTTTCTAGATTTGCATCACTTAGTGACACATTTCTGACAAAACCAAAGTAGTGAAGACCTTCCCATTCAGATGGTCCTGGATCCTTGTTCCGTATGAATCTTTGGGGGTGGCTAGAACCACATTTTGTGGCTTGTAACCTGTGATGGGAATTTTTTCTCCATCAGTCTGTCCAATTCTCTTTTAAATGCATCTAGGCCAGGTGTTATCAAGTCCTTCAGCAAGGAGTTCCACAGATCAATGTCTAAAGAAATACCTGTATTTACTCAAACCTAGTGTGCCATTGAATCTAATGCACATCTGTACTTTAAAAGACTTGAGATTAAAAAAGTTTACTGGTGATTGTAGTGCACAACTGCAAAGCAGCTGCAAAATTTTATTTTACTGCATACAACAATTAGTAATCTATATATATATAAAAGAGAAAAGTCACTGACTGACTGACTGACTGACTCACTGACTGACTGACTCATCACCGCCCTGCCAAAACTGCCTGCCCTAGAAGCGTGAAATTTGGGGTGGGTGTTCCTTCCGTGACAGAGGGGTGCACTAAGAACCGGTTTTTGGAAATTCCAACAGGAAAGGGGTGAAAAGGGGCGCAACACGTTTTCCTCCCTATACTTTGCATTGAGAATTGCTGACTCAGCAACATTCCGCCCCAACTGCTGGGCCTGAAGCATGGAATTCTGGGAGTTCCTTCTGTCACCTGAACACCCACCAAGAACCATCTGGAGAAATTTAACCCTTCAGGGGCTGAAAAGGGGGCAACATGTTTCTCTCCTATACTTACCATGGGAGACTGAACAACATCCAGCCAGTTTGGTGCTCAGTGCCTGGTGCACTGGGGGATGTTGTTCAGAGGAAGAGGTTGCACTGGCGAGGATGCTGCACATGGGGGGAAGTTGCGCATGGAGGAAAGTTGCGCATGGGGGGAAGTTGCGCATGGGGGAAAGTTGCACATGGGAAAAAGTTGCACATGGGGAAAAGTTGCGCATCGGCGGATGATGCGCATGGGGAAAGTTGCGCTTGAGGGGATGATGCACATGGGGAAGTTGTGCATGGGTGGAAGTTGCGCATGGGTGGAAGTTGCGCATGGGGGGATGATGCGCATGGGGGAAAGTTGTGCTTGAGGGGATGATGCAACATGGGGAAGTTGCGCATGGGTGGAAGTTGCACATGGGTGGAAGTTGCGCATGGGGGGATGATGCGCATGGGGGAAGTTGCGCATGGGGGAAGTTGCGCATGGGGAAAGTTGTGCATCGGCGGATGATGTATATGGGGAAAGTTGCGCATGAGGGGATGATGCACATGGGGGAAGTTGAGCATGGGTAGAAGTTCCACAAGGGGGAAAGTTGCGCATGGGGGAAAGTTGCACATGGGGAGAAGTTGCGCATGGGGGAAGTTGCGCATGGGGAAGTTGCGCATGGGGGGAAGTTGCACATCGGCAGATGATGCGCATGGGGAAAGTTGCGCATGAGGGGAAGTTGCGCATGGGGGAAGTTGCACATGGGAGAAGTTGCGCATGGGGGATGATGCGCACAGGGCAAATTTGCGCATGGGGAAGTTGCGCATATGGGAAGTTGCGCATATGGGAAGTTGCGCATATGGAAAATGCGCATATGGAAAGTTGCTCATGGGGGAAGTTGCGCATGGGGGGATGATGCACACGGAGGAAAGTTACGCAGGGGGGAAGTTGCGCACGGTGGGATGATGCGCACGGGGGGAAGTTGCGCACGGGGGGAAGTTGCGCATATGGAAAGTTGCTCATGGGGGAAGTTGCGCATGGGGGGAAGATGCACACGGAGGAAAGTTGCGCAAAGTTATCCATGGGGGTTGATGCATATGGGTGGATGGCATACGGGGGAATTTTACTCCCGCAACGCGGGCACACCTTTTGCTAGTTTGATAAGAATATGATAATGGGGTTATTTTATGATTTTTACCTAACTGCACTACTTTATACAACAATGGGTTTATGGCTGCAATCCTAAAGACACTTTCCCAGGAGTAAGACCCATTGAACTCAATGGGTCTTCCTTTTGCGTAGACATGGTCAGGATTGTGCTCTTAGTTACATTTCTATTACAATATAGTAATCTGTTAAACTAAATACCAGCAGGCCTCCGTCAGTCTTGAAAGACTATAGTATTGTGCTCGGCGCTGCATATGCTGCATGCGAAGCATGAAAGCCTGGGTTGGATTGTTATGGAGGATAGGCTGTTACCCAAGCAGCAAATCCCCCCTCTCCACGCCACTGAATTAGTCCAATGGAAAGGCAGAGCCAATACGACTGGATCCAGCTGGCGTCGCAGAGCTGGGCTAAGGACAGGAGCTCACCCTGTCTTGTGGGGCCGACCCAGGTCTCAAATCCTGGCCTGCTGGTTAACAGGCACAGCGTCTTAACTGCTTGCACCACCCACAGCCCCTAAATACCAATACTTATAATCTAAATATCTCTAATTATTCAAATCTAATGCACCATCGAATCTAATGTGTACCATGATTTTGAAGACTACTGGCTATTAATTAGCTTTTAATTATTTTATTTTGTAAACTGCTTTGTGAACTTTTTACCTGAAATGTGGTATGTAAATACTGTAGATAGACTAAGGACGCAATCTAGAGTAACTACAGGGAGTCCTTGCTCCGGTGTAAGAACAATTTACTCTGGATTGTAATATGAATTTCCCATAGGTTTTCACTAGGTGGTGCAGTAACTACAGGTGCATGTAAATCTCTTACGTGCTCCTGTAGTTACTCTGGATTTGGGGGTAAATTTGGCTGGAAAATGTGAGTGTAAGATTCAAGTAAATAAGAATTTTATTTTGGTTTGTTATTACTGAATTTTATTAATGTCCCCTGGACCAAAAAAAAAAAAAAGAATGCTCCCTGTGTCCACTCCTTGCATCGTTTTGGAACAGAACAAAATAGTTTCTACCTGGAAAATCTCAATGGTCCACACCATGGGCTTGCACTAGGATTAGGAAATCTGGGATTAGGAAATCCAGAAGAAACCATTCCCGACCAAAACTAATCTCTGTATCTTTCATCAAGTCTAGATTCTGATGCAGCCAAGCTTCAGTTTTGAGGAGCATGAAATAAATGAACTATTGGCTAGAGGTTGCCATATCTTCTATGGGGGGATGCTCTGCGGAGGGACTCTGTCTGCACGTGAGGCTCGGAGAGAGGATTACAGCCCTTCCGAGACCCCGGTCATTAGGCAATCAGACCTCCATCTGGCTTTGTTTTCCCCATTCCTGATTCTAATCTGTGAAACTGGGAGAAATTGCAGTTTCCATAACAACCTCACACGGTGCCAGGGGAAGGGGGACACGGGCTGTGGAGTCCTACCATGGGTTGGAAGAATCTTCAATCCATAACATCCCTCCAGGGTTCTTTCTGGTTAACGTTTGGGGGGAACTGCTTAATCCAGCATTTCTCAAAGTGTGTGTCAGGAACCACCAGCAAGGTGACCAGATGCCAAACCCAAAATTCCTGAACCCCCAAGGCCAAAATTCCTAATCCCAGGCCAAAACTCCTACCCGCTGAAGAAAATTGCAAAAAAATGTATTTTTTGGTTTTTGTTTTTCTGTTTTTTGACCATAACGTTTGATAGGAAGGAGATATCCCCAAACTGATTTTTGCATTGGATTCTGCTCTTCAATACGAATCCAACGACATATGGCATGATGGGGTACTGTGCACTATCACAAAGTTTCAAAATGACGCCAAAATGTAGGACACCCGGACAGGAGGCTAAAAATCCGGACAAATCCGGGTTTTTCCGGTCATCTGGTCATCCTGCCCACCAGGTGAGTCACTAGCTAATCTCTAGTGGGTCATGTTCAGCTCATTCACCATTGAAAATACAGAGCTGAAAATGTTGGTTGCTGTCCAGATCCTGGGCCGGAATTTTACCGTCTTGGAATCTGGCACATGGCGTCACTGTCTTGGAATGGGGCACTCAGTCTGCTTACTGGTGAGTAAGTCTCATTCAACACAATGGGACTTACCTCTGAGTAGACATGGAGGAGCTCTGGCACCACATGATGTAACTTCCTTTTTGATGTCACTTCCAATCATGACATCACTTCTGAAGGGTCCCGGACAAATTGTCAGAAAGGGGTTCTGAGCTGAAATCCTCAAGAAGTTCCACTGTTGAAATGGGATTGTTGGCTGATCAAGCCGGAGGGTACAATCCTAACCAATTTAGACCAGCACAGCTCATCCATCTCCCTGTTTCTGTAGTGGCGTTAACCTGGATGTGATGCCACGGCCGAAAGTGACATCATCAATTCACGTCACAACATCACATCAGTGCATGCCTATGCACTGTCCTAACCATCTCCCCCAGGAGTTGTGCAGAAGTGCTTTATGGCACTTTTGTGACACTCCCAGGCCAGCAAAGGACTTGTGCCAGCCTAACTGGGGATTAGGATTGTGCTGTCTTTTGGCCAAGACATCATATCCAAGTTAATCACATCACTTCTGGTGGGACCCAACACATTGCCATTCTAGAAAGTGGGCCCCAGTGCTAAAAAGTTTGAGAACCACTGGTTTAAACAAATGGTATTAGTGGCACATTTTGCAGCCTTGACTGCAAGAAATTCTCTCGATCTTTCTCCCATCTGGATTGTCAGGTTGTAGGCAGACTGACCAGAAGTCATAAACACAAAAGAAGACAAAATACAAGTCACACAAAATATAGGATGATAGCCCCGCGAGGTTGGGGGAGGCTGCGTGATACTTGGCTGGCTATCGTATGGCCTCTCCCAGCCTCATGCTTCTATGCACCACCGCCCCATACTGGGGCGGGCTGGAGGAGGCTGTGCAATGGCCATGTGAGACCCTGGGTCAGCCGGCATGCACGGTATAGGGTGCACCAACATTTAAAACCCTTTTGGGGGGCCAAAAATACGCTATATGCTTTCTTGTGGTTAATTAAATTTTTATTAAATTAAATTAATTAAAGTTTTATTTTAATTTAATTATTTAAATTAATTAAAGTTTTATTAAATTTAAAACTATTACATATAAGTTATGAATTACAAGAAATTACAGACATGGAAAATTTCCTTGTCTGCTCACAAGGAAAAGGAGGTCTACGAAGATATTTTCAAGTACGTATACAAGACTAAGAAAAGAGGACATCCTGATAAATAGGACATATGATCAACCTGGGTTGTATGATGTGGCAATCTCCTTTACCCAAGTGATGCTGTGATCCCACTCAATAGAAGATGCCTTCCTCTTTACTCCTAGAGGTACTGTTTCCTAGAACCAGAAGAAAATAACAACTGATATAAGGAAGCAGATATAACAGCTACGGTATATAACAACTGCTATAAAGAAGCAGATGCAACAACTGCTATAAGGAAGCAGGCCAACCTCTCCTTAATCATGCCACTTTCCGTGGTGCAAAGAGCAAAGCTAGGGTCACCAGCAGGCAGCTCAATATTGGTTGTTAATCTATGATGAAAATCCTTGGCCCCCCACCCTGGGCATAAAATAGTTCTACTATCTAATCGGACAAATGTATCCGATTGGGGAGGGAGGACCCACTACTTAGGGATGGAACCCATTCACCGTCTGGCTTCTTGGAAGCACCAGTAGTTTTTCTGTGGGCCTCCATCTGGAACCATCTGTGCGGACAATATGGACACCTCCCAGGCTGATGCGGTGGGCTTCAGAAGATGGGGGTGGAATGATTAATGCAGATAAGGAGAGTAGGAGGCATGGGGGGTACTCTATGGGGGGGGCGGGATAGTGGAGAATGAAATCAGGAGGAGAGAGATAGTTTTCTGGTGCCACAATGGATACTGCTGCATCCAATGGGACTAGGGATGCTGCCAGATGTCTCCTTGTGGAAGTGATCTTTCTTCCTTTTCCCCCGAGGAAAGCCCAGGTCCTGCAAAGGGGCTCCTCAATTCTACACCAGCCATTTTATTCACGTTGACCAGATGCCAAACCCAAAATTCCTGAACCCGAAGGCCAAATTTCCTAATCCCGGGCCAAAATTCCTACCCACTGAAAAACATTGCCAAAAAATGTATTTTTTGTTTTTGTTTTTCTGACCATAACTTTTGATAGGAAGGAGATATCTCCAAACTGATTTTTGCCTTGGATTCTGCTCTTCAATGTGAATCTAACGACGTATGGCATGATGGGGTACTGTGCACTATCATGAAGTTTCAAAATGAAGCCAAAATGTAGGACACCCGGACAGGAGGCTAAAAATCCGGACAAATCCGGGTTTTTCCGGTCATCTGGTCACCCTGATTTTGTTGGCACAGATTTGAGAAGTCCCCAATGTTGGGTTTTGCAATGCAGGGCATAAGGTCTCTTCCAATCTCACCCTCGCCCACCCCCTGCCCTCAAACACGACCCCCTTTCCTGACAAACTGTACTTCCACCTCACAGTTCAAGTTACTCCCAATGGCTCTTCGTGGGCATTCTCCCAACACTGAGGCTCAGTGCCCAGTCTTCCATGGGTACCACTATCATGCTTTACAGCATGTTAGTAACACGCAGAGCTGGCAGTACATGTGTACCTCCAGTGCTAGAGAGCTCAGGATCACAAACATTTTAGCACTGTGACCCCCTTTTTAGAATGACCATCTGTTGGGACCCTTAAGAAGCGATGTCATTAACCTGGGAGTGATGTCATGGCTGAAAGTGACATCATCACTGGAGGCTCCAAACCTAGTCTGTGATCAGCCAAAGGTCCCATAACACAGTGTGCTTTTGCTGTTATTTTGCATAGCTTGGAGGAAAACTAGCATTCCAGCCCAGGCAGCTACCAAAGCAGAGTGCAGATCTGGATCTTTAACCATACAGCCCTCCTGCCATCCAGCATCCTCCCTTCCCACCTATTCAGCATCCTCCCTTCCCACCTGTTCAAGCACCAGGTTTCTCTCCCACAGAGTCCAGGGAACCCACCCTGCCCAGCAGTTTTGCACTTTATATTTTCAGCTCTGTATTTTCAATGTATTTAATTGTGTTTTAATTGTATTTATTGTTCTTATCTAGTTTTAATTTTATTGTTGTTTTAAATGTTGTTAGCTGCCTGGGGTTTCCTTTTTTAAGGAAGAAAGCCAGGATACAAATAAAATAATAAATAAATAAAATAAAAAAAACAATCAATCAATAAAATGAGTCAGGTACTGTATGACCCACCTGAAATTGGCTTGCCACTCACTTAGCTAGCAGATCCTGACCCACCATACTGCACGAGGCAGTTCTTCTGCATAGCTCTAATGGAAATGGATGGGAGGTGTGTGTAAATTACCTTGCAGTCCCAATAGGACAAAAAGCATGTGAAAATTTGGGGGGGGTGATAAATATGGGGGGATGTGTGGGGCATGATAAATGATTTAGGGCACAATCCAGAGTAACTACAGGGAGTCCTTGCTCTCACATAAGAACAATTTACTCTGGATTGCAATATGAATTTCCCATAGGTTTTCACTAGATGGTGCCATAACTACATCAACATAAATGTCTCTTACGTGCTCCCGTAGTTACTCTGGATAGTAGGGGTAGGCTCTGTAGTTAGGGCAGTGCCTTCTCTGTGAAGGCCCTTCAACTCTTTAACTCCCAGCCTTGAGGCTCTTTGAAAAAGACAAAACAAAACCTGCCCCCTTACACAAGAGTGAGCCCCACTGATTATAATAGGGCAAACTTTAGAGTCAACATGCAAGGCTAGAGGTGCAATCCTAGCCTAAACTTGGCATGTCTTCCTGTGGTGGTGTGGGGAGTTTGGCGTATGCGTGTGCGCTGGCATACCCCCCCCCCCAAAAGGGGGGCAAAAGTGCCCCCTTTTGTAACACTCCCAGGTCAGCACAGGACTAATGTTGGGAGGATTAATGTCGGCCCAACTCGGGGTGACCATATAGAATGGAGGACAAGATGCCTGTACCTTTAAACATTGCACAGAAGAGGGAATTGAGGCAGGGGCTGCTTTTAAAACCCTTCTATGCTCAGCTAAATCTGCCTAAATTCACAATTCTATGCAATGGTTTAAGGTAAATGCATTCTGTTTTCCATTTTATATGGTCACCCTGGCCTCACTGGAGATTAGGATTGCAGCCACAGTCTCTCAGGCTCCTTTCCATTTCCACTCCCATTTCCAAGGGAGTGAGCCCTACTGATTATAATAGGGCTTACTTTTGAGTAGACATGCAAGGTTAGGTATCTCAGGTTCCTTTCCATTGCTCCCCTTAGATAGGAGTGAGCCCCACTAATAGGCTTATTTCAGAGTATACATGCATAGGCTAGTCTCAGGAGAGGCTGCGCAGGTGCTTTCGGAGCACTGAAACTGGTCATATCCTGGCTGGGACAATTTTTTCACTTGTATTGCAAGACAAAATTTATTAGAAATGTTTGCTTGTCTTGCAAAACGCTCTCAATCCAAAACACTCTTAATCCAAGAGCATTTACTGTAGTATTTTATATGTGATTTTTAATGTGCAATTTATATGTGCAAACCTTTCACAAATGTTGCTGGGCTTTGTTAAGCAGTATTTAATCCTCCAATAATACTGCTACACTTTATCTCTGGCTTCCCTTCAGTTCTTCCCCTCAATTTTTCTTTGGAGTATTTGTGATCTAATTTTAATTTTCCCAGCATTTTGGGTGCTTGCAAGCTGCTCTCAAGCCAAATCTCGGAGGTGATTTCTTACAGAAAAGTGACTTTGAGCAGAATCCCATGTCAACTCAAAAGTAAGCCCAACTGTGTTCAATGGCTCTTACTCCAAGGAAAATGTCTTTAGGATAGCAGCCATTATTTTTTTATTTTGGCCCTTGAATGGTGTCCCCTTTGGTGCAACTTGGAATGGGTCCAGTTGGCTTCAAGTTGGCCCTGCACTCAAGGGCACCCAATTTGGTGGAGCAAACCTGTTTGAGACCTGGGTCCTCACAAGACAGGATGAGTTCCTGTCCTTAGCCCAGCTCTGCCATTCCACTGGACTATTTCAGTGGCATGGAGAGGGGGGATTTGCTGCTTGGGTAACAGCCTATCCTCCGTATCAATCTACCCAGGCCTTCGTGCTTTGCATGCAGCATCGATCATGATATCATAGTCTCTCAAGACTGATGGATGCCAAGATGACTGACAGGACTCAACATCTTCCAGGGTTGAGCTCCACAGTGAGCCCCTACTTGCCCAGCGGGGAGAGGGCAGGTTCTCACTTGCCTTTGCAACAGAGATGACCAAGGGTCATGGCAGTGGCGTAGCTAGAGGGGATTGGAGGGTGTCTCACCCCTCTGCAGCTATTCCAGGCGATGCTCCCCCCAAGACTGACTACTCCCCCCCTCTAGCTATGCCACTTATCATGAGTGTCCCACCTCCATCCATCATTTTGGCTGCTGGTACATCTTGCAGACCTAGAAGTTCAGCCCAGGAATTTTTAGGAAGGCAGATCTTTTTGCCACTGTTTACTTGGGGGGGCATACCAGGCAGAGTGGCCCCCTCCACACCTACCCCCTCCCAGCTCTGCCTGCCCAGATACTGGCTAAATCCCCCTGCAGGATCAGCAGCCCCTTCCCCCAGCTTTCCTTCTGTTTTGCAAGCATTGTCTGGCCCCCCCTTCCTGGAGCTGCTTGCTTGCAACCCCCCTCCCCTTTCCCCAGCACTAAGCCCTGCCTGGTGGCCGCATTTCTATCTGCTGCCTGCCACCCCCCTGATCCTCCCTGGTCCAGCAGATCAGGCACGTGCCACCTCCTCCTGTCAAGGATGCAGGAAACCAGCCTTAGTGGGAGAAGGAAAGATGAGCTGCCTGGGGTGAGTGCACAGCTGGGTCTTTTTGGGGGGTGGGTAAGGGGTAAGGGGGCTTCATGCCAGTGGTCCAGATGATGCTCTGGACCATCTATTCTGCAGTGGGGCCCTGATCCTGTACTGTGCAAGCTCCAACCCAGCAAGTTGCTTGCAAAGCTGGCACCTCCATGGTATCCAGAGAAACTTTTCCTGCAGCCTTGGAATGGATGCTGCTGTATCTTCTGGTTCAGAGCATCCCCTGATGATGGAGGGCAGCCCACCTCCCTGGGTACCAAGCAAACAGCTGCTTGGATGCTGCGGAGGGGGGAGAGCCATGCCACCCCAGCAATGGCAGGGTGGCTGGTGTGACCTGATGTGACCACTGCTGTCTGGTCCAGGAATAATCCAAAGGGTACCAGTGCTGAGACCTTGGGGTGACTTTGATGGGTGGCTCTGAATTTGGGATGCTGCCGCAGGGAAACTGAGGAGGTGTCAGAGCCTGGTTACCTCATATAGTCCAATCCGAGGTGGGTCTACTCAGAAGTAAGTTCCATCAAAGTCAAGGGGGTCACTCCCAGGAAAGAATGGATAAGGTTGTAGCCAAAGCTACAAAACTAATCTTTTGGGGGAGTAAATCCCAGTGGGGAATCTGCTCTGAGGATCCCCAAGTGGGTCACCCTCTAGCGGGCTTGTTTTTGTCCTTCTGACTCTATACTTGGGAGTTGTATAGGATCCAACTTCCTTGCAACAGGATTGTCAGTTTGGCTTATTCAATTGTGTTGAGTAAGTAAGTAAACTGTATTTTTGTGCCATTTGCTTCCTAATTCACCCCTTGTGCTTTCAGCTGTAAGAAAGTTGCAGAAGAGATCAACCAGCATGATGAGTGGGCTGGGGGCACCTACAGTATCTTTGGTTGAGATACTGTGGATCTATGGCATCTGAGGGGTAACATGATTGAATGCTATGAAATTATGCATGGGATGGAGAGAGAGCGAGGTGATCAAGGGATGTCTGCACACCAGAACCAGGGACAGCCGCACAAATTGACTGGCAGGAGAGTTGGAAGAAACAAAGAGAAAGTTCTTTAATTAATCTGTGGAACTCCTTGCCACAGGATGCAGTGATGGCATCTGGCCTGGATGCCTTTCAAGGTGGTTTTGGACTAGTCTATCACAGCTTACAAGCCAGGATGAGTGTATGTAACCTCTGGGTTTTAATAGTTCAACCTCTGCATGTAACATCTGGGTTTTAGGGTGCAGTACTAACTTAGGCTGGCACAACACATTGGTTTACATTCCTGTGGTGATATAGGGAGGCAAGAACATGCCAATGCACTGGCCATTCCGTCCCCCCTGAAGTGGAACAGAAGTGTTTTACGGCACCCCAGATCACCCTAGATAATCCCCATATCAGCCTAGGACTTATGCCAGGGTTTAGGCTGTTAGGATTGCAGACTTAGTAGCCCATCTCTGAATACCTGGTGCAAGAAAGTGGCAATAAGTATCTTGGGGGCTCCCTGAGGCATCTGAGAGGCCACTGAGAGATGCAAGAAGCTGGACGCATGGGTCCTGGGCATGATCCGGCAGAATTCTGATGTTTTTAGGATAAGCTACATTGGCCTCATGTCTTTTTAATTAGATGTCAAACAAGCAGGAAGGACAAGGGGAAAAACAGGCAAGTTAATTGAACAAATTTAGGTCAGCGTAGGAACTGTTTTGTTAGCTGCCACTTGCAAACAGCCTGCTTTTAACTATTCATCTCTCTGTGCATGATCAGTACACTAATCCATAACTAGCGCCGGCAATGCTAACCATCCCCAAACATCCCCACACACTGTTTAATGGTTGATTTTAATGACAGTCGTGATCCTTTCACAGCATCTTAAACTGGTCCGATGCCAAGAGCTTCACTCTACCTTCATGGTCTAGCTTTCAGGCTAAAAATAACAATATATTTCAAAATATAAGGGGCTCAAGAATATATTTGTGCTTCTTTTTGTTTTGCAATCACTTCAGTTCAAGTGAGCAAGAACTGAATAGTTGCATTCAGTATGAATGGAGTGAAATTGTGTAAAATTGTCATCTTCCTCCAGTTCACTTAGATTGGTATTCATGTCAAGTAATTCTTTGTACCTGGGAAGATTGAGACTGGTGCCTTTGTTTCAACCAAGGGCACTCCTATCTAGCCCAAGATCAGAGAGTAGATTTGTTTGTTTGTTTGTTTGTTTGTTTGTTTGTAATGTGGCTTCAGTGTCCTATGTCTATTAAGACCCTAGGTGGTGTAGCAGTGGGTGTGTTTGACGAGGTCTGGAAAGACCCAAGTTCAGGTTCAAGCCTAATGTGTAATCTTGTCCAGTGACTCCTTTAGAGATGATGGCTGCAATCCTAACCACACTTTCCTGGGAGTAAGTACTATTGAACACAATGGGTCTCTTACTTCTGAGTAGACACACTTAGGATAGCATTGTAAGCTACTCTGCAAGGTGGTTGTAAGGATAAAAGGATAGAGCCCTGAACCTCACCTCAAAGGAAGGAAGGGAGGGAGGAAGGAAGGTGTAGACAAAATGTATGTTCAGTGTGAATACATATACATACATATATTCAGATTTTCAGGTTTTATGTTAATTTAAAGAAGCAGACCTCCTAAGACTGCAATCCTGTAGTTTTCTGAGTGTAAACCTATTGATCACAATGGGATTTACTTTTGAGGAGACATGCATAGCCTTGTCCCTCAATTCTAGGGTTGCCATATGTCCTGGAAATCTCGGACTTTCCCGTTTTGGGGGGATTGTGTTCACTTCTGGTAAGTTTGATGGGGGGTCCTGTCCTAGTTTTGTGGAAGAGAATTATGGTGACTTGACCCCATTCCCTTCTTCTAAAATTCTTCATTCCCTTCATTCCTTGCAGCAGATCTCCCTCTGTGTCCTTAAGCTGCAATTCAGAGTATGATCTATTTTTCTTTGGTGATGGTTTCAGCTGCTTTTAAAACCCAGGGCAGCCAGGATGGTTCTCCAGATTTTGCAGCCTTGTCTTCTTGGAGAAGGCTTGGAGGGTTTGGGGAGGTAGAAATGGGATTAGGAGGTGAATTGGGCACAGGCATCCTTTTCAATGCAGGAGCTTTCAGTACAGAGATGAAAACTCTTTCCACTGGGAGCTCTCTTGTTACAGAGGAAAATGCCACTGAGTTCATTTTGGGAACAGCCAAAACATAATCAGTGGTCTTTGATTATTTGAAACTTCTCTGAAACCATTATTTGAAACCACTGTCTTTGAAACTTCTAAGATGAGTCTCCCATTCCTTAGGAAATGGGATTTTGTTGGTATTCTGCATGTGAGGCTCTTGGTGTGTCCTCCAAAAAAGTGGGCAAGTGCCCCTAATAAGGTGCCAAACCACTCTATGGCTGCTTTCTTGTCTTTGGTCTGCAGGCTCACTTCCATTGCTCCTGCCTTCTGCTCTTCAGAGTGGGTGGGAGGATGTGCTTAGTCCATCCTACCCAGTAAGGGTCTGCTGCTGCCATGGTCCCAATTCACTGTCAGGCATGCCAGTGCCAACAGACTGCTGGGTCCCAATAAAAAACCCTGTACTTAAAAGGGAAACTTACAGAGAACACTTCCTCATGCCACTACCTGGCAGGTGCTGCTGTGGTCCAGGAGCTGGATCTGGTCAATTCAGATTCCCCACTCAGCCACAAAGCTTCCTGGGTGGCCCTGGAAGATTCACTCTCAGCCTCATCTACCTTGCAGAGGAGTGGTGAGGACCAAAGGAGGTGAGGAACTACGTAAACCACCATGAACCACTTGGAGGAAGGGCAGTATATAAACGTAACTTTAAGGACATGAGTAGGACCCATCATTCATTGGCATCCATCAGTCTGGAAAGACTATGGTATCAAGCTGGACGCTGTATGTGAAGCACAAAGGCCTGGGTAGATTAATATGGAGGATAGGCTGTTATCCAAGCAGCAAATCCCCCCTCTCCACATAAATCCCCCCTCTCCTCATCCCCAGTATATGACTGAGATGAGAAAAGTCTAAACCATGTATGCAATAGTCCAATGGAACGGCAGAATCGATATGATTGGTTCCAGCTGGGTCGCAGAGCTGGGCTAAGGACAGGAGCTCACCCTGTCTTGTGGTGACCCGGGTCTCAAACCCTGGCCTAACAGGCACAGTGTCTTAATCACTTGTGACACCCACAGCCCACCCACAGTAGGATCATGTGGTCCATAAATACCATACTTACTCAAATCTAACACTCAGCTTTTCCAGCTGAATTTAGTCTCCGAAATCAGGGTGTGCATTAGATATGATGGCGCATTATAGTCACATAAATATGATGTTTTGATTGTAAGTATAGGTCAGTATTTAGTTTAACTATATTGTAATAAAAATGAAACATAAACCTATTGTTGTATAAAGTAGTGCCATTAGGTAAAAATCATAACATAAACCCATTGCCATATAACTTATTGCATGCAGTAAAATTAAAATTTCCACCTGTTTTGAAGCTGCATATTACAATCATCAGAAAACATTTTTTATCTCAAGACTTTTTAAGTTGGGGTGTGCATTAGATTCAATGGCGCATGAGACTTGTGTTAATACAGGTACTTATGCAAGCATTTTGGCAGTGCTGGAGAAGGGTACTGCTGATCAGGGAAGGGCTAGAGTGGTTGGGGCAGGATTCTATCTCCCACATTTTTGCTGTGCGTGTGCGGGAGGGAGGGGGTGATACTAGCTGCCTTTGACTTGATGGTTAGCAAGCCTTCCTTTGCTCTCCTCCTCCCCTTTCCTTTATTAAAGTCGGTCTGTCTCTAGGGTCGGAAACTTGAAGCAACCGTGGGGAGACCTTGGCAGGTTTGTACCGGATAAGAACTGTTAGATCCAAAGAGCCTCTTTGCTTCTTCAGCACCACAGGGAGCCACATTCTCTGAAGTGTCATGTCAAGTCTGCTAGAATTTGGAAACTTGGAGTGGATCACAAATAAGCCAGCATAACAGGTGGTGCTTTGAAGCTTGCAACTGATGATCAACCTCTTGAAGTTGGGTGTTGGTGCTTCAATAACTGTTCCATTTTCCCCATTGCATCAGAGACTTTCCCTCCCTCTCCTGAGCCTGACAGTACTGATGCTCCTACCTTTGGTGAAGTGGTGCACTGCAAGGGGGCACATGATGGGCCCATGAGAGGCATGAAGCCAAGATTCCCATTAGGAGAGACCTGGTTACAGAGATCCAACCGTGCAATGCTTATTGCTTTGTGTTGGAAGCAATTGGAAGGCTGAGATGTCCTTCTAATTTTTTTTTTGATTATTTATTTATTAGATTTATATATCACTTTTCTAAAAATCTAAAACAATGTATAAGAAATTCGCACAAAAAATTAAAATAAAACCATAAAGCAATTTAAACATTATAGTATAAAATCTTCTTCAGCGTTTGTTCCTGGTGAGATGGTTTCCGCTTGTTATGGATTACAGTTTCCTCCAATCCATGATGGACACAACATGGGGAAACCTGGCTGGCCTGTTGCCAGGATGTTGCCTTTCCCACTGAAGTGATACTTTTTTATCTACTTGTATTTACATGCTTTCAAACTGGTAGGTTAGCAGAGCTGGGCTAAGGTTGGCAGGAGCTGGCAGTACTGGAGTCTTGAACTGCTGGCGGGCTGAGCAGGATGCTGGTCAAGCCATGTTCTAACTCCAGCGTTCTAACCACTGAGCCACTGCAGCCCTTAAAATACTTTAAAACATTAAAACAATTTAAAATATAAAATGTCAGCAGCATAAATGTGTACAAAGGTTCCCTAAGGAGTACTTCCCTTCCCACAGGTCAAGCCATAACTGAGAAGGGTCACTGCCATCAAGCTTCAGATGGTGGAGGTACCTGAAGAATAGCCCTCTCTGATGACCACAGGTCTGATGACCATATGGTACTGTTTTCCCTCCCCCCTGAAATGGCTCTGAAGGTGTGGGCCCCCTTGTGCCGTGGTGAAGCTCCCTTCAGAACTGTCTTCTCTGCCCCCTCTAGCTATGCCATCACAGAGAGGTTGCATCTGTTCTTGAAGGAGTGCTGAGAAGGCTGAGGGAGAGTAACTGAGGTTAAGGATCTATGGAGAATAGGAAGCCTGTCCCGAAGGGATGTATATCTCCCTTTTGTGATGGCTGGTGAATGAACTGTGCTGGTGTCCACATCTCATTAGAGTTTCCACCTCCTCTTCTGATCCCACAGCAAAGGGAGGAAGATGAGGAGGTGAGTGGGCTACTGATGATGGGGCTTCCCCCCTAATTTGCTGCTTGAAGCACCTGACTCAGTTGGCCTTGCATATGGGCCAGCCCGTGCAGCTTCTGAAGTTACATGAAGTTCCAAGTTGCCATAATCCCTCCCCTACAACCAGGTGGGACAATAGGAGGGCAATCCAAGGCAAAGACAAAGTCCCAGACTGCCCTCCTCTTATCCTGCCCAGCCCTTCCCAGCTCAGTGCCAACTTGGCACTGGGCTGGGAAGCCCAGTGCACAGGCTCCTTGGCACACATGCTTGTTTCCTGGTGCTGCACTTGGGAACTGGGTTGACAGCCTGGCAGTGAACAGGGTTGATAGTTCCTAGGTCCCAGCTGGTTCATGGCCTTGACTGGGTAATGATCTTGGAACCTGGGTGATATGGCACCCTTTGTTCCATGGAACTTATGCAGCCAAACACCTGGGGCATCTCGCCCATTGAAATGTCTGGATCCAGCCCTGGGACCACCATCGCCCAGTGCCACAATGAAGAGCCAAAGTTAGGAGGTGAAAGACCTAGGTTTGAAAGACCCGGAGTTGGCTCCATTTAGCTTGGTCTCTTCTGTTTAGCTCTGTCTCTTCCATGCAGCATCCTTTTGTCTCTCTCACTGGTTTCACCACCAGGATCACCCTTCAGAAGATGGTGAAAGTCAAATGGCACTTGATCAAGGGAATTAAATTACCTGAGCCAGGAAGATGGAACCTTCTCCAGTTACTGAAAGGCGCATTGTGCTGTGTCCTTCTCCGACAACATTAGATCCTTGCAGATTCTGGAATTTGCCAAAGTGTGAATGTAGCTGACAGTACTTTGGGGACAGTGAACTGGGGCTGAATTTTTCTCATTATTAGCTGAGAAGGTCACCCCTGAGAAGGGCCAGCTGTAGCCCACCCACACTCTGAGCACCTCTTCCTGACCTTCAGCCTCAGATGATGATGATCAATAGTGATGCAAGGAGATGGGGGAAGGGGGTGCTTGTGGGTCAGGCTTGCCCTACAATGTGTAGGACAGGCTTGCCTGTGTGGGACAGGCTTGCCCTACAAAAGCTAGCCAAGCTGCATGGATGAAGACAAAAGTGTGCAATGTGTAGTCATGGTTGGCTGCACAGCTGTTGTCTGCCTCCATTCTCTGCTGGGTCACCAGTGCAGTGCCTTAGCATTCCTTGCGGTGTGTTCAGAGGAACTCCTGGACACCATCACCCTGAGCTCCTTGAAGGACCTATGATAAAAATGTGAAAATAAATAAAAATGTGAATAAAATGTGAAAATAACTCTTTTCAGTGCTTTGGGCCTTGGAGGTCTTGGAAACTATCTCAGGTAGGAGATTTTGGGTGCCCTAACCTGGGTGCAAACTGATCCAAAGTGGACCATTGGTGCAGAACCCAATGGGAAGTTCTTCTGGAGCCCTCCAATAATTGTGCCTGCTTATATAAGCTAAGTGGTTAACATTCTGGTTAGCAGTTAACATTCTGGTTAACAGTTTCAAAGATAAGGGTCCTCTTGCCAATTCCTCTTGTCCCATAAGCTCAGATGGGTCTGATCGATTGAACACTTTTCACATGTACAGATGTCCTCCCCTCCTTAGGTGTTAATTTCCTGTTTTGGAGAGCTGAGATCCAGCCTTGAAATTTGGTCTGGGGAGCGAGATCCAGATGAATCCTAGCTCAAGCTGTGACCTGCTTCCATTGCAAGTGTCAGCAATTGGGACCCATGTTTATTGGATGGAATGCAATTTTGGAGGGTCAAAGCCTCTCTGTGCAGTATTGCAACCCTAATAACAGGGCAGGCCATTCCTCCCTGGTCCACGCTGCAGTATGGTGGCTGCATCTAGCCATAGCAGGAGCCGTGCAGGGAGGGGAAAGGCTATTGTCATTCGGTTGCTGGCAGAGAAGAAACCCAACCTAGCAAATATTCAGAATCCAGTTCCCTGCACTGTGCACTCTGTGTTGCTCTTGGGCTGTGAGCTTCTTTGCCGTGATAGCAGAATAATGAGCAGAGTCCCAACTAATTGGCATCCTTGGAAAACAGGACAGATCAGTGCCTTTTTGGAACACATAATGGATCGGTGCCCTCCTTTCTTATTGACAAGAAAGCAGTTACCTGGCTGGGCTGGGCTTGGCTGGACTGGATATATATTAGGTAACCTTGATATTTCTGGAAAGGAGGTGAAGCAAGCATACAAAGAGGCCACTGAAGGAGCAAATTGGGAAGTGCTCAACCTCTGTCGTCAACAATAACAGCTCAGGTCAGGCAAAGCCTTCTTGGATACAAATAGGCTGGTAGACAGAGCATAAGATGGGATCTGGGCAGGTACTCCTGACTGTCTCCAATCATTAGGGGAATCACCTTACACAAAACACCAGATCTTGCCGCATCATCCAACTGTCCCTCCCCTCTACACTTAAAATGGGAAAGGACGAAAGCTTCTTTCACCATTTCCAGTTAATTCTTGATGCATGATATTGGTTTTATTATCTCATACAGGTTCCAACCTTGTTATACACTGATTTTTTAATATATGTTTTTGTTATACATTGCAAATTATGATTTTAAAAAACTTCTCTTCCGCTGTTGTAAAGAAGCAGTCAGGCAAGCAATCATTCCACTTTTCAGTACCAGAATCAAACCCCTGCAGATGCTGAGGCACTACCTTTATCCATTAGGTACACTCAGGGTGAACAGATGCCCAAACCTGAAAAGGACAAGGTTTTGGATTCCTCATAGCCTTGCCTTTCCGGCAGACAATTGCACTTTTGCCGACTTACGAGTAAAGCCATGATATTGGGCACTTTCACTTTCCCATAGAGCTCAATGCTTATTTTTAAATTTTTGGCCATAACTTTTGATAGGAAGGAGATATTTCAAAACCAATTTTTGCATTGAATTCTGCTCTTCGATACAAATCCAACAACATATGACTTGATGGGGTACTGCATACCAGTGCAAAGTTTCAAAATGAAGCCAAAACGGAGGACAATGATGCCCTTTTGGAGGACACTCAGACAGGAAGCTAAAAAAGAGGAGAAATCCAGAATTTTTCCAGTCACATGGTGCACTAGAATTGGGTCTTTAAACCTATTTCTCCATTGTTTTATCTATACACAGATTTTTTTTAAATGTGCGGGAGGTTCTGGAATGAAATCCTAGTGGATAACAAGGGACACCTCTACTATCAATTGAATGTCTTTGGAAATGGGATTCTCTCTCTTGGTAGTTAATCTGGAATGAAAGGGGCCAGATGAGTCAAGAACAGTCAGAAGTTTTGAGATGTCACAGACAGGTGAAGAGGAAGGACAAAGACGATAAGCCCAACTGGCAGTGCGCCAAAATGGCTGTGCGCAGGCTATTTGGGGTGAATATGAAGCATCATAGCAAACCACATACAGGAAGAATCCACCTGAATCTATGTGTATTTACTCAGAAGGAGTCATGCTAGGCAGTGAATGTGTGGTTTGAACGCAAGTGACTGAAAATGTGCTTTTTGTCAGATACGTGTAATCTGGCCCCTGGCACGAAGCATGCAACGGTTGTGCCAATTCCTGTGCTCATCCCCATTGATCTGGAATCACAGGCTTAGTTAGCAGGTTGTGAAAAATCCTTCACAGTTCTTTTTCTTCTATCCTAGTACTATACTGCCTTCCCAGACTTGCAGATGAAAAGGTAAATCCATGGTTATTAGAATAGCCCTAGATCAGTGGTGTCCAAACGTTTAAATTCAGGGTTTCTGGACCTTTAGCAAGTGTGTAAAGAAAGGAATTTCAGCAGGTTCAGCTTCTCATCTCACAGATCACAAGCTGCACCTACTGAAATTCCCTCTTATACAAGCTTGTTAATGGTCCAGGAGCCCTAAAGTTGAAACTGACACCCCTGCAGCCCACCTAGACAATTAGTCCTAGATTAGACTAGACAAGTTTCTCAAACTGTAGGTCAGAAGGACCTCTTTGTTGGGAGGGGGTCAGGAAACTGCAACTGACAAGTCGATGCCTTCAACAGTTGTCCTAGACCAGTGGTTCTGAAAGTAGGGGTCAGGACCCCTTTGGGGGGATCATGACTTTATTTCAGGGGGTTACAAAAAGCTTGCCGCTGCCAAATTAGAATCTGGCACTGGACGCCACCAATTTGGAATGGTGCACTCATCAGAGCTGCAACCCATACTTTCCTGGGAGTAAGTCTCATTGAACACAACAGGACATAGTTCAGAGTAGACAAATGGAGGAGTGATGTTATTTCTGGCTGTGACATCACTGTCAGGTTGATGATGTCACTTCCAGGGAGTCCCAATGAGATTGTCATTCTCAGAAGGGGTTCTTGGGCTGAAATGCTTCAGAACCACCAGCCTAGAACATGGCCTGGACTTAGATCATCACTGTCCCCCACCCCAGCCTAACCTGCAGGGTTGTCATAAAAAGAAAGGGCACTGGATCTCAGAGAAAAGGGACTGATGGAGAAAGACTGCAGAAAAATCTCCAAAAGGTTCTGTGGCAGTCCAATATCTGTTGTGTTCATCTACGAAGGACACAATCCAGAGCAAATTCAGCCTGCTCTGACCTAACTGTACTCTCCTAACTATTCTGTATCCAGAGCAGAAAGTTATGCTGAATCCAGAGAGTCAGGAAGCCTGGGCTGCCCTAACTGCTCCAGAGCATGCTAAGTAATTGACACAAGGGGAAGACTTGCTCCTGAGGAGACACCCCTCAGATCACACTGAACAAGGAACAGCTGTGGTGCCTACAGTGGTGACATGACTCTGCACATCACCTGGTGCGGAAGTCTGTGCGTCATCCCTGGGATGCGTGCCCCCCCTACCTGGACTGCGCAGTCACCAAAGTTGGCACCTGCGCAGTTGTTTCTGAAGCCAACTGGCTTCAGAAAGAGTACTGCGCAGGCACCATCTCTGACACCTGCGCAGTATTTTTCTGAAGACTTTTGGCTTCGGGGGAGACTGTGCAGGCGTCAGAGTTGGTGCCTGTGCAGTACTCTTTCTGAAGCCATTCGGCTGCCGCTCCGCCTCCTGAGTGAGGCCGAATGGCTGTGCAGAGGCGCGGACTTTCTCTGCTCTAAGGAAGTCTCCTCTGAAGCTGTTGGGCATGCTCAGTGTGTTTCTGCGCAGTGCACCTCAGATGGCCGTTCAGGCCAGCTCCTCAGACAAGTGTCAGCTTCTGGCTGATTCTCCGCCTTGGAGCAGGCCTGAATGGGGGTGCTGACGCCCGGGGCCTGCCAAAGACAGTCAAACTCCGGCACATCACCCCATATGGAGCGCATCACCCAATGCAGCCCACACCAGCCGCACCAGTCTGGTGACGCCACTGGGTGCCTGCCTTATAAGGAGTCCCTGATGAGATGCCAGTACATTCTACAGTGAATACAAGGGATTCTTGGAGTGGCCTGCTGTATCCTGAGGTTTGTGGGCAGCCATAGTTTGTTTCATATCCTGAGGTTGAGAGGCAGGGGTTGCAGCTAGGATGGCCAAGAACTCAGATTCTTACTCGGGCCTTATCATGGACCCCTATGGGTCTACTCATTACTATACCTGCTCCTGAGGTGGTATAACTCTGAGGGGTGGAAGAGGGCATTTCTGCCTTGGAAACAGGCTTTGGATACAGAGTAACTGCTCTGCCCTAGGCAATGCTAAACATGCCCTCAACTTGCCTCTCCTGAGCTGCTTAGGCTGCCCCAGTTAGGGCAGAGCAGGTCCACCTCTCTTAGGGCACCCTATCTTGCCTTGCTCTGCCCTAAGCCTCTTCCAGAGTAACTGGGCTGGAGCATCTTGCAGTTGCCTGCTTTTCAGCTTATCTGCCTCCACCTGGATCTATCTAAGGCATCCTCAGAAGTAGCATTCGTACATTTCGTATCTTCCCTAATGTGGTCCATCCAACTCTTCTTAGGTATACCATGGGGTTGCTGGCCTTTGGGGTCAAGACTCATGGCTATTCCATGTGCCTGTACAATTTTAACATTCCTTTCTGAAATTTTGCCGTGATTGGTGTGATTCCTTATAGTTGGTGATCATTATTCATAAAATGGTCAGATCATGTTACTCCAAGACACCATCGCAACATTCGCATTTCCATCACGTGAAATGCTTGCTTGTGTTTGCTTGTTGCAGGCCAACACTCTGTTCCCTAAAGAGCAACCCTAAGTGTACACCATAAAACATTAATGTTTTGTGGTGAGGCTCTCAGCTGATCCCACAAAGCTCTTCTGTGCTTAGGAACTGAGGTCCAGCACTGACATTCTGTGACTGTGTAAATAATAAAGTGATATTTCATTTTTTTTAAAAAAAACATTGCTGACTGTTTGATTGATGACCATCAATTTCTTGGGACTGGCCCATCTATGCAACCAGTCCCCTCGGATGACAGATTGGCACAGTTGACCACCCTCTGCATGGACAGCACATGTTTTCCTGCCCTCTAAACTTCCACTTGATCCCAATCACCAGAAAGTGGCAAGAGCAGAAGCAGGTGGGGGGGATTTTGCTTACCAGCTCAGGGTCTTGGACCAGCCCTGCAATTCTTTTTTTAAAAATAAAAAAACCAGAGTGGATGATATAAAAAGGGATTGTTCCAATTCTGTACGTTCTTTAAATAATTATTTTCCTGTGTGGTTGTCTCTGGTGCTTTCCACCTAATTGGGTTATGCTATATAAGAACTGGGAACTGGACTGTCAGGAGGGGAGGGGGAAAGCAATGATGAGAGATGCCATAGGTTGAATTTAACTTTGTGAGATTCTTCATCATCATCATCATCATCATCATCATCAACAACATCTTCTTCTTCTTCTTCCACTGCTTTGGATGTCAAGGGAGATGTAAAGACCTGGATCTCACATTTCTAGCAGCCTCTTCCAATTTCATTTGATGTTCTTGCAGTATGTCTTTGACATTATCTCTCCATAGTACTCTGGGTCTCCCTATCACACTAAATTCCATGGATTAAAGTGCTAAAGCATATTAGGACAGTGATATAACTGGAGGGGGCAGTACAGTCAATCTTGGAGGAAGCCTCCCTGTGGTATCCAATGGTCCCCTCTCCTTAGAGCCATTCCAGGCTGAGGGGGACACACAACAAAATGGAGCCGTTAAAATCAAGAACAGTAAAATAAACCCCAAAGTGGAGTGGGAGCACAGTCATGATGGATCCCAAATGGGCCTCCCAGTCCGCAACCTGCATGGTGCTACTGAGAAGGTCCTGACCTGGATTTGTGGGGTGCAGAGCAGGATCCCAGAATAATGAGTGCACCATGAGGTGCATGAGGAAGTGGGTGGTCTTCCAGATCTTGATTCAAGACAATAGCCATCACCTTGAATTGATGTCCAAAGCAAACTGGAATCCAGTGGAGACTGAAAGTTGTCAGCACAATATGCTCCAATCAGTGAGTCCCAGTGAGCACCTTCACCACTGCAGATTCCAGTTAGGGTTGTCATATGTCCCGAAAAGCAGGGACAATCTGGATTTGGGGGGTTGTGTTCACATACTGGCAAATGGGACAGAGGGTCCTGTCCCGATTTTGTGGAAGAGAATTATGGCAACCCTACCTCCAGTTCAAGTTTCCAGCCAGTCTTCAAGGGCAACCCCAAGTAGAGTTTGTTACAGTACTCTAGTCAAAATGTGACTCAGGCATGAATTACTGTATCCTGCATGAAGTACATACAGTAATTTACTGCAGAATTGGGCTGCAATTGGTTTACCAGCCAAAGCTGGGCAAAGACACGCCTGGGCACTGTTGCCCGCTGTGCTGCAAAGCAGGGTCTGTGGTATCCGAAGATGGTATTGACAAGTAGCAGCTCTTGAGATAATTTCAAGAGGAAAGTGAAATTGGCATTTTTCGTTCATTTGCTTTTTATAGCAAAGTCAGATGATGTTGTTTAGATCACTGCCATCTGTTTTCTGTTGTTGTCTTTCCAGGTTTTCTTGTTCCGGATATGTGGCAGAGCGTTTGTAGTAAAATGGTACCAGCCCACTCAGCATAGTCCATGAAAGCACTTTGGAAACTTTCTTAGGGCTCTAAATTTTCTATCTAGTATCCCAGTTGTTGATTCCTGGATCCCAGTGGAAGAATTGCCCCTTAATTGACTCTTTTGTAAGAATTGACATTGCTCTAACGCAGTGATTCTCAATCTTCCTAACGCCGTGACCCCTTTATAAGATCCTCATGTTGTGGGGACCCCCAACCATAAAATTATTTTCATTGCTACTTTATAACTGTAATTTTGCTACTGTTATGAATTGTAATGTAAATATCCGATATGCAGGATGTATTTTCATTGTTACA
This sequence comes from Cryptoblepharus egeriae, assembly GCA_030015325.1. Classification (NCBI taxonomy): domain Eukaryota; kingdom Metazoa; phylum Chordata; class Lepidosauria; order Squamata; family Scincidae; genus Cryptoblepharus; species Cryptoblepharus egeriae. Next base: position 10,755,053 of record JAREYC010000012.1, read on the forward strand.
AATGAAATGTGTGTTCTATGCACACATTGAACACAATGGGATTTATTTCAGAGTAGGCATGCATAGGATTGGCCCTGAGACTGCAATCCTATCCACATTTACATGGGAGTAAAGGCCCCCTGACTATAATGGGATTTATTTCAGAGTAGGCATGCATAGGATTGGGCCCTGAGGCTGCAATCCTATCCAGATTTACATGGGAGTAAAGGCCCCCTGACTATAATGGGATTTATTTCAGAGTAGGCATGCATAGGATTGGGCCCTGAGGCTGCAATCCTATCCACATTTACATGGGACTAAAGGCCCCCTGACTATAATGGGATTTATTTCAGAGTAGGCATGCATAGGATTGGGCCCTGAGGCTGTCAGTCAGCCCCAGTGTGCGCGCAGCTACAGCCGGAGGTCTGGCAAGCCTGACTTGGCCCCCTGCACCATGGGTCTTTAGGTGACCCCCAGGAAAGCTCTAGGCGACCCCCAAAGGGGTCCCGACCCCCACTTTGAGAAACAATGCTCTAACATAAGATTTTGTTCCCATGGTAGAGGACAAATTTGGACAAAATCTTTATGCATTTCTACTCAGGAGTAAGTCCTATTGTGTTCAACAGGACTTTGGTTGCAATCGTAACCGTACCTAGGGAGTAAGTATTATTGAAAACAATGGGGATTACTTCTGAGTAGACATGCTTTGGATTGCACTGATACTCTCAGGAAAGTGTAGACAGGATTACAGCCTTAGGGCAAAATCCAGAGTAACTACGGGGAGTCCTTGCTCCAGTGTAAGAACAACTTACTCTGGATTCTAATATCAATCACTGCACCATCACTAGGTGGTGCAGTAACTACATAAAGTCTCTTACGTGCTCCTGTAGTTACTCTGGATTTGGGGGTATATCAGTAGATTTTTTCCCCTATTTTGTTTTTTCATGTTTTAAATAGCAAAATCTTGTTTTGCAATAAGAAAAAGTGGTTATTAAAAAATCTTTAAAACTAAAAATTACTAAAATCTAGTAGTAACTAAAAAAATCAATTATCTTTGCAATAAGAAAAAGTGGTATCCAAAGCTATCCTTGTGGGAACTGAAACGGATATTGATAGAATTAAGTGCCCCTTAAAGGCAGCTCATCACTGAAGCAACATTTTAACTGAACAATGACTTTTTTGAATGTGAGTTTCAATTACACATGAGTAAAATTATAGAACAAACTACAAAGTTGCTGGATAACATTGTTTAAGGCTGGGATCCTGAAATATTTTCCTGGGAGCAAACCCCCCTGAACACAGTGGGGCTTATTGTTGAGTAGACATGCATGGGCTTGTGCTCAAAGTGCTGTACGTGGAACCATTTTAAAAAAATTAACCTCCAGCTTACTGCAGACAGTAGAGGCATAAGTAGAAGTCCAGGTTCTTGGGGCAGGTGCTGCTTAGGTTTGATCCAAGTTACAACACTGGCAGATAGGTGATAACTTGGCAATGCTAAAGGTCTCTAGTGTGGAAGCTGCCTTGGATGTGGAGCACTGGGGTCACACAGAGATCCCATACAAGGATGCTTGACCCTGTTTGATGGTTCCCATGTTCTGATGTTTTGGTAGTAGATGTGATGGTGAGTAGTTTGGGGGAAATTTGCGGAGGACTGACTGAAATGTCCTCAGCTGCCCTGCATGTGTGCGTAGGGCTGGCGTGGGTGTCTGCAGTCCTGTGTGCCAATAGCTGTGGATATGCCTGCAGTTGGGGTGGGAAGCACAGGCTGCTGTTGCTCTTAATTGTGATTTCACTGTCAGGTTCCAGCAAAGAGATGCAAACACCATCTGGGTGTTCAGCTTTAAAAATACTCCTTTCTCCCTGGCAGGCGTGTAAACTACAATGTCACTCACACAAGCACACGCACAAACACACACAAGCTCGTTGTGCTTCTGACACAGGAGGAAGGACCAGCACAGACCCTAAATTTTATCCAGCAGTGATAACCTGCATAAAAACTTATTTTCTCTTTCATGGGTTCTTCTGGAGAGTGGCTCAAACTCCTTGACAAAGACTGTGCATTGCTTTTTGAACAGTGCAACACAACAGCTGGGATTTGGCAAGAAGGGGGAGCTACTCCCCCAAATCCTTCTCAATGTTTGCATCTGGATACTTGGTTTATTCTCTACCCCTTGGGTTTGTAAGGCTTTGAATTGTCAGCCTCTGCTGCCAATTTTTGCCACCCTCCTCTGCCACTGCCTTAATGCACATCCCTTGCCATGTTTCCCAGGATCTTCATCCCCAGGAAACACCGACAGCGCTTTGACGAGGTGGTGTCCCAGAGCCTGATCAGCAAGTTGTGCCGTGCCAAGAGCGAGCAACCTGGCCACCGACTGAGACGCAGCCGCAGCGAGGACCACCACGAGCGCCTTCTGGTCTCCACACGGGCCAGCTCTGTGCCACGGAGCCACGAGGAAAACTGCAAAGGCTTGAGGAAAACTACTTCCTTGATTGCCAGCAATGTGGGGTCGGGGGCGGCTCGCAGGTAACTCCCCCTTCTTTTGAGCTTCTCTTTCTTTTGAATACAACAAGTGTCGTATTCTGACGTTCTTAAAACCATGATAAGATCCTGGTATTGTGGTCAAAGTTTTGGATCTGAGCGGGCAGATCCAGGTTTGTAATTCGCACTTGAGTGCTGTGAGCCTGTGATTTCACAGGGTTGTGAAGGTGTTGGGGAACCTACTTCTCAAAGTTCCTCGGAGGAAAGGTAGAATTTTTTAAATGTAGTAATAAATATTTTCAGAATAAATTCATACTTGCAGAAGAGTAAGGATAGGCAGGTTACCCAAAACACTTTCTGTTCTTTGTGTATTTAAGTTACATATATTTGACTTATGTATGGCTGGTTGGTGAGGAATGGTAGACAAGGCCTCCCTCCTCCCCAGCAGCTCACCACCCATTTGGTCTGTTAGTGTCATAACTAAAGCACCTATTTGCCCTCGGGATACTCAGCCCTGGCCCGGCCCAGTCACCCCACAGCTGGGTGAACTGCGCAAGCGTGGCCCAGCTGCTGAGCTGTGCCTACACAGTCCACCCTGTCTGTGGAGCGAACTGTGCAGGCACAGCTCAGTAGCCAAGCTGCATCTGCGCAGTTCTCCCTGGCTGCAAGGCGAGCCAGGCTGTGCCTGCCCAGCTCATCTCACCGCTGGGGAGAACTGGGCAAGCACTGCCCGGCTGCTGTGTACTGCCTGTGTAGTTCTCCCTGTCTGTGGCAACATTATGTCAGTTACAGATTTCCATTGGTCTGCATGTTACTTTGCTTCCATGATCTAGAGTAGTGTTTCTCAACATTTGCCCTCCAGAGTACCAATCTGGATGGTCCACCTTTTGAAAGTACCACTAGAAGTAACTGGCAATGATTTCAGGGCTTTTCAAAGTATGCAAAAAAGTGCACACTTGTCCACTGCCTCCTACCATTGCTTGTTGTTAGTCTCACTGCCAAGCAATGTGCATCCCATGAGTACCACCTCAAGTACCACTAGTGGTACAAATACCACTGATTGTGCAGCTCTGATCTAGGGCTTGAGATTCTTTTTTGACATCTTCCACAAAAATGTATGAACATCTGAATACTGGACTCAGGTGGGGCTGAAGGGGATGTGCAACCTCTGTTATAGATGTTTGCTACCTCAGAATGCAGGTGTAAGGGACTGGCCATAGGATGCAGGACTCTTATAGTGCTCCATGGTGTGCCACCATGAGATACAAGAAGATGAGCCTCTGGTCTGATGCCGTGGGGCTCTTCTTCTTATTAAGAGAGGTGGGGCACAAGACTGCTAGTGTTAAAAGACGGAATTGAATGTGCTCTGGAGTTTTCCCACCTGGCCACACATGTTTTCAAGTTTGATCCACTCCAAACAACATGAGGATTAGCACCTTTCTTTCTCTCCACCAGGACCGTTCGAGTCTACAAAGGTAGCAGGAGCTTTGGTTTCACGCTACGGGGACATGCCCCTGTGTGGATTGAGTCCGTTGTACCTGGTAAGAAGAATTGAAGTTCTTGTCTCGTCCTAAAAGACAAGACGGAACGTTTAATGTTGGCTACAATCCTAACCACATTTTCCTGGGAGTAATCTCCATTAACCATAATGGGACTGACCTCTGAGTAGACATGCATAGGCTGAGCCTCTATATGTGGTGGATGTGTCCTAAAGTAAGAAAATTGGATTTTGATACACTATTAACTGCAGTTGATATTTAAAGTCAATTTGCAAATGAGATCAGAAGCTTTTTTGCTGGGAATCTTGGATTATTCAATTCATAAAAAATTTCAAAATTATGTTTTTATCTATGGCAGCTTTTGCAAGAATTTTATATGCCAAGTATTGGAAGGTCCCTGAATTACCTTCCAGGAAAGAATGGTGGATCAAGATGATGACTTTGCTGAAATGGATAGACTTACAACTTATCTTAAGGAAAAGTCCGATAAAACTTTTATGGACAATTGGAAACCATTCATGAACTTTCTGTGTGAAAAAAGGATTATGACTTAAATGAATTATGGACTTGATGAACAGATAGTTGTTATATAATTTTTATCTCCCTTTTTCTCTTTGTTGGAATCTTAAAATAAGATTGTAGATAGTTTTGAATAGATCATTAGATGGTGAGAATTAATTTTGGACAGAAGAAAGGTGGATTTAGAGTTCTGCACTTGCCTTATAATTTTCATAATTCTATGTATGTTTTATTTTATTCTATTTTTTTTCTTTTTCATTCTCTCCCTAATATTTTGGTTCTGTTTTCTCTTTTATTGGGACAAAATTATTAAAATTTAAAAAAAAGAATTGAAGTTCCCTGCTAGTCACTGCTAGTTGTGTTTCTTTTTCAGTGCTGATGTTTGCAAAGTTTACCACAAGCCCCCTTTGTTTGGTGAGCAAAAGAAGTGTCTTCAGAAACCCTGCATGTGTGAATGACGTTCCCAAATATTTGGGTTTTTTCCTAGGGAGCCCGGCCGACAAGGCATGCCTGAAAGCCGGAGACAGAGTTCTGTTCCTGAATGGCCTGGATATGAGGTCGGTGAAGCAGAAGCTCCTTGTTCCCTTGATTATCCTGGGAATATTAATGCAAACCTGGACCCTGAAGCGCTTGACTGCGTAGCCCCCTTCTTCCATGGCATTCTATGGCAAAGAAAGGGGGCTCTCTTTCTACTCCCAGCCCTGCCAGTGTATGACTAGGCCTTGGCACGGTACCCCTCCTTGAAATGCACATGACTTCTCATCCTCAGGAACTGTTCCCATGAGAAGGTGGTGTCCATGCTTCAGGGCAGTGGGGCCATGCCCACCCTCGTGGTCGAAGAAGGCATCGTCAGCTTTTCAGAGGGTGAGTGCTGAGGAGGGCTCGGTGGGCATCACCCACTGTGAGACGTCGTTGTATCACTTCCATACAATCTACTTTCCATATCCAGACTATATAGAATACATTACAATATCATATACATGGCCTCACTGGTGACACCTCCAGATCAGCACAGGACTTATGCCATAGCTTAATCCCTGCTAACTGGGCAAGAGGCACTCTTTCAAGTGGGTGCTCCTGTTTTATTTAGCAGGAAGAGAGTAAATGGCCCTATTCACCCCAGCAGTGTCTGTTCTAATGGCTTCTGCTGGTGTTCTTTTACATTTTAGATTGGGATCCCTTTTGGGACAGGGACCCTAAAGCGATTAATTAGCTATTTTTTCATTTTCTTTGTAAACTGCTTTGTGAACTTTTTAATTGAAAAGTGGTACAGTATATAAATACTGTAGATAGATATACAGTAGCTTATGCTGGCCTAACTGAAGTTTAGGATTGTAGCCAGAATCTGTCTCATTGGGTAAAGAATACCCATGTTTGCCCCTTTGAAACTGAGAAAAAGACGAGTAAAGGCATGTAGGAGGGAAGCGTTCTGGGCACAGGGAGCTGAAGGAGGGCAGGGAGAGTGTGGGGAGGAGGCATGGCAGGAGCAGGGAATGGGGAGCAATTGGCAGAGCTCAACTCTACTGGATGCCCACAACCCAATGTGGGTGATTTTGTGCTGGCTCAAGAGCCACCACAGAATCAAGTAGACCCCATTTAGAGATCCTTCTTCACCCAGGGAAAGGAGATGAAAATCCCATCTCCCAAGGAGCCAGCAGTGGCTGCTTGGTGTATACAGGATTCTGTGGCTGGCATCTTTGGTGCCACAGCAGCCATGCACTCAGTATTAGTTTTAGCAGGTAGGTATTAGTTTAGCAGTTTACTCTATTGTAATAAAAATGTAACATAAGCACATTGTATAGTTGTACAATTAGGTAAAAATCATAACACAAAACCCACCCCACATTATTATTGTCATATAACTCATTGTTTAATGCAGTAAAATTAAATTTTGCACCTGGTTTGCAGCTGCACATTACAATTGCATGTAAACATTTTTATCTCAAGCCTTTTAAAATCAGGGTGTGCATTAGATTTCATGGCACATTAGATTTGAGTAAATATGGGTAAATAAATCTTGGTGTTTGTTTGACTTGTGTGAGCAGATGGCGAGTCATCGGAGGCTCCCAGCTCCTCCTCAGCACTCACCTCCCTACAGTGGGTTGCAGAGATTCTACCCTCCAGCATCAAGGTCCAGGGCAGGACCTTCCATCAACAGCTGGAACACCTACTGACCCCACCAGAGCGCTACACTGTCTGCAAAGCCCTGGAGAGCTTTTTCCAGCACAGGTATCTTGACACCTGCTATCCTCAGTCCAGTTGGTGGCTCAAGGATCCAAAGTCCTTCGAGAGTCTGCTGCAGGGTCTATTGAGCTGGGGTCACGCTGTCCTTGCAGAATCAGGCCCTTGCAAGTTATTACAGGATGCGGATCTTGGAGCAACATTTTGTGACTGTTGAAATGGCAGGAGCAAGAATGAGAGGGCTTGAATTAGGAATAAGCTTGAGTTAGGAATAGAAGTGGCAGAAAACAGGTTTTTTGTGGATTTTGGTGTTTTCAAAACATAATCCATGCTTTAATTCAAAATATATTATAATTAAAAATTACCAGTATGTTTTCTTTAACGTTATACTAGGTGGGTGATAGAGGGGCCATTCCCCTTTTGGAGTACCTTTGGAGTACCTGAAAATAAAGTAAATGTAATTTATATTTTTAAAGGTATACAGGGGTTGGCTGTGAAACCGTCCCCCCCAACTCCATTTGGGTCCTGCTCCTGCAGCTCCTATGAGTCCAAGGGTTGCAATTTCAGATTTCTTCCTTGGAGGAGATAATTTCATTCCAGCTTATCCCCCCCCCCCATTGGAGTTGAGGGGGACGGTTTCACAGCCAACCTCTGTAAAACTTTAAAAATATAAATTACATTTACTTTATTTTCAACAGAATGTACTCCTAAAGGGGAATGGCCCCTCTATCACAAGGGGATTATTTTCAAGGGGATTCTTTTCCCCTGTAACTGGTCATTCAAGGGTGGGCTGTCCCTGGGGTTGCACATGGCCATCATAATTAGTAGTCCTTGATAGGACTACTAATTACAATACCGATCCCCAATGATCGTCTCTTTTCCCTCCAACCCAGGAACATAGACACTCTCATCGTAGACATATATCCTGTCCTGGATACCCCCTCCAAGCAAGTCATCTGGCAATTCATCTACCAGTTGCTGACCTACGAAGAGCAGGAACATTGTCAGCAGAAGATCGCCCGGTTCCTGGGCTACAAGTCGGTAGCAGGTGAGCAGCTTGTGGTGAATCTGTGGAACTCCTTGCCACAGGATGTGATGGTGGTGCTGTGGCACCTTGAAAAGTTTGATGGGAAAGAGTTAATTGCAGGTTGCACATTACAATGCAATGTAAAGTTTTCTCAGGTGCAATAGAGTGGCAACAGGATTCAAGTCTCTTGTAGTCTTAAGTGCTTTGGGCATGGCGTACCTAGGTCATTTGGCATCTGGGGCACACAAATTATTTGACACCCATGTATCAAAATTAGTTAATTGATTATTATCAGTATTAATACAATTAGATATTCATTAATATTTTCATATTTTAAAAATCCTACCGATTACTTGGCGTTATTGCAAACAATTTTAGCAATTATAGTGGTTTTTGTGATTTGGTCACCCCCTATGTGTCACCTGCTGAGGGTGGTACCCGGGCTCAGGCCCCTCCATGCTCTTAGGGATGCCACCGGCTCCTGGAGGCATCTGATGCTCTGGAGGAAGCTGGACCAGATGGGCTGTGGGCCTGATCCAGCAGGAAAATTTCACATGAGTGTTGCTCCTTGCTATCTGCATGAGGCCCCAGAAAGAGCAACGGCCCAGGCTCTCTTGGGGAAGGTGTCAACAAGTGCTGGTTTGGCAGGATGCTATTACCGCATCACCCAGATCGCGGGGGGCACTAACACCTACTTGTTCCTGTGTATTGCTCTCTGCAGTTGCTTTAGCAACAGAAGACACCAGCTGTGTGTTTCTGGGGGATTGTGGGCTTTGCATCCCGACAGCCGGGCAGAGGGTAAATTTAGAATGAAAGGTTTTAATCTTCAGCTCGGAACTGGTTATTTACAAGTAAATGCCTATGTTTGTTCCAACGAGATTATATTTGCACCAAAGAGCTGCTCCAGCACCAGGGAAAACGGTGCCCTTTGTTGGATGGTAAACCCCTGAGTGCAGATGGTAGTGGCATTGCAAGAGAGGGTGCAAAGCATTATGTTTTGCAGTGAGCCTCATTGCAGTATCCAAGCAGCTCCTTCCCTTCAGAGCCACTCTGGGTGGTGGGAGCAAAATGGCAGCATTCCTGCTGAGATGAAGCTCCCTGCAAAACTTAGTGCTTACACCCCCTTCTAGCTACACCACTGGTCCTTGGGCAGTGAGGCCGAGTGATCAGAATGTGCTGAGCGCATTCTGAGCTGCTTCCTGGAGTAACTTCAATCTCTTCACTGGTACACAGAGAGAAGCTTGCTTGCAGCCATGGCTAGCAAAATATATATATATATATACTAAATTGTCTACTCTTACAGTCACTAGTGTGGACTGTGGGTGGCGCAGTTGGTTAAGTCACTGTGCCTGTTAACCAGCAGGCCAGGGTTTGAGACCTGGGTCTGCCCCACAAGACAGGGTGAGCTCCTGTCCTTAGCCCAGCTCTGCAACGCCAGCTGGATCCAATCGTATTGGCTCTGCCTTTCCATTGGACTAATTCAGTGGCGTGGAGAGGCGGCAATTGCTGCTTGGGTAACAGTCTATCCTCCATAACAATCTAACCCAGGCTTTCGTGCTTGGCATGCAGCGTATGCAGCACCGAACACGATACCATAGTCTTTCAAGACTGATGGAGGCCTGCTATGTTACGGCACCACCTAGTGAAAACCTATGGGAAATTCATATTGCAATCCAGAGTAATTTGTTCTTACTCCGGAGCAAGGACTCCCCGTAGTTACTCTGGATTTCACCCTATGGCAACCCTATCCATATCCATCCCGGTGTCTGCCAGCACCCATGGTTTAAGAGTAGTCTTGAATCGACCCCTTAGTGTGACTGTGGTGCTCCTCGACAAAATATTAATCACATCGTGTCCAAGTGTCCATCAAGAGTTTGTACCAGCCCAGTGAATGATTTTTTTAAAAGTCTATAATAATTTATTTTTATTGAATCAATTGAATATTTGATTTTTTGAAAGTCTATAATTGATTTTCATAATTGATTTACAATCAAATAATTTTGATTGAAAGTCTGTAATAAATTTATACTTGTTAGACTCTACAGACCTTGGCTGTGAAGCCAGGGCTCTGCAAAAAGGGTTTTCATTTAACCCCACAGCCTTGCAGGAAAAGGTGCTACAGCTGTAGATCCATGGTCTCCTGCACTTCAACTGGCCCCTTGCCTGAATCCTACTGAACACCTACTTTGAGGTGTTCCTCATTCTTCCTATTACGGCCTTTTAAGGAAGTCAGGATGGAGCTGATGATCTTTCTTGTTTGGAACTTTTCTGGGAAGGGAGACTTCAGGCCAGAGATGGGTTCATGAGGCTTCACCTGCTAGAAAGCTGCTTTTTCCTTTCCAGCTTCGGTGGAGCCAGAGGCTGAGGAACGGCACCGCAGCTCTGTCCGAGTGGCCCCAGCATGTCGGGGCAGCGTGCATGCCCACAGTCCTGAGGATAGCAGTGTTGAAGGTAAGAAGTCCCAAAGTGTGATGAATTCTCTTCCCACTTATCCCTGTGTTTAGTTCTGCCCACCTAAAAGATGAAGAAAGTTCTTTACTCAGCTTGTAATTAATCTGTAGAACTCCTTGCTACAGGACATAGTGATGGCACCTGGCCTAGATCTGAGGGGAGCAACAGGATGCAGGGATCTTCTTGTTGTTGTGGTTGCTCCCAAAGATATCTGGTGGGCCACTATGAGATGCAGGATGCTGGACCAAGCGGGCCTTTAGCCTGATCCAGCAGGGCTCTTCTTATGTTCTTATTCCAATATCCCAATGATGTCTAACCTTGCTCTAAGGGATACAGCACCCCCCCTGCAGCCACCCTGCTTCTTTCTCCAACAGGTCCTAGTGAAGCTACTGAGATGCCAGTCCGTCTGACTTCTGGGGAGAGGCAATCTGGAGATGGAACTTCTCTTCCAGAAACCCCCAATCCCAAAATGGTGAGAGCCTTTACTAACTGTGCAGGAACAAGCTGGTAGGGTGTAGGACGCCAAGGGGCACCCACTGACTGTCCTAGGGTCCTCTTTTGTCTGCATTCAGATGTCGGCCGTCTATGCTGAACTGGAGACCCGGCTGACTACGGGCTTTGCAGGGAAGCTGGGGAATTTGGCCATGCACAAGGCATCACAGGTTCAGGAGCAAGCAAATCCTGGAGGTAAGTCCTCAGTTTTGTGGCAGTATTTGCTGAGGTCTGGTTGGGAAGGAGCTGGTGGGTGGCATTGGCTAGAAGGCTATGAGCAGGAGTGGAGCAGCTGTCTTGTATGCCAAAGCATCTGGTTTCAAGCATTCAAAGCATTCTGGTTTCATCTGGTTTGATAAGGATCTCAGATAAGAATCTCAGCCAAGATTTGGTGTGGTCACTTTGTTGACAGCTTTGAGGGAGCCCTCTCCTTCCCGCTGCTTAGTGACCCCCAAATCTTACATCTTCCTAGCTTTTGTTGTGTTTTGGTAATGTCCTATATTTTTCCTGAATGTCCTACATTCTGGAGTGCTGTGTCTTTCTTTGTGGTTATCACATCTGGTCACTGTGGGAAAGACCCCTCCAGATCCCAGCTCAACAAGGGAACCTATTTTCTCCTTTGTATCTTCTGCAGGCGCCCGGAAGGCAGGCATGACCGTCTCCTGGCACGGTGCCCCACTGTCGTCCACCCAGGCCTGCTATTTCCACTCACAGGGCAGCCTCCCATCACCTGGCAGCACCGAATCCAACCCTTATGTCAGCCTGGACAGCAGTCCTTCTCTGTCCCCCCAGCACACCAACTATGCACTCAGCCCTCTCTCCCGCAGGAAGAAGCTCTTCACCTTCTCGCGCCCACCACGCAGTCGGGACACAGACCGCTTTCTGGATGCGTTGAGCGAGCAGCTGGGTCACCGGATCACCATCGTGGATGACTTCCTCACGCCTGAGAATGATTATGAGGAGGTGGGCATGTGTGGATCCCACTTGGCTCTGAGTCCACCAGCAGCTCCTCTGGAACCCCCTAATGCCTCACTTCTTTCTCTGCAGATGAGCTTCCACGATGACCAGGTCAGCTACGCCACCAATGACCTCAGTAGTGCCAGCGAATACCTGAGCAGCAGCGAAGGCAGCTCCTTGACCTACTCCACCTTGTCGGATCACATCCCACCACCCCCCATCAGCCCACCACCACCACCCCCTCCCCTGCAGTTCCACGAGTCCAAAGAGGACTACAGGGGTGCAGAACACCCAAAGAAACCTTCTCCATCTCCCTTTCCCAACCCAACAGCTGGCCTCTCACAACCGGCCCCTCCGCCGCCGCCACCACCGCTGCCACCACCTGTACCATGTGTGCCTCCTCCAGCGCCTCGGGGGATTGTCCACCGCCGAACAGAGTCCAACCATATGAGTGTCAAGCGGCTGCGCTGGGAGCAAGTGGAGAACTCTGAAGGCACCATCTGGGGCCAGGTGAGGGATGGCAGCTGCCCGAGGCCCCTTGAGAACTGGGATCTTGGCCTGGCAGAGCCTGGATCTCTGTTGCTGATGGAAGTCAATGGCATCCAAGAAACATCTTTCTTTCCTCCTCCTGCAGCTGGGAGAGGACTCGGACTATGACAAGCTGAGCGACATGGTCAAGTACCTCGACCTGGAGCTGCATTTTGGAACCCAGAAGACAGCGAGTGAGTCCCTGCTCCCTCACCTGTGGGTTTGTGCTGGAAGACTCCATCTTCCCAGGCTGGGTCAGGGGTCACACTGTTGGGGGAAACAAGGAGAGGTTGTCCAGAACAGCAATTTTGCCCATGACACTTGCAGTGGCAGGTCCTGAGTGGTCTCTGGTGAGCTGTAGAGTGTGTCAGTCCCCAGCCCTGGAGAAAGCTGGGAGCTCAAGCTCTAAACTTGCTGCTCCTGAGCTGGAGAGGAAGGGACAAGAGTTGTTTTTGAACTCTGCACATGCACCACTGCCAGTTCTGAGTTTGGAGCAAAGAGCAGACTATTGGCTTGTTTAAGGGGACCACTCAGGCCTTTGGGGCAGGGTATTGGTGTGTCAGATTGTTTGGTTGGAGTTGGAACAGCTTTGATGTCACTCTTCTCAGAAGTAGACCTTTTCTTGTCCCTTGAGATTTGTAGTGTGGGCTGCAGGAAGATACTTGCAGTGATTCTTGCCATGGGCAGCTCTACCCTGCAAATGTCCTCCTGTGTGTCACTTGCATGAATTAATCCCCTGCCCCGATCATTCCCTCTGTGGGTGCCATTTGTTCAGTCTTTGTGTTTCAGTGTCTGACTGCTGCCTACGTGCTGCTGGTATGGCTGGAGAAGAGGTGGGTAAGAGGGGGTGAGTGAGAAACCCCAGACTTTTTCAAGGGAGATAAAAAAGAGAATTATATCAAACCCTAAATGCCCCTGTTCCTCCATCCAGTCTCGTGGTCTGAGAGTGATTAAGAGATGAAGGCTTCTCAAATTGAGTGTCAGGAGACTTAGAACAGACAAAAACAAATCTTATTTCTTTCCCTGGCAAGTAGCTGATCCATGAAACTCCTTGCTACAGGCTGTAGTGATGGCATCTGCCTGAGATGCCTTTTAAAAAGGATAGGCCACATGAAGGAGTCCATCACAGGTGACAAGTCCATCAGGGTGACGACATGTCCCGTTTCCCAGGACATGTCCTGAATTTCAGCCTAGTGCCCTGGAAAAAATTTCAGTGTCGTCCTCTTCCTTGTAAGTGGGCTGCATATTTCCTTTTTGTAATTAACAAATATAATAAATTATATGTAATAGTTTTAAATTTAATCAGTTACATAGAACACAAGCCTAACTGTGTCTACTCAAAAGTAAGCCTCATTGTGTTCAGTGGGTCTTACTCCCAGGAAAGCATCTTTAGGATTGCAGCCTTAGGCTGCAAAAAGAATGATTGACAGTGTTCTGCAAGGGTTTTAAGTGCATTGCATGTACTACGCCATTCATCTTTTTGACACTCCTGCAAAGGAATCCAGTATTGGACTCTCTATAGGAGAAGTTTCTGAAGTTTCTGAATTTCTCTCTCTCTCTCTCCACTTCCATTTCATCCTCACAACAACCCTGGGAGGTAGGATAAAGGTAAATTGCCCTGTTAGCCACCCAGCATAACTGGAGTCATGACCGGTAGCTATAGGGTATGATTCTCTTCTCCGTTTCAAGGCCAGCATAGGGTAAGAGAAGGTGGTTGACCCAAAGTGTGGGAGGTAAAGCTGGGTCTTTCCACACTACGACACAGAACCACTACACTTTCCTCCCAAACCACAACACCGCACTGTGTATATGTTATCCCTATAGATACTGGGGTTGGGGGTAAGAGAGCCAAATACAAATCCAGTGTGTTTATGACTGAGGTGAGATTAACTTCAGAGATATCTGCACCATTATTCCCCCTTCTTTCATCTGTGGATAGAAAAGCAGCACTTGTAGGAACCTCGAGCAGGTGGCATGGATGGAGTTGGCCCCTAGAGTCTGATCCTGTGTGACTGTGTCAATGTCTCATGTCTTGTCTTGCTTTTGCAGCTGATCTTCTGCCTGGGGTGCACGGCCATGTTCATGGTAGACTTCAGAGACCCCCAGCATGCCTTATCCCACTCCTGCCCATCTGTCCCGTCCCACCCCCCCAGCCCTGCCTCATCCTTTTCTCAACCGCTATCCCAGCCTCTTGTTCTCCTTTCCAGAGTCCTCCGAACCCTGTCCTTATCTCTGATTAAATCTTTCAGTTTCTCTTCCAGAGCCGAGCCTCTTGCCCGAATCCTTTAAAAAGAAGGACGTGGTTGAGATTCTTTCCCACAAGAAAGCCTATAATACATGTAAGTATAACAGGCAGAGCAGATTGAGGGGCCGCGAGACAGGAGGCATCAGACCTGGAAAGGTAAAGGAGGAGACCCCGGCCTGTGCTCAGGCTGACACCTGGGTCTTGGCAGAATGCCTGGCACACTCACACAAACCATGAGAGTGCCTCTGTTTTCCCTGTTTCCCTGCCCAAATGGTGGAAGTACTTACTGGGGTGAAGTGGAGGGTAGCAATATTTTATGGGCGAGTGAAGCTATGGGCCACATGGACACCCACGGTCTTTTCTAATGTGGGGGTCCACATTGGGGGCTTCTTGGGGGTCACAACTAAAAACTATGGAAATTCTCCCAAGCTAGGAGTAAAAATTATACCCACTGTTCACTGGATCTTCCAGGAGGACCATTTTTGTTATATACGTTGGTTCTTTTCATGCCATGCTCCCTATCCCAGTATGTGGCAAAGCCAGAAGCGGCACTTTGTGCAGCTCTTTACATTTGCCTTGCTTGATGCCGTGGCTTCCTCTTGGGTCACGCCTTGTGCCTTGACCGATCTGTGTCTCCTCCCTTGCCCAGCCATCCTGATTGCTCACCTCAAGCTCTCGCACGCCGAGCTGCGCCAAATCCTCATGACCATGGAGAGTGACCGCCTGGAGGCCTCGCACATCAAACAGCTGTTGCTCTATGCGCCCGATGCGGAGGAGGTGCAGCAATACCAGACTTACCAGGGCAACCTCAGCAAGCTGAGCGAGCCAGATCAGTTTGTCCTGCAGGTGAGTCCCAAGGCTCAGGATGGATCCAACACTAACCTGTGTCACAAACTCCCTGCAGGTAAAAAGGTCGCAAGGCAAGGGTGTTTTGTTGTCCAGGAGCAAGGCCACTGTGGGAAACTTTTGGGAAGATGCCTTAGTGGCGAATTGGGTGTGGCAGTGACTGTAAGCATGCATCCACCCATCACCCTGCTACCTTAAGAGTAACAGCCCCAAGGTGGGCCCACTGCCAGGGTACCCGTCTGTCCTCTTCTTTCAGGACATGTCATCTTTTTCAGCCTTGTGTCCTGGAAAAAAAATCTTCCTTGATCTCCATTTTCTTGTGTGCAAGAAGCATGTAGCCTTCTTGTAATTAATAAATTTTATGTTAAAATGATGATATGCAATAAATTATATGTGGTAGTTTTCAATTTAATAAGCAGTCTAGTGTTGAAATTAACCACATGAAAACCATATGTGTGTGTGTCTTTAGCTTTTATTTTGTCATGTCCTACATATTTCTTGGGTTTCCTACATTTTGTCCTCTTTTGTGGTTATGACATATTGGTCACCCTGCCCACTGCTGACCCATTTCTGCTGCCTTGGGCTGGAGAGTAGGCAGAGGAACAGGACATTCTAGAGCAGGGTTTCTCAAAGTGGGGGTCAGGACTCCTTTGGGGGGTCACCTAGAGCTTTCCTGGAGGTTGCCGACAGACCCCTGATGCAGGGGGCCAGGTTAGGCTTGCCAGACCTCTGGCTGTAGCTGCACGCACACTGGGGCTGACAGCCTCAGGGCCCAATCCTATGCATGCCTATTCTGAAATAAATCCCATTATAGTCAGGGGGACCTTTACTCCCATGTAAATGTGGATAGGATTGCAGCCTCAGGGCCTACTCTGCAATAAATCCCATTGTGTTCAGTGGGCGCATAGAACACACATTTCATTTGTAATGAACACACATTTCATTTCATTGTAACACACATTTCATTTCAATGAAAATACATCCTTCTTATCGGATATTTACATTACAATTCATAACAGCAGCAAAATTACAGTTATAAAGTAACAACGAAAATAATTTTATGGTTGGGGTCTCCACAACATGAGGAACTTATAAAGGGGTCACGGCGTTAGGAGGATTGAGAACCACTGTTCTAGAGCATCTTCCTTTAATGCAATGGCCCATGGCTTGCTCAAAATACCGTCATTCCTGGGACGAGGCAGGGCAGGGCAGGACAGGCTTTTGGAGCTATAGGATCCCATTAGAAACATTGCTTGCGGGACCCCAAGTTCACAATCAAGTTCTGTAGATTCTTACAGGTATAAGTACAATTCATTATAAACTTTATCTGAATGGTAGAAGGGAAAGCAATTAAAATGTACCCTTTAAAAACGGGCAGGTGAGTTAATGGCCAACTGGACCTGAGCATATCTTTAGTGTAAACTACATATCTTGTCAAACTACAAGAAGACCTTATCTTTCCAGCGAGGCCTGAAAAGTCTTTTATTTAGACAAGTATATGTTGGCTCTTTTTCAATACTTACGTTTATTTTATTGCTGCCTGCAGTTCACAAAGTGATTTCCAAATTAAAAAAATTAATGGCTGTCCCTGTCCCAAAAGAGCTCACCATCCAAGCTCTGATCCTGCCTCTGCCTCCATCCCTGGCCTCCTTTGTCTTCCAGATGCTTTCGGTTCCAGAATACAAAACCCGATTACGAAGCCTCTACTTCAAGACCACTTTGCAGGAGAAGACGGAGGAGATCGTGGCCAGTTATGAGTGCATCTATAATGCCTCCCTGGAGTTGAAGAACAGCAAGAAGCTGGCCAAAATCTTAGAGGTCAGCAGAACTGTCTTGGGAGCTGGCAGTGTCCACTAGGGGGCAGTCCATTCCTGCTGAGCTGTATGTTTGTGGCAAAAGTTTCTGTAAGTGGTTATGCGGGACTCAGTGCGCAATACTAATTAATTTCAACCAGCCCATCTCCCCATTCCTGCAATGGTGTGGGGAGGCCGGTGCCCATCTAGGAGTGGCATAGTACTTGTACCAGCCTAACCAGGGATTATAAGGTAAAGGTGTCCCCTGCAGGTTGCCCTGCTAGTCATGACCAGTTATGGGATTTGACATCCAATGAACAGTCTCCAAGGACAGTCCCACAAACAACGCAAGATGCTCCAGTGGGATGCTGACTGCCACAAGTGGTGATGAACATTGTGGGGTGATGGGTGTGGATTCTCTCCCCAGGCAAGGTGTACACAGATAAAATAATCATTGCTTTTGTGGAAGGCTTTTCCTGACGAAAGCAATAGGTGGAATGAGATCAAAGCTTCATTTTGTTGCCCAGCTGGTCCTTAGACTGTTCTTCTGGATCTTCACTTTGATCCATTGGGTTTTAAATCTGCTCCTCCCCTCCAACTCTCCAGAGAAACTGGAACCCTTTGAAGAATTATATAATCATGGAAGTTCCATACAAGGTCATCTAGTCCAACCCCGTGCCTGTAAGCAGGAAATCCACCTAGACAAAGTATCCTCAGCTGGTACCTGCCAGGCCTCCACTTGCCAAGCCTCACCTCTCCACACCCCCTAAAAAGCTCTGCTTTATGTGCTTGTTGGCTCCTGCTGAGCTAGACTATTTGCTGGCATGAAAAAGTCCATTACACATGTTTGCCTGTATAGTGCAGTTTGCCCCTTAGGGGCCAAACATGACAGGCGGGCTTCCAAATGAGTCTATGCTCCTGTTAATGAGCGCATGAATGACGCCTGGTTAACGGCTAGGAGTGATTCACGGACTACCCATTAACTCAAGTTATGAGAAACTCACCCGCCACTTCGGGAGCCGATTCCAGCTGTTGGCCCTGCCAGAGCCTCCAGTCTTGTGACTTGAGGAGTCCTGGAGCTCATCTTTGACCCATAGGAGGTGTGGGGATGGTAGGAGTTTTCAGGTTCAGAGACTCCCAAGAATGTGTAATGGAAGCCCACTTCTCTGGTTCTGTGGGAAAATGTCCCTCGTGCAGAAGACTGACTATTGGGAAGTCCCAGACAGTGGCGCCTCACGTAACAAACGCCTCAAGTAAAGTATGTTTCACGTAACAAACAAAAATTTCTCTAGGATTCTGCTTCACGTAACAAACTGTGCTTCACGTAAAGAACAAACTCATTGGCAGTTGGGGCAGATGCGCTGGCCGGCAGCCTGTTTAAAAAGCCTAGCGCACCTGCCCATAGTGAAAGCAACACCTCCACGCTGTTCCTCCTGTGGCCGGAGGGAGAGAAGAGCAGTGGAGAAGAGGGAAGCCGCTCAGGGCTAGCCAGAAGGGAGCAGGGGAGAGAGAGGCTCAGGATGGAGAGAAGGAGAAAGAGGGGAGACACTTGGAAGGTGTCTTGGATTGCAGCCTCCTAACCATGTCTACCCAGAAGTAAACCCCGTTGTGTTCAATAGGGCTTACTCCCAGGAAAGTGTCTTTAGGATTGCAGCCTAAGTCGACTTCATAGGATCACGCACATTGAATGCATGTTTTGAATTCAATTCCAGTGTTTTGTCATCATTTTTATATCCAGTTAATATTTTATATGAATATTTTGTTGTGGAACCAATCGTCTGAGTTTCCATTATTTCCTATGGGAAAATCTGTTTCACGTAAAGAATGTTTCACGTAACAAACATGCCTCCGGAACAAATTAAATTTGTTTTGTGAGGCACCACTGTATTTTGTCCATCCTAAACTTTCACTTGGTGACCCCTGACTTTCATCCTCATGCTAGGCAGAGGGAAAGAAATTTTCTCTCCACCTTCCCTTTTTTAAAGTCTCTGGCGCTATGTAGCCACACCTGCCAGATTTCTGCCTGTCGCACAAATCCCCTAAGAGTCCTGCACACAACAACCATGCTGGTCTCATTCATTCTTTTTTTCTATCTATCTCTTGCGCTTGGTGTTGAGTGACACAAATGCAGTGCTTGTGAGTGGAAGGATGGAAAGTGTTCTGGGGGGACAGATGGATGGACAGACACACATAGATCTTATTGTCCAGGGCTTCTCTTTGCAGTTTGTGTTGGCCATGGGAAACTACCTGAATCACGGGCAGCCCAAAACCAACAAGACCACCGGTTTTAAAATCAACTTCCTCACAGAGGTAAGTGAAGTCCTAGCCCTCCTTGGGATCAAGGGGATTTTGCTTAGTTCAGGGGTCTTGGCCAGAGGGCCACATCAAATACCTGGCATGGTATCAAGGACCAGAAGAAAAAAAAATTAAATTTAAAATTCAATTAAATACATTAGAGATGGAACAAATGGGTTCAAATTGCCAGGATTTCTTCAAGCACCATCACAGATGAATGTGAAGCAGCCTGTCTTCCCTCCCTGGCCCTAAAGCCTAATTGGGGACCAATTTAGTGACTTTAAAATACATCTGTCCAATAGTGTCTTTATTCTGGATAGGGTTCTTAAACTACTATTAGTGGGATATTAATGTATTAAAAGGGTTCAGGAGCTGCACAGACACCACTGTCTCTCCTAGCCACCCCATTCCCTGGTTCCATCAGATGTTGTGCCCTCTGCACATCTGCTTTTTCAAGCTGCTCATGGATGTAGCCATAAAGGGTGGACATTTCACTGCAGTGGCCACATCCCTGCTGACTCGATACCTTCCTGGACTGAGTACCCTTCAGCAAAGCATCCTGTGGCCTAGAGTTCCGCTGACCACTTTTCCGATTGGCTTCATTTCAGCTCAACACGACCAAGACTGTGGATGGGAAGTCCACCTTCCTGCACATTCTTGCCAAATCTCTTAGCCAACATTTCCCAGAACTCCTGGGCTTTGCCAAGGATCTTCCTACGGTGCCACATGCTGCCAAAGGTGAGTCACAGGAGAGTACTGATCCTGCGGGCTTGGGAGGGGGGGGAATCAAATAATTTATTCCCAGAGGCCTTTGATGAATGTCGTGGAAGATCGGGCAAAATTGGCCAAAGGAGGAAAGCATGTTATAATTGAAAATGCATGAAAAGGCAAAGCCTTGATCCCCTTCCCTGGTATATCTGAGTTTATGGTATATATCTGAGTTCCCTGGTATATATGAGTTTATATCTTGATCCCCTTCCCTGGTATATCTGAGATTATGGCTCACTATTTGGATTCATTCCCTATTGACCAGTTCACTTGTCCTCAAGGACTTTGTGAAGTTTCCCCAATATGTAAATTTGCAATTACCTCCAATGTCTAAGTGTTCATTTGTTTGGGTCAACCCAAAGCATTCCTCATGCCAGGCACCCATTGTGTTTGTGGCACCTCATAGGCCATGGCCATGGCCTATGGCCCCATAATTAAGCAGACACATTGCATACTTGGTGGTTCCAAGCTGGATTTCTGGCATTTTTAGGTCAAAAAAAAAATCAGGGCTGTGCATCTGCCCAAAAACTTAGAAAGCAACTGTGAGCTGGAATAGACAATACAAGGCTGGGCTGGACACAGGGATGCTTCAGAAGTCCATTTCACCTGTTTAGAGCATCAGGTGGGACGAAGGTCCCTTCAGATCTTTCTAGCTTGATTAAATGTCTTCCCGTTACTTATAGAAGCTCTGCAGGCTGGTAGATGCTCTGTAGTGAAAGGTGAAAGAGCTGGATCAGAACCCCCTTTCCCTATCCCCCTCTTTCTATCCCATAGTGAATCAGAGAACATTGACTGCTGACCTCAATGACCTTCACACCACCGTCAATGAGATCGAGGCCGCCTGCCAGAACATGGAGGCTTCCTCCGAGGACCGGTTTGCAGTGGTGATGGATGTATCCTTGGTGTGAAAGGGGAGCGATGAACTGGAGGCATCAGCTGCCCACCCAGTCACCATCCCCAACTTCACCTCAAAGACAGGAGATGGGTTGATCAAAGAAGGGTGGGTACAGGTGGGTGCTTCTGGCTAGTCTGCTGCCTGACCCAGCCGGCTCAGTCAGCCTCTTGGCTGGACCAGCTTTGCTGTCAACCTTTGTTTCTTGGTGTGGACGTAAGATCTCATTTAAGGAGTTGAACGAACACAAACACACAACCCACATGGACACACTGGTAGTGATGGAGTTTCTCCTTAGCCTTCCCCCTGCAGGCCTTCCTAGAAAAAGCCCGTCCCACCATTCAGTCCCTGGGTGAGCTCCAGCTGAAAGCCATGGAGGAGTTTGGCCGAGTCCTGTCCTTCTTTGGAGAGGACGCCAAAGTCACCACCTCGGAAGCCTTCTTCGGCATCTTTGCAGAGTTCATGAGCAAATTTGAGGTGAGCTTGAGGATCTGGGCTACCCCCGACACAGTTTGGGGGAAATGGGATGCCTGAATCATGTGCCTCCAGCACATCATGGTGGCTCACACCAAGCTTGGATTGAGAGTGTTTTGCAAAACAAGCAAAAATTTCCTAATAATTTTAACTTGATATACAAGTGATGTCTTGATAAACAAGCAAAAAATAGTCAAGGCCAGGATACGGCCAGTTTAGGTGCTCCATCAGCACCTCCTCAGCCTTTCCTGAGATACCAGCCTATGCATGTCTACTCTGAAGTAAGACATTCAATGGAGTTCATTCCTATGTAAGGGGGGCAATGGAAAGGAGCCTGAGAGACCTTACCTTGCATGTCTACTCTAGTCAGCCCTATTTTAATGTGGGGCTCACTCCTGGAAGAGGGGAAGATTTGCTGCCTGAGGGACATAGGCTGCAATCCTAAATACATTTTCATGAGAGTAAGTCCCACAGAACAGAATGGAACTTTCTTCTGAGTAGGCATGCTTAAGATTGCACCCCAAGTGGAGGTTAATTTGTTTTATTTTTCTTTATATTTGGGATTTTCTTTATTTTGTTTTCTATTACAGTAGTGTAATAATTTTTAGATGAATATTTTTGGGTTGTGGAACGGATTGAGTTTCCATGATTTCTTATGGGAAAATTTGCTTTGATATACAAGCACTTTTGTTTACAACCATGCTTCCGGAATGAATTATGCTCGTAAACCATGGTACCGCTTCATTTTATGCTCATGGCAAAGCCAGGCAGGGATAAATATCACCCCCTGTATCTGCACCCCTTGGGTTTTTCAGCCCACTTCCATGCCCTGGCCTCACTCCGTCTCCCTCTCTTCCTGCAGCGGGCCTTCAGTGATGTGCAAGCTGGTGGCGAGACCCAGCGAAGCCCCAGGATGACGCCACCTCTGGCCTGGTGACAGGACGGCTGGAGACAATCTTGGGCAAGACTCTTTCTGGCCAACCAAGTGCAATTGATCCTGGTCAGGTTTGCTTGTAAATAACAAGACTGGTTGCAACTCCGTCAGGAGCCGATGGAGTGCAAAGGACTGTGACCTCGTTGCGGTGCATCCGGCAAGCAAAGTGAGGCATCTGGTCTGGTGGCGTCTCTGCAAACGACAAGGCTTCGCTCTTGCTCTGCACATCTCTTGGGTCCGTTGAAGACCAAAACGCTTGCTCAGGGAGCAACAAGGGAACGATCCACTGTTTTCTACCTAATTTAAGGGCCATTCAAAAAGTATTTCCTTTTGTGGAGATACAACAAGAGGCTGAGTGTGGTTGTGCATATGCAGGGTGGGAAGAGGCAGCATCATCCCAAAAACATCACCTGTTGGTTCTCTGACTCACCTGGCAGGCATCTCAGCAGCTGAATCTTGAGCCTGCACCTGTCCAGTGGCACATGTGCCTCATTCTTGCAACTCTCAGAGGACCTCAGTGTCTTGCCCAGTGGCCACCATCTGCATCCCCATGTCCAAGTAAGGACGTTTCTATCATCAGGTTTATTTAAATATGTTTAAAATATTTCTTTACTTTAAATATTTCCACCCTGCTTCTCCTGTTGGCAAAATGGCCACCCACAACATAGTCAAAATGAAATAAAAATAATAAACATTGAATGCAAATCAACCCATAAGCAATGATGCAGCCCCAAAACCAAATAATAATTATGATCCAAATAATACTTATATTAACTTATGATTATTGTTAATAATAATCAAGATAATTCAAAATAATTTGGTTTCAATTTATTTTCATTGAAAATAAATTGGGTATAGAAAATTAATATTGATTTATTTTCAGTTGATTATTTCAATTCAAAATAAAATGATCTCAAACTTCTGCCAGAAGAGGATCAGGAGAGGTTCAGGTCTCAACACAGGAAGAGATTCCATAGCTGTAGCACCCCTGTCTTGTAGGTGAAGGCCCTCCATCTTGTTGCTGCCTATTGATCCTCTGAAATTGGGGCGCACACAGGA
The DNA here is from genome assembly GCA_030015325.1 of Cryptoblepharus egeriae. Classification (NCBI taxonomy): domain Eukaryota; kingdom Metazoa; phylum Chordata; class Lepidosauria; order Squamata; family Scincidae; genus Cryptoblepharus; species Cryptoblepharus egeriae. The sequence continues at coordinate 10,778,471 of JAREYC010000012.1, forward strand.
TGGGAGTCCCTGCAGGAACAGGGTTGCCATAATTCTCTTCCACAAAATTGGGACAGGATCCTCTGTCATACTTGCCAGTATGTGGACACAATCCCCCCAAATCAAGACTGTGCCTGTTTTTAAGGACTTATGGCAACCCTGCACAGGGCTTATTCCAGGGCTCAGGATGGTCTAAAAGGAGGTTAGGATTGCAGCTATAGAGTGCAATCCTAACTTAAGCCAGCACAACTCCTTAGTGCGCAATCCAGAGTAACTATGGGAGCTTTTACGTCAATGTAAAAACAATTTACTATGGATTGCAATATGAATTTCCCATAGGTTTTCACTAGGTGGTGTCATAACTACATTGACGTAAATGTCTCTTATGTGCTCCTGTAGTTACTCTGGATTGTAGGGTTAGTCTTCCCGTTCCTGTGGTGATGTAGGTGAGGCCAGTGCATGTCTGTGGACTGGCTTAACCCTCTGTCATGAGTGGTGCAGAAGTGCCTTATGGCACTTTGGTGACATCCCCAGGTCAGCACAGAACTTATGCCCAGGCTTAGGCCGGCCTAACTGCAAGGTTAGGATTGCAGCCATAATAACTGGAGGAAGAACAATTTTGCCTGTTTGTACAATTGTTGAAGGTCATTTGCTTCATTGCCCCATTCTGCCAGGAAGAAACTTTGGAAGGTCTTGGGGTCAGGGGGTCTTTCCTGCCCCTCATGCAATCTCATTGGTGGGGGAGGCTGTCCCTGAATGAGTATTAGCCACTGTGCCAGTCTTCATGGTCCCTCATTGGAGCTGGTTCATCTTCAGAGAGCATCATCATGTATCACAGAGAGCATTTGCCTCTAGAGGCAATAAACTCAATTCAATTACTTCATTTTGGCCCCGATCCTGAAAGATACCCCCAGTGCTGCCCAATTATAATACCGGAGGAAGGGGCTGCATTGTGGTCTTGGTGCAACCACAAACTCACCACCAGCTGAGGCATTAATGACAATACAGCAGACCTCGGCAGGCCCCAGGTGCCTGCGCTGTGTTCTCCGTTCCTTTTGCCGCCGAACCCATCGCTGCTGAAACCTGCCTCTGGTGCTTGCTCTGGCCCTTGCGCAATTGACCTGCGCAGGCTTCGATCAGTGGTGCATCATCCGCCATTGCCTCTCTCTGGCAAGCCGCCTTCTCGCTCAGCTAGCCTTCTCCGTACGGAACCGAACTGAATTATTGTGAGGCTGTTTTCCGACTGTCTTTGCTTGTTGTTGTAACCTTACCAAGTAACCAAGGACTGCTTTGTCTCCAGGTGGTGTTTTCTTGTGACATTTTTCCAAGACTCCAGAGCTCCCATTGAAGATGATGTCCCTGTCCCTGTCAATGTTCAGACCTATGTGATCTTCCTCCCCCAACCAATAAAGCCCCCCATGAACCAAATCTGCCACATGCAACGTTCTGTCCTTTTGACAGTGTCTCTCTTGAAGGTTTCTTCTTTTTCCCTTGGAGTTTCTATCCTGTCAAGCAGGGGTGTCCAAATCCAGGTCCAGGGGCCAGATGCAGCTCTCCAGAGGTGGCTGGGTGCGGGCCGGGTGCTGAAGAGAGGTGAAAAGAGCTCTGCTCCCCAAAATTCTGGAGGGTATTCTGATGGTTGGGGCGATCTGCATGCACCTCCACTCTCTTTGGATGAAAGTGCTTGTGAACTGGTTTGGAGCTCACACCTTCTCTCTGTGTTAGAAAGTGTTTATCAACTGATTTTAATTAATTAATTCATTCATTCATATAAGTTTTGTCTCTAATATATTCAATTATATAAATTTATATCAATTCTTTTTTTTTCCTGGCCGCTGATACAGTGAGATGATATGACCCTCGTGTCACTATGGATTGCTTCACGTGGTGTGAGAGCTCATTGCGTCACCCTGTGATGGACCCTATACCAGACAATATACCAGTATACCACATACCAGACACATACCAGACAATACACCATGCACCATATACCAGGCAATATAGAATAAATATGGACAGCCTATATGCAGTGGCATTACCAGGGTTGGTATCACCCCATTCCTTCCTTCCTTCCTTCCTTCCTTCCTTCCTTCCTTCCTTCCTTCCTTCCTTCCTTCCTTCCTTTCCTTCCTTCCTTCCTTCCTTCCTTCATTCATTCATTCATTCATTCAATTATGTGTCAGTATAATTAAACACTTAGGCTACCATCCTAACCTCCAGTAAGGCCAGCATAAGCCCTGGCATATGTCCTATCCTGACCTTGGAGCATGTCTGAACTCTCCACACCAACACAGGGAGAAATGCCTGGTGAGTTATGCCAGCCTAAATTGGTTAGGATTGTGCCCTATTAAGTATATAGACATTTTTAAAAACCACCTAGCTTTACAAGACTTTTTAAAAGGTGATGTAAATATTGTTTCTTTGTTTTACTTACTTATTTGCAATTTACAGGCATATCATAGTATATATAGGGGTTCTGTTACAGGTTTCCCCTGTATTTCCATTGCTCTTGCTATGTTAGGCAGCCCTAACAGCTTAGAGACCTGTGGGGCTTGAATCTGTGCTGGTCTGGGGGTATTGCCAAAGTGCTGTAAGCCACCTCTGTGCCACTCTTGGAAAGGTTAGGTCTGTGCGCAGACATGTGCTGGCTTCCCCACCCCACAAAAAGGAGTGAGTGTGTTGTGTCCAACTACTCCATTAGAGGTTAACAGCACATTTTGACACCTCCAGGCCAATGAGGAACTTGTGCTGGGAATTATGCCGGCCTAACTGGGGATTAGGATTGCAGTCCCAGCTTTCTCCTGCCCCCACTACCTGATAGATATGTCGACCACCTCAAAATGCCAGAATGGGGAGGGCTCCTGGATGCAGATGTCTTATGTGCTCCTTAAGGCGTCTGGTGGGTGGCTGTGAGATCCATGAAGCTGGACTAGGTGGGCCTTTGGCTTGATCCAGCGGCAGTTCTTATATTATTATGTTCTTATATTCTTAAAGCTGAATGCATTCCCAATTTGCTTTCCAAACTAGGAAGTGGCAGGAGCAGAGGTTGGCACACCACCAAGTAAGGGACGGGGGCATTTGGCATGCCACCTGTCTCAGGTGCCAGGAGATTGCAGCCTTGGCAGGAAACAACAGTTCCTGAATGGGAAACATGTTGATCCGCTGCGTGCTTGTGCCTGCCTGGTCCCTTCTCGTATCTTCATGTATCACAGAGAGCGCGTGGCTGTATATTGATCAAAGTACTCTGTTGATTCTATGCCTGCCAGTGGGGAGGCCTTGGGAAGCTGCTCATTAACTTTTTCAGTCCAGCTGGGCACTCGCTTATGAATTGCTTTTTTCTGTGATCATTGAAAGCAGTGAATCTTTGCTAGTGATCATTGCCTCTGAACTTTGCACGAGAATTTACGGGGTGCGCAGTCAGGTCTGGCTTTGGGGTCTTGTTGGAAACCTTGTTGGGGGTCACAAGGGTCAAAGACACGGTCTCTAGAATCCTTAAGAGATATAGACAATCCTAACTAAAAGACAATGCTAAAAGACAATCCTAACCATGTCTACTCAAAAGTAAGTCCCATTGTGTTCAATGGGTCCTACTCCCAGGAAGGTGTCTTTTGGATTGCTTCCTTATATATCTATGGTAGAATGGAAAACAAACAAAATGTGCACTTTGAAAAAGGCATGTGAGTTGTTCATGGACTGAATGGATCAAAAAGCATTCTGCATTACCCTAGAGTCAATGACCCCTTAGGCACAGGGCCCAATTGGTTTAAAGCCAGCCCTGAATGCCATCATCTCCCTGCCTTAACCAGTTGAGGTCAGCATTCAACAGCCTGCAGGAAGCAAGAGTAGGGAAATCTATACTGTATTTGTGTTTGTTGATCCCAGAGTCCATAGGAATGACTTGAATCTTGAAGAGTTGGCCAGAGGAATGCTATTTGGGGTACTATGGGATGCTGGGTCCCCTTCCTGTGTTTCTTCCACTGAGATCCTGGGACTTCTTCCCCTGCCCTTCCGAAGAGCACCCAGGCTGAGCGTTGGACGCCAATCCATGTGACAGGCCTGAGATCATTTTGGGCATACAGCCCAAGAAGGGCATAAGCAACACTTTGTGTTGATGCCATGGGCAGGGCCACCAAGGCTTGTCGCACACTTGCCCTGCTGGCCAATGTTTAGTAATGAGGAAAGAAGATCTTGCTCTGAAGACCTTCCCAAGACTTGGAAGATGCTTTTGCTGGTGGGTACACTCTGGGGTCATCCCTTGTTCGGGCATCCTACAGTGTGGGAGGTGATAGATAAATATATACTGACCTACACATGTGAGATGCAGGTGGCACACATGGTGCCACAAAGGCAGGGTCGCCATACGTCCTGAAAAACAGGGACAATCCTGATTTTGGGGGATTGTGTTCACATACTGGCAAAAGGGACAGAGGATCGGGTCCCAGTTTTTTGGAAGAGAATTATGGCAATCCCACTCGAAGGAGGGAAGGACAACTAGGGAAGTCCAACATCTTCCCCACCAAGGAGGCTAGCTAGGTTCCAATGGGTCAGATGAATATGTCCTTGCTATTGTTTAGGTCGGGGGTGTCCAACCTTTTAGCTTCCCTGGGCCGGATTAGAAGAAGACGAGTTGGTTTGGGCCGCACACAAACACTAACAACTTTACACTAACACTAACAAGTAACAACAACAACTACTACTACTACTACTAACAACAACAACTTTAACACTAACACTAACAACTAACACTAACACTAACAAGAATGCCCATCTTAAAATAGCCCAATTTGCATAAATTTGCATTTCTGGACTCTGGATCCGGATGGGCATCTAAGGGTTAAAAAAATGTAGGACAAAATATAGGATGTCCCCTATAGATGTCCGGATGTCCCCAGATGCCTTCTGAGTAGGCATAGATGCATAGGATGGGCAGCGATCCTCTCTAAGCTAAACCTTGGAGTAAGTGTAAGTCTCATTGATTATCATGGGGTTTTCTGCTGAGTAGCCATGCATAGGATTGGGCTCTCAGACTGCAACTTGGGAGTAAGCCTCATTGACTTTAGTGGGGCTTACTTCTGAGGAGGCATGATGCATAGATGGGCTGTGATCCTCTCCAAGCTTAACCTTGGAGATATGCTGCAATCCTGAACACACTTTCCTGGGAGTAAGACCCACTGGGTACAATGGGCCTTACTTCTGAGTAGACATGGTTAGGGTTGCAGCATATCTCCAAGGTTAAGCTTGGAGAGGATCACAGCCCATCCTATGCATCATTGGGCTCTCAGACTGCAACTTGGGAGTAAGCCTCATTTACTTTAACGGGGCTTACTTCTGAGTAGGTCTCAAGGGCAGCAGGCAGCAGCTGGGATAGAGGCTGAGGCTGCTTTGGGGGGATGTGGGTGGGCGAGTGCTGCCAGGTCTGCAGGGACCTGAAGCGCTCTGAGTGCCAGGAGGCAGGCAGGGGGAGGAGCCAGGCAGCCCAGACCAACTTTGTGGCGTTCGCCCAGGGCAGTGCGCAGAGAAGTACGTGAAATTTGAAAATGGCTGCTGCTGCAAAGCCGGTTTTTCCAGTGGTGGTGGCCAGCTTTGCAGGAGGGCCTCATCCACCATTGTCCTGGGCCGCATGCGGCCCCCGGGCCGTGTGTTGGACACTCCTGGTTTAGGTGTTTATGATGCAGTCCAAGGGCTGCTGGAAAGTTCCAAGAATCTGGTATCTTCACCATATACAGGTCCCCTTCTTCAGCTTCTTGGAACAGATTGCCAAGGGAAGTGGTGGACCCTCCCTCACTAGGGATCTTCTATCAGAGGCTTGACCAGCACCTATTGGAGATGCTCTAGGACAGTGATGGCAAACCTTTTAGAGACTGAGTGCCCAGATGGAGCCAATGGAGCATACCCATGTACAGTATACATGCCTGGAACTCTGATCACGTGCACTGAGCTCAGGGCGCCCCTGGCTCAATGTGCATGCTCGGAGTTCTGGATATGCACACTGGGCACCAGTGCTGATAATTGGCTCTGCTCTGAAAAGGAGCAGGCTGCTTCTCTTCGGAGCAGAGCCAACTGAGTGCAATTGTGCCCATTGCTCATTCCCAGAACTCTAGGCATGCGCACTGGGCTCAGGGTGCTCCTGGCTCATTGCGCATGCCTGGAATCCTGGGCATGTTCGGAGCATGCACATTGGGCACCAGCACTGCCGGAGCTGAGCAGACTGATGGCACCAGTGCCCAATGCTCTGGGTTTAGAGTGCTCCCAAACCAGCACACATGCCTGGAGTTCTGAGCATGCATGCTCATCTGCGAGTGCTATGGCTGCCAGAGGAGTGTCAGACTCCTCTGGCGTTTCAGATGCTTGGCTGCTGGGGTGACTTGGCTTGTGTGCTGCCCAAGAGGGCTCTGTGTGCCTTCTGCGGCACACGTGTCATAGGTTTGCCCCCACTGCTCAAGGAGGATTTCCTGCTATATGCAAGGGGGTTGGACTAGATGACTTATTCAGTGCCTTCTGTGGATTTCCAGCCAGGAGTCTTTCCCATCCCTACCTGGTGAGGCTGCTGGAAGCTTAAAACCAAGGACCTCCTGAATGTCCCACTGGGCCCTACTCTGGAGGTATTTACTTAGTGGGTTTCTACTGGACATCCAGAAGTGTCCAGGATGGCATGTTTGTCTAGGATTGCCATATGTCTGGGACAGTCCTGGTTTTCAGGGATGGTGTCCACATACTGACAAGTTGGACAGAGGATCTTGTCCCGGTTTTGTGGAAGAGAATTATGGCAACCCTACAGTTTGTCACAAATGTTTTGGCCATTCCAGAGTCCTGACTCAGAAAAATCTACAAGTGAATTGAGGATGCTGTTTCTAGGCAAGAAACTGTTGGAACTGGAGTGATGAGGAGGACTGACAGTTAGCAATTCACCAGGCAGAGCTGCAAACCAAACCCTTTTGGATCTTTGCGGAAAGAGGCTGACTCGTGAGTAAGCACTGAGGAAGGGCTCTTGTCCATTGAGAAGTGTAGCATCGGGCAGTGTTGTGCATTGTTAGTCTTGCTGACATGAAGGTCTGCATTCATGCGCTGGTGGAGTAGCTAGAGGGGGGTGTTACAGTCAGTCTTGGAGGGAGTGTGCAAGGGGCCACTCCCTTTTGGAGCCATTATTGAGTCATACAGCCCCCCTCCTGCACCCTGCCTTACAGGGAAAGGATTCCCTGCAGGTCAAATGCTTGTGTTCAGAGGATTGCTCAAATGCTTGCATTCAACATTGATGCGCAAGGGAAGGATGACACCTCCTGAGCAACAGGCTGAGCATGTAAAGGAATGAAGGAACCTGGGTTCGAAATATGCAAACTGGAATCTCTTCTTAAATGAGTGCAGTGACCAGTAGGACTGGGTGGCTACTGGTTCCCCTGCAGGCTCAGGGTCAATTCAGGTCTCTGTAGGGACTGTTCTCATCTGTCTCTCTTGTTTATTCTGTCTCTCTCTCTCCCATTCTCAATCACCCTCCAAGGTGACCTTTTTCCAGGATATGTCCTTTTTTCAAACTTGTGTCCTAGAAAAAAAACTTCATTGACTTCCTTTTCCTTGTAAGCGGGCAGCATCCTGCTCCTTGTTATTTATTTATTTATTTATTTATTTATTTACGTTTATTTATTTATTATTGGATTTATACCCCGCTTTTCCAATGCTAATGCAATTGCCCAAAGCGGCTTACAAAGCTTTTAAAAATCTTTTCCCCTCACAACAACCCTGTGAGGTAGGTGAGGCTGAGAGTGACGGACTGGCCCAAGATCACCCTGAAAGCTTCATGGTTAAGAGGGTGGGGGCATTTAAACTTGGTTTTTTCCAGATTCCGGTCCAACCCTCTAACCACTGCATTATCCTGGCTCCTAATTAATAAATCATATGTAACAGTTTTAAATGTAATAATAAGCAAAATAGTGTATACTATATTATACATGAAACCAATAAATATAACTTCTTTGCTTTTATTTTCTCATGTCCTACATTTTTCTTGGATGCCCTACATTTTGTCCTCTTTTTATGGTTATATCTGCTCTCTCTCTCTCTCTCTCTCTCTCTCTCTCCAATTATTGCTTCAGGAAGTGTGTGTGTGGGGGGGGATTATACACTTTGGAGTTTGACCCCCCCAATCCCTGATAAGACACTTGCCGAAGCCAACCGCATTGAGAGCTCTCAGATGAACCAGGACTGGTACAAGGACGGTTTCGGCCCTGAAGTTCCCCTCTCACACCTTGTGCAAAGGCACAACAGTGCCGCTGGCACAGCACGGCCTGCTGGCAATATTTAAACTGGCTTGTGAATTGGCAGCCAGCTGACGGTACCCGGCGTGACATTGGAGCAGCATGGTAAGTCTGCCTTCTTTGCAGTGGGGAGGTCTGGGTCTCCTTTGCGTGGGCCTGGGGGTGGGTTTCATGCCAGATCCTTTGTGGGTGTTTACATAGAACTGGACGCCAAATGACAGGAGGTGAAAAGGGGTCTGGGGTGGTTGGCAAGCCTGCTACTTGGGTATCTGCCTCTGCTTGGGCTGCCTTTGGTGGATCCATTTCAATGCCTTGCTTGTTCTCCGCAAAGTCCTGCCTCCCCCAGCCTTGCCCGTCCTAGCAAAGGCAAGGCGACCACTTGTGCCAAGGGAGCGAAAAGAAGCTGTGCTTTGAATTCACAAAAACTCCTAAACTTTCCATTGGGAAAGTTGCAGGTCTATGAAAGCAATAATTCCCATCCTTTTGCATTGATACCGTGCAAAATTATCCCGACAAAATCCGCACAACAACTTTGCAAGGTGAGTAAATATTATTGTCATCCTTTGGGTTGTGGTAAAGCCTGGCAGGAGTTTGCAGGAAAGTTGAGAGCTGAACCAGGGATGTCCTGCATTGCAACTTGCAGCACAGTTTGATGCTTGTCTATGCTGCAGTGCCATTGAACTAAATAGGACTTACTCCCAGGAAAGTGTGACTAGGATTGCTGCCTTGGTTTCTTGCCGCACAAAGAACACAGGAGAAATATCCAGATGTCCATGAAGTGCTGGAGGACGTCACCTGGGCTGCAGTCAGAAGTAGAATAATAGACCTGAAAGGGACCTTAGAGGCCATCTAGTCCAACCACCTGCTCAGTGCAGGCAGGGATGACAACATTCCTACTAAGGGGCCATACAACCTCTACTTAAAAGGAAGATAATAGTGTAGTCACAGATCCCACCCAAACATGCACCCCAATCCTATCCATGTCTGCTCAGAAGTGATTCCCATTGAATAGGGAAGGACCTGATCCCACATCAGTGTATGTAGGATTGTACCCCAAAGGAACTACTCAGCGCAGGCAAAAACATGCCATAATATTACCATATTTACTCAAATCTAATGCTCACCTTTTTATCAGATGAATTTAGGCTGCAATCCTGAAGACACTTTCCTGGGAGTAAGACCCACTGAACACAATGGGGCTTACTTCTGAGAAGACACGGTTACAATTGTGCTCTAAGTCTCCTAAATAGGGGTTAGGCATTAGATTCGAGGACACATTAGATTTGAGTAAATACGGTATTTTGATTATAAGGATAGGTCAGTATTTAGTTTAACGCTACTATATTGTAATAAAAATGTAACACAAACCAGTTGCAACATAAAATGTATCATGTGTAGCATAAACGAATTGCAAAGTAGTAAAATTAGGTAAAAATCATAATATAAACTCAATACCATATTTATAACTCGTATGCAGTAAAATTAAATTTTGCACTTGCTTTGTAGCTGTGCATTACAATTGCCAGTAAACATTTTTTATTGCAAGACTTTTAAAACTGAGGTGTGCATTAGATTCAGTGGTGCATTATATTAGAGTCAATATGGATACTCTATTTCATTTTTCTGCCCCCCCCCCAACTCCTCCACCAGGGCCTGAGTAACTCCTTCAATGAAATCCAAAGGAGGGAGTTAGGGGTGATCTGGAAGTGAACAGGGATTGCTGGTAGTCTAAGGCTGTGGAAATGCTCTGAAGATGCATGTAGATGATGTTGCTTGCAGGAGCATGTCCCTGGACTCCTGCCAGTTTGCAAATGCAACACATATTGCAACAATGCCAAACTTTTTAGCACCAAACTTTTAAATTTTTCTGAAACTTATTTAGCACCAGGACCAGAGTGACCATATAGAATGGAAGACACAGCGCCTGTACCTTTAACTATTGCATAGAAGAGGGAACTGAGGCAGGTGCTGCCTTTTAAAACCTTGTATGTTGAGCTGCTACACCTGCCTAAGTTTCCTTTTCTATACAATGATACAGACACTATGTCCTCCATTCTATATGGTCACCCTAATTAAGACCCACTTTTAAAAAATGGCACTCTTTTGGGACACACCTAACTTTAAGGGACTTTTAAAAAGTGAAAACTTGACCTGTTTCTGGTTATGAGGAACCCTAAGGCTTGAGTTATGTGTCCCAGTGGTTATACAACCCTACCACCTATCACGGATGGAAAAAGTACTGGTACCTGAAACTGGACTTCTGATACTGATATTGGGTGCATTTATGGCCATAATTCTCTTCCACAAAATTGGGACAGGAGTCAGGACCCTCTGTCCCTTTTGCCAGTATGTGAACATTTGGGACAATTGGGATTATCCCTGTTTTTTTGGGACATATGGCAGCCCTAGGTGCATTAGATCCCATTACCCAAAAGTGCTCTTGTCCAGTGGTTTAAATCCTTTTCGTTCCTGTAAGTTTCCACAACTGAGGCTTTGTGATCCCAATGGGGTCCTGACTACAAGGATGAAGAACACTGCTTTAATCCCCCATTCAGTCTTCAACAGTGGCTGGTCAGGTATGCCTGGGGCAATGTGATGCAATAACTGGGTGGTCACTCTAGCTTAGGGATCTCCAAACTGTGGCCCAAAGGCCGGTAGCGGCCAATGAAGAACCCCAATTTTGGAGGATTTATATCCTGCCTTGCTCAGCAAAGCAGCTCAGCGTGGCTAACAACAATATTGATCAATATACTGTGGTACCTCACTTAACAAGTGCCTCGCTTAACAAGCGTTTCACATAAAAAGCAAAAATTTCCAAGAAATCTTGCTTCACATAACACGTTCTGCTTCACTTAACAAGCAAACGTGCTATGGGCACGCATGCTACGCAGCCCCAACGCTCCGCATGGAAGCTCTTTGAAAGGGCTGCCGGCCAGCGCTGCTGCCTCTAACTGCCCCCAACTTGGGAGCAGTTGCCTGGAGGTGCCAGAGGCAGCTGCCCCTAACTGCCCACCGGCCACCTTGAACCTCCAGCAGCAGCCCAGGTAAGCCTCCCAGGAAAGTGTCTTGATTGCAGCCTCCTAACCATGTCTACCCAGAAGTAAGACCCATTGTGTTCAATGGGGCTTAATCCCAGGAAAGTGTCCTTAGGATTGGAGCCTAAATAGACTTCATAGGATCATGCACATTGAATGTATGTTTTGAATTCAATTCCAGTGTTTTGTCATCATTTTTACATACAGTTGATATTTTTATATGAATATCTTGGGAGTTGTGGAACCAATCGTCTGAGTTTCCGTTATTTCCTATGGAAAAATCTGCTTCACTTAAAGAACGTTTCACTTAAAGAGCAGGCCTCCGGAACGAATGAAGCTCTTTATGTGAGGCACCACTGTATATTTTTAAAAAACACTTACAAGCATCCCTGTGCTCTACAGCTCAATAAAAGCAGCTAAAACCACAATAACAAAATATCCATCCAGTTTGTCTAATGAACATTTGAAGGTACTGTTAAATACCAACCTGCCTGTTGGTATTTCCACCAACCTGCCCTGTCCTGATCCTGAATACAGACAGACCTCAGCTGTACCACTCATGTTAATTAAATGTCAAGCACCTCCCGAGTTACAGTTTTTATGTGCTGGCATCCACAATGTGCCACAGCGCACATGCCCGTTCTGCCAGCATCGGATTGGGCTGTTCGCCAATAAATACTACATCTGAAAACTAGAGAGGGTGGTAGGTATGCCTGCAGTTCTTGTGTAATGCGTCATAAACTGCCCCCTACCTGCTTCTGCCCCCTGCCCACAGGTGTCAGGTGGTGCCTTGCTGGTGCCGGCTGCATGGCAGTGCCTGATGCTGCCCAGTGCCTGGTAGGGATGGCTATCAGTGCCCAATACTGCCTGCCACTGCCCCCTGGTATCCTGCAGTCTCCAGTGCCTGTCATTGCCCAGCAGTGCCCACTAGTGCCCAGCCATGCCAGGGCCCACAAATATTTTTGAAATTTTGAAAGGACAACTAACAACCAATTTGGTGCCCAGTGAAGCCTGCTGCACACAGGTGCCTGGTGGTGCCCAGTGGTGCCCACTTGTACCCAGTGCCCAATAGTGCCCAGTGTCTGGTGCCCAGCAGGGATGTTCTCTGGTGCTCAGTAGGGATGCCCAGTGGTGCCTGCTGACACCCAGTGGTGCCTGGAACCCAGTGCCCTGCGCTGATGCCAGGTGACCACTGCCCAGTGGTGCCTGCTGACACCCAGTGATGCCTGGAGCAGTGTCTTGTGCCCCGTGCATTGTGCCTGGAGTCTGGTTCTGCCCAGTGGTGTCTGGTGCCCAGTAGCGATGTCCAGTGATACCCTCTACCCACTGGTGCTAGTGGTGCCCAGTGGTACCAGTGGTGCCTGATACCCAGTAGGGATGCCTGGTGCCCAGTAGTGCCTGCTGGTGCCCACTGACTACTGGTGTCTGGTAGTGTCTGCTGCCCCCTGCTGCCTGGTGGTGCTGCTGGTGCCCACTCCCCATTGGTGTCCAGTGATACCCACTTCCTGCTGGTGTCTGGTACCCACTGTACTATCCACTGGTCTCTGCTGCTTGTTGGTGCTTGCTGCATGGTGGTGCCTGCTGGTGCCCACTGCACACTGGTGCCCCATGCCTCAAAAGAGGATGTATGGTCACAGTGTCCTCAGTGAATTTGTCCTTCTTTGTCCTTCAGTTAGTAGGATCTAATTCCCGTTCTGTTTTGGAGAATATTTCTATATCCAAACATGACCCTTCAAGATGGGTCACCCCAAAGAAGTGAAAATGGCAGTCTACAGAATGCCTTAAATAACCAAGCAAACAAGAGCAAACAGCTCAAGCTGCCACGCTGTGAAAACCACAAGGTCATCTAGTCCAACTCCTTGCAGGACATCCTCCCAGAACATCTTCAAGCATAGCACCGGTTGACCTCTCTGAAAATTCCCCACTTCCTTCCCCAGCAATGTGTGCCACCCCAAAGTGTGGATATTTGTATATATGGTGCAGTGGGTTCCTGGCACACTTCTTTCAGCATTGCCAGATGTAGTATCAGCCACAGGTTTAGCTACCCATTTGAGATGCTCCTTTGCGGCAGGTGAACTCCTAGATTGGCATGACTGATGGGTCTTAGGAAAATCTGTGATTTTCAGATACAGTAAAACTTCCTGATTAAGGACACGGCCAATTGCGAAAGCGACATCTGAGCACAGGGTGGTGCTTTGGCTTCCGAGCACCCTTCAGGAGCACTCATGAGCAGAGGAGAAGAACCTGTTTCTTTTCTCTCAAAGCAGCACATTGAGTGACCTGAGCTGTTGTCTCCAAGATCCGCTCTGTGGGGATCGCCACAGCCTGGCACTGCAGTTCTGCCAAACCCCAGAGGCTGACAAGCTGAATACCCAACGTGCCATCCTAACGGTCCGTGCCTTGGCCAGACACACGCATGGAACAGTAGAGGTGGGAGAAAACAGTTTCACAAATTTCTGTTTTCCAAAAGTTAGAAAATGGTTGTCTATCTATCTATCTATCTATCTATCTATCTATCTATCTATCTATCTATCTATCTATCTATCTATCTATCTATCTATCTATCTATCTATCTATCTGTCTATCTGTCTGTCTGTCTGTCTGTCTACTGTGTTTTGGTTCGAAATTTACATTATAATCATAGATTATAATTGCTTTAAAAAGTACTAGGTAGGTGAAAGAGGTGGTATAGTCTCAGCAGATTGAGGTGGTACAGTATAGTCTCAGCACTGTCATGATCCAAGTGCTCCAATTAAATAAGAAGTAAAACCAAATTTTATTTCTACATCCACAATCTTGTTGTTTGTGAGGGACATCCAGAAAGCTGGACAAGATGGTGCTCTTCTGATTTTCTTGCTGATTTTTTAAAAAAACAAAGTGAGAAGTGCAGAATGCAATGTGATGCATATTTTTATTTTATTATTATTGTTTTGTTTTTATTTTATTATCACTGTTTTCTCCCACCTTGACTCATGATGAATGGCAGCTGGCGCATGCTGGATGGAGCATGGCGCACAGAACGTTTTGGCAGGGTTACCATACAGGTTTCTTTGTTTTGGGTAGAGTGAAAGAACATACAGTACTTAAGCCTGAGCCACAACCTTTAAATGCCAGTGCATAGTGTGGCTGGTGGCTGGTGTGGCTGGTGGCTGGTGTGGTTGCAAACTGGGTAACATCATGATGGATTGAGGACCACAGTTGGTATGAGGGTTTGAGAGGACCACCTAAGTTCCACCATGGGAAGACTTCTTTGCCTGGCATTCCATCAGCCGTGGTTCTTGAGGGAAGCTTTGGGTTGGACATGGCATGGCTTGGGGAGACTCGACTTTTCAGCAGAGACTTCCAAGTTCATGGTAGTGACATTTCCATTAGTGGTGGGCCTCAAAGAGTGACGTAAAACACAACAGCCTGCATTAAAGGGGACAGCTGGAAAGGATGTTGAGAAGGGAAGAGAATACAGGGTGGCTGTTTGTAGGGCACCTACTTTCACCTACCTAGTACTTTTTAAAGCAATTATAATCTATAATTATGTAAATTTTGAACCAAAACTAGATAGATAGATAGATAGATAGATGTCCTTCTCAGAACGGGGTCTTGGGCTGAAATGGTCAAGAACCACTGCTCTAATCATCCCCTGCATAATTTTGTATGTCTCAATTATGTCCCCCCCCATTGTGTCCACCCCAATAGGATGATTTCCCTAGCAGCCATAATAGGGAGCGATTCAAAATTGGGGTCCTAAATCCTAAACCCAAGTCAAAGCTGCTCCAAGGCACAGCTAGCACGCCCTTCTTCATGGGTCACCTCTTGCATTTTGACAGATAAATGAGCCTGCCTCCTGCCAGTTTGAGAAGCCATGGAGGCCAGTACAACCAGTCTGTCTCCCACCGCTGGCAGCTGGAATGCCTTTCCCCAACAGACCTTGGAGGCCGTGGACATCGTCATCCTAGTCCTGTACTTTGTCTTTGTCTTGGCCGTCGGGCTGTGGGTAAGAAAGGCATTTTTTTCCTACAATAGTATACCAAAATGAATAAAGCTTGTTGGGTCCCAAAGTAGACTTTTGTATGAAAGGGCAGTGCATTTCCTGCAAACGTATTCCTGGACTGAGCACATGCTTAGAGCTACCTGATGTTTTATAATATGGATATCTAGTTATGCCTACTCAGAAGTAAGTTGCATTTTGTCCTGTATGACATACTTCCAGAAAAATCAAAAGAACTTCTTGGATATCATGGTGGCTCACCAGGTGTCCCGGGGATAACACGAGGCAACCAGAGACTTGCATCTTGTTGCCACTCTGGTTCAGAGGTAGCCTATTTCTAAAACCAGGAGGTCGCCCTTATTATGGCTTGTAAACTGTGATGGGATTTTCCTCCATCAACCCATCCAATCCCCTTTTCAAGGCATCTCAGCCAGGTGCCATCACTGCATCCTGTGGCAAGGAATTCCACAGAATAATGACAAGCTGGGTCAAGAAATATTTTCTTTAGGGCACAAACCTAACCATGTCTACTCAAAAGTCAACTCCATTGTGTTCAATGGTCTTACTCCCAAGAAAATGTCTTTAGGATTGCAGCCCAAGTCTGTACTAACTCTCCTACAGTCCATTTTACTGTAAGTCTCCTGGTTCCATCTCCAAGTTTGTACATCTCAATCATGCCTCCAGTTGGGTATCCTTTTCTGGACCAAGAACCCCAAATACTTTCCTCGTACACCCAGCCCTGTTATCAATTTGGTGTCAATTTGCTTTTCCTCTCCACCATTTTTCCAGTTCCTCTATATCCTTTCTGAGATGTGGCAACCAAAACTGGATGCAATACTCCAGGTGTGGTTTTACTATTAATTTTTTACAATGGCATTATAAAATTGTCATTATTGCATAATAGTAATATTATGCATTGTTATTATATAATAAAACTGGCATTATTGCGTAAGTTCCATGAATGAGTTCTGATTTACGCAAGGGCCTCCCTCCCTCCACCCTTCGCTCCACGCACAATTTTGCACACCTGAATGTTGTCCCGATCCTATGTTGTAAGGATGGCCTTGACTTCCCCAGCAGATCTGTTATCTGACTGGACTTATGGTCCTGTATGATCCAAGTTGCTCTTTGGAGATAGGAATCTTGACCTCCATTGGTGGAATCCAGGAAGTCCATGTGATTAATAGTCAATGCCCTTTGCTATACAGTTGCCAACCCATCGGGATATACCTGGAACCTTCTCAAATGTGTACCAGGGCTGTGTGGCTGAATGATAGGACACCTGGAACAGTTTCAGGCAGATCTGGCAACCAAGCACTGCCAGGGCACTGTGCCACCTAGGTTGATATATGTACATAGCAAACAATGGCACGGTTAAGGTGTTTCCTGTCTCCGAGTTGCTCTGGTTTGTTCCCAAGAGATGGTTGTGCAACTCAGAAAGGGCAGGCAGGTTCACTCTGTGTTTCGCCTTCATGCCAATATACAGCCACGTTTCTGATGTACTCAGCCTGGCAGGTATGCCGGGCCCCACCCCAACCGCCTCTCCTCCACTGCTGATTCGCACATGGTCCCCTTCATGCCTGGTTGAAATCTCTGAACCCCGGAGGCAGTGTGTTCAATGTTCTCCCTCACCAAGGGATGCATCAACTTCTTGGTCTGGTGGTTTGGGCACTGCAATATTTCCCTTGTGCACAGACTTGGCATCCCAGGAAAAATCCAGCATTCCAAAACAGATTTTACTCAGCATGTTATTAATCTGTGGAACTCCTTGCCACCTGACAGGATGCAGGTGTCTTGTGCACTAAGGCAGACCTCTGGGTGATATAGGAAGATAGAAGGGCAAGATGGGCCCTGGGGGCCCGATCTTGCAGGGCTAATGTTCTGCTCTAAGTCGCACTTGGGTTCAAATCCTGCTCTCATCATTCCTCTCCAAACCTCCTTTTGAATCCTTCAAATTCAGTATCCAAATTCTGTTCCCCTCACTAGGTCCAGGTCTCCTGGGTACTATACAACAGTGAAAAAATATGAAATTAATATGAAATATAAAATTATGAAATCCAATACTGCATTTACTCGAATCTAATGTGCCATTGAATCCAATGTGCACCCCAATTTTAAAAAACTTGAGATTAAAAAAAATATTTACTGGCAATTGTAAAGCACAATTGCAAAGCATGCGCAAAATTTAATTTTACTGCATACATGATAATAATACGACAAGGGGTTTATGTTATGATTTTTTCCTAACTGCACTACTTTATACAATAATGCTACATCTTTAATTACTATAAATTATTAAATATTGACATATAATAAAAATACTGACATATACTTATAATACAAAACACTCAAATCTAATGTGCCATGAATCTAATGCATACACCATGTGCAATTTTGGAGACTTATAATCCTACAATCCAGAGTAACTACAGAAGCACGTAAGAGACATTACATGTACCCGTAGTTACTGCACCAGCTAGTGAAAACCTATGGGAAAATCATATTGCAATCCAGAGCAAATTGTTCTTACACCAGAGCAAGGACTCCCCGTAGTTACCCTGGATTGCACCCTAAGGCTGCAATCCCAATCACATTTCCCTGAGAGTAAGCCCCATTGAACACAATAGAATAGACATGCTTAGGATTGTACCCTAAAATTGACGGAAGAAAGAGAGCATTAGATTCGAGTAAATATATTTTTCAACCATAATCTGCACCTTTTGTTTGTTTCTTCTCAAGCTGATACGCTTGCAGTTTCGTATTAAAATCTGCTTAGATTCATTTTCTCCGTTAACACCTGTGTAATTTTAAAGAGCACATTTTAAACTGCACATTAAAGTGCACATTTCCTACCACTGAGATAGAAAGTCTATAATAACTCTGTATTTATATAAGTTTCTCCTGCCCTTGGCTGAGAGGCTCCCTCCTTGCCAAACCTTGGATCCCAAGGCCAGCGCTGATGGGAATCCCGGCAACATCATCATGGTTGTCCCTTTTTGGTGTCTTTCAGTCCATGTGGAAGACGAAGAGGAGCACCGTGAAGGGCTATTTCCTGGCTGGAGGTGACATGGTTTGGTGGCCGGTGAGTTCTCGACATCTGTTTGTGGCTGTCTGTTTCCTTTTCACCTAAAATGTCTGGGGTTCTGGCAACCTGGTTTCTCGGATCTGCCCTACAGTGGGTCTACTTAGCCAGATTTTACTGTCAGAGAATGACTTCCTAGCTTATTTGCCATATGTCCCAGAAAACATATTGTGTTTAGGGATTGTGTTCCCATACTGGCAAGTTTGAGCAGGGGCCTGTCCCGGTTTTGTGGTCCCTACACAGAGCTGACTCTCAATTTCTCTCAATAGGTGGGGGCTTCTCTCTTTGCCAGTAATGTTGGAAGTGGACACTTCATCGGTCTGGCTGGCTCTGGCGCTGCGGCTGGAATTGCCGCCACAGCCTACGAGTGGAATGTAAGTATTGCCTGGATGCAACCAACCTAGTAGATGTAGGATCTGAAATTTTCCCATTCAGCTGTAATCCATTGCTGTGAATTACTTCCTGGGGCCATTTAAAGACTATCAATCTAGTACAGGGGTCCTCAAACCTTTTAAACAGGGGGCCGGTTCACTGTCCCTCAGACACTGTCAGGGGCCGGACTATAGCTTCCTCCCAGCGAGCCACGCCCTGTGCTTGTGATGCATTCCTACACTGAAGTAAATCCCATGATAGTCAATGGGCTTACTCCCAGGAAAGTGTGGCTAGCATTGCAGCGTCAGAGCCCCATCCTAAGCATTCCTACACAGAAGTAAATCCCATGATAGCGGAAAGGGCGCAGGAGGGACTGAGTGCGAAGCATGCACGCCTGTTGCCGCTTTTCCGCAGCGCCAGGGGTTCTCTGGCTGGCGTGCATGCAGCGACTAATCATGAAGCAGTGACTGAGCGGGAAGGATGCATGCGCCGGCCAGGGAACCCCTGGCGCTGCGGAAAAGTGGCAACAGGCGTGCACACTTCCAGCTCAGCCCCTCTTGCGTTCATGCGCTTGGTGTTGAGGCCCCTGGGGTTCCCCCCAACCCCCGACGGAGGGGTGCGGGGGGGTTCTGAAAGTGCCTGCGGGCCGGATTGAGGACCCTGGCGGGCCGTATCCGGCACGCGGGCCGTAGTTTGAGGACCCCTGATCTACTAGATATTAGGTTGATAGTTGAATACTAGGTTACTACTACTAGATAAATATCAACACAAGATAGTAGGTTCTATCTTTGACCTTTGTCTCTCCCACCACACCAGCAGTTGTGCAGTCACCAAAAACTGGGATAATCCTGGTTTTCTGGGACATATTGCAACCCTCTACACAGGCTTTCTTAGCAGTGGTAGAAACCATATCTGCTAGCATCAGCAACAATATCTTGAGGAGAGTCACTGTAGGCAAGGTGGGAGCAAATGGTTTTAATTTTTCCCACGGATTTTTGTCTTTTCTAAAAGTTGAATTGCAGAAAGCAGTTTTGGGCTTTTTTATTCCAAATTTATTCAATTTCATTCAACATTTTATATGCAAAATTTACAAAAAATTTATTCAAAATAATAGATTACTTGCTTTCAAAGATTTTATACTTTGATTATGTTCTTTCAAAGTATACTAGATAGTTGTTAGAGGTAGTATAGTGTCAACAGATGCAGCCACAATCATTAAGCATACACTCCCCCCATGGAATATAGGCATCTCCCGCTTATCTGAAGGGTTAGAAACGGGGTGAAAAGTGGATCCCTCACTTTTTTACTTTATAAATGTTGCTTCTGCTGCTTTTTTAGCTAGCAAATTGCAAATGCCCTTTTAATCTTTCAAATTCCTGCTGGCACACAAGGATTTCAATATAACACAAAGATGCTGCCGCCCTGACAATTCATCCTAGGGGACAATTTTAGCATTTGAAACAGTAGAGAGAAGTTGAAAGAGAAGAACATGCGTTGAAAGAATGACTTCTCGTTATAACTGAAAGGTGTTGAAAGAGTGGGTTGTCAGAAAATGAACTGTCAGAAAGTGGAGGATACCTGTAATAAATAAAATGGGAACACACTATGGCTACAATCCTAAAGACACTGTCCTGAGAGTAAGACCCAATGAACACAATGAGGCTTATTTTTGAGTAGACCTGGTTAGGATTAAGGCAAAAACACAACTAAAAGCATTGCTCAAGTCTACGAGTCATGTGGAAAGAATAGGGCTCGTTCCCAACGTTTCACTCTCAGCTTTGGAGAGCCTCTTTGGGGTTTACAAAGTCTCTTGGATCCTCTAGGAAGTGTGAAAGATGTAAAAGAAGTGCGAAAAAGTGCATTATGTGTTGTTGTCACTGTTTTCATCCAGCTCTATTAATTGGGGATTTGTGGAATTATACCTATCTGTTGAATTATACATACTATTAATGGGACACTTCAATGTAGCTTCAATATTGACCATCCAGGGGCACCCAGGCTGGAGCTTGGAGATGGAGCCCCGCACTTGTGCATGGGTCCCTCTTTCTGATGTAGCCCCAAAACCTCTTCTGGGGTCCTGTTGAGGCACCGATCCTTTGGCTGGGTCCCTTTCTTTAAGCAGGGTTTCCTTTCCCTCCTCAGGGTATGTTCTGTGTTTTGGTGATGGCGTGGCTGTTTCTTCCGATCTACATTGCAGCAGGGGTGAGTAGTACAGTGTCCTGGGGAGACCCCTCTGGGGTGCAAATGGAGTTCAACCCCTCCATGATCAAAGGAAAGGACAGGTTGGATTTAAAGACTTTGCAGCCAGATCCTAAGGGAGGGGTGTAATGGGGTGAGGAACAGGGTTGGATCAGGTATGGAAGGGGGTTGGGATCATCAGATGAACCTACTGCACTGCAAACCCTGGTGTGTCCCTGTTTGCAAAAATGCATCCAACTCCCCCATTCACCAATACGGTCTCCTTCTTTGCAGGTCACAACCATGCCGGAGTATTTGCAGAGAAGGTTTGGGGGCAAAAGGATTCAGATCTTCCTAGCGATTCTCTACTTGTTTATCTATATATTCACCAAAATTTCAGTAAGTAAGGAGGCGAGAGGAGACAGAACAGAATTGGCTTGGAAAGAGTAGGTTGACATAGGCCGAAGGAGTGACCTTTTCTGCTTTTATGATGTTGCTGTTGTGTCTTGACAATTTGTAGAATGAATGACAGAGGGGAGGTTAATTTCTTAATATAAAATAATATAACATTTTAATAATATAAAATTGCATACAATTCCTGTGTATGATCCGCAGGGCCAAGTGATTGGACTGGTCTAGTTCAAGCTCAGGATTCAGACTTAAGCCGAGCTAGTGGGCTTAGCAAGGCTGGTGTCCATCTGCAACATGCCCTGAACTAAGGTCTCTCTCCTACTTTATTTAGCCTCACTGGCTCTTCTATTTGGGTCCTGTCCATTATTTTTTTGGCTTGCTCCATTGTGTAAATTTACTCTCTGGATCAAGATGAAAAAGAAAGCTGAATGTGTTGTGTGTGTAGAGGAGACACAGAGATGCCTTTCCTGTTGGGCTTGGTCGTTGGCTGTCCTCATTGGCTTCAAGAGTAACTTGGGCTGCAATCCTGTGCACACTTTCCCAGGAGTAAGTACTATTGAACACAGTGGGACTTACTCTTGAGTCGACATGCTTAGGATTGCACTGTAAGTCCCCAATCCTATGCATACTCAGAAGTAAGTCTGATTATAGTCAATGGAGCTTACACCTACCCTACAATCCAGAGTAACTACGGGTGCACGTAAGAGACATTACATGCACCCGTAGTTACTGGACCACCTAGTGAATACCTATGGGAAATTCATATTGCAATCCTGAGTAAATTGTTCTTACACCAGAGCAAGGACTCCACTTAGTTACTCTGGATTGCGCCCTAGTCTTTGTGATCCACTGTTGCACCTGGATCATGGAGGGGGGTCTCTCGCTTAGTGCTGCCCATCCTATCCCCACCATATAGAGCCCTGCAGAAAACATTGGTGGTTTTCGAGCATTTCAATCCCGGTCCGAGACTCCCTCCTGAGAATGACAATCAGCTGATCAACTGATTGTCTGTCTGTCTGTCTACAGTATTTATATACCACTTTTCAAAAAAAAGAGTTCAAAAAGCGGTTTATAAAGAAAATGAATAAATGAATAGTTAATAGCTGCCTGAATCCTCCCTATTTGTGTATATGTGTATCTCTATAATCTGCATGGCAAGAAGTATGTTGAAGGCATTGGGTGGTGGCAACAGAATCAGGCCACGTTCGTGGCTCCCAGTGTGCCTCTGCCTCTCATCACCATCAACTACTGAGGTTCCTGTAATGAGTGATCCTGTGGCTCTGAACAGAGGTTTTTGGTGAGGTTTTTGTGAAAGGTCTTCCTTACTTAAATGAGCCATGCAAAACTAGTGCAAAGCTATAAATAAGAAGAGCTGAGCAGGATTTGGTGGACATTGAACATGAAGATGAAAGAGTGTGTTGGGGGAGAACGGAGCTCTTCAAACGGGCCCCAGAAGTTTTGGTCCTTGATGGATGCACAACTTGGTCCAGCACTGGTGTGACACTCACATCTCTCGTAAGATGTTCATTTGTGGTCATGATGACCAACTGATGATGACTTTTTCTTCAGGTGGACATGTATGCCGGGGCACTTTTCATCCAACAGGCCTTGCACTGGGATCTCTATGTGGCCGTCATTGGCTTGTTGGGCATCACAGCTATTTACACAGTGGCAGGTGAGGCCAAATGTCGGAAATGATATCGGATAACATTGGTGGGGACTAGAGTGCAGGCCCCTTTCCATTCCCACAATCACTGGTTCATTCTTGGGCTCATGTCTTGTGGGAACGAACCCTCCAGGAGATTCATTCTGCAGAGGGTTAATGCCAGGCATTGATGGAGAGGAGAGGTCAGTTAAAAAAAATTTGCACACTGCCTACTTGGCCTCAACCTGGTCCCCCGCCTTCTGGTGTCGAGGCTCCTGTAGTTTGCCCAGACCTTTTGGCAAGAAATGTGGCTGGTGATGCTGGGGGACGACACGAGGGTGTGCATCACCTTGTGCAGAGACAAGCACTTCACCCCCAGGACTGCGCATGTTCAATGGTCATGCATGCACACTGCGTCTCTGGAGCCTCCAGCCCTGAGTCCCTGCTTGCCTGGCACTGGGCTGGGGAAGCTTACTGCACATGCACGACCATCACACGTGCACATTAAAGTCCCCCAGCCCAGTATTAAGCTGGTTTGTCTGGTGCTGGGCTGGGGAACCTAATGTGCATGTGCAATGGTTCTGGTTGTGCATTAGGCTTCCCCAGCCTAGTGCCAAGCAAGCCTGTCAGGTACTAGTGTGGGGAAGTCCAGGGGTAATGTGGCAGAGGCAGCACATTCCTCTGCATGTCACTCCCTCTGGTGTGTCACCCGGTGTGACTGCACCAGCCACACCACCTTTTCAACGGCCGTGGGCTGGGCTCAGTTCTTTGCTCAGGCTTCATTCGTCCTCTTCCTTCCACAGGTGGCCTGGCGGCAGTGATTTACACAGACACACTTCAGACTGTCATCATGCTGGCTGGGGCACTGACTCTGATGGGCTTCAGTGAGTACTTGGGATGAGCGAGGGTTTGGATCTGGGTTACAGAAACCATGGTGGTGACTGTCTTTATGGCTCTCAGTGCACATCCAAGAGGTGGCAGGGCAGGGGAAAGCCCAAGATCTCCGGAGGTAGCCTTAATGGTGGCAAGACAAGTGCTATTGCACCCTTGTGTGTAGCACCTTGCTGCACAAAACATCACAAGCTCCCCTTCCTTGGATGGAGTCCTGTGAAAGGAACCACATACGTAAGGGTCTGCACCTCCTTTGCACATCCTTTCCTAATGTAACATTCAGGTTTCAAGCCAGGCTAGCTTCAGTTGAAAGCAAGGTGACCATATGTCATAACAGCAAAAGAGGACAAGGCTCCCCAAAATGTAGGATGCCCAAGAAAAATGTAGGACATAAAATAAAAAATAAAAACAGCAGCTCCTGCCCCTCTCCCCTTCTCCTGGGGTGTCTGAGGGACCCATTTCTCCAAAACTGAATGGGTATGAGATCATGTAGGACCTGAGACTTGGAGTCTCCAGCATCTCCAGCCTTCCACCATGCCCTCCGAGCCATGTTAATGCATGGTGGACTGTTGGTCCAAGTGCCCTTCTTTGGATCAGTGATGCTAAAGCACTGGTGATGCAGATGAAAGCAAGCGCATGCACGACCGGTGGGCAGTGACGAAGATGATGGTTTCCTCTCTCCAGGCTTTGCCAAAGTTGGAAACCTCGAAGAGCTGCAGAGGAGGTACTTCACCGCCATTACAAGCAACCGTGACGTAAACACCAGTTGTGGCTTGCCCAGGGAAGATGCTTTCCACATATTCCGGGACCCGGTCACATCAGACCTTCCTTGGCCAGGAGTCCTGGTGGGAATGACCATCCCATCCTTGTGGTACTGGTGCACAGACCAGGTAAGGCTCTGTGCATTGATTGATTGATTGATTGATTGATTGATTGATTGATTGATTGATTGATTGATTGATTGAAAAAAATTATGTACAGTTTTTCTAACATTTCAATGTGGTGTGCAACAATAAGATAAAATATAAAAGGAACATCTCTAAATCAAAACCATTACGTGCCCCTTAAAACAGTAAAAAAATGTTTAAAAGATGATAAAAAGCTACAGAACAAATGAAAATATAATGTAAAGCAGCAATAGGGTTTGAAATGGGAACTGGTTTTTCCATCTAATAGCCAGAAATCATGAACTCATGTCTTCAGGTAGATATTTTGCTGGCGTCCCAATCCTGTGGGCTCCGAGTGCTGATGCGGTGGCTACAGTACCGGCCCTGGGTGTTGTCAAGCACCATAAAGTACTTTTACCTTACAATCCAGAGTAACTTCGGGAGCACGTAAGAGACATTACGTGCGCCCGTAGTTACAGCACCACCTAGTGAAAACCTATGGGAAATTCATATTGTAACCCAGAGTAACTTGTTCTTACTCCAGAGCAAGGACTCCCCGTAGTTACTCTGGGTTGTGCATTTAGACACCCAGCAAATAAGCAAAGCCAGTGGAGGGCAAAAGGGGAAGGACAAGCTTAATCCAAGATTAATCTTAATCCCTCTCCTGGGTTTGCCCAGGTTATATGGGGCTTCTGGTCTCGGTGCTATCTAAATGGCTCGTTCTGCAAAAGAAAAAGTTGTGGCGTCCAAACAGGGGCAGCTTGTTACTTGTGCCAGACAGTCCATTACGTCTGAAAGGCACCCGGGCCAGACACCATCACCATGTCCTGTGGCTAGGAGTTCCACAGGGTAATTCCAAATTGGGTAAAGAAACATGTTCCTTTGTTTTTAGTTTCCCACCAGTCGATTTTAGTGGGCATCCCTTGGCTGTGGTGTTGGGTGAGAGGGTAAAAAATGTTCCTAGGACTATCAATTCCATGCATAAATTTATAGGGTTCAGATGTGTCCCCTCCCTCCCAAATATGGACATGTGAAAGATGATGATCAAAAGTAGCATGTTGAGCAGGCTGGGATGCTGTATGGGGTTACTCTGATGAGACCACCTGTATGCTCATTTGCACTGGACACACTACGTTATGGGCCCAGTGACCTTGCTGTGCCAAACCTACATGGGGTTGGGCTGTGGATATGTTCACCTTCCTGCTAAGCATGAATTGATGCCCAGGCGCAACTTTGGATGAGACATCAGAACTCAAGTTACGGGTTCAGTGAAATCAGCATTCCTAGGGCCAGCCCAAGTTTGCCTGGTGCCTGTCATTCATTCATTCATTCATTCATTCATTCATTCATTCATTCATTCATTCATTCATTCAATTTGTACTCCACTTTTCTCCCCAAAGGGCATCCAAAGCAGTGAACAATAAACAACTTATACAATAGCGCGGTAAAACACAGATAAAACAATACACTTAAAAACATTAAAAACACATTAGAATATAAAATATGCCAAGGAACAGGAATAGAAATGAACAATAAAAACACAACTAAGAGTAGCATAAAAACTATGAAGTCTCAAAGACTTTCCTAAATAAATCGGTCTTCAGCCCCCCCCCCCCAAGGTTAGTAGTAAGGAAGCTGTTCTCAGTTCAAAGGGTAGGGGGCTCCAGAGTATGGGCACCACCACCGAGAAGGCCCTGTTTTTGGGAGCCATACAACCCCTAGGAGCCGTATCTGACAGATTGAGGACCACTGGATTAGATAGACACATCAT
Organism: Cryptoblepharus egeriae; assembly: GCA_030015325.1. Taxonomy (NCBI): domain Eukaryota; kingdom Metazoa; phylum Chordata; class Lepidosauria; order Squamata; family Scincidae; genus Cryptoblepharus; species Cryptoblepharus egeriae. The sequence goes on from JAREYC010000012.1 coordinate 10,804,953, forward strand.
TCCAGATGATCCACACTTCCTTCTACACGTCTTTGTTTCTCTTCTAAGAGCCTGGATCACTCCAACGGTGTCCTCCAAACCCACAGGTCATTGTCCAAAGGTCCCTTGCAGCCAAGAACCTATCTCATGCCAAAGGAGGGGCACTGCTGGCCTCCTACTTGAAGATCCTGCCCCTCTTCATGATGGTCCTGCCTGGCATGATCAGCCGCATTCTCTTCCCAGGTAAACCAACCACCCACCACCACCATGGTAATGCCAGGTTAGTTATGCTAGCCTAAATTGGTCAGGATGGCTCTTTCAGTTTCAAGTGTATCTATTCTATTTAGTATTATTTTAATGGTGTTTTATTCTTCTTTTATGTTAGCCGCCTTGGGCTCCCTCTTGTAGGGGAGGAAAGGAGGGGTATAAATAAATAAATAAATAAATAAATAAATAAATAAATAAATAAATACCATCACATGGTTTGCAAGCTTTTGTCAATAAAGGGAGATGAATGTCTCTTTTATCTCTGTGAACTTCAAATTGGGGGTCAGAAACCCTTGGGGAGTTGCAAGACCACATAGGGGGTCGCTAGAAGGCTGCTCCCACCATTTTGAATTTTTAAAATTTATCTGGGGGAGCTGCTCCCATGGGTCTTCCAGTGAACTCAGAGCTAAGGCTATGCAAGTCTACTCAGAAGTAAGTCCCATTATACTCAATGGGGCTTTCTCCCAGGAAAATGTGGCTATTCAAAACTCCCTTGCAAAATTCTTGTGCTTTGCATCCCCTCTTGCTATGCCACTCACCCCAGCCGTCTGTGACACCTTGTCATGCTGTTTCTTGCAGATCTGGTGGCTTGCGCGGATCCAGAAGTCTGCAAAGCGATTTGTGGCAACCCGTCTGGCTGTTCGGACATCGCATACCCCAAGCTTGTGATTGAACTCCTGCCTCTGGGTAAGAGACCAAGCTGAGGACTTCATCTGGAAGTCCTGCATTTCTGGCTCTGATGGCAACTCACAAGAAACTACAGCATGACCAGCGCAGAATGCGCTTCCCTGCAGCTGGTGCTGCCCAAAAAATGATGCAGGCTTCAAGGCGACCTCCATGCCTTTGGTTGTGCATGGCCATGTTGTGCCGCAACTATCATCTCAGCACTTGGCAACTATTTCTTCTCTTGGTTCTAGGGCTGAGAGGGCTCATGATGTCTGTGATGATCGCTGCATTGATGTCCTCCCTGACTTCCATCTTCAACAGCGCCAGCACTATTTTCACCATGGACCTCTGGCGCCACCTCCGGCCTCTGTCTTCTGAGTGGGAACTCATGATTGTTGGCAGGTAAAAGGGACCGAACAAGCAACGTCAAGAGACCCAGAAAACTGCCAAGGGGTACAGATACTGTCAACGTCACTAATGAATATTGATCATTAGGATGTTTACAAATTGGGGTTTTTTAATATGTGGAAGGAAAATACAAAACTGTGGTGCTTTGCATTTTTATATTCTAATTTTTAATATGCATTTTAATTTTTTTAAATGCTAATGGAAGGAAAATTTTTAACTTTAGCTATATATAGTAAAAAGGTTTTATTTTGTTTTATGGACTAAAATTGGTTTTGTATTGTTTGGTTACACAAATACATAAAACAAACACCTTTATTTAGGCCCAAGGAGACCTAATGGTGATTTGAGGCTGTGAGCTAAACCATGTTGACCCAGGTGTAGGTCCCACTGACTCTCATGGGGCTTGCTTCCAGATAGGTGTGCTTTGGGATCGAGCTCTTTCGGCGGGTCTAGATTACTGGGGGATTTCTTCTGAGTAAGCCTGTATGAGATTGCACTACATCTCTTTCTAATTTTCGCAAGAGATGTTTAATTGGCTCCATCACCAAAAAGCTCAAGCTTCTTTCTTTCTCCATGTTGCAGGGTCTTTGTGATGGTGCTAGTGGTGATCTCCATTCTGTGGATCCCGCTGGTGCAAGCCAGCCAGGGAGGCCAGCTATTTATTTACATCCAGACCATCAGCTCTTACCTTCAGCCGCCTGTGGCCGTGGTCTTCATCCTAGGCTGTTTCTGGAAGCGGACAAACGAAAAGGTAACACCACTGAAAAGGCCACTTCTGGAGCCTGGATGGTTCTTCATGATGGTTCTTCATGATGGGCTTGTTGGTTCCTCTTGTCTTTCAGGGCGCGTTCAGTGGTCTCTTAGTCGGGATGGTCCTAGGTCTGATCCGGATGGTACTGGATTTCATCTACATGCAACCGCGGTGCAATGAGCCCGACAACCGGCCGGCGGTGGTGAAATACGTCCACTATCTTTACTTCTCTGTCATCTTGTCACTGGTCACACTGGTTGTGGTGGTGGTTGTCAGCCTCTTGACGGAGCCCCCTCCAGACAGCATGGTAAAGAATTCCCAGTTTCCAAAGTGTCCCAAGGGATCCCTTTCTGGTACTTGACTCTGGGCTCTGAGGATCTTTGTAGAGCCCTGGAACAAGAGTGGCCCCACTGAAGACGCATTGTGAGCAGGCTTGGTCCCATCTGTTGGTGAACCCAGAGCACATTGTTCCACCTGCCATAATAGCAGTTTGTGGCCTGCCTGATGCATGCATGCACACATGCCCAAATGCACATGCAATAAGTGGCATAGCTAGCGATCCCAACACCATTTCAAGTTTCACCTGACAGCACAACCAGAAGTGATGTCACACCCACAGTATTTTAAAAAATATTTTTTAAAAGCTTTACTTTTAAAAGGATTTTTAAAAATACTTGTTAAATACTGCCCAAGCCAAGGAAGAAGTGGCTGTATGGTAGAGTTGCCATATGTCCTTAAAAACAGGGACAGTCTCAATTTGGGGGATTATGTTCACATACTGGCAAATGTGACAGAGGGTCCTGTCCCAATTTTGTGGAATTATGGGAACCCTACTATGTGGGGCCACAGATGGTGACCACAGTCCCACTCCACCCAACAGCTGTAGACCAGCTTTGAGATCTGGGAAATCTGCCTGACCCCTTCTTCTGTGCCTGCAGGTCAGCCGCCTCACATGGTTCACCCGCAAGGATGTTCCAGCAGAGAAGGAGATTCCTCCGACCTTCATCAATCCCATTCCTATCCCTGTCCAGGGAAGCCATGAGGATGGAGTACCTTCACCTCCTCCAATGCAGCTTGAAATCAGTGATGCCACCAAAAACATCTGCAGTGACCCAAAACGTAAGTGGGGAGAATGACCTAAAAGTCGTTGAGACTAGATGCCATCAGCACATCCTTTGGCAGGGAACGGAGCCGTGTGGCTCCAAAGGGGACTGGGTGGGGGAAAAGACCTATTGCACAGCACAGCAGGCCTCCGTCAGTCTTGGAAGACTATGGTATCGTGCTCGGCACAGCATACGCTGCATGCAAAGCACGAAAGCCTGGGTTGGATTGTTATGGAGGATAGGCTGTTACCCAAGCAGCAAATCCCCCCTCTCCATGCCACTGAATTAGTCCAATGGAAAGCCAGAGCCAATACGATTGGATCCAGTTGGCGTTGCAGAGCTGGGCTACGGACAGGAGCTCACCCTGTCTTGCGGGGCCGACCCAGGAATCGAACCCTGGCCTGCTGGTTAACAGGCACAGCATCTTTACCACTTGCGCCACCCACAGATGCCTGAAAAACCTAGTGCTTTGTCCTTTACACCCCCTCTAGCTATGCTACCATGTTAGGCTCTGTAGTCTTCAGCACAGGCAACATGCTTCAGATCCAGAGTGACCATATGACATAACCCCAAAAAAGGACAAGTCACCCCCAAAATGTAGGACACCCAAGAAAATGTAGGACATGATCAAATAAATGCTAAAAACACTCACATATGTTGCTTTCATGTGGTTAATTTAAGCACTGTATTACTATTTGTAAATTTGTAATTTATATTACATATACTTTTGTTGCATACAATTTATTAACGACAAGAAATCTACATGCTGCCTGTTTACGAGGAAATGGAGGTCAAGAGGAATTTTTCCAGGACACAAGGCTAAAATCCTGGACATGTCCTGGAAAAAGAGGACAGGTGGTCACCCTGTTCAGAGCAGCATAATAAATGGCCTCACTCAGTGATGGGATTCAAAGAAATTAACAACCGGTTCTCTGCCCATCTGGCAGCCACTTTTAAATGGTTATTTTAAAACTTTATATGTCCTATCTCTAGTTAACCACTGGTTCTATAGAGTAGGTGCAAACCTGCTGGAGCCCACCACTGGGACCCTCACTTTACTGATTTCCCTCTACAGATTCCTTGGCTGGTTGGAAATGTTCTCGAGTGATGAGAGTATTTCTGTGGGTCTGTGGGATGGAGGATGGCAAAGACCAGGACTCTTCGGAGGCGGCCACTGCCATCAAAACAGACACCGCCATAGCTTCGACGGAAGGAAGACCCCTCGTGAATCATATCCTCAACGTCAATCTGATTGTGTGTTTGAGTGCTGGTGTCTTTCTCTGGGCCTTCTTCGCATAGCACCGAGCAGAGCCGGTCTAAGGGACAGGGCCAAGGTCATTCCAGCCCTCTGTGCTGGAATAAATGATCCAGATGGCCAATAAGACTCAATGGTGACTTTGTAAACTAGGGGGATCTGGTTCTTAAATTCAAGAGGCAAGACAGTCCTTGTGGCGTCCGAAGAGCCTGAAAAAGTATTGAGAATATAAAGGCAAGAATGATGATGCTATTGTGTTAATCGATGGCGAGGTCACCACATCTGGCGACATCTGGAGATTCTGGTTGCCACATCTCCAAAAGGATGGAGAAGAAATGGAGAAGGTTCTGAGAAGAGCGACCAAAATGACTAATGAGTGAAGAATGTCGGTCATGAACTTTTGATTGGCAATGGAAGACCCTGTAAATAAAATAAAATTTACACTGAATGTGACTATTAAGGAAAATATGTATAATAGGATTTATAGATGGTATATGACACTAATAGTAAATTAGTGAGAATGTACGAGTGTCAAATAGATGTTGGAAACCTGAAATGGGAGGGATATTTTATGTGGTGGACATATTCTTAAGCTAAAAACGATTGCTCACAGAAACATGCACAGGTACAATTGATTTTAAAAGTAAATATACAGGCATCCCCCCACTTATTAGATGGGGTAGAGACTGCAGCACCATCTAAAATTGAAAACTGTTGAAAAATGGAACCCGTTCTTTTTTCAGCTTGCAAATGCAAAATGGCAACCAAAAAAAGACATCAATATAACTTGCAAAAGCTTAAATAACACATTCTTATTAATACGTAGCCAAAATACAAAACAAATTACAGTAAAATGAACAAAGGCATGTTGGGCAATGATATTTTCTGTATTTTATGTACTTGAATTTTCTGATGAAAGTCACACGGAAATAATTTAATTAAACAAATATGTTTCAACTTTCATAATTCAATGAATAAACTTAGGGCTTGTACTTAGAGGAATATTGTGGATGATATTCTACCTAATCTTGAAGCCAGATACCGTATATACTCAAGTATAAGCCGAGTTTTTCAGCCCTTTTTGGGGGGGGGCTGAAAAAGTCCCCTCGGCTTATACTCCAGAGAAGCACATGGGTACTTCTCCAAAACAGTGGGCGCAACCACGAGCGCCCGTCCTGAAGCTTCCATAGCCGGCTGGAACAAAGCGTTCCAGCCAGCTATGGAGGCTTCAGGGTGGGCGCAATCACGAGCACCCACCATTTTGGAGAAGCACCAACCCCCTGCGGAGGCTTCAGGCGCTGCTCCAGAATGGAGGGCACAACCACGAGTGCCCACCCTGAAGCCTCCGTAGCCGGATTGCAGCCTCACAGCTTGGTCCTAGGCAGATCTACTCAGAAGTAAGTCCTATTAGAGCCAATGGGGCTTACTCTCAGGGAAGTATGCATAGGATTGTATCCTTAGAGCTCAATCCTAGGCATATCTACTTAGTTCTATTATAATCAATGGGCTTACTCTTGGGAAAGTGTAGACAGGACAATACCCTCAGAGCCCACCCACAGCCTGCTGCATTTCCCACCCTAGGCTTATACTCAAGTCAATAAGGTTTCCCAGTTTTTTTGTGGTTAAATTAGCTGCCTTGGCTTATACATGGGTCGGCTTATACTCAAGTATTTGTAAAGTGTTTTACAAATAAAGTTTAAAAAATTAAATATGAATTAATTAATGGCTAATGGGTCCCTGTCCCCAAAGGGCTCACAATCTAAAATGCAATTTAAATTGGCATCTCTTTCTTTTTTCCAAAGAGTTACTTCTTTGATGAAACACACTTGCAGGAGATTTTAAGACAACAAAAGTGCGGTTTGGTGAAAGACAGACTGTCAGAAAACGGGGGACACCTGACAATTAAAGCCTGAAATATTCTTGCTGAGCATGATAGATGAACATATTACAAAACACAAAATTTTATTTTATTTTTATACTAGTGAAAACGTACCCGCATTGTGGGAGTAAAATTTCCCCAGTATGCCATTCCCCCTCTGCTCATCAACTCTGCATGGGCATCATGACCCCATGCAGCACCTCCATGTGCATCATCCCCCAGGCACAATACCCCGTACACATCCCTCCATACACATCATCCCCCATGCTCATCAACCTCTGAAGCGCAATACCCCTCGTGCGCACCGTCCCCTCATGAGCACCGTCCCCCATGTGCATCATCCCCCCATGATGATGGGGGAGCTGGACTGACAGCTCCACACACCTGCTCTAGTCACTCCACCACCTCAATGGGTCCCACTCTACTGTTTGTATTTTTTAAAATAGGATCTACTGGTAGATCTCTGGACAACCAGAAATTTCTGATTGTCCTCTGAGACTGATTGCTCTGCCCCCCTATAGCTATGCCACTGCCTGGTAGACTTGGGCTCTGTATTCTTCCTGAGCTGGTATTGTTTTCCTAAGCCCTCTTCTCCATGTTCCTCTTATGGGGAGGGTGGATGAGGCTCCTCGCACCGATTGCAGAGAACCAACTGGTGGACCATCTGTTAACTGCCAGAAGATTCTCTGAAGGGTTGTGGTCTTGCTCCCGGAACGGTCTCATCGAGCATGATGGCGAACCTGCTGTCCCACCCAGTGACGAGGAACACCCTTCTGAGCTCCCTGGAGGAGAAGCGGCGCCTGCAGATGAAGGTGTGGGGTGGGTGAAGGGAGAAGGAAGGGGCTCCCGTCCTGTCCACAGCCTGCCCTCTCTAGTTTCCTCTGTGGGGCCTTCTCCCAACACTGCCACTCTCTGACCTCTTTACTTGTCCTATGAAGAGTCCCTTGGAACCCAATTGTAATCCTCCCCACCTCCTCTTCTTCCTCATGTCCCCCTCTTTTGGTCTCCTGTCTGCTCCTAGTGAGTTGCTGAGGGCACCTCAATGGCATCATGATGGTCTGTGTCACCCAGTGTCAAAGTCCAGTGCATCACCCCTATGATGGACCATCATCTGCAGTGGGCAGTGTCCATCATCCTGCAGTGTCCATCATCCTAACCCACTGGGGTTTTTTTGGCTATAATGTTTGACATAATAGAGATATTTCAATGCAGTAGAGGTTTATTCCATTGGATTCAGCATGAAATTTCACATGGATTGATATATAACATGATGGTATTATTTTAAAATACCAAGATATTAAAAATTTTGGCAAGTAGTGGTGTCACCCTTCAGGGCATGTCCTCTGATGTGATCTGACCCCTTAGTGATGCCAGTGCCCATCTCTACCCAATCTTCCTCAGCAGGGTCATGGGGTCTGATCGTCATTCAGAACACATTGGGTTTTGTCCATGCCATGTTCAGAACACATTGGGTTTTGGCAAAAACACATTGGGTTTTGTCCATGCCAACCTTTTGTCTAACTTGCCATTTATCTGACCCCACAAGCCCAGGGTGACCATGTGACCAGAAATTTCCAGATTTGTCCTTTTTTTTTGGCCTCCTATCCAGGTGTCCTCCAAAAGAGCTTCACTGTCCTCCATTTGGGGGCTTTGGAGTGGTGTGCAATACCCTATCCTGTCATATGTCGTTGGATTCATATTGAAGAGCAGAATCCAATGCAAAAATCAGTTTTGAAATATCTCCTTCCTATCAAAAGTTATGGCCAAAAAATTAAAACTAAAAAATATGCATTGAGCTCTATGGGAAAGTGAAAGTGCCCAATATCGCGGCTTTACACATGAGTAGGCAAACATGTCATTGTCCGCAGGAAAGGCCAGGCTGAGAGGAATCCAAGACCTTGTCCTCCTTTGGAGGTTTGGGCATTTGGTCACACTGCACAAGCCATATTCAAGTGTTACCATCGTGCTGGTATTTATATTCTGTCCTGGCAATACTTACTAGATTTAGGAGGTCTTGAAGTTGGGGCATAGTAGGGTAAAGTGAGCCCAAACCTTGGGTTGTAGCATCCACTAATGGACATTTCCCTTGCTTTTTCTTGCAGAAATACCTGCTCCATCGACTATTTATTGTGGGGCTGTTGCGAGAAGAGGGGCAGGACAGTGAGATCACAGGTATGGGGCAGCCATTCATGGAATAGTTGGGAAGAATCCAGTTTGCAGCTTCCAGTTTGCAGGTTCCATTCAAAGTGCTCTGGGCATGTGCCAGGAGTTTCAGGTAAATGCACTGTCTGGGACTGCTGTGGTCGCCGGAGGAGTGCCAAATCCTCTGGCATGTTACGTCTGGGACATGTCACCTGGTGTGGTCTGCACCTGCTGCACCATCCTGGCGCCACTCCTGAATGAACCCCCCTAAAGGCGCAGGAAGGGGACACAAGAGTGTCTTGTGGCTTTGCCACAATATGTGGGGATTATGGGCTAGCCTTTTTTGCAATGGCTATTGATGCAGTTTTTCCTACCTTCCCCACAAGCGTACCACGAACTCCTTTTTCAGAGGATCCAGAAGTTCCACCTGGGGGAACCAGCCTCCGGCATCCTTCTCCTCTACTCAAACTGCATTTTCCATGTTTTGGAGGTAAGTTTTGTCTCTTACCCCTACGGCACCTCTACTTCAGTCAGGTCTTGAGCATCCTTGCGCAGGAAGCTGCTCTAGATGGACTCGATGCCTGATTCAGCCAAGTTCTTCATGATTTGGTGGGGGGGGGGGGGTTGGACTAGATGACCTACTAGGTCCCTTCCAACACTAAGCAGGCCTCCGTCAGTCTTGGAAGACTATGGTATCGTGCTCAGCGCTGCATACACTGCATGCGAAGCACGAAAGGCTGGATTAGATTGTTATGGAGGATAGGCTGTTACCCAAGCAGCATATCCTCCCTCTCCACGCCACTGAATTAGTCCAATGGAAAGGCAGAGCCAATACGATTGGAACCAGCTGGCGTCGCAGAGCTGGGCTAAGGACAGGAGCTCACCCTGTCTTGTGGGGCCGACCCGGGTCTCGAACCCTGGCCTGCTGGTTAACAGGCACAGCCTCTATGATTCTATGACTTTTTTGGCTGTCAGATGTTGCATTTGGTGACAATACAAAAATAGTGAGCGTCAGAACTCAGAGGCTGGTTCTGTTCCTGCCAGTCTTGTAATCCCGTCCCTAAAGGCAGGGAATGTGACACTCTTGAAGTAACAGGGGGTGGGGGACACGTCAGGGAAGTTTATCCCCCCTCATCTGGTAACCTCTTGCAGGCATCCAGTGGCACGCTCTACCATATCATTATAGATCTTGCGAACTTTGAAGATCAAGGCTCACAGTAAGTGACAATCAAACCTTGGTTTGAGAGTAACTTGGATTGAGAGTGTTTTGCAAGACAAGCAAACATTTCTAATAAATTTTGACTTGATATACAAGCAATGTCTTAATAAACAAGCCCAAAAAATAGTCCCAGCTGTAATATGGCCAGTTTCGGCACTCCGCCAGCACCTCTTCAGCCTCTTCTGAGATACCAGCCTATGCATGTCTACTCCGAAGTAAGTCTATTGCAATCAGTAGGGCTCAATACTATGTACGGGCAGCAATGGAAAGGAACCTGAGAGGCCTGGCCTAGCATTCTATATAGTAAGCCCTGTTTTAATCTGTGGGGCTCACCCCTGTCTGAGAGGGGCAATGGAAAGGAGCCTGAGAGACCTAACCTTGCATGTCTACTCTAAACTGCAGGCCTCCGTCAGTCTTGGAAGACTATGGTATCGTGCTCGGTGCTGCATACGCTGCATGCGAAGCACAAAAGCCTGGGTTGGATTGTTATGGAGGATAGGCTGTTACCCAAGCAGCAAATCCCCCCTCTCCACGCCACTGAATTAGTCCAATGGAAAGGCAGAGCTGATATGATTGGATCCAGCTGGCATCGCAGAGCTGGACTAAGGACAGGAGCTCACCCTGTCTTGTGGGGCCGACCTGGGTCTCGAACCCTGGCTTGCTGGTTAACAGGCACAGCATCTTAACCACTTGCGCCACCCACAGCCGTCTACTAAGCCCTATTATAATCCGTGGGGCTCACCCCTGTGCAAGCTGGGCAGATTGCAGCCTGAGATCCTAAAGACACTTTTCTTGGGAGTAAAAGGCTGCAATCCTAAAGACACTTTTCTTGGGAGTAAAACTTTTTCTTGGAAGACATAGTTAGGATTGTGCTTTTGGTGCAGGTTAATTTGTTTTATTTTTCTTTATATTTTGTATTTTCTTTATTGTTTTGTATTCTATTAAGTCTTGTAATAATTTTTATGAGTAATTTTGAGTTGTTGAATGAATCGTCATGAGTTTCCATTATTTCTTATGGGAAAATTTGCTTTGATATACAAGTGTTTTGGATTACAAGCAGGCTTCCAGAACAAATTATGCTTGTAAACCAAGGTACCACTTTATTTGAAATCTGTCGTGATGGAGGGAAGTCCCAGCCCCAAAAGGGGCTGTTTAGGGATGCTCCTTAGCCATGCCTGTGCCTGGTTGTGGTCAGATTCATTTGGGCTGATGTATGTATAGGTGTGTACAACAGGATGAAGAGATGTGCGCCGGCTCCAGCTATAGTAAAACTCCAGAATAGCATTTCCAAGCTAAGGCTAAGCTGCTGCATTTGTCTCTTTGGCATCTCAAGAGGGCACATTTGCGGTGCGTAACCCATTTGTGCCCTTCACACAATTTGTGCTCAGTATACACACGTGATGCCTGTTGCAAATATGCAACGCTGGACAGAAATTGCTTATGGATTTTCTCCTAATCGCTCAGCCCTGTTCTCGGGCTCAGCATGGAGGTAGCACCTCTGTGATGTTCGCTTTGTGGTTGCTTTGTGTGATGATGTTCAACTGACTCATCTCTCCCTTCAGGGCTCTACTGCAGGATGTGAAGATCCTTGTGATGTCCCACAACATCCCCACCAGGCTCTTTGCCCAGTGGACGGCTACCACGGTGGAGGTGCCCATAACGATTGGATACGATGCCCAGGTCCAGTCGACTGAGGAAGTGATCACAGAATGCCTTACGCTCGTCCTTAAAATGGGAGTTTACCTGGCAGCGTTCAAGGTGAGATGAAACCAGGTTGTAGGACCAATAATCTTGGGTACTGAATTTATTTCAGATTCCCTCCAATTCATTAAAAGAGGTCCAAAAGGTGTGTTATAAAATCACAGGATGTGAAGTGACCCATAAGGTCATCTATTCCAACCCCTCTCCCTGTAATAGAAATAGTAAGTGTTCATCCAACAGTGAATCTCCTTTGGGTTCAAGGCCATACAACAGGCTGTTTCCACTCTGACCCCTCAGTTGCATCCTGTCTTTGCTTCCCTCGACAGTTGGCAGGCAGCAAAGGGCTGGGTGAGTCTCTCCGCGTCCATGTGCCGGAACTGCTGATCCCAGCAGAAACCATTCAGTACCTGTGCAAGACCAAAGAATGCATGAGTCCCAAAGAGTTCCTGAAGATGTACAATGAGCCTCTACAGCCCCGTATGGATTCAGGTAGTCCATCCCTCCTGGAAAGGGAGAACTTGAGTCTAGAATGTGCAAGTCCATGGCTGACTGGCTGCCCCACTGTTGGAAGCAAAGGGGCTGGGAAGATCACCTTTTCTGTTGTGGCATCCAAGCTCCCCACTCTTGTTCCTTTAGGGCACCAGAGACTTAGGGTTTTTTGGAAGGGTGGGGAAGGAAAGAAACTTCATGATCCTCTGTGTAGGACCATGAAAGCCTCTGTCTAGGACCATACCCAGGAATATAGCTAATATTCTTGAAAGAGACTTAAATGTTGGTTGCCAGCTTCAGGGAGAGAACAGAGTAGCTCTGAAAGAACCTCCATTTTAATTCAGAAGACCCCAAGTTCCATCCCCAACGCCCCCAAGTAGGGATCTTCCTTGCTAAAGGTTCCTCCTGTTGGGAGTAGTGGATTGGGCTAGACAGCCTTAAGGAACCCCTCCAACTATAGGGTTCTATCAAATCAGGGAGTACATATTTTGCCTTTAAAAATTCAAATGGTCATTTGAAGCTTCATCTGCTATGTCAAGACCTTGGTTGAGTAGCTACTATGGCCCCTACTCCTTGCACCCTAAAAGGAGGCAAATAACATAAAAGCCCATAAAATGTAGCCAGGTAAAAAGGTTTAGGAAACTGCCTTAGGCAGAGCTGGATTATTGGTACTAGGAGTTCCCTGGACAGGGAATACACTGGGGTTCCCTGGAGAGGGAAAGAGGGGTCTTCCCCCCAGTTACTGGTCCCATGGCTCTTATTAATGTACTAGCGAAAAGTGTACACGCGTCGTGGGAGTAAAATTCCGCTGTACGCCATCCCTCCACTGCGCATCAATCCCCCATGCACATCAAACCCATTTGCATCCACCCCCATGTGCAACATCCCCCATGTTCATCCACCCCATGTGCATCCTCCTCCCTATGCACATCAACCCCCCTGCTCATCAACCCCCCTGTGCAAATCCCACATATGCAACCCCATGCGCAACATTCCCCCGGTTCATCACCCCCCAACATTTATTCCAAATGTTAACAGAAGTTTTTTGGATCCTGGGCAGTAGAGAAGCATCTTTCTAAGGAAGTGTCTAACCCAGAGATTTTCAGTCTTTTCCATCTCATGGCACACTGAGAAGATCCTTCCCCAAAACTTCTGTAGTACATCTGCAGGCCATTCATTGCAGGCCATTCATTGCACACCACTGTAGCCACACCAGTTAAAAATCACTTTTCTAACTGTTCCATTGTAAAAACATCAGACGAACACCATTAGAACAAGCCAAGGGCCCATCCAGTCCAGTTTGTTATCTCCCAGTAGCCCACCAGATGCCTCTATCCTGTTGCCACTCACTTCCACCTGGCATTCAGAGATAATGTACTTCTCATGGCTTGTGACCTGGGGTGGACTTTTCCTCCATAAATCTGCCAAATTCCCTTTTATAGGCATCTATATATAGGCTATATGCCAGCACACCATCCTGTGGCAAGGAGTTCCACAGATTACACACTGGATCGAGGAATATTTTCTTCTAGGGCAGCCAAAGAAAGATTAGGATCACTTAGGCATGAAATTGAGATGCTTGGGGTGTAAGAAGCCGTTTTCTATTACCTAACGGGTCCCCTCCTTTTGTCTTCTGGCAGAAACCGTGTGGCCCACCCCTGCGCACCTCTCCGTATGAAATCTCTGCCGGATTCCCTGCGAGCTGCTTTGCAGCTTTGTTCGGTTCTTCTCTCCAATGTTCTTCACTGGCAGCGATTAGAAAAGAGGGAAGACCCACAACGGAGGAATAGAATCCAAACCAATTGTGTAGTTTGACAACTTGATGCATGTTCTCTAGCCACGGCTAGAGAAAGGTGGGAAGTACAAAAGATGAGAGCAAAGCCTGGTGATGCCTCTTGTCTCGTTCAGTTTGTGATCTTTACAAGAGTCAGCAGTGAAGCTACAGGGGGTGCAAAGTATGAAGGCTGCACTCCTAAAGACACTTTCTTGGCAGTATGACACATTGAACACAATGGGGCTTACATTTGAGTAGGCATAGTTAGGATTGTGCTCTAAGTTTTACAGGGAGCTTCATTGTAGTTGGCAAGCAGCGCCATCGGAGGGTGGGGAACAAAACAGAGGAATGCCTGTTTTCTGTTCCAGTTCCCTAAATGACTACGGAGGCACTCCTTTGCACCCCAACTAGATACGCCACTGGCAAAGGCTGAAGTTTGAAACACAAGAATCCTACATAACGAGCAGAGGAAACCCTATTTGGAAACCCTGCTGAATGACCCAGACTGTGTTGCAATGGCTGGGGTCACTGTGAGGCACTCTCTGAATGACCACAGTGACACAACTAACAGTGGTAGGAGGCTCAGGCTGGTAGGCTCAGCTCCTTCATGAGGTTTCTGTGCACTGGGGAAGGCCTTCTCATCAACCCTGAGCCTCTCACATCCATCTCTAGTGTCCTGTTTGTTCTCAGAATCTAGAAGTAATTGGTAATATCATTACTGATCACTGTCTGGGACGCAAGCATGCTGGTGTCATGGGGTGCAAAGAGAGGAAAGCAGTCTTTGATTTTCAGTGAAACTTGGAGGAGGAGGTATATCCATCCACCTGAACTATTCTCTGCTACAATTTCTTTCAAGAGACACTGCTGATGGCTACTAGCGTTGGACCAAAAGGCATCCTTTATATACTAGTATATACATATATATACTATATATATGTATCCTTTATATACAATGTATCCATGTTGCGGGAGTAAAATTCCACTGTACACCATCCCCCCACTGCGCATCAATCCCCACTGTGCATAATGCCCCCATGCACATCAACCCCCATGCAGATCATACCTTCATGCACAGCATCCTCCCCAGTGCAACTCCTCCCTCCAAACAACATCCCCCCGTGCACCAAGCACCAAATTGGCTGAATGTTGGTCAGTCTTCCATGTTAAGTATAGGACAAAAAACACACTGCACCCCTTTTCGGCCCATTAAGGGTTAAATTTCTTCACATCGGTTCTTGGTGGGTGTTCAAGTGACATAGGGAAAACCCTCCCCAAATTTCACGCTTCTAGGTCCAGGGGTTGGGGCAGAGCATCCATCAGTCAGGGATTCTTCAGTTTATAGGGAGGAAGACGCGTTGCACCCCTTTTTACCCCCTTCCGGTTGGAATTTCTGAAAACCAGTTCTTAGTGGATCCCTCCGTCACGGAAGGAACACCCACCCCTCCAAACTTCACGCTTCTAGGCCCAGTGGTTTTGGCCTAGTTGATGAGTCAGTGACTTTTCAATTTTATATATACCATATAAACAGGCCTCCTTCAGTCTTGAAAGACTATGGTATCGTGCTTGGCGCTGCATACGCTGCATGCGAAGCATGAAAGCCTGGGTTGGATTGTTATGGAGGATAGGCTGTTACACAAGCCGCAAATCCCACCTCTCCACGCCACTGAATTAGTCCAATGGAAAGGCAGAGCCAATATGATTGGATCCAGCTAGTGTCACAGAGGTGGGCTAAGGACAGGAGCTCACCCTGCCTTGTGGAGCCGACCCTGGTCTCAAACCCTGGCCTGCTGGTTAACAGGCACAGTGTCTTAGCCACTTGCGCCACCCACAGCCCTTATATAGCCCATATATACTTGCGTATAAGCCTAGTTTTTTGGGCCCAAAAAATGAGCCCAAAAACCCACCTCGACTTATACGCAGGTCAGTAAAAAAAATTAAGAAAAATGGTGGGTGCACACTGGCACTCCAGGCTGCAGAGGAGGCGCATGGCGGCAAGACATGGAGCCCACGTGCGGCCAAGCCCCTCCTCAGACTCAGGTACTTCTTTGTGGGCCTTATTTCTGAGTAGACATGCCCAGGATTGGGCTCTGAGGCTACAAGGCCAGCCACACTTTCCTGCTGTTGCTGCATTTCCCACCCTCGGGTCAATAAGTTTTCCCAGTATTTGTGGTAAAATTAGGTGCCTTGGCTTATACGCGGGTTGGCTTATACACGACTATATACGGTATATTACTTGATCAATCTGAAAGGTCCACCGCACGGGTAGCTGTTCTGCTTGGAAAGGAATAAATCTGCCTCACAATCATGGAAGTGAGAGAATAATTTTACTCAACAGATGAATCCAAATAGAGGCTTCTCAAAATCCAACCTGTGACAACCACCAAAAACCATATTTGGCTGGGCCAGAAAGCTCAGATAGGCAGCAGTTGTCTACGGGCGTTACAGACACCAAAGCAGGATGGTTAATAATACAAATAACTATGAAAAATAAAGGGTAAATAACAATCAATCCTTAAAATAATAGCACTGAAATGGTTAGAGAAGAGAGGAGAGTTTTGTTTCCTTCGACGGTCTGTCAAGGCACCAGGACATGTCCACGGCTCAGAGAAGCAGCTGAGAACCAGCAGCCCTTCTCGATACCCATGGCGGTTTTTTTTGGTTCATACATTTCAACGAAAAAGTCTGCAGCGTGTGAGACGGGAACATCTCCTGCTTGCAAGCGTCTCCTGGGAAGGGGAAAGAGTTAAGAGAAAGAGTCCAGCAGAGGCCACCGGAAGACGTCCGTTGTACATGCATTGCTTTGGGATTCTCTCCTGGGAAACGCCACCTCTGTGATCAGCAGCAAGTTAAGTTACAAGAGCTGGCAAAGCCAGGTGACCCCCCGTAGCTAGAGCCCTCATTCGTCAAGACGCAGGTCATTAAACTTCCCCAAATATGGGACAGGATCTTTTTCTGTAGGCACATAGGAAAAGTTTCTCGCTGTCGAGCCTTGAGTGGTGCCACAGCAGCAAGGAGGGGCAGCTCCTGGGGAGTGGTTTTGGTCTTCTATAAAGCGGTGCTCTCAGTGTCATGCTCGATGTCGAGCACCAGATGGTTTTGTGGGCTCTGGTTTGGCAAAGTGGCCGGTTCGGTTGGAGGAAGTTCCGTGATAGAGAGGCCCCGTAGTGGCTCTGCAACACTGGAATTTGAATCTGTGAAGGAAAGACACAGAATGGATTGAAAGGCCATTTCCTTGTCAAGAGAGTGTGTGTACTACTAGATCTGGCCCTTGGCAGGCTTGGAGGAAGGGTGGTGTGGGCACCGCCCCTTCCACAACAGTGCCACACAAACGCCAGACGCTTTGGCCCAAGTGCAGGCTAAAACTCAAGCATTCTGCAGAACCTCTCCTTCTTGCCTTGGGAATGAACTGAGAATGCCTGTTCTGAGGGAGGGCCGGGTTCTGCTCCCATCCTTCAGAATCTCATTACATCAGACTTCCATGCACTGCCATACTTTACTTTGCAAATATATCAGGAGTTCCGGCCCACCTGAGACACTTCCAGAGGATGCTTCTGCTTCCACTATGAAATTGCAAACATATCAGTGTTTGGGTTTCATAAGATGCAAAGCCTTATGAGTAAGGTTGCCATAATTTTCTTCTGCAAAACTGGAACAGGATCCCCTGTCAAACTTGCCAGTATATGAATGCCATCCCTGAAAACCAGGAGTTCTCTATGTTCTAGAAAAGAGCATGGCTTTGAAGTTGGAGAAGCAGCTGCCGATTTCAAATCCCATGTTATTCTTGCCATTATACTAAAAACAGTGAAGATCTTCAGCAGGAGGTTGCAAGGGAGCCCTTGCTTCAAGTGGGCTGCCCTACAAGAACAGGAGTACTCTTACACGTTGGGTCTTGCTCAAAGTCCGACTCCTGTTCTGCTGGAAATCTGCACCTGGAATTGGGGGGGGGGGGAGCTTATGAAAACAGACATGGTGCTTAACCATGTTCTCCAACCATTTAATGGTCAGGGCTCACTGCTCACCCCCATCTCAAGGACAGACAAGCAGGGCACACAACTCTGTTCTCTATGACACAGAGACACAGTCTGATGCAAGTGGTGCTGACAAGTTAGAAGCACATTCAGTGTCTTTCACAAATGCATAGCGTTTGACTTCACAAAGATGTTGTGGTAAATGGGTGGGAAATACCACCTCTACCTTTTATATGGCCTGGTGAATGAAACAGTAGAGGGCCTTTTCCATGGTCAGCCTTTAGGCTGCCCAACAATCGCTTGCAGGCTCTGCCACGATCAGTAGGGCACAAGTCTGGTTCACAGCTGTACTGGTTGCACTGGGGTCACCCAACAACCTCCCATGCTGTTAGCAGAACGGAGGAGCTACAAAAAACATGGATGCATGGAAATGGAGACACACCAAGGTGTGGGAGCAGGAGGGTCTGAAGCTTTCAGAAAGCTGGAAGATCATTACATTTGTCTATTGGTACATTCTCCAGTTGGAGAATGGATCCAAAGGGGAGGTACCCCTTGCACACCAAGACTGACTGCTCCGACCCCCTCCAGTTACGTCACTGAGAGTAGGTTCCATAGCATTTGAATGTGACTAAGTTCTAAGCAGACATATATAGTATTGCACGATAAAAGATTTGCATGCCCAACCCCCTCTCCTGGGATGGAAGACAGAGAAAGGGATGGGGTGACGGGTGCTGCAATCTACTGAGTGTCCCCAAGATTTCTGAGAGTGGACACATTCATTCTGTCGGCCAGACTGGGTGGATGAAAGCCCGCTGTAGGAAGTTGAGGTTTAAATGTGGGCCCTCCAATGTGTCTGGTGAGTGTGTTAAATGAAGAAAAACGGGGTGTGAGACAGAGTGAAGCGTCATGCCTTCCACATGCAGAATTAGTCTAGGTGCAAGCAAAGCTGTGTTATAGCAGACGGTTAATGGGCGAAGAAGCTGCATCCATGATTAATTATTTATGCACTGCAACACATCTGGCCAATCGGAAGCCTCATCTTACCATTTCCAATCTCAGTTCCTACTGAGCAATGCAGGCTCAAACATCTAGATTGTTTAATAAAATTATCAATTAGAATAATTCTCTGTGCACATTTGCGTTACAACCTAAAGGGGAGTCAAGGGGTTATTGTGCAGCTAATGAATGCCTAATGCCAGCTGGATTTGGGAAAGGATGGGGGTCCACAGGTTAGAGTTCTGCTAAATTAAATGACGGGCATGCGTTGTTTTGGCCTGAGGAGGGGAAAGGTAGCTTTCATCACCAAGATGCCATTTTAGATTAAGCATAATTAGAAGCACCCAATCCAGATTAAACAACAGCACAAGAGTCAGGTGGTGGCCACCGAGGCAATCTGTTTTCCACATGGGTCACATATCTCTGCATCCACAGGGCAGGAGGCCTGGGATTGTTCGTAAAGTTAAACTGGCCCCGTCCCTACACAAATGGAAAGGGTGCCACCTACAATCTGAGCTTTCCAAATTTCTTGTCTTCTCAGAAAGTGCGCCAACCTGTTGGGGGTTGGACTAGATGACCTACTAGGTCCCTGATTCTAAACACATGGCATATGTTCCCAGCACACGTGGTGCTGACATGGGCACCTTTCCTGGAGTAGCTTGCTGGACACTCCTGGAGCCCGGATGGGCACGGATGAAAAAAAGGCTTGTGTGTAAGGCAAAAATGGGCAGTACAGCTATGACATTACAGAAGGTTCAAGGATTTGAAAAACAGGGAAGGAGGTTTGGCGGGGGAGGAACAGTCTGTGTGGTCAACAGCAACAAGGAGGGGGTGTGTGTTGTTTTTGGAAAGGCGTAGAGAAAAATTATGGACTGCAGGTCTTCAGCGCAAAAAATTTCCTGATTTGCCATGACAGAAACTGATACGTCAAGCTGATGAGTTGAAAAGAAAAAGGCTTTTACAGATTCAACTTTGTAGCCATTACATTTCAAAGCAAACCCCTGACCAGGAGGATGAGTAGCTTGATTTTATTTAGCTACATCAAATCTTGTTAATACCCAGAAAAATTTGGCAGTGGCACTAAATGCCCACATCTCTTGCCTGCTCTTGATGGACAAGGCCCAGTGAATTTGGTTTCCTTTGTGTGTCGAGCCATGTGGACTTTCTTTGACTGACTGCAGAGAATCCTGTTTTGGAGCACCTTCTGGGGGGAAAGTGGGGAGATTCCAGCTGCTCTACCACCCCGGCCTTCCCCAAATTAACTTGGGCCCTTCCCACTGGCATAGCTAGAGGGGGCGGAGTAGTCAGAGGGAGCTTCATTGCAGCATGCAAGGGGCCATGGTTTTAAAGGGTAGGGACCCCTTGCATTTTGCAGTGAGGCTCCCTCTAAGACTGACTGCTCCACCCCCTCTAGCTATGCTACTGGCCCTTCTTTAGCTCCTTCGGCAACATTGACTTCATAACCATCCCTGAACTGCGTTTTCCATACCCCATGCCACAAAGATCTTGAGAAGAGCTACTCACCAGTTATGATGCGCGATGCAGTTGCAGGGGGCCCTGGAACAGAGCTGTCTCCAGCAGGGTGAGGAGCTGGTGGGTGAGGGGGTGGGGGAACAGTGGGTCTGTTCCTGGGCTTGGGCACTGGCCTTGGCCGCGGCAATGTGCCAGTCTGAGGAGGGGATGGAGCTGGAGGCGCTTCCTGGGTGTGGGGCAGAGGGGCTGGGGAGGCAGTGCTGTGCTTCTCCAGGGGAGGTGTGTCAGGTGGCGTGGGGGTTTGAGGAGGGGTGGGTGAGGGCTGCTCGGCTCCAAGCTCAGTTGGAGATGCTCCGGGACTGTTGGCCTTTGGCTGTGGAGGAGGGGTGGCTGCTTGGGTGGGGGGCTGTGGGGGTGGGTGGCTGGGAGCCTGGATGGGAGACAGGCTGCTGGAGTACCGTCGAGGTGCAGAAACCTGGGAGGGGGGAACGGTTGGCTGCTGAGGGGCCCCATGGTTTGGATACTGGCTGGGAGGAGAAGGGCTTCGGGTGGGGGGTTTGGGGGACACCAAAGGTGGCTGTGGAGCTGGGGCGGCACTTTGGTTTCCTGGTTGTCCCGGAGGGGGATTGGCTGGTTTGGGAGGGGCGGGCGCAGGCTTCTTCACTGCTGCAAGAAAGGCAGGGAGAACATCAGTCATGGGCACTGCCAAAAGAAGCCCAGTGTCTGTCCACCATCTCACCCAGCCTGCAGGGCACCCATAGAAAGCCCATTTGCCCTGTTAGGCATTAGCCCCTGCCTGTCCATCAAAACCAGAAATTCCTCAGACACAGGGGATGACTTCCCATCAGTGGGTAGGAGGCAGTCCTGGTCCATAGCAGAACAGTATGCTGACAATCCAGCTTCCAGATGGAGGGGTTGCCATGGAAAGACTGGGCCACAGCCTTCTTTTCCAAGACCTGCCATCATCTTTGCAGCTTTCCCAAAGCTCCCTCCTAATCCCACAAGCCTCCCCACCTGCTTCTTTGCTGCATCCAACAAAGACATGCCTGTGCTGCCACCCCACCTCCACACGCCAAGCAAGGTGGAAACCAGACCTCCACGTGCACCACATGAGATCTGCTGAAAGCATCTCAAACGTAATGGACCCATCTGGGACAACAAAACCAACCAGCAGCCATCAGGTTCATGCCAGCATCTGCTTCACCCATCTGTGTGGAATTATTTTTTCTACCCCTTACTACACCAAGATACCCCATTGAGCTGTTCCCCGCAAACAGGTGCTCATCTGACCCACCTCGCCTGAGTGCATGTGGACTGGGACCAGAGGCAGCCTGTGCCTGCCCAAAGGAAAGCTGGCTGGCACTGCCAGGAGGCTGTGGGTGGGCCTGAGTGGCACTGCCATGACCCCCGTTCCTTGTGGGGGGAGGAGTGGTGGATGGCGTGGAGTCCTTCGGCTTGGTGGTGCTGGAATGAAAGAGATCAGGTCAAAGGATGCCCTTGGCATGTCTGCAATGCGACTCTCTACAGTGTGAGGCCCTCTGAGGCCTGAGTACCATGGCAAGACCTGTCCTAAGATGGCTGACCCACAGGTGCTGGTGTGTTTGGGGCTCTAATGCAGCCACTCAGAACAAGGCCTACAATCAATGCACCTGTTCTCTTCTCATGGCACCCCAGCCTTTATGGTCTTGTGACGCCACTTCCAGCAGATTCTTCAGGGTTGGTACCCTGTTGGTACCCTTCAACTGTTGGTACTAATAAATTGTCTGTCCTCCTTCCTTCACTGGCAGAGGTTAGAGAAGAAGAGAGACAATTTGTGACTACAGATTGTTTCCCTAAAAACAGAGCCATAGAAGCCAGAAAAGTTTCGCAGCCATGTTCAGCCTATGAGCTCCACATGCCTGTGTACACCTTCGGGCCTCTGGTGGTATACCAGTTGAAAATGGCTGAAAATACACATCCTCCTAGGGCCTTTTTGGGTGGTACACAGCTGTGTTAGTCCTGGAAACCTACCAAGCATTCCATCACTTTTGATGCATTCTCAGATTCCCCAAACACATATGGTGTTGAGGACTGTGAGGATACAGAGGCAAATTGAGGAAAGTCACTGGGGTGGGGGGTCATTCAGGGACCCACATCTCATTGCAGTACTGTCATCACACAGGAACTCCTAGGGTGAAATTCTAAGCAATTTAGGCCTAACGCATCTGGCATATCTTCCCATGGTAGTGTGGGTTGATATATGCCTGTACACTGGCCTAACACCCCCAGGAGTGGGGCAGGAGTGCCTTACGGCACTTTTGTGACACCCCCAGGCCAGTAAAGGACTTAAGCCAGGGCTTAGGCTGGCCTATCTGGAGATTAGGATTGCAGCCTTAGTCACTACACACCCCACTGGCACAGAGAAGAGAACTACATGCCCCACTGGCACAGAGGTCAAGCTCTTCCAAACCAAGCCTATTTCTGTTTCAGCATGACAGGAAGAGTTACAACGAGGGAAGGATTTCAATCCATAGACTAAGACAGGGTAGGGGGAGGACAGGCACACAGCTTATATTGCTGACACACAGACAAGACTTGCGGGGCTCTAGCTATGGGCTGGCTGGAGCAAGCTCTGTGTCTCTTACAGTGGGTGGAGAAGCGCGGGGCTGAAGTGGGTTGCAAATTCTTAAGTTCCTCACAGTGGAATGAAAGGGTTCATCAGGATACTGGCACTGGCATTGGGCACATTGGAGTGTACATGCTCACTCCCCGAGTTATGAAATGTGCTGGGATCAGGGGCCAGGAAGTTCTCATTTCTGCACCACCTTGTTTGCTGGCCAAACTCTGTCCATCTTACCTGCTGTCCTCAGCGCCTTGGCTTTGGGACGGCTCTGCTGGGCTGGGAAGGGGGACAGAGGCAACTCCTGAGAAACCAGGCTCTGCCCCAGCACCATGTGGGTGCTGCTCTGCCCCGGCCTGAGCCAGCAGGCCAGCCTCAGTGGGCGGCAGGGGTGGCTGGAAAGCGGGGGCCGCGTGCTTTCTACTTAGAGTGCCGCCTCTCCGGGGGTTCACTTGGAAGTCCATAACCTTGACACCAAAGCTACAAAGGAGAGAGAGAGGAAACACACCATGCAGACCAGCTACACAGAAAACAGCACAAGGAGCAGGACAATGACAGGGCCGGGCAAAAGGCTCGTTCCTGTTGCCCGGCATGCGAAGAAGCAACAAGGAAACGCCCTCCACAGTTCTGTATGTGCAACACTGCTTGAGTTCCAGGCGTGCAAAGCATCTGGGCTTAATCTCACCGGATGGATGGCAAAAGAGATAATCAGTTAAGGGGTGCAAGAACAGAGCAGAAAATGCAATTTTAATTCCAAACATCACCTGGAGGTGCTGCCTTAGCTCCAAGTGATCCCAACTTTAATCCCATGGCCTGGAAGTTCCCACAGCCATCACACTGATTAAGCCACGGATGCAGCATTTGGACCTCTCGGTTTTAATTGCAGGGCTGTGCGTGCGTGTGTTCTGCAGTCCCATACAAACATAGGCAAGGCTAGGAATGTGGTCCTGGGCTTCAAATTCATCTTCAGAAAAGTCTGAAAGACAGACTTCCAGCCAGAGAGGCTTTGAAATATGTGGACAATGAATCCTCAGCCTCTTTGTTAGGAGCAACCCAACAAGGTTCCCAAGAACAAGGGGTGAGACAGGATGGACACAAAGCATGAATACACAAGTCCTGCTTTGCTTGTGTAGTTCCTCTCACTTGCAGAATCCCTTTTCTGGGTGCAACATTTTTTTTCTCTTCCGCAGCAAACTCATGCATGCATGTGCGCAGACACACGCAGGCACAGGCACAGACATAACCATGGGCCAACCTGGTTATTTGGACTGACAAAGCATGGAACACCACAAGGTTGTTAAGGCACTATGGATGGAGGGCCAACTCCAAACTACCCCCAGTATGCCCAACATGAGCTCTAATTATTGCAAGCCAGAGACAAAACCAGGAAAACTGAGGTTCAACAGGGCTGCACTTCCACTCTGCGGGGAGAAGGGAAGGCCAATTAGGAAGGGAAGAGTTGGCAGGAGGGAGAGAAGTTCAGGCCAAGACACCGTCTGAAGGACAGGATCTTGCTCAAAAGGACCGCAGTGCCAGGGACCAGAAGGGCCAGGCAGGCTACACGCTGCAGTGAGTTACAACTCGCATGTAGGGAGAGAGCTGACAGCTCTAGCCTGCACGCCAGGATGCTGCTGTACCAAACCAGAAGCTTTGATCATCACCACAAAGGCTTGAAGCCTTCCTTGGAGTATACACAACATGGTGTTGCAGGCGCTGCACAGTTTTAGGGAAAGGAACTGGGACTGCTGTTGCTTCACAGGCAACTCTTAAGAAAATTTGAAGAGACCAGCTAGGCTTTGATATCATGCATGGAACAGACTGAGAAGGAAATACTGATACGTTACCTCTGAATCTTCCTCAGGCTGCAGTGACGAGGGGGAAAGGAGCAACTGAAAGCTTGCTTGCAACTGTACAGCAGACTCCACAAAACTGATGCACAGGGGGCACCTGTGCAAGTGACTCATTACCCTCCGAGTGCAATCCCTCTGTTAACTTCTGGTTTATGTGCAACACAGTGAATGTTCTGAACCAGCTAAACAGTAATAGTTGGGACCTTCTCAGAAGCAATGGTGGGATGTAGTAGTCTGCAGTAGGTAAGTCAGAATTTTTAGGTGGGAACCCCAGTTATTCAAACACTGAATTGTCAGCCGGTTACCCATTATGGAAAACCTTGCAATCCTGTTGCTCAGTTTTCTTCTGGTGACTTTTAAAAAATATTGTCTGATACACTTGTTTTTGTGTTGAAAGAGAAGCAGAATACAAGAGGGCCCTCCATATTCATGTGCTCAGTATCTGCAGATCTGAGCATCTGTGGATACCTCTGGGTTTTCAGAAAGACTCCCACATGCGGCCAGAAGCCACTTCTGTCTGGTTAGTGCTGGTGATTTCAGGCGGTGGCCTGGGAGAGTCTGGGAAAAAGGGACTCTGGCTGAAAGCATCAAGAATCTTCAGCAAGACCTGAGACCTATAACTTGCCTTCTTTTTCCTGCTATTCCCACGAGAAGGGAAGTGGAGCTGCTGAAGGCAACAACCCCAAGTAGATGATGTTGAAATATCACCCTACACTGTAGAGAACACCTCCCTACACTGAGGGGAAGAAAAAGGTTCGAACTGCTGGAATGGGGTGAAGGGCTCTGTCTCACCCTTCCTTCTTCAAAAGCTCCCCGTCCATCACAGCCATGCTGACTGGTCTCTTCCGCTCCAGGGTGCCCGAGTCATAGTCTGTTCCCATGTGGAGGTGATTTGAATTCAAGACAGGCTGTCCCACGAATGCCCCGGACACATTGAAGTCCAACTCTGAAGTTAAAGAAAGGTAATTCCTAATCAGACTGGCTCCATGCCCTTCTTCCAAACCAGATGGGCAGCTCAATCTCACGCCCCACTTTTTGGGGTTGAGAGAGAGAGAAGCAAGAGAATTTTGGGTCAAAACAGGCTGCCCAGCAAGCACCATGAATAAACAGACCTGGGGAATCAAATTCCACCTTCTCCCCGTCACACCGTAGGTGCTAAACAGCAAGAGGTACACAGCATGACTCTCAAAAGCCTTTCAAATTTCCCTTTGGAAGAACCAACTGGAATGTTAACACCAAAACAACCCACCTTCAGGGAAGAACCAGTTGGCATGCTGGATGATGGGTTCGACCACTGCGACCACGTGAACGGAAGTTGCAGCAGCCATTTCTGCAAGAGACCTAAGGACATGTGGGAGGTGGAGAAGAGGTTGTTTTGATGCAGCATGGGAACTCTCCATGAGCAGAAACTCTGCTACAGTGTGCCTCTCTCGACCACCCCCCTGAAAATCTGACCACGTCTCCTATGTGCTGCCCTCACAAGCAAAGCCAAAACACAGTAACAAAGAAGAACTCATCAGAAGAGAAGCCACATTATGGTTGTCATCTACACTGGACTCCCCTTCTGTTCTGAGGCCTGCCCTGTGGAGCAGATTTGCACCAGGGTCCAAGGAATTCACCAGCTGAACTTTGCTACTCATTCCTCTGCAAGGAAATGGTGAAACACTGAAGATTTTCACCATTGGAGGTGAAACACCTCCAGCACATACCCTTCGCTTTTGGCCCACAGCAGGTTGGGGCCCAGCACGATGGCGATATTGCTGGGGGTCATCTTGTTGACATCACTGTACTGGGCAAGCTTTGCAAGGAATTTGATCAAATACCTACAAGGAAGAGAGTGTGATGTGATATGGGTCTGCTATAATGCAGGAACTCAAAAACTCTTGTCCCTCTCCTGCCTGCTTCTAGGGAAAGGTGGATGGAGATGACATCCAGGCAAATCCTGCACCCAGACTCTTGCTTGAACAGGAATGCAGGCAAGACTGGGTTATGCAAGAGCTTGCCACAAAAGATTTCCATCCTGGCCAGGAGGACGCATGATGGGACAAGCACCCACCACAGCTCCTCTCCACTCACCTGAAGTTAGCCAGGTTGTGCTTTGGCAGTTTCTGGCAAATCCTCCACAGGTCCTGCAGCTTCTTGTCCTGATCCTGTATGCTGGAGAAGAGAAGAAATCCTCTCTAGAGCAAAGCAAGACACTAGTGTTCATCTCTTTTGGCTAAAAGGCCAAAGTTGGAGGTGGTTAACCTCCAGGATCATAGCCTGCCCTTTGACGATACTGTGACACAGAACATTATACTCAGGGGAAATGAAAACAGTTCCCAGTGGAAGTATAAAAGCAACTGGGAGAAAATTTTATATTCACAGGGAAATATGGTATTTAATTTGCTTCAAAATACTGAGAGCTCTTTTCTGCCTGTGGCACATACTGAACAAGGTGGGACAGCAAAAAAGATGCAATAGCCAGAGAAGCTTTGCCCAATGGATGAAAAGGAGTGAAGCTGCATTTGAGAGCAAAGGCTTTCCAAGCACTCCACCACCCCTGCTTCCCACCCCAATCCCCCCCATAGCCTGTTCCTACTTTGCCACTTGTGTCCATTCTTCATACAGAGCGTAAGTCATGAGTGGCTCTGGCAGCTCTCGGAGGTAAGACTTCAGGGCACCTGGAGCAGACGGCAATGACAAGGAAGGCTTAGTGGGCTGGGCGAGAGGACTGGACTGCTCCCTCTTCTGCAGCTGGGCTCAGTTTGAAGATATGTCCACCTCTCAGCAAGCACATCTCAGTGTAAACTACACAAATCTGACTAGTTACAAGTACTACACAGCAAACAAGCTTCTGCATTCATATAAAACAGCTGAAACTGAATCTTTTGTGCCAATTAAATGCTAACCCGGAATAGGGCTGGGACAAAACAAAGAACCAACAGTAATCCAAAACATCTGCCTCGGCAGTAGAATTCGCTTCCACCAGCCTTATAAATGCCAGAATTTCTACCCTTTTAAAAATGAGAATCGGTGTCTACATTGACCTCCCAAACATCTCCGGTTGACCTTTTTAGCAGCCTGAAAGGAACATTAAAACAAAAACACTAAAAATGTGTCACTTTGACATCTGCAAATGTTTTGCAATGAAATGTTTCAGAGCACTGTTTTGAAAAATCTCCCCAATGTGTCTTGAATTTTACACCTTTCAATTATCTAGTATTTAATTTCAACATTAAAATGGAAGTCAGAGCAAGACTTCTTCAATAGTATTTCTTACTCTGACTCTTCAACCCTTAAAAGTCAACATATGTTGGGGTCATTCAGAGCCCAATCCTACTCTCTGCCAGCCCTGAGTAGGGGAAGCACTAATGATGGACCATGAGCTGCATTGATCTATCAGCCAAGGGTGGCATGGAGGAAGACCAGCCAGCCCAAGAGAGGTGAGTAAAATACCTTTGATTATGGCTGTTTAGCTGATGCTGGTCTGAGTATGGGAATGGAAGAGCTGGATTCTCTGTAGGTCTAGCTGCTGTCAAGGTCATCTCCTTCACTTAACTGTGACAGTGGGGGATGTGTGGCCTCTGGGCCTTTACACTGCCATGCCCAGCAACTTTCATGCCACTGGACTTTTATGTGCAAGACTTGAGCTGATGGATCAACAAAATCTACTGCTATGAGGCCCACAGAATTGAGCTGTCAGGCACAGATCTCAATTAAAGGAGCAAATGCCCACCTCTTTTGTGTCAAGGGCCATGCAATCATTTGCTCTTGTGAGGAACCACAGACGATGCTGGTCTAAGTGTGAACATGTTGGTCATCAGGCCTGTCAGAGCCACTTTTGGGAAGGAGCCCGATGGCCACACCTGTCCTTCTCTGCAAGAATAGCCTGGCATAGCTGCTCTGAAACCCACCTGCTACAGCATGAGGATCTGAGTAAAACTCATCCAATTGGGAGGCGGAACAGTCCAGGGCTGCTTTCAGTTTCTTGAGCTTGGAGGCTCCAGCAGCAATGCGGAATAAACCCTGTGGGACAAGAAAGGGGGCATTCACTACACTGTGAGAAGGCTCTACAGTGCCTGCAGATGCTTGTGTTGCCCCAGGGGCCACAACCAGGCCGCTCAGCACATGGTGGCTCTCTGATGTTGGTGTGGATTAGCTCTCTCCTACCTGTTGGAAAGACATCCACATATGCAACAGCTTCCCCCTTTATCCTGTATGAGTGGGAGACCCCCCTGCATTCCAGATAAATGCCCTTCATGCACTGCAGAGCTTCACCTAGTGGTTACCTGTCACAGCCATATCCAAGTCAGCACCCAAATAGCTTCTTTTAGGCTGTTTTCCGAAACAAGCTACTAACCTGTGCCAGGCCCTCTCCTTAGAAAGTCCTGAGCCAACCCCTCTGTCCCCTCCCCCTCAACTGATCATCCAACATAATTCAAACTGCAGTGTACGCAACCAGCAGGGCACCACTTATTGTTTCCTCAGCAAAAAAGGTGAAATGCACCACACTGTATACACTGGAGAAACTGCCAAAAGTCCCTTCCTGGCTCCTCGGGCAACTTGATCAAGGGGAACATGGTCAGGTCATAAGTGTGAGCTAAAGCCAACCACAGAGTCCTCCAAGGGTGCCACTTAAAACCTTGGTGTCCTATTTCCAGCTGTGGCAGTCCTTGATATAGTAGATTATAGAAGCAGGAAGCGGCAGCATTTCAAGATCTGGACAACAGAGAGAATGTAACCCCAGGAAGCAGCCAGAGTGAGCTCTGGGGAGCTGTCTGGCCATTTCAAAGAGCTGCTCTGTGCCCACCCCCACCAGGGACAAGGAAGGACGCTGGCAACAAATGAGGATTGGGAACACAGTGTTCCCTCTGCACAGAGCAGCAAGTAGAAGTAGAGGAGAGGAACTGCCGAGGCGAGGGAAAGCACCTTACCTCCTCCTTCATGCCCGTCTCCAAGAGCATCATCACACACGCCTCAATGGGGAGGGCAATTTCCCGGCCACTGCGCTTGAGATGTTCCTCCAGAGGTGTTCCAAAGGCAGGCTTCTCTGTCCATTTGTCTAGTTGGAGAAGCAACATGAAGAGTAAGCAACACAGCAGATGAAGTCCAACAACTAGGGTTTGTGTTCAGGGACTTTTCATTCTTTGCACTTGGGGAGACACCAGGCCTCAGGGAGGCATTACAGGCCACAGTAATGGCCAACCAAGGCATCAAGCACTGGCTCATCTGCATTATAGGCTGACTCAGCTCTTCATGCCAAAGCCCTCTATCAAGAGACCATGTGTGCTGAAGAGTCAGGGTACCATCCTAACTGCTTTAGGCTGGCACAGCACTCCAATTCTGTGGTGGTGTGGAGAGGCTGGCACGTCTGTGCACTGGCCTACCCTCCTATTCCCCCCATCCCAAAGTGATGCAGAGTGCCTTGCAGCATCCCCAGGCCAGTAAAAGTCTTGTGCTGGGACCTGTGTCAGCCTAACTGGGGTTAGAACTGTAGCCTCAATTCTGACTTCCAGGATTCCTCTATAGGCCAGATCTACACAACCAGCGTTGAGTATCATGTGCAGGGCTTCTTTTCTCTGTAATCAATCTGTGGAAAAGCTTGCCACAGAATGCTGTGATAGTCCTGGCCCAGTCCTGGCCTAGGTACCTTTAAAAGGGGACTGGGCAAATTGATGGAGGAAAATCCAATCACAGATTACTAATTATGGTGCTGGGATGCACCCCCTGGATTGAGGGGTTGTCTGTCTCTGAATGCCAGAAACAGGGAGTGGCATCAGGATCAAGATATCTTGTCTGCTTCCCGAGGCATTTGGAGGGGAACTGTGAGATATGAGACATTAGATGGGCACTGGGTCTGATCCTTTTGGGCTTTTCTAACATTCTTAGGTATGACTGAACCCTGTGGTGAGTCAACAGTAGTTTTTCTTTATGTTACAAGATGTTCTTCCTCTTGAATTGTTACTGCCTTTGAGACTCTCTCCATGAATGGTCTGTCTGGTGGTGATTTATATGTTTGGAGGCCTTCCTGAAGAGCAAAACTGAAATGTACCACCTTGACCGAAGTTGCCTGGAAACATTCCCAGCTCCCGCATCCAAGAATGGTGACTTTTAAATCCTTGGATGGGTGATGCTAGCCGCTTGCAAGAGCAGATAAGGGGCCCATAAAACCAATTCCAGGAGAACGGAAAACACTTCCATCCTGGAGGAACAGTGAACCTCAGAGGGTCAGATGCAACCTTGCCCCCAAAATCAACTCTGCTCTCTCCAGTTGACCAAATAAACCACTTTTCCTTTCCATACCCTCCCCCAGAACTAGAACAGCAAATAAAAGTTTGAGAGAGAAGAATGTTAGCAGATTGTTAGTGATGCAAGAAGTTGGAGAGGAGACGCTAGAAGCCTCCAGCCCTTGGTCTTGCCCATGACCGTGGTGGTTGTGGAACATCCAGCTGGACACTCAGCCAGCCTGTCCTCCAAGGAGCCTGAAGCACGTCAGCAAATAAAGCTTGCGCCTTTTCCAGCCACATTTCTTGCCACATGCAGCATTAAACAGAGCTGCGGAGGTGAAGCTGAAGCAGCAAACACGTCACCCCCTCCCTATA
The DNA here is from genome assembly GCA_030015325.1 of Cryptoblepharus egeriae. Taxonomy (NCBI): domain Eukaryota; kingdom Metazoa; phylum Chordata; class Lepidosauria; order Squamata; family Scincidae; genus Cryptoblepharus; species Cryptoblepharus egeriae. The sequence continues at coordinate 10,836,056 of JAREYC010000012.1, forward strand.
TTACTACAACCACTTCAGAAAGAGGGAGAAACTCAACTTGCCCTGAATGTTCTGCCACCGCTCTGGGAAGGAACTTGGGACAGCTTGCAACAGTTGCCAAAAATTCTGCCAGAGATACAGTCAGATATGCGGACATTCTGCTACCTCAACTCCCTGTTATGCCTGCTTTTGGCTTTGTTGCCCTCCAGCTCTGGGCTCCATCCATGGGGGGGGGGGGGGGGGAAGGGGGCTGAGCATGTCCTTAAGCAGCTTGTAAGAATAATGGCAGCTGAGCACCAGAAATGTAACCGTGGGGGACTTCTTTCCTACCCTATCACAGACTAGGGCTACTGCTCAGGGTATAGCCCCAATATTAGGGCTTGTAGTGGGGTAAGAAAGCTTCCCTCTTCACAATCAGGAGCAACTCTTTCTTGGAATCAACGGCAATTCTACAGCTGCTTCTGTAGAGCATAGTGCAGTAGCATGCTCTGGCTGCCACATGACAGGGGATTTTCAAGAAGAGGGACTATTTTGTGAAGGAAGGTAGATTGTTCTATAAAAGACCATAGTGGAACATTCTATGATTTTATAGTGTGCTTTACTAAGTTTAAGATTTTTAGATGTGCTCTTGGAGTACGGTGAAAAGGGACATTGTGTAATAATATTTACAGCTACATAGAACCACCATTTGCTGGGGCACTCTACCTCTGAATCAAATATCCTGCCTGAAGCCTTCCAGAAGAAGCTGGCTGCTGCTACTGGGTAAGGGGGTCCAGCAAGGAAAAGGCTGCAATTCTTCTGACTTGGAGCCCATGGAGTCCTTCCAATTGGCTTGCAGATCCTTGCTTCTTCCCATCCCCGCTGCTTGCTCTTCCTCTTAGTGGTTGTATTTCCAACTAGTCACATCAGGTGCCTCTGAATACAGGACTCTGTCCCCCACCAAATTCCAGCTCTGCCGAGACTCTGGACAGCCAGTGCCACCAGGCTCGATTGGGTAAGGGGTCTGACTTGCTTATAATAAGGTGATTCCAAGAATTCCTAAACATGGCAACCAATCAAAATTGGAGGCAAGCCCCTTTTGCAGAACAGACACCCCAAAAGGAGGGGGGGGGGCAAGCAGATCCTCAGCAGTGGGTTAGTAGATTAACAGAGACCTGGAGGAGCATCAGAAGTGCTACTGCAAAGGGGCATAATTTCAAAAGGGGCGTAATTGCATGCCAGAGGGGGAAAATCAAGTTGGAGGAAGAGGAGTAGTAGTGCAGAGGTGGAACAGGCAAAGCAGGAGGCAGTGTGCAGATGTACTTTACCTTGATGGGAGTGGATTTCGGGGAGCACCTTTTCTAAGACTGCTAATGATTTTCTATGGTAATCTGCTTGGGCTTCTAATAACTGAGAACAGAACCCACATTGTAAAACACAACATTAGCATCAGGTGAAGACAACACCACACATATACAGAAGGCTTAAGCATGTGAAAATGAACATCTTTGGGAAAGGGAAGCCCTGAAGTGGGGGGGGGGGGCACATGCACTCACCGATACAAAATGCCTGGCGTAATCGCCTTCTTTGGAGATGAAGCTGTACATGTCTGCAGCAAGTTGATCCTTTCAGACCGAGAAGAGACAGAAACCGAGGGTTAGCAATGGCAGGGTCAACAGAAGGCATCAAATTTCTCAGCAAGGCCAAGAGGAGACCCAGATAGAGAAAATCTACTATCTCTCTATCTCACTTGGGAACGCAGTATCTGGGGACACCAGAAGAGCCCTGTTGGATCAGGCCAAAGGCCATCTAGTCCAGCTTCCCACCTCTCACAGTTATCCACTAGGTGCCTAGGGGAGCACTGAAGACAAGACACATATCTGTTGCCTTCCCTGGCATCTGGTATTCAGAGACATCCAGAACCTCTTTAACCCAGAGGCTGAATACAGTCACCATGACTGATCTGTAATAGACTTTTCCACCACCAATTTCTGTCCACTCCAATTCAAGGCATCTATACTGGAAGTCACCACCACATTCTGTGACAGGTAGTTCCTGAGATCAGCTTCACACTGTGTATAGAAATATTTCCTTTTGTCTACTGGATCAAGATAGATCTGCTCATGACCCATTTACATGGGGCAAAGACCAATGGAGACAGGATCAAATAAACAATCCTGTCACGCTGAGTACAATTTAACACTGACAATCGCAGCAGCTGCACTATCAGGCATAGAAATCAGGGACCTCACTAGAACTTCCTGTTTTTATACAGTATAAGTTTCCAACATCTACTATTAAATATAGAACATAAGCAGAGCCCCTTTGCTAGTCAGGCCCAACCAAAGCCCATCTAGTCCAGCTTCTCACAGTGGCCCACCGGATGCCTCAAGGAGCATACAAGACAACTAGAGACCTGCAACAATTAACGATATGAAAATGGAGGGAGGCCTGAGTTCAACAACTCTCCTGGCATGGACGTGACATCCTGGTATGGATGCACATAAGCAGTTGCAGGGTCCTGACCAAACAGTAAGGATTCACAGAAATGCACAGTTAAAATGGAGGCCTGTACAGGCTCTGCCTGCCAGGTGTGGCCCTCAGGATCAGTGCCTGAATGAGAGGGAGGGAGATGGCCTTTAATGATCCACCAGTCCCATACTCTGTTTCCTCCCAATTTGAGTCAATCATGCCCCTCCTCCACCATCTGAAAAAGGGGTGCCTTGTAGTAGTCACCACAAAATGTAAGGGGACACTCCTCCCTCCATTGACTGGAGCACTACACAGGATGCTCACTGCAGAGACAGGCCATGCACTCACAGAGATGGCAATGGCTGCTCATGTATGGGAGGCTAAGATTGAAGGCTGATGAGACCAAGAATGCAGCCTACAAAGGAGGATGGCTGAGGATGTGCTTCTCTTTGCAGAAAGCTGAAGACTGAAGCCTAGTTAGGGAGAAGAGCCCTTCACTACTAAACCTGAGTCGGAGGCAGGAGGCGATAGACTGAGTGTGGATCAGACGCGCACAAGCGCATCCTTAGGGCATTAGGTAACATGTTCAACAGACCACACACCTTGCATTGCTCAACTTTGTTCCCCGCTTCGTCCATCTCCTCCTTTAGGGAATCTATCTTTGACGGAAGCCCCTGGAAACTGGTGGCAGATGTTTTGTGGGCCTGGTTCCACCTGAGTGAGAGAAACCTGGGTTAGCCTTATTGGACACAGAAGAACATCAGGAACCACTGAGTGTTGGATCTGCAGCACCAGCCAACTTAACCTGCAGCGACTGCCTTCAGCATAGCGTAAGTAGCAAAACAGCCGAGAAAGATGGGATATAAATATAAATACTGCAACAAAGAAACCAAAGGGCAGCCATAAAGCATAAACTCTTGAAACAGAAGGGTTGGCATCCACTTCAACCAGCAAGGGGTTTTCCCTGATGAGAATGAGAACCAAGTACTGTTAATGGCAGGCCATGGAGCACAGCCTGGGGTGGGGGAAAAACCTCAAGGTAGAGGTTCACATGGTCTTTCAAGTCACCCTGAAGCTCACCACATAAGCTTTTAAAAATTTAAACCATCTGGACAGGACATACATTTTTAAGACTGTGTCAGCTTTTTTTATTCTGAGCTGAGACCGTAATAAAAATTGAATTGAAAATAACGGGCAACCAGCTTCCCAACTCAACAGAGATCTTCTGGGCATACACATTGGCCAACAATACAGGTCACAAACTGTCCACATTGGAGAAGCCACTGTTGGTTCCTTACATCACAACCATCCAAGCACATAGTGGAAGGAAGAAACAGTCACTGCCCCACAAGCTAAGTGGAAGACAAGGCACCTGTTTGTATACAAGGCAAGAAGCTTAGCTTCTCAAGTAGTGCATGTTCAACTGTGGGGCTGGCCAGTGCACCACCTGTCCCAACACCTACCCATGCCCTGCCCCAGCAACTATGCTTCTTGCAGCATAGTTTATGCAGAAGAAAGCTTACAGGTGAGGCGGGTGGCCATCTCTTCTCCAGAGTTGGTGAACCCCCCACTAGAAACATTCAGAAGGTTTGATGTGACCCATAGGTTCCCGATAGAGGAGCCATGTTCAGAAATGGAAAAAGAGAGCAACAAAGCAGTTTAAAGGAACATTGTTGGAAATGGGCATTTCCTGTTGTGAAGTGAAGCCGTCACAGGGCACTTCTCACCGCGCTCTTGCAGAATCCCAGTCCAAGACCAGTTTCGCCAGTTGCTTCCTCTGCTTCTGAATGTTGGGAATTTCCATCTGAAAGAGGCAACAGAAAACCCATTTTTGAGAACCTGTCAGACAGTTTTTCACTTGTCTTTTTTACTTGTTTTGTCTTTTGACCCTTTTTAATTCCTGTTGAGTCTTGCAGAAAATGGACTTTAAGGCCTGCTGAATGGAGTACAGGTGGCGCTGTGGGAACTCCAGGCAGAAGAAAAATGGGGACATCTATATTGCATTGACTGGATTTCCACATGGCCTTATCCAAACTTATAAAGACAGCTTATAACAAAAGTGGTAATACCAAGTGATCTTTGCCAGAGATCTTTACCAAATGATCTTTGCCAAATGTCTGGATTTTGGAGCTAACCATGTTTTGGGAGTTGGGTCCTTTTTGTAAGGATGCAACTATTTATGGATAGTTATTAAGGCAACAGAGGTTTGGTCCATTTCTGGCATGACATGCACAGGAAATGCTAACAGCAAAGGGAACATTACTGAGTAACTGTTTTCTCTTCCTCCCCAATTTTGGGTGACTCTTCCTTTCAAATATTTATTTTCTTCCTTTTCTTTCATTTTTAGTTTCTCTATTTATGCACAGAGTATCCTTGAGAGGTGCTGGAGATAAAGTGGAGGGGACAGCTGGCTGCTATTATTACTGTTAGAGATTAGTTTGCATTTATTTATGCTGCAAGTTTGTTAACACAGACATGTGCCGCTTAACAACTGATCGCATATGGTCAGACCACATATAAGACAGTGGTCAATGAACAACAAAGAGGCTCTTAATAAAACAGTCAGGACACCCACAGCCTGCAGCAGAGAGTCTGCTTACAAAACAAAGAGGATCTTATTTCAAAGAGGAGGCCAGTTCCTTGCACAGACAGCAAGTGTATGGTAGGAAGGTCTGTTTACACAATTAAGTCACTAGCCCTACATTCCAGAGTAACTATGGGAAGACGAAAGAGGCGCTTACTATGGATTGCTCTATGCATTTCCCAAAGGTTTCCCATTGGTGGCACCATACACCATACATTGGTGTACAAGGTCCCGTAGTTTTGGATTGTAGCCAAAATTGGGTGGAATATTTGCTTATTGACCTATCTGCATAATAATGGGGATAAGAAAACTTATCCTTAAGTGATGCTCACCTGTATATTATATAGGTGATACAATACGTATAATAGGGGATACAATGTGTGAAAATATGTGTAATGTGTAGATTCCTCTGTGTATCCCTTTGTAATTTTAATTTACGCTAATCTACATTATTTCTTTTCACCATCTTTTTGTGCCCATAAATTACTTGGTTCATTTTGGAAAGGCCAGTGAGTTGATCATCTCAAGTCAGGCTTTGCAGCTTCCTTATTGGTTCAGCCATTTGTCTGAGTGGGGCCAAGAGGAGTGAGGTGCAGCCAGCTACAACGGGCTTCAGAGACTCACCTCTGTCAGTTGACTTAGTGGCTCCAGAATGTCCTTCTCCACCTGCACCTCGTGGTGAGAGAGCTCCATCGCAAGCAGGTTCTCTGCATCGCCACATGTCTCCAGCATTTTCCTGGAAGAAAAAAGTACAGGTGCATCCAAGCTTGTCAACACACCAAGAAGGAGCAAGGGAGAAGGATCACTCACTAGGCAGAGAGGGCAACCCTCTAGCACAGGGGTGTCCAAACATTTTGGCAAGAGGGCCACATCTCTGACACCGTTTCAGGGGCTGGAAAAATGATTTTAAATCTACTGTATATAAAATCGAAGAGTCACTGATCACTGACTGGCTGACCAATGCCCTCCAAAAGCCCCTGGACCTAGAAGCATGATATTTGGGGAGGGTATTCCGTCTGTAATGTAAGGACCCAGGGCTGTGGGTGGTGCAAGTGGTTACAACACTGGATCCCCACAAGACAGGGTGAGCTCCTGTCCTTAGCCCAGCTCTGCAATGCAGTTGGAACCAATTGTATCAGCTCTGCCATTCCATTGGACTATTTCAGTGGCATGGAGAGGGGGGATTTCCTGCTTGGGTAACAGCCTATCCTCCATATCAATCTATCCAGGCCTTCGTGCTTCGTATGCAGCATCGAGCACAATCTTTCAAGACTGATGGATGCCAAGTTTATAAGGACCCACTAAAAGCCAATTTGGTGTCCAGTAGGGTGCCACTGTGATGGTGGTGCCTCCTACCTGCTGGTGCCCACTAGTGATGCATGATGTCCTGTGGTGCCTGGCAACATTAGGGATGCCCAGTGCTTGGTGCTGCCTGGTGACCACTGGTACTCTGTGCTTGCTGCCTGCTAGTGCCCACTGCCCAATGCCCCCGGTATACTCCAGAGACTGGTGCCTGTCTATGCCAAGAGCTTGCCACTCAGTGCCAGTGCCCTGAAGATGACCAGCCATGCCTGGGGCCCACAAATATTATTGAATTTTTACTCCTACAGTGTTAGGTGTTAAGTTAATTCTGCTTGTTTACATATAAGATTAAATTAGAGACAGACCTGGAGGAATACATGGCTTGCCCATGAGCCAGATTGGGTGGGGGTGTTGCCACAGTCCACATTGAGGCTCACTGCAGGCTGCATCTGACCTTTGGGCTGGGATATTAACATCCCTGCTCTAGCAAGACAAGCCTTTGGTTAATCTCCTTCCAGTTTCCTGGGATAGTCAGAAAAGGCAGCCAAATGTCAGATACCAGAACTAGAATATCAGAAACAAGCACTTTTCCTTAAGCATCTCTACATTTAAAAGGCACTGAGTGCATCTATAGGGCTTCTTCGGGTTGGCAGTCCCCAGAACAGAGGACCAGTAAAGAAAAAAAAGGAAAACGCAGCCCTTACCCCAGTAAAGTTTCGTTGCTAAGCTGAAGACCACCTTCTTGTACGTTCTGGGCAAAAGCAGTAAGTGGGAGCTTTTTCTGTGAAATAAAACAAATGCTACTTAGAGGTGTCTACAGATCACTCCAGGAAGATCAGAGTCCTCCTAAGAACAGGAGGACAACACGGCAGCAGGACTTGAGATAAATCAGCAGGTGTCCCAAGCAATAGGAAAACAGGCAGAGATGGGGTTCGTGAAGAGGGAAGGAGAGGCATCAAAGGCCAAGTTGGTCAGACAGAGACCACTATCATGGTGAACCTTTGACTGACATGAAGGATGAAGATTCTGATGCCCTCTCACTGGAGAGTTTCTGGGGTCTTTCAACCTGACAGCACATGTGCTCTGAAATCCAACAGGTAGACCCCGGCACCTGTCAGCAACATCAGTAAAGAATGTTGCCATTTTCTTTGCCTTCAGTGAAGAATTCCAGCCCCGTGATTGGGAGGACAGAATTAGACACTTTCCAGATTAATTAATATGTGACCAGATATGTAATATAACAGAAACGGCATCCTGAACCACCTCCCTCTTCAATATTAAAGTAGGAGATGGATGGTGCTGGTGTTCCTTGGGAGGCCTGCTCTCAAAAATTGGAAGAAGCTTCTGTGATCTGTTCTGAGCATGAGACAGAAGAGCCTTTGGGGCCTCTAAGGACAATATCAACACCAGGCAATGGTAAGACAGTGTAACAATGAAATTGCTTAAGGACGGGGTTAAGGTAACATAACCCCTCATTAAGCAACACAAACCTGTATTTTAAAAAAGGTATAGCAAGTTCTAAATACCCATGAAAGGAACCCAGAGGCTTAAATCTAAAACTCAAAATAATGAAATATATGGAAAATACAATCGAGCACAGGGCTACCCCAATAGCGCTGGCCAAGGAAATTCAGGAGATTCACCCCAACTATAGGGCTGCTGAGGGAGATGTGGCCTGCAAATACAGGTCCAGCTGGAGCAGCTTATACTCAGAACCTCTGACAAGCTCTGCTTTGTTCCAGGACGGGGGTTGTTCTAGGGAAGGAAATCCCTTCAGCTGGAAAGCCAAAAAGGCCAGGAAGGGATGAACCTCGGAAAAATGACCAGTACTCACATGTCTCTTTTCCGCATCTGTTCCATATTGGCCATGCAGACATGCCATGAGCCGCTTGCAGGAGTTGTGGCAGACGGACCTCATGTTGTCCAGGCGCCGCTCAATCTGACCCAGAGAAGAAAAAGGGGAGCAAAGAACAGGGTCTTAGAATCTGGACATTAGCAAGACCCTCCTCTCCATGCTACTCGCTAGGACAAGAAGCACTTCTTCCTGTCTGCACCGAGGAGAAACTATGGGAAAGCAGTGCACAAACCATTATCTGGCCAATCCCCTCTTAACTTAATTGGCCATTGTGAGCCATTATGGACAGACAGAAAGGCGATGACATGGTCCTCTGGATAGACTCTGCTCAGTCTCCTGCTGCTGGCTGAGGTGAGGAGTCCATGGAAAAAAGCCCCCTTGATGGTGAGGCCGTGATACAACTTCACAACTCCCCACCAGGAGGTGGTACATCTGGCTCTTCTTTCAGCCTCCAGAATAACTGTTATGGTGGCAACAGGGGGTTGCCCAGACTGGTCCCCATCTATGGGCCCAGAGAGACTACCAACACTGACCCTTTAGCAGCAACAGTACCCAATGTGGCTCGCAGTAAGTCTGCCAGTATAATCTGGGGTACTTGGGGGACTGATGGTGGTTAAATAGCCCCTTTTGAGACAAGTTTTATAGCTGTCCTACTTCTTGCTGTTTTTTAATGACAGATCTGTTTGGTTTTAATGTGCTTGATTTTGCTTATTTTTGTCTTTCTTTGCTTAAGCTGTACCTAAGTTTGGGGAAAATAATTACATGGCCAAAAGGTGATACACAGATATAGCATCAATAATTAAATTTCAGGACACATAGCTCATATTTTCTATGAACCTGGGCGGTTGGAGTGGCAAGCGACAGCCTGCAGGTTTAATATGAAGGGAGGAAATACCATTGCAGAAGGGTGGTCGCCCTCCAGGCCTATCAGATAAGCAGACTGAGACTCTTTCTATGACAGGGATCTGAGAGCTCAAGCGTCTGAGCACAGTGAGGCCTGCCAAGATCTGCTGGGAACCTCCACGCGCAACAGCAATGGAATGTGGTTTATCTCTGTTTTGGTGAGTCATGAAAGTTAAAAGGACGCCTTCTGGAATGATTTCTGCTTGAAGAAAACGAGCCAATAAAATATAACAAGTTTCACTATGAGAAGCAAGAGAGGAACCAGCAGCACAATCAGAAAATATATATGATGAAAAGTTGTAATCATGAAATTACATGTAGGATGTCAATTTCTCAGTCCAACAGAGGCTGCAATACTTTGCATGTTTATCTGGAATTAAATCCCATTGAATTCAGTGGGGCTTATTTCTGACTAGACATGTATAAAGGCTGGTACTGAGTTTGGAAACCCTTCAGTTCTTGATAAGATTTGCTTCTGGAAAACGGAGCCTTATTCTAGCAGCTGCCACCTCAACTGGCACATCCTGTCCTCTGAGATCAGTTTTGTCCAAAATAAAGCGGGGAGAAACTCTGGCCAGATTCTGATGTAGACAGAACCACACTGGGCAGTATTGGGGGAGAAAAAGATGCCATAGGAAATAATAAAGTCCAGATTAGCTCAGAAATGCTTCATCTGCTTGAAGTAACATTTGAACAAAATTAATGTGTTTAGATTCATGTCTGATTTTTCCTGCTTGAGTGTCCAAAAGGGCACAGCCACACCTGCCTCACCGACCACATTTCTCACATCTGGCCCCAGACAAGTCTCCTTTAAAAGATGGGTCACAGTGATATCTGGACCACAACTACAAGGCACATTGACCAGTTCCTCTCAAAGAGATGCATGAAGATGGGCTCGAGGGACATTTTCCCAGCGCCTATGTGATAAATGCAGGTAATATTCCTAGAACCCCAACTTCTGGGATTCAGAGATGCAACAAGTGCAGTGGTAGGTTTTAAAGTTCTGGAAGGTAGCTTGGCATTGACAGAAAAGGCAGTGATAGAGATGCAGTTCTGAGGACCACAAAACTGATCAGCTCAAGGGCACAAAGGAAGTCCAAACCACCTTGGAAAGGCTGTCTTTAGAGCAGAAAGAAAACAAACATGGCCTTGATAGTTCAAGCAACCATCACGGCTCAGCAAAACAGCAGGTTAAGCCAGGGCTGGCCAAACTCTGGCCTGAGGAATGGAACCAGGGTTTGACTCAATTCCCACAGAACTGAGAGTGCTGGTTGTGCCAGGGAAGATATCCTCAGTGTGCAGTGCTTACTACTGGGGGAAGCCATTAGATGACTAGACTGCACTCTTCCTTCTGATGCCCCACTTCTTGAGGAGAGGAATCTGTTCAGAGGACAGCATTCTGGAGGGCAGAAGAAAATTCTGCTGTCAGGCTCAACCCAGAGAGCCCCTCAGAAAAAAGAGCAACAGAAAACATACGCCCAGCAACGAATTAGGCTGGACTCCAGGCTGGACGGCATTCCTCTTGCCAAGCAAGTGCATGAGTAAGTCATTCCACTGGGGCAGAGCGGGTCAAGCACTTGTGCCTGGGAAACCCTCATGCGCAGAAATGGGCTCGCCAACAATCAGTGGGAAAAATCTCTGGCTTCTCTCCCTACGAACAGCAAAATATTTCATACAGTCACCGAGGCAACAGCTGGGAGTCACAAGACAGATGCTTTTTTATTTTGGCTTGGAACCTTTGCTGCAGATATTTACACGGGACCCTCGCCAAATCGGCTTGTTCTCCTTGTCCCCTCTGACTCAGAAAGCCTGTAACTCCCTTTAGTCATGGTGGAAAGTGGGAACATGGAAACAAAATCAAAAAATAAGTAGCTTTGCACCCTGTAGCAGTGTTTCTCAACCCCTGGGCTGGGGACCACCAGAGGTCCTTGGCAGCTGCCTGACCGGTCCGAGAGGACTCCTCCAAGTGCCTCTTCCCCTCATCACAGCAGGAGGACTCTGTCAGAGGACTGCAGCCTCAGAGCCCAATCCTATGCTTGTCTACCCAGTAGTAAGTCCCACTGTAGTCAGTGGAGCGTACTCCCAGGAAAGTGCGGATAAGACTGCAGCCTCAGAGTTCAATCCAATGCCTGTCTACTCAGAAATAAGTCCCATTATAGTCAGTCAATGAGGCTTACTGTCCAATAAGAGTGACTAGGATGGCTTTGTGCATTTTCAATGCATCCTGCAGTGGAAAAGGTTGAAAATTCCTGCTCTGAGTAGACATGCATTGAGACATTGAGCTCTCACCTACAATCCTATTCACAGCAACCCAGCAATAGCTCTATTTATTAATTTGTTATAATGGGCTTTACAGCTGGAGGCTGCTGTGCTCTAGGTGGGGAAGCCCTCCCTCCAGGTTGCCAGGCCGGTCCCTGGAAAAAATTTTTCCCCCACAGAACCTGTTCCTGGGGGCAAAAAGGTTGAGGACCACTGCCCTATAGGATGAGGAGACTCAAATCCAGAAAGTGAAATCAAGTGGACTTTTAATAAAGAGAGGTTGATAAGGCACCAGGCAGTGCCTGATGCTCAGGTCAGGCTTCCCGACAAAACAGACACTGTCTGTAAACAGTAAAAAGACGTTTACTGGCAAAGTTCACTATTTTACAAATAGGGTAATGAACATAATTTAGTTTCATTTGCTGGTTTCCCAATTAAGAGTGTAAAATGGTAAAGAGTGGTAAAATGATATATTCTATATCATTTTTAGTACCTATATTTACTTGAATCTAATGTGCACCCTTATTTCAAATGAGTTGAAATTTAAAAAATTTTTTAGTGACAGTTGTAATGCGTAGTTACAAAGCAGGTGTAAAAATTAATTTTACTGCATACAACTAGTAATTTGATAATATTACAGTGGGTTTATGTGATTTTTACCTAATTGCACTACTTTATATAACAATGAGTTTATGTTACATTGTTTAATACAATATACAAGTAAATTGTTAAACTAAATATTGATCTATACATATAATAAAAAACCCATATTTACTCAACTCTGACGTGCCATTGAATCTAATGTGCACTCTGAATTTGGAGACTACATTCAGCTGAAAAAGGTGAGCATTAGATTCAAGAAAATACTGTCTTTAAAAATATCTTGTATACTGCTTTAAACTGTTGAAAAAGCAGGACGAAAATATTTCAAAGAAAAGAAACCAATCAGTCTTCAAGAAGGGCCTTGAGATTAGGGACTTCCTATGGTGGGAAAAGCATCTTCCTGGAACAAGGGGACAAGTACCCACAGGTACAAATATGAAAAACCTACTCTGAGACCAAGGGGTACAAATCTGACCCATAGACAATATTTTGCTCAGTCAGAACAACAGAGGCAACCAATTCATAGCAAAGGAATCTTCCTCCTCTTCAAAATCTCTCCTCAACCCCAGCTATATAAAACTGCCCAAGCTTTGATGATCCCACTGAAAAGAGAAACCACCGCTTAGAATAGGATTTAAACACTCTGCATTCAATTCTCAGTGCTTGAAGTTTCTATCCTTCCAGGCTAGGAGGATCCACTATCACTTAAGCCACTTGAGACCAGCATCAGGAAGGCTCCTTAACCCTGCTTTGCCAGACAATTTTATCAAGGAAGCTGTTTATTTCTGCCCCCTCCCCCCTCCCAAATGTGGGTATCATTCACACCAGTCATGGAATTTGGTTTTTTTCTTGTGCACCAAGAAGCAGAGATGGGCTTTGGGGCAAACACACATCACACTGACTTCAAACACTCCAAACACAACCCTGAACAACTTCTCATTTTTTGTTTCACTCTCGACCACAATCTCCCCGGTTTCAAGACCCTCTTAGCAGCTGTGCGAGTTGCAGCTGGGTTAACCCTCATCTCTCTGATGTGAAACTCTTGTGTAGCTTTTCTATTCTCCACAAGCACAAAGATAAGAACCAGCCAAGAATGCTTTCCCATACCTGCAGCAGATCATCACTGAGGACTTCTGTTTTCTCAGCTCTGTAAAAGGGGAAAAGAAAAGTGTTAACATTTTTTGAAGCACAGACCAAAACAACATAGTGCAAACTTGTCTGCGTAGCTGGAAATTTGGGGCTCTTTTTAGACCTCCCATCTTTTCATGTGCTTCAAGCACCATTGGATTGATATAAAGCCTTTTCCCACAGCAAGTCACAGCAATCGGCATGATTAAGAAGCAACTGAGTTTTATGTGGTTGGAGATCCAGACTTAATGCACATCAAATCCATACTAGGAAATATTCCTCATGGTGGAGCAGATGCCCACACCCAGAAGGATGAAGGAATCTGTGACATCGCAGCAACCTTCTTTGTGTGAAAAGACTGGCCTGAGAGGCTGCCTCAAAGTGGCAACAGAGTGTCACCCCACCAACCTGTTTGCATTTGAGTGCCATGTCAGGCGCTCAAGCCTAGTGAGTGATTCTAAGACGATGGCTGGGGCGCCAGCAGATACTGTAAGGAAACATGGGAGCGATGGTGGTGCTAATGGAGGAAGAGGGAGAGCAGAGACTTGTATGTGGGGGTGACTTTCCTCATCTCCTGCTGTCCCATAGCAAGGATATGCCCCTAAGATTGCCCCAGCTCACATGGATATGTTCATTAAACATGAATGGTTGGGAATTGGGCCCTGGAGCTTATGAACACCAGAAGAGTCATGATGGATCAGGCCAAAGTCCAGTTTTCTGGAACTCATGTGAGCCAACTACAGGAACACAAGATGAGACATACAAAGTCTCTAGGAACACACACGGCGAGACCAGTACTCTCTGGCCCATCCAACATTCTGAAACAGCCTTCTTCTAAAACCAGGACACTCCATATGCCCATCATGGTCTATAACCCAAACCAATCCCCTTTTCAAGATGTTTAGGCCAGATGCCATCACCACATATCCAGTGGCAAGGAGTTCCACAGATTAACTTCACACTGGGCAAAGAAATATATTCTTTTGGCTGTTCTAACAGGCTTGTCCCATGGCAATAGAAAGGAGTGGAGCAGCAAATGACTAGCAGCACCCCAGACTTTGTTTATGAGGAAAACACTCTTCTGTGATGAGGCTGTGAAGCTGCAGAGGTGCTTCTTGGCAGCAGATGTTTTTCTGTATGCAGATCAGGGTGGCTGCCAGCCAGAGATCAGTTATTCATAGGTTTCTGAACCTCTCCAGGGACTGGCAGATTTCACAGAACGTCCCTTTCCTCATTTCCCATCACTTGATCCCTCTCATGACAAAGAAACCTTTTAAAAGGGCTGCCACTTTTGCAACTCTACGTTCTCCAGCTAAACTTATATATAGCCCAAGAGCTGATTGACAGGCTGGCCAGAGCCTTGCTGTGGAACAGGAAGACTGATGAGTTGTGCTGGCCTAGGGTCTGTAAGCATACATTTCTTGCAGTTTTTATTTTCTGTTTCACATTTTCTGTGCATAGCTTGTTTTTTATATTGATATTCCACTTTATGGATCCAAAATTTTTTTAAAAAAATAATCACAATGTAAATTATAAAGGCCACAGAACAAGAGACAAGAACCAAAAACCGCAGATGCATGTTTACATCCTGCAAGTGTCCTGCTACTTCAAATCCTGGCAAGAGAATGGGACAGAAGAAGTCACTGCTTTATGGAATAGGAAAAGATATGGCATAGGGTGGTGGTGGTTTGGATTAAAACAATAGCATAGACCATAGAAAGCAGTCCTGGCCCCATAAAAACTCAGAAGAAACATGATGCACACCTATTTTGGCCAACAGTGTGGGGGGGGGGGAATCAGAATGAGGGCAAATGCTTTAAGAGTCCCCCCACACCATTATTTAAATCACTCCCACAGCAGCTTTCTGAAAGACAAATAAAGAATGTCAGGCGTTCCAGGCACAGAACTTTCACATCTAGTTTAGCCTCTATATAGGAATGGATGGCTATTTTCCAGTGTACTGTTTTACGTAACCCCTACACAACACCGTTTAAAAAGTAACACAGGATTAGTTCATGTCATGGAGGTGGACGAGAATGCTGCATTGAAGTGGAGATGCTTTTAGGAAGATCTGGGTCTCTGAAATGTGACAGTCTTTCCTGTAACATCTAGTTTGAAATAATATGTAAAATTATTTGAAGTTAGTGAGTGGGAATCAAAGGTCCATCCAGCTAGAGAAGTAAATCTGCTAAATACAAAGCTAGGATGGAAAGGTTCCTCCCTGATGGGAGGAACTTGGTTATCTACTGAATACATGGCATGTCCTTAATTTGGAATTACTTAATTTGAATATCTGAGCCACATGCCCTGGTCACTAAGTGATCAGTCAGGACTCAGCAGAATTTAAGACTGTTGGATTGGACTGAACCCACAATAGCTTTATCTATATATTAAGTGGTTCTGTAGTGTGTGCCAAACTAGAGGGGCTGGCCAATCCTTCATTCCTTCAAGTTCTCTGTGCATTCAGCTAATTAGGATGCTGCTGAAAATAAAGCACTCTGGCAAACACATCACCACAAATTCAAAAGGATAAGTTGAAACAAAACACTGTGCAAAGATACATATGGATAACAACTCCGAGACCAATAATCCTGTGGGGGTGCACCCAGGATAGTGGATGGTGCACCCAGATTTTCAGAAACTATGCAATAGAAATCCCCCCAAATGCCCACAATTTTGGACATTCTTCTTTAGCATGAAATAGGTATAGACAAACAGAAAGCCACCTAAAACACTCTAAAGTGCCAGTGACCATCTCCAGCCACCTTCACTGCACTTTGACCAGAGATTCGCAGAGTGGAGAACTATCAACACAAATGCAGAAAAGAGTTTTCCCTGGACTTTTAGCTTAAGATGCATTAAGAGAGCTAGTGTGGAGATTCCCTCATGGCTATGGAAGCATTAAATTTGTTAACATGTTAAAATTATTAACATGTTAGCTATGCAATTCTATTCAAGTTTCTTGGGAGGGAAATTTCCCTGAATTCAACAGGGGTTACTTGCAAACAAACATACACAGCACAACTGCCTAAGGCTACATTAAGCATGGTTATTCGGAATAAGTGCCATTGAAATCAATGGGAGTTATTCCTGAGTAAATATATTTGGCAACCCAGTACAGTATAGGTTTCACTGCTTTGGGAACAAAGGACAATACTTTCTTGCAATGAGCACAAAAATCCAGACACACACATGGATATCCTCCTGCAACTGGCTGGACTGGGGAAATGGCAGCAATGCAGAGCTTATTAGCAGATATTTGGCATCCTTTGGGTGTGCAAGATCCTTCCTCAAATGGGAAGTGGAGATTTGACTGCTCAGCTGTTTGCAGGACTGAGTAAAAAGAGAAACTGCTGAATGGGGACTCCCTGAGACTTGCAGCTGCCTGGAGGGGAAAGGGACAGGAGCGGAAACGCTAGCATAAGCGGAGAAATCCTGCTGATAGCCAGGTATTTGCTCCCTTCACCAAGCAATGCACATGCTGCATCCCTTCAAGGACTCAGGCAAGGGTTTCACAGCTGCGGGATCAGAGGTCCTTTTTGCTAGACAGGCTAGGAGTAAACCACAGCTCTCGCAAACCACCCTATGGACTCTACTACTGAACTGCAGGCCTTCCCAAAGAGAGAAAAACTACTGAGTTTTTGAGAACTCCAACAATTTTGAGTTTCCTCCCAAAGCGATGTTTTAATGGTCAACTATGGGGTTTCAAGAATAGCATGTGTTTGGCACCTCCTGATCCAGCACAAGTATTATAATTTGTGTGCTGAAACTGAAATTAAAAGCAGCCAGATCAAAACATCTGGCTGATGGATTAAGTAAAAGGCCCACTCTGTGCCCATTATTCAACTCGGATTCCACAAAGCCACGTATGTAAGAACATAAGTGATCTGCTAAATCAGGTCAAAGGGGGACCATGTAGTCCAGTCTCCAGCATCTCACAGCAGTCCCCACCCCCCAGTTGCTTCCAAGAGCACACAGGATAACAAGAGACCTGAGGCATTACCACCTGTGATGGGCTTCTCCAAAGGTATCTGGGTAAATGTCACCTCCACATTCACAGAATCCTAGAATCCTAGAGTTGAATGGGACCTAGTAGGTCATCTAGTCCAACCCCCTGCCTGCAGCAGGAAATCCTCCTACATCATCCCTGACAGGTGCTCGTCAAGCCTCTGCTTGAAGACCCCCAGTGAGGGAGAGTCCACCACCTCCCTTGGCAATCTTGTTCCACTGCCGAACCGTCCGAACTGTCAGGAATTTTTTCCGGATATCCAACCAGAATCTCCTCTCTTGCAGTTTGTACCCATTGGTCCTGCTTTCAGAAGCAGCTATGAACAAATGAGCCCCTTCCTCCCTTTCACGGCCCTTCAGGTATCTGAAGAGGGCGATCATGTCTCAACTCAGCCTTCTCTTTTCCAGGCTGAACATCCCAACCTTTCCTCGTAGGGCTTCCCTTTCATCCCAATGATCATTCTTGTCGCTCTCCTCTGGACTTGCTCCAGTTTGGCTGATTCTTTTTTGAACTGAGATGCCCAGAATTGAACACAGTACTCAAGGTGAGGTCTAACCAATGCAGAATAAAGAGGAACGAAAACTTCTCGTGACTTGGAAGTGACAGTCCTCTTAATGCAGCCTAAAATGGCATTTGCCTTGTTTGCAGATGCATCACACTGCTGTCTCATGTTCAGCAACTCCAATATCTCGCTCACACATTGTGCTGCCAAGCCAAGTATCCCCCATTTTATACCTGTCTTTACTTATTATTATTGCCTAAGTGCAGAACCCTGCACTTCTACACTTCTACAGCCCAGGATTCCAGTTTATCCAGATCCTCCTGGAGGTTTCTCCTGTCTTTTGTTGTGTTTGCTACTCCTCCCAGTTTGGTGTTCTCCACAAATTTGATCAGGCTCCCCTGTATCCCTTCCTCCAAGTCATTGATGAGAATGTTAAATCAACAGCTTTAAGTAACATATCGGGTGAGAAGGGTAGGGTGTTGTGTTTGCTACATTGCCTTCCCAGCTAGGTGTCATCTGCAAATTTGATCAGGCTCCCCCATATCGCTTCCTCCAAGTCATTGATGAAAATGTTAAAGAGGACTGGGCCCAAGACAGAGCCCTGGGGTACCCCACTTGAAACTGATCTCCAGGTTGATGCAGACCCATTTACTAAAACCCTTTGAGTGCGGCCATCGAGCCAGTTGCGGATCCACCTAACTATTGCCTCATCTAACCCATATTTTTCCAACTTCCCAATTAACCTGATGAAAAAAGGAGATCAGATTTGTATGGCAAGATCTATTCTTGGCTGGGCTGGGAATCCATGCTGGGTTCTTTTGATCACCAAGTACTTGTCTAGATGTGCACAAATTGTGTGTTTTATGATTTGTTCTAATATCTTGCCCGAGATTGAAGTTAAACTGACTGGTCTATAATTTCCCGGGTCTTCTTTTTTCCCCTTCTTAAAGATTGGGACTACATTTGCCCTCTTCCAGTCCAGTGGCACTTCTCCACTCCTTAAGGATTTCTCAAAGGTGATCGACAGAGGCTCTGCAAGGACATCTGCGAGTTCCTTAAGAACTCGAGGTTGCAGCTCATCTGGTCCAAATGACTTGAATTCATTTAGGCCAACTAAGTGGTTACGAGCCAGTTCTCTATCATAATCTGCTGTTCTGCACCATCCATGTTATCATTACCTCTTTGGGGATGCAAGCACATCCCCACATCAGCCAATGATCCCCCACCCCTATTTGCGCAGCCCTCCGTCCAAGAATAGACTGACGCAAAGTAGGAGTTGAGCAGCTCTGCCTTCTCCTGCTTTCTAGACACCTGTTGTCCATCTATGTCCAGGAGCAGCCCCACCCCCTCGTCTCTCCTTCTGTTCCTTTGGGCATATCTAAAAAAGCTCTTTTTGTTATCCTTGACTCCCCTGGCCAGCCTCAGCTCATACTGAGCTTTTAGCATTTCTGACCCCTTCCCTACAGGACTGGACTATCTGCCTGTACTCCTCCTTGGTGATTTTTCCAGACTTCCATTCCCTATACTTCATTTTCTTTAACTTCAGCTGATCCCCAAATTGCTTGTGGAACCAACCTGATTTTTTCAGGTTTTCCCCCCCCCCCTTTCTTTTTCATAGGAATTGTTTCTGACTGAGCTTGCAGAAGCTGCCTCTTAAGGAGCTCCCACCCATCTTGGGCCCCTTTTCCTGTTAGTTCATCAACCCATGGGATCTTGCCTATGATTCCTCTAAACCTGTTGATATCAGCCTTTCTGAAATGCAATATAAGGGTTTCACTATGCACTCTTTATTTCCCACAATATTCTAAATTCCAGCAGCTCATGATCACTTTCCCCTAAAGTTCCCGCCACGTTGACCCGGTCAATCAGCTCTTCACGATTTGTTAAGATCAGGTCAAGGATGGCCCCTCCCCTCGTTGTTTCCTCCACCTTCTGGACCATGAAGTTATCTTCCAGGCCCATCAGGAATTTATTGGAGCTTCCATATTTGGCTGAGTTTGTCTCCCAGCAAATATTGGGATAGTTAAAGTCCCCCATTACTACCACCTCATATTTCTTTGCAACACATTCCAGTTGCTTCAAGAAGACATTGAGTACTCCTTCTCCTTGGCCTGGCGGTCTATAGTAGACGCCCACCACAATGTTTTGTTTCTTGCTTTTCCCCCTCACCTTTACCCAAACGCACTCCACAGGAATATCTGGACCAGTTTCCTGAATTTCAGAGCAGGTATATATGTTCTTGACATATAATGCTACTCCGCCTCCTCTTTTGCCATTTCTGTTCCTCCTGAACAGCTGAACATTCTGTTCCTCCTGAACTCCTGAACATTCTGTGACAAGGACTTCTGCAGACAGATGATGCACTGGGCTAAAAGACATTCTTTTGCCTCTTCTAACTTTCCTGATGGTCAGTTTTAATGGTAGCCCACTGGTTCAGTTCTGGTGTTGCGCAAGAAGAGAAAGAGCCTCCAACCCCTGCATAATTTTGTACATTTGCAAGTGTTTCCTTTTTAACAAAGAGGGCTGGCCAATGGTTTTTAACACAACAAAGCGGCTTGCAAGGCGACATCCTTGCATGGCAGGTCCTTCATCCTTTCACAATGGTGAAACTCAGAGCTGGAGCACACTGCAAATCCAGTGCACCAGGTATTGTCTGAACACAAGGTTTTTTCCTGCCAGGGCTCTACTTTCATATCAACACACTCAACCAGGCAGGCATGCTTGGTCAGCAAGGAGGGCTGGCCAGCAGCTACAGTGATGGGGGTGGGGGGAACCAGTAAGCATCAGGAAAAGCCATTTCCTGGTGAAAAGAAGCTCCAAGGCCTATTCTACGGCTTCAGCTGTGACAAATGTGCAAATAATCTAGAAACCAGGCCAAGAAATGTATGTAGGGTGGAAACTCTCATGTTCTTCCTGGAGATCCTGGTTCCTGATATCAAGTACTAGGGACTCAGTGCCACTATCAAATTGAAAGCAGAGAGCCAGACAGCATAGCAGAGGGAACCATGAGAGAGGACAGAGAATGTAGGGAAGCTCTGAAAACCAAATCAGTGTGAATGGAAGTTCACCCCAAGTCATGTTTTGCAAACACATCTAACATTTGATCCAGCAATCAAACGCTTTGTGTTGGCTGCCTCCATTTGGGGGAAGGAATTGTTCCCACCAGCCATCTCAAGAAAGGTGGCATGACCAATACATCCTGCTCACTTGCCATACGTACAATGGCTGGAGGGGATGCCAAGGGAGGAAAAAACAAGGGGTGTTAGCCATGGAAAATCTGCAGCTTTGTGAAGAAGCCAAGACTGAAAGGCTCTGGCAGTCAAGGATTCAGGATCAGAAATTCCCCCGAAGTGCAATTGTGGAAGACGTCAGGTCTGCATATGGGCCTGCTGCACATGGGCCAAATGACTGAATTGGATCAGAGGCCCACAAGAATCAGGAGAGAAACAGGAAGACCTTTGATATTGATTGGAGCAGATCATTGGTCTACCTGGATCAGCATCTATTCTTTTACATTTATATCTCTCCCTTCCTCCTTCACTGCTTTTTTTTAACCCCCACAATTACCCTGCAAGGTAGCCTAAGCTGACAGTGACTGGCTCAAGTCTCATGGTTCTGAACCCTGGGCTTTCATGTTCTCCCCACTACACCACAATGACCAGCAATGGCTCTTCTGGGACTCAATCAGAAAGAGGCCTCATGAGCCCCATAACCAGAGATTTTTTACATGGAAATCAGGGATTGAAACTGGAACCTTCTCTGCTACTGGACTACAGGCCCACATCAGCCAGGATATGCTGCATTCTGGATTTCATGTCCTGCAGCAAAAGTGCATCTGACTGCCACAGATCCTCAGCATGACACTCCTGACCAGCAATACAAAAATGCTGGACCATCTCCTTCCTTCAGTCCACTTGTTCTTGCAGATTATACCAACATTGCCATTTCATTCATCTTCTTGAAAGGAGTGCTTCCCTCCCACTGGAGTCACAGGAATCAACTTGATAAAACAGCAACATTAAGTAAAACCGAATAGGGCACCAAGTGGGTAAAAATCCCAATGATTAAATATTAAGCATGTGGGAAAACTGGATGGCCTTGGCCAAGCACTGAAAAGCCTTTCCAGAAAGGAGGGCAATTTCCTCCCTGTGGTTCCATGAAAAAGAAACTCTGGTCTCCAGCAGCCACCAGCATAAAATCTTATGGTGCAAGAACACAAAGAAAGGCCTCTGTTATCCAAAACAATAGGTCCTTGTGGGAGGCAGAACCGCAATTGCCCTGATTCCAGACCATGCAGGACACACAGCACTTGGGACTCTCTGCTCAACAAACAGGGAGTTGATGAAGGTCTTGGAGAGGTTGGAGGGTGCCTGCTCTGTACTGCAGCAACCAGGCCAGAATGCATCAGAGCATGGACTAATGGGACAGATCACGTATTTCTAAGAGTTGCAGTTGTTGTGAAGAACAGCAGTTCATGCTACAGAAGCACCTTGAGGCACGTCCACCAGATCCATGTTTTGTAGAGGTCGACTCTAGACACATCAAATTACATTTTGCTGAGATGCTTGGGGCGCAATTAATAACAATTAGAACAAATGGAGGAATGAGGCTGCCTCAAAATCACACCACAAAGAAGATTCCCACCATCACGCCAAGGGGGTGTGCAAATCCTTCCTCTATTTCAGCAGGTGACCTGGGAGTTCCCTTGCAACATCACCCCAAACTCTAAACAAATTAAGCGTTTTCCACACTGGCTGCCAAGAAGCAAGTAGGAAAAATGCAGGTTTTTTAAAGAAGTACAGCTTAGCATTCCTACTCCAGCAAGTGCAGCGAGACTCCTGGGTCCTGCAACTTCTGTGGTCTCATTATTCTTGACTGCTTTCCAACAGCCTTGCTCCCAACCCAAGCAGATACAGCTGTCCTCACAAATTTATTTGAACACTCTTTGAGATCATCCTCAATCATTAGGACAAAGTTACCCCGTCCTATGTGAAGAATTCCTAATATTATGGTTACTAGCAAGAACTATCATTTGGTGTTTCAATAATCATTTACTTTTATTTAAAATATGCATATGCTAGTTTTCTTTCCCTTCTTGGATCACATCCATAGCAGCTTATAAATCTACATAATGTATTTGTAAACAGAATTATATCTATTGTATATCAGAATTATACATACTGTATTGTAATTCCATATATTAGCAGAATAGAAGAACAAGAAGCAGGCCTTTCTATCTTCTCCACATAGGGCTGTTGATGGTTCACAGTGCCAAACAAATAACATCACATGACCAATCATGATGTGACCCTCACAACAACCATGTAAGATAAGCAATACTACTCCTATATTACCGCAAGGGACAAGGAGGAGGAGCAACTTGGAGTCTTGTGGTGTGGTTCTTGTCTTCTTCAGTTGGCATGACAGCTGTACCTGCTCTTGGAAAGAGGTGATCTGCCCCATCAGTCCATGCTCTGACGCATTCTGGCCTGGATTCTCACCACACCTGCTCAAGAAGGCTAAGCATCCATGCTTACAAGTACAACAAGGCACATTCTTTTCCAGTGAGCAACATACAGGTCAGGGGCATGACATATGACAAGAGTGCACTAAGATCAACTGGTGAGGATGAGCTACCTCTTTAGATAATCATCACACTACATTCAGGGGAGTTAAGGATGTTCTTCCACCTCTTTTAACATGCTTTCTCATGGCATACCAACTTCCAGTTTCTCGATGGTCTCCACACCTTGTGATGTCACTTCTGGCTTTCACTGAACTTTTCTGCATTGTGTGGCTATGTTGCAGAGTTCTTTAAATTTTCTGGCCAATAGGCCACATCAAATATCTGGCATAGTGTTGAGGGCAAGAAAAAAAATTAAATATGAAATTAAGATAAACAGACTAGAGTTGGAACTTAGATTAATGAGTAAGTGGTCTCAAATTTTCAGGACTTCTACAGCCACCAAGACACAGCACAGAAATAAAGCAACCACTTAAATAAACCTCCTTTTTCCCCATCCCCACATCACAGCTGCAGATGTGTTAGGTGAAAGGGGTTAGAGGCTGACCACAGGCTGGGTAAAGGCTTGCTGGGGACCACATCTGGCCCCTGGGATCATCATCTTCTTAAGTCATTAGCTGGCGATTAGGGAGAGGGCCGTCCTCTCAACCAATGTGTTTCTGTAGGTGGTGCAGGCCCCGGCGTGGGGTATGAAGAGCCCTGTAGAGCAACTGTTTGTGTAATAAACTGTTCCTCTTCCTTTGAGGGCTGTGGGTGGCGCAAATGGTTAAGTCACTGTGCCTGTTAACCAGCAGGTCAGGGTTTACAAGCATAATTTGTTCTGGAAGCCTGCTTGTAATCCAAAACACTTGTATATCAAAGCAAATTTTCCCATAAGAAATAATGGAAACTCATGACGATTCATTCCACAACTCAAAAATACTCATAAAAATTATTACAAGACTTAATAGAATACAAAATAATAAAGAAAATACAAAATATAAAGAAAAATAAAACAAATTAACCTGCACCGAAAGCACAATCCTAACCCTGTGTTCCAAGAAAAAGTTTTACTCCCAAGAAAAGTGTCTTTAGGATCTCAGGCTGCAATCTGCCCAGCTTGCACAGGGGTGAGCCCCACGGATTATAATAGGGCTTAGTAGACGGCTGTGGGTGGCGCAAGCGGTTAAGACGCTGTGCCTATTAACCAGCAAGCCAGGGTTCGAGACCCGGGTCGGCCCCACAAGACAGGGTGAGCTCCTGTCCTCAGCCCAGTTCTGCAACGCCAGCTGGATCCAATCATATTGGCTCTGCCTTTCCATTGGATTAATTCAGTGGCGTGGAGAGGGGGGATTTGCTGCTTGGGTAACAGCCTATCCTCCATAACAATCTAACCCAGGCTTTCATGCTTCGCATGCAGCGCTGAGCATGATACCATAGTCTTTCAAGACTGACGGAGGCCTGCTTTTTTTTTTCCTTTGAGGGACAGACAATTGCCCTAGAAATAGAACCACAGAAACTATAAGGGTTTTTCAGCTATTTTCAACCATTGTGCTCCAATCTCCCTCGGCACAACTGTGGATGCACAATGGGCTGTAGTGCACTGACTGAAAGCAGTTATTTCAGAAGCCAAGTGGACACTATAATGGCAGACCTGGATATGGTCCACATCAGTGATGTGAAACCAGGCACATTTTACTGAAGCCATTTCTGCTCTATTAGACCTTCACCTGAAATAGATACACATTTTCCTTTGTGTGGATGAACTCTGTTTTTAAAAGGCATCAGGAACACAAAAACGTGAATACACAGAACAACAAGATAATGAAGGGACACCAAGACCAACACTGTATGGAGAAAAAAGCACACATTAATGGAGGCAATTCTGGGCCAAATCAGACTCCTAAAACTAGCAAAAACCACTTCTCGTCCAGTGCAAATTTGCAAAAGAAAAAGATCAGAGCTCCAGTTGCATTCCTGATAATCTGCATTCTTGGCAACTATAACAGCAAAAGAAACATGCAAAAAATTTCCAAGGAGAGGCCTTGATTATCCAGCTCTCCAGGTGCCAATACAAGTTCTGCACAGTTTGGACCACTTATTTCCTTCTCCAAAAGCAAGGCTGAAGGGCGGATGGGGGCTCATTTACTTCATTTCAGCCTCTTGTCCCTCCTGCTATAAAGTGATAGTGTTTACAATTTAGTATTTCAAAACCCTAAATTTAATGACAACTAAGAGCATTAATTTGCAGGTTTGTAATTTTATATATATACACACACACAGTAGAGGAAACAGATTGGCCTCCTCGGGGTTCAGTTCCTAGTCTTGCACACAGTCTGTTTTAATTCATGCTTAGAACAGCACTGAGGAGTGAGCTGGGGGGGCCCTGCCAGGGCTGGAGAATCCCATCCAGAATGTCCCACTTGGCTTCATGTGTATTGCGTCACTGGGAGCTCCCGTCTGTTTTGACACTGCTTAGCAACGGGATATACACAGGCGCACATCAGTAATGAGGACACCCTGTAGTAAAGTGAGAGCAGGAAGGAGAGCATGTGTGTCATTCTGTCTCGACTGAGCCCTGGAAGAGCTCTGAAATGCTGACCTCCAAGAAACTACCCTATTGCAGCCTGGCAGGAGCTGTGCAGCCCAACAAGCAGGACAATTCCGAGCATTTGCCAACATCTCTCCTGGCACATGGTCTGTACAAAACTGCAATCTCTTCTATATCCTTTACAAAGATGCCATCTGTATTTTGTCTGCCATGAGAGCAAAGTTGGCTGCAATTACAGTATCATGAATGCAAAGATCTACTAACAAGAGTGGCTGGACTTCTGGTGGGATGCCTCTTAACTCAGAGCCCCACATTTGGACTCTGAATGTCCATTAACGCAAGCAGTGATCTTCAGGAGATTTGGGGGAGCTCTTTAGATACTGATTAACGCCTGAACATTTGGGCAGCCTATTTAGCCTCCAATGTAGAGGGCCCAACAACTGCATGGGCCAGCCTTTTGCATTTCATTTAGGATGCAATCCTGAAGATACTTTCCTCGGAATAAGACCCATTGAACACAATGGAATTCACTTTTGAGTAGAGATGGTTAGGATTGTGCTCTTATAAGGGATTTGCTTTCTGGGGATATAAAGATCAGGCTTGAAGTGAGAAAATATAGGGGCTTCTAAAGTACACCATATTTTGAAGGAATGCCAGTTGTTCTCAGAGATCAAGCTCCTTCCCAGAAAAATTTTGTCTTCGCAAGAGAGAGTCTTACAGGGTTGATTTGGCATCCCGATGCTTTTGGTCCAGATGAACTGCATGAAGGTGTCGTGTCCAAAAAAATGCTGGAGGAATAGGTGCAGCCTCGGAACATTTATCCTGCTATATGAGATCACCAGGTCCACTTGTCACCCTAAAACACTGTCAGGTCTCACTCACTCCAAAATACACAGTAACCTTCTGCTTGATTCTGTTCACGCCTCAGTCCGCTGCAACATAACCTGCCTGGCACAGGAAACTCCTCCTTGTCTAAAAGCCTATGATCTCACATCACTTGAGTGGCTGCTTGCAGTGATGACAGAACCACAGTCTGCACTTCTGGGAAACAAATATTGTGGAAGGCATCAGGGTAGTGTCACCGTGAGTCGGGCTAGACAGCCTGAGAAAGGCGGGATACAAATTTTTAAAATAAAAATAAAATAATAATAATAGTGCATTTGAAGAATGTTCACTGTCTCAAGGGAAAAGCTACTCATGCACTGGATGAGGAAATCCAGCAGACAAATGCAAGAAACATTTTGCAGCAGGACCTGTTCATTTAAACCCATCGCAGAAAGACGAAGCAAAAGGGCAGGCTTCCTTCCTGAAGGCTGGAGGACACTTGTCCACTGACCTTTCCCATGGTTGCTTGGTATTCAGAACAGAGATGTTCCTTTTCTGGATCAGACCAAAGGTTCATGTGGTCCCAAACTGTCCCCCCAAACCATGACTGTTTACAGCAGGAGACTCACAGAAAGGACAGAGTGGAGGCACCCATCCCCTCCACTGCTCAAATTATTGCTTGCCTGACCTCTTATTCCAAAGAGAGCATTCCAAATACAAGCTGAATATAAGAGGGGATCACTGGCATCACTTTCCAGTATCTGTTTTCTTCTGCCCCAAATTCCAGGATAATTTGCTGCAGTGACATGGCAAGATTTCTCGAAACCTTTGTGGATGACTTTGAACTTGCCACATATAATTAGATGCTGGAAGCCAATTATGAAACAAGGGAGGATGTGAACTGCGGCCTGGATCGAGTAGGCCCAACTGTGGGTGGAGAATCAGAATCATTATATGCAGCATCGGGGGAGCACGTTCCATTAATATAAAACAGTTCACGTGCGTCCTTTTATTTATTCTTTAAAATTTCTATCCCAACTCTGAAGGACTCAAGGTCAATCACAAGAAGCTTTCACAGACATCACAACAGACAGAAAGCAACTTTTACAAATCAGCACAAAAATGGAGACAGAACCAGCCAAGAACTAAATAAATCCCTGCCACCCCCCAAAAATAAACAGATTTTCACAGAAGAAAGAAACACACAGGAACATGGGGCACAGCAAATCTCCCAGGGATGGATGCGAGTTCCATAAAGGGGGGGGGGGTCCAACCAAGATGGCCCTGCATCTCCTTCAGCTCCACTGCACGCTTGTGTAGGATGTGCAAGAGACATCCCTTCAGAAGGCCTGAACACCCAAGTAGATTTCTTGGGCTGGGGAGAAGTGAAGCCTTTCAGGCATCCTGGCCTAAGGCCATTTAGGACCTTAATCTTCACCAGACCTCTATAAAGTATTATTAGCCCTGCAGGTTGGGAAAGCCAAGGTGGAAGGACTTGCTCACCCCCACTGATTAGGAATGGATGGAAGGGGCAGACCCAGAAGCAGGAAATCCTGCTGATGCACAGCTCTGTCTCTTAGAGCACAATCCTAACCATGTCTACTCAAAAGTAAGCTCCACTGAGTTCAAGGGGTCTTACTCCCAGGAAAGTGTCTTTAGGATTGCAGCCTTAGCCCCTCTGCATATTAGATGGCCTCTGGATTTATACAGCTATGGACCTGCAAAGGATCAAATGCCTGACTCCAAGAGCCAGAGCCATCCAAGATCCCTGGAAAGATGAAGATTGCCAGAGCAGGCCATTCATTAAGCTAAATAGTCAATTGCCTGCAATGGCAATGCACTAAGCTTGTATATAGGCCACTGCCAGACAAAGAACACAATCCTAACCACATCTACTCATTATGTTCAGTGGGTCTTACTCCCAGGAAATTGTCTTTAGGATTGCAGCCATGCTCTCTGGGTGTCAGGAAAATAATTAGTACTGTAGGAGTAGGAAACTCTCACAGAGATGATACTCTGGAGCTTAGCCTTTGGCCAAGACCAAAGAGAAAAAGCCCGCCCAGCTTGCATCAGTCTTGCTGGGCTCTGTTTAATGCTGGTGTAGCAACCAAGATTGTGGTCTACCTAATGGGTAAACCTTGGCTCCAATGTCCCTTCTGGCCAGGACTTAAGTGGAGATGCCTGCCTTGCTTCGGAAGGGCTGGCCTGATCAAATGGATCCTAAACAAAGAATTTTTCCTTTTTTAATCATGCCTCTTTATATCTGTATGTAAAGGTTTTTTTCTCAGATGATGTGATGATACAAAGAAGGAAGTTCTTCACTAGATATTCTGGACTTGGGTCAACGCGATTTTCTACAAAAATTTCATGGCAAGGGACTTTTAAGCTGTATGTAAAGCTACTTAACTTTTGTTCCTGTCCACAGTATTTTACTCCCAGCCTCTCCTAATAATTATTCTCATATTTATAATGATTTCTTTATGGTGCCCGAGAGTGCGATGGTAGGAAGTGTGACAAACGTGCTCCTTCTTAAGAGCAATTCAAAAGGACAGGCCTTTCTGATGGAATTGCTGTACAAATACTCGCTCCTAAATTTTGGAGTTGGCTTTAACATCCACAACAGATCATAATCTTTTTGAAGCAATGGCTTCCTCTTGGCCCAGGCCTCAGCCATGCAACGGTCTTGTGAAAACTGAACAAAGTATCTGTGGCACACCCTCCCCGAGGGATTCTGTTATCCTCAAAAACCAAGGCACACATAATCAGGTGCTATTGTTTTGCTCAGCCTGCAGGACTGAATAAGTGCCTAAATTTGAATAAATTTCCTGCTGTCAAACTTTCTACTGCGCATAGTTTTTATTGTTACAACTTAAAAAATTATTGTTTACATGAACTGACTTGAAATAGATTTTTTTAAGGAACATAGGCAGACAAAATAAATACCCAGGCTAGGATTCACAAAACTACCACCAATGGTTTGGGTGCAACCCATAGGTTTGCTGTTATGATGAAGAGCAGACTCCCCCATGTCTCGTTCACAGTCTAGTTCTTGAGAGCCCCCAGTTCCAAAAGTGGTTGCCATGCAGTACAAGAGAATGGCAATGGGAAAACCCAATTGGGCATGTAGAATGGATTGTGCAGATCGCTTGATGCCAGCCAATGCTTAAATCGGGATTTCAACTCACAATAGGCTTCCTGCACTGAACTAAGTTACAGGCACACATTCTGTACTTGGTTAAGACAGACGATGGCTACCCAGACCAGGCACTACAGATGGCATTAATCTGGTGCTGCCCTATCCCTGTGCAAGGTTGGCATGTGACATTGCAATGCCTGCTTTTAAAATCTACTCTAGGAACCAAAGGACCGGAGGCTTTTCTTCAGCCTCAAATTCAAAAGGAGCATTAATTAATTCTTTCTTTCTTTAACGAGTTTGAATGAGCATTGTGTACTTTGACACTTTGGATACGTCTTGAATCAAGATAGATCACAGACTGCTAATGACACCAAGAATATTTCCTCAAAACAAGGAAGTATTCCTGTTGACCCAAAGGGTTTGTATTTCATGTAAAGAAGGGAGGGACCAAAAAATCTCTCCTCCTGAGTTATTCAATCAAAAACAACTGACAGCAGCTGCTGTTTCATTTCCTCTCCATAATACAACTCAGCTCAAGTTTGGAGAAGATTGAAAAGGAAGTGATTCACCCCTCAAAATATGCAAATATCAGTGCAGAGTGTGTACCTTCTCCAGTGTGTACCTCACTCTTCATGTATCATTAATAATAATAATTGCTTCTTAGTTACATTGAAACTGAATTTGCAACAATCTAGTAAGGTGGAACCAGCCACCTTCGCCGACATACAGTACTGGAGAAATAATGTTTTGAAGCTTGGAATTCAGTGCTGAGGGACAAAGAGCATCCCAAAAAGGCAAAACATGGATGTGTGATAGATATTTGTTAAGTTCCACATCAATGTTTCCAATGTCACCAAAGGACATGGTATGGAAAAAAAAACCTCTAGGTTTTCCCAAAATCAAAGATATATGCAGGGGCCAAATCTGGAGTGAAGAAGCTGATTTGGAGTGTCCATATCAAAAATGGCATTGATCATATTACACTGAAATTTACCAAAACTCAAAATTACTGCTTGTGAAATGGTTGGAAGCGGCGGTGGTGCTTTAAGAAAAAACAGAAAACAAATATTGAGAAGCTCCTGATAGGAGTTCAGCAATCTGGGGTTTAGCCTAAGCTGTTTCACTGTCTAAGTTGGGCAGCCCAGCACTTCCTCCTCACCATCACCAATTTTGGATGCTGACCACTTGACCCTGATAAAGAAAGCATGATCTAAAATTTTGCTCTCAGCATTTTAAAGTTAAGAATACAGCACTCTTTCTGGGATGTGACTGAGCAACTACAGCGTCTGGGATGTCAAGTCACTACTGAAAAAGTCCAAAAGAAGCAGCGCAAACTCCTGTAATCAGCAGTTGCAAAGCAGGCAGGCAGAGAGAATCAGGAAAGAAGCCACTGGACTGTGGCAGTCACTTGCATGGAACTGAACACACCCACCTTCCAAGTTACTCAAGAGTTTTGGTCAGCAAGCCTCTGGCTGGGTGGGATGTCAGCCTATCTTTCTCCTTGACACTCTTTGCTGCCTGGCACAGGCTGTGTTCACATGGCAGTGATATCAGCAGAATACCAAGCACATTGCCAAGGTTTGAGTCCCACCACTCTCAAAACAGCCCTGCAAAGTAGACTAATATAATTGTTAGGTAGGCTAAAGGACATGCACCAATTTTGCAGCTGTTGTGAAAACTGAAGTGGGACCTACAAAAGATTTCAATACAAACTGACCTCAGCCCTCAACAAATCCTGGGTGCCAGATTGTCACAGGGCCGAGAAATTCAATTGTAACACGTACAACCTGGCACTTACGACAACAGTAATTTACTTCTTTACAGGTCATTGTGGTAGTGTTAATAGTATTGAGTGAAGCTAGCGTACTGTATAGAACACCTATATTGTTCTGGTAAGGTATCAAATAAGCTTATTTTGTCCTGATCTTATATACTTTACTTGGAGACTTTAGTACAATGTTTAGTGAACGGTAAAACATGAAAAGCAGCAACCGTGTCATCCAACTGTTCATCTCCAACAGTGAATTCAAGTGTTAAATTCTTGTCTAGTGTCATCTGCTGTTATGTCTGTGCCTGATGGACAACCTGTTTCTGCAAAGCACAAAACACAGCAACTGGCTTGTGAGCCAGCCTGAAAATCCAGTAAGTGCCAAGCAATATATGTGCCACAAATCCCTTTTTAAAGCATTATGGGTGTGTCAGTCTCGGTGTTGAGGAATTAATCTTTATTAGCAAATGATGTAAAAATGAAGCATGCAGCAACAACTGAGAGACAAAAAATGCAATGTGAGAATAAAAGGGTCCTTATAGCACACGTGCCGCTTCACATCAGGATATGATATTTTGTACAACTGAAATCCATGAATTTCTTTTATATGCTTGTGGATGTTTATTAGGGGTGTCCAAACTTTTTGGAAGGAGGGCAACATCATCTGTCTGAAACTTTGTTGGGGGCTGGAAAACTAATTTATATGAAATGAATAAATTTACATATAGAAAAGGATTACATGGCTTGCCCCAGGGCCAGATAATGGGATCTTGCTGCAGGCTGCATTGAGGTTCACTACAGTCCGCTTCTGGCCCGGGTTTGGCCACTACTGGTGTATACGTACAAAAATTATTATCTAAATTTAGTGGTTGTTTGCAATTTTGTTTTGTTGTTGTTAAAACAAAGACCTGAAAGCTGATAAGTGTGCCTGGTGCCTAAACTTCTGGGTTGGCTCCTTTACCCAAAAGCAAACTCGCAGAGCCCTGATTTCACTTCTGCTGGTTCCTTGCCAAGTTGACTTGCATTCACCCATACCACCAAACCCAGAAATTGAGTTAAGGCAGCAGTTTGTTCACACTTCTTAGGAAAAGCCTATGTCCATGGCAAGACTTTGGGATGAATAAAAGCTGGCTAATTGGACAGTGACTGTTTCATTGTTAAACACAAAAGGAAGATTATAAACAGTTTGGAAAAGGAACATATGTAGAATTGACAGATGCTTAGCAGAGACTCAGGATGGCTGCATAAGAGAAGTAACAGCAATACCTGAGAGGCCAAATCAGCCATACTTTTGAATGAATGGCTGAACTGGCTTGCCTGTTCAGCCATTGTACTCCACATCATTCCTCTAAACAAAACCAAATTGTTCAAATTGTACTCCACATCATTCCTCTAAACAAAACCAAGAATGCCCTATAAGAAAAAAGGGAGCTGAAGGGAGTATACCTACTCAAATCTAATGCACCATCAAATCTAATGCACACCCTGATTTTGGAGATTACATTTGGTTAAAAAGTGTGAGCGTAACATTCAACTAAATATGTTATAGGGGGGGGGAGAGGGAGAGAGATCTGATTCTAGACTGCACTACAGCCAAAGCTCACAACTTCGGCAGCTTTCTACGGGAAGCAGATCCAAAACATTCCTGCAGCTAAGACTGGGAAAGATTAATGAATGTATTAACTTCAGTTTCCTCCAGCCTTGTCAGAGATTTAAAC
Organism: Cryptoblepharus egeriae; assembly: GCA_030015325.1. Taxonomy (NCBI): domain Eukaryota; kingdom Metazoa; phylum Chordata; class Lepidosauria; order Squamata; family Scincidae; genus Cryptoblepharus; species Cryptoblepharus egeriae. The sequence goes on from JAREYC010000012.1 coordinate 10,869,132, forward strand.
AAGTTACAGCTATTAATTGAAAGCCCTACAATAGCAGCACATGTTGCCATGATCAAACAATATGTGCTTGGGTGAAAAAAAAAGCAACAGAATGATTCATCTGACAGCAGGAAGCCCAGAGCAATTTCTGCTGCTGATCATTTAATCAAGTTGGGTGGGTTGGGAGGTAATACAAGGGATAAAAAAAATACAACAGCTGGAGTTGAACAAGCAAATAGCCACTTGCAAATGCAATGTCAGATGTAATGTTTGCAGGAAAAGAAAGAAGAATCAATGCCTCTGAATAGCTAAACCAGCCTCACACCAGTTCTGAATTGGGAGATGGGAACCAGAGTGCTTAGATCAGAGCAGGAAAGGTTCCAGGGCCAACCAATCTGACACAAGGCACAACACTGCACAGGGCTGGCACCTGAGGGTTGGATTCTGCCTCTGCCCCCCTCGCATTCTGATTCTGGCATCTTAGAATCTGAGATATTTTGATGGATCTTGTCTTATGAACCAATGGGTGGAGACTTTAGGACATGGTAGGCAGAACATGAACATGTTTCAAAAGCCATGAAAGACCAATTCATGATTTTTAAAAGATTTTTAAAAACAGCCATATTGATTATCTGTGATCTCTCTGATACTAAAAAGGGACACCAAGATACCAGGCTAGCAGATTCTGGCAGGACCCATCCCTTGAGGTTAGCTAAGGAGGACTACCTGGGTATTCTGTCACATTTGGGGGCACCATATGGGGTGAGGGTGCTGAAAGAGATGGATTCACTAGTCAGAACAGCTCCCTCCTTGCCTGCAATCCAACAGCAGTCCTACCTTTCTTTGTGCTTTGGCGATTTAGATTAGCTCTGCGGCCAGCCATGTGCACATTTTCCCCCACCGTTTGTCCCCTGGTACTACTCTATTCCTCTCTGTTTCAGTTTCAGTCTTTTGGTTTTGTTTTGAAGAGTAACAATGCAGTTTTCAGGTGACTGAGTTGCCTTGGGCATCTCATTGCTGAGAGGGGAAAGGTGAGATGAAACTATTTTCCATACAGTTCATAGGCAGAGTCCGCTTGGACAGGTGCATGAAGTGGGTAAGCAAGGTGGTGTCGTCACCTAAAGCAAAAGCGGGTTCACTGATGATGGGGGGCAAGAGAAGAACACACAAGTTGGGCAAATCCACCCATTAAAAGGCCTCAGGAGAAGGAGGTGGTGGCAACAGTTTATAACAGGAGCATTATTTTAGGAAGTTAGAGAAACGTGGGACTAACTGTGGATGGCTGGAAAAGAGAAGGCAACAACATTACATATAAAAACAGAGATCTGGAACGATTTCTACCATCTGGAGAAATGTTGGAAAAAGCTGGGGAGGATTTGGATTGGAACTTGAGGGCTTAATCCCTTTCCCCATATTGCTGTTGAACCATCTCTCCCCCCCCAAAAGCTGCTACTTGCCTCTTTGTGTGTGTGTGTGGGGGGGGGGTATATGCTCAAGCAATTTTTCCTAACAGGACAAATACTGGCAAAAAAGGGGGAAGAAAGACCCTTCAGTTGCCATCATTCCTACCAAATGCCCCCTCCAGCTGCTTTTTACAAATGTTTGAAGGAATGCCTGCTGTACCAAATGTGGAAAGAGTAGGACACGGTGGAAACTTTACATGGCTTGCATAAGTTGACCCACAGTCCCTAACCAAAAGTTTCCAAACACACCTCTTAGATGAGGCCAAGTCAGAAGGCAACAAAACTTCAGGCGCTCCCTATTATCCCGCTGTCAGCCAGGAAACGCGTCTGGCAACACCCTTTTCCCTTGCCTTCCACACAGCAAATGACAAGTAGAGTCCTTTTCCTGCACTCCTGGAAGGTGTGCATCATGTGCTCAAGATGTTCAGAAGCTCCCCTGGGCCTGAAGCTTCCTGAATGGTGAAGCTTCTCACTGCATAGCTGCAGCCTCACTGCTTCCAATCAGAGCACCAAATTCAAATGATGCCCATAACGTGAATTTCCTATATTAAGTCCTGCTTACATGCCCTTCTTGTTATCACCTGAAATGTGCTCTTCACCACCATCATTTGGGTCTCAGGTTCCAGTACAAAGAGAAGCTAAATTCTCTTCTTGGGGCCAGGAAATTATTGTCCTGTCCAAAAACACTATAAATTTGTTTAAGTATTCAGACTGCCAAAGTTATGATGACCAGGATGGGTATTTGCAGACGTAGATCAAATTAGTTGCAAAGAAACTTGGGATGTGATATATACAATATTTTCTACTAATATATGCAATATTTTTCAATGATTGTTTAATAATCAGCTAACCCAGTAGTTCTCAAACTGGAATGTTGCAACACACCAGCATGAGAGTTTCCCCTTAAGGGCTGGGGGGGGGGGGGGGAGGCAGGAATGCAATCCTGCTGACTGTGAGTCTGTGCAGGGGCTTGCCTCCAGATGTGGCAGCAGCCTCCCAGGAGAGCTCCTCAGCATGCAGACACACTCAAAATCACAATCATAGCCCACTTCCCATGTTCAACTTTGCATGAAACGCCATCAGGAACCTTCAAAACCATTGTCTGGTCATTGCTGTGACCCTTGGTAAGTGCAGGCCCTGTGATTTGAAAATGCTTGGGTGAAAAGAAGAAATTGGTCTGGAAAGTTGTGCCTTGGCTTGCCACAATATGCCAGGTTTGTTTTAAGGAACAACCCCCACTTCCTCAAATGCTCTGATTTAGGACTTACAGTTAGGGTACAAACAGAAGTGAAATAACAAGACTTTGAATGCACTTCTATCTCCTGCAAAAAACACTAAGGTTGATGCACACAGGACTCCCAGAGGCACTGAGAAGAGATGGACCCTGCTTTGCTCCAGCAAGGCAACTTATCTCCCACCTTCAGACCAGACGTCCAATTCTGGATGGGCTTCCATGCTTATTTGTGCCAGCAGATCCACAGACAATAATGCTCCATCTGGCAGAGGAATGCAAATAGATAGCTACTCATACACCACCTTGAAAATGCCCGCAATAAATTAAAATGCTGATAGCAGAAGCTCCTCGGTTATTGCTACAAAGGCCGTCACTCCCCACACCACCCACACGGCACACCAAAGGTCACCTTCAGTCCTGTTCACTCCCACACTGTTTCTAGAGAATCTGAGAAAGTTTTTCAGAGGTTTATCCCAAATCCCTTTTCTTATTGTGGAGACTATGAAGAAAACCAAACTTCACATTGCACATAGCACCGTAGTTCTCTGTTCTAATCTTGCCTCTACCATGAAATTGGTAACCATTTCAGGGAACCCTAACCTTCTCTCCACCTCTTGACAGTACTGGAATAATATGGATGTTTAAAGATCTACTGAGTGTATGCTCTAAAGCAGAGGTGGGCAAACATTTTGACAGGAGGACCATATCATCTCTCTGACACTGAATCAGTGTAGATATGCATGCAGGTGCAGGAAATTAATTTACATTTCAAATTTGAATAAATTTACATAAATGAATACATTAGAGGCAGAACTTAGAATCATAGAATTGGAAGGGACCCAGTGGATCATCTAGTCCAGCGTTTCTCAAAGTGGGGGTCGGGACCCCTTTGGGGGTTGCCTAAAGCTTTCCTGGGGGTCGCCTAAAGACCCCTGGTGCAGGGGGCCAGGTCAGGCTTGCCAGACCTCCGGCTGTAGCTGCGCGTGTACGGGGGCTGACTGACAGCCTCAGAGCCCAATCCTATGCATGCCTACTCTGAAATAAATCCCATTGTGTTCAATGTGTGCATAGAACACACATTTTATTTGTAACAATGAAAATACATCCTGCATATCGGATATTTACATTATGATTCATAACAGTAGCAAAATTACAGTTATGTAGTAGCAACGAAAATAATTTTATGGTTGGGGGTCCCCACAACATGAGGAACTTATAAAGGGGTCACGACGTTAGGAAGATTGAGAACCACTGATCTAGTCCAATTCCTGACTTAAATGAATGGATGAATTTTACACAGCTTATTCATAATACACATGAAAACTATAATACAGCAATGTGGAAATACATGAGGACTATAAATTGTTTGACACGCACCTCTGGCACAGGGAGAATGCTCAGACTAAACCAGAAACTCAAGGAGATACAGTGGTACCTTGGTTTACTAGCATAATTCATTCTGGGAGCATGCTTATAATCCATAACATTTGTATATCAAAGCAAATTTTCCCATAAGAAATACTGGAAACTCACAACAATTTGTTCCCCAACCCAAAAATATTCACTTAAAATTTATTACAATACTGTAATTCAGGGACATATAAACTCTGGCCCAGGAGGCTAGATGCAGCCCACAGCAAGACCTCTCCATGTGGCCCACAAACAAGCCTTGCAATGTATCTAATACACTCATATTTAAATTTATGTAAATTTGACATGTAAATAATTTTTTCAGCACCTGACACAGATGATGTGGCCCTCCTGCCAAAAGGTTTGGACACCCCAGCTGTAATCTAATACCATTTAATTAAGAAAATAAAAAATAGAAAGAAAAAGAAAACAAATTATTCTGCACCAAAAGAACAATCCTAATCATATCTACTCGAAAGTAAGCCTCATTGTATTCAATAAGTCACACTCCCAGGAAGCATCTTTAGGATTGCAGCCTTACTCTCTCACATCTCTCAGGCTACAATCTGTCCCCCTTACACAGGTGTGAGCCCCACTAATAACAGGGCTTACTTTAGACATGCAAAGCCAGGTCTGTCATGCTCCTTACCATTCCCCCCTTACATAGGAATAAGCCCCACTGACTGTCATAGGCGTACTTCAGAGTAGATACGCATGCAGGTGCAGGCAGAGCACTGAAACTGGCTGGGACTATTTTTTGCTTGTTTATTGAGACATCACTTGTACATTAAGTCAAAATTTATTAGAAACATTTGCTTGTTTGCTTTAATACAAGATTAATTTGACCAGAGGCAATGGGGGATTAAAATAATGCCCATGGGACAGTGCAGATTCCAACAGGCCAGAGGCCAACTGGAGACTCCCTGTGGCCCAAACTGGGAGTCACAGATGGCCATAAATGGCCTCAAGGTTGTAGTTTGCCCATCCCTCTTCTAAAGACTCATGTGAAAATACTGTTGTTTTTTTTTAAGCCAGCCAGTGATATTTACTATACAAGTATCTATAAAAATACCAAATATTTAAGTAACATTTTAGACACTGAAGGGACATTCTCTTCTCCCTGTTGTTACAATCGCCCTTCATAGATGTCGGGTAGTATCCCTGTGTTGCAGATACAGAGCTGACGTAGGGAGGTGGAGGCTTGCCCAAGTTCCCCAACCAGAATCATGAATCAGGACTAGAAACCTCCTCAGCTTCCTTGTCTCTTCTCACCACAATCTTGCCAAGGAAGGACCACACCAAAGCATTTCTCCTGCCTCAACATTAGGCTCTGCGATCTCAGAAGTGTGGCGGGGATAAGGTTGGGCCGGTTCCCACCCACACACAACCATCTCTGTACAGGTACAGGAAACAAAACAGGGAGCAGACAGGGAAGCAAGAGGTGACGCACTGCATGACAGCAAAGGCACAAACCACCCCAGGTCATCAGTGTGCTGGTTTCACCGTCCCAGCCTGGCTCGGATTCTGTGAAACACCTGATCAAGTGAACATGTCACTCACTGAGGCTGATCTCGCACGACCTGCTGCACACCAATACTCAGGGCTCCAAACACTTGGAGTCTAAAAGGAAGGCTTCAACGGGGCTATAAACAGGTTTTGTTAATGTAACTCTAAAATTATAAGTTTGACAAACGGATTTTGTTAATTTTAAAACTCCAAAAGCAAGAGGCCTTCAGTTTTTTGCTCGGGAAAAGACAGGCTGCTCTGGAACCAACATACCTTACAAAGCATGTAAAGCCATCAGGCTTAGAAATACAATTCCAACCTTGCTATACGCTGATTTTTTTATACAAGGATTTGACAACACAAGTAACCACTGCAAATTAGTTACAAAAACTGCTTTCCTACTGTTGTAGAAAGATAGTTGTGCAAGCAATCGTTCCATTTTTCAGTCCCAGAATCAAACCCCTGCAGATATTGAAGCATCATCTTATTAAGTGCAAGAGAGGAACAAAAAAAAAATCTGGAAGTGAGTCTTTAAACCTATTTTTCCATTATCTTTTTAATACATGGATTTTTTTATTCACAGGATCTGGAATGTAACTGTAGTGGATAATGAGAGACACCTGTACTTCTTTAGAGCACTGCATTTATTTATGATGCTCACACCCACTTCTCCAGCTCAAGACTGAGCCACTCAAGCTGAAGATAAAGCCGCAGCTGACAGTGTTGATGCTAAAAATATCAGGTTTTAAGATGAATATAGTGGAGGGCTCTGCTTTATAAGGCAGTCAAAAAGTCATGGGTGGGCCAGATGGGTGGATCCCTTAAGGCAGGGAGGCCCAAAGGTAGAGAAGACACCTTCTCATGGACCACACTTCAAAGGGGGCAAAGGGGCATTCACCTCTTCTTAAGGTCTGGCTCTGTTTGGCTCCCCCCAGCACACCACCTCCAACACTGTACCACCACAACAGCTATGAGCACTGACCCACCAGATCCCTCTGGTTCTGGGTCTCCCATCCCTGCTTATGGTGGAAGTTTCTCCATCGATCCCCCAGCCCCCCTTTTAAAGCAACCAGGGCCATGTGACACCACCACATCCAGTGGCAGGGAGTTCCACAGACTGCTGGGAGGAGAGATACATCCTCTCCACTCAGTTTCAGTGGCTGCCCTCTAGCTCTGGGGGGTACCACATCAATTAGCCCCCTCCCACCTTCCTGAAGGCCACCATGGCTGGGATGGGCCTAGAATGGCCCCCACCTGTGAGAACCCCCCAGGGCAGAGGGGGGGTCACCTCTCAAGGTGGCTTCCCAGTCCCCAGGTGGGGGAGGAGTGGGGAGGGAGGGGAAATGCCCCCCAGCCCTACCCCATTGGTGGGGCTCAGCCTGACCTGGAGAGGGGGGTCCCAACTCCATGGCGAAGGAGTCACTCACTCACCTGCCCACCGTCTGGTTGGCCAGCTGCTTCATACGGTTGAACTGCTTCTTCATGGTGGCGCCTCCCGGCCTGGTCCGGCCCGGCCTTCCTGGCCCTGCTTCTCCTCCGACGCCCTCGGCCCACCGCCCTCTCCGGCTCTCTCTCTCCCTCACAGCCCGGCCTCCTCTCACAGCCACACCGGAAACAGCCGCACGCGTCACTTCCGGTTCCCCTGACCGCTCCGGCCACACCCTCACCTCATCTCTATGGTGGCTGGAAGAAGAGACGAGAAGCGGCGGCTAGAGCGTCTCCAAATGAAACCTCCCAATGAATGAATTTGTTTGCATCCTCTATTCCCGGACACAACCTCTTTCTAGGCTGGAAAAAACTCCCTTGTCCATTTTGTCCAGCCTGCTTGTAATCAATAAATTATATTTATACACACACACTGTAGATATATAATCAGGGCAGTCCTAAGGAAGTCTACTCAGAAGTAAGTCCCATTGTGTTCAATAGCATTTACTCCCAGGAAAGTGTGTTTAGGATCGCAGCCTGACAGTGCAATCCTAAGGAAGTCTACTCAGAAGTAAGTCCCATTGTGTTTAATAGCATTTACTCCCAGGAAAGTGTGTTTAGAAGCGCAGCCTTTTGTTTGCAGATTGTATATTAAATGAAAAATTAATAATATAGTGATATAATTTTTAAAATTGTTTAAGTGATGTAGTTACTGTGAGTGAGATGATGTTAGTGTGAATGACGTCAGTGAGTGAGGAAGAGCACAATCCTAAAGTAATAACCTCCTCCCCAGCCCACTGCAGCTCTTTGAGACTACAACTCCCAGAAGGCCAAGTGGGTGTCGTCACCAGTCAGCTTACGTCACGCCAAAAGAGTGGAGTCCAAGAATGACTACAATTCCCAGAGTTCCAATGCTCCTGCGACCCACCTCGAATCATCGCCTATTCTAATTGGCTCCAGCCTGTAACTGACAAAGAGCTGGACCAATGGGAAGAGAGTTCACCCACAAGGACCGCCCACCCGCCCAATAGCAGCGTGTTGTCCGGGGCCAATGGGCGGGAGCCTTGTTGGGCGCCGCAGAGGCTCTGAGGAGGTGTCGGTGAGGCCGGCATGGGGACATCGCGCCCTCTCCTCTGACCGCCGTCCGGCCCGGCCATGGCCTGCGCCTCACGGCCTCAGCAGAACACGGAGGCGCTGGACGAGGCCGTGAGGGGAACCTGCGACGACGCCTCGCTCTGCAAGCGGTGAGGGCGGGGCTTCGTCTCAGAGGGGCGGGGCTTCGTCTCAGAGGGGCGGGGCTTCGTCTCAGAGGGGCGGGGCTTGGTCAGACCAGAGAAGGGTGGGCGGGGCCAGTGTTTGTGTATGTTTTCACACACATGTACATATGTGTGCATATATTCATGTATGTGCGTTTACATGTGTGTGTGTGCATGTTTGTGTATCTGTGTATACATGTGTGTATATATATATATACGTATACATATATACATACACAAACACACTTGTATATATACATACATATACACAGACACGCACACACATGTATGCACACAGATTCATATGTATGTATGTGCACACATGTATACATGTGCGTGCACCCATTTGTAGTGTACACTTATGTATGCATACATGTATATGCAGCACACACATGTATGCACAGACACATACATGCACACGCTATATATACACGTACACATGGAGGCGTATACACACTTATGTAGTCCCCACACCCCCATAAGCACATTATGTACATGTATATACACAGAGTATATACATACACCTGTATATACATGTGTGGCAGGGTGGTGGGTACATATATGTATATGCCTGCATGTGTGTAAACATGTATACATACATATATGTGTGTGCGTGTGCGTGTAGGCTTCTTGTTCCAGTGTTTCTCAAGTATTTCAGTCTGGGATCTCCTGTGAAATACAGTCACTCTGGGACCCTCTCTTGGAAGTGATGTCATGGCTGGAAGTTAAATCGAACAGGAAGTGACATCACTGTGCCAGACTCCATGCCTACTCAGATGTAAGTTCCATTGTGTTCAGTGAGATTTACTCCCAGGAAAGTATGGATTGCAGCTACCTTTTATTCCAAAATGTCACTCAGCGTGTTTTAAAAGTACTGAAATCCTGGTGCCAGGAAGGGCACACAGATACAGGTCCCTTGTTGGGTGTTCCCCAAGTCACCTGATGGGTGACACTGTGATGCAGGAAGCTGGACTAGATGGGCTGATCCACCAGGGAAATGCTGCTGTTTTTGCTTTGCTGGAGGTAATCCAGGGGATTTCATCTTGTTAATATTTTTTGGGGGGGTCTCTCTTCCTTGGTCAGGTATGCCATAAGCATCGGCTACTGGAAGGATCCGTACATAGAGTATTTTGTGAGACAACCAAAAGAAAGAAAAGCACCTGAAATCAGTAGAGGTACATTGATTGCTTCTTGAGCAATTTCCTCCTTTATATCTGTCCCTCTCCCCAAAACAGTGACTTTCCTCCCCCCCCCCCCCGCCCGTTAATTGTACTTAGCCTATGTTCTCATCATGCAACTGTTTTCTTCCAGGATACTATGCCCGTGTTCAGGGGGTCAGTAATTTACTCACATCCTTCTTAAAGAAGACAGAGTGCAACTGTCAAATCATCAACCTGGGGGCTGGCCTGGACACCCTCTTCTGGAGGTTGAAGGTGAGTAAAGGGGGGGGGGGCAGCCTGAGCACCAACACAGTGTTATTCCAGCATTGCAGCCCCCTTTCAAACTTAAAAATCAGTCCAGGGCAAATTTGCCAGCATGCTCCTCCATGTCTACTCAGAAGTAAGTCTCATTGTGTTCCATGAGAGTTATTTCCAGAAAAGCCTGGTGCCAGATTCCAAGAGGATGGATCCCACCCTCTCATGACCCTCCACCCCAAAGGGGTCCTAGCCCCAACTTTGAATACCACTGAACTAGGACTTGGCTGTGTGACTCAAGGCTGACCTCTGCTGGCCACACCAGGAAATCTTGTCCTAACACTTCTGTGGACTGACCGGCTGAAAGAACCAGCTGGAGTGAATTCTGTGGTCCTTCTCAAGCTGAGAAGATCAGGGATGAAGAATTTGTCTGCCTGGCTTTGCAATTGGGATGAGGCTATAGCTCCAGGGTAGAGTTTGGTGGGCTCTCTGTATTCGCAGATCCCCTTATCCATTGATAAGGAGTTCTGTGGTTGCAGAGATCCACTCCTGAAGCTTGCAGAGATCCTTACCTGGACCTGGAGACCTCTTCCGGTCCTGGTGAGTTTCTGTGGGCTTCAGGGTGGCCTCCAGAACCCGCCAGAGGCAACTACCAATCAAACTGGAAGTCGTCCCTAATAGGTGTACCTACTGGAAGCTTCTGCAGGTCATTCTGGGGGTCAATTGAATGTTCTACCAGCTCAGCATGACTCCGGAGAGGCCTCTGGAGACATATGGCATGTTCCTATCCATGTCTACTCAGAAGTAAACCCCATTGTGTGCAATGGATCTTACTCCTAGGAAAGTGTCAGTTTCTTTGTAAGTTCTTGTTTCAACTGACTATTGTTTTGCTCCTACACAGGTTGTAAAAGATAGTACTCTTCTTAAAACCCTGGAGTACCAGGCAGTGTCGAGTTAGATCAGAGGTCTCAGACCCTGGCCTATGGTGGGCCTGGCCTGGCCCAACATCCGGTTCGCCGGAAGTGGGCGGGGCTGGGGTCAGGGGAGCTGGGATGGGCACCCCAGCGTGCTGCGGGGTGTGGATGGGAGTGGCGGGGGCAGAGCGAGGGGCGGGCCCCAACCCCTGCGCACGCGCACTGCGTCTCCTCCAGATGAAGGAGACGCACTGCGCAAGCGCCGACCTCCATCCAGCCTGAACTGGCTTGTGCTTACCTCTGACCCTGGCCCAGGGGCCAGAGGTGGTCCACAGCAAGCCTCTAACTCAGTGATTTTCATTCTTTTTCATCTCACGGCACACTAACAAGGCAATGAATATGTCAAGGCACACCATCAGTTGTTTTTACCATTGATGAGGCACACCAGACTGTTCAAATCCCCCAATTTTCCTATTAATGACTCTTCCCAAAATCCCACAGCACACCTGAGGCACACTGGTGGAAAATCACCACTCTAACTGGCATACACTGGTCTTCTAAGAGCCTGTGATCCAGTTGAACAAACACAACAAGTAGGGAAATGGGGGTCCTATTAAGTGTGTCCTATTTCTGGGGATCCTATTTTTGTGCTGTGTGTTGGTGCTTGCAGAAATCTTAGAAATTTGATCTCTTTTTATCTATAATGTATTTTACATTTAAAATGTATTTTACATTTAAATGTAAAAAATACATTTACATTTTAAATGTATTTTTTTTCAGGATGAGAATCTGCTCCCTAAAAAATATTTTGAAGTTGATTTTCCAACAATCGTTGCAAGGAAAATCCACACTATCAAGTAAGTGTAGGAAGAATGTGTTCCCATTGAGTTTAAGGGATGAAAAATATCTTTTAAAAAAAAAAAAAAAGGATATGTGTTCTTTTTGTTTTTATGTATTTGGTGCTTGGCCTTCTTCCTTATCCACTAAAATGGTGACAGTGGCAAACACAGTATTGGTTGGTTATTGGAGCATCATCACACAACCATTTATACTGGTTTATACATTTATATTTGTACCATTTATATATATGCATTTATACATCACACAATCATTTATGTTTATACTGAGCCTGGAGCTGGACTAGATGATCTCTAAGATCTCTTCCAGCTCCATATTTCCCTCTGGCAGGACATTAATCACAGCTGTTCATGCATTAGTTACTCTATATGAGGCTATCCTTGAAGACTTTGAAAATTACCTTTTTTTTGGTCTTCATGTAGCTTAATTGTCTTTATTAATACCTGGTTTTATCAACAATATTCAACAGATAACTGTTTTTAGAATAAATACAATAATAAATAAATAAACTGTTTTACAATAAATACTATAAAAACAATAAATAATTAAACAATAAATCAATAATAAATAAATATCTAGTTATATCTGTATTTTATTGTTGGTTTTAACAGTATTAGAACACAATCCTAATCATGTCTACTCAAAAGTAAGCCCCATTCTGTTCAATGGGTCTTACTCCCAAGAAAGTGTCTTTAGGATTGTAGCCTTAGCCATCTTGGGTTTCCTTTTTCAAGGAAGAAAGGTGAGATATAGATCAAATAAATAAAATTACACTTAATGCAAGATCCTGCTGTTGGCTTACTCTGCTTATAGGCTGGGATTAGGAGCATGGGGTGTATCTCACCAGGCTTAAACTCCTGACCTGTTCCTAGGCTCAGTTCAAGGGATTCCCCTGTAAAGCTGCAGCTGACCTCAGGTCTCACCTTCCTTCAAGCTTGCCTGACTTCTGAGGTCTTCTGTGGAAGAACTTCTTGAGGCCTTCCTCCCTGTGGAAGGAAGGCAGGAATTGAGTATAGATGCCAGCAGCTCCAGTTGTGTATTTTGTGAAAGTTGCTCATGGAGGAGATTCATCCTGACTCTCTCTTTTTCGTTCCTTTGTTCCCCCAGAGCCAAACCCCCCTTGTCAAAACCAATTATGGAAAGCCATGCTGGGGAGTCGCTCCTAGTAGGTGAGTTGTCTTAAAACCAGAACATAAGTCAGGTTGGCATTTCCAGCACTACCACCAGCTCTCTCTGTTAGGCAGGCATGGTGCTGACACTTCAAGTGATATCCTGGAAGGAGGGGAGACGTTCACTACTTTTTCTTTGCCTGATATCCCATGTGCCCCCTTCTTTCCCCAGCATTCCCCCAGCACTCTTTAGATAAGGGCTTAAGCGTTTCATAAGCTCATGTCTCCCTTCCTGCTTGGTTTTCCTGCTGCAACCTGTTTCTACTGGAAGTGGAAACTGCTAAACATCAATCCACACCCAGGAACAAAGGCAGCGGCAAGCCTTATTCTGTGTGCTTCACTGGAGCTTGTTGAGACATCCTTGGTGTTGTCTGTCATTTCCAGGGCCAGTGGAGACACTGTTTTGGCCACCTGGGCTTTGGGTGGCTTTCAGAGCCCTGCCACAGCAAGCACCCTTGGTGGGCATAACAGTTGGAACCTGAAGGCTTGCCAGTGATAAGTATTCTGGGAAGGAGAGGTTGCTGAGTGCCCTCTGCTCAGCCTGCAGAATTTTCCAGGCTCAGGATGCAATCCTAACCAATTTAGACCAGTGCAACTCAGCTGCTCCCTCTTCCTGTGGTGGTGCAGGGAAGCCGGTGCATGTCTGTGCAGCGGCCTAACCCATGGCACTTTTGCAACACCCCCAGGCCAGCATGGTGCTTGTGCTGGCCAACTAGGGTCTTTCAGCACCTTCTGGTCAGTTGGGGAAGGAATTTCTGGAAGGTGCACACAGTACTGGCTGCTGACCCACATCAGGGTGCATCAGATGGACATGTGCCAGTCTGGAGGTCAGAGGAAGGTTCCTCATGCAAGTAGCTTTAACAGCTTCTTCTCCTGCAGACTCTTACAGCCTGGACTCCAGCCGGTACGCCATAATCGGTGCAGATCTCCGGGACCTGCCAAAGCTGGAGGAGCACCTTAAGAAGTGCAACATGGATCCACAGTAAGGCTATGGACTGGAGATGGGAAATGGAATAACCACTGTGAGCTTCCAAGCCAGTGATTTTCAACCAGTGTGCCATGGCACACTGGTGTGCCACGGATAGTCCTCAGGTGTGCCGCGGGAATTTGGGGATTGACATTCTTTAATTGGAAAATTGGGGGATTTGAACAGTCTGGTGTGCCTTGTCAGTGGTAAAAACAATTGATGGTGTTCCTTGACAATTTCAGTGCCTTGTTAAATGTGTCCTGAGATGAAAAGGGTTGAAAATCACTGTTCTAAGCTGTTGTTCTGGATTGTGTTTTGGTGTGCACAGCAGAAGGCATCCTTCCAAGGCTGCAGAGCATTTGCTGGTGCTGCCAGTTCATTTCTGGGCATGGCAGGGGTTGGCTCTGCAGACCATTCACTGCATCCACAGGAACGTGTGGAGAAGAGTTGTCCATGCCCTGCTTTTTTGTGCCCAAGAAACATATACGCAGTTGCAGAGGTTATCTGTAGCTCTTTAGACAGTGTTTCAGGTGTGTGTGTGGTTTTCTGTTATGGGGACGATAACTTCCGAACTTAATGAAGGACTTTGAGTGTTGTTTTGGTGGGGTGGGGGTGAAAGTAGACCTCTGGAGGGGGTAGAAGAGGAGAGGGTTTGAAAGTTACTGCAATGATGCTAACATGGCCGTCCCTGGAGTTTTCTACTTAAGTTCCACTTGGAGAATGTTTGCCTGTGTTGGATATTAAGATTGCAACCCAATCACCCTTTCCTGGGAGTAAGATTCATTGAACATAAAGAGGCGTACTTCTGAGTAGACATGCTTAGTACTGAGCTGCAAGTCTGTTGTAGCAGCAAGTGGGACACAAATCCCAGAGACCTCCTCACAAGTAATATCTGTTCAAGGTATGGGTTTCTCTGCACTTGGGGGCGCACAGAAAGGATTGGCCAGTTACGTGTTTGCAGGTGATGAATCTGTCAGCCACGCAGAGCTGTGGTGATTTGCTAAGCCTTTCAGCCCACCGGCTCTGCCTCCACCTTCCCACACAGCTTCCTCTGAGGATTTCCATTAGCTTCCAGCTGTCCTCCCTTCTGTAGTCAATATCTAAAAGCAGCCTTGACGGCAAAATTACTCAGCTGGTTGCATCACTCCAGTGGGAGGTGTGGGGACGACGACAGGTCCTGGGTTGGTTACATGCCAGCCAGGCAAGCAGAGCGAGCCGGTTCAGGCCCTTCCTGATGGCACATCAGGACCTTTGATTCCTTCTTTCTGGCATTCTGGAGAGCAGCTGTCAGTCTAGGTAGCCCAGGGTGTCCACCTCATTGCGAACAGCAACTGATTAGCATTCATGGCTCTCTTCTGCAGCATGCTCTCCTCTCCCATCTGTCATCTTTGCTGTGATGGAGGTATGGGCAGGGATGAGCGCTAAAATAGAAGCAAAGGATCCCTGCTGGGCCTGATTGTGGTGGCCCCTGTCAAGGCCAGAGTACTTCTCAACCTGCTGTCTAGCCAGAGACCATCTGGGGCTGCATCCCAGAAGTTGCCCCCTTCCTTGATGAGATTGCAGCTTTTGCTCATTGGATTAGAGAGGGATGGAGCAGAGAGAATGTGTGGAAGAGAGGGGAAGAATAGTGGATGAAGGTGAGCAGGCCCACAGGTCAAAGTCCACCCTCACTGTTCTGGTGGCTGTTGCTTTCTCCCTGGCATTCAGTGGCTGATGTTTCCATGCCCAGCTATTTCGTATCCTCAGCTTGATTTGGAGCATGGGCAGACTTGGCACCCATAAATGCATCTCAACTCATTGAAAGCCAGTGGCCTCTGCCACATCTTGGAACCACACATTTACCCTACAATCCAGAGTAACTATGGGAACTTACTCTGGATTGCTCTATGCATTTCCCAGAGGTGGCACTGCAACTACATCGGTGTAAAAAGTCCCATAGTTACTCTGGATTGAAGTTTTAGTGCATGATCTCTTATGCCACACGACAGACCTCCTTCCCTCCACCTGTCCCTAATCTCTTGGCTGTAAACAAAGATGGTGATGTGCCTTCTAGTATTGAGCACAGTACTGAAGCTCCCTAGCAAGGGGATGGGGTGGGTTGAGCTGCTTACAGATTTGGGGTGTTGCGATGGTCCTGCAAAGTAGACCTGCAGCAATTCCGTAAAGCGTAAAGTGCACTTAGGATCTTGCTAATTTCTGAATGCTCTTGATATATTGGGTTTTCTGAAGAAAAAATATTTACACTGGCTCTCTCTCTCTCTCCCCCACCACAATTGTTCCTTTTTTAAAAGCTTGCCAACTATTTTGGTGACGGAATGTGTGTTGATCTACTTGACGCAGGAGCATTCCGCTGTGCTTCTCAAGTGGGCGGCTGGCATCTTCCCGACAGCCATGTTCATCAACTATGAGCAGGTAAAGCAAAGCTGGACCCTGCAATTGAGAATAACAGTTCTAACAAGATTAAGGATGGGCAGTGCCAAAACTTTAAAAGAATGGAAGAGTGACAGACCCCTGTCCAGGTGGGTTGGAGCACAGGTGACTTGGTGCAGAGTCTGTGTGGGTGGGATGCCCAGGATGGCTCTGTCTGGTGGGGGCCTTCAAATGTACAAGAGGATTGGAAGAGATGTGGTGCATCAGACCTAAGGATCGGTCCTCTTTCTTTCTCCCCCACTCCACTTACTTTCTCCTGAGGATCGGTCCTCTTTTTCTCCCCATAGATGCCTTTTAGTGGGGCACCTATGCAAATGCAGTTGCTACAAGGTGATGGCAGCTGTGATGGCCTTGCTTGGTGGGGAGAAATGCAGAGTTTTGGAAGGCAGGTGAACAGGAGGTAGTGCATTTATGTCCAGGGGGAAGGGGGTGCAACCATGGAGGAAAACCCCCTTGAGTTGAGGTAAATAGCATTATTGGTATGAAGCTGTGTCAGCTCAAGGAAATGGCCTGGTGAGGAGCCTTATGTAACTTTATGAAATGTTAATCCCTTCACATGTCCACAACCTTGGCAGACAAGGCCATAAAAAAGATCATGTGCTAAGGGGTGGGAAACCCCCCGTGTTAGTTTTTATTATTTAAAAGGTACAGTAGTTGAGAAAGTGTTCCTTCTAGTCACTCTCCAGGTCTTTGAAGAGCTCTGGATTCTAATCAGAGAGTCTGGATACTGAGAAGCCTGTTTGTTTTGTTTGTTGGTTTGTTTGTTTGTTTGTTTGTTTAAGGAATTTCTATGCCACCTTTCTCCAAGTGGACCCAAGGCAGCAAACAACATGATACAAAAATAAGGCGTGGTGCATATGTAATTCACATATAATACAAATATTTAAAACACATTTAAAAAAATTAAAAGAACATATTAAAAACAACCCTCTACATTGAAAGCATCCTGGAGTAATGCACAAGCCCATCTCCCCTCCCCCAGTTTAGCCCTGGCCATGCTTGACTTGGAACCCTGTTGGCAGTTTGGGCACCATGATTTAGGGCGGACGATAAGCCTGAGCAGGTCCAGAACTGGGCAGCGCACAGGGCAAGTCCTACCAGGAACAGTTACTAGCTTGGTATGTTTCATCTGGAGAAGGGGGAGGAGATGATGCCCATCTTTAGGTATCCAAAGGGCTGTTGGCAGGTGAAGACTCTGTGACTCTTCAATCATTGGTAGGAAATACAGGAAAATATTATAGAAAAAAAGATTTAGATGAAATACGAGGGTGAATTAAAACAGTCTGCTTGGTGCAGTTCTGGACTCTTGGACGTTTCAAGTGAGAGTCTTGTGAGCAAAGAATGACGTCCCGGTTGCCTTACACCAAGCAGGGGGTTGGACTAGATGGCCTTCTGAAGCAAGGACACTCTTGTAATTGGAACGTGTTTTAAAACATCCTCAAAAGCCTGATAATTAGTAATCCTGCTTATCAAACATAACTTGAGAGTCAAAGCTGCCATTTCTAAAATTAATGCAGCGTGTTGTGATTTGACTTCTGGTGGGCCCCTCAGAGCCTCCAATCAAAACAGAGATAATTCTCTTAGGCCTGAGGCTGTTCAAAAATCAGGAGCTGAGATCCTGCAGTTTGCAAACTGTCTAAATACAGGGAGATAAAAGTTGAATTGTCTTTCTGGTGTGTGTTTTTTTTTGTCCAAGTCTGTCAATGACAGGTATTGGCGCAGGTGAAGGTTGGGTCACATCTAAGGCCTTGAGGTTATTACCTTTTACCAGAAACGGTTTGAGTTTTTGGCTAATGACTCGGTGGTTTGGCTAGAATGTCATTCTGATAAGTGAGACCCAGAGCTAAAAGGTTTGAGAAACTATGAGAACAATCCTAACCATGTCTACTCAAAAGTAAGCCCCATTGTGTTCAATAGGTCTTACTCCCAGGAAAGTGACTTTAGGATTGCAGGCTATAGCAGTACGTAAATATGAACCTGAAATGGGTAATTGACAACCACATTTGATTCATGGAAGTACCCTCTTTACCCTCTTTACTTTTCTCAGCTGAATTTAGGGCAAAATCCATAGCAATTACGGGTCCGTGCAGTTAAGTCACCCTCTAGTGTTATCTTATGGAAAGTCATCTTAACTGCCCCAGAGCAAGGAGCTTACAGTAATTTCACTTTAGAATATAGGCCTTAGGGCAAAATCCAGAGTAACTAAAGGGAGTCCTTGTTCCGGTGTAAGAAAAACTTACTCTGGATTCCAATATGAATTTCCCATAGGTTTTCACTAGGTGGTGCAGTAACTATGGGTGCACGTAAAGTCTCTTACGTGCTCCCGTAGTTACTCTGGGTTTGGGGGTTAGTCTCCAAAATTGGGTTGTGCTTTAGATTCGATGGTGCATTAGATTCAAGTAAATCTACTGTATTTACTCAAATGTAACACTCACCTTTTCCAGCCAAAATCAGGGTGCACATTAGATTCAGTGTTAATTAGAATTGAGTAAACACAGTATTTTGATTATAAGTATGGGGCACACATTAGATTCAATAGTGCATTAGATTCGAGTAAACATGGTGACTTTAAATTGTGACTACAGGTCATTATTAAGTTTAACAGTTTACTATATTGTAATAAATAAAGCAACATAAACCCATTGTTGTATGGGTTTTATTACCTACTGCAATTAGGTAAAAATCATACCACAAAACCATTGTCACATTATTGTTGTCATATAACTCGTTATATGCAATAAAATGTAATTCTTCACCTGTTTCGCGGCTGAATAGACAGGAAAAAAATTTTATGGCGCATTAGATTCAAGTAAATACATATTTCTGACCTGCTCTTGCATCAGCATCCAAAGGCAATTACCAACAATCATTCAAAACCCTGCAATTAAGAATAACAGTTCAATCAAGATTTTAAAAATGAGCAGTGCTAAAACTTTAAGACAATGGAGGAGTGATAGTCCCCTCCCTTGATTACTGAGGGTACAATCCTAACCAGATTAGGTCAGTTCAACTCATACATCTTCCTGTTCCCATGGTGGAGTTGAGAGGCCAGTACATGTCCTAGGAATGGTGCAGAAGGGCCTTCCAGCATTCAGGATTGGGCCACTATGGGACTTGTGCTGGCCTTACCAGGAATTAGGATTGCGCTGCTTTGGAAGACCTACAAAGCAGATGGTCTTTGGAAGGTCCCCCAACATGCCTCCAGGAAGTATGTTGGGGTCTAGCCTTCCTCTGCAGGGAGGTGGGTTGCCAGCCCTCAGGCATGGCTTGCATGACCTTCAGTGAGAGATCTGTCACTTGCATCTGCCACCAAGACCTCCAGTGGAGGTAGCACAGGCAGCCTTCCCTGTGGACTGAAATGAATGGGCAGATTTGGAAGATGCTTCCTGGCAACGTTAATTTTAATGGACCCCGCAGAATGCTGGCCATGTTGGGCCTGCAGCATCCAACCCAGCTGGAAATATTCTGATGCTGAATCCTAATCCTCTGTATCTTCTTCCTGGATGAACATCCTGTTCAGTCTCTCCCTGGTGGATCTCAGAAGCTGCCCCTGGGCAGTTCTGTTGTTAGAACCTGTCATGGTTATCTTCATGGGAGTCACAAGAATGACTGTGGCAGGAAAACTCCCTGTGGCACCCAATAACCACCCTGAGTGATACCCCACCCCAAAGCAGAAGGTGTGGGCTGCTGCATCATTTCAGCTCCTCCTCTTGTGGGTCCCCTACAGGTGAACATGTGCGATCGCTTTGGGCAGATCATGATTGAGAACCTGCAGAGCAGAAAATGCAACCTGATCGGTGTGGAGCACTGCAGATCCCTGGAGACTCAGGTTAGACCCTCTGGGTAGGAACAACTTGGTCTTGTCTGTGTGTGTTCATCCTCTCATGTTGCACCCAGCTGTACCTTGCCTGTCTCTTTTCCTGCTAGGTTCTTGAAATCCGATAACCCATGCATGGGCAGAGAGAGCATGTGTTGCTACCACTGTTTAAAAAAAAAATGCAGAATTCCACCCAAAATGTACCAGCAAAGTGTTGCACATTTTAGGCTGTTCAGTTGACTTCCTTCTTCATCTCTGATTTGCAGAAAGACCGGTTTCTGCAGAATGGCTGGGAAACGGTGACTGCCCTTGACATGGTGAAAGTCTACGCTTTGTTGCCCCCTGCTGATGTCAAAAGGTGAAAAAGCCTTGCACCTGTGGGGCTGTCGGGAGGTCCTCCTCATCTGTCACTGCAAGTCCAATCCTACTCAATGTTGGTGGGCCCAACTCACCTGCTTCCTGTTCCTGTGGTGGTGCGGGGTGGCCAGCGCATGTCTATGCACATGCCTACCCTCCCAGGAATGGCACAGAAGTGGTTTATGGCACTTTTACAACACCCATAGCTCAGGACGAGTCTTGGCCAGGATGCCAGCTTAACCGGGGGTGGAGATTGCAGCCAGATTGAGCTTTTGAACTCCTGCCTCTCACCATGGTTGCTGTGACCCCCTGTCAAACGTACTGGGATGTACGTTTACTGGGATGTAGTCCATGTCTACTCAAAAGCAAGTCCCATTGTTTTCAGTGAGATTTACTCCCAGGAAAGCCCAGTGCCAGATTCTGAGATGGTATATTTGGATCCCCCACTTTGAATACCACTGTTCTAGACATCATGTGTATCTGAAAGAGAAAGGGTTCCAGTAGTGTTACCAAAAGAGCAGCATACAATATTTGTAAGGAGAATTAAGCACTGCCTCTTTGGTCATAAGATTGAAGGCGAGACATTTAAATCAAATGGCATCACTTCAGATAACCTTAGTAGAAGGATGAGCTTTGGAAGGTATATTTTAGCAAGGTTTATTAAGAACGAGTGAAAAGCGTATCCGTGTTGCGGAGTGAAATTTCTCCGTACGCCATCCCCCCACTGCGCATCAATTCCCCACGCCCATCAACCCCCCATGCGCATCCACCCTCATGTGCAACATTCCCCATGTTCACCCCCCATGCGCAACATCCCCCCGTGCGCAACATTTCCCCATGCGCATCAACCCCCCATGCGCAACCACCCCATGCGCAGCTTCCTCCCCACTGCAACCCCTCCCCACAAACAATACCCCTACCCATGCACCAGGCACCGAGCACCAAATTGACTGGATGTTGGTCAGTCTTCCATATTAAGCATAGGAGAAAAACACGTTGCACCCCTTTTAGCCCCTTAAAGGTGAAATTTCTCCACATTGGTTCTTGGCGGGTGTTCATGTGACAGAAGGAACACCCTCTCTGAATTTCACGCTTCTAGGTCCGGGGGTTGTGGCAGAGAATCCTTCAGTCACCGATTTTCTAATGCATAGGGAGGAAAACGCGTTGCACCTCTTTTTACCCCTGCTGGTTGGAATTTCTGAAAACCAGTTCTTACTGCACCCATTGGTCATGGAAGGAACACCCACCCCAAATTTCACACTTCTAGGCCCTGCAGTTTTGGCAGGGCGTTGATGAGTGAATCAGTCAGTCAGTGAGTGACTTTTCTCTTTTATATATACAGTATAGATAATCACAGCAAGAGTACATGAATAACAATGAAATACAGTCAATCAACTGAGTTTTTATGCTGTTATTTAGCTGTCTAGCCCAGTATAAACCACTGAGAGAGAGTCGGAAAAGTGGGGGTGAGAAAGAAAGCAGGTTTTAAAAAGATGGCATATTACTTGTCCAGAGAGTGCATCCTTTCGTGGTCTGGTCCAGCCATCTTTGGGGAGAGAGAGAGTACTCCTCGAGGGTTACAGATTCTCTCTTTGGTGAGAGACCATCTCCACACATACTCTGAGCCAAAACCATTACTCTATTTATACATATTTTGGGACCTTGTCTAGGGACTGTTTTTGTTGTTAATCCTTTAAATGTTTGCTGGGCTTCTTACACTGATAGTGGGAGCAGATAGGAAAGTGCATTGATTGCTGTCTGAGTGTTGACTGTTAGCAAGGCAATGGGACTTGCCTTAGACCACATTCCCATAAGGGTAAGGGTCAGAAAAGATACACTTGACTAGGCCTTCAGTTTGGCCTCTATACTGAGGCTTATGGGAGAAACATATCTTTGTTCATACATTATATTATGACAATAATAACAGATTGTGGCTGTGGGTGGCGCAAGTGGTTAAGACACTGTGCCTGCTAACCAGCAGGCCAGGGTTCAGACCCAGGTTGGCCCCTGGGTGAGCTCCTGTCCTTAGCCCAGCTCTGCGACGCCAGCTGGATCCAATCATAAGGGCTCTGCCTTTCCATTGGACTATTTCAGTGGCATGGAGAGGAGGAATTTGCTGGTTGGGTAACAGCCTATCCTCCATAACAATCTAACCCAGGCTTTCGTGCTTCGCATGCAGTGTATGCAGCACCAAGTACGATACCATAGTCTTTCAAGACTGATGGAGGCCTCCTGCTAATAACAGATTGATTTTGTAATGATGAAACCTCATGGGTAACAGGAGGTCCCTGATAATACACTATACCAGTGATGGCACAGAATCTGGCACTGGGCTGAATACCACTGATACTACTCTACGCATGTGCTGGCATGCAACCATAGTGCTGCCACATGCCCCCAGCCTAGCATCGATGCCCCATGCACATGTCCAGAGCTTCTGGGCACTCCTGGCCCACTGCATATTCCCAGAGTTCAGGCATGCATGCTGGGCACTGGTGCCACAATCAATGCCCAAAAAGTTCGCCACTAAGTGTTAAGAGTTGCAGTTACTTAGACCAGAAACGTAGACTTCCCCCCACTATACCAGGAAGAACTGCTCATTGGTCATGCCTACCAAAGAGCTCACTTTGGCAGGCATAAGTCTTATTTTGTTCAGGCACCAACCTTAAGAGGGTCAAAACTCCTTATTGGGTTTTTGTTTGAGCCCAAGTCCAGCACAAGGGGGCACGATGGGCCAGAAGGCATATTTCTCACTCCTGTGTCTCCTTCCAGGATTGAGGCTCTTGAGTTTCTTGACGAGAAGGAGCTGCTCGAACAGCTCTTGCAGCACTACTGCCTGTGCTGGGCCACCAAGGACTCATCCAACCTAGGTAAGGCCCCTCTGAGCTCCTCTGCTGGCTTGAGTCATTTGGAAGGGTTTGCTCAGGTTCCCTACTGGGTCTTGGGCAAGTGTTTATGTCTCTCACTGTGTGTGGGGGAGGCCAGATGCAGCCAAACATTGCCAACTTTCTCTTTCCCCTGCCCCGAGCTTTCAGGGAGTGAGCGCATGGCCCCACTACTCTGCTGGCCCTGACACATCCTTTTGTGTCCCTTTTCCCTGGTGACCTCCTTGAGTCCCCTTCAGTTTTTCTCTTCCTTTTGGTCCAAGTACCCTCTGATGTTTGGCTGCCACTAGGCAAGGCTGCCAGGTGTCCTGGTTGAAACCCAGCTGGGCTGAGATCTTGTTCTCTCCCTCCTTTTCCACAGGTCTTGCTGAGATCACTCTCTAGCACACTCTCCACAGGAGCACCAGGCAAACCTGCTGCCCTTTGCTAGGGGACATCTGCGCACATCTGCTCCAGCTGAGTCGGCCAGCGTCAGCTGTGTTGGAGAGAGAGAACATGGACCACAGAGCTTCTGTAAGGTGTCCTTGTCTCCCTCACCTGAGTCCTGTCGCCTTTCGAATGAATTGAGGCCAAAGCCTCTTCTATGGGACCTGCTTCTGTGGCCATTTGTGTTTCTTGTACACATCAGACAGTGGTGGTTGGTGTCCCTGACCGTGATTCTCAGTCTGGGAGGACTGGCTGGGCACTCTTTGCAAGGAGGGGGCAGCCACACATCCGTGGATGCATTTTGGCTGCTCCTGGGGGGTGTTCCTCTGCCTGTTTTCTCCCCTACCTTTCTTCCATGGCGTGGCCCTCCTCTTCCTCTGGGATCTGCTGCAGTGCAGTTTTTGTACACTTCCAGTGAATCTGCTTGGCAGTGTCAACAGAGAGCAGTACACCTTAAGTTTGTCCAGTTGGAAAGATCTGAGTTGCTCCCCACTTGCCAGTCCCCCCTCCCCATCTCTCCCCCCCCCCACCTCCGACAGCAAGAGTTAATAAATTGTGAATCTTTGTAATTCTGGGTCTGTGTCTTATTCCCGCTTATCTCTAGTGCTTGGCAAGAAGTTGGCAGCAGGCGTGGTCTGTTGTTTGAGCGGAGGGCTGCCAAAGAATGCTAAGCAGCAAAAGACCTGGGTAACTTTCGGATGGGAGACAAAAAGCTGATAGTTCCACTTAGGTTTGCTCCAAACCTCCCAGGTGGTTAGCAGGAATAGTTATAGGGGTAAGATTGTAGTTGTGGGTGGGTAGCAGGAATAGTTATAGGGTTAAGATTCCTACTCCCAGGTGGGTAGCAGGAATAGCTATAGGGGTAATATTTCAGTTGTGGGGTAGGGGGGAGAGGGGGAAACGGCCCTAGAGCAGAAGAAGGGAAGGCGCACATTATCGGGGCGCAGCACAGAAACCAAAGGCGGCCCACCCGCTGTCCCAGTAGTGATCAAGGCTGGTGGTCAATCTGGGAAGCACCAGAGGAAATCACGTGCCTTTTCATTCTCGTAACTGAGCAAACAGTGTCATCCTAATCCTGTTGACACAGAAATGAGTCCTATTGTGTTTGCGGGATTTACTTCCAGGAAAGTGCAAGTAATATTACAGCCAGAGGAGCTCAACTGCACACTGAGCAAAGGCCAGACTTCCAGTACTTGCACCAGTCTGGGCAGAGCCCTGGAAATGAGCCGTTGCTGGTCTTGGCATCTTGCGTACAAGGAAGATGTGAGATTGGCGCTAGATTAGCCCTGACCTTTGGTGTGGACGTAAGGATTGCTGGAAAGGGTAGCCTCACCTTGGTTTCAGAGCTTCAGAGAAGTGGGGTGGGGGGATGGCAGACAAACCATGGGCAATCTCTGGCAGGTGAACCACATGTAGCTTACTTTGAATTAATAAATTACATGTACCAGTAATAAGTTATATATAATAGTTTTAAAGTTAATAATAAGCAATATACAGGTATCTGTTCAGGTTCTGTTCTGGAACATCTTATGGATTTAAAAAAATGTGTATAAATAAAGCCCTGGAAAAAATAGGTTTAAAGACCCAATTCTAGGTTTCTTGCTCTTCCGTTGCACCTAATGGAATAAAGTAGCATCTCAATTTTTGCAGGGCTTTAGTTCTGGTACTGAAAAATGGAATGATGGTTTGCATAAATATCTACAATAGTAGAAAAGCAGTTTTTCATTTTCTTGTAAACCGCTTTGTGAACTTTTCAGTTGAAAAGCGGTATATAAATACTGTAGATGTAGATGTAGATGTTTTAAAACTGATTTGCAGTGGCTATTTGTTGAGTTAAATCCGTGTATAACAAGGTTGGACCTGTAGTGTATTAATTAATATTATATTAACCACTTGAAAGTACTGTACATAAGGCTGTTTTTATTTGGGGATGTCCTACATTTTTGGGTGTGTCCTATATTTGGGGGTGCCTCTTTGTGTGTTCTCTTTTTTGGTTCTCTTTTTTGTCTTCCCCAGGGAGACATATGGTCTCCCTGGGGAAGGGGGGCATTGATCTGCCTGCAGGAGGCTTTGCAAACAGGGATCAGGCTCCACGTTGGCTTTTCCAAGACACGTCAGGAGTTCTGCTGCAACCATTGTTTTCCAGGCGATGCTTGGCCAGGAGTTCACCGTGAATCAATGCTTTTTATTATTATTTGGACAGAACGGCTGCCAAATTCTTGGGCCTCTTATCTGAGCATGTGTGTCGCAGGAGCTCCATTTACTGCCACCTTGTTAATCTCCCCACCTTGATTGGCAGATGAGGTTGTGGACTTTATTGGGACCGGGTGTCGGGCCTCGGAGGCAGGGTGGATGGAGCTGGTGGGAGGCAGGCAGCTCCTCTGTGAGGCTGATCAAGGGGATCACCCTTGGCTGGCCAGGGGATCACAACCACCACCATGCTGTCAGGAAGCACCCCCACCCTGCTCTGCCCACTAGCCCCCACTCCTCCACTCGTTGGATTGGAAAAGGAAGGGAGGAACAGGAAATTTGTAGGTGCAGCGTAGTGACCCCAGTCTCTTTCCCTTTACACTTCAACTTTCTCCTATATGTGGGAGCAGTGAGGTGAAGGGACTGCAACATCATCCCCATGCAGCACTCAGCCTGCTTAGTGGCTTAGCTAGAGGGGGTGGAGCAGTCAGTTGTGGAGGGAGGTGGAGGGTGACCATATAGCGACCCCCCCCAACCCCCAAAAATGTAGGAGATGACAAAATAAAATCTAAAAACATATTGCTTTCATTGGTAAATTTAAACACTTTATTAAATTTATTATTGCTTATTATTAAATTTAAAGCTACCATATAATTTATTCCATATACTCTGTAAATTACAAGAAGGCTACCTTCTGCCTGCTCACCAGGAAATGAGGACAACGATGATTATTTTTCCTGGACACAAGGCTACAAAAGAGGACGCGTCTTAGAAAAAGAGATTATACGGTTACCCGCAAGTGGGGTTATACAAGGGGATTCTCCACTTTGGAATTGCTCCAGAAGCAAAATGGAGCCATACAGCTCTGAAAGGGAGGGATCTCTTGCGTGCCTCCCTCCAAGACTGACTGCTCAGCCCCCTGCTTGCTATGCCACTGGGCTTGCTGCCTCAGGAACCAAGGAGTCTTGAAGCTGCATGGTGTGTGGCTGTAAGGAGTGGTGCCCACTGCATGGGAGAGGGGAAGGCTGGCATCTAACCCTGGCACCTTTGCAAAGGGTTTACAAAATGAGTCTCTGCCCCAAAGAGCTTGCAATCTTTATTATACCAGAACAGTGATTTTCAACCACCGTGCCGTGGCGCACTGATGTGCCACAGATGGTTTGCAGGTTGTGCCGTAGGAGTTGGGCCAAGGGGGGTTATTGGTAGGGCAGTTGGGGATTTCAGTCCCCTAGTTGAGGGAACATGGTGTGCATTGACAATTGTAAAAATGGAACAGTAGGTGGCTCAAACTGCATCCTGACCTTGGGAGCAGTGGCATAGCTGGGGGTGTGCAAAGTTTTGCCAGCGGGTCCATTGAGGCCTCCCTGATGCATCCGTGACCTACACATTGCCCGGTTTAGAGGATCGCCCGCTTTGCACCAAAACCGCTATGTGGGGCAGCGGGCAGGGAGATGGCCTCGGTGGCTGCAGTGCCAGCTGGAATTTTAGTTGCCATGGCAAAGCGCGCAGGCACCTGGAAAGGGACCAGCTTCTGAAGTGCCTGTTGCAAATCCATCCTGACAGCCCCAGCCCGAGAACCCCCTTGACGCTCTGCAGGGCCAGGGGGCCGCTTTGCCACGTGCATCCCAGGAAAGTGCCGCCTGTCTGCAGATGTCCCCCCACCCTTGCTTGGCAAATGAATCAGCCTTCAAGGCCCTTTCAAGGAGACTGGGGTTTCCTCGCCTCGAATCCTCCACTGGCAGGAGGGAGCACTCCAGCTGTTCTGGTGCTTAGAGAGCGCATGAGCTGCTGCAGGCGTTCTCTGGCCAACACGACTGCGAATGCACTGCTGTCTCCAAGACATCCCCTGACTGCCTGCCTGGTCTACTCTGGGAGCCCCTCAACTGAACAGTGACTCAAAAGAGCTCTGTTGCTGCCTTCTGAAGGAAAATGTTACATAAGTCCCCAAAAGAAGACGCTGCAGGCGAAAATCCATTAAAAATGGACAGGCAGAGAGAGTCAAAACAGAATGATGGAAACATTTTTGGACCTGGCATGTACTTAATCTGTGGAACTCCTTGCCACCGGATGTTGCAATGGCACCTGAAAAGGAGGCTGATGGAGGAAAGGTCCATCGCCAGTTACGAGTCATGAAGACGACATGCAGCCTCTGGGTTTCTGAAGGCCTGATGCCAAGGGGTGGCAACAGGGTGCAGGTTTTTTATTTGCTACCAGAGGCAACTGGTGGGCCACTGTGAGAGGCGGGGGCTACAACAGATGGATCCTGAACCCGATCTAGCAGGTCTCTGCTGATGTTCTCAATCTCTGGATGACAATAGGCAGTGGCATAGCTAGAGGGGGCAGAGCAGAAAGCCTTAAGAGGACCCTTCCTCTTTGGAGCCATTCCATTACAGAGTCCTAAGAGATGGACAAATTTGCCACCCTGCCACAGATATAAGGATTTGGGGTCAACTCTGATTACAATGAGGCACAATCCGCTGATAATGTTTTATTTTCATCATGACAGGTCCTGCCAAGCTGATCCCGAGAGCTCAGCAAACCAAGCGCAGGTTCCTGTGGGATGCTTTGCACAAGCCTTGAGTCTCCATTACAGCCTATACCCTTCAGAAAACCTGTGGCATCTCTGTCTTGGTTGCCCTGATGTGACATCCTCTAAATTTGTCTGGAGAGTTGTCTGAAGAAAATAATTTTTAACTAGCATGTGATCTATTTGTGGAAAACCTTGCCACATGATGTGATGATGGTGCCTGGCCTGGACAGTATGAAAAAGGGATCGGAAAGATGAAGGAAGTCCATCATGGTCACAAGCTGTGATGGGTCTATGCACCTTCCTTGTTCTAGAACAGCGTTTCTCAAAGTGGGGGTTGGGACCCCTTTGGGGGTCGCCTAGAGCTTTCCTGGGGGTCGCCTAAAGACGCCTGGTGCAGGGGGCCAGGTTAAGCTCGCCAGAGCTCGGCTGTAGCTGCGTGTGCACGGGAGCTGACTGACAGAGTCAGAGCCCAATCCTATGCATGCCTGCTCTGAAATAAATCCCATTATAGTCAGGGGGCCTTTACTTCCATGTAAATGTGGATAGGATTGCAGCCCCAGGGCCCAATCCTATGCATGCCTACTCTGAAATAAATCCCATTGTGTTCAATGTGTGCATAAAACACACATTTCATTTGTAACAATGAAAATACATCCTGCATATCGGATATTTACATTACGATTCACAACAGTAGCAAAATTACAGTTATGTAGTAGCAACGAAAATAATTTTATGGTTGGGGGTCCCCACAACATGAGGAACTTATAAAGGGGTCACGGCCTTAGGAAGATTGAGAACCACTGTTCTAGAAGGAGGCTGTTCTGAATGTCAGGGAAGAGGATGCAGGTCTCTTGTGGTCTTGTGTGCTATCTGGACCACTGGGAGATGCAGGAAGCTGGTCTAGGTGGGTCTTTGGCCTGATCCTGCAGGGTTCTTCTGATGTTCCTACAACTTTCTTCCCGTGTTCAGTGGTCTCCTACTGAATCCCTAGACAGTTTGGATGTCCTTCAACCTCTCCCTAGAAAGAAAAGGTTTTCCTGCTTCTGCATTGCCGATGAGGGAAACGGTGAGGCTCTCTACACAAATTCTTTGGAAAATTCCACCGGTATTTTAGTAGATCTGTAAAAATCAATTGGTTTCAAAATTGCATCCGTAAATTTTCATGGGGCTCCTATAAAGCTTGCATAACTGGAACTACTCGAGGTTTCTGAGTGTTCTCAGCAGGTGACAGTTGTGTAATCGGATCCCAGGCAGGCCAATAACTGTGCCCAAGATAAGCTTGCAGGCGTGTAACAGCCATGTCAAGTGAGTTCCTGGGCATTCCAGCTGCCTCTTAAAACCAACACCTTCAGAGGAAGTATGTCTGCTATTGCACCCCATCTTAATTCAAAATTCAGCTGGGAAAGCGGAGATCATGCACAAGGAGCAGATGGAACTGCTTCATACAAGGCAGCATCTCCCTGCAAGCTGCATGTTCAAATTTGGCTGTGGGTCGGGCAACCATCTGTCTTCTTTTTCCAGGACATGTCCTGTCCTGGAAAAAAAAATCTTCGATCCCCCAAATCCAGAGTAACTACAGGAACATGTAAGAGACATTATGTGCCCCTATAGTTACTGTACATCCTAGTGAAAACATATTGGAATTCAGAATAAATTGTTCTTACACTGGAGCAAAGACTCCCTGTAGTTACTCTGGATTTTGCCCACTGTCTTCCTTTTTCTTGTGGCAGCACGGAGCCTTCTTGGAATTAATAGATCCATATGTAAAAGTTTTAAATTTAATAAGTCTTATACTGTTTAAATTAACCACATGAAAGTGTATTTAGCTTTTATTTTGTCATGTCCTACATTTTTCTTGGGCATCCTACATTTTGGGGGGTTGTCCTCTTTTGTGGGGGTGACATATGGTCACCCTGTCCTTTTGGGATTCTACTGGTCAGTAGCTGATCCTGTTGGGGTGACACACGCTTGCACTGAGCCCATTTGTATGAATGCTCTGAACATTGGGCAAACACTGGCCAAGCCCCATAATAGCCCCAGGTGTAGTGTGGGTTCAAGTTCAACCAAGACCTCCAGGAGGTTGGCCAAAGAAGGCCTCGCCCGTGCTGGGAACCATTTAATGTCACTAGCTGGGAATATCTAGAACTTTGCTGTTCACTAGTGGAAAAGAGGAAAGTGGTAGGCTAGAGCATCACTAGCTTTGGAGCCTCTCTAGCCCACCACTCTTATGGGGTAAACAGGGGCAGCACTTGACTTGCCACACCATGTTGGAAAGTCTTGGGCCGATCCTATCAATCCAAAGTTTCTTAGGTGTGCATGAATTGAAATAGTTGAGTCAGTCAGGACTGTGAGATCTTTCCTGTCACATGAACCAGCCAGAAGCGACACATTGAAACGCTTGAAAAGTGATCTTTTGGCACCACTTGCAAGAAGTCCTGACAGTGCGCCGCTAAACGGTGCTCCACATCTGTCGGGTTTGGCATTCACATGTCGGCTCGAAAACCCCAGAGGTGGGAACTCAAAGAGTGCGGCCATTGTGGTGATGAAAGGAGCGTATGCAGAAGGCAGCTCCAACTCTCCTTGGGGAGCCCTTCCACGGAGCAGTGCGCACTCCTTCCAGAGTAATGATGCTCAACCCCAATTTCCCACACCTGGGGGAACTGCAACATAACACAAAAGCGCAGCTGGGGACCCGTCCCTGAGAGGCCTGGCGACAATCGCGGGGCTGTCAGCGCATCAGAAGCAAGAAGCCTAATTAAGCTGTCCCCATTAACGGCTGTCTTGATGACACGATGCGCTCTGGTGTGCTTGTTGTTCTGCTGAGCCCAACTTCACACTGGAGCCTCTGAGAGGCATTGCTGGCAAGATTGTGGCCATAAAGAGGTAAATTTCTTGGGGGATCGGGGTTGGGGAAGCAGAGCTGGGAAAGGGATTTGGGGATGGAGTTGGCAAACTGTGTCTGGATGAGACCCCTATCAAGTGGGGTTTGGGAGGGAAGTGGGGCAGTGAGGAATTCAAATAAATTAACAACAGATTCTATGTCCTAATAACCGAAATTAACAACAGGTTCTATGTCCCATTAGTAACCGGTTCTCAGAACCCGGTGCTCATTAGCAAAAGGTTCTATAGAACCTGTGAGAACCCCCTGAAGCCCACCACTGGGCCTGGGTGTGGGATGCCTGAAAAAAAAGGGGAGGCAAGAAAGTGGCGGATCATCTAGATGATCAGAGAAGTAGGAAGGGGAGCAGATCTCAGCAAAAAGCATCCCAGGCAAGCAGTATCTTCAGATAGAAGAGAAAAATATCTCAATCAGGGAGAGCTATAGGAGGTCCAGCTCCATGTTCTTCTATGTCCTCCATGGAACGACTCCACAGATTCACAGGCCCGGGACTCAACTGGCCAACTTTTCCCCATCCCGGCAGCCAAGCAGGACACTTGGTCCTTAGGTAACTCCATCAGTGGGGAATCCAGCACCTTCTCCCCTGCTAAGCCTTGTGCCTGGGAAAAGCATCACCTGCCGGTTTTGGCACCGAGAACAGCCACCCCTGGGTGCCAGAGTTGTCCGGGCAGATTTTGGAGCAAGTTGACGATCCCAAATAGGGATCAGGGAAATCTTATCGAGGGCATGAGAGCAGCCTTGGAGCTGTTGGGTGATGGAAACAAGGATTACCCAGGTGAAGAATTCTCATGCTATGGCAGTGGTGCAAAATCCTGGTCTTAAGCGGGATCTCTTTCTTTCCTTTCCTTCCCTCCCCTCCCTTCCCTTCCTTTCGTTCTTTCTTTTCTGCTCAATCTAGAAAAAAGGTGTCTGTGGAGGGACATGATTGAGGCATACAAAATAATGAAGGGACCAGAGAGAGAGGATACAAAAATGTTCTTTTCCCCTCTTAATAACAGGAAGATTTGGTGTGGGGAGAGCATAGGACTCGATGTCTCCAGCACCAGGAAGTCTTGGACCAGATCTGGTTGCCTTCAGGATCAGGGATCTGTGTGGAAGAGAAGCATCATAGTTCAGGCCTGACCACTGAACTATGGCGCTCCGGCACCAGTGGAAGGAATTCATGACCTGAAGCAAAGAATTCACCACGTCAAAAATACCTCAAAAAATTCTCAAAAATACCTACTACTGGTATCCCCTTAAGCAGGGTTGCCATATGTCCCAGGAAACCAGGACAGTCCCAGTTTTCAGAGATGGTGGTCACATACTGGCAAGTTTGATGGGGTCCTGTTCCGGTTTTGTGGAAGAGAATTTTGGCAATCCTACCTTACGGGTATTTTTCCTACTTAAAACAAGTATATCTGAGTCCTGGTAAATCAATCAGGCAATTGAGATCCTGGTTTCAAAACCAAAATGGAGAAGAGAACCAGATGTGTGGGTAGCACATCTGGAGGTAGCCATCACCTTCTTTCTCTGATTTCTGGGTTAGGTTGACCCTCACATACCTTACAATCCAGAGTAACTATGGGAAGATGTAAAAGGCACTTACTCTGGATTTCTCTATGCATTTCCCATAGATTTCCCATAGGTGGCACCGTAACTACTTCAATGTAAAAGGTCCATAGTTACTCTGGATTGCAGCCATAGGCTGACTCAGAATGGTTATTCTGGTTATTCTGATGGCCATCCAGTGACTGGAGTTCCAGTGGCAGTGAGTTCCCAAGGTTTCTTATGCAGCATGCCTATCCCCAACATCTTTAGTTTATTGGATAACTTCAAGTTCCAAAGTGCGGGAGATGACCAAGTCTGGCATTGAGGTCTGCTGGGCTGGGAAGCAAAGGGGAACAGTTTGGTCCATGAGACGGCACATTTCCCAGTAGCCTGACTGCAACACCATAGACGTGCACAGTTGCACAAGAGTCGGGACTAGTCCTGTGGGACCGCGTGTCCTGAACGTGAGTGATTGTGCAACCCTTCCTCTCTTCTCGCTTTTATTTCTGGGCAGGTAATTAAGCGGCCTTGTTTATAGCAGGCTGTTTTCTACCTTGGCCAAAGATAAAGAATCCTGCAGATGTGTTTATGGTGTTTTCACAAGACTCTGGGGACAGGGAGGAAATTTCCACTGGCTGGGTTCAGCAAAGGCTGTCGCAGGGGTTCCTGGGCACAGGCGGGGTGGCCCCAGCTCTCTGATCAAAGGATCAAGATGTTATTATCCATGCATTTTTGTTGCTGGTTACATCTCCTGGCAAGGGTAGTGGAAGCTCGTGGTGTGGACAATATGAGATGGACGGAGCTGCGTCCTGCCCTCGGGACACGGGTTGCTTTGGAAAGTCCATTAGATGCTTCTGTATACAGAGATGCACGATGCGCTCTCCAGATGCATGAGCCACAGTTGCAAACGGATCCTTGATGGCCAGCTGTGGCTGCTCCTCCGAGTCGAAGGAAGCCTTGTGCAACTCGTGCAACTGTCATCCCGACAGTGAGCAAGGGAGGTTGGGACAATGGTGTAAAACAGTATCTTCAACCTTTTTTGTGCCACAACCCCCCCCCCCAACTGAACCCCAAATAATAAGACTTGGGGACTCGCCACCAATCCTGCCAGGACTCGATCTGCCACATTACTATCCACTCCTTGTACCCATCCATCCCATTTCAACCTTCCTCTTCTATCTTCACAACAACCCTGCAAGGTAGCATCCTGCGCAGGGCCAGCCTTAGGAGCCAGATGGGGAAGCAGGAAACTGGCATACCAAGATGGGGCTCCCTGCAAAACTTTATGCTTTGCACTACCTCCTTGAGCTACACAACTGCTTGCATTCTGACCACAGGCACCTCGTACAAGGACATACAGATGTTCCTCATACAAGTTCATATGGATGTACTAGGATTCCGTTCCAGATAAAAAAAATCTTTTTATGTTTTATATATTTTTTATTTTCTTTATACAAATATAAAGAAAACACTGGAAAAATAGGTTTAAAAACCCACTTCCAGGTTTCTTGCTTCCCTGTTGTGTCTACTTGAATCAGGTTGTGCCTCAGTATCAGCAGGAGTTTGATTCTGGAACTGAAAACTGGAATAATTGTTAGCATGATGATCTTTCTACAACAGTAGAAAAGCAGTTCTTAAAAATATGATTTGCAGTGGCCGTTTATATTGAGTCAAATCCATGTATGAAAAGTTTATAACAAGGTTGGACCTGTACTGGAGAAAGGTGTGTATAGCAGAATTCCCAGTTAGAGCATCCACTGGGGCATCTGGTCATGGTTAAATAGTGCAGGGACAAGAATGAGGGTGGCTGGCAGGGGCCACCTGCTTCCACTGCCTCCTGGCAAGCTTCCCCACTGGGCGTCCGGCTGGCTAAGTTGAAAGCCGCAGCAGAAGCTGATCATCTTCTTATCTTCTGTTCAGGGACCGATGGGTCACATCTGAAATCCAGAGCCCACTGGAGTGGGGGGGGGGGTAGATGGAAGTACCCACTGATGCACCCTTTTCGGAGAGCCTGAGTGGGAGTCTCTTTCGGAAGGCTCCTCTTATCTCAGTTCCATCTGTGCCCGGGGCAGTGGCACCCCTAGGGGGAGTCTGGGAATCTGGGGGTGACCAAAATCACTATAATCACCAAAATCATTTGCAATAACCCCATCATGTCATATATCAGTGGATGCGTATGTTCCAGAAGAATCCAACGCAAAGAACAAGCTTTGAAATATCTTCTTCCTATCAAACGTTATGGCCAAAAAAACTAAAAATAAAAAAATGCATGGAGTTCTCCGGGAAAATGAATGTGCCCAATACAACAGCTTTACTCATGAGTAGGCAAACATGCCGTTGTCCACTGGAAAGGCCAGGCTGGGAGGAATCCAAAACCTCGTCCTCCTTTTGAGGTCTGGGCATCTGGTCACCCTGCCCCAGAACAGTCCAATAAACACAATCCCCACAAATCAACCCAGAAGGAAGTCACTGATAATTGCATTGAGCCCAATGGAAAGTTGAACTGAGCTACACAGCCGTGTTTACTCGTGAGTAAGCAAAACTGGCTCGTGTTTAGGTCAGGCACAGAGGAATGCAAGGCCACCAGAATGGTCCCAATCCAGTGAAAGTGAAGTTCAACAAGTGTTCCAGAAGACAGCCTCAGCCTGCACCCACTTCCTAATCAAGAATAAACCCTTAATTGGTAGGGTGATTTTTAAAATAAGAATATATTAATGAATATCTATTAATTGTATGAATTAATACTGATAATAATTAATTAATTTATGTTGATCTATGTCAATAAAAATAAAAATAAAAATTAATTAAAATCAATCAATCAAGTAATCATTTAATTAGTCATGCAGACTAACCGTGCAGACTAGTTGTGCAGACTAGTTGTGTGTGCCACAACACAGTGGTTGAAAATGGCTGGTGTATGTTTGTGTGTGTGTGTGTGTGTGTGTGTGTGTGAGAGAGAGAGAGAGAGAGAGAGAGAGAGCTCAAGAATGTCCTTGTATAACAGCATATACAGGCATCCTCCATTTACTGGACAGGTTAGGGACTGGAACAACATCCAAAAGTGTTGAATGAACAACAAAAGTGTTGTTCATCCAAAAACGGCTGAAAAGTGGAACCTCATCTTCTTTAGTTTAGTTTAGCTTCCAAAGCTTTTTTAGCGAATAAATTGCAAATGCCCCTTTTATCTTGCAAATTCCTGCTGCCACACAAAGATTTTTGCAAATGAATTCTCATTAATAACTCCTTTGGGAATGGGATTAGGTCAGGAGCTACAACAGGGCAATTTTGGCCTTTAGAACAGCAGAGAGGGGTTGAAAGAGCGGAGCATGCATTGAATGATTAAGTTCTGGGTATAACTGAAAGCTGCTGAAAGAGTGAATCATCAGAATGCGGGGGATTCTCATCAATGCTGAGAATGGATTGAGAGATGAACCCAGTGGTGGGATTCAAATAAATTAAGTCCTAAATTATGTCCTAATAAATTATATCCAGGTTCTATGTCCTAATAACCTAAATTATCAACAGGTTCTACATCCCATTAGTATCTCAGAACCAGGCACTCAATAGCAAAGGGTTCTATAGAACCTATGAGAACCCCCTGACGCCCACCATCAGTACTGGGCTTTCCAAGGTGGTGCAAAGCCTGCTTGCACTCTGCACATGCTCAAAAGCACTGTTTTCATGGACAGTGTGTCTTAAAAACTCTGCCCTCTGTGATTTCAAGGGGGCAGCAAGGGGAAGCAGCAGACGGCACCTACACATAATTCACTCTGGCCTGGCTTTTTGACTTGGCTCAGGACTGCAAGCAAATCCTTGAACGGGAGAACCGCCCAGGTAAATTGCTTGCATTCCTCCGCCCCCTGCACACCTTTGACTTCACAGCAGTTTTTTTCAGTTATATAAATCCAACCCCCTTCTTTTTTAACACATACCAGGGGTCAAAAGGGAAGGTGCCAATCTTTGGCTGAGATAAACCAACCATTTGCACAGGAGGATCATTCGAGAAGAGAGACCTTCAAGCGTCGGGACAAGCATCTCCTACAAACAGCTGGACTGTGAGTATCCATAATGAGAGGTGTGGGCCACATGTTCCTCGCTGTCTGCACATGGGTGCATCTCTGCACAGCCTTTAGTCTTCAAGAAGAGGGTCAGGGCTGGAGAGCACCCAATATATTTATATATCCTTGAAAAATATTATTTTAAAAAAATATATATTTTTAAATAATTCAGCTAAGGGACATTTTGTAGACCACTTTTGGAAGCATCTGGGTATTCCTGATCCTGGGAAGCCAGAAGGGACTCTGGCGAACAAGGCAATGTTGATCATTGGCAAAATATTCTTATACAAGTACTGAGTTTGTAACCCAAAATATTTCCGACAGCTCATGAAAAATGAACAGAAGCGTCCAGGAGGGAGCAAAAAGTTGACTAGCCAAAAATTTAAAAATCCAACCTATTATTCAAATATAGCCTTAGCTTGTAAAGTTTGCTAATTGATGAATTGGTTTTTAAATTAATTTAAATTTAATTTAATTGCTAATTTAATTGATTTTTTTACTGTCTACCAAAAGTGGAGCACAATAGAAACTCAGTAGGAATCCCTTAATGGGTTTCTACCAGTTAGTAAGATGCAAACCTTGGAGTAACACAGAATGGTTTGTCCAGCAGATAGAAAAGGTTCTTTATCTCAGGGCATATCTATCTATCTATCTATCTATCTATCTATCTATCTATCTATCTATCTATCTATCTATCTATCTATCTATCTATCTATCTATCTATCTATCTATCTATCTATCTATCTATCTCTCTCTCTCTCTCTCTCTCTCTCTCTCTCTCTCTCTCTCTCTCTCTCTCTCTCTTTGTCTGTCTGTCTGTCTGTCTTTGCAAAGAGCACAACTGCATCTCCTCCACATCTTGTGTTCCAAATTTCATTCTCACGATGCTGTAAAGAACGTGGGTTCAAAATACAAAATGTTAAAACTGCAGTCCTTTAAACATTTACTTAGGAGCAAGTTGGATTAAAGTCAATGCTACGATGGTACTGAAAGGCTGCACAGCTGTTCAGCCTTGCATGGAAAGCTGTTCAGCCTTGCACGGGAATCGTGGGGCTTACTTCTGAGGAAACACATATATAGACGACATTTCATATGTTAGAAATGGGTAAAAGTCAAAAACTTGGTAAATACTATTAATAATGCATAATAAATAATAATAAATACTGTTAATAAATGATAATACTCTATTTTTTAAACAATATTTCAATCCTACAACAATCCTAAAGACTCTTTCGTGGGAGTAACCCCCAAATCCAGAGTAACTATGGAAGCACATAAGAGATGTTATGGGAAATTCATATTGGATTCCAGAGTAAGGGCACAATCCAGAGTAACTACGGGGAGTCCTTGCTCCGGTGTAAGAACAATTTGCTGTGGATTGCAGTATGAATTTCCCATAGGTTTTCATCAGATGGTGCAGTAACTACGGGTACACGTAATGTCTCTTACGTGCTCCCGTAGTTACTCTGGATTGTAGGGTAAGTTGTTCTTACACCAGAGCAAGGACTCCCTGCAGTTACTCTGGATTTTGCCCGAATACCCACAATGGGTTTTAGTTTTGAGAAGACATGGTTACAACTATGCTCTAAGTCTGCCAGTAGGATTATTGTGGAGGGAGGGTATGAAATTTTCCATGCCATCCTTAGCACGTCTACTCAAAAGTAAATCCCATTGTGTTCAGCAATACTCACTCCCAGAAAAGTGTGTTTAGAATTGCAGTCTTTATTTTATATTTATTTTATATATTAAGTATATTATATATTTTTAATTTTTATGACAGTATAAATAAAATTGTGCAAACTAGTTAAGATGGCCCCATTTCATTAAAAGATAGGCTGTGAATTCTCTTTGAGCACAATCCTAACCATGTTTACTCAAAAGTAAGCCTCACTGTTTTCAACCTGTCTTACTCCCAGGAAAGTATCCTTAGGATTGCAGCCTTTGAGATCTTGGCTCATTTGCAATTTTGTGTGACTCAGATCGCAATCCTAAGCATGTCTGCTCAGAAGTCCCATTAGAGTCAATGGGAGAGTGAAATCCAGAGTAACTATGGGGAGTCCTTGCTCCGGTGTAAGAACAATTTACTCTGGATTGCAATATGAATTTCCCATGTGTTTTCATTAGGTGGTGCAGTAACTATGGGTGCATGTTATGTCTCTTACGTGCTCACCTCGTTATTCTGGATTTGGCTGTAACTCTCAGGAAAGTTTGGGTAGGACTGAGCTCTTAGAGACTTGCCAACTTAACCAGTTCTCTCTCTCTCTCTCTCTCTCTCTCTCATGGTCTCACTTGTTTGTTTTTCACAAACTGTGCTGGTTTCTCACAATTTTGATCTTCCCACACTCAAAAGAGGTGAAGTTAAATGTCAACCTTTATTGTTTTTAAGTTGCCAACTTAAAAGCCGAATAATTAAGCATAGAATATTCTGGGACATTGGTACAGGCTGTGATTTGTGAAGGCTAAGCCTGAAGTCCTAGGCTTATCTGCAGTCAGCAGGTTCCTTTGAAATCTCCTGAGTAACATTTCTGAGCCAACCACAAGTTGACCTTCCGGGTCCCCTTTGGCCTTCCCTACTGCCCTGCACACTGAGCAAACGAACCAGCCCACCTTGCAGGGCTGTTGTGACCATGAAGTGGGCCCAGAGAGAAGCTGCCTGGAACTCCTAGGGGTGGGGAAGGATTAAAATGTAATAAAAAGATCAGTGCAAGGATTGCTGACTGTTCTGCATGGTCCAGGAAACTGCTCCGGCTAATATCCAACTTCCAAAAGGTGCTGCAGTAAGCAAATAACATGGTGGGTCATAAAGCTTTTCCCCTTTATCATCAACACTATTATAAACAGGACAGAAATCAGCGGGAGAATGGGGAGGGGGGGCTTTGAAGATGCTGAGGGGGGCTTTATAGAAATACTCATGTACCAGCACATTTCTGGAAAAGTAAGAATGGAGTAGGTTGTGTTCGCTGCTCTTGTTTGTTCCAACGGGGCTTGTAAAGGATCTCATCCTCACTGATTTCCCACCCATAGGGTTCGCAAAGGAGGTAGCCCTCAATGATTTCGGCAGGCCAAACAGGCCACGGTTCTCAAGGACACCTGGCCTAACAAACCAGTATTTTCCAAGCAACCCAACCAGCATCAATCACCTCCTCCTCCCAAACCGCAGGTGAAGTCACAAGCCTGAATCTGGACCAGACCACTTTGTATTGAACGCTGTCAAGCAGAACTGTGTCCTGCCTGTGAAATGCTAGCCCAGCTTTGTCCTGACAGTGCAATTTCCTGTGCAAACCAAAGTGGTCCAATCTGGATAGAAGCTGATGGTGCTTCACCTGCAGTTTGGGAGCCTGGAAAGGGGAGTTGGCAGGTTTCCAGATTCAGCACAGGACAAACTGATGGAGTGACCCATTCACTTCATGCTTTGCTTGGTCTTTTACTCACCCTATGTTTCACCTCCTCAGCCGCAGAGCTCTGAGCAGTGGGTTGATAGCACCAGTGAACACAACACTGGCCGTCCGTACACGGTGCAGGGCAATGTTTCCAGTGCTCCTGCATGCACTCCCATCTTTATAGAGAACACAGGCCTTATCCCGGCCGCAGGCACTCCAGGGAACCATCTAGTAGCACACAAGTGTATCCTGTTGCCACTCTGCCATTTCTGAAACCAGGAGGTTGCACATAACTATATTGGCTTGTTGCCTGGGATGGACTTCTTCTTGCTCAATCCATCCAGTCCCCTTATCAAGTCTTTATGCCGTCACCACAACCTGTGGCAAGAAGTTCCACAGACTTTCGGTCTGGTTGTTGCAAAGGCACTGTTGGTGTGTGCACCTGATTCTGTGCATCTTCAGCTCCCTGTACCTGCAAGATCACTGTCCATATATAAAAATATTGGACCAATATATATACATATACGTATTGGTCTCCCAACACTAGGGTTGCCATAATTTTCTTACACAAAACCAGGACAGGACCCCCTGTCAAACTTGCCAGTATGTGAACCCAATCCCCTAAAACCTGGACTGTCCAGTACATATGGCAACCCTGCCCAACACCAACGTTGCTACTGATAGTTCATTGCTAGTATTAGTTGAAATGTGGGCTTGAAATGAGCAGAGAAATTAAATGAGCAGAAACTTCCAGAGTCCAAGTTGGTGGGAGGTTGTGGCCGTTGAGCAGTTGGCAGAAGAATGGAGAGCCTGGCCTGTCTCTGGTTTCATCGGAAGGCCACTGGCGGGCCCAGGCATGTGCTGGCACCCTTGGCTTCCCTCCCCTCCATGGGAGGCCAGATCTCCCCTGAGATGCTTGGGAGAGAACAATGGTGGGGCAGCCTTGCCAAGTCCCTGCCCTGAGTTTGGGAGGAAGGGCCCCTGCTTGGGAATGACAGGGGTTGCCAGGTTGGATGCTCCATTGTTGGGTGCCAGGGTGAACCACAGTTCAGCCATCCTGGCAACCCTCGCCCGGTGCTGGCTGGTCCCCAACTGCCGGTCTTTGCCTTCCAGATTTGCCCAGCAGCAACATGTCGGACGTGGAGTTTGGGCAGATGTCTATCAAGGAGGCTGAGTTGGAGGGCAAGCTGGATGCCAAATGCAGCCCACCGCAACCCCACTGGTACGAGCAGTATGTGCAGCCATGCGTCGGAGAGCTGGTGGGCTCGGCTTTCTTCATCTTCATTGGCTGCGCGTCGGTCATCGAGAACGTGGACAGCACCGGCAGGCTCCAACCCGCCCTGGCACACGGCCTGGCTCTGGGGCTCACCATCGCCGTCCTGGGCAATATCAGGTGATGGAGGAGACAGGGTAGTGGTGAGGAGACAGTGGCTTGAGAGGGGGGAGCAACAGGATTCATCACCAGCTGATCTGGAAAGGTCGGGATGCCCAGAGCTTTCCTCCCTGTTCAGGGAAGTGGCAAAGGGTTTGCAAAAACGTGAGTGCTGTTTTGGGAGCCTGACAATCTGTATTGTCAGGAAAGACAAATCCTATTAGGGGTGGTGTGTCTCTGGATTCCAGTGATACTTAGAGAGATGATGGGGCTCAACCTCCCCACCCCGAAACTGAAAACTGCTCCCTCATTACAGAGTTTTCAGTGGACCCTGAAGACATTTTTATGCTTTTGATTAATGTGCAGGCTGGGATTTGCAGTTGTTTTTAAATGTTTTTTATAAAATGTTTTAAAATGTTTTTCTGTATTTGAGTAAATACCATATTTACTCAAATCTAATGCTCACCTTTTAAAGCTGAATTTAGTCTCCGATATCAGGGTGTGGATTAGATTCTATGGCTCATTAGATTCAAATAAATACGGTATTTTGATTTCTAAGTATAGATCAGTATTTAGTTTAACAGTTTATTATATTATGATAACAATGTAACATATAAAACATTGTTTTATAAAGTAGTGCAATTAAGTAAAAATCATAACCCACTGTCATATCATCATCATCATCATCATCATCATCATCATCATCATCATCAAATTACTAATTGTTCTATGCAGTAAAATTAAATTTTGCCCCTGCTTTGCAGCTGCACATTACAATTGCCAGTAAACATTTTTAAAAACTCAAGTCTTATAGCACCGCACATTAGATTTGATGATGCATTAGATTTGGGTAAATACGAGTTTTTATTGATTGTTGTGAGCCATCTTGGGTCTACTCTGCAGAGAAAGATGGGATATCAATCAATCAATCAATCAGTCAGTCAGTCAGTCAATCAATCAATCAATCAATCAATCAATCAATCAATCAATCAATCAATCAATCAATCTCCAATTTGGAAGACCTTCCCATCCGCAACCAGCTCTTTGCTACAAGTTGAGGGTGCAGTCCTAATCAGTTTAGGCTGACACATCTCACCCATCTATCATTCCCAGAGTGGTGTGGAGAGGATGGCGTATGTCCATGTACTGTTCTACCCCCCTCCACCTGACAGCACTTTTCCGATACCCCCTGATGAGCATGGGACTTGTGTCAGGGCTTATGCCGTCCTAACTGGGGATTAGGATTCCACTGTGAGACTCTTAACAGGTTGATCAAGGTGTAACATGAAGCTAATCTTTGCTGTATAAGGGGAGGAGGTGAGCCTGTGTCCAAATATGGATTGGGATTGTGGGGGAGCTTAACCCTTCCCTCCTCTACACCACAATCCAGATGTAAACATCCCCCTATTTTCTGTGTGAACTCATCACTTGGGTACAGATATTAACCCCCATGACCCAAATTGCTCCCCCACGTATTAAAAAAATTCTGCTTTGCACCCAGCCTGGTTTGATCATGAGATAGTGAACTGAGAGGGTAAACTGGCTGGCATCTGTGGGTGGAAGCTGAACTTTGATCTGAATTGGATCTGGGTGTTCCTC
Organism: Cryptoblepharus egeriae; assembly: GCA_030015325.1. Taxonomy (NCBI): domain Eukaryota; kingdom Metazoa; phylum Chordata; class Lepidosauria; order Squamata; family Scincidae; genus Cryptoblepharus; species Cryptoblepharus egeriae. The sequence continues at coordinate 10,912,201 of JAREYC010000012.1, forward strand.
TCATCAGGACAAAACCTTCCAAAATGGGGTCCAAACTCCCCCCATTTCAGCCCAATGTTGCCCCCCAAACGAGCAAGACCAGCTGGAGACTGCTCAAAGGGAGGTCGTTCAGGACTGGTGAAGTTTGGTCTTTGACCGCTGCCCTCCTCCTCTTCCTCCTTCACAGGGGCAGTAAACAATTCACTTTTGATCAGGCTCCTGTCAAGTTGTTTATGGCTGGCAAATAAAAGCCAGCTCTTTCCCTTTTATCTGTCGGGTTAGTTAGCAGGTACAAGGCTGAGCTGACGCGGATTCTGGGTGAGTTTAGGCCAGCTCAGTGGCATCATCGGGGAGTGTGGGCCACATCGGACAACACCCTCAGCATGGGGCTGGCACCACCAGTGGCCAAAATTTTGGAAATGTTTTGGAAAATTTGCACTTATGAATACCACAATTGTGTTATATATCATTGGAATGGCAATTTCATGCTGAATGGAACAAAACAAACTGTGCCGTATTATCTGAGTTCTATCAAAGGTTATGTTCAATTAACCAGAAAAAGGAAATACAGTTGCCTCATGTAACAAAAAGTGGATTATCTTGTTCTGTTATGACAGCAGGCGTCAATCCCTGGCCCCTGGGAAGCCTTTGCCATTGTGCCCGGTGCTTAATATCCTGTGCCATTGCCCTTATCTTTCCAGCCGATCTTATCAGAAAGTCCTGCCAGGCAGACATGTCCTTTGCCTGTCACCCAGCAGGATTTGTTCCCTCACTTGTTGGGCAGAGGTGGCTGCCCAGTGCAACCTTAGATTAAGTTAGCTGTTAATATAATAACAATATTATTTGTTGATATACAACAATATATTGTTTATCAGATTCTGTATTATATTATTGATCATAAATTAGTATTATTAAATATTAAAATTAATATTATTTATTATTATTTATTAATATAACAACAAAATAACAAACTTTTGCTCCTCCCACCTGGGATGGCTCTGAGGGAGACAGGACACTTGCGCACTGCACTGATGCTCCCTGCAAAAATGAGTGCTTTGCACCCCTTCTAGCTATGCTACTGGTACAATGCATTGCAATGGGGATTTCACCCTTCCCCTAACACTGCTCTCCCTCTCTCGCTTCTTCTTTGCAGTGGAGGCCACTATAACCCAGCTGTGAGCCTCGGAGCATGGCTAGTCGGCGGGCTGAACATGGTGATGGTCATCCCCTACTGGCTCTCTCAGCTGTGCGGCGGCCTGATCGGAGCCAGTCTTGCCAAGGTACAGTGGTTGGGAACAGCAATGGGGAAAGGGGGGATTTTGCTTCCCAGAACGGCATCCTTTTCGCCAAGAATGTGTGCAGCTTCCACTGAAGTCAGCCTCTTGTTTCATCTAATCCAGTGTGGCTGCTCTGGTTATTTCAAAGGAGTACTGGCTCTGCAGGCAAACTGAGACCTTTGCCATGGGGTGTATATATTAATATAGGTCTCTGTGATGTTCTCTTTTGCAGGGCCTTTAATTGGCCCACAGTGCTTTTGCTAGGTCAGGTCTGCAGGAGGAGGTTGGTTTCCTTCTGCCAAAAGTGGGATAATCCCTTTAGAACGATCCCAGATCTTCTAAGTCCCTGTTAATGGATTTATCTTGGCCGAGGCATTTAGGGAAAATGATCTGATGAGCTTGTGGGTGCTCAGAGCTGATGCTCAGTCATGCACATCCTTTCAGTATGCACTGCTAAGGAAACCAAATAGGAATATGTTTGTATTGGGGCTTCCAAAGCTGTCAGAAAGTGAGATTTATGACTGCAATCCTATACACCAGTCTTTCCCAAATGTTTTAGCACTGGCACCCCTTGAGCTTTTAAAAAGGTGATCTAGAACGAAAAATTATTTACAAGTATTTATTTATTTGCAAAAATCCATCACCTGTGCTTTCATTGGGTCATACCAGAAGTCAGGTCCTGACCATCAAGTGGGTCCTGACAATCAGCAGGACTTACTTCTGAGTAGATAGTCCTAGGTAGGCACAGCAGGTGAGCTACTACAGGAGATGGAGAAAAGTCAGGTCTTCTCGAACGCCATGGTGGACAGAGGAGTATCACACTAGTATCACCCTCTCTAGTATTGAGATGCCTGGGTTGGTTTTTCTCCTCCTGCTCCTCTGACCTTGGACTCTGGTTAGGAGAAGATACCTGCAGGGTCCACAAGCAGGCATCATTTATTTACCTTCATTGTATGTGTGGGGAGGGGAAGCAGGGAACTTTTTTGACAAAATGATGCTCTCTGTTGCAGTTGATGACAGATGGAGGCAGGTACAGTAACGCCTCTGGGGCAGCCTTCACCGCCATCACATCTGACGACCAAGTTGCCAGTGCTGTAGTTGGCGAGATCTTAATGAGCATGTTCCTGATCATGACGGTCTGCATGGGGGCCATCAATGAGAAAACCAAAAGCCCCCTGGCACCCTTCTGCATTGGCTTCACTGTGACGGCTGACATCCTGGCGGGGTGAGTTGGCCACAGTTTGGGTCTCCAAGAATGGCAAGGGAGACACAGGCAGCTTCTGTTGGCTTTTCACATTTTCCGTAGGTGGGGAAGGGGAAGAAGCCCCTTTCAAACTCAGCCGTAGCTGAGTTACAGAACATATACCAATGTAAACAAAAATATGTAAAACATTGGCTCCCAGGCCTAGGTACAATGTTCCCCCTGCCAGTGGCATAGCTATAGGGGGCAGAGCAGTAAGTCTTGGAGGGAGCCTCACCCTTTGGAGTCATTCCTGGTTGGGGGAGCAAAATGGATGCCTGATGAGGCATGCCGTATGCTGCCGCCTTACCTAAAGAAGCACCAAGTCCTCATTCCTCCCATTTTCCTGGGCTACCTTAGGTGCTGCAACCTTAGGTGACAGCTTTAGTTGGCCTCATCAATTAGCCGGCCTGCCTTGCTCCAAGTAGGTTAAATAGTCCAAGTGTCAGAATCTACCCTAAACCTGAACCTGAAGGGCATCCTGTATGGGGTGAGAGGCCTTGCCAAAGTGCGTTTGCTATGGGGATACTGCCTTGACCTCCTTCTATCTCTTCCTCCATCATTCAGGGGTGCCATCTCCGGAGCTTGCATGAACCCAGCCAGAGCATTTGGTCCTGCATTGGTGGCAAACTACTGGGACTACCACTGGGTGTACTGGGTGGGCCCTATGGTGGCCGGACTTCTGGTGGGTGCGTTGATAAGGTAAGTGGAAGGGATCAAGCAGGGACAGAAATGGGGCAGAGTGGCAAGGATTTAGTTTGTGTTAGAGATAGAAGGCAATGGATCCGTGAGGATGTTGGCGCCCCTCTTTTCTCCTTTGGAGATAAACCAATTTGGGAGAGCTTTGGCTTCTATTTCCTGCATGTGGGTGTCCTGGGGGCTTCCAGCTAGCCTTGGGTGGGGGGAGCATGATGCTTGACATTTGTACCTGCACTGGTTTTGACCCACCTCCACATTTTTCCTTTCTTTACCCAATGTGCCATTAATCTGTGGTACTCCTTGCCACAGGATATGGCAATGGCATTTGGCATAGGTGTCTCTGTCTATGGGTCAATTCAGATGTGGGACAAGTTATGTTTGTACTTATAGAATCATAGAATTATAGGATTGGATAATTTTATGGAGGAAAATTCTACTTTTCCTCCATATTCAGAGTTAAAAGCCCTGATGGGGTTTTTCTTCTGGTTCTAGAAGTTCCACTAACTGGATTCATCACTCCCCATTTTCCTTTCCTCAGGTTGCTAATTGGGGACAAGAAGACCCGACTCTTCTTAAAATGAGTGCCCTCGGAGTGAGTTTTGGGCACGGGCCGGAGCCGAACAAGCCCTTCCTCAGCTCTCCTATCTGAAAACACCTCTTTGATGCCCAGACAGTACCATCTCCACTTCCCTGACTGATCATGGCTCTCCAAGCAGAATTTAGGGGGTGCCCACATATATCAGGACACACTCAGACCAACAGGCAGTCCTGCCTAGAGCTGCCCTTGGAAATGAATCCCCATCTTCTACCATGTCAGAATATAGACAAACTGCACTAGACATATCTTGAGCTGTTAACCAGGAGGGGAAGCCTGACTTCTATGAAATTAGTCTCCAAATGATGAATCGGGACCAGTTCCCACTGATTCCTCATGAGTAGCAGGGGGCACCTAATGGAGAACAAAATTCCCCATCTGCTCTTCTTTGGGGGCAGGTTCTCTGCACAGTCACAGGGAGAAAAGGCTGTTGAAGGTAGAACAAATTTCTTTGCTCATAATAGGAATTGGGGGGCATCTCTCCCCCCACCCAATTTAAAGCTCTCTCTCTCTCTCTCTCTCTCTCTCTCTCTCTCTCGGTCAATACAGATGTGGTACAAGTTATGTTTGTACTTGTAGAATCATAGACTCATTGGGTTGGAACCATAAGAGGTCATCTAGTCTAACTCTATGCAACTACAGACTCAAAGAGATGGCCTTCAGTTTATTTTTGGCCCTATGCTTTGGGGGGGGGGAATTGGTGTGGTGTGCAGCTCACCTGCTGCCGCCAGCCTTCATCTTGTTTGTTTAGGAGGTAAGGAGGATGGCATCTTCTTGTGTCGGCCCCCTTGTTATGTCAAATATTTCTAGATACCATGCTTTGGGCTTTCCACCACCAACACTTGCTTTACCACATTGCAGTTACTGTGGCCATATGGTGAGTGGGGGACATGGGGAGGTTGGGGAGGACACATGAGTGCAAAATTGTGCACCTATAAATACAAATGAGTTAATGAGCCAAATAGATCTAAGCACATTTTTATATAAAGTTTGATATAGGATAGAGTAGTTGACCGAAGTGCCAGGGCCCTTAGGCACAAGGTCCATTTGCCTTCAAGCTGGCTCTACCCCATTGGGCCCCATCACTCCTGGGACTTGTCCCACCTTCTAAGATCCAAGATTTTCTTGCCCTAAGTTCTCTTTCTGTGTCCTCTGCTATTATGCTGAAGCAATTCACCTTCACTGCTTGGTCTCTTGCTTCCTGTACATCTCCATGCGCCTCACTTCCCAACAGTGTCTGTATTTAAATGCTAATTTATCTGATTGCAATGGCCTGGTGAGCCAGCAGGGAACTTATACAAGAAAGAAAAACAGCCTTGTGGGGTTAAAGGGGAAGAATGAGGCAAGGAAGCAAACACACCTCACTGTTGTTGGGGTCCATCTTGACTCTCTCTCTCTTTCTGATTTTTTCAGCTAAAATTGCAATGTGTCTTCATTTGTCCTGAAATAGCATAAAAAGAAAAAGTTACACTTGCACAGTAAAAAGATGCCATGCTGTGCCTGCTTCTTTTGGGGTGGGGGGGATGACAACACTGTTTCTTTGTACCTGTGGATCATTAGGGCATGGGGATTTCCTACTATAGGGCAGGGGTTGGACTAGATGACCTTGTAGATCCCAACATAGGTCTTTCCCCACTTGGCCTGGTTGGTAAGGGGAACCATCTTTTCTCTCTCTTAAGGCACAATCCTAACCAATTCAGGCTGGCACAACTCACCTCCTCCACGTTCCATAGTGGGGTAGGGAGGCTGGTGCATGCTTGTGCACTGGCCTAGCCCCTCAGAAGTGGAGCAGAAGTGCCTTATGGCATTTTTGTGACACCCCCCAGGTCAGCACAGGACTTATGCCAACACTTAATGCCAGCCTAACTGGGAGTTAGGATTGCAGCATTAGTGTGTGGGAAGTTGCCTTAATACCACCTTGCACAGCCTTAATTCTCTGGGGTTTGGGGCAGGGGTTGGTCTCAGTCCTATCTGGAGATCAGGGGCAGATCAACGGTACTATGAAACTGATGAAGCTTAAGGCCCTAAAACCTGAAGGGCCCCAAAAGCATTGTTAATCTGCATTGCTTTGTTTTTTTAGGTCATGTGTATGAAAAGAGGTTTAAAAATGATTAAAATTATATAAATAATTTAGAGCACAATCCTAACCATGCCTACTCAAAAGTAAGCCCTATTATGTTCAGTGGGTCTTACTCCCAGGAAAAGTGTCTTTAGGATTGCAGCCATAGTGTAACAGTTTCCTGACTCAGACTAATTTTTTGTTGTATATAATTTTGACATATCCCGAAGTTTGAATATGTTGCTAGAAAAAAGAAGTGTTATGTAAAATGTGTTTTAGATAGCGTATGTTCTGATAGGTGTCTAAAATAAAATGTTGATATATCAACTGTCGTATTTCCTATGTTTTATTCCGTCATTCTATGACAAATCATGCACGTATATAATATTTCCCTAATTTTCTTCCTCCCCATAGCTCAAAATCTATAAGGCAAAGGCAGTGGCATAGCTAGAGGGGGTGGAGCCTGAGAGTGAGTGTGCAAGGGGTCCCATTCCAGGTAGGGGGTGCAAAACAGCCTGGAATGGCTCTAAAGGGGAGGGGCCCCTTGTACTGACTGCTTCACCCCCCTCAAGCTATGCCACTGCAGCAAGGGGTAAGCAGGAACGCTCTGCAGCAGTGCTTTTGCACAGCCTTAGTTCATTTCAGTTGGGCTTGTGCAGGAGAATTTCTCCTGAGAGGTCAAACATCTTCACTCCCCCATACCTTATATCCCCCAAACACCCTCCAAATTTTAAACACCCCCCAAACAAAATCTTAGAAGCTTCCAAAAGATTCTTCCAATGTTCACCAAGAAAAGAAGTTCTTTTCAGCCCTTAAGACTTAAGGTGCAATACCATGGCAATGTACCCCCTCTTCCCCCCCCTTAGCTATTCCACTGCCCACCTGCTCCCAGTCTGGATGCCAATGCATAAATGCAGCTCTTGCTTCGAACTCACATTATGCCAGTTTTTGACAATATCCCCTTGCTTAGGATTTCCTGCTCCGGAGATCAGGGCCCTCTGCTTCCTCGCTGGCCACCAAGGAGCACATTCCTTGCCAGGCACATTTTCATCCTCAAGACCCCCCCCCCCCACGTTCTTGGCCGTCCTTTGCGCCAGTTGCCAAGCAGAAGATGCAAGCTGCAATCCTAATATGGTGAATCAAAGCCGAGCTCTGCAGAAAAGCAGGCTGTAAATTACTCCTGGTGACAGTGCAGCTGATTTCTGGATTCTTTTTTTGGAAGATCTGCCCAGCAGTAGTGGGGTGGTGGTGGCAAAAAATCACTGATTTCCCCCATATTCTATCTAATTTCCACTAATTTTGGACGCTTTGCGGATGTCTCGGGCCCCAGAAAGCCTTAAAATTGTCCTGTCCTTTTGGAATTTGGGGTTTCTGCTTTGGGGATCCCCCCCCATAATAATCATAGCCTCAGAAATGGGTCCTGCATATTAGAGAGATGTGATCATGAAGCAGAGCCCACCCGGCCCACACTTCAGGTGCCACATGCCCCTGCTCCACTATTCCAGCTTCAGGTGCTCATTCATGTTTTGGGCCTCCTCTGCCCACATGGTTCCCCCACATTCCCCAATTCTGCAGATGGGCAGAGAGATTGCCCCCAACTCAATATCGTATTTCCAGCAAGGCTGTCTCGGGGTGGGGGGGAATCACACGATGGTGGGATTCAAGGATTCCCCTCAATGCATCACATGAAAAATATGCATGCAAAATCTGAACTCACACCCAGCATTAAAATCACGAAGGAGGTCCCCCCCCCCAAAAATCTCCCTGTCAAGGGATATCCCAGAGGGAGCAGCTCAGCTGGCTTTTTTGGGGATGGTATTTTAGCAGCATTACCATGGCAACTTCTGCTCACATCTTCTTGCTGTATGTCCTTCTTACTGGAAGGACCCCCCCCCCCCCCCCGCAGCAGTGCTTTGCTTTCTCAACCGCGCTTCTGGATGCAGGAATGGGGGCCAGCTCTGCATCCTTTGGCAAAGTCTTCCTTCCCAAGATCCAAAAGCTCCCAGCTGCTGCTGTCCCCCCCACAATAGGTATGCAAGCCCCCACCCCACAGGTGACTCGATCCCGATTGCATGGGAATTCCCCAGTCATGCAGATATTAAATGTGAACATCAACATTTCATATCGTGACAAATACTTGCATTAGCGGTAATAATATTATTAGTAGTAATACTAGTACTAATTGTTTTTGTCATGATCCAACAACTAGCAGAATGAACACGTTGGAAGAAAATTTCCAGAATATTTGTGGGCACTAGAACAGCACCAGCAGGCACTGGTAGGCATCGGGCACTGGACAGCAGGCACTGGGCAACAACACAGGGTGACCATCTGTCCTCTTTTTCCAGGACATAGCCTTGAGTCCTAGAAAAAAAAGTTCATGCCAGTGCACAGCACCCGCGAGCAACAGGACCTGCATATGCCACCCTGCAGCTTAGTGTTACAGGGCTTGGTGCCTCACAGCTGCAGCCACAGCTGCTTGTTGAGCATATACTGAAGCACCACTTGCGCAAGGCTCCTGAAAGCACTGCAGATTGGCAGTCCAATGAGTCGGTAAATGCAGCCAGGGCTGCCTCTGTTGCATAATCAGGTCTTGTTTGGTGCCCCCACTCATATCATTCTCCTACTTGGGCAGATCTTAGGGCCATCTGTCTGTCTGTCCAATATGTGCACAACCAACGTGGGTAACAACATTAAAACAACAGTAAAACTATCTTTAAAAATTGTTAACAGCACTTTTTTAATTAAAAAAAAACAGAAACAGATCCTAAGAATCACATGGAAACAATTAAAATTGTGGTTGTCAACATGTTGACTGTTGAAACGTCTCCAAGGAGGGAGCCATTCTTCATTCCAGTGGGAGGGAGTTCCACAGACAGTGCCATGACCAAAAAGACCTTGTCCCTTGCTGCCTTTCAATATGCCCACTGGTGCCCATTGCCCGGTGTTTGCCACTTGGCGCTCACTGATTATTTATTTATTTATTTATTTATTTATTTATTTATTTAAAGACGAAGGCAACCTCAAAGTGCCAGATGCAGAGAGGGCACCAGGATGCAGATCTCTTGTCTTGTGCTTCCCGGGGCATTTGGTAGGCCATTGTTAGATGCAGGAAGCTGGATTACGTAGATAGACACCCTGTGGCAGGATCCAGCAGGGCTCTACTTATGTTAACAGTAGAACTCCCTGCCACTGGATGTGCTGATGTCTTGAGTGCCATTTGAGGCATCTGAGACGCCATCGTGAGATGCTGGAAGCTGGACTAGATGGGTCTCCTCTGGCCTGATTCAGAAAGGAGATTTCTTATTTTCTTGACAACATGTGAATAGCAGCCACGCATGTGGCAAGGCTTGCAGACTGGCGATCTGCCACCTTGGACTGCAGTGAGGCCAACCTTAGGCATTGGAAGGTGTTAGCAGAAAAACCCAAAGGCCGACTCACTCCTGGCAAATGAGTTGAAGGGACCCACATCTCCTCCAATGCTTCAGAAGAATGCCATATTAAAAGCAAGGGAATGGAATGGCAGTCACCACCAGAGACATTCTAGCCCTCTCCTCTCCTCTCCTCCAACCTTCCTTTTTAAGTCCATTTCTATTCTCCTTTTCAAATCCAGCAAGCCTGCAGGTTTCAGGGACGGGCTGGCGGAGTCCTGGATTGTGCAACTCTGCAGGAACCAGGCTCACAGTTTCTGCTTGGATCAGGCAGGATTCAAGGGTAGCTATTCCGGAGAGATTTCAGTGCATTGACCCCCAAATGTGCCAACTTCACAAGCTCAGGTATGGAGAGCTTCGGCACCTTCTGTTGTTTATTCTCATGTACGTTTTCATGAACCCAGCACATTCTGCCAAAGCCCCTTTGGGCTCTGCAGCTCTCTAGAGTGATCTATTGCTTGTCAAGTGCCCTAATTGATGGATGGTGGTTGTGCCAGAAATGTGCAGAGAGCAGCGGCAGGAGGAGGAAGTCCGTTCCAGGACTGATTTACCGCCTCGCTCTTGCCGTTGATTAGGGAAGCCCATTAAAGTGTGCACTGCCAGGGTAATGGGCAGAGGACTCTCACACCTGCTCCCAAATGTGCACCATCACAGCTTGCGGAAAACAGGCTGGGGACAGTCCTGGAATTTGTATGTACAAACACGTTGTGTGGATGTGAACTTGTGAGCGCATGTGTGTATATGTGCTGGGAGAGATGGACAATTTCCCACCCTCCATATTCTGTGGTTCATAGAAACACCTCTATGTAGGCCTCACAACCAGACAGCCCAAGACCTTCCAGCGCCTGAGCCCACAGCATCAAGTGGATCATTAATCTGTGGAACTCCTTGCCACAGGATGATGGTGATGGCATCAGGCCTTGATGCCTTTCAAAGGTGAAATGATGGAGGAATAGTCCATCATTACAAGACAAGATGAGAATGTGCAACCTCTTGGTTATAAAAGTAGGCTACCTCTGAAATCCTGTTGCAAAGGAGGGACACCAGGATGCAGGTCTCTTGCTATCTTGTGTGATCTTCTTGAGGCATCTGGTGGGCCACTGTGTGAGTCAGGAAGCTGGACTAGCTGGGCTGTACCCGATCCAGCAGGACTCTTCTGATGTTCATGCACCAAACCATGAGCCTTCACCTCCACTGGGCAATTCAGTCTTGCTTGAGCCATTGTAACTCCAGGGTCATTTGTCCTTATATGTGCACGTCATCCAAGTGGTCAGCTTGTGTGGGGCTCCCCCACGACCTGCCACCTTTTTGTATCCTGCAGGGAGATTTTTGCAAATAGATTCCTCCTCCCTTAGAAGAAGAACTCTATGCAGATCTGCTTCTCACACATCCTGGATGACAATCACAGCAACTCTGGGTTTTTCTCCTCCACACGCTTATGACAGATTCAAGCCAGCAGCTCTCTCTCCTCCTATGTGGTGCTCAGCCTCAGAGCACTACATTCCTGTCACCCCTTCCCCAAATGGTCAGGAAAAGCAGACAGAGAAGAGTTTGGACCCCGTCCCACAGGTCCTGAAGGCAGATGGATCCGTGACATCCTCCTTCCAATTCGTGGCAGCTCAAAGTGATGCATTTTCTTTTCTCCGGCTGGGGAGCACAGACTGGCCCAGACATCTGCAGAGATTGCAGAGAATGTTATGTAACTCCTTTCAGAGTCCCGTTCTTCCCCCCTCCCCACCATGTTTATACAAAGAGCTTCCAATTTTCCTTTAGAGCTATCCCAGACCTTGTTCCCAAAGGCTGAACTGGGCCAGTCAAGTGGAGATGAGAAAGACAATGATATAAAACCAACCCAACTGCAATCCTATGAAGTAAACCCACTGAAGACCACAGAAACCACACAACCAAGCCATGGACCCCTTGTGAAAAACATGCCACCCTACACCACGTGTAGGATTATTGCCCCACTGGGGAGTCACAGGACGTGAAAGGAGCCACCAGTTGAAAAAAGGTTTGGAGCCACTGGTTTAGCTTTTCAGCACTGAGATAGACCTTATCTTAAATTTTCTTTCCCATCTCAGAAAGATGTCTGGGCTGTGTTTGGTGTCATATTCAGGGTGACCATATGTCACAATCAGAAAAGCCCCTCAAAAATATAGGATATGCAAGAAAAATGTAGGACATGATAAAATAAAAACTAAAAACACTAATATATATTGCTTTCGCTTGGTTAAACACTACATTACTTGTTATTAAATTTAAAACTATTACATTTACAGCACAATCCTAACCATATCTACTTGAAAGTAAGCCCCATTGTGTTCAGTGGTCTTACTCTCAGGACATTGTTTTTAGGATTTCAGCCATGATTCATTGTATGTAATTTATTAATTCCAATCAGGCTACATGCTGCTTGCTCACAAGGAAAAGGAGGACAATGAAGATTTTTTTCCCCCAAGATATAAGCCTAAAAAGGGGGATATGTCCTGAAAAAAAGAGAACAGATGTTTACCCATGTCACATGCAAATAGGTTTGAATTCAGGGGACATTCTCTAAAAGTGTTGGGAGAGTTAGGACAGACTAAAGGCAATATTTCTGTCCCCAGTGCAACTGGTCTGCAGAACCCCCTGCCACCAGATGTGTGCTGGCATCTGGCCTAGAATCCCTTAAAAGGGGATTGGAAAGGCTGATAGAGGAAAATTCCATCCCAGTTTATAAATCATGATGGGGGAAATGAAACCCCCTGGTTTTAGAAGCAGGCAGTCTCTGAATGTCAGGTGTAAAGGGGGGGCAGCCACAGGATGTGCCTCTTGTCCATTTAGGTACTGCTTGAGGCACCTGGTGGGTTTCTGTGAGATACAAGAATCTGGATTAGATGGGTCTTGGCCATGATCAGAAGGACTCCAAACATGTTCTTATGTTCACATGAAGTGGTGGCAGTGCTTTCTCGAGCTGAACTGCAGAGGAACTGTACAAAGGGGTGGTGGTGGTGGCAGCCCTACATCCTGTTCTCTAGGCACAAGATTGAGGATTGTAGCAGGGCCCGGTGCTGGGAGGCAGCTAAATATAGGGGAGCAATGGAGGCGTGCCTGGCAAATTGCTGGCTGCCTGTTCAGCTTTTGTGTGCAGAGCAGATGAGAACACAGTTAAGGTGGGGACGTTTTGGCAAAAGAAAGGGCGATCCTCACCCTTGGGTGGGAGAAGCCCTCGGGAAAGCCCCTTCCCTCCTCCGCTTCCAGCCCGTGTTGGTGAATGAGCCATTTGAACACAAAGCAGAATCACTTGCAATTCATGCCGTAGGAGCCCCAGATGCTCCCGGAAGGGGGAACAACGTAGATGTTTTTCCTAGGGGGACTCCACTCGCAGCAGGATGCAGGAGCCAGGATCACGGCCCTGCAGCATTTCTGTCATTAACACAAACTGGAATGACTCCGTTTTGTTCCCCACTTGGAATGGCTTAGAAGGGGTGAGGCTCCCTCCAAAGTTTGACTGTTTATCCCTCTCTGGAATGAATGAATGAAAACAATTCCCTGGAAGAATCAAGATAGAAACCATGTTCCGCAACTTCCATAAAGCTCCAGAAACTCCACTGACAGTGCAATCCTAATACCTGGTTAGGTCAGCATAAGTCCCAACACAACTCCTGTGCTGACCTAGGTACCATAAGACACTTCTGCACCACTCCTGGGGTAGGCCATTGCACAGTTACTGCTGGCCTCCCCATGTGGGAGCAGGGAGATGGGTGAACTGTGCCAGCCTGAATTGTTTAGGATTGTGCCCTGAGTTTCTCAGGCCATGGAAGATGCAAAGGTGGGCCAGTTAAATTTTATCCTTATCTGGGTCTGGCTGGTTCCCACAACTTACATCCTGCATGTGAAAAGTCACAGATGCCCACAATCATACCAGAAAGGGGCCTTCCTGCAATAGCCTCTGAGCTGCCCCACAGGCGCTAATCTTTCTCACAAGCCTTCCTGGCAGGAAATAGCCCATCTGAAGGCATCTCAGCACCTTCCTTGCCATCCCCAGGCTGTGACTTGACAGCTGACCCCATACCTGACCTCCTCATAGCTAGGAGCTGAATTCAGTGGCTGATGATTAGAAAGAAGAGGGGATGGGGTGTAAGTCAAATGTTGTGCTTGAAGCACTGAGCCAGCTTTGCTCAGTGTTGATGTGATGGTACTCTGTGTATGATGTTCATTGTGGGTGGAATGACACCACTACTGGCCAAAAATTTAAAAATGTTGCTATATTTGAGTAGTACCGTCATGCTATATATCAATCAATAACTGCTATAGCACAAATCACAATGAAATATCAGTATTCTTAAAAAAAGGTTATAGCCAAAAACCAAAGGGTAGGGGAGATGGCACATGCTCATTATGCCCACTGGCCAGGAGAGTGTCTTGCCCATTGCATTGTCTTGCCCATTGTCTTTCCCATTGCAGGGGGCAATGGCTGACACGTAGGTCTCCTGCACTGGGTGACACAAACTCTTGTGATACCACTGGGGCTGAGATGAACACCAGCTGCCTGATGTGACAGCATCAGTTGACTGCATGTTCATATACAGTCCTGGGGCTGTAGCGAAACTGAGCACCAAGAAGTCATCGGACTTAAATTAACCCTCAAGTTGCTGGTAAACTGGAAGCGCATCACTTCCACTCCTGCATTTCTTTGCTGGGTGTGCATAAGCCCAGTCAAACAATATATCATTATCAGCAGGCTTTAAAAAAAGTTACCGGTTAAGTAGTAACTGGAGCAGAGACCCCTTCCCAAAAGGACCACAGCAGGAGGTAACCCAATCAAGAACACTCAAGACAATGTGACAGCTTCTCACCAGGCCTGACAATGTTTCTATGTGCTTTTGCAGCTCCAGACAAATCCCTAAGCCTGTCTTCTCAGTTGCTTCCAAGCCTTATACACTAAAAGATGAGAAGGGGTGGAATCCTGGAATCCTACCTGGAGATCTCCTACCTGGAGATTCTGCTGGGCTTTGATCCTGGGACCTGCCGCCTACAAGGATGCTCTTGACCACAACTCCAACCTCACTGTTTTGTGCTTGCTGATACCGACTGATCTCTAATTCACTCCAAGACCAAGCAAGGCACTTTGTGCCCCATCTCAGGTGAGGCTTCCCAGCTCACCTGCCTTGATTTAGCAATACATGCAAAAAAATGGCAGCATCCCCCAGAAGGTAGGCAAGTCGGCCAGAAGGAAAGCTGGGGATCCTGTTGAGCGTGGAATGCTCCATCGCTGCCCACGCCGCACTTGGGTCCTTGCCCTATTATTAGTTCTTTTTTTCTGCCCCCACCTCTTCCCCCTATTTGTATGAAGTGTTTCTGTTGCTGTGGAAACACTGGCGTCATGAATGGGAGTAAAATCCGTGCTCATAATGAGTGGAAGTGACAGCTCAATGTGGGGACATTGGCGGCAAAGACTGCAGTGGGGGAGGATGAAGGGTACCAGGCCTGCAGAGGTGCCTACTGGACTCCATGGCATGGGTGCTGAAACCTAGTGGTGTAGCTAGAGGGGGCAGGAGCAGTCAGTCTTGGAGCGACATATAAGCGCACCCCCCTTCAGAGCATTCAGCCTTACCTAAATAAGTACTGAACATCAGAGGAGCCCTTAAGACCTTTGGTAAATTCTTTGCTGACTGGAGACTCACACCTAGTGTCAGCAAACTGTGACTACTAGTTTCCATCTTAACAACAAACTCGCTAATGCAGCCCCAAAAGTCTCCCTGAACAACTTACTGTACATATAACCCTCACCCAAAATACTTCGGAGTAACTTTGGATCAGACTCTCTCTTATAAGAAATACCTAGAGAACAAGTCTGCAAAAATTAATATACAACATACTGCAGAGCATATTGGAACAACGTACTGCAGAAACTATGAGGATCAAGATGGGGAGCCTTAGCCTCTACTCTCAGAATATCAGCACTAGAGTTGGTCTACTCCGCAGCAGAATACTGTGCCCCTTTATGGCTTAACAGCTGCCACACCGGTAAAATCGATACTAGACTAAATGAAATCATGAGAATCATAAGTGGTTGTATAAAACCTACTCCTGCTTGCTTGGTGCTCCGCAGCAAAATACCCATATTAACTCGAATCTAATGCACCATCAAAACTAATGCACACCCTGATTTTAAAAGGCCTGAAATTTTTCAAAAAGTTTACTGGCGATTGTAATGCACAGCTGCAAATCAGGTGCAAAATTTAATTTTACTGCATACAACAATGAATTATAAGACAATAATAATATGATAATGAGTTTATCAGTGCAATCCTAAGCATGTCTACTCAGAAGTAAGTCCTGTTGTATTCAAAGGGGCCTTCTCCCAGGAAAGTGTGTTTAGAATTGCAGCCTTTGTTATTATTTTTACCTACCGGTAATTTCATTACTTTATACAACAACAGATTCATGTTACATTTTTATTACAGTTTAGTCAACTGTTAAACTTAATAGTGACCTATTAAAAAAAACTTGGCATCCATCAGTCTCGAAAGACTATGGCATCATGCTCTGCGTGTCCCCTCCAGAGCACAATGGCCTGGGTAGATTAATATGGAGGATAGACTGTTACCCAAGCAGCAAATCTCCCCTCTCCACACCACTGAAATAGTCCAATGGAATGGCAGAGCCAATACGATTGGTTCCAGCTGCGTCGCAGAGCTGGGCTAAGGACAGGAGCTCACCCTGTCTTGTGGAGACCAAGGTCTCAAACCCTGGCCTACTGGTTAACAGGCACAGTGTCTTAACCACATGCGCCTCCCACAGCCCTTAGTGACCTACACTTATAATCAAAATACCATATTTACTCAAATCTAATGTGCCATTGAATCTAATGCACACCCTAATTTTGGAGACTAAGGCTGCAATCCTAAAGGCATTTTCCTGGGAGTAAGGCCCATTGAACACAATGGGGCTTACTTTTGAATAGACATGGTTAGGATTGTGCTCTAAATTTGACTGGAAAAGGTGAATAAATATTGTATTCATCACATTGTGTCTGAGTGTCCATCAAGAGCTTACACTGGCTCAGTGTCTGATTTTATCAGCGTAGATCACTCTGTCCAAGAATGGCTGGATGGACTGGACATTAACATCTGATTTACCCTAAGTCCATGTATGTGGCATATGCTAAAAGTAAGTAAGTCAGTAAGTCAGTAAGTAAATAAATAAATAAATAAGAGGCGCCCCACTGGATAAGACCAATGGTCTTGGTCCAGCTTTCTGAATCTCACAATGTGCTCCAATTGTCCTGGGGAGACAGGAGCAGAACTGGCGGGGGGGGGGGGGGGGGCTTGTGCAGGAGCAGATGAAAAGATGCATGTGTGTCCATGTGCAGCTCAAGACCACAGCATGGCTTGTGTCCTCTGCAGCATCAAAGAGTCCAGTCTTCAGTGGGAAAGATGCTCCCTCCACATCACCCAGGGCCTCTTTGGCACTGCAGGTAACTCACCCAGTTGAGTGACACGGACAATGCAGCCACAACTGATTGACACATGCCAGGGGAATCCTCTCTGGAGTGAAACATCCCCATTGGTGAACCTGGCAGCAGCTTCATGCACCAGCCAGCTGTAGTCTCTGGGTATATTTCAAAGAAGGCCTGGCCCTGTGGAGTGCAGGCCAGGAAGTCACTGAATGTTATTAAAGTGACACTCCACATTAAGGCCAGTGAGGTGTAGTAGTTAGAGCAGTGATGTTTCATCAATGTGCCATGGAAATTTCAATGGTCAAAGAACAGACGGTGTGCCCTGACAATTTTACTGCATTGTCAGTGTGGCATGAGATGACAAGGCTGAAAATCTCTGGGTTACAGCATCAAACTAGGAGCAGGGGGAAGGCGACTCCAATCCTTGCTCATCCCTCAGCAGCAGCCCTCAGTGTCTTCTGACCAGTCACTGCCTCTCAGCCTTGTTGATGTGGAGTATCCCACATTCATAAATGCCCCTATGTGGGAAGAGTGGGCTTTAAAAGCAGATAATAATAGTGAAAACACAGCAGAGATCCTTAAAGCTTTGCAGAATTCTTGTGTGATAAATGCAGCTATCATGTGATAACTGTCTTTTGCACTTCCAGTTAATAATAATAACAACCATAATAATGGTTTTCTGCATTTCTTCCATCCCATAACCCGTACCCATACCTTTCTCTACCTGAGGATGACTATTCATGCATCTAATGAAACAGAACGGGGGCAGGAACCCTAACTTGTGCAAATCACCTGTCTCCCCATTCCTGTGGTGGTGTGGGGCAGTCAGCGCATGTCTGTGCACTGGCCTACCCCCCCCACCCTTACAGCAGTTTTATAAGGCCAGCTGTACCCCACCCAGGCCAGCATGGAACTTGTGCTGGATTTACTGGGGGTTAGGATTGCAGACAAGGCAAGCCTTCTGATGATTGAGGGAGCATCCCCATCACCTAGAAGGGGACCCTCTGTTTCTTCTCCTTGCAAAGAAAGAGAAAAATAATGTGGAGGAGGAGAGAACTTTCCTTTCTTCAGCATGTCCCATGCTATTCAGGAGGAGGACTAGCATGAGAAGCAGCACCTGATGCAACTATCTCAACTGACTGTTTAGACCAACTGGCCCTCCACAAGAAAGTCATACTTAAAAAGAACAACATGTTCATCTTTAAGATGCCACAAGACACTTTATAGTCAGAGCTAATCAAGAACTAATTATCCTGTCTTCTAATTATGTTAATTGGTCCCAAGTTGTCCAGCATTCATTTGGCATCCATAGATGATGGGTCTTCTCTCCTGTCTGGAATGTCACAGATTTCCGATGTGGCTTTTGTTCACCCAACATGCAGATTAATGTGTGATTGGGTTGGAGGAGGGGGTCAGTACCCTTCTCCAGCCTCATTTTTTCTGCTACATTTTAATCCTCACATCATCAGTGTTTCCTTGAAGGAGATGGTAATTAGAGAATTAACTCCCTTATTTAATTACTGACCTATAGATTATTGGTGGTAAAGAAAATACATTGGTTTCCCCTCTTTTTTTCCTGATGAGTTCCCTTTTGAAGGCTGGCTTCTCTCCCTAACGACCAGGGGAGCAGCTGAGCTCATGAGAACTGGGTCGAGCAGATAATTCTCCATAAAGAACCAAAACAAAGCTGGCAGATTTAATTAGAAGAAGCTCCTATTGAGAGGGGATCCACCAGACCACCACATGAGAGCAGGAAAGGCAGGGGGCAGATTGAGATACAAAGGGTTGGAGAGTGGAGGACAGTTGCCAACCTTTTGACTGGCCCTGGCTCCAGTGCAGTTCATTAAAAGAGATTGATTGGCAAACATGATGAAGAATTCAGAAAAGCTCTGCTGGATCAGACCCAAGGGACGTCCAGTTCAGCATTCTGCTTCCTAATAGTGGCCAAGCAGATATTGTTGATTGATTGATCCATCTGACTAACAGAAATGGCACAAGCAGGGTAAGAAACCATCTGTTGCTCCTGGCCAAACCTGTCCTCACCAGACAGGACTTACCCAACCACTCACTGCCACTTATGGCTGACCCATCCATGGCACCCCTAATCTTGGCTGCAATCATGACAGAGTGAGGGGTTCAAGGGGTGACTCACCTTGAGCCTGACACTACCTCGCCCCAACCCCTTCAAGTGAACTTCAGTTTTTGGTCAAGTGAGAAGCAGATCCTTCCCCTACTTCCTCTGCTTCCTCTGTCCTTATAATTCAGGACACCCACATTTCCAGGTTTCACAGCCATCAAGGAGGAGCATGATGTAACTTTGTGGTAGTGTACCCCAGTAAAACTGAGTAGCAGGAAAGTTTGAACAGACAAAAGCAAAAGTTTCTTTACTAAGCAAATCAGCCTGTGGGACTCCTTGCAACAGGATATGGTTTATTTTGTTTAGTGCAGTTATTTTCAATCTTTTTCAATTCATGGCACAGTGACAAAGTGCTAAAATTATCAAGGCACACCTTCAGGCACCAGGGGTGTCACTAGGGTTCATGTCACCTGGTACGAGAGGCAAGTGCGTCACCCCCATAAATTGGGCAGGGCAACAATATGAATGGTGGGCTTGGTTATGTGCTATTGCCCCGACTCCAATGGTTTTTTTAGCCATACATTTTAATAAAGTGGTTTGTTTCATTGGATTCTGCTGTAAATTGCACATTCAAAGGAGTATAACATGATGGGATTATTTCTTCAAGGGTGCCCCCTTTCTAACTCCCTAGTAACGTCCCTGACTGGGACCATTTTGGAAGTCTCGTCCTCTCCTGACCTTCCACTCCAGCCAAGGCATGCCTGCTTACTCACCAGTAAACACAGCTGTGCTGTTCACATCCATTTTCAATGAATTTCAATGCAATCATCAGGGACCTACTTCTGGGGTGAGTTGTGGGGGCTGTGTTCATTGAATCAGGACAATTCTGGTGTCCTTAGATTCCTCTCAGCCTGCCCTTTCCAATGAACTATGGCACTTTGCCTACTCGTGAGTAAAGACTCAAAATGGGTCACTGTTACTTTCCATAGAATTCAATGCATATGTTTAATTTTTAGTTTTTTGGCCATACCTTTGATAGGAAGGGGATATTTCAAAACCAATTTTTGCATTGGATTCTGCTCTTCAATACGAATCCAGCGGAATATGACACGATGGGATTTGATGCTCCATCACGAAGTTGCAATTTTTAGGTCCCCCAGTGTGCTTCACCCCCTTTGAGTGCACCACCAGCACCACCCTGGTGATGCCACTGCAAGGCACACTATGCTCACATGTCCATTGGCCCAACTGATAAATGTTCTTTCCTCAAGACTTCCACCTGCAGACCATTCATGGACTTATGTCAGATCAAATGTTAATATGCGGTCCATCCAGCTACTCAAGGACAGAGTGGCCTCAATTGTAAAAAAAATCAGAAACGTAGCTGGTATACGCTCTCGATTTACATTCGGACACAGTGTGATATATAGTTTGTCAGGGAGCACTGTAGTCACACTGAGGGGTAGATTGACCCCATTTAAACAGTAAGTATTGGCAGACACCATGTTGGGTATAGATCCTGATCATTGTTGACCAATGCTGGCATGGTAGGTCAAACCCTGGCACTCACCTGAAAGCCTAAGTGCCTTAAAAAGGGGGTTACACAGATTAATGGAGTAAAAGTCCAGGTTACAAGCTGTGATGGGTATGTGAACCTCCTGGTTCAACCCATCTCTGAATGCCAGATGCAAGGATGCGGCAACAGGATGCAGGATGCAGCCATCTGGTGGGCCACTGTGTGATACAGGACTAGACAGGCCCTGGCCCTGATCCAGCAGAGCTTTTCCTTTGCTCTTAGGAGGACTGGGAGAAGGCATTAGAGGTGCATCCAGTGTGCTAACCTGCCTTCTGGATGGGATGGACGGCTGGCTGCTGTGCCTGTATTGAAAAAGTGTTCATCTATAGTAGGAGCCTTGGGATTCTTTGTAGTAGGAGCTCATCTAAGAGTAATTGAATTGTCTTCTGATTATGTTAATTGGCCCCAGTTGCGTGGCATCCAGCATCTATAGAAGATTCCTTCTCTCCTGCCTGTAATGTAATAATGGGATTTTGGATCCATGCATATTAACCTCACATGCACATTAATGTGTGGTGCTGCTGCTGCTAGGAGTGCCTGGTTGCAGATTATGAACAACCTAACTTAAGAGTGAGGGCTGGGTAGAAGCTCAAATAAAAATGTAAAAAGTAAATGAAGTGAAGGTAGGGAGTGGGGGTTGAGAAAGCTGTAACAAGGCTCTGTTTCGGCTTTGTCTAATTTAATGTATTGCTCTGTTCTGCTCCCCCTGCCTGATCAGCTCCTAAGGGGTGAATCTCCCTGCAAGACTGATTGCTCCACACCCTCTAGCTATGCCATTGGGTTATAGAATAGTAGCAGATAAAACAGAAATATTTGTAACTTTGAATTATGGCAAATGGGGGATCAGAAGGAAAGACGCACTCAGAGGTTTTTTGCAACCATGTACCTGATCTCCAAGTTGACATAACCCATGTGGCAAAATACCACAACTGTGGCAAAACATCACATACATGTGCCAGGTCCAAAAGGAGTATTAGAAATTCTCATTCAACCACAAGGCAGAGACAAACTTAAGAGCAAGGATGAAACACAATATTCATCTTGATGATGATGATGTTACTGTCAAATGCTCTGCAGTTGGCCCTGTGCTGTGTAGCCACCATAGGGCTCTGAGAGTTCAGGGAACAAATTAGAGGGAGTTTTGCCCATATGGTTGGCAGGCCTTGTGAAACCCATGAACTTTGGAAGGCCAGGAGAAAGAGAGGAGGAATGAAGGAAAGTGGGGACTTCTCTTCACAGGTGAAAGAGGATAAGGAAAAGATGTGAGTCAGGTAGCTTCGCAGACATTTGCCTCCTGTACTGTACACTGCACCCACTGTCCTGTAGATGACAATGTACCTGCTTCCCAACATGCAGACAAGGCTGACAAGGGGCACAGATGTGTCCTCTGGGACAGCCAGTGGCATAGCTGGGGGGCAGAGAACTCAGTCTTGGAGGGAGCCTCACCACGCTCAACCCTTTGGAGCTATTCTAGGCAGGGAGAGTCCCCTTACACACTGTTATGAGGCTCCCTCTAAGACCGAGTGCCTTGCCCCCCACTAGCTACACCACCTACACCACTGCGGACAGCAAAGAATTCAATTAGAAATAGATATTTTGGCCTGATCTCCTGTCCCATTGGTTAATAAGAAAATATTTTCTGAACTTTGGCTCTGGCTATATTTCAAGTCAACTTTTAATTGGCTAATAGCAGAAAGGAAGAACAGGGGAGAAAGGGCCTGTTTACAAGTGCAACACATTGCACTGTTTCCCATCAAAAATGAATGTGTTAAAAATATTTTTTTGATAAACTGAGAGACTTTCCCTGCAATGTGGGTTTAAATGTTAAAACTGACATTTGAGAGGGAAATTAATGTTTGTGGATGACATTTTGAATTGAAGGGGGGAAAATATTGTGTGTTGAAATGTCAATTTCCTGTTTCTTAGAAGAAGAAAAAAGAGCAATTTCTCCTCTATTGGGCCATGGGGTCTAAAGCCTGGGTTTGGGATGGAGATGGCGTGTCTCAAACCTTAACTCAGCTGGCAGTTTGCTGACCGGTCCTGTCACCCTGCTTGTTCTTTGCCCCCAACAACTCCCAAAGCATGTTCCCAGGACAATTGAGCCCCCCCCCCCCCCCGTGCCTCTTAGCTACACCACTGCCTTCCAGCCTATCTCAAAGACCAGGCAATGACCACCCAGACTTTGCAGCAGGGCACAGAACTGGACAGCATGTCCATTTTTAAAACTGTGAATCAAAGACGTGCCATCAAAATCAACAGTTTCCAGTGAAAAATATTTCAAGAAAAAGAGCTTTGAAAGTCTGTGCAAGCTGCGTGTGCTTGTTTGGGGGGATCAGTTTTTCCTCCCTTTTTCCCAGATGCATCTTTAGCCCGTGCCCCATTTATTTGTGTTTATCTGCCTGTGCCTGAAGAGTCATGGATCAGCTCCTCTCCGCAGCAGGAAGCTGGCCAGATGGATCAATAGTCTCATCTGCGATGACAAACTCTTTATTCCTATTATCTCTCTGGACACTCTTAACGTGTGTTTTTCTCTTGCCTGAAATGATTTATCTTGATCTTCCCTGTGGGATCCATCAGTGTCCAGTCCTGCTCCCCCCCTCTTTATAAGGATGCTTATATAGAAGCATCTGGTCACTATATAAGGATGTTTCGGGTGGAATTAAATACTGCAGCAAATATGAGGTCCTCACCAAAAATAGCATCCTTCCTCTGACTTTCCAGTGAGCTCTAGTGAAATTGTTACATAATCAGCCTCCCTTTTTGCAGTCCTGATGACATTGCACAGAGGTGCAGACCTGCCTCTTTAAGGAGTCCCAGGGCATTGTCTGAGAGCAGGTTATGCAATCCAAGAATTGGAAGGGACCTACAAGTCATCAAGTCCATCCCTTGCTAATGCAGACTGTCCATAAGAATATTAAGAAGAACCTTTCCAGGACAGGCCAAAGCCCATCTACATTAGTTTGGTTTCCTGTGTCTTATGGGGGCCCAACAGTTGCCTCGGAATATACAAGATCAGACCTGTAGCCTGTTGCCCCTCTCTTGCACCTGGCATTTGCACCTAAAAACAGGAATTGATGTGATGGACTTTCCTTCCGTCAGTCTGTCCAACTCCAATCCCTTGGTTTATAGACCCATTATGGTTTATATTCTGTGATGGACTTTCCCTCCATCAATCTGTCCAACTCCAATCCCTTTCTGAGTCCCTTCAGGCCATGATATCTCTTCCCAGAGAGGAGGGGCTGGGAGTCCAGACAGATTGTCATACTCAGAAGGTGGTCCCAGGCTGAAATGCTCGAAAATCACTTGTCCAGAGGATACCTATGGCTAGCACTCTGGTGTGGGAGGTCTTTTCCCTGTGGTACCAGACCTTGGGGGGCTCACAGAACAGCAGGATCCCTGCAGTCCCTTCCCATTGCCTTGCACTTGGCGCTCAGCCTGCTTCAAAAATCAGGTTGCACAAAGTCACTGTGGCTGGTAACCTGGGATGATGGCTGATAACCAGTCCAGATGATACCATGATAAGGGCTGATAACCAGTCCAGATGATATCATGACTGTGATAAGGGGTTCCATAGATGGTGAAGAGAATTACTTTCTCCAAAGTCAGGAGTCAGTGTGCAAAGTGAGATATGGAGCTGATTGGACTAACATCCCCCAGCTCAGATTAACCCCATGAGACTGACTGACTGACTGACTTTCTTTCTTTCTTTCTTTCTTTCTTTCTTTCTTTCTTTCTTTCTTTCTTTCTTTCTTTCTTTCTTTCTTTCTTTCTTTCTTTCTTTCTTTCTTTCTTTCTTTCTTTCTTTCTTTCTTTCTTTCTTTTAAAATAGATCAGGGAGCTGTTGAAGACAGACAAGGTTGCAATCATGGGGGACTTTATCGAGATCCTCATCCCCCTCATGGGGGACTTTATCCTTATATCGAGACAGGGTCAGTTTGTGCTCTGGTCATGAAAGAGAATGGGATTTCTTGACATGCTCAATGAATGTGCCTTAGAGCAATGTGCCTTAGTCATCAAGCTCACCAGAGAAGAGATTATTCTGGAACAGTGGCATCGCTAGAGGGGGGTTGAGCAATTAGTTTTGGAAGGAGAAAGGAGCCCCTCTTCTTCGGAACCATTCTAGTCCGGAGAGCCAAAAAGAGCCTGGAATGGATCCAGATGGAAGGGGCCCCTTGTGCGTTCCCTCCAAGGCTGAGTGCTCCGCCCCTCTCTAGCTATGCCACTGCTCTGGATTTAATGTTGTGTGGCACTCAGGAAGCTGCAATCCTAACCTCCAGTTATCCAGCATAAGCTCCAGCATAAGTCCTATGCTGACCTGGAGATGTCACAAAAGTGCCATAAGGCACTTCTGCCCCCTTCCTAAGGGGGATAGGCCACTGCACAGGCAGTGATGGGCTTCAAAGAAATTAAGAACTGGTTCTCTGTCCATCTGGCAGCCACTTTTAAACGGCTATTTTTAAACTTTATATGTACTATCTCTTGTTAAGAACCGGTTCTATAGAGTAGGTGCGAACCTGCTGGTGCCCACCACTGTGCACAGGCATATGGTGACGTCCCTACACCACCTTAGAAAGATATGCCATGTGAGTTAGGCTGGCCTAAATTGGTGAGGATTGCGCCTAAAGAGATGAGAGATAGAAATATTACTGAGTTGTGGGGGATCTGTGGCCATGCTGAGATCCATTTTGCCATGAGTGTTGGGAAAGAGTGACAAGAAAATCTTATACAAAAATCCTTGACTTCCCCCCAGTTGAGGAGACTAGATAGGAATAAATTGAAATGGGTGGTAAAGAGGGTCCAAACATGAAAGGGCAGGATTACTCCTCCCAGGCCTTAGAATTAACACTCCATGAGTTAAGAGGATGGTAGAAGATCAGACATTTGAAATTAGTAGGAGGATTAAGGAGTTAAAGAGCACACATATGTTTGTTGACTCAGAATTAAGCCTCACTGACTTCAGTGGGGCTTTCTCTTGAGAAAGTGTGTTAGAATTATGAATCTAACAGTTGGTTCAGGTAAGCTAAGCTGAATAGACTGTTCAGATTTGAACATCTGCCAGTTGGTTGGTGACAGTTGGAGAACTGTTTGGCAGTTGGAAATGGCAGTTGGAGCTCAGCTATTCATCAGATCAGAAGCATACTGAGGAGATTAGACTAAAGGACTTAATTGATATACATGACCCAGATTGTGTTAGACTACTCTAAACTTGTAAATACAGTAAATAGTTAATCTACTCCACTGTGTCTGTTTTCACTCTTGCGGCACATAAACAGTCACAAGACACAACTATCAGTCAACATCCTGGCAAAGTGCTATAGGATCGCAGCCAAAATGAAGTTTAAGAAAACTCAGTCCCGTCTTCTAGGATGGAAGGAATCAGCCCAAGATGCAGCATGAGCAGAAAGGGCATGGGGACAGAAATGGGCTCCTGTGGGCTGCCCCACTCCGACCCCCACCCCAAGATCATCAACAAGGCAGCTTCAAGCCTTCCATTGGTTTGGGGGCCACATTCCATGTGTACTCCATTTTCTTGATGTTTCCCCTTCATACTCAGGAAATGAGTAGTACCCTTCTGCATGCTCAGGAAATGTGAAAGCTGGACTGAGCACTCAGCTTCTTTATTCTACCATAAGGAGCACTTGCTCCCCTTCAGAATTGGAGGGGAAATGAAGCTCTTCAGAACTGGAGGGAAAATGAAGCCCCTCAAACAGTCAGACCTAAAGGGAAAACAAAGTCCCTCAGAACTGGAGACAAAATGAAACTCCACAAAACTGGAGGAAAAATAAAGCCCCTTAGAATGAGGAAAAATGTGAAGGCCCCTCACAACTGGAGGAAAAATGAAGCCCTCAGAATTGGAGGGAAAGCAAAACACCATACCACAAACTTGAAGCCCACACCCTAGAATTGGAGGGATAATGAATCCCCTCAGAATTGGAGGGGAAATGAAGCCTTCCCCCAAGTGAAAAGAAAATGAAGGACCCCTCAGAACTGGAGGAAAAACATATCCCTCAGAACTGGAAGGAAAGCAAAATACTTTCAAAACCTGAAGAGACAATGAATCCCCTCAGAATTGGAGGGAAAAGGAAGGCTTTGTACATTGGTGGGCTCTTCAGTCTGAAGTGCCTGAGGGGGGACATGGGTGGCAGACTGGCAGTCCAATCCTTGGCATGTCTACTCTGAAGTAAGTCCCATTAAAGGCAATTGGTAAGCGTGGAAAGGATTCCAGCCTACAACTTCCAAATTTATGCAGAGAGTGGATAAAGAGATGCTCTTTTCCTCTCATACAGCACCAGATCCAGAGGACAGCCACTTAAATGGAGTGTTGGGACAGTCAGGACAGGCAAAAGGAAAACAAAACAAAACAAAACCATGAATTCCCCTTTCCTGGGGTAAGTCCTGTTCATGGTGGAAGAGAGAAGTTTTCCTTCACCAGTGGGATCTAACAGAGCAGGATCCTTTGAGGCAGGCAGATGCACCATTTGTTCTCACACCTTTATTGCCTTTTGAGGACTTTACTCCCAAAGGAGGCCACAGCTGAGGGCAGCAGCAGCTTAATAAAGTGTGTGATTATTTGTTTTTTGTTCTTTATTTAAGGTATTCATACCCTATCTTTCCCATGACAAAGCAAATGCCCAAGATGACTGTCTGGCAGCCCAGCAAGTATCCGGGAGTGATGCCATCCCATCAAAGGCTGCTAAGGTAGGTGCCACTCTAAGGGTGTTTGCTTCAATGCCCCTTGGAGGCTGTACACTAATCAATTCATCGGCCATTGGTTCTCAGAGTGAGGGTTGAGACCCTGTTGGAGGGGTTGCAACTTAATTTCAGGATGGGGTCACCAAAAGCTGGGTGTTGCCATTTTGGAATGGGCACTCAAGCCGCTATCCATACTTTCCTAGGAATAAGGCTTCAATCCTATCCATACTTTCCTGAGAGTAAGTCCCAGTGACTATAATGGGACTTCTGAGTAGATATGCTCTAGAGTGCACTGTAAGACTCAATGAACACAATGGGACTTACTTCTAAGTAAACATGAGACCATTTAATGTTTGAGGTAACTTCTTGCCAAGGCATCATTTCCTTGATGTTGACATTACTTTCGGGGATCCCAGGCAGACTGTGATTCTCAAAAGGGGGTCATAGGCTGAAATGCTTGGGAACCACTGGTGTTATATGACTCAAACAAGCCCTCAGGTGCCTTTGAAGCAGTGGCATAGCTAGAGGGGGCTGGAGCAGTCAGTTTTGAAGGGAGCCTCGTCATAGCATGCAATGGACCTCCCCTGTGGAGCCAATCCAGCTGGGGGAAAGCAAAATGGAGCTCCCTCCAAGATGGATGATATTCCTCCCCCTTTAGCTACACCATTGCTTTGAAGGCTCCCAAATGGATTTTGATCTTTTTTTATAACGTGCTGGTGGATCATGCAGCAAGGCCCACCTTCCTCCTGCGGATGTGCTGTGCTTTGTGGATCAATCAGGGACAAAAAAGAAAATCTTGTAGGCTGAAATTATATCTACACCCACTCCTGAAAGTTGAGCTGTCAAGATAGTGTGCTTTTCTACAATAACCATGACAAGAAAGGCTGATCTCCAGCCTTTGATCTTGAATTCTGCTTCAGGCAGGGATGGGTTAATCTAAATGTGCTCTATCCTCTGCGGGCCTTCTCCTCCTTTCCTAAAACACACAGGCACACTCACTGGATCTCTATCAAGAATTGTGCTTTTAAAGTACCACAATGGATGCTATCTAGAGTTGCCTAGGAAAATGCCCTGGCTTGCACCAAGCAATGCGCAGATATGGGTCATGGCTGTTTTTTATAACGTAGAGATAAGTAGTTGCACATGTTATTCTTGCAGACTGAGCAGCAGTGAAAGGCGTGGGAGCAGAGACCAGAAAAAGTTGGCAACATCAAGGATGACTGCTTTCCAAGAGGCACCTGGGGCAGTTTAATTTCTCACCACTCAGGAAGGATGGCATACACACACACAAAGTGAATGACAAGAGGGTTGCATCACTGGTACGTCACTTGATCACTCACACATCGTTTTCTGACGCATAAGATGACCAAGGAGGTGCCTTCCCTCTCTTCAGCTTTGTCTCCCACAAGAGCCAGACAGCAGCAGGGCACCCCTGATTCAACTTCCCCCATACATTTTCCAGCCAGTGGTGTAGCTAGGGAGCGGAGCAGTCAGACTTGGATGGAGCCTCACTCCAATGTGTAAGGGGCTCCTCAGCTTCAGAACCAATCCAGGAAAGGGGACCCTTGCATACGCTGTGAGGCTCCCTCCAAGAGTGACTGCTCCGCCCCCTCTAGCTACACCACCACATCTCACCCAACACATTTTTACAGTTCCCCAGTATCTATCTACCTATCTACAGTATTTATATACCGCTTTTCAACTGAAAAGTTCACAAAGCGGTTTACAAGAAAATGAAGAAAATTAATAGCTAATTAATAGCTAATGGGTGCATGTCCCAAAAGGGCTCACAATCTAAAATGCAAAATGAACACCAGCAGAAGCCACTAGAACAGACATTGCTGGGGCAGTACTTCTGTACACCACCTTCTTCTCCATACTTCCAGTTCAAATCCAGGGAGAAGTAGTGGAGGTGAGTGGGCAGGTGTCTCCTGTCAGTCTGCAACTTGGGCCATTTACCACATTCAGCCTAATCCTAGTGGAAGCCCCCCTTAGACATGTCTACTCAGAAGTAAGTAATTGTGTTCAATGAGATTTAGGGCACAATCCTAACCATGTCTACTCAAAAGTTAGCCCCTTTGTGTTCAATAGGTCTTACTCCCAAGAAACTGACTTTAGGATTGCAGCCGTACTCCCAGGAAAGTAATGATAGGATTGCAGTTTCAGTGGTTTGTTGACGATGAGTGAGGGATCTGTGCTGTTTCAGAGCCCAATCCTATCAAAACCTTCCCTGGAGTAACTCCCACTGATTATAATAGAATCTACTTCTGAGTAGTATGTCTTGTAAAATAGGCTATAGAGAAATAGGTTATTTTAAAATAGGCTTATAGAGAAAGAGACAGAGGCCACTCTGTGATGCAGGGGAAAGTAGATCCATTTACAAGGCCATGGAGGAATCCTATCAGAGGAACAACCAGAGTTACCATAAGTCCTCTTTTTCCAGGATACATCCTCTTTTTTAACCTTGTGTCCTTGTAAAAATTTTTCATTGTCCTCCTCTACCTTGTGAACAGGCAGCATGTAGACTTCTTGTCATTACTATGCATTACATTTTATGTAATAGTTTTAAACTTAATAATAAGTACATAATATGGTAAAAGCAATATAAAAGCAATATAAATGAAATATATATTGCATATAAAAGCAATATAAATGAATTTTTTTTTTGCTTTTCTTTTACCATGTCCAACATTTTTCTTGAATGTCCTATATTCTGAGGAGCCCTTGTCCTCTTATGTGGTTATGGTTATAGGGATATGCC
Source organism: Cryptoblepharus egeriae (assembly GCA_030015325.1). Lineage (NCBI taxonomy): Eukaryota > Metazoa > Chordata > Lepidosauria > Squamata > Scincidae > Cryptoblepharus > Cryptoblepharus egeriae. The sequence continues at coordinate 10,942,032 of JAREYC010000012.1, forward strand.
TGGCTTTGACGAAGTGCCCATTACACACTGCAGGGAAGAATCCCTGCACAACCTAGTGCTTTGCACCTCTAGTTATGCCACCACATCATATTATCTCCAAACCTTGAATCTCCCCCTTTGTAAGGTGATAACATATCCTCTTTTTCTAGGACATTTCCTCTTTTTTAGTCTGGAAAAAATCATTGTTTTCCTTTTCCTTGTGAGAAGGCAGCAGTGAGCCTTCTTGGAATTCATCAATTCTATGTAATAGTTTTAAAAAGTATGCAAGAGAGGAGATTCCAGTTAGATAAGAGGAAAAAATTATTTATGGTGAGGGCAGTTTGGCAGTGGAATAGATTGCTAAGGGAAGTGGTGGACCCTCCTTCACTGGGCATCTTCAAGTAGAGACTCAACAAGCACCTGTTGGAGATGCTCTAGAACAGTGATTTTCAGTCTTTTGCACACTGGTAGAAAATCACTGCTCTAGTGGATTTCCTGCTACAAGCAGACTGGATGGCCTACTAGGTTCCTTCCAAATCTATGATTCTATACATGAAAGCAATACATGAGTGTTTAGCTTTTATCTGGTCATGTCCTCCTTTTTTCTTGGGTGTCCTACCTTTGCGGGGCCTTGTTCTCTCTCTCTCTTTTTTTTTTGTTATGCCAGATGGCAGGGTGACCATATGCAGTGATGGGCTTCAAAGAAATTAACAACCGGTTCTCTGCCCATCTGGCAGCCACTTTTAAATGGCTATTTTAAACTTTATATGTCCTATCTCTCGTTAACAACCGGTTCTATAGAGTAGGTGCGAACCTGCTGGAGCCCACCACTGACCATATGCCATAAAAGGAAAAGAGGACAAGACCTCCCCCAATGTAGGATACTCAAGAAAACTGGAGGACCATGGCAGGGTCTGGATCTGGATCTATCTAGGACATCCTCTGAAGTAGCATTCACACATTTCAAATCTTCCCTAATGTGCTCTGTCCACTGCTTCTTAGGTCTACCATGGGGTTGCTGGCCTTCAGGGTCAAGACTCTTGGCTGTTCTTATCACTGAATCTTCTTTGCTATGCGTGACATGTCCCTACCATCTTAACCTTCTTCCTGTTATTTTGCCATGATTGGTGTGATCCCAAATGTTGTCGGATGTCATCATTCATGACATGGTCAGATTGTGCTGAAGATGCACATGATGCTGTTTTATCTTCCCACTCAGGTGGTACCTATTTACTTGCATTTCCATGCTTTCAAACTGCTAGGTTGGCAGGAGCTGGGCTAAGGATGGGAGTTCACCCCTTCTTGTAGGATCCAGGTCTCGAACCCTGCTGGCTGACATGCATAGTTTCTTAACCACTTGCACCCCCCTAGTACATCTAGTGGGTGCACTATGTTCTATAAACCTTTTATTTAAGCCATATATGCACTGCAGATTACACAACTGTCACCTGGTGCCATTGCATCCAAGAGGTGTTGACACGGGTGCAAGTGTCCGGAATACAATCACCATCACTACATAAGTGGGAGCCAAGATATTTAAATTGCTCTACTTCTTCAAGTCTTTCCCTCCAATGTTGATATTTCCATTGGTTTGGGGGCCACATTCTATGTACTCCATTTTCTTGATGTTCAGTCAAAGTCCAAATTTGCTAAGCTTTTTGTTCCATTGCTGTGTTTGTTCTTGGAGTCCTGCACTGAAGAAAAATGCAGGATACGATAAAATAAAAGCTAAACAGTGCAATCTTAAGCATGTCTACTCAAAAGTTAGTCCCATTGTGTTCAGTAGTATTTACTCCCAGTAAAGTGTGATTAGGATTGCAGCATAACAGTGCAATCCTAAGGATGTCTACTCATAAGTAAGTCCCATTGTGTTCAATAGTATTTACTCCCAGGAAAGTGTGATTAGGATTGCAGCCTAACAGTGCACACTCCCAGGAAAGTGTGATTAGGATTGCAGTCTAAAACACTCATCTATATTGCTTCTATGTTGGTAAATTAAAACACTATATTACTATTATTAAATTTAAGACTATTAAATTTATTCCACAGAATTATAAGAAGGCTTCCTGCTGGAGAGAACAAGGAGAACAAAAAAGATTTTTGTTTTTTTCCAGGCTAAAAAAGAGGAAAGAGGACAGATGGTCACCCTAACCTGGGGGTATGTGTTGGTATCTGGATGGTCAACAGGGGGTGGGAAATTTGGGGTTGGGGGAGTGTCTCCTGCCTGGGGGAGTGTCCAGGCATGCAGATGAGGAGGCTGTGGCCAGCTGTGGCCAGAGGTGTCGCATCAGCACCAGTACCAGCAGTGGCATCCTCGACATCCTCCGCAGCATCTTCGACATCTTCAGCCGGAGCAGCATCTTCTGCTGCTGCTGCTGCTGCTGCTGGAGGGTGGGAGGGAGAGCAGGAGGATGGCCGAGCCGGCGGCTGCAGAGCCCGAGGCGGGGATCGGTCCAGGGGTCCCCGGGCAGGAGGGCGAGGATGGTCCGGTGCGCTTTGCCCGCAAAGGCGCCCTGCGGCAGAAGAACGTCCACGAGGTCAAGAACCACAAGTTCACCGCCCGATTCTTCAAGCAGCCCACCTTCTGCAGCCACTGCACCGACTTCATCTGGTGAGCAGGAGGGCGGGAGGGGGGGAAAGGAGGGGGGCACTTGCCCACCCCCACCCACATCCGCCCACCTTCTGGAAGGTGACACCCCTCCATCCCCTTACCCCCGACCTCCATTTCTTTAAGGACCCCCCCTTGAGGACCTCCAGCACATCCTCTGACCCCCCATCAGTTGTTTACAGTCTCTCTCCCCCCCCCACCTCACAAGGGAAGGAGACCAAGAGCACCATCCTAACCTACTCAAAAGTAAGCCCCATTGTGTTCAATGGATCTTAACCCCCGGAAAGTGTCTTTAGGATTGCAGCCCAAGACCCAGAAACTGGATCTAGAGCATGCTGGGAGTAACAGGAAGAGTCCCCCCTATGGGAAGGGGGTCATGCAGCTATTTTGTCAAGCTGTTCCCCTTCCAGATGTGCCCCTTCCCCACCCCCACCCCCACCCCTGGGTGTCAAAGAGATCATGCCTTATCCTGATCTTCTCCACACCCTCTTTGGGTAGGTGACTTGCCCCAGGGAAAGTGAAAGAGATCATACCTTCTCTTCTCCCCCCCCCCACCCTGGATGTGGCAGATCCAGTTTCTGGGACTAGGTTTCCATCCCTTGTGAGCCATAGATTGACCCCCCTCCCCATTTTGAGGACTCTTTCTCGGCCCCCCCAGCCTTCTTTAGAGCCAGTTTCTTCGACTTGTTCTCCATCCTTTGTGTGCCATAGAAAGACCTCCCAATTTTTGGGGGGGCTCTTTCTGTTCCCCCCCCGGTACCTTTAGTAAATTCCTCCATCCCCCCCAAGAAGTTTGCACTGCTTCTGAATCTTGTCCACCTGTGACACACCTGTGCAAGAGAGGTGGCTTACATGGGTTGGGGTGCCCTATATGATTAATGTTTTCTGGCCCCCTCGGCCCTCTCTCCCCCATAGTTCAATAGTTTGCTCCTGCTTTCTTTGTGGCTTCATCTGTTCAATGAAATGCAGCCTTTTCCGGAGAGAGTTCCTTGCCACCCCAATGAAGGGTGTAAAAGTGGTCTCATGTTCATCCTCCCTGCAGTGTTGGTGAGCACATGGCTTTAATGGGGGAATTTCACTGAGAACCTCTGCAAACAGCCCAGCAAGGTCTCGCTTAAGTGAGACTCACTTTTTTGTGTTCCTACCATGCCTGACATATGGGGGTGATAATTCTGACCTGTGCAGGGTTGCTGGAAGGGTGCCCCAAATTGGTGTCTCTAGAATTGCACCTGAAGTGGTTCTTTGGAGTCTGCTCACTGATTCTCCAAGGGGGAACCCCAGGTGTGAGTTTCTAGGTGCTGGTGGGGCAACAAGCCCCATTTTGCCCTGGGGGGGAGTGGGGGGGAAGGAGACTGAATGGAGGCATAGTTGGCCAGGCCTTCATTCTGCAGCCTGTTCTCAGTCATGTAAAACATGCCTTTGGGCATGCACAGAATACCTTTTCCTTTCCATTGAGTAACCACATCTAGCCTTTGTCTGAAATTAAAAATAAGAGAGTTGAATTCAGTCATGCATGTGAGGAGGATGACTTAAAATGTACATAAAATGTTGAATGTGCTAAAATTATTGGCCTCCTGAGCTCATTTACTGTGTTGCAGATGAGCAAAGCACACACTCTGTTAAAACATTATAAAGATGTCATTCAGCCAAATCCAGAGGAACTATGTGAGTGCGAAAAAGACATTACGTGCACCCGTAGTTACTGCACCACCTAGTGAAAACCTATGGGAAATTCATATTGCAATCCAGAGTAAATTGTTCTTACACCAGAGCAAGGACTCCCCATAGTTACTCTGGATTTCGCCCTTAGTGATCCTGGTTCCCACTCTTCCTTAAATCACTCTTTCAATTCCAATTTTTATCCTCCAAGCAACTCAAGGTGCTGTATGTGGTTCCTCCCCTAGTGTTGTCTCACAACAACCCTGTTAGGTAGGTGAGAGAGAGAGGGGGAGGGAGGGAGGTTGTACAGAATAATGCTACATGGTTGAGTGGTGACTTGAACCTGAATCTTCCAGGTCTAAGTTTAATTCTTGAACCAGCTCCCATTTGCCTACCCTTATTTTAGTGCTAAGGACATGACTTCCAACTCCTTATTCATGGCACTTTTCCTTACCTTTTCTTCAAGAAATTGATTGCAATGAAATATATGGTTTTCCCGTTTTTATCCTCACAACAACCTTGTCCATTAGGCTAGACCGAGTGTGTGATAGCTGCAATCCTAGGCTCATGTACTCAAAAGTCTCACTGACTTCAGTGTACTTACTATCAGGAAAATGTTATAGGCTCAGCCAAGAGACACAAAGCTACTCAGTAAATTTAATGACTGCTCTGGAGTTCGACCCAGAACCAGAATGGAGTTTGAGTTCCATTCCAATGCTTTGACTACTTTGGAGAACAGGTTAACCTCAAAGCCATGACTCTTGAAGGCCCCATGATGAAACTGGTACCCCCCATAGATCTTTACCTTTTGATCTTTACCCTTTGGTCTTCCTTCTCTCCCCCCTCGCCCATTTTCCTTCCTGACTTCTGCAGAGCATAGATGGAAGACAGTTCAGGCAGGTGGTCCTGAGGCAGTAGGAAGAGAGGGGCAGCAGTGGTGTAGCAATCAGTTGTGGAGGGAGCCTCATCCCTTCAGAGCCATTCCAGGCTCTGTTGTGCTCCCCATGCCTGGAATGGCTCCAAAGATGTGAGGTTCCCTCCGAGTCTGACTTCTCTGCCCCTCCTTTAGCTATGCCACCGAGGTACTGTTTCTATGTGAGATGCCTGGTGTAGCTGGTAGGTGCTGGGACTGTTGTGTGTGGCTCTAACTGACCTGTTTCTTGTTTTTTTTTTTTGTAGGGGATTTGGAAAACAAGGCTTCCAGTGTCAAGGTAAGCTACATACTACATATGTGGGTGTGTGTTTGGGGTCGTGGAGTCGTGCAAGACTTAATGTTGGACTTAGGCCCCATAATCTGTGTCCTGCATAACTCAGGCCTGGGGGGAGGTGACACTGAAAGACTAACAGTCTGGTAACCCCAGCAGTGTTGGCATGTGGGGCCTCTCTTTTGGAAACAAAGCAGTGGTCCTTTCCAGATGTGGTACTTCCATAGCTGTGATGGCTGCTTGTTCTTGACCCCCTCACTTAATCAGTACTGTTTTTTGCTCAGGTGAAGCATCCTGTGAGTTTTAATGGAAGGCTGGAAGAGGCAAGTGAACTGCCCCCCCCTAGCTGAGGGGCATTCCAGCTGATGGCACTTACCCTGTGGTTCCTCACTCTATCTTGTCTAGTTCTTCTGTGTGGGCAGCCATTAAAAAAACACAAAAAACAAGTGCTGGCCTTGTCTGAGCTCCTGGCATCCCTTTTTCTGCCTAGTTCCAGTATCATTTCTGAGTATCAACTGACTGTCGATGCGCCAACCAGGAAGTGGAGTGTGGTGTTGGGGCTGATAAGACTGAAGGGGGAAGCGGGTGGTTTGTTGATCTGACGGCCAAAAATGCTTGGCTTCCTTCTTTCTTGGGTGTCAATCATCTTGAGGGGGGCTGGATTTGAATGTTAATCAATTTGTTTTGCTCAGAAATGGGTGTTTATTTTCCTGTTTTGGAGGGAATTTCAAACCAAAGGTTAATTGTGCCTTAAATAGAAACTAGATGGTTGTCACTTATGTTGAAAAGATGTTTTGGGTCATAAACTGTCATTGCCATCTTTTTATGGCAAATTCTGCTTGTTGCATTAGAGTGAACTGCAGCATCAAGGGTGCCCTGGCAGTGGCATAGCTAGAAGTGGTGCAAAGCACTAAGTTTTGCAGGAAGCCTCATCACAGAATGCAGAGGGCCACCAACCCTACAGAGCCATTCTGGGTGGGAGGGGGAGAAAATGGAGGCACTTGTCTCTGCCTAGGTTTTTGTATTCTTACACGGAATAACTCTGAGGGGGAGGGATCCCTAAGATGCTGCAGTGAGGCTCTCTGAGAAACATGATGCTTTGTACCCCCTTCGGCTACCCTACTGCGTCCTAGCAAAATTCAGGACAAAACACAGAAGGGAGCCATTTCAACATGGTGTAGTCAGAAATAATTTTTCTGGTCTCAGTTCCTATTGCAACCTGTGCAGTTTCTGGGTCTTAATCAGATCTTGCTGGTCCTGAAAATCAGGGTGGTCTATTCAGTTTGTGTTGAAGTTATTTAAATTATCTTCTGATTATTATCTTGTGTTCAACTGCTTCAGAATTTGTTCAGCTGAAAAGGGAGTGCAGTTGATGCTTTGGGAATGCATAACATCTTCCAGTTTTTCCAAGGGGTGTATGTTTTCTGGACAATGTAGGGATCCTTACCTTTGTTTAATTATGGGAAGACACAGAATCACTTTGTGACCATAGAGCCGGAAAGAATCTAGTTATGCGCAGAAGGAGAGCACAGACATTCTGGAAGGATTGTTGGGGATGAAAGGAACAAGACACAACAGGCCAAAGAATGCAGGCTTATCTGCTGGCTCATTGAACTGGAGATGGTCTGAAATGAAAGGACAGCTCAAGACGATCAGAGGTCCAAGAGCACCTTTGCTGGGAAAAGGTCAAAATGTCTGACCCTTTATTTCATGAAATGGAGATGATGCAGATATTATAGTTCAGTATTTCTCAAACTGTGTGTTGAAACCCAATTTCTGGTGGGTCCCACAGAACCTCCAGTGCAAATATGGGTGATGGAAAAATATCTTGATTGCCTCAAGCCCAGAGGCCATTCAAAAATCAGAGAACTGCTACCTTTCATTCATTTTGCAAGTACATGCCTATATAGGGAGACAAATGTTTGACAACGCAATACTAATCCCTGATTAGGCTGGCTTGGGAGTGTTGCAAAAGTGCTGTAAGGGACTTCTGTGTGGGGTTGGGGGGTTATGCCAGTGCAGACATGTGCCAGCATCCCCATGCACTGTGGGAATGGGGAGATGGGTGGGTTGCACTGGCCTAAATTTATTAGGATTGTGTCCTGAGTGTATGTTCTGTCAGTAACAGGTAAAGTAGGCAGATGAAGAATGGAACACCCTACAAGAAGGCACATGGTGGCTGCCATCTCAGGAACAAGGGATGTGCCAGTTCACCATGGCGGGACACAACACACACCACTAGTGCACTAACTGGTTGGGAACCATGGCAAGGGAAGGCAGGCAAGCTCTAATATTTATCTTTGGTTGTACTTCTGCTGAATTCTATTTGCCCCGATTCCATTATGTGTCTTAAGAAAGAAGTTCACATTGGTGCCAATGGTTTGATAGTTTCAAAGGAGAATTGGATAAATTCATGTACCAAAAGAGGTTGCTCCCTGGATATGAGTTGTGAAGGCTGAAGGGAACCTTCATGTTCCAGGCAGCCTCCCTCTTCATTGATGGGCTGAATCAAAGCAAGGTAGGGCCGTTGCTTTCATGGCCCAGTATGTAAGATGCTTCGCAAGACATCTGGCTGTCCAGTGTGGGAACCGGGATATTGGATTAAAAGGATCATTTGATCTGACCCCACCGGGCCTCTCTGAGCATAAGACTGCCAGAATTGTCCAGCTTGCACACATTTCTCCCTCCATCTGTGTGTGCAATCTGTTGCTTGGAGAAAACAGCTTCAGCAATTGGAGGAAGGAACTGGGGGGCTGCTCCAGATTAAAACAGGATTCAGCAAATTGTGTCTCCAGCAAACAGCTTTTGGCATCCCTGGAGGTGTCCAAGGATTTGGTCAGTGCTTTTAAAGTTGATGACCTCATGGAATATATTGTTGGATTGAAATGCTCACAGCTGAACACACTTCAGAAATGGGTGTACAAAGCTGAGTTTTGCTTAAGATTCCTGCATCTCACTGGCCTGCTTTAAGACCATCATTTTTTAAAACGTCATGTAGTTGTTACAGCTCTTGTTAAGATTTCTGCACATTCAGGCTGAAACCTATTGTGGGGCTAACATCTGAGTAGGCATGCATAAGATTGGACTGCTTACCTTCCAGGCGGAAGAAATCCTGCAAATCTTTGAGATGGAACCTATGTGGCTGTGATTGTGCTTTTGTGTTCTCTAAGTTGTGTGATGTGTCCTTATCTAGTGGAGGCACCTCAATTTTACTGTTTTCTTATGCTTTGCAGTTTAATACCATGTGCAGAGTTGGGGCACAATCCCAACCAATTTAGGTTGGCACAACTCATCCAGTCTCCCCATTACTGTGGTGGAGTGGGGAGGCTGGAGAATGTCTGTGCAGTGCCCAAATCCCCCCAGGAGTGTCTCAGAAGTACCTTACAGCACTTTTGTGAAGCCCACACGTCAGCACTTTTGTGCTGGGACTTATGCTGGCCTAACTGGGGATTAGGATTTCATCCTTGGTTTCCTAGGTGGTGGCATAGCTAGAGGGGAACAAAGCATTAAGTTTTGCAGGTGCTTCAGTGTTCTACCTCTTTTTTTATTCCCCATGTTGAACAGCCCCCACCTGGAACAGCTTGCACTGCATGTTCAGGTGCCTGTGAAACATATTGCTTTGTACCCCGTCTAGCTACACCATTGTTCCTAAGATCCTTTCGGATAGGATCCTTTTGGAGGATCCAGCTACATCGAAATCTGGGCATCTCCTTCCAGCATTCTGTTGTCTGTTTGAATGCCTCCCCTCACATTGGTGGTTAAAGACCCCTTCTCAAGGCAATGCGGGGATGCTTGGAACTGCAAAAAGCTTGTTCCGAAACAAGGTACAGTTTAAAACACACAAGCCTATGGCTTCCATTCTGATGCTGTGATATCTTTTCCTAGTGATTGAAGCATGGGGGTTCCAGCTATTATTGGTGTCACTTGCTAGATACTTTTTGAGTCACTTACTAGATACTTACTTGCTAGATACTTTTTGCTAGATACTTGCTAGATACTTTTTGAGTATCTTGCTAGATACTTTTTGAGAAGGTTGAGTAGGTGGTTAAAAGTGCTGTGCCTGTTGATTTGAAGATTGGCGGGTCAGTGTTCAAGAACCGGGTGCTGCATGATGGTGTGAGCTCCCATCACTTGTGCAAGCTCCTGCCAGCTTAGCAGTTTGAAAGCATGCAAATGCAAGTAGATAAACAGAACCACTTCAGTGGGAAAAAACAACGTCCTGAAGACAGGGCCCTGCAACAGGCTGGCCATGATGTCACATCAATCATCTAAGCGGACCCCATCATGAAGTGGGAACAATGCTAAGAAAATTATGATTTTATTTATTTATTTATTTACTCAATTTACCCCGCCTTTCCTCCCCCATAAGTGGGAGCCCAAGGCGGCTAACACTGAAGAATAAAACATCATTAAAATTGCTAATAAATACAAATTAAAACATCATTAAAATACAATTAAAATACAATTAGAATAATAATTTGCTAGATACTTTGCTAGATAATTTGCTAGATACTTTTCCATTTTGAAGCCCTCACAGACATCCAAAGTAGAAGGCACATCCCTTGCATGCAGGCTGACCAGTGGAGGAGTCAAGGTGCCAAGCTTTGGGCAGGAGGGAAAGTGGAACAACCAGGTGGGAGGATCCATCCGGATAAGTGAAAGTGAGTAGGTGTATCTTAAGGAGGCCCCCAAACATATTGTAGGAAGAGAATTGGATGTCAAGGAAAAGGAAATTTCAGAGATAGGAAGATCCAGAAGAAATAGGATGCAAGCCAGTGGTGGGAAAGAGAGAATGTCATTGGCTGTAACAAACCTGTAATATGTGTAGAGCAGAGATTCCCAACCTTTAGAACAGAGACTTTCAAGCTTTTTCATCTCATGGCACACTGACAAAGTGTTAAATTGTCCAGACACACAAGTACTTTTTCACAATTTACAAGGTACATCATGCTGTTATAAGGGGCTCACATCCCCATTGGCCTTCTTAATGAGTGATCCTCACCCAGACTCCTGAAGAGCATTCACAGCATAATACACTGGTTGAAAGTTGCTGCTTGAGGAGCCCACAGAGCACTGATTCAAAAGTTGGAATATCATGGACCACACACGCAGCACCCCCACAAAAATACAATTAAGTTTGGAAAAATTAGAGAAGATTAATGGAGATTTATGATTAATAGAGATGATTTCTGGCTTGCTACTTTTGTTGCCAGTTGTGCGTGCTAGACCTCCTTGAAGAAGCTTCTCCCAAGCAAGCATTGCCTACCACATTGACAAAGGAAGAATCTGGTCAGTGCTGGCTGTGGCGACAGGTGGACCATTCACCACCAACCATTGATCATGGGAATGATTGATCATGGGGAGTGATTGAAAGTTATCTTTCCCCTCCTTTAATCTTGCAGACCACTTTTCAAGGTCTCGTGGATCACCTGTGGTTGCAACCATGAGTTGCAAACCACTGCCATAATTTAGGGATGCAAGGAGAAGCACAGTGAAAGAGCTGGCCCAAGATCTTGGGGGCCAAATGCTGTTCCCTCCTACCTGGTGATGTAGCAGCCTTTGTTTACTGGACTGGGAAGGAGAACTAGTAGGAGCAAAGAAACTTGCTGAATGCATCCAAGATTGTGTTCAGCTGGAGTGGTGTTGCCTGTGCCAAGGCAATGGTGTTCACTGTGGGCCATGAGTCCGTTCATGCGCAATTCCTCACACTTCCTGTTTTGTATCTGACTGAGGGCACAATCCTAACTGATTTAGGCCAGCATAACTTCCCATGGTGGAGTGGGGAGGCTGGTGTATGCCTCCCCAGGAAAACATCAGCCTTAACCCCTCCCAGGAGTGGGGAAGAAGTGCCTTATGGCACTTTTGTGACATCCCCAGGCCAGCACAGGACTTATGCGGGCACTTATGCCAGCCTAACTGGGGATTAGAATTGCACTCCAGGTAATCTGAATCTTGAATCAAAGACAGTGTGTGAAGTTATCTGAATTGTCGCCCTGTGGAGCTGAGCACAGGCATCTCTTGAGGCTGCAGTTGAGTAACAGATGCTCCTAGAGAAGCTGGCTCTGAAAAGGTTGTCTTGGTTGTCTGAGCTGGAGGAAGAGGTGCAAGCACAAGGCCTTCCTTTGTTCAGTTTTGTGAACTTTAGAACTCCATGCCTCAATATGTGGTGATGGTGTCTGATGTAGGTGTCTTGAAAAGGGATTGGCTTTCCAGAAGAAAGACCATCATGGGTTTCAAGCCATGCATCCTCCTGTTTTTGGAAGTAAGCTGTCTCTGCCATGGCAGGTGCAAAAGAGTGGCAATGGGATGCAGGTCTCTTGCAGGTCTGGCCTGTATGAGTACTCTTAAAAATAATAAACATCTTACCTATGGTGGTTTGGAGAGGGTAGAATCCTTCCAAAGTCCCACCTGACAAATTGTATTTTGCTCAGCCACCAGTGGAAGTACCAGGGACAGAGCTTCCGGGCAGGATGGCCTCCTGGTGGGAGAGAGACAGGACCGCTTAGAGCAGTGGTTCTCAATCTTCCTAATGCCATGACCCCTTTATAAGTTCCTCATGTTGTGGGGACCCCCAACCATAAAATTATTTTCATTGCTACTTTATTACTGTAATTTTGCTACTGTTATGAACTGTAATGTAAATATCTGATATGCAGGATGTATTTTCATTGTTACAAATGAAATGTGTGTTCTATGCACACATTGAACACAATGGGATTTATTTCAGAGTAGGCATGCATAGGATTGGGCCCTGAGGCTGCAATCCTATCCACATTTACATGGGAGTAAAAGCCCCCCTGACAATAATGGGATTTATTTTAGAATAGGCATGCATAGGATTGGGCTCTGAGGCTGTCAGTCAGCCCCAGTGCGCACACAGCTACAGCCAGAGGTCAGGCAAGCCTGACCTGGCCCCCTGCACCAGGGATCTTTAGGCAACCCCCAGGAAAGCTCTAGGCGATCCCCAAAGGGGTCCCAACCCCCACTTTGAGAAACGCTGTCTTAGAGATCTGGTCTCCAACAAATCTGAACCAGAATGCATGTGAGCATCTTTGGGCTGAACTTAGATCTGAGTGCAATGATGACATCTGACTGTCTGATAAAATGGGTTTAGCTTACCTGATAGCTACCCTCTTGGCCTGGGCAAGCTGCCCTTGGAGGACCCCTCAATTTGAGAATAACAATCCCAGCAGTTGGGTCTATTTTTCATAAGGGGATTGTCCCCAAAAAATGTGGGGTTCAGAAAATGACGGGCATGCTTGGCTGCACAGGTCTTTCTGCTATGGTCTGAATGCGTCTTAAGGGAGTTTTTTCTGGTGATCCTTACATGGATCAACAGAAAACCTGTCATCCTTACCTGTGATATTTAAGGGAAACCTGTAGGGGAGGGAGAAGAAGAGATGTAAGTGATGCCCAATCATTTCCTGTATGGAAAGGAATAAGGGTGCTTGACTCCTTCCTTCTGATAAGATTGTGAAAAGCTGGAAATAAGAGATTGCAGAGATATAATAGAAGTTTCTAAAATCCTGTTTGCTGTGGAGGAAGTGGAGAAAGAACTTCTTCTCCTTCCCTCAAAATAGAACTTGGCAGGAGATTCAGGCGGCCAGGAGGAAGTGGCGCCTTTGCATGGTGCATAATTCATGTTTGGGACTGGCTGCCTCTGGACCATGGTGAAGGTCACTGACTGCAAGGCCTTTAGGGAAGGAATGGACAAACTCATGGAAGAAGGGAACAGGACCATTTGGCTATGATGGTTGAGTGGAGGCTCCATCAAGGAGGAAAGCACTGGCATCCATCAGTCTTGAAAGACTATGGTATCGTGCTCAAGGAGGAAAGGGTACCTCCAAATGCCAGAAGGCCATAAGAGAGGAGTCAAAAGAGTGGGTGTCAAAAGATATCATAAGAGGTTTGTTGGTGTTTGGGAGGCATCTGGCTGGTTGGCCTCTGCAGAAAAGGTTTGATCAAGCAGAGCTGCTCTTAGAACCCAACTTCTGCCTTGGCAACAGGAAAGTAATTCTGAAGCCTCTGGTGGATGAAATGGTGGGATCCAGCCTGGATATCCACCAAAGTCTGGGCTTTGGGGTTGGACTAGATGTCCTTTAAATACACCCTAACATGCTCTGATTCTATCTGCAGCTTCTATCTTCTCCATGTCCTGTTGACTTTGGATTGGCTGCCCTGGCTGCATCCTGACTAGACATCTCCCTGCCCTGATCTTCTAGGGTATCCTTGTCAATAATTAGGCCGCTAATGAGTTCACGATACTCGTTAAAAAAAATCTCTCTATTCAGTCCTGCATCAGATTGAACTGGAACAGAAATAATTGACAGCGCTAATAGGTATTGCTAATTGGCAGCCCGCAGCTGAAGTTTACAAGCAAGAAAGGGCCTCGGAAACTGCCAGGAGTCTTTCTGGCATTGGAGTGACCCCCCCAGGGCAGTGGCATGTTGGCTGTCCCACATGCATTTTAAAGTTTTGCGTTTGCTTTGTAAGAATAACAGGCTAACATCACCTGTCAGAGTTCTCTAGGTATCCTCTATCTGGGACTAGCATCCAGCCTGGGAGTTTTAGTCTCTAAATGGCAGCCCAGAGGGGGATTATTCAGACTGGGTTAATGGGGGCGGGAAGAGAGATATGTTCTTCATGATTCACCTTGGTCTTGTTCCAGATTACAGAGCCTTGCACCTATTATTTGCTGAGGTTGCAAATGATATTATTTGCTATTGTTTGCTATTATTTGAGGTTGCTATTATTTGCTGAGGTGGGAGCTCATTGAAGCCATTCCAGTTTCATTTCTGGAGCAAATAGTAACTGTGGGGAAAGAGTCCAGTTGGGGACCTTCAAATCAAGACCTCATGGTCCTGATTTAGAGTCCTTTCGTGGCTATTTGTGGTTTGAATAACCAAGCACGTGTGTTGCAAAGACAGGGCCTGATCCTATCCAACTTTCCACTGCAGATGGAGCTGTGACAATAGGGTGTGTTGCACCCTATGTTGGGAGGATCCTTTCCTTCAAAGGAAGGGAAAGTTTGTTGCCTTACTTGGGCTTGATTGGCACTGGAAAGTATGAATACAACTGTCTTCCTTAACAAAGGCAGATCTGTCATTTAAGGATAAAGAAGAGGAAAAAGGGAAAGCGTACCTATACCCTGTAAAGCCAAACTAGTTCAAGAGATCCCTCTTTCCCTGAGATTATGGGGATGAGCTTTGGGGTACTCGGCAGAGAATTCTCCTTATGTTGAATCCACCAGGAAAGTACAGGTGTCCCTTGTACCAGGTGTACCAGGGTTGCATTCCAGAACTGCCTGTGAATAAAAAAATCAGTGTCTAAAGAAAACAATGGAAAAAATAGGTTTAAAAACCCACTTCCAGGTTTCTTGCTCCTCTGTTGCACCTAACTGAATGAGGTAGTGCCTCAGTGTCTTCAGGGGTTTGATTTTGGTACTGAAAAATGGAATGACTGCTTGCATGACCTCCTCTCCACAACAGTAGTAAAGCAGTTTTTAAAACTGTGATTTGCAGTGGCCATTCATGTTGAGTCAAATCCCTGTATAAAAAATCTGTGTATAACAAGATTGGACCTATAATGATATTTGGTTCTTGTTTCTTGCCTATTTTTTAGTCTGAAGAATCATGAAAGTTCTCATTGTCTCATTTGTGTCAGGATGGGGGACTGGAATGCAATTCCCAGCAGGATTGGGACCAGATCAGGACAAGATGTCTGAGGCACTTAAGTTGCTTCTGAAGCACTCTGCAGAGCCAAGTGGGAGAATTTGGGGTTTCCCTGCTGGCTCACATGTGTGTAGCATTTTGAACTGTTCTCCATGTATCAGACCTTCACTGCTTTTAGTATGATCTCATATGAGGACTAACAGAGACCAGACCACCCTCTCGCAGATACATATGCTTTTGCTCCTACTGCCTGGAATGGCTTCAAAACAGAAAAAGGCTCCGTGAATGCTGAAACGAAGTTCTCTGCAAAACCTAGAGCTTTGTACCCAATGCTCTTTCGTTCATTCTAGCTGGTCCAGGCCAGGTGTGGGATCAGAGGCTTCCTGAGGCTCACTGTGACCTGAAATGTCAGCCCTGCCCCTTCCCCTTATACTGCAGCTTTCATTGACTCCCAAGATGAAGTATCAGATCAACTCCTAGCTAATCCCCCCAACTGGTCCTGAGCTGCCCCTCTTCTGTGCGACTCCATGCTCTTTCAGAAGCCTTACTTTCTTGGGCATGCAGAACCATGGATTGACACATGGTTTCAAGGCATTGCCACATGCCAGCCAGCAAGGCCTCCTTGAATGCTCATTTCTATGGTATGCCTTTCTGGGTCTTTGGCGTCAGCCGGTGAATCTTCCGGCCCACGTCTTGGGCCTTGGCAGGTTGACAGTGGTGTCTGCCCATCCGCCATGCTGTGAATCTTCGACACAGCCTGCTTGTGAGTGGGGGAGGGAAGAATCCACCCAAACAATTCAATTTGGCAAGATCTCCACCCGCCCACCCCAATGAAGTTTCTTTCCTCTTGCACTGTATGACAGATGGAAAGAGGATGGCTGTGTTGGAAGAATGCTGGTGGGGCTTTGGCTACTGATATTGTTTTGCTTGGGGAGCTTGGCTGACCACATGATGTGGATTGGGGGTTTCTGTATAAGGAGAGTAGAGGGTACTGTTGATCAGATGAGATTGTGACTGTAGGCAGTGGTATAACCAAAAGGGGACAGAGCAGTCAGTCTTGAGGTAGCCTTACCACTTCAGAGCCATTCTAGACGAATGGCTCCATTCTGCCTGGAATGGCTCTGAAGGGGTGAAGCTCCCTCCAAGACTGAATGCTCTGCCCCTCTCTAGCTACACCACCGACTGTGGATCTGGCCAGACTGAGTGGGGCCATCCACGGTCATTGCCTATATGTGCTTGACTGAGAGGAGGGGAAACACATGTCCGAGGCAGAAGTCCCAGGCTGCTGCAGGCTGCCTCACCTCACTCCAAAAGATCTGAAACCTGGAGCTCGGTGACAGAGTGAAAATCCAAATGCCCATTTCCAGCCCAAGGGTCACTGATAAAAGGCTGGGAAAGCAGTTCCTGGACAGGATGCATCAAAGTTCTGGCTCAAGACAAGGCAGCTGCATGTCTCAATAACTCCCTTCATTGTCTCTTAACTTGGCATTCCTTGGAGTGGTGGTGAAGACTTTTCCTTTAAGTGCCCGAATCACCATAAAGGGTAGTATCACAGAGAAAGGTGCTGAAGCAACGGGGCTGCAGAACCAACATTTGCCTTGATGGAACCCCAGAATCTGACCTGAGGATTGCTAAAGTCTAGTGCAGGGAATGAAGTAGGGGGTCCCTTTGTGGGCACCAACAGCCTAAGCTTCTCTTTCCCCTGTGCCAAAACTGCATGCTGTGGGCTAGTTGAGAAAAGAAAGTGAAAACATTTTCCATCACCCCCTTCTGTAAGCCCTTCTAATGCCAATGCCAGCTCTTTAGGGGGTGCAAGTCCAAGGAGAGAAAGGGTATTCATATTGGCTCACCCCCAAGGGACAGCAGCTTGTGCAAGTCATCTGCACACCCTCCAATCTCTTGCATGCCCCCAGACCTCTGACCCCTTCTCCCTGTTCTGATGTCAGCAGGGCTCTTCTTTGCCACCGATGTACCCAGATCCCCTTGATCCCTGTGGCAGGCGCTGGAAACCACTGGCCATAAGCACTTCTGGGAAGAGTTCAGGGACACTTTGTGTGATTGCAAGGTCTGATTTTTCCTTGCAATGCTTTGTACTGTTGCAGCAATAATAAACAAGTAAAAATAAATAAATAAAAATAAAAAGGAGGAGGCAAGCAACCTTTTGGAACCCTCCCCATGCAGGCAGTGTGTGGGTAACCAATGGAGCAGAACAGGGGCAAGGAAAGGTTTGGCCACCTCCCTCTCCTGCATCCCAGGCAGCATCTTTTCTTTCCCGTCACTTCTTCTGTTTTGAGTCCCCTTTGAATGAGATCTGGTGGTTTGACTCGAGTTGGGAGGGAAGAGCTTCTCCTTTCCAGACTTGGCTGCATGATGGGTTTATTTCTGCAGAATTGGGCACTGTTTGGGAAATCCCTCCACTGACCCCTGGTCTTCCTCTTTCTATTTTCACCTCCTTGGATGCCTGAGCCAGTGGTGGGGAGGCAGGGTGTGCTTTCCCCCCCCCCAAGAAATGTCCTTTTTTAGCCTTTGGGGAAAAAAAGAAAATCTTCTTTTCCTTGTGAGTAGGCAGCACATAGCCTTCTTGTAATTAATAAATAAAATATAATAAATTACATGTATTTGTTTTAAATTAAATAATAATTAATATAGTGTTTAAATTGGCCACATGAAAGCAATATATCTGAGTGTTTTTAGCTTTATCTTATCCTACATTTTTCTTGGGTATCCTACATTTTGGGGGCCATGTCCTTTTTTTTGCGATTATGGCATATGGTCACCCTTGAAGTGGGGAGAAAAGGATCTGTTTGGCAATAGAGCTCAGAGAGGTGAGTGGACAGAGTGTGCTGGGCTTGGAGGGCTAGACCCACATTTCTGATTTGGGGTCACTCACTTCTGCCCTACGCTTTGCCTGTCTTCAACATGTTACCCTCACCTAGGTGGATATGTCTGGATTTTTAGGATTTGCTTCTTTGCAGTGGGGTTTCACCTCTGGGGTGGAGACTCCGATTTGCATGTAATGATTCTGAGTTTAACCCCATTCTGGCTGTCCAGGCAGGTCTGGGAAAAATCCTCCTCTGCCCGAAGAACTGAGCTCTGTGCAGTCAGAGCAGGCATTTCAGGGCAAAGGACAACTTCATCTATTTGCTCATAAGATGAATGAATGGAAGTTTGTGGTTTGTTAGGTTCTCGGTGATCCTGTGATTCCAAGGTGTGCATGGTAGTGCACTACACATCAAACCCACTGATGGCTCTTAAAGAGGCTCAATCAGTCTGACTACTTCTCTGTCTGGGAGGCCACAGGTGGGGCTGGCAGGAAAGGGTGGGTTTCGGAAACTTGGTGCCTCTTGGTTAGAAGTATTTTTCTTAGCTGTGTTCTGTGAAAAACCAGCCATGTGAGCCCAACTGTGGGCCCAGGCTATCAACACTGTGACCTCCTTCGGGGGGGGGGGGCAGCCATCCTGATTTGCACCTTCTCCTATATGGAGGGGAAGCTCTTAATGCCCCATGTAATAATGTGCAAACATGCCCCTGCCCTTCCATTCTGAATTGGTGCATCTTCAGAAAAAACATTATCTCTTGAAATGAAATGCTAACACCAGCAGCATTCCTACTAGCACCCATATGGGTGCTTGGCATCATTGGGCACTATGAAGACTATCTCAGTAGTTTTGAGATACCCGCAGGGCAGGGTGAGAACTTCTTCCCTGGTGTGCAGAACAATTCTTATCCTCCAGATCACAGCTCAGGATGGGAGTGGGTTGTGACCAGTTGTACTGGCATGTGCTGTCCTCCTCCGAGCCCCTTGGCTTTGGGACTAGCTTCCTAGCTTGCTCAAACCCTGGCTTGCTATTATATCCCAAGAGCGGAGACATCAGTAGGGAGTGCATGCCATATCAGGTGACACCTCCAGAAGTGGTGATCATACTACTGTTTGCCAAATTTTGGAAAACTTTTGGAAAATGTGAATTTATAGATATTGTCAACATGTGTGTGTGTGTGTGTGTGTATAAATAAACTGAAAAGTCACTGACTGACTGACTGATCAATGCCCAGCTAAAACCACTGGGCCTAGAAGCATGAAATTTTGGGTGGGTGTTCCTTATGTGACCGAGGGATCCACTAAGAACTGATTTTTGGAAATTCCAACCATAAGGGGGTGAAATGGGGCGCAGCGCATTTTCCTCCCTATACTTTACATTGAAGAATCCCTGAGTGAAGGATTCTCTGCACCAACCCCTGGACCTAGAAGTGTGAAATTCAGGATATTCCTTCTTTGACATCAGCACCCAGCAAGAACCAACATTGAGAAATTTAACCCTCAAGGGGCTGAAAAGGGGTGCAACGTGTTTTTGTTCTATACTTAACGTAGAAGACTGACAAACATCCAGCCAATTTGGTGCTCGGTGCCTGGTGCAGTGGGGGGATGTTCAGAGGGAGGGGTTGCACTGGGGAGGATGCTGTGCATGGGGAAGTGATGCACATTGGGGGATGTTGCACATGGGGGTTGATGCACATGGGGAGATGTTGTGCATGGGGGATGTTGTGCATGAGGGTTGATGTGCATGGGGGGACTAATGCACATGGGGATGTTGTTCATGGGGAGTGCACATGGGGGTTATTGCTCACAAGGGGTTTGATGTGCATGGGGGTTGATGTGGAATGGGGGAGTTGATGGGCAACGGGGAGGTTTGATGCGGAGTGGGCGGTTTAATGCGCAATCGGGGGTTGGTGTACAGGGGAATTTTACTGTATATACTCGAGTATAACCGAGGTGTTTTTTTTTACTATTTTTGGAGCTTAAAAAGCTCCCTTGGCTTATATTCGGGGCAAGCACCTGGTGCTTGCCCAAAATCGCAGCTGGAGGTGCTTGGAAGCGCCTGTCGCCAAGCAAAGATGCGTGCGGGTGGCCGCGACCACCAGCACCCGTCCACATGCCTCCTCAGCCTCACAGCTTGGTCGTAGGCAAGTCTCCTCAGAAATGTCCCACTGGAGTCAATGGGCTTACTCCCAGGAAAGTGTGCATAGGATGAAGCCTCACAGCTTGGTCCTAGGCAGTCTATCCAGAAGTAAGTCCCATTAGAGCCAATGGGGCTTACTCTGTAAATATTATTTTATTGGTATCTATGTTTATGGTATTTTGAAATGTACCAGTAGCTGCTGCATTTCCACCCTTGGCTTATACTCAGGTCAATAAGCTTTCCCAGTTTTTTGTGTTAAAATTAGGTGCCTCGGCTTATACTCAGATCGGCTTATTCTCAAGTATATACGGGTACTCTTGCAATGCAGGTACATTTTCACTAATGTTTTGTATATATAGTTGAAAAGTATTTTAGTGCTCAGCAAAGCAACAAAACTATATTGAATTATCTGTATTCTATGAAATATTATGGCCTTACGTATTAAGAAGTGTATTTCTTTTGCTCTAAAGCAGGAGCCTCCAAATTTTTTGGCAGCAGGGCCACATCATCTCTCGGACACTATGCCAGGGGCCAAAAAAACTAAGAGCACAGTCCTAACTATGTCTACTCAAAAGTAAGCCCCATCATGTTCAATGAGTTTTATTCCCAGGAAACTGTCTTTAGGATTGCAGCTTTATTTACATTTCAAATTTGAATAAATTTACATATAAGAATGTATTGGAGTGGATTACAGTGCCTGCCCAGGGGCCAAATAGAGGGATCTTGAGGCTTACCAAGGGCCACATCTGGCCCCAGGGCCGGGGTTTGGAGACCCCTGCTCTAAAGTAACCAGTTTTCTGAGAGTCCGTGAAATGTTATTGTGACACAGTAGGGAACTACACATCTGTCTTGAGTGTCTTTTTAGGAAGAATGGAGGGATATAAATCAAATACTAACTAATCAGATGTTAGTTAGGGGTCCGCTCTCATTTTCACAGATCAGAGCTAGTCCTAGAAATCTATTCAGTGGTGTAAGTGTAATCAAATTGGCCACGTTTTGGGGGGGGGGCAGGTGACTGGTTGGTTGGGTGACCTGTAGTGATCTATATTAAAGTGAAAGAAGTGGCACCAACCCTAGTAATGCCTCTGCACTTAGGCTTTTATTGCAGTTTATTTTGTATACTCTGGTATGTTGGAGAACCATCATGGAAGTGATGCAGTGGTGCTTCTGCCCAAGAGGAACATTGTAGGCCACTCTGTCATTGACAGAGAACATTGGACATTGATATCTGATTTACCATAAGTCCATATATTTTATGCCATACACTAAACAAACAAACAAATAGAAGAGATAGTTCACATGGTAGTCTACAGCCCTGGCTTGAAGGACAAATTTCCCCAGTTAGTCACTGATGATTGGATTAAGCTAGGAAGTTGCTTATTAAGCTGTGCATGAAGGAGGGAGAGAGGAAGTGTCTGGGCTTTGCAAAGTTCATTTCTGATCCTCCAGACCTGTCACTTGGAGGTTGGGTGGTGTGATGCCTGCATGTGCTGCAAAGTCTCCTTTTCTGAAAAAGCTGGACTTATTCTGTTGCCACAGAGTTTGTATGATTCTGCATCTTGGCCTCTGTTTCGTCCTTGTCCATATGGCTCCATTTTGCTCCCCTGCCTGGGAATAGCTCTGAAGGGAAGGGGTCTCTTGCATGCTCCAAGATGAACTGCTCTGCCCTCCTCTAGCTATGCCACTGGGTGCCATTTGGTGCCCAGTAGCCAGAATGCTGTTTTTGTATAGAGGATTTCCAGATTGTCTCCGATCAAGGTCCAGACCACAGGTGTCACTATAAAATTCCTCTGTAGGATACCTTTGTCCAGATCCTGGAAAATGAATGGATGTTCCTGGAATAAAATCCCAAACTGAAACTGGGGAAAACACTTGACATGATTTTCCTCTTGGCCACCTTCCTGGTGCTGCAGTCCTGGAGTGCATGTTCTTTTGGAAGCAAGCCACCTTCCACCCAGTGGGTCACTGAGTAATGCTCACCTGTTATTTGGCATGGAAGATTCTCTTAGGACCCAAACCTATCCCCTACCAGCCCATAGCATTCATTGTCACCAATGGAGTGTGACACTTTTTTCCCTCTCTGTAGGCCACCTGATCACTCTTCAAATGATACAGTGTTTTTTCTACTGTCGGCCAGGACGTATGCAAGATCCTTCAGATTGTAGGCTTGGGCTGGCAGAATTCTGGAGGTAATCCAGGGCTAGCAAGGAAAATGTACTGAACTCTATGGAAAGTGCAACTGAACCACATGCTTGGGCTTAATCTATCTATCTGTCTGTCTGTCTGTCTGTCTGTCTGTCTGTCTGTCTATCTATCTATCTATCTATCTATCTAATCATATACTGCTTTTCAAATAAAGTTTACAAACTGATTTTCAGAAAATATCAAATAAAAACATTATTTTTGAGTAAGCAAACATGAGTAAGTAAATATACCTAGACTCTTATTGAAGGCCAGATGAAGGGGATAATGGTCCTGATCCAGTGAGCATGAATCACAGTGAATGTGAAGGCAGCATCCCTCACCATAGGTAAGGGATAAAAACAAGGGTAGCTGGTAAAGTGAAATTGTGTGTTTCTGACTTCACAACCCAGTTAAATCCCAGTATAGAAAGACTTTTTAAAAGTGGGCTCCAGTGCAAAAAAATTTGAGAACCACTGAATTAATCTTCATGTTGCCTAATACTGGCAAGAGGGATGCTGTGCTCAGGTGCTTTTCCAATCCCATGGAGAGGTTTTTGCAAAGCCGAATCCGTCACAACAGCTATTTTGTCCTGGGGCTGAATCAGTCCCGTATCTTCCCAGGAAGGTGATCTTTTTGACCTCCAGGTATCTCCTTGCACCAAAGTGAACAGCAACAATGTTGTCATTTGAAAGACTGTCCTATCTCTGTGTTCCTTCTGGAGAGACATGTTAAAAATAGCACCTTTGAGACTCTCTCCCTCTCTCTGTACCCTTCACAACCTTTTTTTCTGGAGAGAATCAGAGTTTGTCTTCAGGCAATTTCTGTGAAGCTAAAAGGGACTGCAGTGCCCAATTTGCTCTCCTAAAACTGCTTACAGGGCGAGGCACCCCATCCTCCTCTCAAGATTTCAGGAAGAGGAAACAGTTGTGGAGTTCGAAGGAAGGGACGTGTCGTGTTTGATAGAAGGTTTTGAAGTGGGGCCATCATGCGTGTTCCAAGGAGGCAGTGTGGATAAGTGCATAAAGGCTTGAAACTCTGGAGAATGGCCTATGTTTGGATTATACTTGAGGCACCATGGATGTATATTGGAATCAGGGTGACCAGATGCCTGAACCTAAAAAGGAGGACAAGATCTTGGATTCCTCTCAGCCTGGCCTTTCAGGCAGACAATGGCACATTTGCCTACTCAAAAGCCACGATATTTCACTTTCCATAGAGCTCAATACATTTTTTATTTTTTGACAATATCTTTTGATAGGAAGGAGATATTTCAAAACCTATTTTGGCAATGTATTCTAATCTTCTGTAGAATCCAACAACTTATGACATGATGGGGTACTGCACACCATTGCAAAGTTCCAAAATGAAGCCAAAATGGAGGACAGTGAAACCCTTTTGGAGGACACCTGGACAGAAGGCTAAAAAAAGAGGACAAATCTGGTGTTATGGTCACCCTGACTGGAGCTTGTGATGGGAGCACATTTCAGGTTTGTTCCCAGATAAATGGTAAGATGTTCTTTGATGGCCTTGTCCTGCTTGCTTGGCATGTGAGGGCCTAGATCGTGATTACAAGAGTGGGAGTATTTGATGATACCCCCCCTCCCAGTCATGGTCCTCATCAAGATTGGTTCTACCAGGAGCTGGATCACTGTATTGATGAGACTGAGCTAATCAATACTGCTCTTCAATCCCAGTTGTGTTAGGAAAATGTGTTTGATAATCCATCCCCTCCCCATTAATTCAGACTAGCCACAGCAATAATAGCTTATCTGAAAACAGGCAGGGCTAAATTGACTTCCTTATGGATGCATTGACCCTACGCATCATTCATAGGAGAACATCCGCTTAAAGCCAGATCAGACAAAATGATATGCACCTTATCCAGCATGTAATTAATCTGTGGAACTCCATGCCACAGGATGTGGTGATGGTGCCTGGCCTGGATGCCTTTTCAATGGGAGGACAGACTAATGGAGGAAAAGTCCATCATATGTGATCAGCCATGATGATAATGCACAACCTCCTATTTTTAGAAGCAGGCTGAATGCCTGATGCGAGGAAGTGGCAACAGGATGCAAGGATATCATCTGTTCCCAGAGGTATCTGGTGGGTTACTGTGAAATGCAGGGAGATGGACTAGATGGGCCCCCTTGGGCCTAGTCCAGCAAAGGAAGCTCTTCTGATGTTCCTATGAGACATTCTGAAACAATGAAATGCTTGACATTTTCACAACTATCTGCATAGATCACCTTGATGCAATCCTGACAACAGCCTATAAGGCAAATTTTCTGGTCATGCTGCTGAGGGTGAAAGGAAGTATCTTGCTTGGGGCCACCTTATGTGTTTGTGGCAAAGGTGAGAGTCAGCCTGGGGATGTCCTGATGTGCCACACAGCCTTGTCACTCGTGTCAGTTCTACCCATTGCGTAAGGCACATTGTGTAAGGACATGTATTCAGTTCTGTTCTGCTAAATGTACCTGCTATATGATTGAAACCTCCAGAGGCAAATGTCTTTGACACAAATATCTGATATGGACCCAAATGTTTAAAAAATCCCAAAATTTAGGGAAAACAGCCTTTTCTTGGCCATTTTATTCTTTCACCCTTTTTATTCATTTCCCCCGTTTTCTGGGTGAAAATGCTGCTATAACTCAGGCTGACTCCAGGTCTTTATAGCTCTTCCTGTTTACCCCATCTGCATTTTCTTCTCCTTCCTCTATTTCTCCAGAGTAGCTAACAGTAGAATATAAAATTTTAACAGGAACGAAAGCAAATTTTTAAAACAGTCCTGACAAAACAAAATCCCACCAAAACCTGGGATACTAACTAATCCCAGCAGTGACATAGTTAAGGTAGCCATTAGCCATTAGTTAAGCCATTAGCCGTAGTTAAGTAAGGTAGTCATTGCTACTAAGGTAGCCATTAGCCATAGTTAAGGTAGCCATTAGCCTAACCCACAGTTAGGGCTGTGGGTGGTGCATGCGGTTAAGACGCTGTGCCTGTTAACCAGCAGGCCAGGGTTGGAGACCCGGGTCGGCCCCACAAGACAGGGTGAGCTCTTGTCCTTAGCCCAGCCCTGCGACACCAGCTGGATCCAATCATATTGGCTCTGCCTTTCCATTGGACTAATTCAGCGGCGTGGAGAGGGGGATTTGCTGCTTGGGTAACAGCCTATCCTCCATAACAATCCAACCCAGGCTTTCGTGCTTCGCATGCAGTGTATGCAGTGCCAAGCATGATACCATAGTCTTTCAATACTGACGGAGGCCTGCTTAGCCATTAGTTATTTATTTTCTTTATAAACTGCTTTGTGAACTTTTTGTTGAAAAGTGGTGTATAAATACAGTTAATTGATTGATTGACTCCAGGCGCACAAAAACCTTTCATGCCCCCATGCCCCAAATAATATCTCCCAAATAATAATTTTTAATGCCCCCCATACACTACCTTGAGGAGGTGTCTTAGAGGCCTTTGGACTGCACTTCAGTAAAAACTGGGAATGCTTTTCAGAGGCTTCTAAGACAAAGGCATGGTATCCCCAAAGGCATGGTATCCAGGACAGTGATCCGCCTGACCACTGATGCCACTGAGCAGTGGTGTAGCTAGTAATCACATAGCCCGGTGCAAAGCTCAAAATGTTGCCCTGAAAGTAATGTTACAAGTGGATGTGAACCCTGGGTATTTTTAAAAAGAAAATTGGGAAAAACCTGACTCTTCCTCCTTAGCAGTTCACCACCCATTTCGTCTGCTTGCGGCACAGCCAAAGCACCTATTTGCTATCTGGAGTTTTAGAAGATTTTGTTGCTCTTCCCCCTACCCCTGCAGCAACAAAATCAAATTTAATTAAGTAAAAA
The DNA here is from genome assembly GCA_030015325.1 of Cryptoblepharus egeriae. Classification (NCBI taxonomy): domain Eukaryota; kingdom Metazoa; phylum Chordata; class Lepidosauria; order Squamata; family Scincidae; genus Cryptoblepharus; species Cryptoblepharus egeriae. The sequence continues at coordinate 10,968,150 of JAREYC010000012.1, forward strand.
TGAAAATTGTGTCCCTTATTGGTTAGGGAAATTGTGCTGGGACAAAGAGGAATGTTTATTCTTTCTCTGATAAGAGGCGCACCACTTAGAAGTGCCAATATACCCAGTTAGCATGGGGTAACTGTTTTATGATGTATGTAGTGTATATGATATATGTGCTGAGAGCTGATTTATATTAACACCGTATTAGCTTCATACAATATCAGAATTACATCTCGTTTGCTCTCACAGCAATCAGTATCATGGAAAAGTTTTGAGTTACCGGTAATTAAATCCACTTTTTGTTCCATAGGCTTTTGTGTTTTCATTTTCTGGTTAATTGGCCATAAACTTTGATAAAATATAGCTATTCCAATGCAGTTTGTTTCTTTGCATTCTGCATTAAATTACCATACCTTTCCATTATATAACAGGATGGTATTACCATTCATACATACTCCTATTTCACAATTTTAGCCACTAGTGTCAACCTGAGCTTGTTGCCTCCCTAAAGCTTATAGACAGGTGCAACTGCACCTACTGTACCCCCTTAGCTATGCCACTGCTACCGAGTCCTGGGCAAGCTTCCCTCCTAAAAAGCCTTGACTAAAGGCTTAGATGCCTTTAAAAGGGGATTGGACAGACGGAGGGAAAGTCCATTGCAGGTTACAAGCAGATTTGCATAAGAGCACACTCTGAGTTTTAGAGGTACCCAACCTCCTGAAGGCCAGATGCAATGGAGTGGCATTAGAATGTCGTGTCTTGTTTTCTTGTGTGCTCCAAAGACATCTGGTGAGGTCTGTGAAGCTGGACAAATGGGCCTCTGGCCTGACTTAGTGGGGCTGTCCTGATGTTATTCAGATCTGACTGAATAACAGTCAGAGGTGGCTTTTGCAGGCCACCTCTATCTTCAACTTGTTTTCTTTTTTAGACTGTAAGACCCTCTAATCAGGGAAACTCCTTCTCCATATTTGATCAAATGTTACACATGTGAATAGCACTAAATGATAATTGCATGTCATCCTGGGGTAGAGGAAAAAATGAGAGCTGGACTTAGTCAAAGCCACAAATTGGTGAGATGCTAAGTTGAGCCTGTTTCTGAACTCCTGGGACTTGGAGCCATAAATGGCCTTTTGCAATGACTGTAATGTGCGGTGATGATGTTTGCGCTACCCAGAAGTGACGTTATAAGGAGTGCTCCTGGATGCAGATCGAGATGCAAAATGCCTCTTGGAAGGAGTGACATCAGTGCAGCAGGCACTTCTCCTTTCTTGGAAGGTCACATGCATTGGGTGAGGGGAAAAAAATCTGTGTCTGGGGAAAAAAATCAGACCGAAGGGCCAGATTTTTGGCTTCCTTCTGAAAGCAGGGCTATGGCAATGGAGCCCTAAAGACGAGGCAAAACAGCTGCCTCTGCACCAGCAACACTGAGCTGGTGGAAGCTACGAGGGAAGTGTTCTGGGAACTCTGAGAGCCACAGAAGATCTGCAGGAAGAAGTAGAAGTTGCCGTAGTTGGTGGAAATGCAGCTGTGCATATTGATGTGGTGGTGCAAAACATCCCACTTTCTGATATTCCAGGACTGCGTGGCACAAATGCTGCCAAAAGCAAACACTGCGAAACTCCCTGCCCTGGGAAGTCCGTTTGTCCTCCGTTCTGCCGCTGTTCCACCTCCGCTTCTCTGCCAGCAGCACACTTGCTGCTATCAGATGTGTGGGTAGGCTCCTTGCAGGCTGGGCGCTACTGTTTTAGTTGGCCTGACCTCCTTCTGGCACTTTGTGGGTCTGTTTTTGTATTTTTGATGAACGTGGATTGATTTGGAGGTGGGAATATGGAATTGAAACCTGCAAAATAAAGAAAGGAATTCAAAGAGGAGATATAATGGCAGCTCTGAGACTGGGTCTTAGCCACCTGGCACGGAAAAAATAACCAAGCAGACATGAGTGAGCTTTCTCAGGGAGAAAAATCTATGGACAGGATGCAGGTGACCAGTTTTCATAACTGCAAAAGAGGATTAGGGACCCCAAAATATAGGACAGCCAGGAAAAGAGTAGGACATGACAAAATGTGATGATGTGGGCACCCACAAAGAACCAATTTGCTGTCTGGTGGCTGGCAGGATGCCTGGTGCTTGGTAGGGGTGCCTCGTGGTGCCCGCTACCCAGGGATGCCTGGTGCCACCCAATGGTGCCTGATAGGGTAGGGTGCCTGCCATACAGTATGGATGCCTGGTGCCTGCTGCTGCCCACCACTGCGCCCTCGTACCTTCTTGTGCCTGGTGCTCAGCATTGCCCAGCAGTGCCTGCCACTGCTCAGCCAGGCCCAGTGGGCCCACAAATATTCTTGAAATTTTACTCCCACAATGAATGATGGGTAAATTCAGCTATATTAAATTCATGGCTTAAATTTTTTAACCAAAGCAAATTAAAACCACCCATATAAAATGATCCACCAGTGTTTGGGTGGATGTTCTGGCCTGAGGAAGAGAATCTCTGTATTGCGCAAAAGGATTTTAAGCAAAGTGTGGGTTGGTTGGGGTCTTGCTCACAGAAATTTGACTTTTCCCCTTCTTTTTCCCAGTACCCCATCGTCTCTGTCTTTCTCTCCGTCCCACGAATGTAGGTTTGAGTGGGTGGACTGATGGTTAGAAAAGCTTCTCTGATCTTTCATCCTGACTGACGTGCCGGATCCCCGAGGAGCGTGATCTGTTCTTGCATTTGAGAAGCTTTTCAGAGCTGAGTGTTGGCTCTTTGAAATCTATTGCAAGAGGTTCAGCAGTTGCTTTTAGCAGTGGCATAGCTGGGAGTTGTGGAGGGGTCGGTCTTGGAGGGAACCTCAACCCTTTGGAGCCATTCCAGGAGCCATTCCATATGGATCTGTTTTGTTCCTCCTGCCTTGAATGGCTCTGAAGGTCTGAGGCTCCCTCTGAGACTGACCCCTCCAAAACTGACTCCTCAACCCCCTAACTATGCCACTGGCTTTTAGTCCCCTATATAACATCTGCTTGTATTGAATGTCCGCAATCAGTGCATTGTCATATGAAATGAGCATGGTTTTTTTTTAAGGTGGGGCTGAGCAAAGTGTTTCCAGGCTCTGTGTGTGATGGGTTTGTGCCTGTTCCAGGGTGAAAGAGTTAAAGCAACAGGTGGACCCAAGGCAACTGCCTTAGTTGACCTCAAGGGTGAGTTGGCCATCTCAGTTTGGTCCTTCAAGGCTTGATCTTTGCATAGTTCTCAGTGCTGGTTCAGATCTAGGAAAAGATATGGTGGGACATTTCCCTTCTGCCATTTTTCCCCTTTAGAAATTGACATATCCTTTGCTTTAACTCCTCTGGCAGATGAGATCCTGAAAATACCCTGCAGGGGACCCAGTTGAGAAGCTCTGACTCTGTATGTGGCATTTTCAGTGCAATCCTAAGCATGTCTACTCAGAAGTAAGTCCCATTGAGTTCAATAGTACTTACTCCCAAAAAGTGTGGTTAGGATTTAGTGTTTGTGGTGATTGTATCCCCTGTGGTTGTGACTTTTACATGTGCTCTGGTTCTCAAATGGTTCTTTTTTGGGTGATGCTTTGCCACAATGAAAATATTTCTACCACCCCCATCTAGCAATGTGCCAGTTTTTTCCTCCTCTCAGGCCCTGGATTCAAACAGGAAGTGTGGAGGAGATGAGAGTGAATTGGAAATTCCTTTCACCAATCCACTTCCTCTTTTACTCCATTACTCTCTTCCTGTGGATTGGGGGGGGCGGGGCGTGGAAGAATGGTGAAGGGGTTGAACCAGGTGATGAGTTCCCCACCTGCACATTGGGACAGCCCTGACGCTCACAGTAGGACACTGTGTCTCATTTATCAACTGTAATGCAACCTTCATATGTGCCACATCCCTATGACGCCAGGCTGGCATGAGGATAGACATGAGGACACAGAAGAATCAGCCTGCAGAAGTACATTCTGGGAAAGCAGTGAGCTTTAGTCCACATGTTAGGTTTCTGGAAGCAGGACGGCTGCAGATTTTATGCGCCTGTTTTCATCTTAAAAATATTTTGTTCTGAAGCTTATCTCCTTGATGTTGGCAGGGTTTGCTTTCAAGCAAGCATGCTGAAGGCTTCAACTTTAAGTTTCATATTGTAGTCTGACAGTGGGAGAGCAATTGTGGGAAGGACCATAAATGTTCTCTTTGTTACTTGCCCCACATGTAGAAAGAGAGGTCCCTCTCCATTGCACCAGCCTCAGACTCTCTACCTCTTTCAAGTGAGGGTGTAGACCTCAGACAAGCCGCCTGAGCCATAGTGAGTGGTAGCATGTGTGTGAAAGTGGGCGCAGCTGGGCCATCAGCTGGGACTCTGGGAGAAGGGGGCAGCTGAGTGCCAACGCTGGTACTGCATCTGGAGAGGAATAGCGGGTGGGGGGAAGTGAGTGATTCCTGCCTGACAAGCCTTGTAGTGGCATCAGAAGACAAAAAATTAAAAAGCAATGAGGAGGGAGATTAAATATTAAACTTAGCAATAAGAAGGGCTCTCTCTTTGTAGAACAGTTACACAACCCTCCTGGGAGTGACTGCTGAGGAACAGAGGAGGCGAGTTGGAGGAGAGCTGTAGGATCAGGTTGCACTTCATTGGCCTGGCACACGGGGCGGGCCAGGGCGATCCTTGGACTGCCAGGTTGATTTGGAGGGCAATGTGCTACATAAGAAGAGCCATTTTTCCCCCTGGAGCTCCATGGCCACCCAGATGGGTACCCATTAAGAAGGGCACAGATTAAGAAGAGGTGGTGGTACCCAGTGCACCATTCAGGAATTTCAGGGGAAAATAGTAGCCAGTGCAGGATTTAGTTGCCCGATAGGCATATTTTGATTACTCATCAAGAGACTCCTTAGGACATCACCTGTTCTCCTCAGCAGTGCTGCAGCATCAAATCAGGGGTCCCTAAATGTCCTGAGACTCTAATGTGGGTTACCTTCTTACTCAGAAGGGAGGAACATTTGTTGAACATCTTGAACGTGATATATAAGATTGCACTGGGCAATTCCATGTGGGTGAGGGTGTTGGTGCCCATGGCCAAGGTGGATTTTAATGAACTGGTGGATTTGGTTTGGCAAATCTCATTACCAAATTATTGCTGAGGATGGTAAGTCATGCTCAGCAATGAGGCTTCTCAAGTTAGGGAGAGGGCAGAAGTAGGCAGGGGAGGACAGGAGAGGATCCAGCCTGGGCGGGGGGCAGAGATGCTGGCAGCGTTTGTCACCATATATTGTGCTCCTTCTCTGGCCGTAGAGCCCTATATGGGTCCCCTTGGTTCAGCACATTGCTGAGGAGATGCACTGGAGTCTCAGCAGTGTTACCCAGGGTAAGGGAGGAAATAATCCCTTACCCCAAAAAGACTTGCCTCCCATAGGATACAGCAGCAGCCATTTTGGTGGTAGTCCTATGGGTGTTGAGATTGAGATGGAGCTATGTACCCCAAAGAACCATCACCCTCCTAGCTTATAAAACCAAACAGAATAGGCTTTTGCAGGAGAAATACCATATTTACTAAAATCTATTGTGCCATCAAATTTAATGTGCACCCCAATTTTAAAAAATCTTGAGAATATATTTTTTTATTGGCTATTTAATGTGCAGCTGCAAAGCAGGTTAAAAATGTAATTTTATTGCATATAACAATAATAATACGACAATGGGTTTATGTTATGATTTTTACCTAATTTCACTAGGTAATAATAAATAAAATAATGGGTTTGTTACATTCTTTATTACAATATAGTAAACTGTTAAACTTAATACTGACCTATAAAGCAGGCCTCTGTCAGTCTTGAAAGACTATGGTATCGTGCTAAGCACGAAAGCCTGAGTTAGATTGTTATGGAGGATAGGATGTTATCCAAGCAGCAAATCCCCCTTCTCCATGTCACTGAATTAGCCCAATGGAAAGACAGGGCCAATATGATTGGATCCAGCTGCATCGCAGAGCTGTGCTAAGGACAGGAACTCACCCTGTCTTGTGGGGCTGACCTGAGTCTCGAACCCTGGCCTGCTGGTTAACAGGCACAGCGTCTTAACCGCTTGCGCCACCCACAGTTATAATAACTGAACTATAGTTATAATAAAAAATTATATTTACTTGACTCTAATGAACCATTGAATCTAATGCACACCTGATTTTGGAGACTTACCCTACAATCCAGAGTAACTACGGGAGCACGTAAGAGACTTTACGTGCACCCGTAGTTACTACATCACCTAGTGAAAACCTATGGGAAATTCATATTGCAATCCAGAACAAATTGTTCTTACACCGGAGCAAGGACTCCCCGTAGTTACTCTGGATTGCGCCCTAAATTAGTCTGAAAATATGAGCATTAGGTTTGGTACTTCTTGTGGGTGTTGAAGGATCTTCAATGATATAGGGTACCTGGAGAAGGGGCGGCGGACTCTTGAAGTCATTCTTGAGTAGAGGAATGGGGGTTGTACAGCATGCACCTCTTTGGATCTGTGATCAGTGGGAGGATACCGATCAGCTGCAAGTCCTGTGGATTTTCCGTTTCATGGATCCATCTTCCCTTCCAGGGCAAGTTGGCCTCAGGTTGCAGCCCTTGAAACCCTCCCCTGTAGTGTTTTGCAGGTGTGGGATTACAGTGATCCAGGTGGCCTCTCACAGTGCTTTCAGGCCACAGATGCCGCACCAGGCTTTTGGTCTCTGGTTCATTTCTTAATGCGCTTCCCATGGGACACCCATCCATCTCCCAAGGAATCCTGGGCTGTCTTGCCAAAGAGATCAGACCCCCAAAGCTGGACTTCCTCTTTTAGAGATCTGTGATTGTTGTAGCAGCAGGGAAGGGTTTTAATTAGCGGCCTCGTTAAAGGTCTTTGTGTCACCTCTTGCAGGAGTAAACGCTATGTGATGGATCTGAAGTGGCAAAGTTCAAGGTTTCTGGCCCATGATGGACACCATTTTTTAACACCCTCCAAATTTAAATACATCCTGAGACCTCTAAAAGGCACCCTTCTTCTAAGTTGCATTTTTGGTGAAAACCTAAAGTGCCTAAACCTAAAGCCCCCCTCCAATTTCCAGGATGATGGGACATTTCATGAACTGTGTCAATGAAGATTTCAGGGAATGGAAACCTTTGCTGGGGGTGTGGCTGGAGGAGGGCAAGCCACTCAGGGCACAATTCTAACCAATTTAGGCTGGCACAACTCACCTGCTCCCCTTTTTTGTGGTGGCGTGGGAAGGCCAGTGCATGCCTGTGGTGCAGGTGTCATGCACAAGGGCCTTATGGCACATTTGTGACACCCCCAGGCCAGCATGGGACTTGTGCTGGCCTAACCTGGGGTTAGAATTCCAGCCTTATTAATGGAGAGGTCCCACCAAAGAGTAGAATGAGAATGGCTCCCCCTCAAAGCCATTCCAGGCAGGGGAACAAAAGGCTGTTTAGATCCAAAAGGGGCTGCTGCACCCTCTCTTGGCTGCACATTAATGGTGCTTGCAGAGATGATGTTGACTGCATTGCACTGGGGTGCTACTTCTTGATGTGAGAAGTCTGGGTGCTGCAGCGGCATCATCTTTGTGAAATATTGGCTTGTGGTTTGCCGTGGATGTGGGTAGGTGTGCATAAGGCCTGGTCATCATCGTCCCCCAGCTAGGATCCTTGCACAACCCACTGGCCCTGCAGGAGCCTCTTCCCCACCTCTTCTGCTGTTCTGTTCCCTTGTGCTCCTCTCTGGTTTTCTTCCTGCCTGCGCAGTTTCTCTGGCTGTGCAACTTTGGCTGAGCATCTGCAGAATGGAGCGGCATAGGCAGATTAGCAGAGGCGGCACTGGCTTGGCACGTTTTTGGCTCTGACCCTTCCAGCCTCTATGAGCCTCTGTGAGCTGCAACTCTTGTAATAAGCCGCTTATGTCCTTTAACAGAGTTTGAGCCAGGGAGGAACATCTGGGTCACTGTCCGGCTGGGTCAGAATCTGCAGCTGCCAAAAACTGCCGTCTGTCTCCTTTTGACTGACTTGCCAGAGCCGGTTTTTGGCTGGGAGGGAGCCACACATGGGCATTGATAAGAACATCAAGAGTGCTGGATCAGGCCAAAGGTCCATCTAGTCCAGCCTTCTGGATTTCACAGTGGCCCATCAGATACCTCCAGGAGTACTCAGGACAACGAGACACCTACAACCTGTTGCTGTTCCTTTGCATGTGGCATTAAGGGTTTTGGCTACTTTTGGAATCTGGATGTGCACCTGCCCATCCTGGCTTGTAAACTGTGATGGACGTGACCTCCGATTGTCCAACCCCCTTTTCAAGATGTTTAGATCGGGTGCCATCACCACATCCTATCTTGTGGCAAGGAATTCCAGACTTAATGTTCTTCACCAACATTATGCTGATACCCGTCATGTGTTCAGGATGATTGCCGAGGAGCACTGTGCAGGCTGTCAGAGCTGGTGTAGTCTAGAGTATGAGCTGCAGCACCTTGTGATGACATGCCACTAGGCCACCCTTTGCAGATTTCATAGTCTTCATTCCTTTCCATTGCTCATCTCAACAGCCAGCCCCTCAAATGTTCTCACACCATTTCCCTTGTGCCACCATTGTGGGGCAACTGAAATGCCATTTACACCAGCAAATGTCCAGAATGCATAACTGGGATCTGTGCTGCCAGTTAGTGAAGACCACCTTGAAGAAGTGCTAGATATAGTGAAGGAAGCTATCAGTCTGCCCCCCATAACTTCAGAGGAGGGGAAAAGAGAGGGGACTTTCATTCTTTCATTCTTTCATTCTTTCATTCTTTCTTTCACATTGAATAGTTTTGGTGGAGGAAACATTTTAGTCAAGGAAGCAGCCTAATGGGGGAGGATTTGAAAGTGAAGAATAGAACATCAGTGCTGCCAGTGTTGATGCCGTGAAGCTGATCCCCCACATCATGTTCCTCTGGCCCTGAGTCACAGGTATCGAGCTCTTGAGGAGGAGGTGGAAAGTGATGCCATATCAGGTGGGGAGAGCTTCTCTCTTCCAGCCTCATACGCATCAGTGCACTTCTAAAGAAAGTCTCAGCATCCTGATTTCTTCCAGGCTCCCCAGCAAGAATCGCCAAATGTTGCTTGCTGTGGAGAGGACTTTTTCTTCCTTGTTTCATTTTACTCTGCTTGTCAGCTGTTCAGTGAGCTGTGACAGGTGCAAGCATCTTTGCTCTTGTGCTCAGTGGTGTAGCTAGAGGGGGCAGAGCAGACAGTCTTGGAGGCAGCTTCAGAGCCATTCCAGGCATAGTGTAGGGTTCCGTTTTGCTCCCCCTGCCTGGAATGGCCAAGGAGAAGCTCCCTCCAAGACAGATTGCTTCGCCCCTTCCAGCTGTGTCACCGTTTGTTAGGTGTTTTGTCCAGAATGTTATTTTGCCAGGAACTTCTACTCACAGAAGAGAGGCATTTGGGAAGAACCAGTTTCCTTGAGACCTATTAACAGATTTTATAAGTGGCATATAACATTATATACGGGGTGTTGAGAGTGAAGTTCTTTTCTCTTGCACACAGCATCAGAAGCAGTGGACAAACAGGAGAGTTGGAACAAAAAAAGGGAAATAAGTCACCCCCCTCCCAAAGTCCTGTTGGCCAGTGTGATTCCTGACATCAGCGCTGACAGCTTGCTCAGTGCTTCTTGGTGGTCGTAGGGTTGCCATAATTCTCTTCCACAAAACCAGGATAGGACTCCCTGTCAAGGTGGACACAATCTCCAAAAATTGGGACTGTTTTCTGTTTTGTCCTGGTTTCTGGGAAAATATGACAGCTCATGCATGCCATGTAGCAGCATTTTCATGCTGAAGAGCATAATTAGTTTGTGGAACTCTTTGTCACAGGATAGAATGTGGTGATGGCACCTACTCAACACTTAAAAAAGTGACTGGGCTGATTGATGGTTTCTCTTGAGTGCCAATCTTCACATTCCTTTTGTTGTACAAACTGTATCTTGAACATATTGAATAGTGAAGCAGTCCCTGTTCATCCCCAAAAGGGGCCACCTTGGGCAAGATGGGAATGAAGGAGGTTGCCTTTCCCTGCTGTTGATCCTCATGTAAGAGAAACTTCTGAACAGGGAATGTGCTTTTCTTAGCAGTTGTACCTTCTAGTCTGGAATGTGTGTGTATAAAAGAGACAGAGGATAGAGTGAAAGGCAGGTGACCTTTAATGGCTTAATTGCACAGAGGAGCTTCCCAGTGCATGTTGGTGCCAGGTTCCCCTGCTGACTCTTTCCACTGCCTGATGGATGCCACGCTCCCTGTTGGCTGGAGAGGACAGCCATGCGCTGTGTGGTGCTAGCCGAGGGCTTAATTGAAGATTAGTTCAGGGAACCAGTTTTGGACACCTTGGTGCATTCTTGGTGCTCCAAGAGAGAGCACTTGTGGAGTGCCAGCCTCTTGCTAGCATGTCCTTGGAAAGCACTGATGCACATTTGGGTATGTGACAGTTCTTTTGTTTGGAGGGACCCAGTCCCCTTTTATGCTGCCCTTCACCTGCTCAATCAAGGATCAGAGCTGGGGGTGATGGGCAGATTTTGCCAATGGACACATTTTGCGGACTTCTGCAGTCTGTGGAGTTGGGCCTTATTCCCTGCAGCTTCCTGACATATTTCAGCCCAGGGTTTCAGAGATGGGTCTTTCCCATCGGTCTCTTTCCAAAGTGATCTTGGTGTTGGCATAGATTGGCAAAACCCAGGAGGCTGGGACATGGATCAGAGGGAGCTCGGAGGTGGCACTCAGTGTATTAATGCAGGTTCTTTGGTATGATTTTAATTCAGAGGCTGTTTCCATGGCTTTTGTGGTATTCAGGCTTATTTTGCAATGTTTTCTGCACACTCCATTGAACATTTAGCGCAAGAAGTTATTTGAAAAGGGAGCAAATAGAATTGAAATGGGCAGTCTTTTATCTTGCTCTCCTGAGTTCTCAGTTGGCCACTGTCCATGTTGGACTGGCATCTGGTATTTTGAGGCTGGCTCTGCATTCCCACACATGGAGCCAACCCAATAGGCAGCCTCCTGGCCCAGTCTCCAACCAACCTGTTTGAAACAAACTGGAGGGCCAGATCTCCAGCATTTCCCCCAGTGGCTTGTGGGTACTTCCAACACACCCTTCCCTTGCAACAGATATTAAAAGATATATTTCCTCTATAAGTGGAGGCTCCATTTAGTCGTCCTGCCTCATAGCCCCTGCTCCACCTCTTCCCTGGCGCAACTTTGAAAAATTCTGTTTGAAAGGCACCTGAATCACTGCACAATTGCCTGGGCATGAATTCTGCAAAGCTCTATAGACTAGGAAAGCATCCCAGTGGGTTATGTCCCAGTAGTTGCTTCACTAGGGAGTGTCAGGTGTAACACCCTTGGGGTGGTGGTAACACCGCTAGTGGCCAAAGTTTTGGAAAACTGAGAAGATCATTCCATGCAGGAAATTGAGAAGATAGTTCCATGCATAATGTTATATGCTGTGCTGAATTATATGCATTCTTACAAGTGCTATGGCCCTTTAAACAGAAAAAGACAACTGCCTTATATAGCTAAAAGTGGATTTTTTTAAAACTTAGAACTGACCAGTGAGATTGTTCAAAGAGCTAATGAGATAGGGTTGCCATATGTCCTGAAAAAGAGGGACAGTCCTGATTTTTGGGGATTGTGTTAACATAGTGGCAAGTAAGGTCCTGTCCCAATTTTGTGGAAGAGAATTATGGCAATCCTACAATGAGGGCAATTATGGCACAACAAGGAGACAGTTGGACTGTATGTGTATATTTGTGTTAGCTCTCCTTTCCATGTATCAGAGCTAATGGTAAGGCTGCAATCATAACCCCCAGTTAAAGGTAAAGGTGTCACCCTTTCTAAGCCAAAGAAGCAGTGCTGTCCAGAGATGCCTCTGTGGTCATGTGTCTTGTGTGATTAAATGCCAAAACTCATGGAACACTGTTACCTTCCCACTAAGGTGGTACCTATTTATCTACTTGCATTTGCATGCTTTCAAACTCCTAGGTTGGCCGGTGCTGGGCAAGGGATGGGTCTTGAACCCTGGCCTGCTGGTTGACAGGCATGGTGGCTTTACCTCTGAGCCACTTCAGCTCTAACCCCCAGTTAGGCCAGCACAAGTCCTGTGCTGGTCTGGGAGTGTCACAAAAGTAATGGAAGGCACTTCTGGAGTGGTTAAGCCAGTGCCCAGGCATGTGCCAGCCTCCCCCTGCCACCATGGGAACAGGGAGTGGGTGAGTTATACCTGCTTATACTGAGGTGTCACGAAAGTGATGTAAGGCACTTCTGGAATACTTATGCTAGTGCACAGGCATGTGCCAGCCTCCCCCACCACCATGGGAATGGGGAGTAGATAAGTTATACTGGCTTAAATTGGTTGGAATTTTGCCCTAAGACTCTTGTTCAGTTGTGTGACTGTCATCAAGTTGGCCACTGTTTTTTGTGGGTCAGTGTCCCATTCTGTAATATATGGTGGTTCCACCAAGCCTTGTGATGTCACTGCACTTAGGCTGTGTATCTGATATTGTGATTTATTCTGTGTGGTCTGGTTTTGAGGAGTCCATTATGGGGGTGTTTCAAGCACTCAAGCAGATGGCACAAATTCTATGGACACCACTGGACCTCAAAGGGCCACATCTGTCTGTCTGTCTGTCCCTGCACTGTCCAGGTGGCCCCACAATATGCCCTCCTCATTGTGCCCTGGGACAGGCAGGGCTGCCTTTGGGGTCCCCATGCAAGAGAGGCCATCGAACTGCAAGAGGAAGGAAGAGCTGACAAGTCTCTCTCTCGCTTTCACTCTCTCCTGACTTTGATGTCGTGTGTTTCTAAATCGGGTCCTCCTCGTCAAATCTGAAATGAACGCTGTGACAAAAAGAACTTCTAATATTAGGAATCTTTTAAGAGGAAGAAGGTGGATATGGGGGGAACAGCCAGCCTTCTTCTCTGTCAAAAGATGAGAATGTGCCCATGAACCAACTGGTGGATCTGTGGCGGTCCGGGGGAGGCAAGATTTCCAGGGGAGGATTTTTGTAAAGTGAACAAAATGTATCGCCTTCTTTCTTCTCTCTTGCTGCCTTCCCCCTCCTTTTCTCCCCTCTCCCCAAGGAACAGTTTAATGCAGTTTCAAAGAGAAAGAGGTGATGCTAGTTGCTCGCTTGGGAGGACAGATTTGAATATGAGATGTGGGAAGTGGGAGCTGTGAACGAATGCTGGGAGCCTCAGAGGATGATGGGGGAAGGAGGACAGTAGAGAGACAAGCTGAGCAGAATTGAAGGTCTCTGCAGGCCTTAGGGTCCAGTGGCTGGTCATATAGCCAGTTCAGCAAGCTTGTTCTTGTTCTGGTCCTGGCATCTCTCCTTGAAGCCCTTCAAGGGGCAATGGGCAGTTTGATGGATGAAAAGTCCATTGCAGGTTACACAAGCCATGATGAGTTGTGCATTCTCCTGATTTAAGAGGTAGCCTATTTCTGATGGCGTGGCAAGAGGGTGCAGGGATTTTTTAGTCTTTTGAGCTCACCGAGGACTTTAGTGGCAACTGTGAGGACCAGAGGAGCCTTTGGCCTGACCTGGAAGGGATAGTTTTATGTATTGATATGGAGCTTCCCAACCCTGCTTTACCTTGGCCAGGTCCAACCTCTTATTTATATTCTGGGAACCACTTCTGATCCAGTCTCTCAATGTAAGAGTGTCAGGCCAACGCCCCCCTCCCCCCCCACAGCTCTGCCTCCAGATTCAGTTGCCCACCAGCTGCTTCAGTGGGGGAACTCACAAGACAGATGCTCCATTTTGCAACATTGCAACTGGGGTTCAGGGTGCCCAAGCCTGAACATTGCTTCATACCTGGAGCACACAAGTCCCTGCTTGTGTTTCTTGACCAGCCCCTTCACACACAGATGTGTGAGACTTCTGGGTTTATTCCAAGGGCTGTGCAAATAAAGGTGCTCCAGCAAATCAAACTAGAAGAAATGGGCAAAAAGCACAACACAGAGGTCGGAAATCTGTTTTCCTCTTTCCTTAGAGCAGTGATTTTCAACCTTTTAATCTCATGGCACACTTAACAAGGCACTGAAATTGTCCAGGCACACCATCAGTTGTTTTTAACCATTGACAAAGCACTCCAGACTGTTCAAATCCCCCAATTTTCCTATTAATGAATGTCAGTCTCCAAATTCCCATGGCACACCTGAGAATCATCTGCAAAACATCAGTCAGTGTACCACAGCACACTGGTTGAAAACCTGCTTTAGAGGGAAGAAAGTGGCTTGGATCTGGCTCATACAGCAGGCTGTGGGAAATTTGTGGTGCAGATGTGCAGTGAAAGGGAACTTGAGTCCAGTGTTATCCTGCTCCAGATGCAACCAGCATCCTACTGGAGGTGAACTGGAGGGCTGCCCCTACTGGGAATGAATTGACGCCAGGCTGTGTTGCCATTGATCCCTTTGTGAGTGAGAGAGAAAAGCTTCTTTCTCTCTACTTTCTCCATGTTGACAGTGCAAGTATTTTGTAAAGACAAAGTGAAAAATGTAGGTGTGAGGAAGAGGAGAGTGTGAAAAGAAAAGGAAAACTAAAGAGAAGAGAGAGACACAGACATTTAATGCTGGATCCTATATTGCAGATTCAGAGGGTTCAGTGATTATTTGGCTTTTATTTTGTTATGCTCCACATTTTTCTTGGGTGTCCTACATTTTGGGGGCCATGTCCTCTTTTTTTTGGTTATCCATATGGTCATGTGCACACCCTGTCTCAATCTCCAAAGCATAACAGAATCCCTGCTCTGGTGTTATTTGTGGGTCACATGATATGTGACCATAGGGAACTCAGAGGAAAGGAAGGAAAGGGCTCTGTGGCCGAGATGTCGGAAGCATATACATTAAAATAGCTGTGAGTTGCTTGAGTGATACTCCGTATGAGGACTTCAGATCTCACGTGGCTCTCCTTGGTGCTGGGCTGGGAACTCAGTATGGCTGCCCAAAGGACAGCTTTGCCATTTGAGGGGGCTGGAAAAATGTTGCTAGGTGGAATAGGCAAGACATGAGGAGTTTGGCAGGAGCCTTGTCACTGGGTATAGACAACGGAGATGTGATTTTCCAGGAAGGTCTTCTCATTGCTCCTGGGGAAAGAATGCTCTTCCCTTTCCTCCCACAAGGACCCCTTTCCTCCCACAAATGACCTACTTGCATGACATGGGAAGTGTTTCCCCTCTGTACATTTAATGCAAGTAGAGCCTCTTTGGAGAGATGGGGGGAGTTTGGTGCATTTTTCCCCCTTCCAGCCATCTTGCAAGCAAAGGGTTTCTCTTACTTTTTTCATTTCAAGGCCAAGGCCCTACCTCTGCCCTACTTGCTTATTTTCCTAATCCCTGCCAGGCCACCCTCCCTGAATTCCACCCACCCACCTACTTGCCTCTCCTTGGCTTTTGGCCTCATGGCTGTTCTTGCCAATGAAACCACGCAAAGCCTGCTGCCACCACCAGACCGGTGCTTAGGCCAGCATGGCCATCACAGCCTGGATGCGTCACTTGGCGCTTTCTATCTACAGTATTTATTCTTTGCCCTCCATCTGGGTAACTGTTTGTTCTTTCTGCCCCTGTCCCATTCTCCCCCCTCTCCACTTTTCTTCCCATCAAGTTTTTAAAATATTCTCCCATAACAGGTGCAATTTGGGGCCTCCTGCAGTGGCGAGTAAAATGAACACCACAAAAGATGATTATGGAAATGTTTCATTTTGCATAAGCTGGAGGTTGATGTGGCTTCTGAAGGGAAGGGGGAGCACCGGGAACAAAACAGAAGTGCCAGCCCCTGCCTGCAGCATTGCGGGGCTGGCCACAACTCTTCTTAAAATGATGGAAAAAGGCCGGGTCTGCAGCAACAGGAGCACCAAGGTGATGCTTAAGGAAACATGTGGCGCACCTCTGCAAAGAGAAGGTCTCTGGCTCAGGAAAGCTCCTCTGGGGCTAATGAATGTGGAAGTTGCAGAGAGGAGGCCAGGATAGATGCATTTTCCGCAGGTGTGCATTATGTTTTTGTCCCACGTCTTCAGGCACACATTGTGGTTTTTCAAAGGACAACAAAACAGGCTTGATTGCTGAGCAATGTGGGCACTAAACACAGTGTTTCTCTGGAGTTAGAAAAAGGGGGGCATTCCTGAACTGGGGGTTGCAATGGTGGAAAAATCAAGGTGCATTGGCCTGTTAAGGGATAAACTGGGTGTTATGGGAATTCATCTGCTTTATGTATGATGTTGTGGGCTGTGGTGGCGAAAGTGGTTAAGTCACTGTGCCTGTTAAACAGCAGGCCTGGGTTCAATACCTAGGTCCTACAAGATAGGGTGAGCTCCCGTTCTTAGCCCAGCTCCTGCCAACCTAGGAGTTGGCATGCAAATACAGGTAGATAAATCGTTACTGCTTTGGTGGGAAGGTAACTGTGTTCTATTTGCATGCAAGCCACATTTTGGCCAACCCCGGCTCTATGGCTCTAGAAATAGGTATGAGCACTGCACCCTACCGTCGGTCATGACAAGAAGTATAACCTGGGGGGGGGGGGACGGGACATCTTTACCTTTATGGTAAATGCTTCACACCCTGAAAGGACCTTTCTCTGGTCAAGTCATGCTGAAGGGAGCCTGTCTGGTCCAGCTTCTTGCATCTCGCAGATTTATGGAAGAAAAGTCCATCACAAGTTAGAAGCCATTATGGGTGTGTGCAACCTCTTGGTTTTAGAAGTAGATGGTCTCTGAATGCCAGAGAGTGTCATAGGATGCAGGAATCTTCTTGTCTTGGGAGCCCCTGAAGCATGTGGTGGACCACTGTGGGACACGGTATGCTGGACTAGATATGTCCTGGGCCTGATCCAGCAGGGCCCTTCTGATGATCTTATGTTTTTGAAACTCTGCTCACCCAGCATCCTGTTTACAACAGTGGCCAATTTGGTACATCTGGGCAATGATAAGCAGTGATTGTCCATGATGCTCAGGGCAACTGTACATTTCTCAGTTGTGGCGTGACCCAGAACATTGACTGATGTTGTCTCTGTGCTTCACAAAAGAGCTCCATTGCCTTTCCAGTTTCATTTACTGGGAGAGTACGTTGGCGCTTCCTTCCCCTGGCAAATATTTTGGGGGTGGCACATCTTTGAATGTGATGTATGAGATGCTGGGAGTTGTCAGCTTTCTAGGTACACCTTCCACACCCTCTTGAAGTTTATTTTAGGGGGGGTGTTCATCTTGCCTTGAGGGTCGCAGGTACAGAAAAGCCCTCCCTTGAACAGTGAGGCAACTTGGAGGGCTCTACTTGGAGAGGGTATATCCAGTAGTATAGCTAGAGGAGGAAGAACAGTCAGCTGTATGCTCTGTTTTGATCCCCTACCTGGAATGACTCCAAAGGAGAGAGGCCCCTTTCCCACCAAGGTGAGGTTCCCTCCAAGAATGACAGCTCCCCTCTCTAGCTATGCCACTGAGTACATCTTCCGTATGTGGCATACTTATGCATGCTTGCCCACATAATGCACAGTCCCCAAGATGTATTGGAGCTCTATTCAGAACTGTTACCCTTGCTCTTCATCGCTAGAGCTCTCTTGGGTTGAAATGTTCTTCACTCTGTCAGGGTGCATTAGCGCCCACTAGACAAGCAGCTCTCTCCTTATGCTTCCCCCTCCCATTGTACTCTCTTGTCCTGGAGGAGCTTGGAGAAGGCCCTGGTTGGGAGGGCTCCTGAGTGGCATATTTCGTCCTGTGCAAAAGGAACAGTGTTGTTGATGCTTCCAGAGGTTTCCAGCAAAGGAGGTGGAGGGAAAGCTTGGAGGACAAAAAACTCCCCCCACCCCGCCAAAGGAAGGTGCATTTTTGATATTATTTAATTCCATCTGCTTGCCCAGTTAGCTGGGGATTTCCCAGCTATCACACCCAAGGCCAGAAAACAGGTCTCTGCCCTGAAGTGTTTACAGTCCTGTTTTTGAATGGGGAGGGGGTGACAAGTTCTGAAAAGATGTGCAGCTGCACAGAGCCAGCCCATATCTACCCACTTCTGCCACATCCCAGATCGGGAAAGAAAAGGGGTAGAACAGATAAGAAAGCCTGGAGCAGTGGCGTAAGTAGGAGATGCCGGTGGTGCAATTGCACCAGGCTACAAGCTTTAGGGGGCTACAAGCTGAACTTGACATAGTGACTAAAATTGTGAAGATTGGGCTACGTATGAATGATAATACCATCATGTTATATATTGTTGAAAAGGTAATATTATGCAAAAAACAATAAACAGCATTGGAATATCTATATTTTATCAAAAATTATGGCCAATTAACCAGAAAATGAAAACACAAAAGCCTATGGAACAAAAGTGGTTTTTCTTAACTCAAACTTTCCCATGTTACTGAGAGCCAATGAGACGTAATTCTGATACTGTATGGAACTAATAAGGTGTTAATATGAATCAGTTCTTAATATATATACCATAAACACTAAATAAATAATAAAACAGTTACCCCCTGCTAACTGGGTATACAGGCACTTGTTAGTGGTTCTCCTCTTCTGTTTAACAGGGAAAGAATAGCCAGTCCTCTTTGCCCCACTACAGTTTCCCTAACTAATAAGGGACACAATTTTCATTTTTTTTTTACTTAATTAAATTTGAGTTTGTTGTTGGGGCGGTGGGGGGACAAAATCTTCAACTCCAGATAGCAAATAGTTGCTTTAGCAAACCACTAGCAGAGCAAATGGGCAATGAACTGCTGAGGAGGAGGAAGCAGGTTTCCCCCCAATTTTCTTTTTAAAAATACCCGGGGATGACATCACTTGTGTGACGTCACTTCTGGGGCCACATTTTGAGCTTTGCATTGGGCTACTTGATCATTAGCTATGCCACTGGTCTGGAGAATAGGAGAGTGGCATGCTGGAGTGTTGGAGACAGTCTAGCATGCCACCCTCCTCTACTCCAGAGCTCCATTAGGTGGTATTCAGCACCATGTCTGACAGTACAATCCTAACTCCTGGATAGGCTGGCACAACTCCCAAGTTCTGTGCTGACCTAGGGGTGTCACAAAAGGGCCATATAGCACTTCTGCACCACTCTTAGGAGGAATAGACCAATGCACAGACATCTGCGAGCTTCCCACGCCACCATGGGAACAGGGAAATGGGTGAGTTTTGCTAGCTTAAATTGGTTAGGATTGTTCCCTAAGTAAAATAGATTTTGATTAGGTACTTTTGCACAAGCCAGTGGACAATTCTGAGATATAAGCTAAAGCAAAGGCCTGGTTGACTGCTCCATACTGTGACGCCTCTCGTAACAAGTTTAATTCATTCTGGAGGCATGCTTGTTACGTGAAACGCTCTTTACGTGAAGCAGATTTTCCCATAGGAAGTAATGGAAACTCAGACAATTGGTTCCACAACCCCAAAAATATTCATATAAAAATATTAACTGTTTATAAAAATGATTACAAAATACTGCAATATAACACAGTAGAAAACACTAATATACAGTAACACACAACACTGCAATAAAGAAAATACTGTACAGTACTGAAGTGTACTGTACATTTGAAAACCTTCATGGCTGGTGTGAGGGTTACAGAGAGCAGATGACTTTGGCTGCAATCCTAAAGACACTTTCCTGGCAGTAAGACCCACTGGACATGTGAGATTGCTTGGGAGGACTATGAAAGGTACAACATGGAGCCGATGGCCACCTATATGGGGGAGAGCCTATATGTGAACCGATGCCCCAGGTACCCTCCCTTAGATTTGGACCTTTTTCCAGACTCTGTGGAGGTGTGGTCCATAAAAGACTTGGTGGAGCTATGCAATCGAGGATGGGGAGGTGGCAGGAGAAGGAGGGGGATCACGGTGGGCCCTTCTCCCCATTGGTATGCAAAGGGAGGAGTCAGGATTCTCCTGCGCTCAACACAAGGTTATTGGGGGAGGGCAGACGAGGCGGGAAATTTGAGCGGAGAAGAGACGCCAGAGGAGCAGTTAGAGGCGCTGCCCTGGAAGGAGGTGGATGCAGGTCAGGGAGTTGCGGAGGAAGGCAAAGTCCCGAGGCTGTCGCTGGCTGCAGAGAATCCTGAAACAGATAGAGAAGGCTGTTAGAGACCTGCTAATCCCTATCCAGGGGAAGAAAGGAAGGAGGAAGAAAGAGACTTGTGTTACCTGTTGGACTTACCTGTTGATAACCTGTTATACTTACTGGTTGAAAGAGCCTGCATGCTCCAGTTGGAGTTTGGATACCTGTAACCAAGAAGTGCCTTAAGTAACCATTAGGCCTTTGTACCTCAGCTTGCAATAATCTTGTGTTCCATACTCACCTGTGCTTGCCTCTTCCTTGGAATCATCATGATGTGAAGCAGGGATGATGATGATGACGTGGAGATTTCCTTCCCTAATTAAATTCCTAATGTAGACTAAGTGTAATGGAATCCCTAGTGTAGACTAAGGGGACCCAGAGAGAACAGGGAGCATGACAGGACACAATGGGGCTTATGTCTGAATAGACATGGTTAGGATTGTGCTCTTTCACAATCACTAATGGAATCACTGCTATCTATTGGCTCAATGGAATCTTTGTCTTTTTGTGCAACTTTAACATTCCCAAGCTGCTGATGGGGAGTAGTGCTAGAACATTGATAAGGCACACCTTCCACTCTGCCACACACAGATCCCACATGCAAACCTGGCTCAGGCTGCTCCCCCCAGACCCGCCATGAGTTCCCTGGCCATGGAAGCCTATTCCATACTTTGCCCAGGGCCCCACTGTAGCTCAAGCTAGACCCCTTGTCCTACTGGTGACTTCCCTTGTCATGGAAGCCTTTTCCAAACTTTCTCAGAAGTGCTCAAGACAGTGCTCTTTAAGCAAGTCAAAATTTCTGAGGAAATTATGCTCTTTACCTAAAACGCTCTTTATTCAAGTCACTCAAGGTATCACTGTATTTGTTTGTGTGTCGCAAACTTCTGTGCAGGGTTTGGCCCTTTTTGCTGATGGGTGAACAGCTATTGTCACCATCCATAAAGCAGGCCTCCGTCAGTCTTGAAAGACTATGTTATCATGCTTGGTGCTGCTCACGCTGCGTGTGAAAAACAAGCCTGGGTTAGATTGTTATGGAGGATAGGCTGTTACCCAAGTAGCAAATCACCCCTCTCCACACCACTTAATTAGTCCAATGGAAAGGCAAAGCCGATACAATTGGACAGGAGCTCACCCTGTCTGGTGGGGCTGACCTGGGTCTCGAACCCTGGCCTGCTAGTTAACAGGCACAGCGTCTTAACCGCTTAATTAAACGCTTAACCATGCATAATGTGTCTGAAAATGCAAATAGAGCTTTTCACTGCAACAAGCAGAAAGAATGAGGGCTGGACTGGAAACGTTTCTGCAGCCTGTCAGTGCTGCAGGTCCAGAGAACCAGCCAAAAAGGCTTTTTGCAAAGTGTCCTGTAAATAAAATCCATCTTTTTCCATTCCTTGGTGCCACTTCCCTGAGAAAATGAGGCTGCCTTGGCTGAGAAGCAGAAATGCCCATCCTAGGCTGGCCAGAGGTGTCCTCTTGAACAGGATTGATGTTTCCACTTGGAGTAGGAAGGACCTGATCTTAAGGTTTGTTTCCTGCTGTGATGCGGTACTTGTTTCTTTTTGTTTATTATAAAATATTATTATATCATCAATGTTACTGCCATGGATGCTCAAGAATAGATAGAAAAAAGTTGAAAGTGACATTCTGAAATGCGGACCTTACACTTATGCTAGGAAAGAGAGACAATATATATAAGAAAGAGAAAAGTCACTCACTGACTCACTAACTCACTGACTGACTCACTGACTGACTCATCACCGCCCTGCAAAAACTGCTGGGCCTAGAAGTGTAAAATTTGGGGTGGGTGTTCCTTCCGTGACGGAGGGGTGCACTAAGAACCGTTTTTCAGAAATTCCAACCGGAAGGGGGTGAAAAGGGGCGCAACACGTTTTCTTCCCTATACTTTGCATTGGAGAATTGATGACTCATCAACATTCCGCCCCAACTGCTGGGCCTGAAGCATGGAATTCTGGGAGGGATCCTTCTGTTACCTGAACACCCACCAAGAACCATCTGGAGAAATTTAACCCTTCAGGGGCTGAAAAGGGGGCAACATGTTTCTGTCCTATACTTAACATGGGAGACTGAATAACATCCAGCCAATATGGTGCTCAGTGCCTGGTGAACTGGGGGATGTTTTTCGGAGGAAGAGGTTGCACTGGCAAGGATGATGCGCATGGTGGAAGTTGCGCATGGGGGGAAGTTGCACATGGGGGGATAATGTGCATGGGTGAAAGTTGAGCATGGGGGAAAGGTTGCACATGGGGATGATGCGCATGAGGGAAAGTTGCGCATGGGGGAAATTGTGCATGGGGAAAGTTGCGCATGGGGAAAAGTTGTGCATGGGGGTTGATGTGCATGGGGGAAAGTTGCACATGGGGGGAAGTTGCGCAGGGGGGGAAGTTGCACATGCGGAAAGTTGCGCATGGGGGGAAGTTGCGCATTGGTGGATGATGCGCATGGGGAAAGTTGTACATGAGGGGATGATGTGCATGGGGGAAGTTGCGCATGGGAGAAAGTTGCGCATCGGTGGATGATACGCATGGGGGAAGTTGCGCATGGGGGAAGTTGCGCATCGGCAGTTGATGCGCATGGGGGGAAGTTGTGCATGAGGGGACGTTGCACATGGGGGGATGATGCGCATGGGGGGATGATGCGCATGGTGGAAGTGGCACATGGGGTGTTTCTGTGCCATAAGGGGATGGCATAGGGGAAAATGGCATAGGGGAAATGGCAACGCGGGTACACTTTTCGCTAGTAATATAATATAATACAGGGTGAGGCAGAAACCATTTTAAAAGTTTAAAAAACTTATTACAAACTAGTGAAAGTGTAGCCGTGTTGTGGGAGTAAAACTCTTCATATGCCATCCCCTCCACTGTGCATCAAAACCCCATGCACATCCACCCCATGCGGAACATCCCCACGTTCATCCACTCCATGCGCGTCACCCCCGATGTGCATCACTGCGCCAATGCGCGTCACCCCACCATGTGCATCAGTCCCCCCCATGTGCAACAGTCCCCCATGTGCAACAGTCCCCCATGCACATCAACCCCCCCTGCACATTAGCCCCCCATGCACAGCATCCTCCCCAGTGCAACCCCTCCATCCAAATAACATCCCCCCATTGCACCAGTCAGTAAGCACCAAATTGGCTGGATGTTGGTCAGTCTTCCATGTCACGTATAGGACAAAAACACATTGCACCCCTTTTCAGCCCCTTAAGGATTAAATTTCTCAACATCTTTTCTTGGTGGGTGTTCATGTGACAGAAGGGACATCCTCTCTGAATTTCATGCTTCTAGATCCAGCAGTTGGGGCAGAGAATCCCTCAGTCACCAATTCTTCAATGCAAAGTATAGGGAGGAAAATGTGTTGCACCCCATTTCATCCCCTTTTGGTTGGAATTTCCAAAAACTGGTTCTTAAACACTCCCTCTGTCACGGAAGGAACACCCAACCCAAATTTCATGTTTCTAGGCCCAGCGGTTTTGTCTGGGCGTTGATGAATGAATGAGAGACTTTTCTCTTATATATACAATGGTGCCTCCCATAAAGAGCTTAATTCGTTCCAGAGGTGTGCTCTTTAAGTGAAACGCTCTTTAAGTGAAGCAGATTTTTCCATAGAAAATTATGGAAACTCAGACGATTGGTTCCACAACCCCCAAAATATTCATATAAAATATTAACTGGATGTAAAAATGATGACAAAACACTGTAAATGAATTCAAAAATGCATTCAATGTGCATGATCCTACTATGAAGTCTACTTAGGCTGCAATCCTAAAGACACATTCTTGGGAGTAACCTCCATTTAACACAATGGGCTTACTTCTGGGTAGACATGATTAGGAGGCTGCAATCAAAGACAATTTCCTGGGAAATTGTCTTTAACACAATGGGGCTTACTTCTGAGTAGACATAGTTAGGAGACTGCACTCAAAAACACTTTCCTGGGAGGCTTACCTGGGCTGCTGCTGGAGGTTCAAGGTGGTTGGTAACAGTTGGGGGCAGTTTGAGGCAGCCGCCTCTGGCACCCCCAGGCAACTGCCCCCAAGTTGGGGACAGTTAGAGGCAGCAGTGCTGGCCAGCAGCCCTTTTAAAGAGCCTCCATGCGGAGCGTCAGGGCTGCATAGCATGCGTGCCCATAGCATGCTTGCTTGTTAAGTGAAGCAGAACTTGTTATATGAAGCAAGATTTCTTGGAAATTTGTGCTTGTTATGTGAAATGCTTGTTAAGCGAGGCGCTTGTTAAGCGAGGCACCATTGTATATAGATTAATTTCACTATTGTTTAAACAAAGCAGCAGGCCTCCGTCAGTCTTGAAAAACTATGGCATCATGCTTGGTGCTGCATATGCTGCATGCAAAGCACAAAAGCCTGGGTTAGATTTTTATAGAGGATAGGCTGTTACCCAAGCAGCAATTCCCCCCTCTCCACGCCACTGAATTAGTCCAATGGAAAGGCAGAGCCAATACGATTGGATCCAGCTGGCGTCGCAGAGCTGGGCTAAGGACAGGAGCTCACCCTGTCTTGGGCCGACCCAGGTCTCGAACCATGGCCTGTTAGTTAACAGGCACAGTGTCTTAACCACTTGCGCCACCCACAAAGTGTTACAGTTTTTATTCATTTGGTTTTAAAAATTACCATACATCCACCAAATGGTGGCTTCTATTCACTATACACTGTTGTGGACAATTTCCTTTAATTTGTCAATGGTACCTGGTCAATATTTGCAGACCTCTGCTTTCAAGTAACCCCAGAGAAAAAAATTTTAAGCGCTGAACCTGTGGCTCTGAAATTTGCAAGCCATAGCAGTATTGTTTTTCTATCAGGAACAGCATTCTGACCTAACATGTAATGAGCTTGAAAAGTTCTCTTGTGTTGCAATTACAGATTTACCATTCTTCAAAAACGTTTCTACAGCGCAAGCACGCTGTGCACCAGTCCAAACCATATTACTAGATGTAGGTATGTGTAAAAAAAATGGGAAATCATTAGCTACATGAAGACATCATTGGCACTTGCATAGGTTCATTAGTAACACATAGGTGAGCATTTAACATGTGGGGGGGGGTATTTTTGCCTCACCCTGTATAATAATAGTAACAGCCTGTATCTGCCACTTGCCGAGGTACAACATTACAACATTCATTAGAAAAACTCAATCCCCCTCTCCAGCATCTCATTTTTTCAATGGTAGCTGGAATATTGAAAGTTGACAGAAAGTTGACAGTTCCGTCTCCTCAGCCTGCTTGATTGACATGGAGTGTTGAGTAAAAGATGTGGACTTTCTCACACACAGGTTAAGACATTTATGTAAATATATATATATATATATACATTACTATTAGAATGAACCCACTGTTGCAGGAATTAAATTTAAAGATTCATTGTGGCCCCCAGGCATGTCTGGGCACTGGTGGGAACTGGGCAGTGGTGGTGGGAACCGGTGGGCATTGGCACTTCAGGGCAATGACAAGATCAGTGACCGGGGGCAGTGGTGGGCATCAGCAGGCACTGGTAGGCATCTTTCCTGGGCATTGGGCATCCAGATTGGCACCAGAGACTATTAGGCGGCAGCAGGCACCAGTGGGTGGCAATAGGCACCACTGGACACCCCTACCGGGCACCATCTGACACCATTCAGCAGTGGATACCATTGGGCACAGTGAGCAGCAGACACCAGTGGGCACCAGACACAGGGCATCCCTACCAGGCACCACTGGACACAGTGTGTCCCCATCAGACATCACTGGATACTGAGCACCATTGGGTGGCAGTGGGCTGCACCAGGCACCACTGGGCATCCTTGTCATGCACCATGCACTGTGCACCAGAGGGCACTGGACAACACTGCACAGTGAGCAGTGGGCACCACTGAGCACCAGCGGGCACCATTGGGCACCAACAGAGTACCAACAAGTACTCCTACTGGGTACCGGGCACTGCCAGGCACCAGACTTGTGGCACCAGATGCACCACCTGCATGTGTGCATGCATGTGTGCACCATCTGACACCACCACCATTTTCATCTGGTGCCAAGAAGGCAATGCATTGTACAGCTTGCCTCTTTGATGGAAACATCAGGGAATTCTCTCTCCAGTTGTGCCCCCCAGATATGTTTAGCATTTAACTGTGTTCAGTGATAGCTTCAGGGAAAGTCAGTTGCCTTTTGGGCATTAGTTGGGCGTCAGTTGCTTTTTGGGGTTGGCATCTGGCCTTATAATGGGTGCCGGAAGATTATGTTCTGTCCTTCAAGAACAGAACTGGAATCAGAGTCAGGCAGGGAGACCATATATCAAAAACCAAAAAAGAGGATAAGGCCCCCTAAAATGTAGGACATTCAAGAAAATGTAGAATATAACAATATAAAAGCTAAAAATACTCATATATTGCTTATGTGTGGTAGGGCACAATCTTACCCATGTCTACCTGGAAGTAAGCCCCATTGTGTTCATTGGGTCCTTCTCCCAGAAATGTGTGCTTAGGATTGCAGCCTAAGTTAAACACTGTGTGACTTAACTATTAAATTTAAAACTATTACATATAATTTCTTACATATACTTAATTAATGACCAGAAGGTTACATGCTGCCTGCTAACAAAGAAAAGGAGGACAATGAAGTTTTTCAGGTTAAAATCCAGGACATGTCCTAGAAGAAGATGTCTGGTCTTCCAGTGATATGTGAAGCCACAACCATCTCCACAGCCCCCGTGCCAGACAGTTTCTTGATCGGAACATGATCTGACCAAGGAGGTTCTCCATCGCAGGAGGCATCTGGTTTCCCAGGCGACTCAGCACTCTCCAGTTCCACTCAGGGCAGCAGGTCTCAGCTCTGCAGGTTTTGGCCTGGTTGCAAACCTGGCAGCAGCCCTGGGGTGGCCTGTCAGCCGAGCTCTGCTCTCGGTTCCTGTTTCCAGGTCTAAACTGAGGGTGAGGCACCCCTGGTGTCATGCACTTTCTCTTTCTGTGTGTGAATTTCTCTGTAGTAAAGAAACAAAAAAACAACAACAAACAAAAACCAGGCCCTTGCAAGGAATTGAAAGGCCTTCAGCTCAGCTCTGGCCATGGATGGGGAAAGAGGAGAAAGTGCACGTTGGCCTGGCAGGCAACTCTGGGAAGGCTTCGGGGAGAGGCAGCTGGTCCCTGACATAGATGATTGGAGTCCCATTAGTTGCAGAGCCCCAAAGCGTGCTCACATCTGTTCTCCTTTCAGAGGGCATTTCAGGTCCTGCTAGGTTCTTCAGGTAGTGACTTGATATCCTGCTCAGTCTTACAGGCTCAAGTCTGGAGAGACAGGATGGTGTCATGGTTTGAGAACTAGACTGAGATTTAGAAGTACTGGATTCAGATCCTAACTCAGCCACAAATACTGGGTGACCATCAAGAACTTCATCCATCATCCATTCAGATTCTATACCTCCTGAAGACCAGGGTGTCCAAACTCCTGCCCAGGGCCAGATATGGCTCACAGAACGACTCCAATCTGGCCCCAGTAAGACTTCTCCATCAGGCCCTCAGGCAAGCTTGTAACTCCACATATGAGAGAATCTCTGCTCCCCACACTTCGGTAGGGTACACTGAGGGCTGGGGAGCCTGCTCACACTCCCTTTCTCTGTGTATGGAAGTAGTTATGAACCGGCCTGAATTCATCTATTCATTCATAAGTTCCATCACTAACATATTCATTTATGTAAATTTTATGTAAATTCTTTTTTTCATCCTGTCGGAGAGGTGATGTGGCCCTCCTGCCAAAAAGTTTGGACATGCCTGCACAAGCCAGTGAGGCTTATGGTCACACCTATTTGGCAAGTGCATTTGGATCTGGGGGACGATTTGGCACCGAATTTCTGGAAAACCTGTCTTGAGATCTCTCAGCCCAGTTGGCATTTCTAGACCAGTCTGCACTGAGTTGCCCCTTGAAAGTGAAAGGGCAGAGTCCTCTTCAGAGTAACTGTCACGGAGCATCATCACCACCCAAGGTGGCTCAGAGGGCATGGGGGTCTCCCACATCCATTGGTGATCTACCCACTAGTTCACACTGCCTCATGGCAGGACATAAATAAAGCTCTACTAACTCCCTTCCCCCTTGAGTTTCTTGTACTTACATGGATTCTATTAGGGTTTTGCAGAATGTTTGCCCTCCCTACAAGGGACC
This sequence comes from Cryptoblepharus egeriae, assembly GCA_030015325.1. Taxonomy (NCBI): domain Eukaryota; kingdom Metazoa; phylum Chordata; class Lepidosauria; order Squamata; family Scincidae; genus Cryptoblepharus; species Cryptoblepharus egeriae. The sequence goes on from JAREYC010000012.1 coordinate 10,996,337, forward strand.
ACTGTTTGTGGCAGTCTGAACAATGTGAACTGTCTGCCAATTGGTCAGGGATAGGAACTGTTGCTGAGTACATTGGGCTTCTCTCTCCCCCAGGGCTCACCCTAAAAAGTAGCAATGGGGCCTCTCAAAAATGAATGGGAATTGGCCCCCACTTTTTTGTGCCTGGCTCTTTTTGGATGGAAATCCTCTTTGCCCAGGAGGAGCTCTTACTAAAGGGGACAGTTCTGCAAACCACTATGCTGACCAGCATTTGTGTTTGCAGCAGAGGCGCCCAAGGAAACACCTGTCTGGTCTCCTGGGGCCTTCTTGTTTTTCTGAAATGGGCTTGAAATTGTTTTGCTGCCGCCTGGCAGAATAAAGTTGTTCAAAGAGCACTAAAAAAAATCAGGCTGGTGATGTTCTTATTTGTGGGTTCTGAAATCATACATTGATTCTCAGTCTGGAAAAACTTCCCATATGAATGCAACGAATGGGACATGATGATCCATACAAATGAGGGTGCCAGACATTGGCTTATGTGGCTCTTCAAAGCATCCCTAAGAACCTGAATTAGCTTCCTAAACAGGAGGAAGAGGGCCAGGTGCCTTTGAAAGTTATAGGCCTGCTTAGGCCTCATGTTGCAGGTTTGTAGGGGGCTGCCCTCAGCCATCTATCTACCTACTTGCCCAATCTTCCCCTCTTCTCATTCCCCATATTGGAAAAGGAAGAGAGGGATGGAGCCCTTGGGGAAAGGGAATGGAACTGCATGGAGGGGACTGCCTGGTGAAGCTTCCCTGGGCCAGAGGACATTGTGGTACAGTCACCCCCAGAATCATGGTCCTTGTGTCCTTCTCTGCTTGCTGTAAAGGGAGAGTCAATGGTGGCATCCTGTCCTCTTGTGTTGTCTTTCATCACTTGTCATGATGCATCTTGAGGAGGGGTCTTTGAGAATGAACTGGTCTCACCAGTAAGAAACTGCGTGATAAAAATGTGATGGGCATTTAACATGCAACTTGGAAATATACAATCACTAGCATAAATCCTGGGCTCTTGACTTGCTTTTTTCACCTTGTGTGTGTGAATAAAAATAGCCACGTTTTGTTAGCAGCTGGTGCCTGGAACTGACAGATCCCTGGAGGAAAGATCAGGTGGATTCTGACCAGTAAGCGGGTGGAGTGAGTGGTTTAATGCTCTGAAGTGCCAGAGCCATTGTGATGAGACTAGAGACTACTTTCTCCATTGCTGTTTAATTAATTAATTCTTTTTAATTTACCTGGGTATTTAAATTGAGCATTTAATTGAGTATTTAAATTATATCAAGGACTCAGGACATTCTTGATTATTTCAAGAACTCAGCTTTGATTAGGCAGGACCATCATTATAACGTTTATTACAAGTGACTCTCTGGATCAATTGAATTTAAATACCTCCAATTTATTCAATAAATTCAACTTATCCAGAAAGCTTGCAGTAAACATTATAATGACGGCCTTGCCTGATCAAAACTGAGTTCCTAATATAATCTTCTGCAGCCTTGCCCTGCTTCTACCTCGTAGGGTTGTTGTGAAGAAACTAAGAACAGGAAATGACCTGGGAGATAAAGAGATTTTTCCCCAGTGCCCAAAAGATGCCGGACTTTGCCCCAGGGACACATCCTGGGGTTTGTGGTGCAAAACAGGGGTGCTCTCTTGGAAAAGGCCCCATCTCTAGGCACCTTTGGTCTGGCTTCCAGTTCTGGTGAGGCTCAGAGAAGGACTTCTGGGGACAGTCTTGATCACTCCCATATTATAGGAGGCATTCGTAGGATGCTGCCAATGAGTCAGAACAGTGGCATAGCTAGAGGGTGTGCAAAGTTTTGCAGGAAGCCTTATTGAAGTATGTACAGTGGCGCCTCACTTAACAAATTTAATTCGTTCCGGAGGCATGTTTGTTACATGAAACATTCTTTATGTGAAGCGGATTTTCCCTTAGGAAATAATGGAAACTCAGATGATTGGTTCCACAACCCCCAAAATATTCATATAAAAATATTAACTGGATGTAAAAATGATGACAGAACACTGGGATTGAATTCAAAACATGCATTCAATGTGCATGATCTTATGAAGTCTACTTAGGCTGCAATCCTAAAGACACTTTCCTGGGAGTAAGACCCATTGAAAACAATGGGGCTTACTTTTGAGTAGACATGGTTAGGATTGTGCTCTTAGGCTGCAGTCCTAAAGACACTTTTCTGGGAGTAAGACCCATTTAACACAATGGGGCTTACTTCTGGGTAGACATGGTTAGGAAGCTGCAATCCAAGACATCTTCAAAGTGTCTCCCCACTTTCTCCTTCTCTCCATCCTGAGCCTCTCTCTCCCCTGCTCCCTTCTGGCTAGCCCTGAGCTGCTTCCCTCTTCTCCACTGCTCTTCTCTCCCTCTGCCCAGTGGACACCCAGCCACAGGAGGAACAGCATGGAAGTGTTGCTTTCACTATGGGCAGGCGTGCTAGGCAGCCCTGACGCTTTTTAAACAGGCTGCTGGCCAGCGCGCCTGCCCCAACTGCCAACAAATGTTTTCTTTACGTGAAGCATGTTCTTTACGTGAAGCAGAATCCTAGATAAATTTTTGTTTGTTACGTAAAACATACTTTACATGAGGCATTCTTTACGTGAGGTGCCACTGTACACAGCCCCTACCTTTTGGCATTATTCTGGCCAGTGGGAGCAAAATGAATGCCTCAGTTTTTTTCTCAATACTCAGAATGTCTCTGAAGGACCGCTTGCATGCCATGTGAGACTCTGCTTTGCAAAGTGCTTTGCACCCTTGCTAGCGATGCCACTGAATTGATCAGTGGCCATTTAGATGCTGGTGTTTTAGTTGCTGGTTAGAAATTAAACCTACTCCTTGGCCAAAAACATAGCCCCATGGGCTGGATGCAGGCTGGTTATCTGCATGGATGCAGAGAGATTTTTGGCTTCCAAGATGGCTTTGATAGGCCCTCGGGTGAAAGGGTTGGGGGGTTTTGCAGGGACCGTGATTAACTGGGAATTGTCAGTCTCCATTTTCCTTTTAAGTCTCTCTTGACAGTTGCTCAGCTGTCATTAACAGGCTAATCTGGGGTCTGCATCAGCTGAAGGACAGGCTCTCCAGCAAGGGCTTATTAATTGAAATGGAGCCTGCGTGGGCAGCCCCAGGTTATGCTGGCTGTTTTGAAAGGAGACAGTGTCCTGGATAAAAGTTTGTGGAGACCTTTCAGCAGCCAGCAGTGCCACATAAGAAAAGCTGTGCTGGATCAGGTCCAAGAGCTCCTTAGTCCTGCTTCCCAGGGCCCACTTCATGCCTTAAGGGGCACCCAAGACAGCAAAAGACCTGCCTCCTGGTGTCACTCCTGCAGCATGCATTCAAATATGGCCTATTTCTAAAACCAGAAGGTTGCATATAGACCACATAGGCTTGTAACCAGTGGTGGGCCCAGCCTGCCCTAACAACCGGTTCTCCAGAAGTGGACGGGGCCAGGCTGGGTCAGGGGGCGGGGCCAGGGTCGCGGGGCGGGGAGGGCATGCCACCTTAACCCTTAGTTTACCAAAAAAATTGTATCACTTGTGACGGCATCAATCATTACTAAGCCCCTGGGTTCTGTGTAATTTATTCCTATGCATTACACTTTGTTATGCTCTCAGGGGGAATGTGTGCCACAATTAAGAACATAAAAGCGTAAGAAAAGCCTCCACTGGATCACATCAAAGACCCATCTAGTCCAGCTCCTGAATCACACAGCAGCCCACCAGCTGCCTCAGGGAGCACATATGACACTTGCATCCAGGTGCCTAATACAGCAGACACTACCACAAGTTCCACTGGTGGTACTCATACCACTGGTTGAGAAACACTGATCTACAGTTTAGAACCAGAGTCTGTGGTGTCCCCTCTGCAGGCTGAGGTTTGCCCCTAAGCCCCTACTTAAGGCTACAATCCTGTCCACACTTTCCTGTAAGTAAGCTCCATTTTAACTGTGATAGGACTTACCAGTACTTCTGAATGGTCATACACAAGATTTGGGATCTTAGAATCCCAGCCTCTTGCTGCAATATAACACTTGCATCCAGGTGCCTCAGTGCCAGCAGACACTACTACAACTTTCACAGGTGATAATCATACCACTGGTTGAGAAACACTGATCTACAGTTTAGGACCAGAGTCTGTGGTGTCCCGCTACAGGCTGAGGTTTGCCTCTAAGCCACTACTTAAGGCTACAATCCTGTCCACACTTTCCTGTAAGTAAGCTTCATTGAATATAATAGGACTTCTGAGTAGTCAAGCAAAGGACTGAGCTCTTAGTAACCAGCCTCTGGCTGCAATCCTATTCACTTTCCTGAGAGTAAGCTCCACAGACTCTAATGGGACTTACTTCTGAGTAGCCAAGAATAGGATTGGGCTCTAATGCTGCACTCCTCTGCACACTTTCCTGGGAGTAAGCTTCATAGATTGAAATGGGATTAACTTTTGAGTAGTCAGGCATAGGATTACAAGCTCTTAGAAACCAGCTTCTTTTCAGGGAGTAAGCTTCACTATTATAATGGAACTTACTTCTGAGTAGACAGTGATTGGGCTTTGAGGCTACACTCCTATCCTCACAGGGGAGTAAAACCTACTGACTTTAATAGGATTTACTTCAGAGTAGGCAGTGGAGTGGGCTCCTGGGGGTGCAGGATGGGAACTGCATGCTGCCTGCTTATAAGGAAAAGGAGGACAATGAAGATTTATTGTGGTCCTGGAAAAAAGTATGGATAATAAGAAGACTCCATGTTGCCTGCTCATAAGGAAAAGGAGGAGTAAAAAGAGGACCTGTCCTGGGAAAGGAGGACATATGGTCACTCAGTACTTGCTTCTGAGGAGGCATGCAAAAAATTGGGCTCTGATGCTGCCATCCTATCCACACCTACCTGGGAGTAAGCTCCATTGACTAGGATGGGACTAGGATAGGATTTACTTCAGAGTAGGCAGTGGAGTGGGCTCCTGGGGGGCAGGATGGGAACTGGGGCTATTTCTTCAGGTACCCCCCATCCTGCCCTCAATCTCAGGTGGAGAGATTTCTCAGAGGGGCAGGATGAGGTGGGGAGATCTCCTGGGGAGAGCAAAAGGTCTACAGTGTGGATAGGATTGCAGCCTGAGCCCAATCCTAACAATGTCTACTCAGAAGTAAGTACCATTCAGGTCAATGGGGCTTACTCCCAGAACTGTGTGGTCAGGATTTTAGCCTTACAGTCCAATCCTATGCAGGCTTACTTAGAAGTAACTCATTCTAGTCAGTGGGGCTTACTCCCATGTAACTGTGGATATGATTGCAGCCTCAGAGCCCAGTCCTAATCATGTCTACTCAGTAGAAAATCCCATTATAGACAGTGAGCTTACTCTCAGGAAAGTAGACTGGGCTGGAGGGAGAGATCCAATCCTCTGCCAATCTCCTCAGAAGTAAGTCCCATTATAGTCAGTGGGCTTACTCTCAGGAAAGTCTGGATGGGAAAGTAGCCTCAAATCCTATGCCACTCAGAAGGAAATCCCATGATAGTCAATGGGAATTGCTCCCAGGAAAGTGTGGCTAGGATTGTGGCCACAGGCTGCAGTCCTCTACTATACAGTGTGGCTTACTCCTGAGTAGTTCTGGGTAGTACTAAGTAGTTCTCCATGCCTAGTACTGGGCTGCAAAGGCAACGAGGGAAGGAGGGAGGCAGGCAAGAAGGCTTGCTGCTATTACTCACCTCAGCCTCCCAGACGTTTGTATGCCGGCCTCTCTATTCCCTCCCAAGGACCTCTTAGTAAAGCTGCCCATCAAATGCCTGATTCAAAAAAAAGCATCTGCAGAGAGGCTGCTCATTTGCATGTGAGTACCCAGCATGCTTTGCAAACTGCACCAGGAAATAACTTCTGAAAACTTGCTAGAAATAAAGTTTTTAATCAAAATAAGGTATTTAGCAAAGTCAGGATTCCTGAATAGCCTCATTCAAAGGTTTGGGGCATTAAGAATTTACTAACCCTGACTTTAAAGCATGGAACTAACAGTGATCCAAACACCCCCCAGTTCAGCAGTCAGAGTCTGAATGTGCTGCAATGGTAAAAGGAACAGACTGTTTGTATTTTAAAATTAAAAATAACCTTAGGGAGGGAAGGAGGAGGGGAGGGAAGGGGAGGGAGGCTCAGAAGGGGAGGGGGGAGGAGAGCTTCCAGAGGCCCTTTAAGAGAAATGCAAACACACTTGCATGCAATTCAAAGATGATGGCCCCCAATTAATAACCGGTTAGCTAACGTCAGCCCCTAATTAACAACCACCTCTACAGAACGGTCAGAACCGGCATCAGCCCACCTGTGCTTGTAACCCATGATTAACTTTCAGAGATGTGGGTGATATCCAGTGGCAAGGAGTTCCACAGACTAATTACCCTTTGGGTAGGCATGAGGTTGGGCAACTCTCTTCCAAAGCCTGGGTGGAGGAAAGTGAGGGGGAGGAATGCAGAAAATAGGATGAGGAAAATATGAATCAGGATTGAAAATCAACAACCCCAGAGAATGGGGGAACCACATGAAGCTTTTGGGGGAGGACATGAAATGCATGACCTTCTTGGGAATGTGAATTATGTCTGTTCTTACACATAAGCTTCTGGGTCTCTGGCAGTGATCCAAGGAGAGCTATCTCTTATGATTTTTTTTTTTTTGGGGGGGGGGGGGAACTTGTTTGGTCCCAAGGGAAAATATGGGCACCACTGAGTGGAAGGACCAGGAGGGGGCATCCACCAAAACAAGGCATTGTGATCTGGCTACTGTCTCCCTTCTGCCCAGAGTTATCCCACTTCAAGGGGCATTCAGGGTAGGTTTCAATATCAGCCATATGCTAGATATGCCTCTATGGACAGCCATAAGCCTCCTTCTGCAAGCCTGACCACCGGCTGGAAGGAGAAGTTGCATCTGAGGACAGCAAAGGGCAGGGATTCATCAGAGAGGTCAAAGGAAAGAGATCTGCAGTGCTTTGCTGGGTTCAAAAATATGGAAAGATGAAGGGAAACTTCTAAGGTGGAAAAAAGGGGGAGGGAGGGAATGAAATAATAATTAGGACTCTTGACACTGTGCTGCGGAGGGCGATTAAATCTTTATGCAGGTGGTTTTGTCTGAAGACAAGAGGCTGAAAGGGGCAATTTTGTCTTTCCTTCTCCACCCCCCCCCCCCAACATGTAGTCTGCTGTTCCTCCCTTTTCTTCCCCGCATCTTTGGAACGGGAACAGGCTGCTTCACTGGCTGATGCACAATGTTCTGGACAGAGAGAAATTAAGAAGCCCGTCCCTGAAGATAAAACAGGCCTCCTTTCAGCTCTTTGAAAGGTCTCCTTGCAGCTCTCCAGATTTTCGCTTGAGAAGAGCACAGGGGGTTCCTAGACATTTTAACATTTTATCAAAATGGCACTCTGTTGGGACCCACCTGACTTCACAAAATCCACCCCCTCAAAAAAAGTCCACCTTACCAGCTGCTCAAGCCTCTATTTTAATCAATTTTGCTATGGTGGTAGAACATCATCTGGGGTATTTATTCAGCTCCATGTCTGTCAGATCAGGTCAACCCTGGTGACCTCGTGTCCCCTCTGCCTGGCCTTCAATAGGAGCCAAGGCTGGCTTGCCTCCTCCTGAGTAAACACATGCAGCTCAGTTTCACTGTCCATTTCTTTCAGTATATTTTACTTGTCAGCTTGGATTGGGGGGGAATTCCTTCTTGAGTGTTTTCTGGGGTCTGCATTTATCAGACTGGGACTGTTCTGGTAACACCATGTTCCTCTGCAGAATCCACTCTCCATTCTGGAGCAAAGGAATGAATGGAACACAGATAGAAATCCTTTTCTGACAGGGAAAAAATGAAGGAGCATGAGTGAAATGTACCCTGTTAATGTAAACAGTAGTGGAACCCTCTACATAGGGTTTGGTCCGTAGGGGGTTAATTGGGTCGAGGGTCAAAAAGGGCCCAGAAGCCCAAAGGAGAGAAGCTAGAAAAGTCCTGGGATCTTACAGTTTTCAATCCCATCAGAGACAATGGGAGGGGAGGGACCGTTGTACCAAAAAAGGGACATGAGAGCCAAAAAGGGGAGCTGGACACATCCTGGGATCTTATAAAGTGTTTCCATATATTGTGTGATGACAAGCACTCACATTTTGTGTAGTACACCTAAATACATCATAGTTTTCAATGGGAGAAAATTGTTTTATTTCTTTTGCAGATTTAGGTGTTTTCCAAAGTTAGAAGGACAGAATGTTATATTACATTGAAATATACATGTGGGGAGTGTGTGTGTGTATGTATGCACACAGACAGACAGACAGACAGACAGACAGACAGACAGACAGATTGATTGATTGATTGATTGATTCACACACACACACAAATATACAGTTGAAAAAAGCATATGGTGTTGTGTTTTTATTCATAACTAGCAAAAAGCATACCCACATTTCGGAAGTAAAATTGCCCCATATGCCATCCCCCCACAGCGCATCAATCCCCCACACATCAACCCCTCACATGCAACATCCCCCCATGCGCATCAGCCCCCCATACACATCAACCCCATGCGTAACCTCTCCCCATGTGCATCAGTCTCCCATGCGCATCAACTCCCCATGCGCATCATCTCCCCCATGCACATCATCTCCCCCATGCGCAACATCCCCCCATGCACAACACCCCCATGCGTCCCCCATTCGCAGCATCCTCCCCAAGTGCAACCCCTCTCTCCAAACAACATCCCCCCTGTGCACCAGGCCCGAGAACCAAATTGGCTGGAGGTTGGTCAGTCTCCCATGTTAAGTATAGGACAAAAACACGTTGCACCCCTTTTCAGCCCCTTAAGGGTTATAGGACAAAAACACGTTGCACCCCTTTTCAGCCCCATCAGTTCTGACAGGTTTTCATGTGACAGAAGAATTTCATGCTTCTAGGTCTGGGGATTGTGGCAGAGAATCCTTCAGTCACCGATTCTTCATTGCAAAGTATAAGGAGGAAAATGCGTTGTACCCCTTTTCACCCCCTTCCGGTCAGAATTTCCGAAAACCGGTTCTTAGTGCACCCCTCGGTCACGGAAGGAACACGTACCCCAAATTTCACACTTCTAGGCCCAGCAGTGTTGGCAGGGTGTTGCTGAGTCAGTCAGTGACTTCTCTTTTATATACAGTGGTGCCTCATATAAAGAGCTTAATTTGTTCCGGAGGCCTGCTCTTTAAGTGAAACGCTCTTTAAGTGAAGCAGATTTTTCCATAGGAAATAATGGAAACTCAGACAATTGGTTCCACAACCCCCAAAATATTCATATAAAAATATTAACTGGATCTAAAAATGATGACAAAACACTGTAATAGAATTCAAAACATGCATTCAATGTGTATGATCCTATGAAGTCTACGTAGGATGTAATCCTAAAGACACTTTCCTGGGAGTAAGCCCCATTTAACACAATTGGGCTTTCTTCTGAGTAGACATAGTTAGGAGACTGCAATCAAAGACACTTTCCTTGGAGGCTTACCTGGGCTGCTGCTGGATGTTCGGTTGGGGCACTTGGGGGCAGTTAGGGGGCAGTTAGGGCACTTGGGGGCAGTGGTCGGTAGGGGCACTTGGGGGCAGTTAGGGGCAGCTGCCTCTGGCACCCCCAGGCAACTGCCCCCAAGTTGGGGGCAGCTAGAGGCTGGCTGGCAGCCCTTTTAAAGAGCCTCAATGCGGAGCATCAGGGCTGCATAGCATGCGTGCCCATAGCTCACTTGCTTGTTAAGTGAAGCGGAACTTTTTATGTGAAGCAAGATTTCTTTGAAATTTTTGCTTGTTATGTGAAACACTTTTAAAGCAAGGCGCTTGTTAAGTGAGGTACCACTGTATATAGATTTATATCATAATTATAAATTATAATTGTTTTAAAGGGTATTATATACAGTAGGTGCATAGTGTCAGCAAATGCAACCACAATCTCTTTCAACATAAAACACCTTGTGTGTGAGGTGCCCACATCTTCTGGCCAATATCCTCTGTCTATCAAGCAGGCTGTGGGCTCTGTTCCCATATATCTCTGGGGCAGAGAAGCCTGAGAGTTCTATTCCCATTTCAATTGTGGTGTGTAACTGTGTCTGGGCCAGATAACAGGCCAAGCTATGAACAGGCAAGGGGGTAATTTTTAGCAAAGGGGTACTTGAGGAGAGGGAGAGCAAAAGGGCACTTGAGATGTTGGGAGGAATGGTTTTTATTGATGAATGTTGTTATATTGTACCTCCGCAAGAAACTGTTCCATACCGTTACTAGTTAAATTCTGTAATAAATCACAACAAAATAAAACTATTTTGTTTCCAGATTTTTCTTACAAAAATAAGAAGTGCAGAATGTGTTCTTATATGATTTTATTTTGTTTTTTATTTAATTCTCGTTTTCCCCCCCTTCTGTTTATTTATTAAAATTCATTGTGATAATGATCCACTGAGGTTGCAATCCTAATCCCCAGTTAGGCCAACATCAGTTCTGGCATAAGTCTGCATAAATCCCATGCTAGCCTGGGAGTGTCACAAAAGGCACTTCTGCACTATTCCCGGGGCTTGGTGTGGGTGCTAAGCAAGTGCACAGACATGCATCAGCCTCCCCACATCACTGTGGGACTGGGGAGACAAGTGGGTTATGCTGGCTTAAGAGCATAATCCTAACCATGACTACTCAAAAGTAAGCCCCATTGTGTTCAGTGGGTCTTACTCCCAGGAAACTGTCTTTAGGATTGCAGCTTTAATTAGTTAGGATTGCGCCCTGACTATATGAATTTATGATCCAGTAGAGAAGGGAAAAGGCTCTTCCTTTGAGACGGTTTCTCCTTCCACATGATGCTGAGCAAGCCCTGGCCTTCCACCCTCCCCAGCACCATCAATGGAATAATGTGCAATAGTTTTCCTCCAGCGGCAGGCAAGGGGCCAAAGTGCCCATTTTGTGATGGGCTCTCATTTGTCAATGAAACACTCAGGCTCTTGTAACAATCCATGTTATGGACAGAACAATCTGTGTGTGGATCGATTGGCTGGAAAGGTCAGTGGCTGGCAGTCAATACTGTGGTGCTGGAGGGCAAATGCTTGGCATTGCTGCACATTTGTAGAAGTGGTGGGCATTCTTGACTGGTCACTAAAGACTGCTTTGCCTAGGGGTGACTGATGCTACCCAGAGGCTGTCTGGTGAGCAGTCAATGAAGGGATGGACAGACAGATGGCTTGGCTCAGGACAAGACTGGCACACACAATTCCAAAACCACCCGCTGAATTAACCAGCCAGGCAAGGACTCTTGTGACCTGGATTGGGGCAGCTGAGATGGAGCAGGGCCAAAAAGTCCCCCAGCCAGACAGGCTGGAAGGTGGCTCCAAGTCTTTCACCTCCAGGGGTGAGCCAGGGGTTGAGGGGAAGGCAATAGTGTGGGGAGAATTGTGGCTTTCTTTCCCATAGACAGAAGTATCGCCAGCAAGGAAACCCTAGTGAGAGACATGCCTCAGGACTGCATTTTAGAATCACTCTGCAAAACCAGCTTTCTCCCTTCTTGCCATTGCTGTCTTAGAACATGGATCTGGCCAAAGGCCCATCTAGTACAGCTTCCTGTGACCCACATTAACCCACAGATGCATCAGGGAGCACACCAGGCAACCTGGTCCCTGCGTGCTGGCGCCACTACTCTGAGTAGCCTGAGAAGCAGGAGGTTGCACAAACCCATCACGGCTTGTCACCTTTGATAGCCCTTTCCTCTATCAATCTGTTCAGCCCCCATCTAGGCCAGATGTCATCACCACATCCTGTGCAAGGAGTTCCACAGAGTAATCTCCCCTTAGGCTGCAGCAAATGCACTGTCTCTGTACATGAATGTGGAAGTCCCACATTTCCTAGTTGCAAGGCCATGTGTGAGGACTGTGGCAAGGGAAGGAACCTATGGCTTGTATAAGCAAGTGTAGCCTCTTGTCATGACCTGTATTGGCGACAGGTGGGCGGAAGTGGGAATGTGGTGGTGTGCTCTGGTCCATGGTAGCACTAGTTTGCCACCCCCTGGACTCTCGCAATCTACCCTGCATCAGGTGGACCAGCCAATATTTCGTTTTCTCTGTAAACTGCTTTGTGAACTTTTTGTTGAAAAGTGGTATATAAATACTGTTGATTGATTGATTGATTGACCAACGGACCACTGGACTGAGCCTGTGCTCACGGCAGGGTGGGATTGTAAGCTTTTCCAAGGGCCCCCTCCCCCATGAGGCAATGAAAATGAAGAGGAGCATTTTATGGCTGTGACCCATTCGAAAGATAAACCTCCCTTTCCTCCTGGCCAAGGAGCTCTTCAGGCACTCCCAAGACAATGATGTGCAAGTTACGAGCATCAGTGTTTCCCATCTTGCTTAATAATTAAACTTTGAAACAGGAGCTCAGACCTAACCAAGCCTTGGGTAACACGAGGCATTCTCCAGGGGCTGGGGCTGGGTTTCTGGAACCTCCTCAGGGATGGACTCGGCCACTTCCTCAGTTCTGTTGCCTTGTTGCTGGCTGTAGCTGCCTTGTAGCATTTAATGCCACTCGGCCACACTAGCATAGCAAAGGGGAGGTGGCGTAGTGGATTACAAAGCTCCAGGTACCATGCTTTAGTGGGTGACAAGAAATCTCCCAGATTTGATTGCAAGTGCCTTTTGGAGGCCTTTAGGAAATGTTCTAAGGCAAGCAGCTGACAAAAATCTGTGTGCCCCTGGATGTCCGATATCTTAGCCATGCCAATCTCTCCCTGCCCTGGGCACTTTGGTTTTTAGTCCATTGGGTTTACTCCCATGTAAGTCTGCTTAGGATTGGAGTCTGAGCCTGGTTGGTCTTGCTAGTTGGAGGCACTCCAGGCTCACCTTTGTCCAAACTTCTGGTTCCAAAATTTTGTTCTTTCTTGTCTTACCATTAAAACTAGGCACCGGTTGCAGTTTCTGGGTAATAGCTTCAAAACTGTCACTTGCAAACGACTTGGCTCATAAAATGAAATAACAGATAATAGCCTTGTTAACCCTCATTAATACAGTTTTTTTTTTCTTTTGAAAATTGAGAAAGGAAGCAATGCTTTAAAAGCCAAATATGCTGAATGCAAAATAGTGAACTGGCCTTTGGGATTCAACCAATTCATAATCCTGCCAGTGGCGTTACTAGCAAGGTGTGGCCACATCACACCAGTAGGGAACACAGTAGGGGACACAATTTTGGAAAACTTTGGAAAATTTATATTTAAGAATAAAATTTTGGAAACATTAGGAAAATTTATATTTAAGAATAATAATACCATGTTATATAACATTGGAGAAGTAATTTCATGCACAATATAATAAAACAAACTGTGCTGAAATATGTCTAGCCTATTAAAAGCTATCAGCAAATAATCAGCTCTATCAGGTCCTGAACACCCATATCAGTTGTTGCAGCTAAACATAGGATTCCTTGTTTCTACACTGGGTCAAGAGCTGTTCTGGGCAGCTCAGGATTGAGGTGTTATTCAGTTCTGTGAGTGTTGGGGTGACCTGTATGATAATCCATTAAAATAATATAAATAATGTCCATCGGGGTTCCACCAGCCCTAGTAATGCCACTGCATTGAGGTTTTGTGTATGATACTGCCATTTATGTCACTTGCCCTACAATCCAGAGTAACTAAGGGACCACGTAAGAGACATTACGTGTACCCGTAGTTACTGCACCACCTAGTGAAAACCTATGGGAAATTCATATTGCAATCCAGAGCAAATTGTTCTTACCAGAGCAAGGACTCCCTGTTGTTACTCTGGATTGCACCCAACATCTGGTTCAGGAGGAGATCCATCATGGGAGTGATGCAGTGGGTTCTTACAGTGGATGGCACAAACCCTAGTGACCTTTCCCAGCCCTGCCAGGAATCCTGTAAGCAGATGAAAGACCACCATGAAGCTCTGAATTATTTTGTCTACTCTCTTTTTTTCAGTCTGTTGCTTCGTTGTCCACAAGAGGTGCCATGAATTTGTTACCTTCTCCTGTCCAGGTGCAGACAAAGGCCCTGCGTCAGATGTAAGTAAATGATTCAACTAATTTCTTCTCAAAGATAGAGATAATATTTTTAGTAGGAGAAAGTCAGTGAGGCAGAACACACATGAAGACCCTTCCTTCTATCTGATTTTATCCATAAGAATTATTATGTATTGCTATTAAGAATATTTATATAATTGGCTTTTGAACAAAGTAATTTCCAAGGTGGTTTGCATGGCAAATTAATTAAGTAAATGCAATGGCATCACTATGGCATTTGGCGTCCAGGAGCACAACAATGTGTAATACCCCCATAACTCCCAAAAACTGGCAAAAACTGGATGTGTATTTCAGTGGCTTTTAAGATACCCCCTCCAGGTGTGACACCTGGGGGAATATATCCCTTATTCCCTCCTTAACTATGCCACTGAATAAATATTTCCTGTACCAAAATTGCTCCCCAGCTTAAAGGATATAAAAGATACAAAAGGATACAAAGGATACCCAGATATAAAATAGATACAGAATAATACCCAGAAATGCTGCTAGTACTGGGCAAAAGCATTGCTAGGGATATGTGCTGCATATGTGACACCACTACTGTTCAAAACTTTTAAAATTGAATAATAATGTGTAATTTAATGTGAAAAATAATAATGCATAATTTAATGTGTAATAGTAATGCGAAAAAACCTGCTGAAACATACCTATTATGTCAAAAGTTATCACCAAAAAACATTGGGGTGGGGGAATGTTACATCACCACACCCACAGCCTAGGTTTTGCCCTGCCCATTGCATAGAAGGGGGTGGATTATACCTAGGAGTGATGTGCTGGCTTCCCGCACTGTGGACACAATCCAGAGCAAATTCAGCCTGCTCTGACCTAACTGCACTCTCCTAATATTCTGTATCCAGAGCAGAAAGTTATGCTGAATCCAGAGAGTCAGGAAGCCTGGGCTGCCCTAAGTGCTCCAGAGCATGCTAAGTAATTGACACAAGGGGAAGACTTGCTCCTGAGGAGACACCCCTCAGATCACACTGAACAAGGAACAGCTGTGGTGCCTACAGTGGTGACATGACTCTGCACATCACCTGGTGCGGAAGTCTGTGCGTCATCCCTGGGATACGCGCACCCCCTACCTGGACTGCGCAGTCACCAAAGTTGGCGCCTGCGCAGTTGTTTCTGAAGCCAACTGGCTTCAGAAAGAGTACTGCGCAGGCACCATCTCTGACACCTGCGCAGTACTTTTCTGAAGCCTTTTGGCTTCGGGGGAGACTGTGCAGGCGTCAGAGTTGGTGCCTGTGCAGTACTCTTTCTGAAGCCATTCGGCTGCCGCTCCACCTCCTGAGTGAGGCCGAATGGCTGTGCAGAGGCGCGGACTTTCTCTGCTCTAAGGAAGTCTCCTCTGAAGCTGTTCGGCATGCTCAGTGTGTTTCTGCGCAGTGCACCTCAGATGGCCGTTCAGGCCAGCTCCTCAGACAAGTGGCAGCTTCTGGCTGCTGCTCTGCCTTGGAGCAGGCCTGAATGGGGGTGCTGACACCCGGGGCCTGCCAAAGGACAGTCAAACTCCTCCGGCACATCACCCCATACGGAGTGCATCCCCAATGCAGCCCACACCAGCCGCACCAGTCTGGTGACGCCACTGGGTGCCTGCCTTATAAGGAGTCCCTGATGAGATGCCAGTACATTCTACAGTGAATACAAGGGGCTTCTTGGAGTGGCCTGCTGTATCCTGAGGTTTGTGGGCAGCTGTAGTTTTGTGGGCAACCATATCCTGAGGTTGAGAGGCAGGGGTTGCAGCTAGGATGGCCAAGAACTCAGATTTTTGGTCAACACTGCCATTCTTACTCGGGCCTTATCATGGACCCCTATGGGTCTACTCATTACTATACCTGCTCCGGAGGTGGTATAACTCTGAGGGCTGGAAGAGGGCATTTCTGCCTTGGAAACAGGCTTTGGATACAGAGTAACTGCTCTGCCCTAGGCAATGCTAAACATGCCCTCAACTTGCCTCTCCTGAGCTGCTTAGGATGCCCCAGTTAGGGCAGAGCAGGTCCACCTCTCTTAGGACACCCTATCTTGCCTTGCTCTGTCCTAAGCCTCTTCCAGAGTAACTGGGCTGGAGCATCTTGCAGTTGCTCCAACCTAGTGTTAGATAGGGCAACCTAAGGGCTCTTATGTGGACAGATTAGTTGCTCTGGATTGTCCTGTGTGTGCCACAAACCCTCTTGATGCCACTAGTACTCCAGACACCATGGAGTCTGTGTTTTTTTGCCAGTTTTTTGGAACAGACAGTAGGCTGACAGTTTCTGAAGTCCTGGATTCATCCTGCATCCCTTTATTTGGCTCCCCTCCATTCTCTGGCACAGAGCTAGGTTTAAAGAAAACACAGTATAATTTTTGTGAGATCACATATGAATGTCACATATGAGTTCCTTGAGATGCTATTTGGACCCAGCAATGTGCTGGTGTTTAATTTGTCCATGTGCTCTGGGACCATGTACCCTGTACACTTCCCTCTGAATCAGTCTTCAGAATCACACCCTGAGCATCACTTGGGGTCCACAATTTTTTTTGCACGCTGGTATGTCAGAATTATTTAATTAATTAGTATTAATTAATACAGTTAATTAGAGATCTCCTCTTTAAGTGTCCCTTTCCTGCCTTCATTATCCAACAGTCCAACTTTTCCCCTGAGAAGTTCCTTACTTTTGATGTCTTTAAGAAGGTTTCATGATTAGGGTCCAACTTCCCAAACTGTGTGCCATGACATCTTAGGGTGATGCAGTGCACTCACAAGGGTGCTACAGGATATTTCCTCTTACTCGCTCTCCTGGGCACCGCTGTGTTGGCTCTCATGAGATCTGGATACCACATTCTTGGTCTTACAAGATCTAAGACATCAGCACCAGACGGAGATGGGAAAAAGAAGCTGCAGGGCACTATCACCCCAGTACTCTAATTTGGGAATCACTGCTTTTCTGCCAAGTTACTTTTTCCCAGAGTTTGTGTTCTATTCTTCTCATTTTATTCTCCTCAAACCCCCTTGTCTGTCATTGCTTTCCTGCCTCCATTGATGAACCATGCTGGCATCTTCAGGATCCTGGTTGTGCCTTCCTTATTTGCAGTACATTCTAAATGATTTTCTGCTGTGGTGATTTCAAATTATCCCTGCGCCCCATGTAGAACTGACCTCCTTGACTTTCCCTTTCTTTGAGACCCCTCAGAAGTTCCTCCCTTTTTCCATTTGGTACACCTTTGTCAAACTGGACACCCTACTGGTCACAATTCACTTTTGGTTCTACAACACAGTTCTGTATTGATTCAACAAGCTACAATTTGCATGGCATTTGGGGTGCCACTTTGGGTGCCACTCAGGGTGCCTTCCCTCTGGCCAGTTTCAGGATCATCTGGTTTTGGGTACAATCATTGCAAGTATTCTGAAACATTCTGCTTGCCGTGGCCTGAACATGAGTTCATCCTGTCTGTTTGAGCATCACTGCAGCATCACCACAGCCTGTTTTCCTCCCTGGTTTTTTCCTTCTTCATGTCAAGATCAATTGTTTGCAATCTGGCCTTAAGCAGAGTATCTGACTTCCAGGAGAACAGCCTGTATTTCGCAGTGCTATTGGTACAGATGTGCATCATGCCCAGTGTGCCCTCTCCAGAGGCATCTCCCAATCTTTTGGGTGACACATTGCACCCCCAATCATTGTAGTCTGCAGGTAGGTCATCATGCAAGGGATGCACCCATTTCAGTCCCTTCTGTTGAAGTTCCAAAAGGCCAGATCACCTTCTCTTGCTATCCCCTTTCTGGAGAACTGACTTCAGTTTTAGAAAAATTGGGTTGATTATTCTAGATAACCTTTCAGAATGGTTTTTCTCAACCAGTGGGTCATGGACAAGCAGTGATACTTGAGTGATACCAACAGTAATAGTTGTGGGACCCCCACCAAGCAGTGAGACTAGGGGACAACAAACAGGGCACAACAAACAGGGGAGGCTCCAGAGCATGCTTTTCTGCAATTGGAAAGCCCTTCTTGTCCACCCTGAACCTCTTACTTGCTTCTTGCATTCCAGCTGGACTCCCAGCCATCATTGGCAGCTATGTCCAGTAGTACTTTGAATAGGTGGACCATGGGAAGTGGTACATTGGAGGAAAAGCAGTGCTTTAGAAAGATCTCCTCAAAAGGATCAGGTCCCTCAGAATGATGTTGTAAGGACATCAGATCAGAGCCCTGCTGGATAAGGCCCAGGCCCATCTAGTTCTGCTTCTTCTATTTCACAGTAGCTGACCAGGTGACTCAGGGAGACTACAAGAGACCTGCCTCCTGTTGCCCTCCCTTGCAACTGGCATTTGGATATAGTCTGCTTCTAAAATCAGTAGGTTGCATCATGGCTTATCATTTGTGATGGATGTTTCCACCACTAATCCGTCCAGGCCCCTTTTAAAGGAATCTTGGCCAGGTGCCTTCACTTTTTCCTGCGGCAAGGAGTTCCACGTCCCGTCTTCAATCATTCATCATTTCATCCTCATGCCTCTCTCAGCTTCTCCAGGTCAGACATTTTGGCTTCCAAGGAACATGCTTAGCCTGCATTCCTTCTCCACACTTTCCCTGCTTTACTGAAAAGGAAGTATAGCCTGATTTTTCTTCAAGGTGGGTTGGCTCTGGGATGTTACTAAGAGGGTGGGGGGAGGCGCCAAGCTCCACTTGCACAGGTACCCAACTCACCTGTTTACCACGATGCTCTGTTGTCTCTCCCAGCAGTGAACTCTCAGCCCCTGGGAAAAGTGTATAGAGTATAGACAAGTGCAGCTGAATGGGGACAGGGGTTGATTAAGGCAATATTGGTCCCCAGGGCATGAAAAGTTTGGCCTTCACTTAGTTGCCTGCAATCTGTCTGGCAGTTTGTCTTCACCGGGGGAATGGACCAATTTCAAGCACTGGCCTGTCAGTGATGGGTTTGGAGCCTCCTTTACTCTTGCCAGTGACTATTTTTAGCCTTGGGAATGATGAGCCGACCAGAATATCTGCTCTGGACTTTACTGTCAGGATTTGGCAAGTGTGAGTGTGGGGTGTGTGGGTGTGTTTCCCTTCTTCGGAATAGAAAAAGGAAGAGCAGGGATTCCATGCCAGATGTGATTGCAGGCTTGAATTATTTTTTTTTGAGGGGGGCAACCATGTTTGGGGGCTGATTCAGTAGTGAATGCTGGGGACACACAAGAACAGAGGGAGCTTCACAGTCTATCTCTGAGCCTCCCGGAAGCTTTGGAAAGAGGGATGGTGGACTAGGATGGCCATGAGCCCAGCCAGCCAGTTGCTCATACGAATAAGGTGGCTCTCCCAAAGAGTGATTAGGGAGGGAGGCAATTATTCTCACATTGGTCATGCACCACCCTCCACTCAGATGCTCTGATATGGTCATGCACCACCTCCACTCAGATGCTCAGATGCTCTGATATGTTGCCTTGAAGCATGCTGTTATGCATGTGTTTGTGGAACATGAAGTGTCTCAGTGGCACATTGCCCCATTCAGGAACCCTGGATAAGTCTTAGGCTACAATCCTTATTCCCAGTTAGGCCAGCACAAGTTCCATGCTGGCCTTGGGTGTCGCAAAAGTGCCATAAGGCACTTCTTTGCCACTTTGCAGGGTAGGAGCTTAGGCCATGCTCCAGCCTCCCCACACCACCACAGGAACAGGGAAATGAGTGAGTTGTGTGCCTAATTGCTTAGGATTGTACCCTTAGTTATTTGGGTGGGATCCTACCCAATTTAGGCAGGCATGACTCAACTGTCTCCCCATTCCCATGGTGGTGTGGGCAGGCTTGCACATGTCTATGCATTGGTCTAACTCTCTGCTCCTCCCAAAGGAGTGGCACAGAAGTGCTTTACAGCATTTTTGCAACACCTCCAGACAGCACAGTAATTGTGTTGGGAGTTATGCCAGCCTAACTGGGGCTTAGGATTGCAGCCTTGGTTGTTTGGTTTGTTCATTCAGAACATTTATACCCCACCATTTCTAAAGTTCAAGGTAGTTTTACAGACTAGAACGCACAATCCTACACATGTCTTATCAGGAGTAAGTCCCATGATGAACTTACTCTCATGAGGGTGGTTAGGTTTGGGCTCTTACTCCATAAAATACAGCAAGACGTTATAAACTGAGAACATCATTTAAAGCCAGCACAGCAATAGCAATTTTAAAACCCCATAGGGAGTGACAGGTTAAAAAAAGCAATAGACAATAGGCTGAAACAAACAGACAATTTATTTGAACAGATCCCCAAAACAGGCCGCATCAAAGACAACCAGAATCTTCCTCCTTTATCTACCTCGAAAGCTCCACAGGATTTGATCTAGTTCTAATGGCGTCTGGTACCCTGCATAGAACTCCGTAAGAGGTCTGGAGACTGAGCCTTTATTTCCTCTCTCTTCGTTTGCTGATAATGTTGTTGAGCATAAGAACATAAGATCCTTGCTGGATCAAGCCAAAGGGGGCCCATCTAATCCAGCTTACTGCATCTCACAGTGGCCCACCAGATGCCTCAGGATGTTTATAAGTCCACAAGATCCCTGCATCCTGTTGCCACTCCTTTGCATCCTTCATTCATAGATCACCTACTGATAGAAACCAAGTAGTTGCACATATCCATCATGGCTTGTCACCTACAATGGCACCTTTTTCTCCATCAGTCTGTCTAGTCCCCTTTTCAAAGCATCTGTGCCAAGTGCCATCACAACATCTTGTGGCAAGGAGTTGCACAGGTTAAATAAATGCTGGGCATTCTTTTCTGCTCAAGAGAAACTCCTCAAGAGACTGTTTTCTGCCTTATCTCCCCTTGGTCTTCCCTGTTGGAGCCATTAGAAAGCTAAAAATTAAGTTTTCGGAGCATTAAAAGAGAATAACTAGTGAAGGGAAAAATGGAAGTTGTTTCCAATTATCTTAAAAAACAATTTGATCCCTGCATCATCCTCTGCCCTTTGCAAAGTTTTGATCTGTCTGCTCTGCTTTATGTCACAGTCCTTGAATAAAATCCCCCTCCCAGCTTGGGGTCTATTGAGCATCCTTTATTGGAGGGGTTGAAGAAAAATAATGCAGGCTGACTCTGACTTAGGAAGTAAAATTTTGTTTCGTCAGAGGGCAGCAAATGGGATGAAGAACTTCAGATGAGGCTATTGGAATGGGGGGAGGGAGAGGAGGTGGCAGGGGGGGTGGAGAGGAGAAATACACAGTTTCTGTATTTGGCCTGGCTGCATCAGTTCTGGAAACCTAGCTCGGACTGAGCCCTCATTGAATGAACCACACGATGCTCTCTGTTAGAAAAGAGCAGCTTCCAAAATACCAGTTCCAAAATACCAGCTTCCAAAATTCCAAAATAAAGTCCAAAATAAAAGGCAGGGCTGTTGGATGCTTTATTTCTTTCATGGTCCACACTCCAGAAATAGACTTTAGGGTATGCCTCCGTTTTGCTTCCCCTGCCTGGAATGGCTCGGAATGGGAAGGTCCCCTACCTTACCATGGTGAGCCTCCCTCCAAAACTGACTCCTTCACCCCCTTCGTGGTATACCACCACCTGACACCACAGTTCTGCCAGCACATTCCATTTAAATCTGGTTTTTGCTTTTCTTGATTTCCTCTCTCTTCATGCCCAAAGCCAGCCAAATCGGCAACCTGCCTGCTGGTGTGATTTTGAGTTCTGCATCTTCACTGACTCTGGAATGGACGGGGGGATTTTCTAAAATGGAATTGAGAACAGAGGTGGGTGAAGGAAGACCCCTCCCTGCCAAGCACCTGGTGGGCTCAGATCTCTTAATGAGCTCCTTTGCCCGCTCTGGTGATTTCAGTTTTAGCCACAGTTGTGGCTGTGGTTTCCAAGCAACTCCTGGAATTGACCCAAATTGGGGGGATCATCTTATTTCTCCTGCCATGTGTCTGCTGTGTGCCACTTGGCCAGTACAGCTTCTCCAAGTGAGCTTATGGGAACCTTAAGACAGTGATTTTCAACAAGTGTGCTGCAGATGGTCTGCAGGTGTTCCACAGGGCTTAGGGCACATTTTGAGCATTAGTAAGGAAATTGGGGGATTTTAGCCCCCTACGAGCAGCATGGTGTGCCCTGTCACTGGTGAAAAAACTGACAGTGCATTGACAATTTTAGCACCTTGTCAGTGTGCCATGAGTTGCTCCAGCATGGCTAATGAATCGAGACAAGAAAGCTGCAGAAAGCAGGAAGTTTGGCTTCTCTCACTCCAGGCTTCTCTCTCTCACTCCCAGATGAGGGACTTGCAGAGGGAGGGGATAGAAGAGACAGGAATCTTCAATCATGGATTGTATGGCAAAGCCAGGCAATAGCTGAGGACCATCAACCACAACATTCATGGACTTGGAGGGGACCTGGAAGATCATTGAGTCCACCCTCTGCCAAGATAGGCTACCCAGACTTACAATATCCAGTAAACGGGAGGTTGTGGAGAGTAGAATAGAGGTGGTTGGTGGACAAGACCATGAGAGGACCAGGTGAGGACCAGGAATTTGTGCTAATCCCAGAACATGAAGTGGGGATTTCAGGAGGCATGATGATCCCAGGTGGCTTATTAGGGGGCTGATGCAAGGTGAAGGTGAGGGGTCTGAGGTGAGTCCACAGAAGGCCAGAGAGAAGCAGAACAAAGGTGGGAGGTGTCTAGGGGACAAAGCAAAAGGGTGAAGAGGAAGACCCCAAGTTCTGCAAAGACTGGGAAGGTCTGGATAGGGAGGCACCCAAAAGGAAAGCTTCCTGCCTTGACATCTTGAGGTGATGCTCTGTCAATCATGACTTCTTAAATAGCTACCATGTTCCAGAAATAGCCCCTTGGAGAAGGAGCTGATTAAAACCTCTTCCACCTACTCCCCCCCAAAGAGAGCCAAAGACTCTTACCTTCAACCATTCCCCCAATTCCAGGCAAGGCAGAAAATGTGCCCTAATTAAGTTTTGACAGTTTGAACCTCAGCTGGAAAAGGTAAAACAGCAAAATAGCCCTGAGCCAGACACGTCTACCTGGCCCTCCAGCAGGGATGAACATTGCTGGGTCACTGCTCCACTGAAGGGGGTAGTGGTGGTGGTGGATCTGCAATATCCCCTTCCATGTGCCATCCATGTGTGGTAGGATTGCTTGCAATCCATCAAACCCGAAGGAGATAAGCCTGTGGATGCCTCTGGTCCAACCTGATTAGGGTTGTTCAGGTGATTCTACAGTACTTGGCTGGGGGTGGGTTTAGGTGATTGGCCAGAAAATCCTTCTTGGGGCCAGATCCAGCTATGAAGTGCAGATCAAGCCCCAGATGGAGCACATCCAGCTCCCACAGAAGTCCCAGAAGGTTGCCAGAGGGACAACCCTACTTTGGTGGCTGTCACCTTCAGCAACATCTCCCACAGGCTTCCCTTCTGTCTCTGCCTGCCAAGGAGATGAAGGTCTCTGTGCTATGGCCAACACAGGCATGACAGGAAGCATCAGGGCAATTTGGGCCAAGTGCCAGGCAGCCTCCAGGGACAGCAAGGGGTGGGAAAGCCAAGAAAGCTGGCTGAAACTGGGTTCCGTAGGCACATTTTCTGCAGGGTTCTCTTGCCAGCTGTGCCACTGTCTATGGGGGAAATGCTGCCCTTCTTTCCTCCTGCTAGCACTCCACAATGCACCCTGACCCCCAGCATGACGCTCCATGCTGCCAGAAAAACACCCCTCCTTGCTGCACTCCTTGCTTGCTGCTGTTCAACTTGCAAATGCAAGGAACAGGGACCACATTCACCCCCACTATGTTACACCCCAAACCACACTCAGCACTCTGTTGGCTGGATCCAAAGTCTGGCCTTTTAGGGAAGGTGGCACCATGTGGTGCCAGGTGAGCAATGAGAAGGCGGCACACTGGTTTTTTCTAACCAGATTAGAACTCTGGATTCCTTGGCATTTTGGAGCTTCTCAGTGAAGCCCCAAAGAAGTCTTGAAAGCATGGCACTCCTTAATGACTGTGCTGACGATATCTGATGCTTCATGGAAAGCAGGTTAATTGCCTTTAACCCCTATCTTCTCAGGCTCCTCATTATCCTGCCATTATAAAGAGAGTAGATTTGTGCATTTACGAATTGGAAAGTGATTTGCTCCAGGGTGAGGCCCTTGTGCTCTTGGATGCAATTAATGCTTCCACATCTCGGGTCCGATCGGTTGCACTTGGGCAGATTGGATTAAGTGAAGTTCCCTCTTCTCCTTCGTGGCTCAAGTTTACAGAAGGAGAAAGAGAAGGGAGGAGGCTGAGGGATGCAGGCCCGGAAAATAAAGGAGCTATGAGGGCCTCCAAGTGCTTGGGGAGGGCCTCTTTGCCTATCTCGTGTCCCTCCCCAAACCCACATTTACACCAAGTGTTGAGTCATTTTGTGCATTCAAGGAGCTAGCTGCAGGATGACAATATGGCCCCTTTTCCTTGTTAGCGGCAACATGTAGCCTTCTTGTAATTATTGAATTGTATTATTAAATTAATGTGATAGTTTTAAATTTAATAAGTAATATAGAGCATAATCATAGTTATGTCTATTCAAAAGTATGCCCTATTATGTTAAATGGGTTTTACTTCATTCATTTCTCATTACTTAAATGGGAAAGTGTCTTTAGGATTGCAGTCTTAGTGTTTAAATTAACCACATGAAAGCAATATATATTTTCTTGGGTATCCAACATTTTGAGAGGGCCTTGTCCTCTTTATTGTTTAGGACTTAAATCATTTTGGCTTGTGAAGACTTATGTGGTTTCCACTTTCTCCTAAAATTGCCCCTCAACTGCTGCAGCCAGACCTGTGAATCAGGAGGATCTTGTGTTCAACTCTTGCCTCCACCAGGATTTCTCACCACTTGGCATGTGGAAGTCTTGAAGCAAGCCACTCTCTTTCAGCCTCAGTCTTCCCAGTCTGTGACTTGGGCACAGTAATGCATATCAGTGTCAGAATGATGTCTCAAACAAATGCATGTTGTGTGTTTTGTCCAATTGCCAATGCTAAAATGTGCTCTTCCCTGCACACTGTCCAAGAAGAATCAGAGAATCATACAGTGGGAAGGGACCTAACCTAAAAGGTCATCTAGTCAACCCCCTGTCAGTAGCAGGAATTCTCCTAGAGCACCTCTTACTAGAGATCATTTATTACCCCTGTATGGAGATATTGCCAGGAACAGAACCTAGCACCTTGGACCTTGCATGAAATCAGGTGCCAACCTTGAGTAATCCCCATCAAAGCCTGGCTGCTTGTTTTTTTCCAGGCAAGCCCCAGTGGACATATTCTGTACAAGTGTTCAGTTCAAAGTCAAAACCTAGGCTGCAATCCTATGCATGTCTACTTTGAAGTAAACCCCACTTAGTTCAATGGATTGTATAGCAAGAGCAAAACTCCCAAGAGCAAAACTTGGGAGCAAAACTCCCAAGAAAGAGTTTTTAGGATTGCAGCCCTAGACCTTCTTTGTTGGTGTCTTTTTAATGCTTTATTTCTATTTTATATAGGAAAAGGAACATAATATCAATGTGATTCTTACAAAATTGCATGAAATTTCCCCTTCTTATGAAGCTGAAGGGGAAAAAAGAGGGGAAAATAGATACAACAACCAAAACATTAATTAGTATATCTACATATTTCACATGTCTTACCAATTTTTATTGAGGTGACCTTTCAGTGGTTTAAAATATGTCCATAATGCAACAAATGTGTGTGCTGTTGGTTTGGAAACCGGTCAATGCAAAACACTGGCCATCTACTGGGTACAAATTGGTAGGGTTTTTCCTTCTGTTTCAGTACTAAAAGTCTTCTGGCCATAGTGAGGACTCGGAGTATTTTTCTGTTGTCCCCAGGCTGATCTCCAGATAAATAATGTAAAATAACATCTGTATTTCAAGATCATTCATTGTGGCAACCTTCTCCTCCCCCTTCCAGGACCCACGGAGCAAGCACAAGTTCAAAATCCACACGTACTCCAGCCCGACCTTCTGCGACCACTGCGGCTCCCTGCTGTATGGACTCATCCACCAGGGAATGAAGTGCGACAGTAAGTCTGGTGCTTGGGATGTCAAGGACCTTGGCAGAGGCAACCATACTAGGAGGCTGGGGGAGAATTAGGGCATTGGGAAGGTGGCATAGCAGGAAAAGGGTTGGACACAGAATTGATGCTGGCCCAAGTCACAGGACTGTCTCTTAGCAGAGATACTGGAGGGGACAGATGGACTCCTGGCCATGAGTGTTTCACTGGTTCTTCCCCCTTAAAATGAGATACAGACTCCTTCTGTCCAATGACATTTTTCCAGATTTCCAGGGTTTCCTGAAATTTCCACTTGCAGCGTATGTGAGGGGGGCCAAGGGAACAAATGGCTCAGGCGCCAGGCTTGGGGACAGGGTTGCTGTTGCACTGCCATACCCCTCATGGCGCTCAGTCAGGAAGCCCTCTGAGGCCTCCACCCTTCAAAGGCCTTTGGAGGGCAAAAAAATATCATTTCCACTTTCATCGAGGAAACTGGAAGTTACTTTTAAAGCCCTTATGAGGTGTTCTGAGGTGCAGGGAGGCTCCCTCAGTCCTCAAAATGCCTTCTAAGAACATAAAAATGCCCTGCATGAAACCTGAAGTGATGTTTAAGTGCAGGGGGAAAAGGTAAACGTTCCCAGCCTTGTGTTTGGGAACTGATAACTTTTTTTTTCCTCTCCACCTTCTCCATTCCACACCAGCTTGCATGATGAACGTCCACAAGCGCTGCGTGATGAATGTCCCGAGTCTCTGTGGCACTGACCACACCGAGCGCCGGGGTCGGATACACATCAAGGCGGATATCGAGAACGAAGTCCTCACTGTTGTAGGTGAGTTTGGAAGGGGGAGTGGAGGATTGTGGCTCCTCGAGGGCAAGCACAAGAGCCGAATGTCATGCCTCTTGGCAATGGCATCAGCCACTTTGGAAAAGGTGCCTTCCGCTGTGTATACATGTGCTTGAGTGTGTGCACACATGCATGGTTGTATAAAGACAAATGGGGACAAATTCCATTAGTTGTAGATGTCGGAAAACAGACAAGGCATAGGAGAGATGTATGAGGAAGGCTCCTGGTTAGCTAGCGAGATTCTTCGTTATCTTGATTTCTGTGGTGCCATCCCTTGCAGTAGATGCATCTCCAACAGTAAAAGGAATAAAATAGAACCCTAATATTAGTTTTAATTAAAAAAAATACAGCAACAGAACCAAGCAACATATAGCTAGCATCAGACTCCGAATGTCTGTTTGCATATAAAGGGCTTCTTGACCTGTCTGGACTTGGGGCAAGAGGGAGGCTGTCCATATGTCCTGGGGGCAAAAGTCTTGAAATGTGGAAGTCACTTGAAGCCAGCTTTCCTTTAGCTTATTCCATTCCCCTATGCCCACAGCTGCTCTGACCCTGTGGTGCTGAAACTTAGGTGTGCATATTGGTGTCCCCCCACTCATCATGCCTTGGCTCTCGCTGGTGGTGCCTCCTACTTCCCTCTTCTCTCCACTTTGCTTTGATGAGAAGAAAGGTGTCAACTTCACCTTCTATTCAAGGGATTTAATTCTGACTGCCAGCTGTGTCAAGCTTGAGCAGATCCCAGTCTGGCCCGGTCTGACCCTCTTTCCATTTCAAGTACATACATGACCCCTTTTTAGACCAAATGAGAATCTGTGAGAATTTGGGCTCATCTACAGGACAAAGCACAATCCAGGATGGTGAACTGGCTGGGAAGCCCTTCGTTAAAGGGATGGAAGCGGAAGAACAGCCATCAGGCCACATCCTCCGTGACAGAGAGTGGTCCACTGGTTTGGTAGGCATCTCATCCTTTGGAAATGCATCAGAGACAGCAATCATTGCTGTCCCATTTTTGGTCCACTTCACATGTACATATATACACATACACATGGTTGAGGGAAACCTACATGTGAGGCTTACTAGAATCCTGTTTCTGAAGAGTTCATCTCTGGCCACACAGCATTGGTGTCCCTTGTGGTTTGATACCCTTGCAAAACATTCCCTTCATCAACTAAACTCTGGAGAGCTTCCTGCATGGAGTCGGTGTAGCTTCAGTGCCCTCTTGCGGCATGGAAAGCATATCACATGTATCAGGCCTGGCAATCTTCACATCTCTGGGAGGGAGGAATAGCATCTGAACTGAATTTGCCGATGTGTGTGGCACAAGTGGCTAAGACACTGTGCCTGTTAACCAGCAGGCCAGGGTTCGATACCCAGGTTGGCCCCACAAGTGAGCTTGTGGCCCCACAGGGTGAGCTCCTGTCCTTAGCCCAGCTCTGTGATGCCAGCTGGATCCAATCGTATTGGCTCTGCCTTTCCATTGGACTAATTCAGTGGTGTGGAGAGGGGGGATTTGCTGCTTGGGTAACAGCCTATGCTCCATAACAATCCAACCCAGGCTTTCGTGCTTTGTATGCAGCATACGCAGTGCTGAGCATGATACCATAGTCTTTCAAGACTGACAGAGGCCTGATGGCATGTGTTCCTGGACAAGGTGATTATATGTCATAATGAAAAAGAGGAGAAGGGCCACTCAAAATGTAAAACACTCAAGAAAAATTTTGGACAAAACAAAAGAAAAGCTAAAAATATATCCAGATTTCCTCGTATCTAATGCGTACCCCAATTTTAAAAGTCTTGATATAAAAAAGAATATTTACTGGCAATTGTAATTCACAGCTGCAAAGCAGGTGCAAAATTTAATTTTACTGCCTACAACAATGAGTTATATGACAATAATAATATAACAATGGGTTTATGTTATGATTTTTATCCAATTGCTCTGCTTTATACAACACAGGGTTTGTGTTACATTTTAATTACAATACAGTAAACTGTTAAACTAATAATGGAATCCTAAGCGTTTTTACTCAAAAGTAAGTCCCATTGTGTTCAATAGTAGTTACTCCCAGGAACGAGTGTTTAGGATTGCAGCCTAAATACTTAGCTGTACTTATAATCAAAATACTGTTTTTACTCAAGTGTAATGCACCATCAAATCTAATGCACACCCCAATTTTGGAGACTATTTGGCTGGAAAAGGTGAGTGTTAAATTCGAGTTAATATGGTATTAGAATTCATTTGAAGATCTAGCTCATTTCATCCCAGCTTTGTGGTGCAAGTTACAGTTGTTTTGAAAACAAATTAAAAATTTTCAAGTCTCCCAAACAAACAGGTAAGGTTGTATTAGAGTGCTAGCTTACTTGGCAGTAAACCCACAATGTTTAGTAGGACTTACACCCAGGTAAATTTGCATAGGGTTGTAGTCTTCATGTAAGCTGAGTTACATACTGACATCATTTAGCTCTTGAGGAAAAGGGGGCTGAGGTATTAACAGGTGTCAATAAGCAAATTTCTAAGCTTGCTTTCTATGGAGCCCGTCACATCTTTTGGTCTAAGATTCTTTGAAGAGTGGTTTCTGAAGGTAGCACCTGAGATGACATCAGCGCTTCCTTGATCACAGCCCTGCACATTTCCCCCTATCAGCAGCCAGCCATACAAGCCTTGCAGTCCACACTGATCTCTTTGTGCTGCAGGGAGCAAGTAGCACAAACACAGCTCAGTATATTGCCAGCTGTAGGATTTACTGGTCATGCTACTGAGAGAAGAAAATAGAGAAGTTTCAACTGTCCTTCAAGTTGGTAAATCTGGCACCTGGGGACACAAAATTTTTTAAGACCCCCTCCAAGGAGTTGGGCCAGATGCCTAGAGCTCTTCCTGGGGACATCCAGCACGTGGTTTGAAAATCTACAAAAGCCCCCAGCCCCTTTCCAGTTTCCTGGAACCCCATTAAATTTTTCATGTGGAGCATCAGACAATTAACACAATACTCTCTATCCTAACCCATCCCAATGTAGCTACATCACTGGAGTATATGCTGCATTCTGTGGGGGGGGGGGGGGGGGACAACCCTCTGGGTCCCCACTGGGAAAGGGGACATTTGTTGCCTTCTCTGCCCCACTGGGTCTACCTGAATTTGCCCCAGCAATTTTGCAGGTACAATTTTGCAGGTCTGCAAAGGCAGGAAGATGCTGGAAAGAAGCATATGGTATCAGCAGAGCTGCTTCTGTTAATACTGCTCCTTTTTGTCCTCAAAAGACAGTCCTGGTCTGGTCTCTTTCTTGTTCCTTCCCCTCTCCATCTTCTACCCAGTTACTGGCACTGGAGATTTTCCAAGGCTGTTGACAGCCACTCATGGTTTCAACCACCAGTACAGTCTTTCAAGGTGGTTTTCAAAGTTGGTGGTTTTCAAAGCAATTGGGGAATTGCTACTTCATTTCAGAGGTCACAAAAACTGGCCACCATCATGGAATCTGACATTCATGCTGCAATCGGTACTTTCCTGGTAGTAAGACTCATTGAACACATGATGTAAATCATGAAATCACTTCTGGGGGAAGGGGATATCCTGGATAGATTATTCTCAGAAGAAGGTCCCAGTCTGTAGAATATGCAACACCACAGGAACAGGAACAGCAGTCTTGGTGGTGTTGTATTAGACATTGTACTGCACAGAATAGGAGGTAAGGGTTGTGATGTTTCCAGACTGCCACACTGCAATTTTTAAATAACCGTAATAACTGTGTATGTGTGTGTTGGGGTGTGTGTGTAACAAAAAACAAACAAACCACCAAACTGTGATTTGGGGAGCTTGACTTTCACAGAAGGCCATTTTTTTCTCATGTTCCGTAGTCTGTGCTCTTCAAAGCAGGGTAAATTTGTGGCTCGCACCCACATTTCACAATCCACACCTATTTCACACCCAGAATAATTGCACTTCAGAACCCCAAAATTACACAGAAGCCTCCAGATTCCATACTCTGCTGTAAATGATGTTTACACACTCCGTACACACATTCCATACTCTCCCTGAAACAAGGTCACCTTTATGCCTTTCTCTCTCTTTTTTTTTTGCTAGCTTGATTGTGAGTCTCAAACAGCTTAAGTGTTGCGGAGGAATATATAATCCTTGGCTAGTCACTTAATTAGTCCTGCTCACTTAATTAGGGGTGACCTTGGCCATCCACCAATGGTGATTAAAAAAATCCAGGGTTTTCATTTGGTGGCACAGTCACTCTCTTGCCCACAAGATGGCAGTGCTTGTCTTGGCAAGTCTGTTATGACTTGATGGCTCTCTGCAGATTTCTGGTCCAGATCCAGCAGCATCCAGGGTGACCCTATGTCCTCTTTTTCCCAGACATGTCCTCGTTTTTTGGCCTTGAATCCTGGAAAAAAATTTCCATTGTCCTTCTTTTCCTTGTGAGTAGGCAACATGTAACCTGCTTGTAATTAATAAATTATATGTAATAGTTTTAAATTTAATAGTTTTAAATTTAAAGTATTATAGTGTTTAAATTAACCACCTGAAAGCAATTTATATGAGTGTTTTCAGCTTTTATTTTGTCAAGTCCTACATTTTCTTGGGTCCTTCATCTTGGGGGGGAATGTCCTCTTTTTTTGCTATATCATTTGGTCACCCTACCCTTTCCCCAGGTCATGTCCTCTTTTCTAGTCTTGTGTCCTGGAAAAAAAATCTTCATTGTGAGCTTTTCTTTATGAGCTGGCAAAATGAGCCTTCTTGTAATTAATGTAATAAATTATAGTTGCAATCCTAAACAAACATTCCTTGGAGTAAGACCAATTGAACAGAATGAAGCTTACTTCTGAGTAGACATTGTTAGGATAATGCTCAGAATGTCATAGTTTTCAATTTAACAATAAGAAATATAGTATTTAAAATTAATTAACCATATAAAAGCAATATATGCAAGTGTTTTAGCTTTGATTTTGTCATGTGCTATGTTTTCCTTGGGTGTTCCTTTTTGCCATTTGGAGACCTCTGCGGTAGAGTGTTGTTTAAAAAATGCAGGGATATTCAGATGCCACAAAGTTGTTGTGGGAACCAAAATCAGAGGGAGGGGTCTTTTCAGGACCCTGGACAGCAACTCCAACCCCCTCGCCTGCAAATGAAAGGAACAGTGTTTTGCTTTCAGACAGCTACATTGTGTGGATATGGCTTCAAAGATTGGATTTCTATCTTAGATCTGCGCAGAATCTGCATTATTTATAAGGTAGAGGAGTTTAAGAATATGGGAAGAACCCTGCTGGCTCAGACCCATCTGGTCCAGCTTCCTGGATCTCACAGGATGCTGCCTATGGTGCTTCCATAGGCATCTAGTGGCCCACTAGATGCCTATGGAAGCACCATGAATCCAGGTGCCCCGCTCTTGCACCTGACTTTCAGTCAGCTTCTTTTTAGGAATGTCATGGTTTGTAATCCATCATGGTTTGTTACCTATGACGGACTTTTTCTCTATCAGTCATCCAGTCCCCTTTTAAAGGCATCAGTGGTGGCTGCCATCACCACTTCCTATGGCAAGGAGTTCCACAGACTAATTAAATGCTAGGTAAAGAAAGATTTTTCTCCAAGGTTAGGAGTCAATGTGGAAAGAGAGATCCAGGGCTGATCCCAATGACCTCCTTGAGACCTTGTTTAAAAATACTATAAACATTATCCTTGACTGTCCATGTGGTCCACACTGCTTATGCCTCCATTTTGCTCCCCCTGCTGAGAATGGTTCTGATGGGAAGGAATAGGGACTACTTGCCCGACGGCAAGGCCCCCTCCAGTCAGGTCACTGGGACCATTTTGTCCTGAAGTTATCAGTCTGGGGGACAAACACCTCTTGGCAAGTCAAGGTGAACCTTCCTCTTTACCTCCACCTGGGATCTGTTCTCTCCTCCCAAATCCGATCCTTGCTAATTGGGTGAGTTTGTGACAGGAGACGTTGGCCCCAAACTGGAACAAATTATGCATCAATTAGATAAACAGGCTGGCCTGCATTAATTAATGTTCACCAGCACAAGAATGAGGCTGCCCTTCAAAGTACGGTGTGCCTTCCATTAGGAAAAGCACATGCCAGTTTATTCTTATGCAGTATATTAACTGTTTGAAGGAATGGCTGGATTAATTCACTTTCTAAAGTTCCCTCTCAGCGAGCTACGCCGATGTGGTCTCATCAAACTGATCACAAAGACTGGAAGAGTTAGGGGAGGATCCACTGCAGGTACCTTTTAAAGTGTTGCCTTATATTTTGCAGGGGAGAGGATCTGTCCCTTCCCCTGCCCCCAGCATGGAATCTTCTTCAGTCTCTTTGTGGTGCCTCCTTTGCATTTTTTTAAAACCATGACCCCCTTTAGGGATAGGGAACCAATGATGGACTTGCTCAGCTGCGTGAACCATTTTGTCAACAACAGTTTGTTGAAAAGAAGCATACAGATATTAATAATCATAGCCATCATCATATTATCATCACGCTAGATGGGCTGTGCAACCTTCGTCTGTGGGATCAGAGAAATAAATGGGTTTTGCTAAGTGGCTGCATTGTGTCAGGCATCACTGACATCAAGAGGTGTGCTTTAATCAACCATCTCTTTCTTAGGATCAGTCTCTGCCGTTTTGCATGTTAGGAGAAGCAGGCTTGCCTTAGATCTTGCCTTGTCTGTTTTTTCTCAATCAAAGTCAGTGCAAGAATCAAACCTTATGAGAAGCCCCAGCTCCTGACATTAGATCATCATGTGAAATTCAGCCCTCCCTCCTTCCTACAAAAGTCACTGCAAAGCTTTTGCCAGTCACAGTTTGCTTTGACCAGATTTGGTGATGGAGTGAAATCCCCAGTGCCTTATTTCCTTTCCAGTTTCCGTCTTCTAGCCTGCTGTGAGGACCATCCTAAAGAGGCAGCTCTCTGATCCACAGTCTTGTGTGCCTTCTCTGCTCCATCACAACCTTCCTGACTTGCTGCTGGTCAGGGAAGCACAAAGGGACTTGGGTTTATTTGCTGCGAAATGCAGCCCTGGGATATATGGTGAACCAAGGTTTTAGCCCTAGTATTGAAGCCAGGACCTCCAGCCTGAGTACCTCTGCTGCCTCCTCAGAGTCTGGCTCCAGGTTCCTGCTCACACAGTTGTCAGAATCTGCTTTCTGAAGCCATGATCTCTTTGAATGCACCAATGGCATCTTTTTCACCATGTCAGGATGTTGCCTGATAGTTGTGTCCTGTGACTGTTTAGGTGCCACAAAAGAGAAGACAGACACAGTGGAGTAGATTAACTATTTACTGTATTTACAAGTTTAGAGTAGTCTAACACAATCCAGCTCACACACATGAATTCGGTCTAATTCTCCTCAGAGCTAACCAGTATGCTCCTGCTCTGATGAACAGCTGAGCTCCAACTGCCAAACAGTACTCTAAGCAGATGTTGAAATCTGAACATTTTAACCATCTCAGCTTACCTGTAACCATTCGTTAGATTGAGAAGTCTAACATCCCGTTCCCTAATGGCATAGGTAGAGGGGGTGCAAAGTACTAAGTTTTGCAGGGAGCTTCACCACAGTGTGCATCTGGCCCTTCCCTCTCCCCTTTGGTGATGTTCCAGGCAGTGGGAGCAAAATTGAAATAAATGAAGGATGGAGCACATGGGCAATAAAGGCAAATGCCTCCTTTGTGCAACCCCACCGAAAGAGAAGGAGCTGCTTGCATGCTGCAGTGAGGCTTCCTGCAAAACTTAGTGCTTTGCACTATGCCACTGCCCCATCTCTTGTCAAATTAATGTGCTTGAAATGTCGCCAAAATTCTGCACGTCCCCATCCTGTGAGGACTCATCGCACGTCTGCTTCAAATCCAATTGAACATGGAATTTGATTCGTTCCACTCATTAGTTAAATTTCTCTGCAGATGCATCAAGGACGGGCCATTTCAAATTCAGACCTGATCTTAGTGGGGCAGGATGGGAGGCTCAGGGACCCATATGAAGACAGCCCTTCACAGCATGGTATCAGATGTGACACCCTTTTCCACCATGACTGCTGTGTGCTGGAAGGCCAAACTAAATGTAGACATTCAAAGGTGAGGCTGCTTCATTTGTGTCACCTGTCCACACAAATGAATGTCAGGGTCACCTGTGAGGGTATGGGTCTGTGGCAAAGCAGAATATGCTTTCAATTCAGTGGTTCCCAAAGTTTTAGTAGTGGGGCCCACTTTAAAAAATGATACTTTATCAGGACCCACCTAGCTTTGAGATAAAAAATTCACCTTATCCAGCCAAACAAGCCTCTATTTTTATCCTTTTTAATATATTTTTTGTGGGGAGAAGAAACTAGTGGCATAGCTAGAAGGGATAATCAGCCTTGGAAGGAGTCTCACCCCTTCATAGCCATTCCAGGTGGGGTAGCAAAAGGGAGCCATTACCATTTTGCATTCCCTTTGGCCTGCTATTCAAAGTGAACTCACATACTCATGAGTAGATACCCCCAATTGCAGCCTCATCTCAGTTTTTAGTGGGCTCAATATGGATATGTGGGTTTTTTTTAACAGGATACAGAATAAGAGGAAAGAGGAAGAGTGTTAGAGTGTCAGCTATCCATCAAATTGAGCGTCAGCGTCAACTATCCATCAAACATTGAGCCACAACCCACTTATAATTTGATTGCGGCCCACTAGTGGGTCCCAGGCCACCACTGTTATTGTTCCATGCCCCTCCAAGTTCTGACATGCACCCCAAAGTTGGCACTGGATAGATTGTCATGCAGGTCCATCCCATTACAAAACATCACATTTGTGGGAAGGAGGCTTTGGGGATGCCTGGCAAGAAACCAAGTAGGTTTCAAAGATCAGGTCTTGTGCAATTTCGTCCTTTGTGACCTGCTGCCAGAGGCCCTTGATAAGTTTGAGCCACTATTTTTTATTTTTGTCCCTCTTGAATCCACCTTCATAAATTAACAACATTACTTTTAGGTATGTCAGATGCAGCTGGCCCTGCGAGTTGCCTTGGAAAGTCTTTTTCAGGGCCAGGAGCCAGACTTGGAGAATGACCATGAATGCTTTCCAGAATGTCGGACCAGGTGACGTAGGCCATAAGTGGATCAAATGGAGCAAAGTGCTTGGCTGTGGTCAGAGAGGATAATGGCACCTTTGTGGACCGAAATAGGCTTTGGACTCTTCCCAGGAGGCTCTCTGGATGACCTGAAATGAAGGACCTTTGGAGGCCATTTTCGGTCTGGGATTTTGAACTCCTCCACAACTCATTATGTCTTAATAACTCCTGAGTGATCCCAGCTGCCAATCCAGCTTGGCTGTAATTGCTTTGCTCCATGATGAATGCTTTTGGCAGCCAGACCCAGCCAACTCAGTAGGTCGGCCCCACATCAGGTGGTGAGACCTTCTCCCCTTGGTGGTTGCTGTGCACACAGGTGCCAGTCTGTGTTTCCTAGCCAGAGCTGGAGCCATTCAGGTTTGGGGGAATGTCAGCTCAAGGGCATTTGAGTCCAAAGGATGCTCAATGAGTCAGCAAGTTTGAGGGGTCCAGAAAGTCATCTAGTCCAACCCCCTGCTTGTAGGGGGAAATCCTCCTAGAGTATCACTGGCTAGACTCTGCTTGAAAATCTCTTTAGGGAGAATCCACCACCACTGTGCCAATTTGGACCACTGAAAGATGGCCCTGACCAGAAGAGTCCAAACTTTTGCAGTTTTTCCCCTGGCTTTTGTGTCCATCTGGCCCTTTTCTCTGGGAAGCTTCCTTTTTGTGAATTTCAGTACAGACTGGCTGTCAGTGGGACTTGCTTTTTTTCAGTTGTTTCAAAGAAACTGCATTGGTGGGAATGATGCTGGTGAGACCTTTTTCTGATCCTGGGCTGCCTCCGACTTGGGCTGGGTTAGATCTCCACCTAAATGGTGTGTCCCCACTCTGGACAGACTCTGGAACCCACACTGAATCCTGCAGGTGATCAAGTAGCCCATGTACCCCATATGGGGTTGCTTATACCACAAGGATGCCAGCATGCCAAAATAGACAACAGAGACCCAGGCCAGAATAATCCCTTTGCAAGTTCAATCAAAAGAGCCTGCCTTTCTCCATCAGTCTCTACTAGAATCTTTGATGCACTTCATGGAAAGGACAGGGCTCTAATTGCACAGAATGGGAAGCGTTTGGGCCCTGCATACCTTTTTAACTATTGACTTTTTCTTTCCAGTACGAGACGCCAAAAATTTAGTCCCCATGGACCCCAATGGCTTGTCAGATCCCTACGTAAAACTCAAACTCATTCCAGACCCCAAAAGTGAGAGCAAGCAGAAGACAAAGACCATCAAGTGTTCTTTGAACCCTGAGTGGAACGAGACCTTTAAATTGTGAGTAAAACCCATGGACTTCATTCCTGGCTGAATCCTTTCCAAACTGGGTCAGGGGGTAGCGGAGTGGTGGTGATTGGTTAGTTGGTTGCTTGGCTGTTTGGCTGTCTGGCTGTTTGGTTGATGAATATCTCCTTGGATGCTAACTCACAAAACGGTTAAAGATGCTGTACTTGTCAGTGAAGGTTGGTGGTTGAAGACCCAACTACCGCATGATAGAGTGAGTTCCCATTAGTTAAACAGCCATTATTTCCAGAGACACATTCCACACTTTACTTCCAGGATGGCCTGATAACTGTGGGCAGTAAGTTGTCGTGGTCCTGTGCCTGGATCTTTCCCAGCTTGTCCAAGGTTCCCCCATAGTATTCAGCCTGGAAATAGGTGCCCTCTGCCTAGCTTCAGCAATGCTGCTGAATAAATGTTCTCATTCACAGGGATCCACTTTCCATTCCTTACCAGAGCAACGAGGTTCCTCTGCAGTTTTCTTATTGGGCTCCTGTATGTATGAGTACATGAATATAATAGATATACTAGAATATAAGAGCATCACAATGTCCCTACTGGATCAGGCCAAAGGCCCATCCAGTCCAGCTATCTGGATCTCACAATGGCCCAAAGGATGCCTTTGGGAACATACAAGGCAACAAGACATTCTTATCTTTATCCAACAAGACATATCTTTTCTTATTCACTTCTTTGCATCTGGCATTCAGAGAGGGGCCACCCCTATGTATATTTGGGACTGCATCACATTCTGCCCTACATCCACCCTTGAATGACTGATGCAGTGCTGTAGCTAGGGGAGGCATGGGCAAGTTTATCTGTTTCCCCATTCCTGTGGTGGTGTGGGAAGGCCAGCGCATGTATGTGCACTGGCCCAAACTCCCACAGGAGTAGTGCAGAAGTAGACACTCCCAGGCCAGCACAGGACTTGTGCTAGGACTTCTGCTGGCCTAACTGGGTATTAGGATTGCACAATCAGAGTGACGGTTCCATATACCTTAGTTATACCACTGAAGCAAATGCTACTCTAGAATGGATGTGGGCAAAAATGTTTGGAGCTTTCATCATGTATAAATGCAGAGCAGTTGAAAGGAGACAGACCTGCGTCTCCCATCCCTTTTCTCCTCCCCTCCCATTTGATGTAGCTCAGAATTCTGAGTCACATTTGCTACTCGCTCTGATCAAAGCTGTGCATTTCAATGGTGCGGCTTCCAAATGCTCCCCACTTGAAGGGGACGCTGTCAGGAAATTAAGCGTTCGAGGCGCGCCATTGTCACTGAAGACCATTGCTTCATTTGCAGTCGCTCAGCGATTGAGTGCCCACGCGAAGCGCATGGACGCCTGCAGATAAATCCCTCCAGAGAGAATGCGCTGCTAAAGAGCCTTTCCTTTTCCGTCTCCCCCACAGTCAACTGAAAGAGTCGGACAAGGACAGGAGGTTGTCTGTGGAGATCTGGGACTGGGATCTCACCAGCCGGAATGACTTTATGGGCTCCCTGTCCTTTGGGATTTCAGAGTTGCAGAAAGCAGGAGTGGACGGCTGGTAAGTTGTGGAGGGAGGGGCACTCGCCAACCCCCTCCTTCAGGAAAAACATGAAAGAAATGTCAGAAAACAGTATACACATTGCCCTTGTGAGACTAGACGTTATGATGATGAACACTGTGAAACAGATTTCATGATAATCATACAAAGAACATGGGGCAGATTCATTCCATGCTCCTCAAATCCTAAAATGTGAAATCTGTGGTTGGATCTGCAACCCACTGTGTGTATGTATGTAGGAAACTCACCCCACTTTATGATCTAGACTGCAGGAAGGGACTTTTTCTTTCAGCTTTTCAAGGACTTGGTGCTGAAGTTTGAGCATTTCAGTGCTGAGTCTACACCACATAGCCTCAGCATCACCTCCCCTCACCCACAACCCCCACAGCTCTGCACTTCCCTACATGGACGTCCATGTTCTGAAGGGGTCATGCTCAAGAAAAAATATGGGATGTCTCATCCAAGATAGATCTAAGTCTCAGCCCTACAGATTTGTTCTTGTACCATGAAACCTTTACATTTGTTGCAGGGAATCCAGCAAGGAGGGGAAAAAAAATCTGATTCCCCCTTGTCCATCACTGTCACTTTACTTACAGCTTACTCCTGGCCTGCTCTCAGCTTAGTCTCAACTTACTCTTATCTTAGGGCGCAATCCAGACTAACTATGGGGAGTCCTTGCTCTGGTGTAAGAACAATTTACTCTGGATTGCAATATGAATTTTCCATAAGTTTTCAATCGGAGGTGCAGTAACTACGGGTGCGTGTAAAGTCTTGTAGGGAAACTCCTGGTTTACTTGTAGCCTATTCTCAGCTTACTCCCAGTTTACTTTCTGGATCAAAAAAACAAACAAATAAGAAACAGTAACTAACTCACACACCTGAAAAAGAGTTCTAGTATGATGTCTCATGTATGGAAATCTGAGTCCTGCTAACACCTCATTGGAACTCAAAATAGTTTCATTGGTCAGTTTTGAGTTGAAAAAATTCACTTTTTGTGTCACAAGGCAGTTGTGTTTTCCTTTTCTTGTTATCTTGCTGTATGTTTGCTATTTTTTTGTTATCTTGCTATATTGAAACATATGTTTCAATGCAGATTGTTTTATTACATTCTGCATGAAATTACCTTTCCATTGATATGTTACATGACAGTTTTATTCATACATACACATTTTCCAAAATGTTTCCAAATTTGAGCCTCTAGTGGTGTCACCTTTGTTGAGGGTATGCAGTTCTTACCCTCCCCCCATACTCCATAGTGATGCCACTGCCCCCCTCTCTCCTCAAATTTACAATGAGCCACCTCATTTGCACGTATTCCCTCCCACCACCAAAGGAAAATCCATCACAAATTTAAGCCTGCTTGAAGAGTTCTGCTGAAATGGGATAAATGGCACCTGGCTGCATTTTGAAGCATCAGTCAGTGGAGACGGAAGATGTTTTACTTGTCACAGCATTTGGCTAAAATAAACTCGAGGAGGAGAGGGAGGGGGGAGTTCGGGTACATTTTCCATCTCATAAGAGCTGCAGTTAACAGGGGAAATGAGCGGAAAGAGGAGGAATCTGGGCTGTAGACATCCAAATTGCAAGCCTTGAAAGCAGTGGAATAGATAGAGGGGGTGCAAAGCACTCAATTTTGCAGGGAGCCTCACTGCATTCAAGCAGTCCCTTCCTCTCCTCTTAGGAGCCATTCCAGGCAGGGATGCAAAAGACAGGCATTCGTAGATTTTGCTGTAAGCAACTATGCAATTCTAACTTAAGCTGGCACAACTCATTCCAGTCTTCCCATTCCAGTGATGATGTAGGGAACAAGCTCATGTCTGTGCACTGGACTAACCCTCCCCCAGGAGTGGTGCAGAAGTGTCTTATGGAACTTCAGTGATATCCCCAGGTCAGCACTGGCCTAACTGGGGTTAGGATTGCAGCTTTAGGTCCCGAAAAGATTTAGATCAGAGGTGTCCAACTTGTTTTGTACTGCCAACCAAGCCGCATTTAGGGCACCTGCTAAGGGCTGAAAGTAATGTCATTAAGCATATGTCCTCATTTTCCAGGACATGACCTCTTTTTTTGTTTTGTGTCCTAGAAAATATTCTTTCTTGTCCTCCTTTTCTTTATGAACAGACAACACTGAACTTACTTATAATTAATATATTATGTGTAATAAATTATGGGTAATGGTTTTATATTTAATAAGCAATATAGTGTTTAAATTAACAACATGAAAGCAATAGATACAAGTGTTTTTAGCTTTTATTTTGTCATGTCTTACATTTTTTCCTGGCTTTCCTACATTTTGGGGGATTTGTCCTCTTTTTCAGTTATAACATATGGTCACCATGGACAAAAGAGAATAATATACTAATCTTGACCATAATTATAAGTATTTGGAGAGCCCAGTTGTCATGTAGACTGCCCTTTCTACCGTGATACCTCTGAAGTGTCTAATGTGGGGCTGGAAGAGCCAAATCAAGAGCTTCTATGGGTCAAGTGGGCCTTAGGTTTGTCAAGTGAGGAAAGTAGCCCCTTCCCCATAAGGAGGCAGCCTTGAGCTCAGGGATGATTTGGCTGACTCCCTTTCCTCTGCTCAGGTTCAAGCTACTGAGCCAGGAAGAGGGGGAGTACTTCAATGTTCCTGTACCCCCAGAAGGAGAAGAGGGCAATGAAGAACTCCGGCAGAAGTTTGAGGTAAGCAGCTTTCCTTCTTCCTGAATTCCTCCTCCTCCCCCTCCCCCCCCCCCCCACCCAAGAGAGCATTCAGGTGATGGTGAACCTCCATTCTGGTGAACCTCCTCAAATGGGAGAATCAGCCCACCCAACACCGATGATCTTGTCCAGGCTTTGGGGTCCCAAGAGTGTGTGCCTGTTCTGGTCTCCTCTCCCCAATGGGCTTCCTTTAACCAAAGACAGGCTGCTGTGGTTGAAAGGGAGGAAGGAGGGGGTGACACTACTTCTCACTGCTGAGGGTAAACATGGCCACTGTATAAAGCTTGGCTCTATGGCAGTGGTTCTCAAGCATTTCACCCTGGGAACCCCCTTCTGAGAATGACAGTCTGTCCAGGACCCCCCATCACTTATATCACCAATCTGGGAGTGACAACAAACTGGAAGTTGCATTGCTGGCGTTGCTGGCACACCTCCTTCATGTCTACTTGGAAATAAGTCCCATTGTGTTCAATAAAACCTACTCCTGGGAAAGTATGAATTGTAGCCAGAGTGCCCTATTCCAAGATGGATGTGCCCAGGGCCAGACTCCCAAGATGGGGTCCCCAAAGGGGGTCCCAAGCCACACTTTGAGAACCACTGCTCTGTGGTGTCTGGCTTTGGAAATGGGGGAAGCAGTACTGCCTGGAGAAAGAGGAGGGATCAGGAGTCTCAAGTAGGCCTTTTCTTTCAGCTGGGTCTAACCCAACCCTTTCTTTCCTGCTCAGGTTTGGGGTCTGCATTTGGAGCAGGGGCCATGATGGTTGTGTGGACAGTCAGGAAGG
Organism: Cryptoblepharus egeriae; assembly: GCA_030015325.1. Taxonomy (NCBI): domain Eukaryota; kingdom Metazoa; phylum Chordata; class Lepidosauria; order Squamata; family Scincidae; genus Cryptoblepharus; species Cryptoblepharus egeriae. The sequence goes on from JAREYC010000012.1 coordinate 11,038,587, forward strand.
CTCGCTCAGGACCACTTTGCAGTCATTTGGATGGCTGCACAGACCTTTTCTGATGCCCCCCAGCCAAGCCTCTCTTCTCGCTAGAATGGATGGACACTTAGCAATCTCTATCTGTTCCTTTTGACATCCTCATTAGCCTGGAAGGATATGGAAATGGCCCTTTCTGTGCCTTCCAAAAATGCAAGTGGCAGAGAGGATGGGAGCTGAGGGCTCAATTAAAGCACAGCCTTTGGTGTGTGAGGATTGGGGTGCACATCAGAAAGCAGAGCGGGGAGCCTAGTGGATGTCAGAACAAAGGAGAGGCATTGCTGAGATCCTCCAATTTATAAAGCCAGGATAATGGGATTTGTAAATCTGTCTTATCTGCAGCACATGGAATTATAAAGTAACATAGAATTTGGGGACCCTAAATCTGGTCCATTTCATGACTGGCATGGCCTATGCCTGGATGTTAGGGGGCATCAATCTTCCAAGTTGAGTGAGGAAAATCCAGAAATCAGCCCTTGCTGGGCAACAGTCTTCTGACTGTTCAGATGTGTAAAAGCAATTTGTGTTATCTTTTTAAAAATGAAAAAATCCTGATGTAGGAACATCAGAAATGCCCTGCTAGTTCAGGCCCAGGGTTCAGGCAGTCCAACTCCTGGTATCTCACATACAGTATCTCTAGAAGTATATGAGATAAAAAGTTCCTGCGCACTGGCATGCAGCATTCAGAAATAGGCTACCACACGTTGCATGTTGTCATCATAGTTGTCGCCTTAGATGGCCTTTTCCTCCATCAGTCTGTCAGCTCCCCTTTTCTAGGCCAAGTACCATCCCCGCACCCTGTAGCAAGGAGTCCCACAGTTTGGTGTCATCAATATAGGAGCATGCAGTTGACTTCAGCCATGCCATTCACAACCAGATATGATCTTATTCTCACTTCTTTGGGGACAGCAAAGAGGCTTTTTCAACCCCCAAAACCCACTCTTGGCATGCAGTGACATTGCTATATACTGAGGGGTGAGAATGCACCTCCCTCCCCTGATGACATTTGAACTAGCCCCTTGGAAATGCAGTTGCCAGGAAGGGGTTTGGGGGTCTTTCAATGGCACAAGTGTGCTTTGGATGGGAATTTGGACAGCCCAGAGAGCCTCTGACCAGGTGGCCCCATCCAGGCTCTCACTGTTCTCTCCCCTTCCTCTAAGTACTGAGTGGCAGCCACCCCGCTTGACCCGCCAGAATCATCTTAATGGGATTTCACACTAGACTGAGCTCTGGGCAGGCCCCGACAATGTGACATATTTTTTTGAAATTAAAACGAATAAATTGTGAGATACCTCTGTGAATCTGTGTACGCGTGTGTGCGTGCCTGCATCCGCGTGCATGTTGTTGAACAAACTGTGCTCCAGTAAATTAAGTGGGCAACAGACCAACATTGCACGCTGAAGATGCAGTTTGTCCTGTTCCTTTGCAAAGCTCTTGAACTGCCAGCGCTTCTTGGAAAAGGCAGGTCAAGCAAGAGACTTTTGTCGAGTGCTGCCTGGCCAGCTCTCTGAACTGCACTCTCTTGCCATTCAGTCTCCAGGAGAGCCCTATGGTTGTTCAGTCTCCCTTTTCATTCAAATGCCTTTCAAAATCAGAAATGGGTCTGGCATCCTTTGCCACTCGGAGCCTATATAAGCGCATCAGAAGAGCATCACACTTGTGGATCAGGTCAAAGCCCCTTTAGTCCAGCTTCCTGGATCTCACAGTGACCCACTAGATGCCTCCAGGAGCACACAACAAGAGACTTTGCATCCTGTTGCCATCCCTTTGCATCTGCATTGAGAGACGTCCTACTCCCCAAACCCAGAAACCCATCACAACTCAGAACCTGGGGTGGACTTTTCTTCTAGAAATCTGTCCCAGCTTCTTTGAAAGGCAGCTAGGCCAGATGTCATCACCACATCCTGTGGGAAGGACTTCCATAGTCTAATGACACTCAGGCAGCAATCCTAACCTCTGGTCAGGCTGGCATAAATCCTGGCACAAGCCTGTGCTGGCCTGGAGGTGATGCAAAAGTGCCTTAAGGAACATCAGTGCACAGACATGTGTTGGCCTCCCCACACCACCATAGGAATGGGGATCTGGTGAGTTACGCAAACTTAAATTGGGTAGGATTGTGCCTTTAAGAGGACAATCCTGAAGATGTCTACTCAAAAGTAACTCCCACTGTGTTCAGTGGAACTTACTCCCAAGAAAGTGTCTTTAGAATTGCAGCCATAGACTCAGAGTTGGAAGGGACATAATAGGTCATATAGCCCAACCCCCTGCCTGACTCTCCTGACTCAATGTGAGCAGGGTGACCAGATGCCAAACCCAAAATTCCTGAACCCCAAGGCCAAAATTCCTACTTCCAGGGCAAAATTCCTACCACCCCAAGCCAAAATTCCTACCCACTTTAAAAAATTGCCAAAGAATGCATTTTTTTGTTTTTATATTTTTGTGTTTTTTTGTTTTTTGGCCATAACTTTTGATAGGAAGGAGATATCTCAAAATTGATTTTTGCATTGGATTCTGCTCTTCAATACGAATGCAACGACATATGACATGATGGGGTACTGCACACCATCGCACAGTTTAAAAATGAAGCCAAAATGTAGGACAGTGAAGCCAAAATGTAGGACACCCGGACAGGAGGCTAAAAATTTGGACAAATCCGGGTTTTTCCAGTCATATGGTCACCCTGAATGTGAGTGACTACCCTCTTGTTCTGGTGTTGTGCAAGAGGGAAAAAAGGCATCCCTTGGACCACTCTATCAATCCCCTGTGTAATTTTATATGTCTTGCCAAATTATGCGGGGGTGGGGGGAGCTGGAGAAAGTATAAATGGGGATGTTCTCCCCCCTATCCAGGTACATCCAAGAGTCTGGGGTCATCCATTAAAATTGAGCATCTGGACAGTTAGAACGGGCACCAGAAAATATTTATTTCCCCAGCATGTATTAATCTGTGGAACTGCTTGCCACAGGTTATGGTGACGGTATTTGGCCTTCATGCTTTTAAAGGGTGATTGGACAGTCTGAATCACAACAGTGGAAAAATGAGCTGGAGGAAGAGTCCCTCAATGTTATAGGCCATGATAGATCTATGCAATTTCCTGGTTTAGAAGCAGGCTTACTTACTCAGGAGTAATTACCATGGGACTAAATGCATGTTGCATAGGATTGCACTATACCTCAGAATGGTGGGTGCAAGAGAGAGGAAACAGGATGGAGTTGTATTGTTGCCTTGTGTGTTTCCTAGAGCCTCTGGTGGGTTACTATGGGATGCAAGAAGCTGAACTTGCTGGCCGGATTCAACAGGGCTTTTCCTACATTCTTACCAAAAGAGAGCAGCGGGAAAGGGGTGAGCTGTGGCCAGTGATTGGTAGTTGCTCTTTCCTTCTTTCTCATTCCTGGTGCAAGCCTCCCTCTTCTTCCTGTCCAGGAGAATATTCCCCATCCCTTTTTTTAGAATTTTTGGAAAAAGACATAGTTGGTGCTTTTGGCAGAGACGGGTATTTGGGCAAAGGACACTCACACAGCCTCACGCATGGTCGCAGGGGATCCACTGCATCCTCGCTGGCCTTATCCTAGGGTTGCCTCACTTTGGAAGAGAAACAGGAGCTGCTTTTTTGACATTCCAAATACCCTTTTTGTTCGCTTTTCATTTCTTCACTCTCTGCCTCTTCCCAAATTTCAGAGAGCCAGGATTGGCCCCGGATCCAAGGCGATGGAGGAGAAGATCCCCAACGCTGTCTCCAAATTCGACAACAACGGGACTCGCGACCGGATGAAACTTTCTGACTTCAACTTCCTGATGGTGCTGGGGAAAGGCAGCTTTGGAAAGGTTTCTGTTTTGGCTTTGGCATAATATATATTTCCAAAGCCTGGTAGGAAAAAACCAAATATATATTTCTACCAGGCTTTATGTCTCAGGTGACAGCTGACTTTGAATAAGCACATGCTGGCAGATGTGTCCAGAATTCGTTCCGGGTTTCCTCCTACTCCAGAGAGAGGAGGCCAAAGGAGATAAGGGCTGGATATGAGATCTGGCTGATGGGAGGGGGTTGCGTTTTTTATTCAGAAACTCCCAGTTGGCCCATTTTGAGGCCAATTGGGGTTTCTGCCTGAGGCAGCATATCAGCTGGGGATGCCCATCTCCACCTGCCCTTTTCTGACTGGAAGAGGTGAAGGTGAGAGAGGTGGGCTGGAACTGAGCAGGAATCCTCAGGGTTAGAGAAAGCACTTGATTCCTTACCCAGTTTGCCCAATTTCACCAGCTCTACTACATGTCCAAGAACCCCCATGGAAGGCTTTCAGGCTTGGGAGAGGAAATAGGATGCTCTACTGCCAATCTTGTTGCCCCCAGGCCTTACCTTTCCTGTTCTGCCCTCCCTTGCCCCATTAATCCCTGGTGGAGTCAGTGGCTGGATGTATATCTCCTGATCTCCAGCAAAGGGAGGCACTGTGTGCCCTCAGACCCCTGAGTCTCCTGCCTGGCCTTCCAGGAGATGAGACTCCAGCTGTCCAGCCCCTGGTTCGTCTTGCGCAGACCATGCTCTCTCTACACCAGCCTCTTCCACAGCAAAAAACATTTGGTTCTCCAGGCACGTCTCACTTGCGCTGCAGCCGCATGGAACAGCCTGGCTTGTGGCCTGCATGACGGTGCGCTTTCTCTCCCTTGCTGCTCAAGGAGTGCTGGATCAAACATTTGCGCCTGGAGGAGCCCTTGAGTGCTTCTCCCCATTGAGTTTTGTGGATAAGAGGTTTCTGCCTCTCGATCCTGGCAGCTGGAAGGTGAGAGTCGCGCCCTCTGCCCTGATGGGGAATGGCGCTCAGACTGGCCCTGGGCATTGTCTGTTGATCTGCTGGGAGATGCTCACCCTGAAGGACCCAATTCAATCACCCCAGCCATGCAGAGAGAAAAAGCAATTTGGAGTGTCTAGAGCATTGCCTCTTCTCCCTCCCCCCTCGGGACTGGTTTTATCCTGATGTGCAATCAATTTTAGTTTAGCGCTTAGCATTTCAGGAAGCATTTCTGACTCTTTGGATGCTTCCCTTAGAAGTGGTTTGTGGTGTCAGCCTAGGACTGAACATCATCAGATCTTCTGCATTTTTCCCAAAGTGTTGCATGCCAGTTAGGCCGGAATAAGTCCCAGCACAATTCCTGTGCTGGCCTGAGGATGTTGCAAAAGTGCTTAAAAGCATTTCTGTGCCACTTCTGGGAGTGGCAATGAATCTGCCTGCCTAAGACAGTTGTGGCTCTCCCTTGTGGGTTTCCAGCAGAGGCTGGGTGGCCACCTGTCAGGTTGCTGTAACAGCCACTGAACTGAGCAAGGGGTTGGCCCAGATGTCTGTGTGCTTTTAAAAATATGATGCCTCTTAAATCGGTCTGGCTTCCCTCCAGGGACTGGAGTGTGTTTGGTTTGTTTTTGATGAGGGACAAGCTCTGCTTCCCCTCCCTTCCATCTTTAGTCCCTGAATTACAAATAGACCTGCACGGAGCCAAATACAATTTCTACTTCAAAAAACATGTCCACCTGGCTTGTTGATCCAGCTAAAAGTGCTTTACCCTCATTCAGCACTCTTTAATTTTTTTAAGCACTTAAATCACTGCTCTGGGACCAAGGAATTAAAGGCCATTGGGATACTCTGCCTAGGCAGGAGCAGCTGAACTCAGCAAAAACTTGTCACTTGTCCCAGGACCCAAATGGGAGAGAGGAGATCTGAAATCAGCCTGCTGCTCAGCACTGCACCCTTTATATATAATATATATATACTTTAGGTACTTTAGCCTGCCGCAAGGAAGACACTTCTGGTCTCCTGGGGTTCTAAAGGGCAGAGAAGTCTCTCTGAATAGTGACCAACTTTGGCTATTCAGTTTCTACTGTCTCTATGCAGTGAATCTTCTGCAAAGCAAGAAATAGTTTTCTCTACTGGGTTCAGGCATGTCCCTTTCATACTGGGAAGCAGTGAGACCGCTAGGGCACCTGGCTGGGACTCATCCATTTATTTACACACACCCCATAAACTTCTCCAAGCTTCAGAAAGCCTCCTGGTAACCTTAGAAAGGGACTTCCAGTTTTCATTTCTAGGGCCCATTAGCCTCAGAAGGCCTCCACTTTGACACTTGCCTAAAAGCATGGTACCCAGGGCAATGGACCCCCCTTTGCTATGCCACTGGTGACAGGCATGCTCAGAAGGCGGATTTGTGGCAAGTTCCATAGATGGACTATTTCATCTTAATAAGGGTTAAAAAACAAACCTTTTCAGATGTTAAGAATGCAGGATTGAATTACTTTCCTTTGGTGTTTAGAAAGACCCTGACAGTATCTTGGAGCAGGGCCAGAAAAGACAGATGTAGCTTTGATGCTCATCCTGACACCCCAATTGCCACCACCCACCTCAGTGTCTGCCATCAGTGCTTGGCCAGCCAGGACTAGGAAATTGCACACCAATTGGGCACATAGCTCAGAAGTTATGCATGCAACTCACATTGCTCACAGCATCATGCTGCATTTCTTAACCTCAAACACACACACAATTGCTGAAGTGGCCTCCTCATCTCAGCATATGGGGAAAGTGGTACTGGGGCCCTGTAATCCTTGAGGGTGGTAGTTGTACGGCCCAAGACGGAAAAGCCACAGTAATCTTGCCAGGCCCCAGGGACTGTCTAACTGGGTGAAGCCAGCCTAGTGTCCAGGGATGCCCTCTGTGTGGGCACATTTCAGTCTGCAGCCCTGCATGGCATGGGGTTCATCATAAGGCCCCTTCTAAGGGCCACATCTCTGAGCATGTGGGGAAAACTCAGGGAGTGTGTCAATTTTTAACGCCATAAGCGGCGATGAGCGGTGGGGCAGTGCTGTTGGTTTCAGAAGCGATCCAGCCGCAAATTGGAGCCATCTATCTTCATAATTGGCAGTGTATCACAGGTGTTTTTTTCGAGGCGCCTTCCTTCAGCTCGATTTGATTAACGAGGGGAGATGATGCCAGCAGGAAGCTTTGCTGCGCATGTTTATTATCATAAATAAATCTGCAGGTTGCCACCACGGCTTCAAAATATAAGGGGAATGGGATGATTCTGCCCAAGAGAAACTGGTGCTTGGCAGTGTGAGGCATGGCTGTGGCTGTGTGAGGCAGTGTGAGGCATGGCTGTGGTTGCCGGCTGGGTGAGCAGACCCTCTCTGTTGTTGTCCAGCAGATTCAGCCAGCCAGATGCCCACAATGGGGCATAAGGATACTGTCCTTCACCTTGATTTGTATGGCCTTCAGGTGTCAACTGGCCCTTTCTGTGTCTTCCTTTCTCTGGTCTCTGGTGCACCAGTTGAAAATTGCCATGACAAGCCAAGCCATGGCTAATGAACTCATTCTCTGTGTCTCTTTATATCGCTTCCCCAGGTGATGCTCTCCGAAAGGAAAGGCACTGATGAACTCTATGCTGTGAAGATACTGAAGAAGGATGTGGTCATCCAGGATGATGATGTGGAGTGCACCATGGTGGAGAAGCGGGTACTCGCTCTGGCGGGGAAGCCCCCCTTCCTGACACAGCTCCACTCTTGCTTCCAGACCATGGTAAGCTTTCCCCCCCAAAAGGTCCCTTATGCCCACATTCACATTAAATCCTGTGGCTGTCTGAGTCCCAGGGTCCCACTGCAAGTCTGTTGTCCATGCAAAGCATTTGGACAGTGTGGATGCTTAGAGGGTTAACTGACTCAGGGGCAAGAGAGGATGGAGAAGTCCAACAAGCCAGAGAATGAGTTCTCTGGAAATGGAGATTACAGAGCCCAGGGTCAGAATAGAGGAAGGGTGGAGGAAATGCAACTGTTGGCTGAGGAGGAGCACATCCCTCCCAGCAGTCAACAGGTGGAAATAGGGACATGGTACTTGAATCCTTCTTCTCGTGCCCTGGGTTAGGGTGCAGTCCTAACCCAGGCCCGCACAATTTATCAGACTTCTCATTCCTGTGGTGAAATAGGCAGGCAAGTGCATGTCTGTGCACTGGCCTAACCTTCTCCCAAGAGCAGCATGCAGTATCTTATGGCACTTTTGTGAAATCCCAAGGGCAGCACAGGATTTATTCCTTATTCCTTATGGCCTAACTGGAGCTTAGGATTGCAGCCTTAGGCTTCAATTCTTTCCACTCTTTCCTAGGAGTAAGCCCCATTGGTTATAATGGGACTTACAGCTGAGGATTGGGCTCTCATAAGAACATCAGAATTTCCTTTCTTGATCAGGCCAGACAGTCCAGCTTCCTATATCTCAAAGGGACCCACCAGTCACCTCAAAGGCAATACTTGCATACTGGGCCACTTCCTTACAGCTGGCATTCAGGGATCTGCTACCTCTGAAACCCAAAAGCTGCTGTGACTGGTACCCACAGTATACCAACCATGACTGGTAATAGTTGATGGGATTTTCTTCCATCAATCTGCCTATTTCCTTTTAAAGGTTTAAATGTGGCAAGGAATTCCACAGATGCACCTTTTGAGAGCCCAGGGTCATGGGAATGTGATGGGCCCCAGGTGCCCACTGACGACGCCACTGGGAAATGGCACATTGCTTGGTAGCAACAGCCCTTGTGAAATGCCTGGTATGCAATGAGGAGGCTGTCCAAACTCACAGCTGATCAGAGCAAATGCCCTAGCCCTTGTGACCTGTGGAAATTGGGTCTGGCTTTCTTAGTTTGGCCACAATGGAAGCTCAAAGGCATATCCTGGGTGACTAGCCCAGCAGTTGGAGTCAACTGGGCGGCATTGCTGCACTTAGAAAGTGCAAGGGTGGAATTTTTTAGGCTTTTTTTGGAGGTGGGAGGGGGGGTTAATGGAGATCCAGCGCAGGCAGGAAGCGGTTTTGCATGTCCTCTTCCCAGCATCTGAAGTGTGTCGGCAGAGGATTAGCTCCCCAAGACCTGCCTGTAGCTTAGCGGTAATCATATTGGTAGCATAATCAGAATTTGTAGCAGCGGGTATTACCGGCCCGGAGTACAAAGGGTTCTGATTACGAGGAGCGCAGTTCCAGGCTGAGGCGGCTCTTTCCATTTCCCAGGCCAGATGACAATCTCAGCCCTTCATCTCCAAAGTGGAGCAAATTAACATCTTGGGGCCTTGGGATTTGCCTTCTCAGGAGCTCCTGGGCTACTCCTGGACCTAGACAAAGTGGAAAGGATTAAAGGGGCACATTGCTTAGCAGAGGAGATTGGGGCCTTGGCAGTTTCAAGCACTGTGCAGTGGCACACTGATTTGCCACAAATGGTCTCAGGTGTGCTGTTGGAATTTGGGAAATGGTCCGTTATGAGTGGGGCTGTTGGGAGATATAAGCCCCCCAACCAACAACATGGTGTGCCTTGCCTATTCTTCAAAAACTCACAAGTTTTGTACAGTGCCATGAGATGAAAAAGGTTGAAAATATAACTGGTTTAAATAAAGGAAGAAAGTTAGGCTTGTTCAAGCACACCCCTCCCCGCCCATCAGGAAGGAAGCCTCCTGGAGCATTGCTGCCCCCTTGTTCCAAAGCATGACATGGACAGCTGTGTCTGGGGATGGTGCATCCATATGGCTGACTGAAGAAGACACCTTAGCACAGTGATACTCAAAGTGGGGATTGGGACCCCCTTGGGGAGTCACGAGCTCAGGTCAGCAGGTTGCAAGCAGGTGAGATCCACCATCTTGGAATTTGGTCCTGGCCTTTTCTGGGAGTAAGTCTCACTGAACACAGTGGGACTTACTTCTGAGTAGAAATGGAAGAGCTCTGGCATCACAGTGGTGTTGCATCACAGGAAGTTTGACGGGGTCCCAAATATATTTTTTTTAAGTTTGAAATGGGGGTCCTATGCTGAAATGCCAGAGTACCACTGCTACCAGCAGGTTGATTGGGGGGACCACACACCCCCTGAAGTCCACTGTTATAGAACATCTAACACACAGTTTTCAACAATGTCAGGCAGACTTGCTAGAGGAACCAAGCTGTGGTACTGAAGGAGAGACCAGGCTGTGGCTAGCTAGGCTGTTGCACTGTTGGAGCCTTTGGGGTCACTTTGGGGAATCCAGTGCAGCGTCTTGTCCAAGGCCTCCAACAGCCTGACCCAGCCAGTGCTGGAGAAACAGATTCCACTGGCCTGTTCAGAAGTGCGCTAAGGGTTTTTTGGCCATTACAATCTTGGTTTCGCTTTTTAGGACCGCTTGTACTTTGTGATGGAGTACGTGAACGGTGGAGATCTCATGTACCAGATCCAGCAGGTCGGGCGGTTTAAGGAGCCGCATGCTGTGTAAGTTGGAAGGGTGTCTGTTAGCGTGCCTCATACCTGCCCAGTTGGCAGCCGAGGGCCTGCTTGTGGCCAGGGCAAGAATAACTGGCCTTTCTCCTCTTGGCAGAGGGTGTCCAACTCTTTTTATTTCCAACACTTTTCAAAACACCACTTTTCATTTCCAGGAATCTCTTTTCATTATCTGCCTTCTTGTTTCTTTCTATCTTTAATTACAGATTCTATGCTGCTGAAATCGCCATTGGACTCTTCTTCCTACACAGCAAAGGAATCATTTACCGGTAAGTGGGCCTGTTTTGCCTCTCCTGCCACTTGCAAATCCACACCCCCATTGGGGGTCCAAGTCTCTTTTTTGAGGTGGGGTGGAGGCTGGTGAGGCTATCCCAACATCACAGACCTCTCTGCGGGTGGTGTTTTGGCAGCATTCCAGCAAATGTATTTCTCGCAAATCAGCAGAAGACCTCGAGCATCTGCGGCTCAGGAGCAAATGGATTTTCTTCTCTGTCCCAGATTTGGTCAGCAAGCAAGCCCATGATATGTCTTGAGGGTCTTCCCTTCCCTTTCCCGTTCCCTGCGGCCCTCAGTTTTTCTTGCCTTGAAGTGCTGCAGCTGGCAGCCTCTTTAAGTGTGTGGCAGAGGCTGTCTTGCTTTCATGACTGGCACATCATGGAGACTTAAAGGAAGATCTTGGAAAGGGACTGAGCAGGTTGGAGGGACCTGCCATTTTTCTATTTGGCATCTAAACCTCCCATGATGTGTCTTGGGAACATCTCACTGCCAGAGCAACCCAGAGTGGTAATCAGTGCTGAGGTCAGCGCATGACCCCATTTTTCTCCACACCAGAGCACCCCAAAGCCTTGCACAAAGGCAAAGCAGCCTGTGAAGATGTCGAATGCAATTATTCAGCTGATATTTAGTTGGCAACAGCTCCAAAGCTCTCTAATGGGAGGCAGGAAGAGGTGGGCATGATAAGATGTACAGTTGAAAATAAGAATGCTGTGGTCTCAACAGGAGCTGGCCCATCTCTGGGGCCAACTGAAGCTGTTGTCTCAGGTAGCGGGTTGTGGGGGGGGGGAGCATTCTTATCTCTGCCTACTTGCCTCCACTTCTCCGTTGGGATGAGGAAAAGGAGCAGGAAAAAAGGATGTTTCTGCCCAATTTCTCACTTTTTAAAAGTTTGAGGCATAATTCCAGGGCATAATTTTGCACTCAGAACCAGGCAACACTTTAATTAGCTACATCACCAGGTTGGACTAGATCAGGGATCTCCAAATATCTGGCACAGTGTAAAGGGCCAGAAATTAAATATATTAGCGATTGAACTTAGATTAATGAATAAATGGCCTCAAATTTCCAGGATTTCTGCAAGTATCAACACACAGCACAGAAATAAAGCACACACTTATATGAACCCCTATTTCTCTCACCCCATCATCACAGCTCCAGTTGAGTTTGGTCAAAATCACAATTCCCAATTCAACATCACAATTCCCAAATTTAGGATCGCTTTTACAAAGGCCAGGCTCAATGCATTGTTATCATCAGTCCTTTTAGGATGTTTTGCAAGGTGCCCCTACTCAGAGAGACTGTGTCCCTGTTCTCAAAATGAGGTGGAGACAACCGCCCATATTATCTTACAAAGCCCAAATTATGACAATCTGAGGGCTAAATTTATTTCTCTGACTCTTAGCATTATAATGGGGTTGCAAGAGGAAGTGCAAATCACTTTTCTGTTATCTGGCTCTGATATATCAGTTAGGGTTGCCCGTTTTTGCCATGCTGCTCAGTTGGCAAGAAGGAAATATGAGTGTACCAATTCTTGACTGATATGATGTGTAATATGAATATTGGTTTGTTTCTATGTATTTTTCTTTTGTTTTTATGTTTGGCTGGCTGGTTAACTGTAATAAAGTATCTATCAACTGGGTCAAAGACTCTTAGAGGACCAGAGGCTAATTGCAAGCCAGTTAGAGGCTCATCATGAGCCATATCTGGCCCCCACATCTGGGGTTTGGAGACCTCTGGTCTGGGTGACCTTGTAGCTCCCTCCAGCTCTGAATGAATTATTCTAAACAGCATTTAGAATGACCAAGTTATGATGACTGCTCTTAAACCGCCAACCAGAACCAGAAGCCGATCATTCCCTCCTGATTGAACATTGCTTAGTCCAGGGATGGGGGCTGTCAAGAAAATTGACCTGCTGCTGCCCCACTCTGTTGTGTTTTCATGACCAATACTCTGTTTTGACTGCTGCAGTGACTTGAAGCTTGACAACGTCATGCTGGACTCGGAAGGGCACATCAAGATTGCTGATTTTGGCATGTGCAAAGAGAACATCTGGGACGGGATCACCACTAAGACCTTTTGCGGCACTCCAGACTACATTGCGCCAGAGGTGAGGCATGAACCTTCTGCTTCTGATTGAAGGCCGCCAGATCCACTGCACATGGCCAAGTGCAGATCCATGTGTGTGGGTACAATGAGCTCCTCACCTATTCATGAGGTTGTTCTAATGCCGCAAAGACCGAGGACGCAACCCGATTGGCAGTTCAGCTGCATAGGTGACACTTCTCCCTCCACCTGACTGCATGACTTGAGATTCACATTTGAGGGATGAAAAGAGCAAGATGGGAGGTGCAATAGATGGGAAGACAAAAGGTGCTTTGAATTAAGGTTTATTGTGCTATTCATTAGGGATTCTTTTTTATAGCAGAGAGCAGATGAAGAAGCACAGAGTATTTAAAGTCTGCTAATTTGGACTCAGGCTTCCCTGCTTCTCTGTAGTACCCAACACTGATCCCCACTTGGGGCCTGACAACAGTGGGGTAGCTAAGCCATCCTGCACACAACGGTAGACCCTATGCTACCTTTCTGAGTCTCAGAAGACCACTTTTTACCTGTGGTCTGCCACTGGGGTTTTGGACTGTCATCCCATCAAGGCTTACCTATACTGCTCCCAGTTTCTCCAGGACACTCTCCCTCCCACTGTCCCCAACCTGCTCCTTCCTTGTGACTGTCCTCTTCTGCTTGCTGCCCCCCTTGCCTAATCCTAACCCTCCCTCGCCACTCCTCCTGATGGCACCCCTCTGCTTCCACCTCTCCTGCCTGATCCCATATTGGGTCTTTCATAATTCTCTTTCTCCTCCAACACTTCTACCATCCCTCCTTCCCCCTTCACCCCACCTCCCCCTCTCTTTTCCTCCTTTCAAATTCCTTGCCTGTTCACACCATACCCATTGGCAGGCAAGACCCCCAAAATACCCACCTCACTGCAGTCACTCACACAGCTTTTTTGAGGGCTGCAGACCACTCCTGCCCAGAGCTGAGACCAGGAATGCTTGTGGCAGGAAAGGGGCAAAGGAGTTGGAATTACTATGGAAAGTGAGACCATATCCTACCAGCTGAGGGATATTCAGAGGAAAAAAATGTGAAACCGGTGCATAGTCTCAGCTTGGTTCCAAGAAAGACAAACAGAACCAGGACAGGTATAGAGAAAATGGGCGGCTGCTTGTAAAGAATGAGAGGGAAGGACAGCCAAATTGTCATGGAGATGGTTCCAGCTTTTTGCTAATTATATATTTTATCATTGTCAGTGAAATGTGAACCCACACATGGTTAATGTGCCATTGTTCTGTGTGCATGAATTCTGTGTGAGCTCCATGTTTGAATGCCTCATCTTTGGAAACCAAAAGAGCTTGAGGGGGTGCAAAGCAGTAAATTTTGCAGGGAGATACACTGTAGTGTGCAACAGGCCTCTTCCCTTTGGAGCCATTCTGGGTGGGGGTGAGCAAAACAGAGACATTTGCCTCCCTATATTCACCCTATTTTGATGCTTGCAAAATTTAGTGCTCCCCCGCCTCACTACACCTCTACTCCACAAGTCTCTTAAATTTACACAGGTAAATGAATTCTTCAGTATACTCTGAATAATTGTTATATTTTTATTCACCAAGGCCATATTTTTAATTTGGGGTTGAGATGTTTCCCCTTCACCCCATCAGTTTTATTGATCAGCCCTAATAAACACTCCAATTTAAAAAAAGACAAGCACATTGTTCCTTCTTATTTCTTAATCCCTTAAGAAGTTATGCTCCCTGCTTTACTCCATGTTGAAGCATGAGCCTGCATGGGTGGCAGCATCTCAGGGAAGTAACTCCCCCTTATGCATTTTTTTAGTGATGCCCCAGAACCGTTTGGTGTGTTCATCTTTCCCAGGGAGACATTTAATTACTGGCCCTAACGTGTGCCGTTTTCCGCTGCCAAGATTAATATGGGAGCCTCGCCAGCCAGCGTGTGGCTGGATTGCTTAGCATGATTAATGCTCTTTCCGAGTAGAACAAATGGCCATTTTCCCTTGGTGTGCAACTGGGCAGCACTTCTAAATGCTTATAATTTTTTTCCCTTTCTATTTTGCCATTAACTAGTTTTTAAAAAATCAAGGAACAGGAAACAACATCATGGATTGCAAAACAAACACAATATTATTGAAAGCCGCCTCAAGCAATGGGGCAAAGGTGGGAAGGTTTTATATGCAGGAAATAAAAATAAGATGCCATTCTCTCTGGCTTTAGGAGTAACCCTGCACTAGTTTTCTACCCAGTGATGCACTGTGAATTTGCAGTGAAGTTAGAGCAACAACTTTTAGCAAGTGTGCCGTGTTTCACAAGTGATTCACAGGGGTGGCATAAGAGTTTTGCAAGTGTATTTTTAAAAAGTAAATATCATTTATTAATATTACAAGACACGGTGTCAACCTTAGCCCAACTCCTGCCAGCATAGCGATCGAAAGCATGTAAATGCAAGTAGATAAATAGGTACCACCTCAGTGGAAAGGTCAAACAGCATTCCATGTGCCCTCAGTAGTCATGCCAGCCCCATGACCACAGAAGTGTCTTTGGACAATGCTGGCTCTAAAGTCTTAGAAACATGGATGAGCACCACACCATGTCAGTCACAATTAGCAATACAACCTGTGGGGGTCACCTTTACCTTTTATGGTCACCCTCACCCTGAATCAACAGCCAGACATTGGAGATGCAGATTGGCCTGTCTTGCTGGTGCCTTTGACCTCCTCTTGCCAACATGTTGGGGGTCTGAATTCTGGTTCAAATTCTGATGAAGCACTGAAGTGAAAACCTTTGGTTGATTATTTTTTTCTTCCTGTAATCTCAGCATACTTGCGTATTTGAATGTGTTTGTTGTACGACGACGCCTGTTATATAAATCTGCATTTTAGTGTGTTTGTGTAGGATATGTTAATGCAATGCAAATCTATGATTAAAGAAGGCTCTAAGCAGATGGGCCCAGCAGTCGTGGGTGATGACGAACATTTGCAGCTTGACACGTCTGCGCCGAGTAAAGGCCTGCAGTTTGGGAGGTCACCCCGAGGATCGGCAGGGGATTCAAAGCTCTGGGCCACTCCTCAGCTCTAGGTCTTGGGTGCTGTGTCACCCAGAGAATTTCCCTGATCTGTGGAGAATTGCTTTGTTGGGCAGGGTGGGAGGGCAAAGGGTGCTCCCATCGACTCTGCGGCTCCAAGCTTTGGGGATGGATTGGACAGGAGAGAAGGGAGTGGAAGGAGCCCCTTCTGGCGATGAGCTTGATCGCGCCTGTGTATATCTCTCCACAATTACCATCTGATTTGCATTTATGTTTGAATATATGAATCTTTTCGGAATAGAAATCTGTAATTAGGATGAATAAACTGCGGGATGGCTTTGCATTAAGTGACAGATGGCGACGCCTCGGGCTTGTTGAGCGCCATGCGCTGAAACGAGGCAAATAAATGGGGGAGAAAAAGCACCTACTCCTACTCTTCTTGCTAACTTGAGGCCCCTTTAGGTGAACATGTTAAACTGCCACTCTTTTGGAAAAGTCTTCCCTGACTTCCGGTGGTTTAGAACAGATTCATTGTTAGTAATAGGAGAATTGTTAGAGTGGATCCCATTATACACCCTCCCTGCACAGCCATGGATTTGAGTATCCACTCAGGCAAGATTCAGGGAGGGCCTCAGTAAGCCTCCACATGATTCATAACACCTCCTGAACCTGACAAGAAGCCATTGGTGTAAATTGGAAATAACTTCCAGTCACATCTGGGAGGCATTCTGAAAAGGCTGGGAGGCTGTGCAGGACCTCCAGAGGGCCAGGCATGTCTCCCAGGTAAGCTATTGTGGCATCATCCCCGCCCCACGGATTTGATTATTGGTGGATTTTGGAATCGGGGGGGGGGTCCAGGAATGGATCTTCGAAGGATGTAGAAGATTAGGGTTAGGAATAATAAAAATCAATGTTATCCTGGCACCTCAGTGCCAAGCCTGCAGGGGAGAAGGGCTACTATCTATTTAAGTGGTGAAAGTAGCATATATGAGGTGAGAAGTTCATGGGTATAGAAACATTGGTGGTTGCTTCCTCCCATGTACAATGTGATGAAGAGCACATGCCCAAACTGAGCCACTTGTGACAAACCAGGTGTAGCACAAGGCTGTGTGTCAGATGTTGGGGAGATGCTGTTGGAGTTGCCTGTGGTTTAGGGGTCCCTTCTCCAGTGGGAGGCTTGCCTGGAGCTGAATTGAAAGAGCTGGTCCCATTTCATCTTTATTTTGTAAGTGGGAAAGCAACCTGATGCTATTAGAATCAAACCATAACAACCTTGGTTGTTGAGAAAGGCATCCAACTGTACCATCCTCCTGGTCTGATCAGACTTCGGTACTCCCAGTGACCATGATCCGGGTGGCGCAGTAACACAGTCAGACCAGACTGACACTTCTATCTGCCTGAGAGCTTGTTCCACTACAGGAGGTATTTGTGACCAAGTTAGGCTACTTGAAGTACCCCCTTCGTGGTCTGAATCTCCATTGCCCTGTTCACCAGCATATAGACCCAGGAACCTCCTGTAGCAGATAGGCTGAATCCTGATAGCTCCGCTCATCAGAACCCTTTCTTGATCCTGGGAATCTGGGAATGGTGCTTGGATTTGAGCATTCCATGTTTTGCTTGCAAATCTTAGAACACAATCCTAACCAATTTAGGCCAGCACAACTCAGCCGTTCTCCATTCCTGTGCTGGTGATGGGAGGCCGGCGCATGTCTGTGTACTAGCCCATCCCTCCCAGGAGTGGTGCAGAAGTACCTTGTGGCACTTTTGTGACACTCCCAGGCCAGCACAGGACTTGTCCAGGGACTTTTACTGGCTTAACCAGGTGATAGAATTGCAGCCATAGATGAAAGAGGCCAGTCACTACTTTACAGAGGGGCTTGCCAGTTGCCACTGGGATTTCCAGTTGGAGTAATTTTGACTTGTGACAGTGAGCCAAAATTGTGTATATTTGTTTGTGCGCCTGGGCACATATATGTAGTTCTTTAGCAATGATGATAATGATGATGATAATGACGATGTTGACTTGTGTCTTGCAGATAATTGCTTACCAGCCCTATGGGAAATCCGTGGATTGGTGGGCCTTTGGAGTCCTCCTCTATGAAATGTTGGCAGGGCAGGTAATGGACTTTGAATGGATATTCTATGGGATTTGGATAGAGTTCCACAGGGGGAAGGGAATGGGGATGGGTGTGTCTCCTCCACCCAAGCAGAAAGGGTAGAGGGTTCTCCACACCCTGAGACTTGCAAGTTTTGGCCAGAAGCTGTAGAGATCAATGATCAGCCACATGGCTATAATTTCAGGCTGAGTGAAATTCATACTTTCTGGCTTGGGTGTGTGTTGGGGAGCTTGTAATGGTCACCCCAACGCTGAAGCAAGTGGTTTTCCCAAGGGTGGCCTGTAGAAGACCAGACCCACTCAGTAGTGGTACAGGAAAGACTAGGAAAAAGGAAAACTTCGAAAGAGCAGGGTTCCTGCCAGCTCAAGATGACACTTCTTCACCTCATCATGGGAAACACCAGATGGCACCCCTAAAGGCCACCTTTCCTTTTCCCCCTCCTGCAGGCTCCATTTGAAGGTGAAGACGAGGATGAGCTCTTCCAATCCATCATGGAGCACAATGTGGCCTACCCCAAATCTATGAGCAAGGAAGCCGTGGCGATCTGCAAGGGGGTAAGCACTCACTTGTGGCCAAAATCCAAACAGCATGGAAGGTGGCGGCAAATCCCACATATACAAAAGGGACCTTAAGTAATTAGGATGCAGCTCCCTTCTCTCCCTGATCTTTTTCTGCACCCAGCACCCTCCCTCCTTGGATGTTTGGAGACCTCTCTGCTTGTAGCATCCTCTGTGCTGTCAGTAAAAGTCACTTCTGGGTTCCTGGTTTAATGGACCGGGGAGAGGAATGGCTTTTCCAGGTCACTTGGCAGTGGGCTTTGCTTGGAAAGGGCACCTCCATCTCCAAAGCTCTCACACCAGTCTTCTTCTGCTCCTCTGCACTGCCTTTGCCCTCCAGAGATCCAAGCCTATTCCCTAAAAGCATAGGCAGTGCAATTATTGGACTTTTGGGCCACTCCCAGCAACAGACCCTGCCATCTTTTTCAACACCCTTGTCAACGCTGCTTCCAGAAGCAAGCTTAGTCCCTGCCTCAGACTGACAAGACATGGCATCTGTTGGAGAAGCCAGAATATATATGCAGGGCTTGGGCTGTAGCCCTGTAACTGTGGCCAGGTTGCAAGGATCTTGGTGCCCCCTACCCACTAATCTTGGAGCCCTGGGGGTTACCATTGCCCACCAGTAGTCCATGGATCAGAGCGAGCCCAAGATGAAGCCCAATATATGGAGAAGGGCAAACTTGCTTGTGTGTTTCTTGGCTCAGGAGAAAACCATCAAAGGAGAGGTTTATCAAAGCAGGCACTGCAGAAAGTGGATCAAGGGAATGTTGTTCTCTCTCCATGAACTGGGAACTGTCCAGCAAGACAGACTGACCTATTCTCAAATCCTTCCTGTGCAGAAACCCCATCCCAAAGATGCCCAGATCCTTTCAATGCAAGTCATTCAGGAGCAAGGTCTCCTATCCAAAGCCAGTTCCATGAAGTGGACAGATCTTTACTGAGGTCCCAATACTGGCAAGTCATCCCCCACCCAGAAAAAGAACAATACACATGAAAAGGGTAGAGGCAGTGCAAATGCATTCCCAGAATGTGAGTCCTGGGCTATAGCATTTGGGGCTCTTCAGTCTAGGGGGAAAAAAGCTGCCTGAGGAGGCCATGATTGAAATGTACAAAATGAGGCAGGGGATGGAGAGAGAGGCTCTTTTTCCTCTTGCATAACCCCAGAACCAGGAGATGTACACTAAAAAATATGTGTCCAAAGGTTTGAAACCAACAAAAGGAAATTTGTCTGAAACCCAGTGTGTTGTTAATCTTGCTACAGGATGTGGTGATGACATGTGGCTTTGATGGCTTTCAGAGGGGTTGGACAGTGATGGAGGAAAAATCCATCCCAGGTTACAAGCCTTGATGGGTCTGGGCAACCTCATGGTTTTAGGAGGAGGATATACCAGGAAGCCAGAGGCAGGGGATTGGCAATAGGTCTTTGTCTAAGGTACAGATTTATTGCCCACAACAGTCTCCTGTTGTCTTGAGTACTCCCTGAAGCATCTGGTGGGCCACTGTGATATATGGGAAGCTGGACTAGGTGGGGCCTAGTGGCATAACTAGAGGGGATAAAGCACATGATGTACAACAGGCCTCTCCCTTTTGGAGCCACATGGGAGAGCAAAATGAAGCCATATGAAGTCTCCCTCCAATACTGACTGCTCTGTGCCCATCTAGCTATGCCACTTCCTGGGCCTGATCTTGCTGGTTTCTTATGTTCTTTTCCAGTTTGTGGCTTCTGCTGGGGGTTTCTCCCCAAAACATGTCCCGTTCCACAATCTGCTGCATGCAAATCAAAATCAGAAGATGGCCAAGGGTTCATCCTGGCTGCTGTCGCCCTTTGGGGGGCTGCATCCAGCCACTATTTTCCCTTTTTGTTGCTGGTATAATCATGGCCAATGATTGGAGGCCGGAGCAGAGATAAAATGTGGTGGTTGGTTTTATTTCCTCTCTCATCATTCCTGAACCAAATGCTGCAAACTGGCGAGGGACGGGGCTGATTAAAACATCTGCTGGATTTTTCCAGTAATGGTTTTTCTCCCTTCTGGCAAATTGTGAGGCTGAATGGGAAGCCGGCCGTGACAAGGGGAGGGATGCGGTCTGCAGATGCCCCGCTTGTCACCACGCCTGTATTCATTTGTGCAGAAGTGAGTGACACCCACGACACACACAGTGCAGGCACATGCAATATTGCGCACACGAGATTGTGCAGGTACAGGCTTGAAGTTCCCTCCGTTAAAGGGTGCAAGGATGAGACCGCTCTGTGAGCCCAAAAGGTTTCACTTCAACCTCTCCACGGTGTCAGCCACAGACTGTTTCTTCCAGGCAGGAAAGGTCTGAGATCTTTCCATTAATGAGGCGCCTAACTGCCTCCACCAAACGTGTCGTGTCATTGCTTTTTTTCCAGCCTCGCTAAAGCGCAGAGAGGGAATGAAAGGGGATTGGCCTGCCAGAGAATAGAGCTGGGAAGGGGCTTTGCATATCAACATGAAAGGGCTGGTTTATTCTGCAGCTTCCAGGAACAATTGGAGAGGGATTTGCAGCTCTCTCTCTCTCTCCCCAATTTGGTTTGTACATCAAGAAGCCTATCATTTAGGGTGGAGGTAACTTTGGGCAGGAGAGGATGAGCAGCTCTGTCTGTGGGAACACAAGATCAGATCTACCTGCCATTAAAAACAGACTTGTGAGCAACAGCTATTCTATTGGATGCCATACCATTTAGAGCCTCAGTTTATTTTATTGTATCCAGAAGAGCTTTGCATTGGGGTTTCTGGCTCTTCATGAGAACATCAGCAGTCATAGCAGGTCAGCCTCCCTGCTGGTCAAGGATCCAACTTTCTGCCCCATCAGGGATCAAAGGAATTGCAGGCAGTGCAGGATCAGACAGTACACAGAGCAGAATCCTCCTGCCCTGCCATGTGTCAGGAGGAAAAAAGAACAGAGAAATCAAGGATTAACCAGCAATCCCTCTGCCTTGACCACAAGTCCCTTGACCACAAGTCCAGCCGCACTGGCAGCAAACCCATTCTGCTGGTAAGATAAGAACAAAGGAAGAGCATCCTTTGCTGGATCAGGCCACAGAACCATCTAGTCCAACTTCCTGTACCCCACATTGGCCCACCAGATCCCTCAGGGAGCCCCTAAGATACCTGCATCCTGTACCAGGAGATACCAGGTGCTCTCCTGTAGCTAGCAAAGATCTTGGAATGGGGCCGTTTACTTATTGCCTTAACTGCGTAAACAGCTTTGCGAATTAGTTGTGGTTGAAAACACAATATGAATATTTGCACTAATTATATATTTCTTAGTAGTATTTTGGGTGCCAAGGAAGTAAAAGCTGTTACGCATTCAGGCAGGCTGGGAGGGGGCGTATTCTGTGGATGGGGCCCTGAACCTACTAGTGGAGTCTTTTGTGGAGTCCCCATCCCATATCCTGCCACCTTCAGAAATGTCATCATCTCAACCTTTCATAGCCTGGAGATCACGGTCTCCTTTCAAAGAGGGCCAGGAGACATGGTCTGGCTGTCTCAAAACTGAGCTGTTGAGCTGCACAGGCTCTTCCCTATGTCTTGACCCCAAGGTCCTAAGCCCAGTCCTATTCAGGCTATAAGTGTTGTGAAGACACAAGAGGCGGGGGAAATGAGGGTGGGCTGGAATGATGGCAGGCAGCAATAGGCAGAGGTGAGCAAATTGGGTCCTGGGAATGTTGCAGTGTGTCCACTTTAAAGCAAAACTTGGCTCATATAATTTTATACAGACTTCATCAGGAGGAGTGGGTGAGATCCTTAATGTGTCTTTAGGCTCTTACTTACACTGAGTGCAATCCTAACCAATTTAGATTGACACAACTCACCCATTTCCCAATGCTGTGGTGGTGGTGTGGGGAGTCCGGCAGATGTCTTTGCACCAGCTTAACCCCCATAGGAATGAAACAAATATGCCTTTACAGCACTTTTGTGATGCCCCCAGGCCAGTACAAGACTTGTGCTGAGGTTTATGCCAGCCTAACTGGGATTAGGATTGTAGACTTACTTACTTACTTAATTACGTACTTACTTACTTAGTAACTAATTGGATTTTGTGTCACATAAAGGTTGAAGACCACAGTTGTACTTGCTTCCTGGGGAAAACTCATGGAATCCAGCAGGACTGACTTCTGAGTAGCCATTCCTAGTTTTGTGCTGTGAATTCACCATTGAGTCCACAGCAGTGGCAAATTTTAAAATGTGGAGGAGGTATACTTTGGTCCACCTCTCCATTATGGTGGTATCTGAAACACTTCCCCCTCCCCAATGTTGGATCCAGAACGAGGGTCGCTTCAGCTGCCCAGCTCCCTGATTTCATATCCCTGGGCTTATCACCTGTCTGCACTCACCCTTATCTCTCATAGCTTGGAAATCAAGCCCCCCGCCCGGATATTAATGTTTTCCACGCTATGCCTAGGTTCACGTGTTCCGTCCCACTGGCTGTGCAGGGCTTGGGCGAAGGACACGTCCAGATGATAAACAGCAATATGTCACCTCCTCGCCCCTCTCTCCAGAACACGCCATTTCATTAACCGAGCTGACTGGCTGGTCCGGATGCGGACAATTCCCTCCCCGCTCTCAGTGTTAATGAAAAAGAGATGCAGAGCGGAGATGCTCGTCCCTCCACCAGGCAGTGGCCTTTGCACTTAATTGCTTTTATGTTGTCAAGTTTGCAGAGATTTTCCTCCATGTACAAATCTGCCTTTTTTGCTTCTTTATGGCTGGAAGCAGCTGGGGGTGGAGAAGAGAAAAACCAGTTGCTGGCCACTTTTTCAGACCCTTGGTTCAGAATTTTTCAAACTGTGGGTCACAACAAGTAGCGGGAGGTAGATGAAGGCTGGATCACATAACTAAGGCCCTCAAGGCTTGAGGTTATTCATTAGGGCTGTCTCAATATGAGAAGCCCCTGAATGATAAACAGCAATAAGTCACCACCTTACCCCTCCCTCCAGAATACACCATTTCATTAACCAAGTTGAATGAATGAATGAATGAATGAATGAATGAATGAATGAATGAATGAATGAATGAATGAATGAATCCTAACTCCCCACTCCTTAAAAGATTCATTAAAGAAATGTGCAGGAGGAACTATTTTTCTATGGTGATGGTTCATTGGAAGCACTCTCCATAAGTAGTTTGAGGCATGACCCATGTGTAGAAGTCACCTTGAATGGAGTTTGCCTGCCTCTGGACTGTCCACCAACGCTGGCCTTTCCTCCTATGGAACTCCTTCCCAAGGGATGTGGGGGTGGCATCTGGCCTAGATGCCTTGCAAAGTAGATGGGACTGATTTCTGGAAGAAAAGTACACCATAGATTATGGGGCACCTCCTGGTTCTGAAGGTGGCCCATCTCTGAGCGCCAGCTGCAAGGTAATGTAATAGGATGCAAGAATCTGGTCTTGGGTGCTCCCTGAGGCATCTGTGGACCACTGTGAGATGCATGAAGCAGGACTAGGTGGGCTTTGACCTGATCCTGCAGGGCTCTTCTTATGCGCTTATGTTCTCCATATCCTCCCACTTCTAACAATCCAAAAGCAAGATAATTTTTGAGATGATGATGTACAAGTTCTCCTATTTTAGTTGGCCTTTGATCTCACTAGCCTTTCCTTTGACTCCAGCATGAGGGTTCAGGATTGATTTGCAGTGAAGATTGGAGGGGGAGTTTGAATCCATACGTCATTCTGCTGGCTACTGCTCTGTCCCCAAATTCATGGCTACCTCTCTCTCTTACAGCTCATGACCAAACATCCTGCAAAGCGCTTGGGGTGCGGCCCAGAAGGTGAGAGGGACATCAAGGAACACGCCTTCTTCCGCTACATTGACTGGGACAAACTTGAACGGAAGGAGATCCAGCCTCCTTTCAAGCCAAAGGCTGTAAGTTTCTCTCTCTCTCTCTCTCTCTCTCTCTCTCTCTCTTCCTCTCTCTCTCTCAGTCCAAAGGCTGTAAGTTCTCTCTCTCTCTCTCTCTCTCTCTCTCTCTCTCTCTCTCTCTCTCTCTCTCCTTCCCTCGGTTCTCTTACATAGTGGCATAGTTAGAGGGGGAAGAGCAATCAGTTTTGGAGGGAGGTGTGCAACGGACCTCTGTATGGCTCCGTTTGTGTGCCTCCCTCCAAGACTGGCTGCTCCACCCCCTCCAGCTGTGCCACTGCTCTTATACCACCACAAGTACTGCAAGCTATACAAGACTGGCACATGATCCTCTTCTTACGAGACAGCAATGGGGACACTGTCCTTGTTCAGTCAATGCGCTGGAGCTCTTTTAGCCATTCATGGAAATGTGCCTTCCCAGCAGTATTGAAGTTGTACAGTCTTATCCATGAGAGGGAGCTTTTTGTCAAGTGGTTGAAGACGAGGGCATGTCATGCTGTTATGCATGGCACATTCAGTGCAGGACATGTGCATCTCTTTGGTGGTCTTTCTGAACCTGCTTCTACAGGTTTCTGTGAAACGGCCTGATCCCTGAAAGGGATGCTCCAATCATCTTCCTGATGTTCACTTTTGGTGCAATTGAGATGTCCAGTGTGGACTGCACAAGGGCTTCTGAAAACTCTGTAGTGAAACATGCAAGAACCTTAAGTTGGAAACCTGGGCCCTCTTTGATGCAAAGTGGTGCTCTACCCTCTGAGCAATACTCCCTCTGTTTACACATTGTCTAAGCACAGCCTGAAAAGCAGGGAGCTGCCCCAACACCAAATATAATGAGGGAATCAGTATTTTGCTGCACAACTGGATTGCACTGGAGCAAAATGTGCCCCTATTTTTCCCTGTTTGTGCCTGTTTCCCACTGCATGTCACAGCCCTCAGCCAGAACCACTGAATAATTCTTAAACACCCCAACCATTGCTGGCCTTTCCAATATCCAAATTCTTATTCTTTCCTCCCTCCTTTTTTGTTGGGAGGGGGGAGGAGGAAGGGGGAATTAAAGGAATAGGCCTTTTCCTCTCTAAATTGCATCTGAACATCCAACCCTAAACATCCTGTGGTCCTGAATCATTCATGAAGTGGCAATTCACTCAGCAGGTGGAAAGGCAGACCAGTGGCCTGAATCAGTGATGCGCACAGACCAGCAAGTGGGGTGATTTCCTTTCTTGCCTTTCCTTTCCTTGGACTGCCACGATGGCCCCAATTCTGAGCGCAGAGATGACTTTCCACAAGGAGGGGACATGAGAGCCCTCACCATGTGCAACTCTGGCTCCTAGAGTTTTCCAGCTGTACCTCTAAACTGGACAATGTCTTATGGTTTCCTCACAAGGCATTTCTGGGAAATAGGTTCATGAGACCTGCTCACTGATGAACAAGAACTTGCCTGGTGATCGATGTGCTTGATGTGACATAGGAATGCCACAACAGATGTCCCAAAGCAGGGAGAGGCCCAGTTTGTTCTGGAACTAGAGAGGAGGTGGGGAGACACCTATTTCCTCCAGTCCATCACATCATGTTCCCCGATCCCTACATCAGTCACAGTGGGGTACATTTTCAGCTTTGAGTGTTTCATTCAGAGAATAGATCTGGGGACAAACTGCTTAAGAAAGCCCTCCTCCTCCTCCCAGTCCAGATCCAGATCAGGGTGGGGTGCTGTGGAAGGAATGTGTACATTCTGGACATGTTGTCTGCAATTTTGCCTGGTTGGTTTGTTAAGGTTGGGATGAGGCTGGGATTCTTCCTGCCCTTTCCCAAAACCCTGTTTCTACCACAGCTTTACCCCTCCCCACTGTGCTCCGGTTTCCCTTATCTTTTAATCTTCAGGTGGGTTTCCTGGGCTGCCCTTGGGGGAGGAGGCAACATTAGGCTGCCCTTGGGGGAGGAGGCAACATTATCCTGGGCTGCCCTTGGGGGAGGAGGCAACATTATGCAGCCAAACATCCAGAGCAAACCCAGACACACACTTCACCTTGTATGGATAATCTTCATTAACATGAACATTAACATATGTGTGGGTGAGGGAGACGGAGAGCACACGTGTTTGCTCTAAGAAGGGTCATGCTGCCTGCTGTTGGGCTGAGGTCTCTGCATACCGATTGCTGAGCCCTCAGAGCTCGATTACAGCTTTCTTGCACTGGCTCTCATGGAGATAATGACCAGGTGTTAAAAATAAATAAATTTGATCCTGCTTTTCATTGAATCAGAAGCCAGAGCTTTGGCAGGCTTCACTGTGTTTTGCTGGAGCAGGCAATAGTCAGACAAAGCCACGGTAGTAGGTTTCTCAACAGAAAATAATAATCTGGAGTGCGTCTTAATTACTGAATGTGGAGCTGCCTTGTGGGAAGGTCTCCAAGGCTGCCTTTCTGCAGACTTGACAGGCGGCAACTGCTGTGAGCAAAGGACTCTTGGAAAGGTGGAGCATGATTGATGGCACTCATTGGGTTCCCTGAGTCTGCCTGGGATCCCTCTAACTGTATTGCCTGCTCAAGAGCATCACACCTACAAGATCTGATGCAGTCAAGCTTGGAAGCTTCCAGGACAGGTAGGAACAGTTGCTCTACCCAATGAGCAACAGTCCCTCTCCCTTAATACAGAGGGAAGAAAATAGTTGATATGGTGATATCCAGATGTGAAACAAGGTGTGTGTGTGTGTGTGTGTGTGTGTGTGTGTGTGTGTGTGTGTGTGTGTGTGTCCCTTGCAGGAAAGACATTTGACCTAACTCTTCAAGGAAAGAGTTAATGAGACCTTCCAGTCTCATGCTGGAAATAAAGAACCACAGTGATGTTGCGCTTCCCGGTCTCCATTATGTTGGGGAAGATCCTGGTACCTTATTCAAGTCCTTAACCTCAAGTCTCAAGTCCCTACCCTCAAGCCTCAAGTTGTGACTCAAGAGCCAAGTGGAAAAAGGGGTGCTGATGGCATGTTTGTGAGCATGGCGCACACATTAGAGCACCCTCCTGATGGCAGGCTTCCCACTACCCATCTGATCGGCGATGATTAAAGTGATTTAAGTCCAACTTAAGACTGGACTTAAGACTGACTTGGGAGTGAGTCATGGGACTCAAGTCTCCATCACTGCGAGGCTCAGAGCTATCCAGCTGTGTTTGATAGAGACTGCTCCATGTTGCCTCTTGCAGGAAAAAAAGCCATTGGGGGTCCTTCGTGTGTGCAAAGTGTTGCTTCGGGGGTGATGGTTTCTTCATCACCCAGCCCAATGAGAAATATTTTATGGGGTCTTTGCTGGGGTGGGGAATTCTCTTTGAAAGCAAGCCCTGATCTTGGTGAAATTGAAAGGCTATATTCTGGGCTGACAGCTTTATGTCTTTGGTGACTGTAAAAAGGAGAGGGGAAAAATGATGCCATTTTCTTCTGGCAATAAATATTAGAAAGGCCTCCTGGGTGATCTGTGTTAAAATAAATCTTCCCCTTCTCAGGGCCATTTTGGGAACTCTGGGTGGGCCTGACCCTGGCACTAAACTGAGTAGATTTTTTTCCTGGGTGCTCCTGTTAATTGGAGATATTGACACAGAAGGTAAATCTCTCTTTGGGAAAAAAAAACAGCCATTTGGCCACTAATAAGAGGAGAGATTGTGGGTCTCAGATCAAGGGATAGCTCTTGACAGTATAAAATGCAATCTTGTTGGCAAGAATGAAGGAATCTTTCATTAAAAACCTGGTGGTTTTTTTAAAGGAAAGATTTTCCCTTATGACACGATGACAGTGGCATAGCTAGAGGGGTGCTCCCAATTTGTACCCCCAGCCTATAATGGTTCTGAAAGGGAGGGCAACATGCATGCTGCAGTGTGGCTCCCTGCAAAACTTTCCTCTACCTATGCCAGTGATTTTAAACCAGTGTGCCGTGGCACACTGATGTGCTATGGATATTCCTCAGGTGTACTGTGGGAATTTGGAGACTGACATAATTAATAGGAAAATTGGGGGATTTGAACAGACTGGTGTGCCTTGTCAATGGTAAAACTAATTGATGGTGTGCCTTCACAATTTCAGTGTCTTGTTAAGTGTTCCTTGAGATGAAAAAGATTCAAAATCACTGACCTACACCATTGTACACAGGGCAGGCTGCTGGTTCAATTACTAAAATAAGTGTATCAGTTTGTCAGTACCAGCTGGATTTGCTGGCAGAGGCTTCCCAGCCATTTAGGGAACAAGATGCAGTTGTCGCTCCTCATTCACACAATGGATAAGAGCAGGACAATGCTCTGTTAAGAGTGCAGGCCCTCAGGAAATCGCTCCACTACCAGATCTGCCCTGCAGCAATCCACTGAGAACATTCCCACGAACAACATGGAACGCAGGCTGTGGCCTTCAGCTCCTTGGCAGCTGAAGAGTCCACTTGGCTAGGAGGAACCTGCATGTTCCAAGGCAGTCTACCTCTGAATCCCATTTGCCAGAGTGTCATTTGAGAATGGGGACTTCTGGAGGCATCTGGCTAGAATCAGAATGCTGCACCACAACAGCTGGTATTCCCAGGCGGTCTCCCATCCAGATACTAGCCTGGACTCGCTTAGCTTCTGAGATCAGACGAGGTCTGACCCTTGATCTGACAACCCCTCTTCTAGCTCTAATACTTCTTGTTTTGCTCCAAGAAAATGCTGGGTCATCCTTGCATTGGCCCTGAACTTGCCAGAAGGTTGTTGACCACCTTTCAGGGCTGTCAGAACTCAGCACTCCTATTTTTTAGTCACTTAGGCATGAAAAAATATTTTTTTGCCTACTGTGTGATTAATCTGTGGAACTCCTTGTTATAGGATGTTGTAGTGATCCCAGGTCTAGATGCCTTGAAAAGGGGATTGGACAGATTTCTGAAGCAAAGGTCCATCACAGATATCAATCCATGATATTTATCATGTCAGTATGTGCAGCCTCATGGTTTTAGAAGTAGGTCCTCTCCAAAGACCAGTGTCTACAGGATGTAGGGATCTTGCTGTTATGCTCTCCAAGGCATCTCATGAGATGCAGGAAGCTGGACTTGATGCACCTTTGTCCTGATGCTTTTCTTAAGTGCTTATGGATGACAACCATCAGGTTTTGGCTGCCCAGCTTGTGGAATGTGCCTCAGTCATTTGGGGTCCACATTCATGTGAGCAACCACAAATGTCCTGTTCTTAGACCTCCCCTAACTACGTGGTATTTTGGATCGTGCGTGTGGGTGATGGATGGATTGGCAATGATGAATTGACAGTGGGGGCACACCAGTCTCCATCTGTCCCATCTCTTCCTCTCCCCCTCTCTTCCTCAACCCTTTTGGGGTTGTTTCAGTAGGGATTCAGATTTGGTGCCTGGAAACTTTGGGTTGACCCTGTGCATCAGGGACATGTGACCAAGGGAGTCAGGGGAAGAAGAGCCTCACCTGACATACTCCCAGGAAAATAACTTCTGCCTTCCCTGTGGTAGTGCATGCGTAAACACAGGGATATCTGAGCACTTGCTGCTGCTAGACTAGATCTGCGGGAAATGAGAGCAAATCCCCCCTGTGATCATGCAACCACTCAGAAACTGGGTGGAGAGCACATGCAATGACATTGCGCCTGCGCACTTGGCTTCTGACCAATTTCACAATCTCCAGAGGCTGATCTGTCATCTGACGTGGCCCCCAAATGTCTTGCAGCGCCAAACCAAGTGCCTCATCAGCCACATGTCACTGTGGCACATGTGCACCCAGTCTGCAGCTCAGACCCAGTCAGCGCAAGGTGCCTGATATGATGAGCACAGCATATGGCCCCAATTCTGTGTTTGCTCTTGTCACTTTCCTAAGGCCAAGCATCAACTCCCTGCCCCGATAGGAAGTGATGACTTGCTGCCAGTGAAACATTTTTGAGTCAGCTCTCTGGCAATCCTCCCAGAGAGGGAAGGAGAGGAGCTCCAGAAATGTTGCCCAGCCCCCACGGCTTCCCCTGAATGCGTGCACGTGGGGCAGGTAAAGTGTTGCCAAGCAGGCAACATCTCTCCATCTGTTTGGGGGACTGTGATGGGATGGACACCCACAGAGAGAAGTGCACACCCTGCATCTGCTCTTGGAGTGAGCAGGGGGAAGCCGTGCTGTTTCATCATCCCAATTTCCAGCCATTAGCCTCCACAAAGACTTGCCGCTGTCAGTTTCACTTAGAGAAGACACGTGTCTTTGAAGTTGGCACCTGGGACTTGGAAATCAAGTGGGGAAGAATCTCTCCAAATCCGCCCGTCTTCTGCTTCTGGGGGAATGTATGAAAGCAGCTTTTCAAAGGACTGAAGACACCCTCCAAGGTGTGCAGATTGACAGCGGCACACACGATGCTCACGGCTATCACCACACTGTTGCGTGGCCTGTTGGGAAAGGTGTGTCTTGGCAGCTGAGCTTTGCATGTGGTAGTTTCCAGATTCCCAGCTGCAGTTCCAGGTATGGCTGGAAAAGAAAAGCCACAGCATTTGGAGCTCTTCGTTCTGGGAAAAAAAGGAGCATGAGGGGGCTGTGATTAAGACGTACAGATGGAGAGTGTTGAAAATGATGGAGGGAGTTAATGGAGGGATGTGCATTTCCTTCACAGCACTATCTGTACCACAGTACAGCCTCTAAAATTGAGGGCACAATCCTAACCAATTTAGGCTGGCACAATTTATCTGTCTTCCTTTTCCTGAGGTGTGTGGGGAAGGCTGACACATGCCTGGGGGTCTAGCCTGGGGGCCTACCTTCTCCCCCCCCCCCCCCAAAGAAGTGGGGCAGAAACATTGAAACCAATCTGAGGTTGAATTTCAGGACGAAGGTTTAATTTTGGGTTGGATTCTTGGGAGTTTGTTGCTGGGTTGATGGCTCTGAGATGGGGGGCAGGACCCAGAATGCCTGCCTGTCAGCCCCATTCACAGTCATGCCATCTCTCCCATAAGCTCCCAGTCGACACTTGCTAGATAGACGCCTGACAGTTTGCAAGTGTTTGCCTTGAATAATGGATTTTTTTTAAAAGCCTGCTGTTAAGTGCATTAAAAATGCAAATCTGTTTTTCTTTGCAAATGACAGTTAAATACCGTGGAGCCTCCTTCCCCTCCCAACCCCCACCAAAGCCATCGCATGGGATGGGTGTTTGGAAGGGAGGAAGAAATGCATGGCTAAACTATGCCTCCTCAGAGGGAATTGTGCCAAGCAAGTGACGTGCCGTGTGCACTCTGATCAGAACTGGCCGCTGAAGAGAAGCCGTTAATTGTGATGCCAACAGGAGCTGACAGGCCTGGGATTGGGGGTGGGGGGTCCAGCGCCACTTGCAGTGTGGTGGTGTCTATTAATAGCTCTCTTTCTCAACTCTGGAGGTGCAACGATCTGGTATCTGGACCCTCCACAAATGGGTAGGTGGGCAATCAGTTGATGGACTTCACACATATCCTTCTTCCAAGGAAGTCAAGCCAAAAGTAGGCAGGTGGTGGGTACTTCCACAAGGAGTGAGGGGTTCGAGATCAACCTCTCCCCTCACTATAATGGTCATTTGGAGAAAAAGATGGAGGAGGATTAGGGTTGGGAACTGGACAGAAATCAGTTGGGAACTGGGCAGAACGTTGTCCCAAAATGGGTAGACTGCAAGGTTTGGATATAAATATATATATATTTAGATATAAATATATATATAAGGTTTGGATATAAATATATATATATTTAAAAACCACACCAAGAAAGCCAGAGCAACACTGTCACCCATGCATGTGGCACATTTTGGGGCAGGTAGGGTATTGCATGCCTCTGGCCAAGCCCTGCAAGTGATTGTCTCACCATCTCATCCTCCTACAACGACTTGCCGGGCGGCCTCTCTTGCACCTCCATGCCAGCTATTGCCAGACCTGCCCTCTGCCTGCCTAAGGGGCATCAATACTCTGCATTCTTTCTTTTGCATTTCCTTCTCTCATTTGCTCATTCTGAGATCCTTTGCCTCACTGGGGAGGAGGGCAAGGGTGGGGAGGGGTGGGGATAGACACATCCGCTTTTGGGTTCTCCCTTTTGATTTGTTTTTGGCCACCTACCATGAGTTCTTTTCTTCCCCTCTCATAGTGCGGACGGAATGCGGAAAACTTCGACCGGTTTTTCACCCGCCACCCACCTGTCTTAACACCACCCGACCAGGAAGTCATCAGGAACATTGACCAGTCAGAATTTGAAGGATTTTCCTTTGTTAACTCTGAGTTTTTTAAGCCTGAAGTCAAGAGCTAAGTAGCCATTGTTAGACCATCTTCCTCTTCCTCCTCCTCATCTCCACCACCCGTCCCTTACGCACCTGTCATCGCCTGGTCCCGGCAGCTGTTGTGGCGACATCCTCCATTGCAACCGTTTGGGCTGTCCATGCTTTGATTTTTTTTGTGGCAATGTGAGAGTGACCAAGGCATGAGCATCAGCGGCAGGCATAGGAGGGAGACCAGTGCCCAGAGATCCCACCAGCCCAGGTCTGGGGTTGGCAGTAGCAATGGGCACTAAGGCCCCTTGTGCAAGGGGATGTCCCAGTTTCTTTCCTGGATCTTCTTCTGGTCAAAGCTGCTGTTTCAGAAGGATCTGGCATACCTTTGGCCCAGCCACACAAGCTTGCAGACTTCCTTCTTTTCCTTCCTTGCAGCTTGTGTGGGAAACAGGTCTGGGCACAGAGAGAGCTGCTGCTGTTTCTGGGGTTGCTGGAAAACCTGCCCTGGTGCAGGAGATCCAAAGGGAGGAAATCCTGTCTGGACATCAGGAAAAAATTCCTGACAGTCAAGATGGTTCGGCAGTGGAACAGATTGCCAAGGGAGGTGGTAGATTCTCACTCACTTGGGATTTTCAAGCAGAGGTTCATTGTTTGAGCAGGATTTCATGCTACAGACAGGAGATTAGACTTGATGACCTTGTGGGTCTCCTTCCAGCTCTATGATTGGAACTTGAGGAAGTTCACTAATCCCAGTAAAATACCTTCATTGTGTGCAGCCTCGCACCTGCAGTCCAAAAGGAAAATTAAGAGTAGAGAAGAATGGTTGTGTTAATGGGTTAAATTGACCAGCGTGAGTTGGAGCACAAGCCTATACATGTCTACTCAGAAGTAAGGCCCAGTGGGTTTAGCAGAACTTGCCCTCAAGAAAGTATGCCTAGGACTGTTGCCATGATGCAGCAGTTCCATGTCTTGCAAACTGCTGGGATGGTGGAGTATATCAATGGTACAGTCAGCCTTGGAGAGAACTCACTCTTTCAGAGCCATTTCAGGCAGGGGGAGCAACAGGGCTCTAAAGGGGCAAGCCACCCTCCTAGACTGACTGCTCTACCCCCCCCCCCGCCCCATAGCTATGCCACCACCAGGTGCTCTGCATGCTTTCAGGTCAGTGGTCACTCTCGCACCTCCCGCCTGTGGTTTGTTCTGTTCTCCAACTTTTGTGAATTTTATTTCCTTCCACCTTGACGGAGGCTCCTGGTCCAGGTGCCAAAAGGACATTCATTCCTTCTGTTCCACTGTGCTTTCAAGTGTGTCAAAACCTGATATTTTACTAAAATTTAAGCTGATATTTAAAAACCCAAACAGTATTTGTGTAACTTGACTGAAGCTGTAAAGTATTTTTGTCTCGACTAATATTCTCTGGAGAATAATTTTGCCACTGGAATTCTACGTTGTCTGTGTTTCCGGCAACCCTAAACAGGACAAAAGGCAAGGGGTGCCTCTTTTGGAGCCTCTTATGTCCACCTTCCCTTTTGCACTCAGACTCCTCCTGTTTGTGGGGCGTCCACTGGCTGATTTGCTTTGAGTTGTTCATGTGCCAATTTTTTTTCCAGTTACAATTCTAAAATAAAAAGTAAGAAATCTTGTTATGAGGAAATGGCCATTTATTTGTAACCAAAGTGATTGCTCTCACTGGTGGGTTTGGGGACTGATCTTCCTGTCTTTGGGATCAAGAGTGCACTGCAATAACATTTCAGCTACTTGAACCCAAAAATGCCTTTTTTTGGACAGGATGCTTCCCTCTTTTGAACAGTACATTCACCTCCATCATTGTCCCTGCCACATATGCAGCCACTGGTGAAAATTGATGTGTTGTGCGTTTCTGACCCACTCATTTGGGGCAATCCACAAAAGCCTTGAGGCTCCACTTGGCCTGGACTTTTGTTGAGATCCTCTTCATGTTCTGCTTTGGTTCATAGACAACAGACTCAGCTAGGAGGAAGGCAGAGGCAATCTTGCCCCTCTGCCCAAATATTTAGGGGTTGACAAAGAAAAGCAGGAGGGTCCAGTTTGGCTCCATCCTGAGCACAGAAGATTCCTTTCTGCTCAGCCTTAAGTAAGCCCTGTAATCTTCCTTGGCAAGCTCTTTTGAGCCCTTGGTCAGGTTTTGGGGAGAGGCTTTGGCAGGTGTCCCACCACATCCACAGCAGTGTCTCCTGAGACTATGGTCATTTGGGAAGTGCCCAACAGCCCACACTTGACTTGGGAGATGGCTATTTGGCAACAGAGATGCAACTGGCGATGAGATTCCTTCCTCCCAGCTTCCCCAGCTTCCAGCTCCCCCTCTCCCCCGGGGGGAGAGTTATCCTTGAGGACTGCTTCTGGGAGGAGGCAGTTAATTCTGAGATCTCTGTTGCCCCTGCCTGGAGGATTAGATGCCCAAAGAGATGGACACATTCCGGTATTTGGTAACAGTGGGCGAGAATGAGACATGCCACACACACACACACACGCATATACACACAAATGCGTGCGCGTGCGCACACAACGTACATTACACAGGTCCAACCTAGTTATACACAATTTTTTTATACACTGATTTGACTCAACATGAATAGCCACTGCAAATCAGAGTTTAAAAAACTGCTTTTCTTCTGTTGTAGAGAGCTAGTCATGCAAACAGTCATTCAATTTTTCACAATCGGAATCAAATGCCTGCAGATATTGAGGCACTAGAGAAGCAAGAAACAGAAGAAACCCATCTTCCCATTGTTTTCTTTATACACTGATTTTTTTTAATCCTTGGGAGGTTCTAGAACGGAACCCTTGTTATCCCTTGGATAATAAGAGACATCTGTGATGTCCTTTTCCGCACAATCCCACAAAGGAAATATATCCTGTTCCTACTTTTCATAGGCAAGGGGGGCAAGGGATTCATTGCCAGGGTTCTTTGTCCTTAGGAGGTGCCAACACACACTCTTAACAGCTGATCCCAAGGCAGGCAAGGGCCTTTTACAAAAACTGGGTCTTTCTAAGGCGCA
Organism: Cryptoblepharus egeriae; assembly: GCA_030015325.1. Lineage (NCBI taxonomy): Eukaryota > Metazoa > Chordata > Lepidosauria > Squamata > Scincidae > Cryptoblepharus > Cryptoblepharus egeriae. The sequence continues at coordinate 11,074,032 of JAREYC010000012.1, forward strand.
CATCAGGCCTTCAGAGTGGCCTCTATAGGGCTGTTCTGAGAGTCAGGCCCTGGGAGTGTGTGTTAAAAATGTAGTGCCCCATGTGCCAGATCCCTTAGTCTTATCTATGTATCAGCCCAATTCCTTCCCTTATCCAGGGATCTGTTGTACTCATGGATTACACATGCACAGAGACCATTTATGGACTGTTTTAAACCCCTGCTAACTGAGCAAAAGGCACTCTTTCAAATGGGTGCTCCTCTTTTATTTAGTGGGGGAGAGTAACTGGCCCTCCACACCCCAGCAATGTCTGTTCTAGTGGCTTCTGCTGGTGTTCTTTTTTGCATTTTAGATTGTGAGCCCTTTTGGGACAGGCACCCATTAGCTTTTAATTAGTTATTATTATTTTTTCCATTTTCTTTGTAAACCGCTTTGTGAACTTTTCAGTTGAAAAGCGGTATATAAATACTGTAGGTAGGTAGATAGATAGACTGTTAGCCCTTTGGGGCCAAAATCTCATTAATCAATTTATTTTGTTGCTTTGCACTTTCTCTGTGTTGCAAAGCAGTGTTGAAATAAAAATAATTTTCTTCCACCCACTGATCACTTGCAAGGCGGTGAAACCTTGAAGTTGAGCTGATCTCTGGGCTTCATGTGCACCAATGTACCAGGCTTCATGCACACTAATGTACCGGACTTCATGCGCACTAATGTATCCAGACTTTCCATGCGGGAGGGATCATCACCACATGGTGGGGGTGCGGGGCAGGGCTGATCCATAAACCTCTCCTCTCTATCCTTGCCCATCCTTGCTTATATTTTCCTAGTTACTGTGCCAGCAACTGTTTACACACTTACCTGAGAGCAAATCCCATTGCATCTAATGAGATAATTTCTGAGTAGACCTGCATTAGATTGGGCTGTGGTAGTCATGTACTAATGGCAGCCCAAATCTGACTACTGGCATCTCTGTGCCCCCCCCCCCCAAAAGACATGCCTATGATTACAAATAACATCTTTATGGTGAGTACCCCCACCTTTATTTCTATTAAAAAACAAAGCACTTGGGTATATTCTTATAAGAGATAACTTATAAAACATATAACGATCAGGATTTAAGGGTTTATTATCTATATGAAAGCTATAATAGAGTTTGATCAGGCTATGAACTGCAGTGAGGGTGAAGTGCTCAAGCAGGTTGGGGCAGTTTTGTTCCTCCCTCCTCATGCTATTTGTGTGTGTGTGGGGGGGGGGGGAAGGCTTACACCCCAGTCCTGTTGGGTCCCATAAGCTGAGGGATCTCCTGCTACATCAAAAGTCACAGACCAACAGCAGGAGGCCATGAATGGTCTACAGTGGGCTGCAGGACCACTTCCCTCCCAGTAAGTGTGGGGACATGGGCAGATCACGGCAGGCCAGGGGCTAGATGGGGCAGGGATAGGGAGGATCCACAAACACCAAGGTATTTCCTCCCTTCTGCCCCGATCTACCAATATTTCCCCTGGACACATCCCAAATCTCCTTGGTGCCAGCAATAGAGGTGATGATGGTCCAAGGAGAACCTCTGAGAGGTGAGTACAGATTTCTTTGTTTCCCTCTGAGGCCGTCTTGTGCCTCCCTCCCCTTTGGGTGCTCTGTCTTTGGCACTACACACTCCGGGCAGGCAAGGGACAGGATTGGGCCCTTCGTGTGAGTCCTTGCTACTAAGCAAATATGTACTGAGTCTGGCTGCAAGAGCTACACTTGCCCAGAGAGCTGAACCCAGCAGGTTCTTGTCCTGCTGAATAAAACACTTTGACTTTTGGGCTGCAATCCTAAGCTCCACTTAGGCCAGCCTAAACCCTGGCATATGTCCTGTGCTGATGTGGGAGAGTCATAAAAGTGCAGTAAGACACATCTGCCCCACTCCTGGGGGGGGGGGGTTAGGGCAATGCACAAGCATATGTTGACCTCCCCATACCATCATGGAAAGATAATCCAGTTAGGCTGGCTTAAATTTCTTAGGATGGCACACTAAGGCTTCTGTGCTTATAATGGAGTATCCTGGCCAGATGTCAAGCCCATTTCATACAGCAGGCCAAATAGAATTCATGACACCTCCTGAGGACTGGATGTAATGTCATCATTTATTTATTTATTATATTTATTTATTTATTATATTTTAGTGCTTTATACCTCACCTTTATGGAAATGTATATCTGTAGGAAGGTGATATCATTAAGTAGCTGACATCCAAAATGAGCTCTGTTTTCCTCACTTCCAAACTTATTTGTTGCAAAAAGAATATGTGAATCTTTTTAAAAAATAATTGAAAGAGAAAAAAATATTTAGAAAGAATTAAAAGATAACAGAAATACTAAAAATAGCATTGAAAGTTATATGGCAAGCGCAGAACTCTAAATTTACATTTCTTTACTCTCATGCCTGATCCTACAACCTAATCATCTATCCTAAACAAATCAAAAATTTCCAACAAAAAGGATAAAAGTTATGTTTTCTACTCATCAAATCCATAATTTGTTTGACTCATGTTCCTTTTGTCAGGCAGAAAATCCATGAACGGTTTCCAATTGTCCATAAATATTTTTACTGACTTTTCCTTTCCTTAAGAAAGTTGTGAGTTGGTCCATCTCAGCAAAGTCCAATATCTTGATCTTCAACGGAAGGGATTTCTGGAACTTTTCCAATACTGGGCCCATAAAATTCTTGCAGCAGACGTCATATATAAAAAACATAATTTCAATTTTTAAAATGAATTAAAATACACAGAATTTGATCATATTTGCGAGATATGAGAGAGCCCAGTTCTCGTGTGGATTGGTGCCCTGTTGGCAGAGGCCCAACTCAGCAGCTGAGAGTAGCAGGTGGTGATGCGGGAGAGCCCAAGAGCCAAATAAGGTGCTTCTGGAGGCCACATCTTGCCCGATTTGCACTCCATGGCTGGGAAAATTGGGTATGTTTGCTTGAGTGGAAGGAGGGACCCTGATGCTCCTTTTGGTCAGAGCACTTACTCATGGTACCTGCATGAAGAGTGTGGGGGGAGCCCCCAGCGTCCTCATCCTTGGTGATAGCCTTGGTGTTGGACACCCAGATGCTTCCAGCCTCCCACCCTCTTCAGATTTTATGCCTCTGCCCACAGCCTCCACAGGATTTCAGGGACTTGTCCCTTTCCTTGATAACGCAGTTTTTAATTCTGTACTTTCCGTCCAACAGAAAGACAGACGCGATACCTCCAACTTCGACAAGGAGTTCACCAGGCAGCCGGTGGAGCTGACGCCCACAGACAAACTCTTCATCATGAACTTGGACCAGAACGAGTTTGCAGGCTTCTCCTACACTAACCCTGAGTTTGTCATCCACGTTTAGGCAGCCCAGCAACTGCTTCCCCCCTGCGGAGTGGCCGGTCCAGACTCCAGATGGTCTCATAGATCAGATTGGCACTAGTCTTCCGGGGTGAATGGTTTGTTCGTTCAGGGGCAATCACGGGCCTTCCTGGGAGAAGAGGTGGTTGCTCGTCTTAGCTGGCTGTTCCTCTGTGTGTGTGTGTGTGTGTGCGCGCGTGTGCACAAATTGCTAGCTTGGTTTATATATATAGATAGATAGGTATAGATATATATAAACCACATATGTATAATATACATTTCCATATATACAGGTGCCCCCTGCATCCGTGGAACATGTATCTGTAGATTCATTTCTACACAGTTCTCCACTATGTACTCATTATGCAGTTTCCTTTACTGTGGCATGAAACGCTCCCATCGGTGGCATAGCTAGAGGGGGTGGAGAAGTCTTTCTTGGAGGGAGCCTCTCTATGGCATGCAAGAGACCCTCATGTGTATGGCTCTGTCTTGTGCCCGCCCCTCCACCTGGAATGGCTCCGGAGGGACCTCTTGCATGCTATGGTAAGGCTCCCTCCAAGAGAGACTCCTCTGCCACCCCTCTCTAGCGATAACACTTTTGTTGCTTCGTGTAAGCATCAGGTTTTATTTTATTTATGATTTTATTTTATGACTTTTTTATGGTTTCAATACCTGTGAAAGGCCTGCATGAACGTATCCTCCACGGATCCAGGGGGTGGACACCTGTGCACATACATTATACATGCATACATGTATGGAAATGTATTTTAAGCCTGTTCTTTGAGTCGTCAGCAAAAGGATTGCGTTTCTGGAATCACCAACCAGTGGCTCCCCCCCCCCATGAGTTCTGAAATAATTCCAAGTCTCGTCTCCCCCCCACCCCAACTATCTTTACAACAGTCCTTGTAATTTTCAAAGTTCTCTGAAACTCGGATCCAGGTGTTCCTCGTCTCCTCTGAATGCTACGCATGGTCTGTATCCTCCATGGTTGTGCAGCTTTCTCAGTGATGACTGTGACCTTGTCTTAAGAGAGCCTTGTTTTCTGTTTGAGCCTGGAGTCTCCCAAGTTGACACCCCTTTGTTGGTGTGAAGGAGTCTCCTTCCTAGACCCTCTTCCTTCTGCAGTGAAGCCGTCTTCCCTTCTAGCTACTGTGAAAGCATTTTAGAACCAGGCACAGGCCGAAGACTCCCCAACATCACGTTGCGTTCCGGTTCTTGTAAATTAAAGCAAGTTTGCAACTCCTTTTTCTTTTTCATTCTTTCTTCTTTGGAAGCAAAAAACGGTACTCATCAGAGGGTGCCCTGCTGACCATGATCAACTGCAGGGTATGGTGCTGATCCCCGTTACAAGGATGAATAGCCAGAAGCCTCTGTGGTCATATGGCTGGCATGGCGCATGGAACACTGTTATCTTCCCACCAAAATTGTACCTATTAATCTACTTGTGCTTTTGAACTGCTGTGTTGGCAGGAACTGGGCAAGAAACAGGCGCTCACCCTGTCTTACGGTTCTCAGGTCTCAAACCTCCAACCTGCTGATCTTCCCTCAACCCTCAAACCTCCAACCTTGCAGCCCCCCAACCAGTGGTGGGCTCCAGCAGGTTTGCACCTACTCTATAGAACCAGTTGTTAACAAGGGATAGGACGTATAAAGTTTAAAAATAGCCATTTAAAAGTGGCTGCCAGATGGGCAGAGAACCGGTTCTTAATTTCTTTGAATCCCAACACTGCCCTCAACCATCAACCATTCCTCAGTCATCCTAAAGTGACCATGTTAAATCACTGGGATGGTTTGCAGTTTTACCGAGTCCCGGTTAACTCAGAACCACTTTATTCATTTTAATCTCAGGTTGGTACACACAGGAACACGTACCTCCAGACTGTGTCACATATACCATCACCAAAGCTTTGGAAGTCAGTGGAAGGTAGGGGTGGTTTGATATGTTGCAGACCATGGGGGTCACAAAGAATCAGACGTGGCTTAGTGACTGAGCCACAGCAACAACATATAGGATTGCAACCTTAATTGCCCCTTTGATGAATTCCATTTCAACTAAATGGAATTTTCTGGAAATTGATTGCTGGGATTTCTGGCATCACATCCATACATGATTTGGAGACAGAAGGTGAATCCACAAACACAATGAGAAGTGCTTGTGATGGCAATTTCACAGCTATTCTGAACCACTGGTTGATTTTTCCCAGTATCTTGGCTTTCCATTTCTAAGTTTTGCTCTTTTTTCCAATTAATAATACAAAATCTTATGTATTATTGGGGGAGGGGGATGGAAAATTCAGAGCATCATTAAAAAAAAAACATGCTGGTATTTTTCATCCCCATGTTCGACATACATCACGAATGCTGAAAAAGAAAGCGTTCCAGCACTAAACATGTCCAGATTGCAAATCGCTGGCTGGCTTGTCCCTTGGGATTGGTTTCCAATGTTTTCATTTAAACTTCGACTTTATGCATACAAATACACACACACAAACACACCAAGCAGTGCTGGATCCCTGATGAACACCGTCAAACGCTAAATGGTGGCATGATATAAATAAAGGATGACAAAACAGAGATGATTTAAGGCATTTTCTTCAGAGATGTTTTGGCTTCTGTCTTCCTCAGTCAGTTACGGCTTTTGCTCCAACGTAAACCAAGGTGGCAACTGGGAGGATGTTGGTGGTGGGGGAATTCTCTGCAGGGCGGCCCGGACAAAACAAGTAGATCATCCAAACCTGCACTACGTACTGCAGAGGATGGACAGACAGACAGACAGACAGATAGATAGATAAACCACTTTGTGAACTTTTTAGTTGAAAAGCAGTATATAAATACTGTAGACAGACAGACAGACAATCAGACAGATAGATAGATAATTTTTTTTATTTTATTTTTAAAATTTATATCCCGCCTTTCTCAGGCAAATTAGCCCGAGATGGATGGATGGACGGACGGACGGACGGACTGACGGACGGACAAGTATTCAAGGGTACACCTTGATTAAAAAAAAAACCGTTTCCAGGTGCATTGAGCCAGGATTGCTAGGAGGCTGGCAAGATACTAAAGGGGTACACCTTGGTCAAAATAAACTTTTTCAGGTGCATAGGGACATAAATGCCAAAAGGCTGGAAAAATACTCATGGGTTAATCCTGGTAAAAGAACCCCTCTTTCCTGGGTGGATTGGGCCAGATCTGCCAGGAGGCTGGAAAAATTCCCAAGGGAGACCCCTTGCTAAGAAAAGGTGCATAAGGACATGAATGCCAGAAAGGTAGAAACATATTAAAGGGGTACCACCAATTAAAAAATGAAATGTTTCTGAGTGGATAGGTCCAGGAATGCTGCATTCCTGGAAAAATATCCAAAGGGTACCCATTATTTTTAGAAAAACCAATTTCTGGATTCATTGGGCTAAGATTGCAGGGAGGCTGGAAAAATATCAAACAGGTACCCTTAGGAAAAAATAATTTCTGGGTCAGTACTGCTAGGGTGCTGGAAAAATAGCCAAGGTAAAAATTATCCTTGGTAAAATACCTTTGGTTAAAAAAAACATTTTTGGGTGCATTGGGCAAGGACTGTCTGGAGCACACAAGGCAGCACACATGTGATGTATCCAAATCACATTTTGGGCAGCCAGTGGCTTGCTCCAAAGTAAGGGGGTACTTTTTCCCTTACTGTCATTGGAACCACTGCTACCCGGATCTGTGCCATCTCAGTCGGTACTGCCTTTGAACAGAGATAGGATCTGGCACAAATGCTAGGTAGTGGGGCTGCAACCTCAATGTGATCCAGCAGTGTGATGCAGCTGCTGTTGGACTAGATGACCTCTGAGAACCCTTCCACATGCGACAGTTGAGGACAATACCATACATTACATAGGTGGGCTGGCTGATGACCAAAACGAAAAAGTGTGATGAGTTGTGGTGCTTCCTATGGCCACCGCAGCCTCTCTGGCTCAAAGCGACCTTGTTCGAGGAGGGGGAAACTTGGCATGCGCCTGTCTGCTTGAGTCATTGCTTCTGCCACTCTGTAGAGATTCCACCACCCTCGGCTTTCTCCCAGCTGCCATCCCCCCACCTGGCACATGTTAACACACAAAAACTGTGCTGGGAAGGAAAGGGGATCGTGATGCTCTTGCTTGAGTTACAAGCGGAGCAAAGTGAACCTGCACCCTTTTAACTACTGCTTCAAACGGCTCAAGAAGGACCATGGTTTGACAAACTGGAGATGGGGCTCATTAAAGGATATCCTACCCCTCCTCTGTATAGGACCTCCCTATATTCCCATAACACCTCCAGTTTTTAACACCTATAAATCCATACCGTGGATACCACGAATGTCTTAGTGTGCAATCCTAATCTGTTTGGCCAGAATGTCCCAGCACAATTCCCATGCTGGCCTTGGGGTGTCCCAAAAGTGCCATAAGGCGCTTATATGCCATTATTGGTAGGGTTAGGCCAGACGTGTGCTGGCTGGTCTCCCCACACCAGGTTGATGGGTGAATTGCGCTGGTCTAAATTGGTTAGGATTGCACCCTTAGAGCCCCTCAGAAAGATACTCTTAGCGTTCCTATAAAGGCATGTTACCCTGGGCAATGGTCTCTCCTGATCCCACTCAACAATGCCACGGGCAGAAAGTTAAATAGGGGGCTCTCTATAGTCTTCACCCTATATTTATATCCATCCTTCCTCCTTTTTCTCCCACACACAGGATATGAGAAGCAAGAAGTGGTGTGAAAGAGGAAATGCGCAGGAGAGCAGAACGCTGGGCAAAACTCCACAAAACTGGAGAAGCTCTGGTCTCAGAAATGGGGAGGTTTTCCCATGCAAGCCATATTCTCTTTCTAAAAGACCTTCCTGTATCACAACACACGGGGCATGTGCTGGCACAAACATGCACACAGCACATTCCCAGAGCATAGTCCATATCTGGGGGGCTGCTGTAAGACGCAGGAAACGGAAACCAAACCAGATGCAGGGTGACCATATAGAATGGAGGACAGAGAGTTTGTACCTTTAACCATGGCATAGAGAAGGGAATTGAGGCAGGTGTAGCTTAACAAGAAGTGTTTTAAAAAGCAGCGTCTGCCTAAATTCTATGTACTGGTTAATGGTCCTGTCCTCCGTTCTGTATGGTTACCCTGGACCAGCTTTGCCTTTGGCCTGATCCTGCAGGGCTCTTCTGATGTTCTCAGCCAGAGAAGCAGGGAAACGAGGAATCTCAAAGGCCCATAGATCACCTTCCCCCAACGTGCTCCTAAAGTCACCGGATAGAGGAAAACCACAACAGCCCTTGAGTGACACACTCGGCTTTGAAGGAGACACATTTTAGAGATTTTTATTACACACACGTGTTCCCCAACTCCTGACGGCACCTCCAGCCCATTAGCCAGGCGATGCTGTTCTTGCAACAGCTGCTTGAGACGTGCCTTGGGAGGAATGAGCAATCTGAACAGGAATGGAGTGGGGAGGGAGGACCATCAGAAGCAGGTTGAGGGTGCACCCCCTACTTCTCCAGACAGTTGCACAAACCCATAAGAAAACTCCCTGTAGAGAGGAGCAAAGCCCAGGGCTGAATTTCTCTGTTTCTGGACCAGGAGACTGTATAAAAATGTCAATACCTGCCTGCAGTCATCCTCTTCAATACTAGCCAGCCTCTTCCTGCACGCAGAGCCCTGACCAGCCAAGATGAGGAGAGCTCCTTAATATCCTTGCTGGGCTGTGAAAGATTTATTTCCATTGAGGCAGAGACACAAAGGACACTGATGTGTGAGAAGCTTCTGCATCCTTTTACAATCACGTCATCATCATCATCATCATCCTCACCACCACTGCAGTGGTTCAGTGGTTCACGGTGCCATGCTTGCCGACTTGAAGCCCCCAAAATGGGCTGTAGACCCCAGTACTGCATGATGGAGTGTGCTCCCATCCCTTGCCCAGCTCCTGTCACCCTAGCAGTTAAAAAGCATGGAAATGTAAGTAGACAAATAGGTACCACCTCAGTGGGAAGAAACAGCATTCTATGTCCTTTGGAATTTAGACAAGCCGGGCATATGACCGTCAATCAATCAATCAATCAATCAATCAGTCAATCAACAGTATTTATATACAGCTTTTCAAGGTGTCTTCAAACAGCGCTAGAAACAGATGAGCGCATATACATGGCAGGTGCAGCCTGTCACAGCTGGCAGGGCAACATGCCAGGAACCCTTTATCTTTACCACCATCATCATCATCATCATCATCATCATCATATATTCAAGATTAGTGGATATCCCCCCAAAAACATACACAACACAGAAGAGGCACAGCTAAGGGCAGCTAATATTGGTACCAGTAACCAAAACTCATACAACTCCTAACCAATTTTCCATCTCTGGGGTAAGAGATGCAACTCTGAGTTAAGAGAACAAACATTGCCTTACCTTGTGGAGGAGGCCTCTGTGACTACCCCGCCCCCCCAACCTCCAGATGCAACACATACCCCAATGGCACAACTATATGGCAACACTTGTGTCTTCAAGTGTTCTATTATTTGTTCTGATCCTTGAATATAAGAGCTGGTGAGCAGCACAATCTAAATTGCAATCCAGCAATCCAGCAAATTGCAATCCAGCATAAGTTTCAGAGGTTGCTGCCATGCTACCCTGGGAAGGGGAGGCTTGTCCTCTTCCCCAAGATAAGGCAAAAGTAGCCTCAATGGGTCTACTCGGTCTTGCCCCACCTCTAGAGGCCACAAAAGTCTGAACAGACTGGAGCAGCAATGCATCACTCCCACCTGCCCTCAAAACAGGGTAACATCAGATCTTGGTTCCCTTCCCACTCACTTCCTCTGCCCTCCATCCATCAGCCCAACCTGCTCATTGACTGCCCTGAAACGCAATCCTAACCAGTTTAGACCAGTGCAATGCACCCATCTCCCTGTTTCTGTGGTGACGTGGGGAGGCTGGTGCACATCCATGCATCAGTCTAAACTCCCTGGGAGTGGCACAGAAGTGCCTTACAGCACTTTTGCAACACTCCCAGGCCAGCACAGAACTTGTGCCAGCCTAACTGTGGTGTGGATGGCGCTGTCAAATATATACATAATGGTATTATTTTAAAAAATACTCACATTTTCACAATTTTGGCAGTAGTGGTGTCACCCCCTGATTGCATCAGCTGGTGTGGAATGCACCTCTTAGTGGCATTCATTCCCAGTAGAGCCCAAAAGTGTAGTCCAGTTAGGACAGGCATGTCTCTTACTCTTCCCTTTCAAATCAGCAACAGGGTTGCTGCATCACCTCTGAAATCACCTTTCCAGGGTTTTGCATCACCTCTGAAATCATTCCCTCTCATCGCTTGGTGTAATTCAATAAACATTTATTTTACTTCTTTTTATTGTCTCTAATGATCGTGTTGTGATATTGTTGTCAGCCGTGGTGATGTGAATAAATTAAAGACCTTTTATTTTACCTATTTTGAATAGCGCAAGTAGCGAAAGTGGTGAAGACATTGTGCCTGTTAACCAGCAGGCCAGGGTTTGAGACCTGGGTTGGCCCCACAAGACAGGGTGAGCTCCTGTCCTTAGCCTAGCTCTGCGACGCCAACTGGATCCAATCGTATTGGCTCTGCCTTTCCATTAAACTATTTCAGTGGTGTGGAAAGGGGGGATTTGCTGCTTGGGTAACAGCCTATCCTCCATATCAATCTACCCAGGCCTTTGTGCTTCACATGCAGCATCGAGCATGATACCATAGTCTTTTGAGACTGATGGATGCCAATGCTTATTTAGAATAACAACATACTGATCCTGTTTTATTGATCCTAAATTGATAATAACACGTCCAGCCCTCAAATCACTTTCTGGTGGGTACCAACAAATTGTCATTCTAAAATGTACCCCTGACCATAATGCCTGATAGGCATCAGTCAAGCCACAGAGACCAGAGGTTGCCAACTTTAGGACACCTGGACTATTAACAACTGTGAGCAGAGCGGATTTCAGCAGGTGTGCGATGGCCTCATAGTCCAGAAATGGCATAAAAATGCAGGCCACTGAAAACTTTGGAAAGTCAAGGGAAGACCACAGGTTCCTTCTGCGCATCTAACAGTCGAAGTCTCAGCCACATCTAGCCCCTTCAGACCAAAACGGGGCAAGGATGTTTCTGCTGCCGCTTCTGCTAGTGACATGTTTCGCTTTGGTGACACTTCCCTTAATTATGTCAGCTGATGACAAAACCATTGTGACAAATGACTCAGCATCTTCCGCAGGGAAGCTAATGAGTCCTGAGCGCAGCTTCGGAGCTACGAGTTCCCCCAACAGCCTTCCTAAAGGATTTGCTGGCGTGGGAATGACAAGGGAGGTCAGCAGCGTGATGCCATACAAGCCATTGGGAGGTGGGGGGCACAGATTAAAGGATCTCAGGTAACAGCAGGGCTGGAAAAGCCATTCCCCTGAGAGAGTAGACAAGATTCCATTTTCTGCAATGGCACACCATTTATTTATTTATTCGATTTATATTCCTAAGGAAGGATACCCAAGGCAGCCAACAACCTTTAAAATAGAATAAAATACAGTTGAAAAAGTAGTTAAAAGTAGTAAAACCAAAGAGCAGAATACAATTAAAACTACATAAGGTGCACAAACACACACCAAACAATGCACGTCCATATCACACACACACACGTATTGGTTTGCAATCAGCCGGCATCAGGCTGAGGTGGAGACACGTTTCAAAAGGTTACATGAGTCATCCTTTAATCCAAGCGGCCCCAAAGGGAAATGGACCAGAGAAGCACACCGTGAAGACACCTCAACTGGAGAGAGGCCTGGCAGTGAGTGTACTAGTGGCTGGTGCTGCAATGTGTTCTTTCCAGGCTCTGCTGAATGTTGCTTGGGTTCCTTAGGACCACTCTGGGAAAAGCCTGGAGCAATTTAGGGTATTTGGAAATGAGGTTGTCATTCAGCGACTTACTTTGCAAGCGGAAGGGTGCAAGCAGCTCCAGGTAGGGCAAGGAAACATTAGGAGACCTGTGTTGGATCAGGCTAGTCTAATCCTCCTGGGCTAGTCCAGCAGACACCTTTGGGGTAGGGTTGCCATATATCCCATAAAACAGGGACAATCCCAATTTGGGGGGATTGTGTTCACATACTGGCAAATGGGACAGAGGGTCCTGTCCCATTTTATGGAAGAGAATTATGGCAACCCCATTTGGGGAGCACACAAGACCACAAGAAACCTACATCCTGGTGCACAAGGATTTCACAGTTAGCCAACTTCTAAAACCAGGCGGTTGCACTGATTCATCATGGCTTGTAACCTGTGATAGACCTTTCCTCCATCAATCTGTCCACTTCCCTTTTAAAGGCATCTAGGCCATACGACACCTCCTGTGGCAAGGAGTTCCACAAATTAATTACACACTGGATAAAAAAAGATCCACGTCCTGAAACTCTTCCTTTTGCGAACTAGATAGTTGCAGCTTGAGTAGAGTCCACATATACAAGTCATGATAAGAAGCCACATGTTTCTCTTGAGCAGAAAAGAATATCCAGCATTTATTTAACCTTTGTAACTCCTTGCCACAAGATGTGGTGATGGCATCTGGCACATATGCCCCCAAAAAGGAACTAGACAAACTGAGGGAGAAAAAGGTTCCATCAAGGGTATTTTAATTTATATAATGTTTAATTTATATAATGTTTATATAATGTAAATCCAGCGTTTATCGTATCCTACCATAGGTGATAAGCCATTATATATGCGCGCAACTTCTTGGTTTCTAGAAGTGGATGATCTTGCAGTGCAGTGCGCAATGCAGTGCGCAATGGGATAGCATGCAACATGGATCTTATCCATCTACAGTATTTATATACTGGGTTTCAATGATAAAAGTTCACAAGGCGGCTTAGGCCAATGCACAGGCATATGCTGACATCCACACACCATCACAGGAAGATATGTTGGATGAGCTAGCCTTGCCTAAATTGATTAGGATAGCACCCTATATGTCATAACCACAAAAGAGGACAACACTCCCCCAAAATGTAGGACAACCAAGCAATATATAGGAATGACAAAATAAAAACTCAAAACACTCATGTAGTTTACTTTCATACAGTTAAACACTATACTACAGAGTATTAAATTTAAAATTATTACATATGATTTATTAGTTACAAGAAAGCTACATGCTGCCTATTCACATGGAAAAGGAGAACGTCTAAGAGAACCCTCTCTAAGAGAACCCTAAGAGAACGTTTAAGGAGAACCCTCTCTTCCAGCTTCTCTTTTTCTTCATCATCATCCCTTGCCCATCTTTCTCCAGGGCTCCATCTTCACCCTCTCTTCCAGCTTCTCATCCTCATCCTCATCCTCATCATCCCCTGCCCATCTTTCTCCAGGGCTCAGTCTTCACCTTCTCTTCCAACTCATCATCATCATCATCATCATCCCTTGCCCATCATTCTCCAGGGCTCAGTCTTTACCCTCTCTTCCAGCTTCTCTTCTTCTTCTTCATCATCCCTTGCCCATCTTTCTCCAGGGCTCCGTCTTCACCCTCTCTTCCAGCTTATCATCATCATCATCATCATCATCCCTTGCCCATCATTCTCCAGGGCTCAGTCTTCATCCTCTCTTCCAGCTTCTCATCCTCATCTTCATCCTCATCATCATCCCTTGCCCATCTTTCTCCAGGGTTCAGTCTTCACCCTCTCTTCCAGCTTCTCATCCTCATCCTCATCATCATCATCCCTTGCCCATCTTTCTCCAGGGCTCAGTCTTCACCCTCTCTTCCAACTCATCATCATCATCATCATCCCTTGCCCATCATTCTCCAGGGCTCCGTCTTCACCCTCTCTTCCAGCTTATCATCATCATCATCATCATCATTCCTTGCCCATCATTCTCCAGGGCTCAGTCTTCACCCTCTCTTCCAGCTTCTCATCCTCATCCTCATCCTCATCATCATCCCTTGCCCATCTTTCTCCAGGGTTCAGTCTTCACCCTGTCTTCCAGCTTCTCATCCTCATTCTCATTATCATCATCATTCCTTGCCCATCTTTCTCCAGGGCTCAGTCTTCACCCTCTCTTCCAGCTTATCATCATCATCATCCCTTGCCCATCATTCTCCAGGGCTCAGTCTTCACCCTCTCTTCCAGCTTCTCATCATCATCATCATCATCATCATCCCTTGCCCATCTTTCTCCAGGGCTCAGACTTCATCCTCTCTTCCAGCTTCAGTGGAACCAGCTGCTGGCCAAGGAGGGGAACTGGGATCTCAGCCTCTTCCTCCTCCACTCCACCAGCCCAAAGTTCCACCCAGACCCTGCCTGGATCGAGGCCAAACTGAGTGGGAGGCGCCTCCTTACATCACCAAGAGCTGAAGTCTAGACTGGCAGGAGCTGTGCTCTTCAGCACCACAGCCCTGGGCAGCAGGAGCACCACAGCACCACCATTTCAGCACCACAGTACTGGGCACGCCTGAGCTGGCAGGGAGCATCACAGCATCATCATTTCAGTACCATAGTACAGGAGGAGCTGCCTATTTCAGCACCACACAGAACTGGGCACGCCTGAGTCCACCAGGAGCACCACCAAGTCAGCACCACCATTTCAGCACCACAAAGCCCAGGGTAACAGGAGCATCACAGCACCACCATTTCAGTACTGGGCACGTCTCAGCTTGCCAGGAGCTGTCTGGTTTCAGCATCACACAGTACTGGGCACGCCTGAGCTGGCTGGGAGCATCATAACACCACCATTTCAGCACCACAGTACTGGGGGAGCTGCTGGTTTTAGCACCACACAGTACTGGGCATGCCTGAGCTTACTGGGAGCACCACAACACCACCATTTCAGCACCACAGTACTGGAGGAGCTGCTTGATTCAACACCACACTGAGCTTACTGGGATCATCACCATTTCAGCACCACAGTACTGGAGGAGCTGTCCAGTTCAGCACCACACTGGGCTTACTGGGAGCACCAGCATTTCAGCACCACAGTACTGGGCACGTCTCAGCTCGCCAGGAGCTGTTCATTTCAGCACCGAGGCATTGACAGCTTGGACTGGGAAGGGGAGCAGCCCTCTCCAACCCCCTACTCAGTTTCCTCTGTCTGCAGAGGGCCAGAGGAGCCCCCCAAAGGGGAGCTGGGACCCTGCCTTGTGAGGTTCATCCAGCAGCAGCTATCCTGTACCTTCAGTCGGAGCAATTCTCAGCATCTCCCCCTTTGAGCTCCTTGTCTTTGGACTAGGCTGCTTAATAAGCCAGCACTGCTCCTGCAGCCCCCACCTTCGCCTTGCATCTTCACTCTCTCCTGCTTCTCTCTGTCTCTCTCTCTCTCACACACACTCATAGAGAGACTGTTGATCTCCAGCTTCTTCCGATCCACCACCGGGTTTAGCTGGGGAGGCTGAGCCAGAGAACCAGCAGCACATCTTCCAAGCAGATTCCTCTTAACCTGGACTAAGAGGCTGGATTGGTGATGATTAGCAATTGCCAGGCTGGGCACCATCCTCAAGCCCCATCCAAGAGGGACCGAGTAAGGATCCCCAGACAGAATGAGGCACACCTGAGGAGTCTGCAGGGCCCCTCTCTTCTGCTGTGGGGAGTCGGGTTCCTGTAGAGAAGGGCAGCTCTGGCCCTCCAGAGGGCGGGTGAGCGACAACCCTGACTGGCCTTGACTCACCTTCCCTCTGGCTGGACGTCCAAGGTACCATGAATCATTATGAGGATGTGTGACAGAGGAATCCAGATGTTGATCACCACCCTGGGAGCTTTTGCAGCGTTCAGCCTCATGACGATTGCGGTGGGCACCGATTACTGGCTGTATTCCAGAGGGGTGTGCAGGACTAAGTCCACCAACGACAACGACACCAGTCGTAAGAACGAAGAAGTCATGACCCACTCGGGTTTGTGGAGAACCTGCTGCTTGGAAGGTATTTTTTAACTCAACTCCTATCCCAGTTCTGAGTGTTCAACTAATATCATTTTCTCTTTATGGGCTGGTGAGTGCAGCCAAGTCAGAGAAGGGGTACCTTGTTGCTGCTTGCATGGGGCAAAGTTAGGGTCTTTCTGAGTGATGCAGGTGAGGACCGTAGTATCGAGTGCCGATGTAGCAAGTCTGCATGATACCTGCCCTGAGAGGCCATGAATCTATCCCTGAGTCAGGCCCTGAGTAGCCCTGAGACTGGTCCTGAATGGCCCTGAGTAGCCCTGAGTCTGGTCCTGAGTAGCCCTGAGTCTAGCCCTGATTCTGGCCCTGAGTGGCCCTGAGTAGCCCTGAGTCTGGTCTTGAGTAGTCCTGAGTATGGTCCTGAGTAGCCCTGAGTATGGTCTTGAGTAGCCCTGAATATGGCCCTGAGAGGCCCTGTGGACTGGACATTAATATCAGATTTATAATTATTAATTATTAAAATAAATTATGTGGATTTATTAATATCAGTCCACATAAACAAACAAACAAACAAATAAATAAATGGCCCCAAGTCTGACTACTTTGCCTGGAGCTGCAACAGGATTTGGACCTTTTTCTGCTAAGAGCATCAATGTTAGGCAGTCATTCCATTATTACCGCTGCATTATTACCGGGGTCAGGCATACAAGAATGGGATGGGATGGGATGGGATGGGATGGTAGGGATGGGGACACTGCCACCCTGCCAGTCTGAACCCTTCAGTAGTTGGGTGGAGGTGAAATACGGTCACACCTGCTCTTGCGACTGCAAAGAGAGAATTACTAAGTACATACCAGCCAAGAGATGTGTGTTTCTAAGCAGGGCCCACTTGTTGCAGGGGATGCACAATTTTGGGACCAAAAAAACCCCAACCTTGAGAAAATGATTCCAGAGGCCAATGATAGACTTGAAGTTGAACAAAGTGAATTATTTCTGTGTCTTTCCATTCACCCCTGGAGAGAGGCAACATGGAAGCTTCTGGGAGACCCCCCAATTGCAAACATGAGTCTTCACAGGGTACTTTTGGTCCACTCTTGTCTTACATGCACCCCAAGTTGTGTCCACTTTGGAGCAAAATCCTGAATGTCACCTTCATTAAGAGCATGGTGAGACATAGTCAGGGTGGGGGACACTTAAAGGAGGCATTTCCAACAGGCAGGAGCTACATCACATTCTTCCTCCCTTCCACCCCCACTCCATAGGCTTCTATTTTCAGAGCATCAAGCTGTACCTGGATGTTACCAGAGAAACTGAGTTAAGCAATCCACACGCACTATATTTTCTGTTTCGTAAGCAAGCGCCGACAGCTCGTCTAGCAAGGATTCAAGTTTTAAAACACAGGCATATATAGCTATCTCATTTCAGTTTGAAAGAGAAAGGTTTGGGGGGGTCTCTGCATGGCGTGTTACATGGACCGGTGTGATCCATTATGCTGGGGCCCTCAAACTTCCAAACATTGAGTAGCCCATTAAACCAACCGTCAAACCAAGTCTTAGGCATGTCTACTCAGAATTAAATCCCATAGAGTTCAGTGTGGCTTTCTTCCAGGAAAATAGTCAAGAGATTGCAGTCTGAACTGCTCACTGTTCCTCTTTGGAGAATTAGAAGCCAAATATACATACAAAGGTACAGGTGGATATGGTTCCCCTCTGATGATCCGATGACCCACCACCAACAAGGAACCAGCAGCCGGTCTCTGCCCACTGGTCATTCAAATCCCCCCAGCTTGTGGTGGTGGATGAATGTTAAGGGATTCCTCTCATTTATGCTTTCCCCCTTCCAACCCCTACCCCAATGAAGAACAACCCCTTTCCATTGAGGTTTCAGTGAAGGCTCCAGATCTCCTTGATCCGGGTGAGCTTTGCTCTGGGGAGAAATGTGGAAAGGTTCAAGAAGGGATGGGTTTAATCTATCAATGAGAAACAGGCAGAGAGTGTAATGGGGGGGGGGGGTAGACAAGGGAAGGCAGTGAGATAGGAGACTCCCAGTGGAAAGACAAGGAGGATTTGACTGCAGTGTCTTCCAATCCTGAGCTGGGCTGGTCCCTCCCTTGCTCCGACTCCTGAATGCAAAATTAAGACGATGCCTTTTATTGAGCCAGCTGGCATGCAGAACACTGGAGATGCTCAAGAGTGTGTCTTCAGCCAGAAGCATCTAAATGAGCAACAGAGAAGGAACGAACATGAGTTGGCCCCATAGGTAGTCTTCCCGTGCTCTAGGCGCCTTGGAACAGGGCCTGGCTGAGCACATGTCCTAGAGAAGGGCGGTCAAGACCTCACCCTATCCTTCTGGAAGAGGGTCCGTAAATCCCGCCAGGAGACCACAATAAGCCTGTACCTAGCCTGTGACCAACCTTTGGTCCCCTAAGAATCTCTGACCCAGTTGACCAAACAAGACTGGGGGGTGCTGGGAAATGGGGGTCTATTTAAGCATGCACTTTATTTCTGTGCTAATTGTTGGTGCTTGCAGTAGTCCTGGAAATTTGAGCCCATTTATTCATTAAGTTCCATCTCTAGTTTGTGTAATTAAATTTTATATTTACATTTTCCCCCCAGCCTTGACACTGTGTCAGATATTTGATGTGGTCTTTTGGCCAAAAAAAGTTTAGAGTGTTTGGCATCTGGTGACGTGGTTGCTGCCTTGACTGCTTCTTTCATGTATTGTCTCAAGATGACCGACTCAGGTCTAGTTGGCGGTGGGATAAAAAAAGAGGCATCAACATCTAAGAGAGGCAAAGGTCCTCCATGCAAATCCCAGTGATCTAGGAACAATTTCCACAAATTGCACATTCAGAGTAGGTGTGTTCAAAGCAGCCAGAAAACTCTTGGTTTCAGTGTCGCCTCTGCTGTGAGCAAATCGTTCTCCTCTCACCCTCAATTCCCACCACACTGCAATATTTTATTTATTTTTCCCGTATTTTTGTGTAATCCTTACTGGCCTCTCCTTCTCTGCGGATCTTCGAGCAGAGGATTGATAAGCACCCTTCTGAGATGCTCTAGGAGGATTTCCTGCTTCTGGCAGGGGGTTGGACTAGATGACCTCATGGGCCCTCCAATTCTATGAGTCTATGAATTAAGTAAAGCCGAGACTTAACCCAAGGTCACCCAGGAAGCATCGTGGCAAAGCGGAGATTTGAATTTGGATCTTCTAGGTTTAAGGCCAACCGTCAAACCACTATTAGGATGATAATATGGTCTATACTGTACAAGGTTATGATATGGATTAGCGCAGGGTGTCAAACATGTGGGCCAAATGCGGTCTCCCGAAGCAAGCTTTCTGTCCATTTTGTGATAACTGGGCTCTCCCAGGACTTGTGCTGGGCTACCCAGTGTTTAGGATTGTGCTGTCAACACACACAAACACAGGGAGGGGGGAGGGAGCATATATACAACTAGTATTATGGGGATCAATTACCTTTGACTGGGATAATTTATCAATTACTTTTTACTACAGTAATTAAAATTACTGGGATAATGCCAATTGAGTGAGAGGGCTCTGGCAGGTAAAGCAGGGCCAAGTGGAGCAGACATGCCAAATGCTACCCCAGGTAATCATATAGAATAGAGGACACCTTTAAGCGTTGTATAGAAGAGGGAATTTTGGCAGGTGTTGCTTTTTAAACCCTTCCATGTTGAGCTGAACCTGTCTAAATTCCCTCTTCTATGCAACGGTTAAAGGTACAGGCACTCTGTCCTCCATTGTATATGGTCACCCAGCCCTTATCTATCCACAGCTAAGCTACCTCATAGCCTAGCTCTGCTGACAGGCATTGGGGAACTTCAGGAAATGATTCAGGAAAACTTCAGGAAATTGTCCTCCTTTTGAGGTTTGGGCATCTGGTCATCTTTCCTCCTCTCCCCTTCAGAGGCATTCCAGGCAGTGGGAGCAAAACAAGGGGCTCCAAGGGGAAGGAGAGCAACCCCTTGAACACTGCAGTAAATTGCCTTGCAAAATGTAGTGCTTTGCACCCCCTCTACCTATGCCACTGGAAGGGATTGTACAGATGTCCTCATGGGTAGAGTCTTCCATGCAGGGATTGGGATGACATACTGTGGCAAATAAATCAGCAACAGCAGCAACTATATTCCAAGGACGTGGGTCACAGATTAAACACAACAGAACTGACAAGCAACACATGATCCCATAGCCCATAGTTAGGGTTGCAGCCATGACTTGTCTCCTTCCATGGATTTTTCCTCCATTAATCTGTCCATCTTCTTTCAAAGGCATCTCGTTCTCTCTGTTTGGTGTGTTCTTCACTGACATTCGCTGCCTGCTTCTTATATTTTTTTCTCTCCCTGGGGTTTAAAATCCAGTACCAGTATTTTATTTCACTGGAATTATGTGCATTATTGCTGTACTTTTATTTGTCTGGGAAACAATTCTAATTACTTTCTCACAGCATCAGACAATAAGCCCGTTGTTTTAAAAAATATTTAAAACAGCATAATAATCCTCTTCTAACAGGGAAGAATAAGACCCAAGTGGCTTCCTAATTTCTGGTTCCTCCAGGCCGGCCCATCAATGAGGCCAACTATGGCTACAATCCGAAAGACACTTTCCTGGGAGTAGGTCTCACTGATCACAATGGGGCTTGCTTTTGAGTAGACATGGTTAGGATTAAGCTCTAAGACAGTGACTTCAAAAAGACAGGCAGGAGGGGTCTATCCCTCCCAAACACACACCCACACCTCAGGTCTGGGACCAAAGCAGCACTCAAAGCAGTAGCAAATTCCATGCCCCTCTCTGTTTTTGCACACACATCGGTGTAATGCTGCAATCCTAAAGACACTTCTCTGGGAGTAAGACCCGTTGAACCCAATGGGATTTACTTTTGAGTAGACATGGTTAGGAATGTGCTCTAAGTGTGCCCCATTCTCTCTTGCTACCGGTTGCACCACTGCCTCTTCCATACTGGCCAAGCAGGAGGACTTCAGTGTCCTCCCCACAGACACCACCTGTAGATTTCAAGATGCACACCGCCATGAAGTCTGGACCATCTGTCACTCCTCAATCAATCAATCAATCAATCAATCAATCAGTCAATCAATCAATCAATCAATCTCTCTTTAGATGTATAAAAGGTAAAGGTGTCCCCCACAGGTTGTACTGCTACTTGTGACCAACTGTAGGGTCCCGTTTCTAAGAGCTAGTGTTGATCAAAGATGCTTCCATGGTCATGGGGCAAGCATGGCTGTTGAAGGTGCACAAAATGCTGTTTTACCTTCCCACCAAAGTGGTACCCATTTGTCCACTTGCATTTCCATGCTTTTGTTCCACTAGGTTGGCAGGAGCTGGGCTAAGGGCAGGGTCCTGTCTTGTAGGACCTGCATCTCGAACCCTGGCCTGTCAGTTAATAGGCACAGAAACTTAGCCACTTGAGCCACTACAGTCACATGCATATATATAAATTCTGTCTCTGTTTTATGTTTGCAAAAGCTCTTGCACGTGCTGAGGTGGACAATACCACTACTGGTGTGGTTAAGAGCTGCAGGTGGGTGATGGACCCACACTCAATGCACTGTAAGAAGGAGTAGGAGAAGGTGATGCCTACAGCCCAGGGCCCACAGCCATGGTGCCCAACACATGCTACCTGCAGTGTCTGGTGCCCAATGCCCAAGGTGTCCAATGTCCAGTGATTCTGTGTTCTGTTCTTCCCCTTGAACGCAGGCAAGAACTCAGGCAAAGCCATGAATAAACAGCTAGGTCTGAACATAAGAAAAGGACCACTGGATGAGGCAAAAGGCCGATCTACTCCAGCTTCCTGTATCCTGTTCCCTGGTTTGAGATCTATTTGAGCAACCTGAATAAGGAGCTGGTTGACACACTGCTTGCCACACTCAAGGACAAACCCATAGGTGCCCCCGTTGTACTTTTAGATGCACAAGATCGTCTCCATCCCTGTGTCGTCTTTCTGCAGCATGAATTATTGCGCGATGCCCACAGGAAGCTTTTAGGACCAAGTGACTGGGAGAGACGGTGCCCTCAAATCAACCTTGGGCTCCCCCAAATGATACCCTACAGCCTCATCTCACAAATACCCATATTATCTGCTGTTTGGGCCAGAAAGAAGCCTGTCTTTATCTCGAATGTGGTGATCAAGGGAATGCGGGGACCAGCGGGAGCCTGGACTCCAGCCTTTGATTAAGGAGCCCCCCTGTTGGGCCAGCCTGATAACAAGATTCATGCACCGGCACTTCTGCGCACCAACAGCAGCAGCCACAGTGGGTCAATAAAACAGCTGAGTTTGGTGCACAAGTCTGTGGTTTCAGCAGTTGAAATCCAGGTATCCTGGGATTCTTGTATCTTTGCAGGCAAGTGGAGTCTCCTCACCTACGCTCAGTATTCCCAAACTTATTGCCCTCCTCCTCCTCCATCACAGCAGTGCCAAAGAAGGGAATGCTGCATCCTGGGGAGAGGGGCAGGGTGGGAAGCTTCAGCAGGGTACCTTATCCCTACATAAGCTTTCCATTCAGCTATTGATCTCCTCGCACCTGAGTTGGTAAAAGCCAAAGCAATCCTAACAGTTAGGTCAGCATAAGTCCTGGCACAAGTCCCGTACCGGTTTGGGGTGTCACAAAAGTCCTGTAAGGCATTTCTGTACCACTTCTGGGAGTTAGGCCAATGTACAGAAATGCGCCAGTCTCCCCATGCCACCATGGGAATGGGGTAACAGGTGACTTGTGACTTTATCAAAATTGGTTAGGAATGCACCTTGAGAAGAGAATGATGCTTGAAGTGAGAAGATCTGGTCAGAAGCCCCTCACCAAGCTGATGGTCAGAGGAGTCACTACCAAGCGTCTGAAGGGGCCTTACAAAGCCTTGCCTGGAGTGCCAACCTGGCAACTCTTGTTATTTGTGGCATGGTCTTGGCATGGCTTTGGTCCATGTTGACCTTCACACACCCAGGTCAAAAGGCCACAGGGAGCAGACCTGAAGCAAGCTGATGATGATGATGATGATGATGTATATCATAGTCCTGAGATGTTTGGAATTGGTTGTATTGCAATTTGGTTCCTATCCAAGGAACTAGGAATCACAAAGGTTTTGTCTCAATATGTGTGAAGTTCCCAGGAACGCTGCTTTTGTAACTGAGCACTTATTATCTTCTGGAAGCCCATTAAGTTTAAATGTTTCTGGAGGCTTGTTGGAATTGCTCCAAAAGCGCCTATTATTATTATTATTATTATTATTATTATTATTATTATTATTATTATTATTATTAGCTGTGGGTGGCGCAAGCGGCTAAGACGCTGTGCCTGTTAACCAGCAGGCCAGGGTTCGAGACCCAGGTCGGCCCCACAAGACAGGATGAGCTCCTGTCCTTAGCCCAGCTCTGCGACGCCAGCTGGATCCAATTGTATTGGCTCTGCCTTTCCATTGGACTAATTCAGTGGTGTGGAGAGGGGGGATTTGCTGCTTGGGTAACAGCCTATCCTCCATAACAATCCAACCCAGGCTTTCATGCTTTGCATACAGCATATGCAGTGCCGAGCACAATACCATAGTCTTTCAAGACTGACGGAGGCCTGCTTTTTTATTATTATTATTATTATTATTATTATTATTATTATTATTATTATTATTATTATTATTACGTACATCCACAAAAATTGAGTGTTGGGAATGTTACAACAGAGAAAAGGCAATACTGGTATTTCTTTACCCAGCATGTCATTAATCTACAGATCTCCCTGCCGAAGGATGTGGTGATAGTGTGTGCCTAGTGTGTAATTGATCCATGGAACTCCCTGTCACAGGATGTAGTGATGGCAACTGGCCTATGTTCCTTTAAAAAGGGATTGGCTAGATTTCTGGAGGGAAAGTCCACCACAGGTTAAAAGCCATGATGGGCATAAGCAACTACAGTGGCGCCTCACGTAGCAAATTTAATTCGTTCCAGAGGCATGTTCTTTACGTGAAACATTCTTTATGTGAAGCGGATTTTCCCACAGGAAATAATGGAAACTCAGACGATTGGTTCCACAACCCCCAAAATATTCATATAAAAATATTAACTGGATGTAAAAACGATGACAAAACACTGAGACTGAATTCAAAACATGCATTCAAAGTGCATGATCTTATAAAGTCTACTTAGGCTGCAGTCCTAAAGACACTTTCCTGGGAGTAAGCCCCATTTAACACAATGGGGCTTACTTCTGGGTAGACATGGTTAGGAGGCTGCAATCCAAGACACCTTCCAAGTGTCTCCCCACTTTCTCCTTCTCTCCATCCTGAGCCTCTCTCTCCCCTGCTCCCTCCTGGCTAACCTGAGCTGCTTCCCTCTTCTCCACTGCTCTTCTCTCCCTCCAGCCACAGGAGGAACAGCGTGGAGGTGTTGCTTTCACTATGGGCAGGTGCGCTAGGCAGCCCTGACGCTTTTTAAACAGGCTGCCAGCCAGCGCGTCTGTCCCAGCTGCCAACGAATGTGTTCTTTACATGAAGCACTTTCTTTACATGAAGCAGAATCCTAGAGAAATTTTTGTTTGTTACGTGAAACATACTTTACGTGAGGCGTCACTGTATTTCTGTTTTAGGGAAAGGCAACAAGATGTTGGTCTCTTGTTGTCATATGTGCTTCCTAAGCAGGGTGACCGATATCATACCCACAAAAGAAGGGCCCACCAAATACGTAGGACACCCAAGAAAAATGTAGGACGCAACAACTAAACAAAATAAAAGCTAAAAACACTATTATATGTTGCTTTCAGGTAGTTAATTTAAACACTTTTATTGCTTATTATTAAATTTTAAGCCATTACATAAAATATACCAAATTTACTCAAATCTAATGTGCACTTTTTCCACTCAAATTTAGTTTCCAAAACTGTGATGAATATTTGATTCAATGGCGTATTAAATTTGAATAACTGCAGTATTTTGATTCTAAGTATTTAGTTTATCTGTTTACTATATTGTAATAAAAATGTAACATAAACTCCTTATTATATAAAGTAGTGAAATTAGGTAAAAATCATAACATAAACCCATTGTCATACTATTATTGTCATATAACTAATTGTTCTATGCAATAAAATCGAATTTTGAACCTGCTTTGCAGCTGCACATTATAATCGACATTGAATATTTCTTAAATCTCAAACCTTTTAAAATCAGGGTGTGCGTTAGATACGATGGCACATTATATTCAAGTAAATATGGACAATAAATGTAATTTATTAAATGCAAGAAGTCTACATGATTCCAACTCACAAGGAAAAAGTGGATAATGATGATTTTTTCCAGGACATTGGGCTGAAAAAGAGGACGCAACTTAGAAAAAGAGGTGATCATTTATCTGGAAATTTACAGATTTGTCCACTTTTTTACCTCCTGTCTGGATGTCCTCCAAAAGGGCTTCACTGTCCTCCATTTTGGCTTCATTTTGGAACTTTGCAATGGTGTACAGTTCCCCATCATGTCATATGTCATTGGATTTGTATTGAAGAGCAGAATCCAATGCAAAAATCGGTTTTGAACTATCTCCTTCCTATCAAACGTTATGGCCAAAAAAACTAAAACTAAAAATATGTATTGAGCTCTATGGGAAAATGACAGTGCCTAATATTGCGGCTTTACTCATGAGTAAAATGGCAAAGGTGCCATTTTCCACCAGAAAAGCCAGGCCAAGAGGAATCCAAGACCTTGTCCTCCCTTTGAGGTTTGGGCATCTGGTCACCCTGCCTGTACCTAATGTATCTGGCAGGCCACTGTGAAATATTGGAATTCCAGGCCTTTGGCCTGATCCAGCAGGGCTTCAGCAGGAACATAATAATGTTCTTATCACTTCCCACTTAAAAAGTCTTGGCAATGACCAGTTGCTTTTCTGCTGCCCCCAAAGCCTTCCTTGAGCCGTCATCATCCCATAGAGAAATAACCTTCAGACCTTAATCCTGAGAAGCATTCTCAGGATTCATTCCTGGTCCAGCTTCTTCCTGCTTTGCTATTCCAACCCTGCTTTGGCCAGCAAGCAAGCCCATTTAAGACAAATACATATTAGGAAAGATAATTATATAAGAACCAGATCTGTATTTGCGTTGAGAACGGCTGGAGGATTTCGTGACATTTGCAGAGTCTGCTTTGCTGCCTGAAAATGGAAAAAAAAAACATACAAGGCGCCGAATCCCGAGATTCTGAATCCCACCATCCCAAGCAAACTTGCTAATAATAAAACAAACTGCGGGGAGACAGCTTGTCCATGCGTCCGTTCCATCTGGTGGAGGAGATAGCAAAGAAGCTGAAATCTCCAGCTTCCAGACCGAGGACCCGATCCTATTCTACCTTCCCAGCACTGAAGCCAATAGGGCACTTTCGTGCCATGCTAATGGGGCATGTGGTGCATATGGTGGCCACAGTCACAGAGGCCTCCACAGTTCAAGGGAACTTTTGTTCCCTTAGCATGGGCTGCATTGGCACTGGAAAGGTGGACAGGACTGGGCCCTAGAAAAGGAGGATTTTCCACTTCTGCTTAATTTTCTCATCTTGTCCTAAGTCAAGATCAGTTGCTTCCACCAATAGGGAAAATGAGATGTCTTACTATGAAAAGCCTGCACATTTACAGCTCAATCCTAAAGAGGCCTACTCAGAAGTCAGCCTCACTGAGTTCAGTGGGCCCTTCCCAAGGTCAGTGTGTACAAATCAGGGTAGCCACTCTTGCTTAACGCAAGAGTCACATACAATGAACTTCAGGTGTCTGAAAAATCACAATATTTAGGAAGCCTTAAAAGTTCTGACATTTAGGGCAAAATCCAGAGTAACTATGGGACCAGAGTCCTGGTGTAAGAACAGCTTACTCTGGATTCCAATATGAATTTCCCATAGGTTTTCATTAGGTGGTACAGTAACTACAGGTGCACGTAAAGTCTCTTAAATGCTCCCGTAGTTGCTCTGGATTTGGGGGTTAGGCTGCAATCCTAATTTCCATTTAGGCTGGCCTAAGCCCCAGTATAAGTCCTGTGCTGACCTGGGGGGTGTCACATAAGTGCAGGAAGAAACTTCTGCCACATTCCTGGGGGGGTTTGGCCAAGGGACAGGCATACACCAAGCTCCCCACATCATCACAGTGATGTTAGGCTATCAGCACAATCCAGAGTAACCACAGGAGCTCTTATGTCGACGTAAGAAAAATTTACTCTGGATTGCTCTATGGATTTCCCATAGGTTTCCACTAGGTTGCGCTGTAACTATGTTGACATAAATTTCTCTTACGTTGATGTAAGAGTTCCTGTAGTTACTCAGGATTGTGCTGTAAGGCTGCAATCCTAACCACACAATCCAGTGAGTAAATACTATTGAACTCAATAGGACTTCCTTTGGACATGCTTAGGATTGCACTGTAAATTTCTTAAGATTGCACCCATTGATACTCACCATGAACATGAAACTTATCTTTTAATCCAGGTGTGTCCATAGTTTTTGGCAGGAGGGCCATAACATCTCTGAGCCAGAAAAATTATTTACATCTTACATTTGAATTTAAAAAATTTACATAAATTTATATATAAGAGTGTACTAGAGACAGATCTGGAGGGTTGTGAGGTTTGCCTGTGGATCGGACAGGAGGGGTTTTGCCACGAGCCAGAGGCTCAGCGTGAGTCCTCTTTTTCCAGGATATGTCCTCTTTTTTAGCCTTGATTTCTGGAAAAAAGTCTTCATTGTCTTCCTTTTCCTAGTGAATAAGGTAGGCATCATGGAGCCTTTTTATCATTGATAATTTAGGTGTACTATATGATTTGTAGTAGTTTTAAATTTAATAGTAATTTTTTTTCAGCTGAATTTATTCTCCAAAATTTGGGTCCACATTACATTCGATGGCACATTAGATTTGAGGAAATACAGTATTTTGATTATAAGTATAGGTTAGTATTTAGTTTAACAGTTTGTTGTAATAAATGTGTAACATTTCCTGCAATCCTATCTGCACTTACCCAGGGGTAAGTCCCGTTAACTAAAATTGGACTTATTTCCGAGTAGACAAGCATAGGATTGAGCTCATAAACCCATTATTGTATAAAGTAGTGCAATTAAGGCTGCAATCCTAAAGATACTTTCCTGGGAGTAAGACCCATTGGACATAGTAGGCCTACTGAACTGCCTGCACATGCTCACCCACTAGTCCATAGGAAACGTTTTCTCACAGGCTCAAGACGTGGTGCTCAGTGTTGAGGACCACTAATATAACTCATTGTTTAATGCAGTAAAATTAAATTTTGCAGCTGTTTTGAAGCTGCACATTACAACTGAAAGCAAACTTTTTTATCTTAAGCCTTTTAAAATCCAAGTTTGCATTAGATTTGATGGCGCATTAGATTTGAGTAAATACAGGTAATACAGTGTTTAAATGAGAGCAATAAACACGAGTGTTTTAGCTTTTATTTTGTCATGTCCTACATTCTTGGGTGTCCTACATTTTGGGAAGGTCTTGTCCTCTTTTTTGCTTATGAAATCTGGTCAACCTGCCATGGGACCAAGTGCTGATGATTCACTGAGAGCTCTTCAGGCGAAAGAAATGATACATAAGGGGGTTCTCCCTCTTTCTGGAACCAGAAGCTAGCCCAGTATGTAAGGATGGACTGGAGCAGGAATGTCAAACATAAGGTCCACTGGCTGGGTGCCCCCCCCCAGAACCCCCACCTCCCCTTGCAGTCTCCTCCAGGAAGCAGTTTGCAGTGATGCCACTTCTGGATGCCACGTCTCTGCCACTCATCCTGTTCAGGGCTCATCTTCACCCCTCAAACCCAGTGGTTCCCAATGTGGATTGGGACCCCCCGTGGAGGATGGTGGCTTCATTCCAGGGGAGTCATGAAAAGCTGGGTGTCACCATCTTGGAATTTGTACTGGGTGCCACCATCTTGGAATGAGCACTCAGGCTGCCTTCCTGGAAGTATCATTGAACACAATGGGACTTACTTCCAAGTAGACAGAGGAATTCCATCACCACAGTGTTGACAGTTCCTGTTTGATGTCACTTCTGGGGGGTCCAGGACAGGTGCATGGTGGTGCCTGCTGGTGCTCTCTGCCAGATGGTGCTGTGGTGACCAGTAGGTATGCCCTGTGTCTGGTGGTGCCCACTGCCATCTGCTGCCCACTGCCTGCTGGTGCCTGCCACCTGCTGCACAGTGGAGCCCGATGCCATCCAGTGATGCCTGGTAGGGATGCTCCGTGCTTGATGGGGATGCCCTTTGGTGCCTGCTGCTGCCCGCCACTGCTCTTTGTACCCTCCGCTGCCTGGTGCCTGTTGTTGCTCAACAGTGACATTTCCTGCTAGTGCCTGCCACTCTGTCCACTGACAATGAGAGAAGAATAGGAGAGCAGTTCTCAATCTGTCTGTGCAATCCAAACCCCTGGTTATGCTGGCATTAAGTCCCATCACAAGTCTTATGTCTGGGGGTGTCACAAAAGGGTCATAAGGCACTTCTGCATCACTCCTGGAGAGTTTAGGCCAGTGCAGAGACATGCGCCAGCTTTCCCACACCACCACAGGAACAGGGAAATAGGTAAGATAAGCAGGCCTAAATTGGTTAGGAGGATTGTGCCCTGTGTGTCCGGATCCTGGTGAGTCTTAGCACAATTTCTGGTGGGTCCTGCAGAACCCCCAATGAAAACAGTGAGTATGATTTGATGAATATGATTCCAATGAAAACAATGAGGATGATTTTACTTATTCATACGGCAAAATGCAGCAGCATCAAATAAACATATAAAGTACATATAAACATATAAAGTATATGAAGTATATGAAGTATATGAACAATTACCAGGAGCCTGGGTCTATGGCTGAATATCTAAATAATTTAACCATTGGATAACAGTACCCTTAGAGAACAATCCTACACCTGTCTACTCAGAAAAAGTCCCATTTTAATCAGTGGAGCTTACTCCCAGGAAAGTGTGGATAGGATTGCAGACTCAAGTTGGTGCAGGTTTAGGGTCTTCCATCTCAGTGCAATGCCCAATGCAAGGGAGTGGCACAAGGATGAGGTTCTCTTGTGGTCTTGTGGTGCTCCTGACCTTGAGGGGTCTGGTGGGCCACTGTGGATACAACGGGCTGGACCACACGATCAAGCAAGGCACTTCTTGTGTCCTTAAACAAGTTTTTTAAAAATTAAAAACAGGCCATTTCAATTGCGGCACACTATAAAATGGCTGGAACAAGCACATGTGGCAACCAATGCAATTCAGGTCATCCCCCTGCATTCTTGCTGCTCACTTAAGGAGGAACAGTCACTGAGTTCTCCCTGGGGAGGGCGTTCCGTGGCGCAAGTGCTGTGCAGGAAAAAAGCACACTTGGCATTCACAATCACCAGGCTGTGGGGTCCAAACAGGCTGCAAAGAAGGAAGTGATCTAGATCTCACCCACAGGCATGATTTTGGCATTCACTGGCATCACTAGAGGGGTTGCGAAGCACTACGTTTTGCAGGACTTATCACCGCAGCAAGCAACAGTCATTATGAGCAGGGGGAGCAAAACAGAGGTGTTTGCCTCTGTTTCCTCCCCCCTTGCCCAGATTGGCTCCTTGCATGATGCAGTGAGGCTCCCTGTGAAACGTAGTGCTTTGCACCCCTTCTAGCTATGCCACACTGGCATGGATTGATACAAAAAATGAAACTCCGGACCTGGGTGTGGGGCAAGAGGAACCCCACACAAGCACTTGCTTTTTTCAAGACAAAGCAATCCTTGTGGAAAGGTCAAAATTTGCTTTGGAGCTGCAAGATCCCCCCCTCCAATCATTAGAGCAGAAACTCAGGGTCACCGAAACAAGAGAGGCGTGCCGGCAATGCTTAAAATAGGCCCAACACAGTGAGCCTGCTCAAATGCCACGTTGAGCTGGCCCCTTGTACATGGCCCCGTCTTATGGCACTCACTCTGCAGGCCAGCAGGCCCGGAGGATCTCAACAATGGTGTGCTTGCCAGTGCCCACTCCCAGCAAGCCCTCGGCACCTCTCACAGGCCTGGATTGAGACGCCACTTTCCATCCACGTCCAAGTCGCTCGGATGAGAGGAGAAGGCACTTGGCAACGGTTTCTGCTCATAAAATCTAGGACAGTAGGTTACGTGCGCCAATTGCTCTTGAATGGGCAGCAGCAGCAGGCGAATGAACAGAGAAGCCTCGTTGTCACAGCTGTAGCCAGACTGGGCGAGGGGGAAAAGGCACCCCCCCCCCCAAATGGGATGCAGAGGAGATGCCCAGGCACAAGGCACAGCTCTGGAAACATGGGACTCGCCTTGGACTTGTGTGGTCATTAAAAGGATAAAGATGTACCTCTGTAGGAAACTCTGATCTAAAGCCCAGAGATGTGGGAGACAACAATGTTCTCTCACTGAGGAATCCACCCCACGGAGTCCAAACCACAGTCCACTCCACAGAAGAGTCCACGGAGTCCATCCCACAGTCCACTCCACAGAAGAGTCCACCCCACATGCCAGCCTTAGGGACTGCACAAGGCAAAACATCTTTTGCAGGGGGCCCCACTTTCCAGAGCAAGGTGTCTCTGTCCCATTAAATACCTGGCAC
Organism: Cryptoblepharus egeriae; assembly: GCA_030015325.1. NCBI lineage: Eukaryota > Metazoa > Chordata > Lepidosauria > Squamata > Scincidae > Cryptoblepharus > Cryptoblepharus egeriae. Next base: position 11,105,829 of record JAREYC010000012.1, read on the forward strand.
AGTGCCAAGGGCAGGGAAAAAAATTAAATATAAAATTAAAATTAAAATAGAGTTGGATCTTAATGGACTTTTCTGTGGATCCCCATATTTCCTCCCTCCCACCATCACAGCTCCAGGCATGTTCGGTCAGTTGGGTCAGAGTGTCTTAGGAGACCAGAGGTTGGCCTTGGGCTAGTTTGAAGCTCACCATGGGCCACATCGAGCCCCCCCTCCCCATGCTGGGGTTTGGGTTTACCCTGTATAGTAAATGTGATTTGGGTTTGCTTTGAATTCTCCCCTTTCTAGACTGTTGACCTGCCTCTGCGCTTCTCACAGCCAATACTTTGGAGTTTTTGAAGTGCCTCTTAGAGACTGCTGTGTCTTGCCGGGAAAGCCCAAAGGATCCTTACAGCATTCATTAGCATAGTGAACACCTCAGTGTTCATTGTGGCTGTGTTGATCTATTAAGAAATAAATCACTTTCTATGACCCTTTATGATGCCATGAGCAACAATCTTCCCTAAGAGCTGGAGAAGCCACACCATACATAGGCCAGAGTGACTGGGAGTGCCCACTAGAACCATTTTAATGGGGCTCTTCAATGGTGAGCCTCTGTGCTTTGCTGCCGTGGGGTATGCTTTGGAGAAGACATCCTTCTAGCTTATAAATGCCAGGCATATGCCTACAGATAACAGCAGATCTCTTTTGCAAAGGAATACAAAAGACAGGCAGCTCCCTAGACTCCACATTAGTTGTGGCTCCCCATTAGGGCTGCAATCCTATATGTTGTATAGGGTAGCAGATTTTTCCATGAGGATTCTAGGGCTCCGCTGGCTGTTTTCTGTGGTGCTTTAGGAAACTACAGCTCATAGAAAGGGAATCATTGGACTTGTGGTTTAGGTTGTATGTACCAATCCTATGATTCTATGGTAGAGCATGGGCTTTGCATGCATGAAGTGGCAGGCTGTGCTGTCATTCATGCAAGGGATCTCAGCCAGGCTGAAAAGGACAGAGTAGTGGTGGCCTGGAGAGACAGAGCCCCTCTTGTCCACCACTCTCCGCTCCTCTATATTTTGCACCCATTTCTTCCTTTTTGAAGCTGGAAAGTCGGAGGAGAAGAGGATAACTCATCACCAGCATCGGGGCAGCATTTGGCCACCACCAAAGATTCCAGGAGGTGGTCAGGCCGCAAGACTAAAGACCACAGAGGTGGTATATCACAGTGGCTTCCAACTGGTCTGTCTTTGGGGAACAGAGGCCATACTGAGGTCTGCCATGGGGGAATGTGGGACTCCTGGGGGTATGTTATAACCACTGCAGACTGGGACAGCGCATCACCCATCACCACTGCAGACTTGGACAGTGCACATCATGTTTCACTGATTACCAGATAAACAGGTTCCAAGGCCTGAAACTGTGGTGGTGTCCGTTCCATTGTATTTTCAGTCTCCATAAGAACTGCCTTGATTTCTGCCTGAAAACCCTCTCAGTTCGGTGTTGCTGCTTTCAAAGAACTTGTGAGTTGCACAGTTTTTGCCCAGGTCGGAATTTTTCCTGCCAACGACGTCTCCAAATTTTCTCCTCAGCAGACAAGCCTCTCGTCATCCAGGACATGCCACATGAAAGTGTTCAGTTCACTTTTTGAGCTCAGCAGCTTCCCATTCGGACGGAGATTTCCCTTCTTGTTGGAAAGTGGATCAGCTCAGCAGAGTGATGACACCAGAGCATCCCCTTCTGTGGTTCCGAAGCCTTTCCCTCCACGCTGGCTCTTTGCTTAGGCGCATGCCAAAAATCCAGATTGAGACCAGAATTAAAACTTTAGAACAGGTTTACTTACAACTCATGAAGGCTCATATTTACAGCATCTGGGGAAGACCAGAGTTTCCTAACACTTGAATGGACCAGAAGCACTAAGGCTGCCCCTACTTGCATGTGGGTTTGGGGGCCTAGTGGAGAGCCATGTGCTCGCATCTGGAGAGAGAAAGAGAGAAGGAGAAGAAAAGGGTCTAAGCCACATCTCCTGCAATGATCACTGAAATAGGATAGGTAGAGAGGACTGTCAGGGCAGAGGGTGGTTCACTGCCCCCTTCCGCCTCATGCAGGACAGTCTTGTCTCTTTTCTTCCCAACACTCCTCTCATCCAAGTATGGAATTCAAACTATTCCCTGATGATATTTGGCTCCGGAGCAGGGTGTTCCGGTAAGACCTTTTGCAGATCTGCCAGACTTTTGTCTCCCAGTTTTTGAGGCCATGTTAGACATTGAAGAGAGAGTGTTTTGGTGCTGCAAACACTGAATATGCTTTCTTGTCCTGCTTTCAGATCTCATTTGCTGCTGCAGCCCCGCCTTACAATATACAGGCAGTTTATAGTGTAGTATAGAGGCAGTGCCTCTGCTCATCCTCCACCTAAGAGCCTCTATTGGCCATGTGCAGTCCTTCTATAGCGCTGGTCCAAGTAGGTGACCATATGTCATAATTTAAAAAGAGGCAAGGCCCCCCGGGGTGTAGGACACCTAAGAAAATAGAGAACATAAACAAAGCTAAAAGCATTCATATATTGCTAATTTGAATACTACAGGTTGAACCTCCCTCTTCGTGACTTTTGGTTCCAAGAACTTGCATGATTAACTATTTTCACATTATACAAAGACAAAAAAAAGATTATTAGCCCCACCTAGACTGAAATCAGGAGTGTTAATCCATGGGGGGGGGGGATGCCAGAAGCAGTGTGAGTCAGTCTCCCCCACATTTCAGCCTCCCAACAAAATTGCGAGGTAGTTCAGGGAGAGAGCAAGGAATGTTCCCAAAATGGGATCATTCTGGACAGCTCCAACATCCAGGAATAGTTACTGTACTTCTGGATCTATCTTTTCCAAGTTTGAGGTCTCATTATGATCTTCATGATGGCTTTCATATCTCATTTGGAGATGGATGCTAATCCCTGCAGGCCTATGCTGGGGGGCGGCAGCTGGACTCAGATTCACTGAGTGGGCTGTGTGACAACGCAAGGGTCTCACAGCCCACCCTTGAAGGCAGCATCTCTGCTAGGTGCAGTGGTGCCAAACTGCTACCATTGCATTCTCCAGAACTGTGGTAGTCACCAGGGGTCTCCTTACAAGAAGTACCCAAGTCTCACAGTGGGGCTTCTCAATTCTGTACCGGCTATTTTGCCGGTAGAGAGACTCCAAGTTGGACCAGCTCTGAGTGCAGGATATATATCCAATAGCTGGAGCAGATGCGTGATGCAGGGAAGGGCCCCAGGATGCAGGTCTCTTGTGGTCCTATGTGCTCCTGGTGGGCCACTGAAAGATCCAGAAAGTTAGATCCTGGGCCTGATCCAGCAGGGTTCCTCTGGTGTTCTTATGTATGAAGATTCATGTGCCCGGTTACCTTTATGGCAAAAGAAACTGAGTGATGGACACCGAGCAACAAGCTGGAAATTACCCCTAATTTTCTTTCTCCTGTTTGGCTCATTCGGATTCCAGATTGTGCTCTGCTTTTCTGAACTACTTTGTGTAGGTTGTAATTATCCCACAGATTCCAGGATGGGAGCATGATTCACCGAGGCAGCGGAGACTCTTTCCCATCCCCTTACTTTCTGATTCTTTGCTTGAATCAAGCAAAGAAGAATCCTTAACACCATGTTCTGAAGGGGAGAAGAGCCAGGGCTGGTCTAATGGCTCTGAAGGGAAGGGAGAGAAAGTGCTTGCATGCTGCGGTGAGGCTCCCTGCAAAACTTAGTATTATGCACCCTCTCTAGCTACACAACTACTGTATTTTTAAGTATTGACTCTATAGGGTTCCAATAAATATGTTTCAAATTCCAAACCAAAAGGACTCAAAGCCGCCATAAGACAAACCTAACTGATTGATTGATTGATTGATTGAAGGGATTTTTATTTCAGGCCTCCATCAGTCTTGAAAGACTATGTTATCGTGCTCGGCGCTGCATACGCTGCATGGGAAGCACGAAAGCCTGGGTTGGATTGTTATGGAGGATAGGCTGTTACCCAAGCAGCAAATCCCCCCTCTCCACACCACTGAATTAGTCCAATGGAAAGGCAGAGCCAATACAATTGGATCCAGCTGGCGTCGCAGAGCTGGGCTAAAGACCTGTCTTGTGGGGCCGACCCAGGTTTCGAACCCTGGCCTGCTGGTTAACAGGCACAGTGCCTTAACCACTTGCACCACCCACAGCCCAATTTATAAAAGAATTTATAGCTTGCCTTTCTCATGCCAAAACAAATGCCCAAGGCAGCTTACAGACCTTTAATTCATTCTTTCATCTGCTGTCCCAGGGTGATCATATGACTGGAAATTTGACTGGAGGACAAGGTCTTGAATTCCTCTCAGCCTGGCCTTTCTGGCAGACAGTGGCACCTTTGCCTACTCACAAGTAAAGCTGTGATATTGGGCACTTTCACTTTCCCATAGAGCTCAATGCATATTTTTGATTTTTAGTTTTTGGGCCATAACGTTTGATAGGAAGGAGATATTTCAAAACTGATTTTTGCATTGGATTCTGCTCTTCAATACGAATCCGACAATATATGACATGATGGGGTACTGCACAACATTGCAAAGTTCCAAAATGAAACCAAAGTGGAGGACAATAAAGCCCTTTTGGAGGACATCCAGAAAGGAGGCTAAAAAAAAAGAGGACAAATCCAGACATTTCCAGTCATATGATCACCTTGCCCCAGGCAGCACTCAGGGACACACTGTGCCCCCTCAGCCAACTAGCATCTGGACAGAGATTTCCTGCAGCCTCCTTCCCTCCAGCAGCCCTTTGTCGCTCTCGGCTCTATCTCTTCACTTGCCTGCCATTGGCTGCGGGCTTAACAACTGCAGGTGCTGGAGACAAACCCATCAGCCTCTTTGCAGGGTGGCAGAGAGAGCCAGAGAAAATTCTGCCACACTCCCACAGCTGATGCAGGCATTGAAGAAGGAAAGTCATGCAGTGTTCTGTGACAGAGCCATGCGCAATGTCCCTTTGCTTCCTCCCAGGATCCGTTTGTGGAAGATCTATCCAAATCCACTCTGTGCCACAGAGCAGTGCTCTTCATTCAACCTTTGGGTTGTGACTCACTCACTGTGGAGTTTGTGGTAACCTTTCTGAGCCAACCTTTCAAAGTGGGCTTGGATCCAGTCTGAAATCTGGATCCAAGTCTGGATACAGTGGGCTTGGATCCAATCTTGGATCCTGGCCCTACCTTCTCTGAAATGAGTTCTTGATGTAGTCTTGCACAGCCGCTTCTTGCTGTCTTGCCCCACAGAACCTAAGGCCACTGCTTCTCCATCTGCTACATCACAGGATTGTTGTAAATACACAAAATGTGGGGAAAATAGGGAGGGGGGGGTTGGGGGGGCTGTGCGGATCCTCCAGAATTCTTGGAGGAGGCAGAATCAGTGATGATTCCCCAGGCTTCCTTTTGTTTTTCTCTTTAAAAAATTATTTATATTTAATTTTTGACCCTTATTAGTGAACTACCGTCTCACAACAGTAAAATCTGAAAAGCAATTATACATATAAAATATAAAAATTATTTATATTTAATTTTTGACCCTTATTAGTGAACTACATTTTCACAAGAGTAAAATCTGAAAAGCATTTATACTTGCCATATATACAGACAACCTCCTATCCTTTAGGAAAAGGGAAAATAAGAAACATATATAATCAGCAAAGAAACATATACTGAGACAAATATGCTGACAAGCGGACCCTGCCACTGTGCAGGAACAACAACAATAGGAGAATAATTATATAAAGCAAGAATCAACAATCAACGTCTATAGAGGAGTACAGTATTTTAAAAGAGTTTGCTGTGCAAAAATGTCTTTTGTGGGCAATGGATACATAAAAGTTGAGTTCTTTCCAAACTTTTCTGTGGCGTAGCTAATTATCATGTAGCCCAGTGCAAAGCTCAAAATGTTGCCCTGGAAGTGATGTCGCAATCGGAAGTGGTGTCACCTTTGGGTATTTCTAAAAAGAAAATTGGGGAAAAACCTGCCTCCCCCTCCGCAGCAATTCACCACCCATTTTCTCTGCTAGTGCATAGCTAAAGTACCTATTTGCTGTCTGGAGTCAAAGAAGATTTTGTTTTTTCCCCCATCACCCCAGTAGTGGGATTCAAATAAATTAACAACAGGTTCTATGTCCTAATAACCTCAGTTAACAACAGGTTCTATGTCCTAATAACCTAAATTAACATCAGGTTCTATGTCCCATTAGTAACCAGGTCTCAGAACCAGGTGCTCATTAGCAAAGGGTTCTATAGAACCGGTGAGAACCCCCTGAAGTTCACCACTGCATCAGCCCCCCCACAACAACAACAAAATCAAATTTAATTAAGTAAAGCAGGCCTCTGTCAGTCTTGAAAGACTATGGTATCATGCTCGGCGCTGCATACGCTGCATGCGAAGCACGAAAGCCTGGGTTGGATTGTTATGGAGGATAGGCTGTTACCCAAGCAGCAAATCCCCCCTCTCCACGCCACTGAATTAGTCCAATGGAAAGGCAGAGCTGATATGATTGGATCCAGCTGGCATCGCAGAGCTGGGCTAAAGACAGGAGCTCACCCTGGCTTGTGGGACCAACCCGGGAATTGAACCCTGGCCTGCTGGTTAACAGGCACAGTGTCTTAGCCACTTGCGCCACCCAATAAGTAAAAAAAATGAAAATTAAGTAAAAGAAATGAAAATTGTGTCCTTTATTGGTTAGTTAGAGAAACTGTGCTGGGGCAACCTCCCACCCACGGCTACCTCCCATCTGGCAGCTCGTTTCATTGTGTCGGTTTTGAAGAGGCCTTTATTATTTCCATGCACCACTCCATGGGTTGGAATAGTGGAGTAAAAATACACTCAGCAAAGGTTATTTTCTGACCAGCAAATTACAGACAACATTTTCCCCATCACTTCATGCAGAATCATAGAACGTGAGAGCAAAAGGGATCTCCGAGGCCATCTAGTCAACCCCCTGCTCAGTGCAGTCCACTCCAACGGTATCTGACCAGCAGCCAACCGCAAAGGAGAGTCCGCAACTTCTCAAGACTGTTCAAGTTCTTCTTTTTGGTGCAATAAAACAAGAACATGTCCAGACAACCTACAAAACCATGTCTCCTTTTCCTATTCAATCTAAAAGGCCTTTACAGCTAGAGAGATGAGATTGGAATGGGGGGGCTGCTAAGTGATACAGGAAGCCAGACTAGATGGGTCTTTGGCCTGATCCAGCGGAGGCACTTCTTTGTTCTTACCAAGCAGCTTGGCTATGGGCAAAATCCAGAGTAACTATGGGGAGTCCTTGCTCCGGTGTAAGAACAACTTTCTCTGGATTCCAATATGATTTTCCCATAAGTTTGCACAAGGTTGTGCAGTAACTACGGATGCATGTAAAGTCTCTTACGTGCTCCTGTAGTTACTCTGGATTTGGGGGTAAGTTTATTCCGATGGTTCTGTTTTCCTGGGAGTAGAATTCTGGTGACCTTGGCACAAAAAGGTCCCTCCTTTCTTATACCAGCAGGGTCTATATTTTCAGCATCTCTATGACTTTCCTTCTGGTGAAAGGGGTTATGGGCTCCAGATCTTTACACAGGTGTAAATGAATGGCCGTTTTCTCCAAGACCAAAAGGAGATGGAGGAGGCAGGAAAGTCTCCAAACATTTCTCCCTTTCTAGGTGACCTGCATGGAGCGGGAAGGGTGATGGAGGGGCAGAGGGAATATCTGTAGGGTGCTCATTGAATTGGGAAGGATCCAGGATCTTTCCTCTGAACTAAATCCTGATTTTTATGGTTTTTCCCCAAACTGAGAATATTTCTGGGTGTCACATGACCGGACAGTTGTCATGGGAACTATCTTAGGGTTTTAATGAATAAGAGGGAGAGTTTAAAAAACATATCCAAGATAAATGTCAGAGGATAAAATAGATTGGCGCTGGCATGAAACTTAGCAGTGGGCAAGCTGAGGAGTGCCCCCTCCCATCAACACAAGGCAGATCCGATGCAAGCACCACCAAGGGCCGGGCCGCCTGCCTCCGCAGCCTTTTGGCCAATGGTGCCCACACTGGCATCCTATTCCCCAGCCTGGCTGCATCTCCTCTCACTCAAGATGAGATATCTCAGGTTTTGGGATGCCTGGTTGGTAGATCAGTGGGATCCAGTGCAATCCTAGTCCCAGTTTAGATCAGCACAAGCCCCGGCTCAAGTCCCATGCTAGACTGGAAGGAGGGGGTCACAAAAGTGTCATAAGAAACTTTTGCATCACTCCTGGTGTAGGGGGAGGGGAGTTGAGCCAGTGCACAGATAGGTGCTGGCCTCTCCACACCACCATGGGAATAGGGATTTAGGTGAGTTGCACTGGTCTAAGTTGATTAGAATTGCAACCTAAGTAAGTAATAGAGATGAACAAGAGAAATAGGACTGGAGAGAGAAGCCTTTGCAGGTAAAGATCGCAGACCAGGTGGCTCACATTAGGGACATTCTGCTGTGTGACCAATTGGCAGTTTCGGCAAGGGCCACGTGGAGACGCAACCATGGCGCTGGCATGTCTGGATCCTGTCCACTGCAGAGGGCAGAGGGATGTTCTTTTCCCTCCAACAGAACTAGGGGTCATCCACGAAAACCGAGTGGCAGGGGAGTTAGAACTGGCAAAAGGAAATGTTCTTTTACCAATTAGTCTGTGGAACTCCTTGCCACAGGGTGTGATGGTGGCATATGGCCTGGATGCCTTGAAAAGTGGATTGGGCAGGTTGATGGAGGAAAGTCCACCATGAGTTACAAGTGATCATGGGCAACCCATGTTTTAGTAGTCAGCTGAATGCACGTGCAGTGGATGGTCTTGTGGGCTCCCTGAGGCATCTGGGGAGGCCTGCTGAGATACAGGCAGCTGAACTAAATGAGACTCAGTCTTGGTCTAGCAGGTTCTTCTGAATTTCTTATGTTTTAATCTGCAGATATCATGCATTGGGTCTCATAATAAGTCATAAAAAGCTTTGGCTTTTGGTTCACAGCTTCACGTCATTGCCCATTTAGGATATATGCTATGTCTACAGGAGACCCCATGTCCGCTCCGTAGGAGCTGGGGAAGTCTAGCATCCCTCTCTACCTGAAGAATTACTGAGTGTTGGAATGGAGAACACTGGTCTTGTTGAACCAAAGATTTGACTGAGTGGGAGGACAATGAAGTTTGCCCAAGTGAAGCCCTAAATGGGCCGCAGTGTGGACACCACAAACCCTTGGCAGGATGCTTGGCACCTACACAATGAGATGGAGACCCCGGTCAGGAGCCGGGACAAGGGGTCTTGCCTGCAGGGCTCCTCTCCATTTCTTTCTCCTGCACCTTCTCTGATTCCAAATGCACCCACCACTTGGGTTCCTAAGCAACGTGCATGATCGCAAGTGGGGCTGCGTCTCCCTATCTGTCGCTCTGCGGTGGGTGGGAGGAACTTGACGGATTAAACTGTCTTCTCTGGCTCTGTGTGGGAAGGCAAAGTGGGGGAAGGCAGGAAGGGGGCTGCATGCTGTTGGGGAGGGGGCCACATTTGGTCCAGGCCCTTCCAGGCCAAGCAACTCCTATATTTCATTAGCACAGTTGATGCTCAGGTACCAGGCTGAGTCCAAAACCAAGACGTTCAGGAAGAGCCTGGCTATGAGCAACAGCAGGAGAAAAACATGATGAGCCTTGTATTCCCCACCCCAAAAAAATTAGCATTTAGAACTGGCAACAAGTGTTTTCCGACTAATTTTACACCCTCGTAGGAGAGCACTGAGGGGGTGATGGTGGCAAGAAGTTCAGAGACAAACTTTCAACTTCAGAAGCCTGAGATTTTCTCTCTCTGGTTCAGATAAACCACCTGTGCCTTTGCCTCTTTGGTTTCACTGACCATTCATCTGTCTCCCCCGTGGAACTCCTTGCCACAGGATGTAGTGATGGCATCTGGCTTAGATGCATTTAAAAGGGGGCTGGACAGATTGATGGAGGAAAAGCTACAAACCATTGTGGGTATGATCTGGTAAGATACCACTTCCCCTCCAAAGCCTATTTAGGATCATAGTCCTAGAGCAGTGGTTTTCAACCCACAACCCAATGTCAAGATCCTAAAACGGACAAGGCACAATCAGTTTTTGGACAATTGACAAGGCACACTGTGCTGCTGATGGGAGGGCTTACACATTCATTAGCCCTTTTAATAACGGATGGCTGCAATCCGAAACACACTTTCCTGGGAGTAAGACCCACTGAATATAATGGGACACACTTTTCAGTAGACATGGTTAGGAACTGTGCTCGATCTTTCCTCCAAATCTCTATGGCACACTGTCCTAGAGAGTTCCTGGTTCATAGTTAGAACCAGGGGCTTGCCAGTTCATGGTTCAGTGTCTTGGCCTGGCGTCAGCACTGCGGCCTCTGGGCAGAATGACTCTTGCATATTCTTCTTCCGCTCTGGTGTAGCTAGAAAGGGATGGAGCAGTCAAGTCTTGGAGGGAGCATCACCCCATTGGAGCCATTCCAGGAAGGGGGAAGCAAAATAGGCAGTGTAATTTGGAATGGCTCTGAAAGGGTTAGGATCCCTTCAAGACTGACTGCTCCACCCCCCTCTGGCTATGCCACTACTCTGCCATCTGCTGTGTTTCATGCGAGACGCTCCTCACGGCCAAAGTACAAGAGGAGCAGGAACACATTTGGCTTCTGTTCTCAGGATCCTTAATTGGATTTTAACTGAATTTTAACCGGATCTCTGATGCTTGCTTTGTAACCCTGTGGCCACCTCTGCAAAGACTTTGGGATTAATTTGGATACGCAGAGATATAAATCTTAGTAAAGGAAAAAACGGGAGAAAAGAAATCAATATTGCAGTAGGGCTGGTGGTGTCTGGAAGGAATCCCAGTGAGGAAGAGATTGTGTTGAGAGGTCACCCGCCTTCATGCAAGCAGGAGAGTCTCTTCCACTGCAGGGCATCCTTGGATCTGGTGGGGATTCTGGGACCCCTACTACAAAGAACGAGGCTGTTACACCCTAAGTACTCATTGAGTCAAGTGGACTATGTGGGTCTACCACCTGATTCCCCCCCCCCCCCAAACCATTTACAATTGCCTCCTGGATCCCAGATGGCCCAGAAGCCTGGGCAGGAACAAACCTAGCACTCATTTAGTGCAGGAGTCCTCCATCCATCCCTTAAGCGCTTCTCCTGAAAAACTGACCTGGATATTCATGCTTCTTGGATCAAAAAAGCCTTTCCACTAGGAAAGGTGGAGTCACCTTCATAGATCACCCTACCATGTGCCTTCCGGCCAGTGGTGGGCTTCAGGAGGTTCTCATAGGTTTAGAACCCTTTAGAACCCTGTAGAACCCTTTGCTAATAAGCACCTGTTTCTGAGAACCGGTTACTGATGGGACATAGAACCTGTTGTTAATTTTTTTGAATCCCACTACTGGACTTCCCTTATGCATCCCCTCCCTAGATGCTTGATCCTTACTAATGACATCACTAGCAGAGTGCAGAAGGTACAGACTGCAACAGGTGACACCCTGAGTTTAAATCCTAAACCCCAGTAAAGCCAGCACAAGCCCCAGCCAAGTCTTGTTCTGCCCTGGGAGTGTTACAAAGTGCTATACGGCATTTCTGCACTCCTGGGGGGTTAGGCCAGTGCACAGACATGCACCAGATTCTCCACATCGCTGCAGGAATGGAAGTAGATGAGTTGTGCTGGCCTAAATTGCTTAGGATTGTGCACTGTGTCTATTATTATCATCATCGTCATTACCATCACCACCACCATCATCATCCACTTGTATTTGAAATTTAAGAAACAATGTCAATGACAAAAAAAATTTAAAAACTGTCCAGTCTAGAAACTTCATACAAGTTTCAGACTAAGTTGATATTTGGCCAAGCTAAGTATTAATGTCCATTTTGTTGTTAATTTTGCATTGCATTTTCAACAAAACAGTTTTTGGGCACAATTAAATCACTAAATGGTTTCCTGCACAAACAGGGCTCCGACTTTTGGTAAGCAAGTCTGAATCGTTGCAGAGAAGGGCAGGATATCAGTTTTGGGAAATAAGATTGGAAATTGTATTCTTCTCTGCCTTCCTGGCATTGACTTGGAATCATAGAATCCTCAAGTTGGAAGGGTCATCGAGTCCAATACCTGCCCATAGCAGGATATCCTTCTAGAGCAACTTCGACAGGTGCTTGTTGAGCCTCTACTTGAAGATCTCCAGTGAGAGGCTTGTCCACAATATATTGGCAATATATTCCACTGCGGAAGTGCCCTCAACATTAGAAATTTTTCCTAATATCCAATCCAGGGTGACCATATACAATGGAGAACAGGGTGCCTCTACCTTTAAGCTAGTATAGAAGAGGGAATTTTGGCAGGTGTTGCTTTTTAAACTCTTTCATGTTGAGCTGAATCTGCTAAAATTCCCTCTTCTATGCAACGGTTAAAGATACAAGCATTGGTCTTCAATTGTATATGGTCACTCCATATACAATTTGAAGTCCAATTTGAAGTCCAATTGGAATTCAAAACAGAGTGACCATATGACCAGATTTTTCCAGATTTGTCCTCTTTTTTAGATTTCTGTTTGGATGTCCTCCGAAAAGGCTTCACTGTCCTCCATTTTGGCTTCCTTTTGGAATTTTGCAATGTGTGCATGACATATGACATATGAATCATGACATATGTCGTTGGTTTTGCAAAAATCAGTTTTGATATATCTCCTTCCAATCAAAAGTTATGGCCCAAAAACTAAAAATAAAAAAATATGTATTGAGCTCTATGGGAAAGTGAAAGTGCCCGATATTGTGGCTTTACTCATGAGTAGGCAAATATGCCATTGTCCGCCAGAAAGGCCAGGCTGAGAGGAATCCAAGATCTTGTCCTCCTTTTGAGGTTTGGGCATCTGGTCACCCTGAATTCTTGATCCTATTTTCAAGTTATGGGATAGCTCAGATCACAATGTCATCAGTGGGATGGGAGACTCGTTCAGCATCACTTTGCAGCAGAGATGCAGCGCTCATGCAAAGCTGTCCAGTGTGATAACTGGGCCGAATACGATCCCACCACCATCGTATTCAGAGGTCTCTTTCCATCTCTCCCTCCCTGAATATTGGCAGAAGTAGTGCCCATATCTAACTGGGGCTGGATAAAAACCTTTCAGGGGAAGCATTCAACCCACAGGCCCACGTTTGACACTGACACAGCAGTGAAAACCCTGAAAGAGGGAGTGGATCCCCTTGCACACAAATATCAAGGCAGGGTGCACGTTTGACCATTCAAGGAGCTGTGTAGGGCATGCGTGGCTCATTTCACACCCCGCCGCAGGAATGTTTCAAGCAGCAGATCTACAATTGTTGGAAAAGACGCATTTCTGCCACATTTCTGGCCTCCAAAAATCCCCTTGGCTTTTTAGTCTGAACCAGATTTAAGAGTTAACCAGCTCTGCAGCCTTTGGAGATGTTCAGCAGTGATGCAAGGAAGTGCTGGGCAGGATTTGTATGAGGAATTATTTGCAATCAATTCTCTATCTCCCCCTGGAAATCAGTGCTGGGGTTAATGCCAGCCTTGGCAACCCTACCTAACATGGTTTTGCAAGAACCAAGCCCTGATTCATCAGCCTGGCCACTGGCAGAGTTCTGTATTCCCCATGACTGCCGAAGGCACCTGACCTTTGATGACAGCTGTGCAGGAACCGGGCTGGTCAGGAGCTGGGAAAGGTTGGAGTTGGACATGATGGCACGAGGTTGTGATGAGTGGTGTCAGTTTCTAGCACAGTTATGGGGTCAAGAAGGCCATCCATGGCCTTGCTTGAAGAAGACAATCTCTTTTCCCCAGTCCCAAGGACCCAGAGCTAAGGGACCCAAGCCTTAACAATGTTCTGCCACATGAAATCATGTGGCCTGACCTGGTTCTATGGCTATCTATCACCCCCAGCGCCCAGGCAGTGGGAGAAGCAGAGGTGATGGGTTTTGTGAGCATGACTCTGACACCAGTGAGAACCTCTAAATTGGTTACCATGATCATGGTTTGTTTCAAGACATCATGCTTTATTTCTGTCCAGGAGATATTAATTAAAAATAAGAAAAATTGTTTATTTCAGCAATAATAACTATTAATTGCAAGAGACAGGAGGGTCAGAAATGTTGCCCATTGCCTGCCCATTTTTACCCACATTGTGTTCATTACCAAACAAAGGGAACGAATCCAACCTGTTCCACTTGTACATTGCCATTTGTTCAGAGATGAATGTGCAGCCCTTGATGATGAGCTGGCTTTCCAAAGCCAGGGGGGCAATGGGGGTCCCTTGACCCACTGCAGCCCATCGGTGCAAGGCATCTGACTGCTCTCTCAGCAGACTGCTATGGGGCAAAGCTGGATCGTTGCTAGATATTCTTCCCCCACCAGCCCTCAGTTTGGTCAAAATCCACTGCAGCTTCAGGTCCTCAAACGTCCTCCAGAAGGTTGGCATTTCCTGCCAGGCCTCCAAGTGAAATGGGAGCCCTGCCAAGTGGCTGTTTATCGCTGGTAATTTTTTAAAAAATCAAGGGCTAATTGTTTTATTCCTGGGCTCATTTTTAAATGGTTTTTTAAAAAATCAGTAATGGGTTGTGTAAATCAGCTGGAGCATTTCCTGGAGAGGCAATTCATAAATGGTGGAAATAAACAAGGCTTTGGCTCTCACTGTCTCCTGAAATGTTTGGGGAGGGAAGGAAGAGCATCAATGGGCTTTATGGTGATCTTAAAGCAAGAAAATGAAGATTCAGGAGGGACTGTTTTGTTTCCTTTACAACACTGGTGCAACATGCTTTTCAATGGGTGAAGGATCACCTTTATCCTGCCCAAATTCTGAGCACATCATCTCAGGCCCAAGTGCCCCCCACCTTGCGGCATCCCTCATACCGTGCAGCATGCCAATCGCTGGTGGCATAGCTATCGGGGGTGGAGCAGTCACTCTTCACCACTTCGGAGCTGTTCCAGGCAGGAGGAACAAAATGAAGCAATACAGAGCCAAAGCAACCAGCTAGTTGGACTAGACCAGCTTCTATGCTGTCCCAAGAGGGATTAAAGAACATAGTGATGACCCCATTTTCCAAAGTGCGGCAGTTTGGAAGGGTCACCCGATAAGGTGAGACTCATGATCAAGAGGAAACTAGAATCATCTGCTGCTGCAGAATGATCAAGGCTTGGAGAACACAAGCACCTTCAGAAGCCAAGAGAAATACTTGGGTCCACCACAAAGGTTTCTCCCATTACACATCCTTGAAAGATCCCTCTGGCAGTGACCTTAGAAAACAGACTGTGGCATTGTCGATTGTGCTGACCTGCTCAAATCCTCTCCTTCCGAGTGTCTCAGCGGTGCTATCATTATTTAACTGTAATCTGGTATAAATTCTGTTCCTGTGAGGTCAGGATGACCATCTGTCCTCTTTTTCTAGGACATGTCCTGATTTTTGGCATTGTATCATGGAAAAAAAAAATTCAGTGTCCTCCTTTTCCTTGCAAGTCAGCAACATGTAATTCATAAATTATATATAATATTAATAATAATAATAATATAAATTAAATAGGACCATAGTGGGTCAGTGGTTAAGATGCTGTGCCTGCTGACTGGCAGGCTGAGGTTCAAGGCCCAGGTGCTACAAGATGAAGTCAGCTCCTGTCCCTTGTCCAGCTCCTGCTAAACTAGCAGTTCAAAAGCATGTAAATGCAAGTAGATAAATAGGTACCACTTCTGTGGGAAGGTAACATGTTCTGTGCTTTTGGTGTTTAAGTCATGTGGACCACTTGACCACAGAGGGGTCTTCTGGCAATGCTGGTACTATGGCCAGGATGAACATAATGACTGGAAATTTCCAGATTTGTTCTCTTTTTTAGCCTCCTGTCCAGGTGTCCTCCAAAAGGGCTTCAATATCCTCCATTTTTGCTTCATTTTGGAACTTTGCAATGGTGTGCAGTTCACCATCATGTCATATGTTGTTGGATTTGTATTGAAGAGCGGAATCCAATGCAAAAATTGGTTTTGAAATATCTCCTTCCTAGAAAACGTTATGGCCCCAAAACTAAAAACTAAAAAATATGCATTGAGCTCTATGGGAAAGTGAAAGTGCCCAATATAGCGACTTTACTCATGAGAAGGCAAACATGTTATTGTCCACCAGAAAGGCCAGGCTGAGAGGAATCCAAGACCTTGTCCTCCTTTTGAGGTTTGGGCATCTGGTAACCCTGTCTATGGCTTAAAAAAAAAGCAGGCCTCCGTCAGTCTTGAAAGACTATGGGCGCAATCCAGAGTAACTACAGGGAGTCCTTGCTCCGATGTAAGAACAATTTGCTCTGGATTGCAAAATGAATTTCCCATAGGTTTTCACTTAGTGGTGCAGTAACTATGGGTGCACGTAATGTCTCTTACGTGCTCCCGTAGTTACTCTGGATTGTAGGGCACGGTATCGTGCTTGGCGCTGCATACGCTGCATGCGAAGCACGAAAGCCTGGGTTGGATTGTTATGGAGAATAGGCTGTTACCCAAGCAGCAAATCCCCCCTCTCCACGCCACTGAATTAGTCTAATGGAAAGGCAGAGCTGATATGATTGGATCCAGCTGGCGTCGCAGAGCTGGACTAAGGACAGGAGCTTACCCTGTCTTGTGGGGCCAACCTGGGTCTCGAACCATGGCCTGCTGGTTAACAGGTACAGCGTCTCAACCGCTTGCACCACCCACATCCCTTGTCCATGGCTTAAGAAACAGGGATAAGCACCACTTTCTGGAGTTGGTCACACAACCAGCAGGGTAACCTGCAAGGGACACCTTTACCCTTAATATAAATTAAACACATGAAAGCAATATATATATGAGTGTTTTTAGCTTTGATTTTGTCATGTCCTACATTTTGCTTGGGTGTTCTGTGGTTGGGAGGATCCTTGTCCTCTTTTGCGATGTTTGAGAGAGCATTGCAGTGAGTTGTTGCAATGTGAGAGCAATGCAATGAGCATTGCAATGAGCTGTTGCATTCTGGAAATAAATATTTACGCATCATCGGATGACATGAAGACACAAATTAAAGGCAATCAGGTCAACACACAAGCACGTTCCTGGTTCCAAATTGTTCATATTCCTCAACAGCTTCAGCTGGCAGCAATATTTTTTGAAAATTTAAGGAGCAGCTTCTGATTCTATGATTCATGGTGAATTGGTGATGGGGATCTTTCTCCTGTGCTGGAGGTTTCAAAAAAAAAGTTCAGCAGTTTCTAGAGAGGATTTTCCTGTTTCAAGCAAGGGTTGGTCTGGATGTCCTTGAATACCCCTTCAAAGCCTAGGAAACTGTGAATGTATTAGTTCTGTTTCATTGAGTTTGTGTTCTCCTTCTGTTGTAGAAATATTTCAACCCAAGTGGAGGGACTTAAGATGTCTTTGCTTAAAAATCTGACCTGCTTTTCTTTTCTTTTGTTATCAGGGACATTCCGAGGAATATGTAAGCAAATCAATCATTTTCCCGACGATGCCGACTATGATCAGGATGCGGCAGAATACCTGCTGCGTAAGTTGGCAACTCCTGTGGAGTCACTCTGTGTATGTGTGTGTGGGAGGGCAACACCTGCATGCTATAGAAATTGTAGATACAGCATCTGCACAAATCCCATTTTTGAAACCAAGCTCTTGGACTCTTTCAGGGTATGGTTGCCATAATTCTCTTGCACAAACCAGGGTAGGACCCCCCCCCCCCCCCATCAAATCTGCCATTTATGTGAATGCAATTCCTGAAAACCAGAACAGTCCTGGTTTGGCAACCCTATCCCAGAGTATCAGATGTGGGGTTCCCCCATCTCTCGGATGCCTGATGGTGGACCGTGTCTTTCGGCCAACAATTCCCAACTTCCATCTTTTTCCAAATTCCAGAAATAGGTGATGTCGTTTATGGTAAGATGCTGAAGAGCCACACAAAAATATGTAAATAACCTGGATGCTTTGGGGTCTTATTTTATTACAAGGCAAGTTCAAAGCAGGGTGACCACACAGAATGGAGGACAGAGTGCCTGTACCTATAAGCAATGCATAGAAAAGGGAATTAAGGCAGGTGCTGCTTTTTAAACCCTTCCACACTGAGCTAAACCTGCCTCAATTCCCTCTTCTATGCAATGCTTAATAATATGAATTTATTGTCACCAGCCGATGACAGCGCGAATGAGAGGGTTTTAAAGGTAGAGGCACTCTGTCCTCCATTCTATATGGTCACTCTGAGTTCAGCTGACAACAGAGAGTTTGGAAAAGCAATAGCAGCAGAGTGGCTACTCTATGGACACCCAAGGATCCCAGTACGTTCTCTGACTAGTGGGCTGCAGGAGGAGCGCACGAGCAAACCATTTCATCGACAGAGGTGTAGCCAAAGACCCTGGAAGTGGAACCCAGAACTGCGACATGTGGTTGTGATGCACCTGATGGAAGGTGATGGCCGTGAGGGTCATCTGCAATCTCATCATTGATCTGTCCATTTCTCTTTGGAGACTGAGCAACAGCAAGATCCCAAATGCATCTTTGTCAGAGATCTCCTCTGTTGAACAGCTTGTGTTCTCACTGCTACTCCAGCCAGCTTCCAGCCTTGCCCCCAGGGCCAACTGCCCCCCACGGCCCCTGCTTGCAATGCTATTGTTTGCAAGGTCCTGCTTGACCAGATGTTTTCCTTCCCTCCTTTTCTTCCAGGTGCAGTGAGAGCCTCCAGCATCTTTCCCATCCTGAGTGTGGGGCTTCTGTTCTTCGGGGGCCTGTGTGTGGCAGCCAGTGAATTTTATAAGAATAAACTCAACGTCATCCTGAGCGCAGGAATATTTTTTGTGTCAGCAGGTGAGTCCCTGCTCACCTTACTTGATTTCACAGGTGTCAAGGACGTGCACAGATCTTGGGAACCAAATGTCTATTCCAGGTCCCTTTCTGGTGTTCAAGGATGTATTAAAGCAGCAATTCCCCTACCTTTTAGCACTGGGATCCCCTCTTTAAAGTGTTGCTCTCTCAGGACCCACCCAGCTTTACAAGTCTATAAAGAAATGTTTCCATTTACCTGCCACTCAATCCTCTGTTTTTATCTTTTTTTAACTTTGGGAAGGAAACTGCTGTCTTGCGTGTTTACTGAGATATATGTCCATTGGTCTTGGATAAGAGATGACATCTACCCAAGCAAGGCAGTCTTGGGGGGAGCCTCACAGGGTGATCATTTGAATGGAAATTTCCAGATTTGTCCTCTTTTATAGCCTTCTGTCCAGGTGTCCTCCGAAAGGGCTTCATTGTCCTCCAATTTGGCTTCATTTTGGAACTTTGCAATGCTGTGCAGTACCCCATCATGTCATATGTCGTTGGATTTGAAGAGCAGAATCCAATGCAAAAAATCAGTTTTGAAATATCTCATCCTATCAAACATTATGGCCAAAAACTAAAAAATATGCATTGAGCTCTATGGGAAAGTGAAAGTGCCCAGAATTGTGACTTTACTTGTGGGAAGGCAAACATGTCATTGTCCGCCAGAAAGGCCAGGCTGAGAGGAATCCAAGACCTTGTCTTCCTTTTGAGGTTTGAGCATCTGGTCAACCTGAAGCCTCACCACTGTATGTTTAAAAAGCAATAGCAGCAAAGGGGCCACAAGCCATTGTATGGACCTTAAGGATCCCCTTGCTTCCCATGGTAAGGTTTCCTCCAAAATTAACTGCTCCACTTCCTTAGTTATGCCACCACACTTACCCACAAGTAAATGTGTATGTGTAGCTCCATTTTACTTTCCGTGGGGCTCAATACATTTTCCCTCTTGGCTTGGGGGGAAGCACTTCCTTCTCAAGGGTTTGTTGGGCCTCCATTCATCAGATAGGGACCTTCCTGGTGGCCACCAGAAGATCCTGACTTTTGTTGAAGCAGGAGTTAGGCAACAGTTTTTTTGGCCATCACAGTATTACGATATAAAACATTTTTAGTCTTGTTCTTGAAAAATACCGTATTTACTCAAATCCAACCTTTTTCAGCCAAGTTTAGTCTCCAAAATCTGAGTGCACGTTAGATTCAATGGCAAATTAAATTTGAGTAAATACGATATTTTGATTATAAGTATAGATTAGAGTTTAGTTGAACAGTTTACTATATAGAAATAAAAAATGTAACATAAACCCGCTGTTTTATAAAGTAGTGCAATTAAATAAAAATCATAACATAACCCCATTCTCATATTATTATTATCAAATTATTAATTATTATATGCAGTAAAATTAAATTTTGCACTTGTGTTGCAGCTTCACATTACAACCTCCAGAAAACATTTTTTTAAAGCTCAAGTCTTTTAAGGCTGCAATCCTAAAGACACTTTCCTGGGAGTAAGAACCATTGAACACAATGGGACTTCCTTTTGAGTAGACATGGTTAGGACTGTGCTCTAGGTCAGATCGTGTCACAAGGAGTTGCACAGACTGATCACACACCGGAATAACCAAATATTTTCTCTTCTCTCTTCTAACAGTCCTGACAATTTTAGTGGCTGTCCCCAGTTCTGGTGTTGTGAGAGAAGGAAAATCCTTCAATGGATGGGCAA
Source organism: Cryptoblepharus egeriae (assembly GCA_030015325.1). NCBI lineage: Eukaryota > Metazoa > Chordata > Lepidosauria > Squamata > Scincidae > Cryptoblepharus > Cryptoblepharus egeriae. The sequence goes on from JAREYC010000012.1 coordinate 11,126,369, forward strand.
TTGGTAGGCATCACCCCAGGCTTGCATGCCAAGACCTATAGAGTCCCAGATTTGATCTCACTGCATTTTCCATTGTCTGATGTCATGGAACACATCAAAGCCATGTTCCCCACCACATCTATGAGTCTGCTAGGATCGAGCCAGCTAAATAACTGGTGAACATCCAGTGGTGGGCTCCAGCAGGTTCGCACCTACTCTATAGAACCAGTTGTTAATGAGAAATAGGACATATAAAGTTTTAAAATAGCCATTTAAAAGTGGCTGCCAGATGGGCATAGAACCGGTTGTTAATTTCTTTGAATCCCATCACTGTATAGATCCCATTGGAGGCCAATTACTAAAGAGCTAAATAAGTGGTGTGCATCCCAGGAGACACATTGTAGGCAAGGTGGCCCATAGAGAGGCAGGGGAAAAAGTCTCTTACATCTCTTTAGCTGTCTGGATGTGATCCCCTGCTCCATCAGAGCGTATGGCATGTACTCCTTTGTGCTCTGGGCAAGCAGGAAGGGAGCTGAGCCGCTTGCGCTGTGTTTGCAGGAAAGCAGGAATCGTATTTTGGCTGGGTGAATAATTGAGGCAGAGCGGAGGCAAGAACAATCCATCAGTAGAGGGGGAAAAAAAGCTGGAGAACAGTTATGAATATGGAGTGGTCTCCAGGGGAAAGTCTTATCAAGATTTGGCGATACCTTGATTAGGATCAGCCAAAGAAATACAAAATTTGCAATACAGCTTGAACCTCACTATCTGCAACACTTGGTTCAGTAATCTCAGTGGAGATCCATTTTCATGTTATACAAAAGCAATTGTTCATTATGGTAAAAAGGCAAGCAATGAATCAGTATGAATCAATTTCCCTTTCCTCGGGGCTTAAATCACCTTAGGGCGCAATCCAGAGTAACTACGGGGAGTCCTTGCTCTGACATAAGAACAATTTACTCTGGATTGCAATATGAATTTCCCATAGCTTTTCACTAGGTGGTGCCATAACTACGTAGACGTAAATGTCTCTTACGTGCTCCTGTAGTTACTCTGGATTGTAGGGTTAGTTTCTGGTCAGATGCAGATGCAGTTTCTGGTCAGATGCAGATTCAGACAGAAGAGTTTGAATTCATGGGAACATCATGTGGTGGATGGGAGGGTTACTAACTAAGTAAGAACGGGGGCTTTGTCAGACATGGTTCTTGTTTCAAGTATCAGTTAATACTTTCCCAAGGAAAGAGATTACAGTTATCCTAGATTAGGTTTTCCCAAACTGTGATTCTGTACCTACCAGTGGGTTGCTGCCAGCCAATAAGAGAAATATACTGAGCCTAATAGAAAGTGAACTGTGAGCCACATCAAAGTGTTTACTCAGGAGCAGGAGAATGTGTTTTAGTCCATTTCAAAGGGCAGGCCAACAGGAACACCTTGAGGAGGCCTCCTTGATTGCCACCCAACTACAGGGTGCAACACGTGCCCCATTGGAACCAGCTGTGTCAATGTCAAAAATTGGTTAGGATTTGAGCCTATGGGAGCAATCCTAACTAATTTAGGCCAGCACATCTCACTCATCTTCCCATGCCCTGGTCTGACTCTCCAGGAGTGCTGTGACACCCACAGACAAGCACAGGACTTGTGCCAGGATGTGTGCTGGCCTAACCAGGAGTTAGGATTGACCTGTCAGTGTTATAGAATCACAGGAGGAGATCCAAGGCTAATGGGAAGATCTTCAAACCACCCACCTGCCTACTGGCAGACAGACCTTAGGACATAATAAAAAAGTACATAATAAAAAAAATCAAAATATAGGACACCCAAGCAAAATGTAGGACATGAACAACCGAAGTGAAAAACACGCACTTAAATAAACTATCACTTTCATGTGGTTAATTTAAACACCATATTGCTTATTATTAAATTTTAAACTATTACATATACTTTATGAATTACAAGAAGGCTACATGCTGCCTGCTTCCAAGGAAAAGTAGACAATGAAGATATTTTTCCCCAGAGACAAGGCTAAAAAAGAGGACATGTCATGGAAAAACAGGACATTTGGTCACCCTGGCTACCTGCCTGTAATATAAAAATCTCTCCTGGATCATATCCAGACCATGGGATGTCCTCTTGCCCTAGATGCTGGTTTGATGTCCACTTCATTGCTTCCCTTGAGAGCCCAGCGCACCTCCCTTCAAGGGAGAAGCCTCAGTGCCAAGCCTAGTTCCAGTCTTTCTTCTTTCCTCCCTCCAGGCCTCAGCAACATTATTGGGATCATTGTTTACATCTCAGCCAGTGCCGGGGATCCTGGGCAGAGCGACTCCAAGAAGAGCTACTCCTATGGGTGGTCCTTCTACTTTGGCGCCTTGTCCTTCATCATCGCAGAGATGGTGGGGGTTGTGGCGGTGCACATGTACATTGAGAAGCACCGGCAGATCCGCGCCAAGTCCCACTCAGTGGCCTTGCTGAAGAAGTCTGCCTTCACCCGCCTGCCCACGTACCGCTACCGCTTCCGAAGAAGGTCCAGCTCCCGGTCCACAGAGCCGCGCTCGAGGGATTTGTCGCCCCTCGGCAAAGGCTTCAACACCATCCCATCTACCGACATCTCCATGTTCACCCTCTCCAGGGATCCTTCCAAGCTGACCATTGGGACGCTGCTCAACTCAGATAGAGACCACGGCTTTTTACAGATCCACAATTCCCTCCCAAAAGAGTTCAAAGAGTCGTTGCACAACAATCCTGCCAACAGACGAACCACACCAGTCTGAGAGCCAGCCTGTCCCTGCTGGGCCGAGGGTGCTGGCAGAGGGTGTCACCCTCTTGCTGCTGGTGGTGTATAGAAGCGTGTCATTGAGGCTGCATGACGTGACCGACCTCCCCACCCCACCCCAACCCACCCCAGTGATGGTGTAACCAGTGAAATTTATTTTTAACGAAGAAAACTTTGATGGACTCCCTGCACCCTGATTTTCTGAAATCCAAAATTGCCACTCCCTCAGGCCTATGTGGCTTGGTATGGACTCTATTGGGTCTTCCCAAATCCCAGATCGCTCATTCTCTGCCCAAGAAAGGACAAAGAACTTGGCCGTGTGCCCAGAAAAAGGGGCACCCTGAAGACTCTATATGGTGGCACCATTGGGAAGATGGAAGAGGGGCTGTCTGTGCGCAGCATTAAACCAGAAATACAATTTGTAGGGAAATTCTGAGCCCAAATGAGAGCTTTTTTGAAGACTGAGACACTTATTCGTTCCTCTGTTCAGGATGATGTTGGGGTTGGGAGGTTCTCTGTAATTGTGTGCATGTATCAAAAATTGCTTGGGATCTACATTCCTCCCACAGGACTGGAAGAGACGGTCCTGTTCACCTCTGTGGATGCAGGAAGGGCTCTGTTTTTTCTTGCATACGAGACTCTCACATCAAGGACTACTATGTGACAGAAGACCCCCCCTCTCCACCTCATCCAGTGTGCTGGTTGCAACCAGCCCCTGTCTGTTGATCAGCCTGCAGGATGGATGATCCTGTGATGAACCAGCAACATGAGGGGCAGATATCTGAAGACAGCAGAGACATTGGGCTCAATTTGCTGCTTGCTGGTATTGGGGGGGGGGGGGGGCGGCAGCACCGGCATACGGCCTGTAAGAACAGCTGAGGCTGGGAGGTGCTTGAACAATTCAAGAAGAACAAATACACCAATAAAACATGTTCAGATCTGTGGTCATGGCTGCTGGCCCTATGTTGTCAAGGAAAGGGGCTGGGCTGTGGGGGGATTTCATTCTTCCCAGGGACATGGTTTCAAGATCCCAGTCCTGTCCCCCTCCAATAGTAACAATGGCACCAGGCCAAGGAGATTTGATCTGATGGTGGCAGAGATTTGAGATCCAATGGTGGTGGAGATCTGATCTAATTCATTAATTAGAATTAATGATTCTAATGAATCATCTTTCAGTGATAAACGAGAGCTACACACTCAGGCATCCTGGAGTACGACCTGGATAAAGATGAAGGAAGGAGAAGCTTGAATGGTTTGTGACCAACTGGGCAACACCATCTTCCCTTTCCCCTGGTCCAGAGGGCTGGAGGGCCACATCCTCAGCAATCAGGTGCCTGCCTGGGGTCTAGTATTCACTTAACTCAGCTAAGACTAGCCACACCCCCGCCTCCTCCCAAAAAAGACCTGTTGTTTCTATCTGCCATACCCCAAGAGTGCGTCTTCTCTGCAATGGGAAGCATTTCTAGGAAAGTGGCTTTGGCAGCCAGATGGAATCCTGGCACCCTGGATTATTTGGGGTTGGTCAGATGCTAGTCATTGGCATCCCTGGACATTTGTCTCAATTTTTCCCCATCCCAGTTAAATGCATCCCACAATAATTGGACAACAAAGCTATGTTGTATAACCTAAGCCTCTCATCCCAGGTCTAACTCTAACCCTACTTTTGCACTTAGAAGTTTTAACAGTGGCACTCTGGCATTTGGAGGAAGGGCTTGGATTAGTCTGGGGTTAAATGGCAAAGGCTGGAGCAGAAAAGTGTGAGCGCAATAGTGAAGCCCCAATGGCTGCAGTTGACAGGAACCTTCAGTCAGAAAGAGGATCAAGCAGACCCAATTAGAGCCTATTTGATACTCCTCGAGGCTCTTCCATCTTCTTGCAAAGCAATGAGATTAAATCCACCAGGTACAAAGGAGATTTGGTTGCCAAAGAGGTTGCTGGGATGGAGAACGACAATGGCAGTCCCCGTCCCCCCCACTCAGTTCTGAAAACACCACAGCCAGCAGTACTTGGATCCGTCTCCTCCAGCAGATTTGCATAGGATATTTTCGGCTTGACTTGCATCCTCCACAGCGACCGGGGTGGCTGAGCACGGCTGCTGCGTTCTGCTCCAGATTTTGCTGCATTTCGTAGCATCTCTGCACATTGAAAGGGAAGTGGCGACAGGCTTTGATGCGCCAGGGAATAAAAGCTGGTTTAGGGCTGATGAAAGCTGCCCATCTTGTTTCTTGGCCCCACACTTCTGCTGTGGTGGTGCATGGGATCTCTCAGTTCATCCCAATCACAACACCCTTTCTGATGAAGATGGAGACATTGTTGGCTTTGCAAGCCACCAATACTCCCTTCCATCCATGCCCTGCTTTGGGTACCAGAAGGATCCTGCAGACCCCTGGCCCTGCTCTTTCTGTGCCACACACAACTCTCTTCCAACTTGATCCTTTTTCATTATTAGAGGACATTATTAGAGGAAGGGGATGTGGTAGTGCACTGTGCCTGTTAATCAGCAGACCAGGGTTCAAGACCCGGGTTCTACAAGATGGGTTGAGGTCCCGTACATAGCCCAGCTCCTGCTAACCTAGCACTTTGAAAGCATGGAAATGCAAGTTGATAAAGAGGTACCACCTCAGTGGAAAGGTAAAACAATGTTCTGTGTATCTTTGGCAGTCATGCCGGCCCCTTGACCATGAAGTGTCTTCAGACAACACTGGCTCTAAAGGCTTCAAAATGAGGATGAGTACCACTCCCTAGTCAGTCACAACTAGCAGTACAACCTGTAGGAGACAACTTCACCTTTATTATAGGAAGGGTCTCCAGGTAGAGCTCCTGTCCCACCAGGTCTGGTGCAAATCCCACTGCCCATCAGCCTCTTCCTGGGCTATGAATTTCTGCTCCCTTCTCTTCTGCACAACCATTTCTTCTAGAACCTGACACTGATTTTCTCAAGGCAACTTGTAGGAGTAACCTGCACTGCTGGTTCAACAGTTGTTCTTGCTTCCCAGAATAAAACCATCCATTTTTAGTTACCAGGTCCAGCCAAAATAGCTCTTTTTAGGCCTAATCCAGTGCTGCCAGCACTGGGCTTCAGCTGGTGCTGAGTGTTGCAAATGGGCCATATGACATACCTGTACCTGGTATGTTCACAGCTAGTTTAGTGCCTGTTCATGCTGAAACAGCAATGACAGCAATGACTAGGAGCCCGTTGCACGTCATCCAGAGCCAGTGGGCAGTATAATCTGTCTGTATAAAGCCTCACCATGGTGTTTAAGGGGCCTCTCCCCTTCAGAGCCATTCCAGGTTGGGGGAGCAAAATGGAGCCATAAGACCAGGAATGACTCAGAAGGGGAGAGAGGCCCCTTGCACTCCACAGTGAAGCTCCCTCCATGACTGACTGCATTGCCCCCCTCTAGTTATGCCACTGCCCAGAGCTCAGAGTAGCAGGTAGGGGGCGGAAGGTGGGACAGGGAGGGAGGGGATGGAATCTAGTGGACCCAGAGCCTTGCTTTGGGCCTCCCAGTCCAGCATGGTACTGCCTTACTCTGCACCAGGTAAATACTGTATTTTTTCAAATCTAACACTTACCCTTTTCAGGCAAATTCAGTCTCCAAAATCAGGGTATGCATTAGATTTGATGTTTAATTAAATCTGAGTAAATGTGGTATTTTTAATTATAAGTACAGGGTGCGCATTAGATTCAACTGCACATTAGATTCGAATAAATACGGTGGCTTGAGTAGCCCAATTGCAGAGCTTTCTTCCTAGGGGAAGAGAATAAATACATTTTTCCCTCCAAGAGCAGGTAGTGGCTGACTGGTGACCACTGAATGAAGCAGCATCCATTTTGGCACTGCTACACCTCTGAGCACCAGACAGTTGTTAAACAGGGATAGGCTAAATGCAGTGGTGGGCTTCAAAGGGTTCTCACAGGTTCTATAGAACCCTTTGCTAATGAGCGCCTGGTTCTGAGAACCTGTTACTAATGGGACATAGAAGAACCTATTGTTAATTTAGGTTATTAGGTCATAGAACCTGTTGTTAATTTATTTGAATCCCACCACTGGCTAAATGTCACAAGGATGGAGAGGGATGGACTTGCTGCAGCAAATGGGTACTGGAGAGGACAGTCCTTTCCATTTGTGATTCATAAAACTGGAAATATGGTACTAAAACAAAAAGATCATGAACTTTAAAAAACCTCTTTCATAGAGTGAATTAGAGGAGAAGAATATTCTATGAAGCCACCCATTTTTTCCTGCAGTGCCCATTGCAGGGGCACTCCTTCCTCCCAGGCCATCTTTGTCCTTGAAATGTATTTAAAATGCAAAACTTATCAATATTGAATGTAGCCATTTTGCTCCAGGCAGGTTTGTGTTCCTGACGGTGAACCGGAAAATTGGCTGCCTTCTGTCAGGAGGGCTGTGGGTGAAGAAGATGGGAGAGCTGGTCCTTCCAGGAGGCCAACTGAGGCAGCTGCTTCCACTTTCTGATTTGCCTCTGTTCCTTTCTTCTGCCCATGATCTGAGTTGGAAAGAGAAGAGTAGCAGGCTAGATCGTTGGAGTCAGTCTAGTCCACCACTCTTATCTCCTTGGCATTCGTGTTCCTCTCCATTCTCCTTTTCTTTTCCCAATTCAAATAGTAGGTGCAAAGTTGGGCATGTTGCAGAGTTAGAGGGTGTAGCATTTGGCACATCTCAAAAGGGACTCAGAAGTCTTGGTTTCACTGTGCCAGATTAATGACACTGGAGAAAGAAAAGGAAGCAGTATAGGTATAGATAGAGGGGGTGGAGCAGTCAGTCTTGGAAGAAGGTGTGCAAGGGGGCCCTCCTCTTCAGAGCCATACAGCTGTTTTACTCCCTTCACGTGGAATGTCCCTCATTTGTTTGCCTCCCTCCAAGACTGACTGCTCCATCCCCCTTTAGCTATGCCACTGCCCAATGGCTTGAGGTTCACTGTTACCACCCATCTCTTCCAAAGGAAAGGGAGGGAGCCATTGGGGGGCAAGGGTAAGGAATCTCAGAAAAGTAGCTGGAGAAAGATGCTCTAAAGGGGTGGTTGCATCTTGTTTTCAGCCTTGTCCATTTGATTTATAATCCAGGGAAAATATTTTCCTGCTCTTTAACCAGCATCTCCAAGCAGCTTGGAGGCAGATTTAAATACAAAGAGACCTACCCCCTCAAGGAAAAGAGCATATTTCAAAATGGAACAGCAATTCATGCAAAACAGACAAAAATTGGCCATGCCAGAAGGTAAGTGGCATAGCTGAGGCTTCTGGCATCCAGGGGCACCAAATTTTGAACAGCCCTGTGGTGCTGGGTCATGTGGGAGATGTGGGTGGATGGGGATGACTCTGCTCTAAGTGGGGAATCTCCACCCCTTCTGGGAAAAAATGCCACGGAGAGGCGGTAGGTATATCCAACATGATATCTTTACTAGCATCCATGTTATTGGAGGTATAAGGCTTGAGTTACAAGTCAAACAGGAACTGGTAAAACAGGTAAGGAGGTAACAGTCCTTAACTTCGGCCACGTCACGGACAGTGGATCCTTAGGCCTCTGGAACAGGTAAGTCTACCTTCTGAGTCCCTTCCAGTACTTTCTCACCCTTTCTCACAACAGGTAAGTCCTCATCAGGTGTCACAACAGTTACACATGAACCTTGAACACAGCAATACTCTGACCCGAGGCGGTCTAAGCTCCAACCTTGCAGGAGCCTGGGCACGGGCCCACTAGCGTCCCCTACCCAGCTACCATCCCTCCTGTTCTCCAGCCCCTGCTCCTCCTCCTCCCCTTCCCACTCTTTCTTCTTCCCTATATAGTCTCCAGGCACCCCTCCCCCTGAGGGGACTCTTCCCCTCTGGACGAGGAGGAGGAGGTATGTTCTGCCACCAGGCCAGGCTGTGTAATAGCGTGGGTAACCTAGGCGCCTCCCCTCCTTCTTTTGATCACAGGTGCCACGGCATGCTGGCAGCCACCTTTTTCTCCCAGCAGGTCATGAGTTTCCCCTGCTGGTTCAGGGGTCAGACTTCAACACTGGGTTGCTGATCAGCTCCCATCCTCTCTCCTGCCAGCCCCCATGTGGCTGGACGCAGTCCCGACACATGTGTGGGTTTACAAAAACAGGGAGGCTCGTCATCACTGTCCAGAGGTTCAAGGAACATGTCTTCGGCGGCTTCCTCCTCTGGCGTCTTCTTCCGGGCACCACAAGCCCCATGATCATCCCCCCAGTATCATGATGCACATGATGTTGGCATATGCCTGTGCATTGGCCTAACCCCCAACCCCCCAGGAGTGGAGCAGAAATGTCTTACTGCACTTTTGTGACACCCCCAGGTCAACACAGGACTTATGCCGGGGCTTAGGCCAGCCTAAGTGGAGGTTGGGATTGCAGTCTTAGTGGTATCAAATGCATCCCTTTGAGTCAGACCCAAGAATGAGGGATTGGCAGTGGTGGTGGGTGAGGTGGTAGGCATCGGAATGCAGGCTTCTGGTTCTTCCACAAGCAGGCCAGATGCTTTGTGGAGGAGACACTGCCATGGATCAGTGGAGGGGGTGGATGCCAGTGAACAGTGGAACTCTGTGAAGGTCCCCTCTCCCTAGCACAACACATGGTGCAGCACAGCAATGGCAACTCTTAAACACGGCTGCCTTGAAACAAAGGTAAGGAATGCTGGCAGCAGGAAGGGGACTTACCATTCCCCCCAGGAGATGATCAAGCTAGTTAAGTGTGCCAGGAATGGGGGGGGGGGTCCTCCGGAAACGTGTAGCTTGGTGCACTGTAAATCACCAAGTGTGTGCCTGTTTTGTTCAACCATTTTGAACATTCAGAAGCTTCCATGTGGGAAGCAGCATCCTCATGACATTTGCTGAGTGGCTCCTCCTTGCCACAGGATGTGGCAATGGTTATGGCCCTAGATGCAACCTCCTGGTTTTAGAATACCAAATGACTCCAAATGCCAGACGCAAGGGAATGGTCACAAGACGCCATTCAAGGTGCCATATTACATTACAAAATGTGTGCTCCCCAAGGCATCTGCAAAAAACTGGACTAGATGCAAAAGCTGGACTAGATTGGCCCTGGGCCTGATCCAGTGTTCTTAAGGGAAAACGTCAGGATGCAGGTGTCTAATGACACGATCCAGAAGTGCACTTGGGTTGCTCTATCTATAACTGGACTGGCCCAACTGCAATATAGGCCATCCTAGTTATTTTAGGGGAAAAGGCTTGGGGCAGCCTAAGGCAACATAGGCTGCCCAAAACAGGTGGACGTGGGCTGCCCTAACTGGGGTAGCCTAGGCAGTTCAGGAGAGGCATGCTGAGGCCATGTTCAGCATTGCCTAGGGCAGCGCAGTTACTCTGTATTCAGAGCCTGTTTCCAAGGCAGAAATTCCCTCTTCCAGCTCCTCATACCACCTCAGGAGCATGTATAGTAATGAGTAGACCCATAGGGGTCCATGATAAGGCAGAGTAAGAATGGCAGTATTGACCAAAAATTTGAGTTCTCAGCCAGCCTAGCTGCAAACCCAGCCTCTCAGCTTCAGGATATGGCACAACTATGCAGCCCACTAGCCTGGGGATACAGCAGGCCACTCCTAGAAGCCCCTTGTATTCACTGTAGACTGTACTGGTAGACTCAGCAGGGACTCCTTATAAGGCAGTCACCACAGCTGTTCCTTGTTCAGTGTGATCTGAGTGGGGGTCTCCTCAGGAGCAAGCCCTCCACAGGTGTTACTGACTTGGTGCCTACTGAGCATGCTCTGGAGCAGGTAGGGCAACTCAGGTTTCCTGACTCTGGATACTGCATAAGTTTCTGCTCTGGATTCAGAATAGTTGGGGCAGCCCAGCTAGGGCACTCCTCACTGCTCTAACTCTGGATTGTGTCCTAACTGTCTTGTGTACTCCCAGAGGCATCTGGTGGGTCACAGTGAGATACAGGAAGCTGGACTAGATGGGCCCTGGGCCTGATCCAGCAAGGCTGTACTGATGTTCTGAAAGCAGCCTTTCTTTGGGTTTTCCCTGGTTTTAGCTACCATTTCTGTTGAAATCCAATGTTAGGATGATATGAGGTGCAAGTGGGCATTGGTTGCTGGGTGCCATCCCAAGCCCATCCAGAACCATATCTCACTTGCCAAACTCCAAATGTTACCTGGTGTTCTGCTTTTACCTTCAGATACTCTCCTAGGATCAGGGATTTGAATGGGGAGCCTCAGGGTCTAACACTAGGACCTATCCTATCGACTTTAGGAAATTGCAGGAAGAAGGTAGATTTGGATGTGTGAGTAGATGTGTGAGTAGTTTCAGAAGATTCAAGAGTTTCTGACTCCGTTATTGAACTATGCAGGGCGTCTCCAAACCTTGGATTGGGGGCTAAATGTGGCCCTTGGCAAGCTTCTAAATGGCCCACGGCCAGCCAATGGTCCACTAAGAGCTTCTGACACAGTTAAACAAACACAACTGAAGCTGGGGTTGTGTGATAGGGAAATGGGGGTCCAATTAAGAGTGTGTTTTATTTTGGTGTTGTGTGTTGGTGCATGCAGAAATCCTGGAAATTTGATACCATTAATTTATTAATCTATCTCTAACATATTTATATTTCATATTTAAATTATTTTAAATATGTGCCAGATGTGGCCCTTTGGCCAAAATCTTTGGAGACCCCTGAACTATGGAAATAGCAAGAAACAAAAAAACTACAGCTTTCTATGCAGGTATTTAGCCTGAACCACAGGTAAGTGCTCCCTAAAGACGGCCAGCTCAGTGGCTTGAATCTTGAAAGGTGAGCAGGCTGTGAATTTGGGATGATCTTTGCTCTGGTTTTCCTTTGCCCACATTCAGGCATAGGCAACATTGATCTACTGCAGGGATGTCCAACATGCGCCCAGGACGAGGGTGGATGCAGCCCTCCTGCAAAGCTGGCCACCACCATTGGAAAAACCGGATTTGTGGCAGCAGCCATTTTCAAATTTCATGTGCTTCTCTGCGTGCTGCCCTGGGCGGCCACTACAAAGCTGGTCTGGGCTGCCTCGCTCCTCCCCCTACCTGCCTCCTGGCACTCAGAGCGCTTCAGGCCCCTGCAGACCTTGTAGTGCTCGCCTACCTGCATCCCCCAAAAGCAGCCTCAGCCTCTATCCCAGCTGCTGCCTGCTACCCTAGAGACCTACACAGAAGTAAGGCCCGTAGTCAATGTGGCTTACTCCTAAGTTGCAGTCTGAGAGCCCAATGATGCATAGAATGGGCTGTCGTCCTCTCCAAGCTTAACCTTGGAGATATGCTGCAACCCTAACAATGTCTACTCGTAAGTAAGGCCCATTGTACCCAGTGGGTCTTACTCCCAAGCATATCTCCAGGGTTAAGCTTGGAGAGGATCAAAGCCTATCCTATGCATCATGCCTTCTCAGAAGTAAACCCCGTTAAAGTCAATGAGGCTTATTTCCAAGCTGCTGTCTGAGAGCTCAATCCTATGCATGGCTACTCAGCAGAAAACCCCATTAAAATCAATGAGACTTACTCCAAGGTTTAAAAATGTAGGACAAAATATAGTACATCCTACTTTTTGTTCTACATTTTTAAAATAAAAGTTGTTAGTGTTTATGTGCGGCCCAAACAAACTCATCTTCTTCCAATGTGGCCCAGGGAAGCTAAAAGGTTGGACACCCCTGATCTACTGTTTCATCTCAGTTTCTACAAAATCCAGAAATGTGGGACATCTGAAAGGAGCACCTTCACTTTTTAAACACAACGGTAACTCCTGCACATCCAGATTAGTGGAAAGCACTCCCTGAAGCTCAGGAAGGTACTTCTTTTGGTTGACTCTGCCCCCGAGGAGTCAGTTTTTTTTTGCCATAGTTGGGGCTCAACTATGCAATATTTATGGCATGTCTATTTTGGTGGCTGAAAAAAACTGGGCCCACTTTTTAGGTTTTCACTTTTGGACGGTGCTCCAGTCCCTAACCTGTCCAATAAGTGGGTGCTGCCTTTACAACCCATAAGCTCTTTTGACATACTGGAGGTGTTGCATCTGTCCTCACTCACCCAAACTGTAGCTGTGTTAATTTGAGCCATGGGGTTAAAAGATATGAGGGGTTAACCCTCATATTGGCTGATCTTGAGAAAGAGGCCACTACTATCACCACTTCCAATCTCCTGGGAGAAGTGTTCCACAATTCCACTAGACACCGCCAAATGGCAACCTACCTCTAAGGCTGCAATCCTAAACAGACTTTCCTGGGAGTAGGACCCATTGAGCACAATGAATCTTACCTGTGAGTAGACATGGTTAGGATTGCACCCTTGAATCTTAAGCAGTGAATCAAAAACTAGACACCGCCAAATGGCAACCTGCCTGTAAGGCTGCAATCCTAAACAGACTTTCCTAGTAGGACCCATTGAGCACAATGAGGCTTACCTCTGAGTAGACATGGTTAGGATTGCACCCTTGAATCTTAAGCAATGAATCAAAAACTAGTGTCCAATTTTGATACCAATTTTGATTGTACAAAGGAGGCTTCCCAGCTATCCCTATTGCTACCAATTGTCCCTTCTGCTTCCATCCCTGTGTCTTATGTGTTGTTTGTTTCATGGGTGTTTAGACTGCATTTGACATGCAGGATTTCTTCAGGTTTCTTATTTATTTATTGCAAGCTTCAAAGGGCAACTTTATTTTTTGCAAGGAGGCCTGTTTTAGTTTTTAGTCTGTTTTAATTGTTCTTAGCTTTTTAAATTTAATTGTATTTTAATTATGTCTTAATCTATATTTATAATTCGATTTTAATGGTGTTTTATCCTGTTTGTTGTTAGCTGCCTTGGGCTCCCTCTTGTAGGAGAGGAAAGACGGGATATTAAATAAATAAATAAATAAATAAATAAATAAATAAATAAAATTTACAACCTCCCTGCTCAGTCTAGTGAAGGCATTCTGGCTGCAAAACCCCATAATTGCCCCATATTTCATCAGCATTTGTCCTCTATGCAAAGTGTGTTTTCAATGTCAATTCAAAGCTGTGGGTGGCACAAGTGGTTAAGACACTGTGCCTGTTAACCAGCAGACCAGAGTTCGAGACCCGGGTCCCCACAAGACAAGGTGAGCTCCTGTTCTTAGGCCAGCTCTGTGACACAACTGGAACCAATCATATCGGTTCTGCTTTTCCATTGGACTATTTCAGTGGCGTGGAGAGGGGGGATTTGCTTCTTGGGTAACAGCCTATCCTCCATAACAATCTACCCAGTCCTTCGTGCTTTGCATGCAGTGTCAGCATTGAGCGCGATACATGGATGCCAAGTTTTCAATTACTCCTGTCCTTCCTTTTCCTCTCATCTTTTTTCTTTTACAGCCAAACTTCTTTCAGTAGGACTCGGGCATAAAATGTTCATTTTCAGGAAAATGTGAGCACCATCAACCCTCCAAAATATACATTCAGAAAAAAGAAATCCTGCGTGTCAAATTTGGTGGTAATCTGAGATCTAGCGAAGGAACCACATAGGGGAATAATGAATTTCTAAGCCATAATAAAGCTCCGGTGAACTGACGGATGAGGAAATGGGCAAGTAGCAAACCACAGCCAGGCCTTCACCCTCTAGCAAAATGTCATGCTCAGGATATGCACATCACCTTTCCTCTCCTTTTCCATATCAGCCACATGATCTCTGTGCATGTCTCAGTGCACAAACTGCATCGAGATGTTTTGCAGTCCGGGTGTTTGGGTGCTGAGCTGACAATCTTTGACCTTTTGAATGGAAGGGGGGAGAAGGAGGCAGCCATCCAAATTGGTCGCTGTTGCTGAGGCAACGCTGAGCTCCCGGCGCTTCGACGATTTAAATTTGCCGGCTGGAAAGGCACGGTGGAAGCAAAATGTAACCCTGTCTCTCCTCCTGATTTCATCCATACAATTCACAGAGGGATGCAGTCGGCCTGGATCCCAGTCATCAGCCCTTTTCCTAGCCGAGAGCCATTGTTCATCTCAGGAACATGATAAGAACATGACAATTTTGTGGAAGTCAGGATGCTGTTGCAGTTCTGGTGTTGAACAGTGACCTGGAATATCCAAATCCCTAATTGGGTGAATTTGGGCCAGCTGCTATATCTCTGCCTCACTTACCTTGCAGGGTTGTTGTGACAGGAAAAGGCAGGAAATGTATACACCACCTGGAGCTCCTTGGGGAAGTGGGCATAAAAACGTAAAGTAAAAAAAAACCTGTCTCAACCAAGAATCCATCTGTGAGCTAAAGGACCAACCAAGGCTGTTCTGTCCATGAGGAAATGGCTGGAAGGGCACCTTCTTCTGTCCCCTGTCCAAGGAGAGTCAGGGTGTTGAAGGTGCCAAAAATGGGGAGTAGAAATGTATAGGGTATGGGGCTGCCTGAAATAGAACCTTTCTCAGGCAAAGGAGGTGTTCGGACACTAACCATCTCTCCCTGACATCTGTCTTATCTGAATGAGGAAATGGCCCACCCAAAATGTAGGACACACAAGAAAAATCCTGCCACTGTCCTTCAGAACTCATCAACGGCAGACACTCAGCTATCATGATTATGATGGACAGAATATGTCAGTGAAGCAGAAGATCTCAGATGACCCATTCTTTCCATACAAGTTCACTGTGAACATTTGCTCAGAAGGGAGGATTTGCAGACACAGCCCCAACCCATCCCCAAAGACAGCTGGAGCTTCTCTTCCTACTGATGTCCCACCCAAGGAGGCTGAGATTTGGGGAGACAGTAACAACACTCCCTCTCAAATCTGGATACCTGTCATAGTTCTGGGAAACATTGCCCCAGGAACCACAAGAACAGTAACTATAACAGAGCCCAAGACCAGAATAGGAGCCAGGAGGCTCACTTGATCTTCAAGAGTCATTTTTTTCCCATAGGCCTTCTTGGGGGGAGGAGGAGGAGAAAAGAGGCAAGATTGTTCACAGACAATTTGCTGGTGTCACCAATCTCTGAGACTGTGGGGGGTCTCCAGAAACTATTCTAAATCTCTAGCTGACATGAAAAAACAATTCTGGGAATTTCACAGGGCTGATTTTTGACATCACATCATGTAGTGATGGGGGATCTCCAGGAATAGCTTCAGCCATTGTCAGCAGCACTCGCTGTCCTTGTCGCTCCTTGGTGATACAGCTCCAGGGCCCTCAGTTCTTGCCTCCAGCTCCTCACTCCATCTCAACTTTCCATGTCTTCATCCCCCTCCAAGCGGGCCTTTCCTTCACTGTAAAAACAAGGTTATATGGTGAGTGTGTATTTTAAAAAAGCAGTGCAAATCCCCGAATCCAGCCCTATCCACTGGAAAACTGCAGCAGGAAGCTTTCCGAGGAGCAAGTTGGTAAGTTTATTTTGATGAAATACAATAATTATCAGACGCAGCAGCTGTTGCTATTTAAAACAAGGAGATAAAAAGCCAGGATTGCATCGGAGAATGTTTTGTAAACCCATCTCCCCAACAATCTGTTCCAGCCAAACCAGCCATTATGGAATCCGTATAATAGCAGGAGCCAATTACACGGAAAGTTCAATTGCCGATCATATTTTTCTCTCAAAAGCAGGGAGATGAATGCACAATTTTGCCTCAAAGGGAGAGTTTCTTAATTCTGATGTCGCAGCCAAAAAGATCCCCCACTCCAAGCTGCAGCTGCTCTCTAGGCCTGATTGTCCGTTTCATATGACAGGAAGCTTCTGTGGCAAAAAGGAGGATTTAGGAGCAGAAATTTTTAAAAAAATAAAACACAGGCATTAAAAGAACAGAAGTTCTTCTCCCTGCAAATAATTTTTGAAAAAAGGCTTTAAAAAAAAGACAATCTGCTGCAAATGCTCAGGATTTTCTCGAATAGAAATTGCCATCTGTTCTCATTTGCAACTGAAGATGCATTTCAACCATCACAGGTTATAGGCAGGTCAGGACCATATGTGAGGCCAAGTGTACAATGCAATGACATACCTGGAGGGAGGTGGAGCGGTCTCGGAGGGAGCCTCCCCCCTTTTGGAGACATTCCAAGTGCAGGTAACAGAATGAAGCCATGTGGCTCTGAAAGGGGTGAAGCTCCCTACAACACAGACTGTTTTGCCCCACTTCACCTTCACCACTGGTGCAATGTTCCAGCTGTGCTGCCATCACCTGGGCCAATGATAGGAATTTTATGAGTGGGTACAAAGTTTCCCAAAGGTGAAGGGGGTAGAACCGAGCAGGCAGACAGGTGGCAACAGAGGTGGGCAGAATAAGTGTGGGGTCAGGCAAAACAGGGCAGAAGGAGGGAGCCAATAGACAGGATAGCCTTTGGAATCCATATCTAAAAGACTTCCTGGTGCAGAGCTCAGGTTTACCTACCTGTGCAGTACTGGCAGCTCGATATGGTTATATGCAGAAACAAACATACTTCTGAGGTTCTCCAAAATCTTTTAAATATAGAAAATCATTGCAGAAAATTAGCATCAGTGTCTTTTAAGCTTAGACACTGGAAAGTGTCCTGTGTGCACCAAAGTGTTTTATTATCCCACAGCTGGATACCTGCATGGGTAGAACATCAAGACCCAGATAAGGTAGGAAAATTTCTAGGGGACTTCCTTTTAGGCGCTGGGCCGGGGTAAAAATTATACTGTCATAGATCCTGGCTGATGCTGTGGAGGTGGGGAAAAAACTGCAATAATGAAATAAAAACACTTAATGCCACTTTCTGCACTTGTGTGAAGTTATTTACTGGGTGGGGAGATGCATGCAGTGGTGTGGTTAGAGGGGCTGAAGTGCTAAGTTGTGCAGGGAGCACGATCCCTTTAAAAAACGGATTTGACAAATTTATAAAGGAAAAAACCATCAAAGGTTACAAACCATGATGGGTATGTGCAACTTCTGGGTTTTGTTTATTTATTTAAAAAGATGTTGGCAACCTCCGAATGCCAGAATGCATATGTCTTGTCGCCCTGTGTGCTTCCCGAGGCATCTGGTTAGGCCACTGTGAGATACAGGATGCTGGACTAGATGGGTCTTTGGCCTGACTCAGCAGACACTCTTCATATGTTCCTGTGAGACCCAAAGAATGAAAAGCCCCTCAGAACTGGAAAGAAAATAAATCTCAGAATGGGAGGGAAAATGAACCCCTTAAGAATTGGAGGAAATATGAAGACCCTCAGAATTGGACGAAAAATAAATCTCTTCAGAATTGGAGGGGAAATGAAACCTCTCAGAATTTGAGGGAAAATGAATCCCTTAAGAATTGAAGCAAATATGAAGCCCCTCAGATTTGGAGGGAAAATAAATCTCATCAGACTTGGAGGGAAAATGAATCCCTTAAGAATTGAATATGAAGCCCCTCAGGAATGGAGAAAAAATGAAGCCCTCAGAATCAAATGGAAAATGAATCCCTTAAGAATTGAAGGGAATACGAAGCCCCTCAAGAATGGAGGGGAAATAAATCTCAGAATTGGAGGGAAAATGAATCCATTAAGAATTGAAGGGAATACGAAGCCCCTCAAGAATGGAGGGAAAATAAATCTCAGAATCGGAGGGAAAATGAATCCCTTAAGAATTGAAAGGAATATGAAGCCTCTCAGAATTGGAGGGAAAAAAAGTTTCCTCGGAATTGGAAGGAATATGAATCCCTTAAGAATTGAAGAGAATATTCCTGAAGCCCCTCAGGAATGGAGAGAAAACAAAGCCCTCAGAATCAGAAAGAAAATGAATCCCTTAAGAATTGAAAGGAATATGAAGCCCCTCAGGAATAGAGAGAAAACAAATCTCCTCAGAATTGAAGGGAAAATGAATCCCTTAAGAAATGAAGGGAATACAAAGCCCCTCAGGAATGGAGAGAAAATTAAGCCCTCAGAATTGGAGGGAAAACACAGCCCCTCAGACCTGAAGTGAAGTCACTCATATTTGGAGGAAAAATGAATCTCCTCAGAAGTGGAGGGAAAATGAATTCCTTAAGAATTTTTTTAACCATCAGAATTGGAGGGATAATGAAGCCTCCCAGAATTGGAGGGAAAATGAAGGCTTTGTTGGAGGGCTTTTCCGTCTAGAAAAGAGGCTGCTGAGAGGGGACATGATTGAAACATACATGGGACTGATAAACAGGTAGAAAGATCTTCTTTCTCCTTGTCTTTGTGTGCTCTTGAGGCAACTGGCTGGCTGCTGGGAGATGCAGGTAGTGGGACTAGATGGTCCTTGGATTTGATCCAGTTGTGAGTGGCGCTTTCCTTAGGTTCTTATGAGCCTGGGACAATCAAAGTGTCCTTAACCTTCAGAACCATTCTGGGTAGGGAAGCAAAATGGCGCTATATGGGACAGTCTTGATCATTGGGGCAGCCAAAGTATTTCTCCAACCTGGTCTTCCCCATGGCAAAGGGCACCTCAGTTGGCTTTAGTCCACTGGCAGGTATGGCTGCTTGCCCAGAGTTCTGCTGCATGCCTGAGGCAGGTTGTAGGTCTCTGACGGGAAGCCACTCACTGCACAGGGCTTGACAGGTGGTGACAACAAGTGTGGCAGCTCCTCCTGCTTCTTTCCAGCCTAAAAAATTCCTCTCCAGAACTGAGAGCATAACTTATAAACACAAAAGCACTTATTATCTTTTAATCACTAGCTTTGTCCTCACAACTCGTTGCAGTCGCTCTGTGTTCCCATCAAGAGGAAAATTAATTTGTCATTTGGCTGTATTTTTAGGAATCTCTCTCTCTCTCTCTTTCTCTCTCCTCCTGCAAAAACCAACTGCTAGGCTTGCAGCCTCTTTCAAAAGCCTCCATCTGGATCCGTTGTCCTGTACTGTCCCACAACAATGGTACAGACAGGGAATCCCGAGCTTCTCCTGGGCTCCCAGGTGGCAGCAGTGACCATTTGCAGCAGCTCCTGGGCAAGAATGGCAAGCCAATCCAATGTGTATATACTCAGAAGTAAGTTCCACTGAGTTCAGAGTCCTAAAGGGAAAGGTGCATAGGATTGCTGCCTATCCCCCAAATCCAGAGTGATTACAGGAGCACGTAAGAGACTTTACGTGCACCCGTAGTTACTGCACCACCTAGTGAAAACCTATGGGAAATTCATATTGGAATCCAGAGTAAGTTGTTCTTTCACCAAAGCAAGGACTCTCCATAGTTACTCTGGATTTTGCCTTATGTCTGGTTATCTGTTTAGCTGTCTACGGTATTTATATACCACTTTTCAACTAAAATGTTCACAAAGCAGTTTACAAAGAAAATGAAAAATGGTTACTGTCATTCATGCCCTGTTCACCTCCAGATTAGTGCTCCAAAACAAGCACTGCCTATGGTGTAAACTGGCCTGGGCTAGAATGCAACATCAACGATGAAACCAGGGCTGCTGGCCATGTGGAGACCCCACCTTGCCAGTTCAGGTGACTCCATTCTGGATCCAGTTCAAAGTGCTGCTGTTGGCTGACCTGGGCTGCCCACAATGGCTCTGTGCTTTGAATGCCCTCCTTTTCCTGGGGGAAATCTCCAAATTCAGATGATTCATATAGGCCAAGTTTTGTGTTTACCATCTTCTCAGCAGGAGCACCCAAATTGTGGATGCCCTCCTACAGGAGATTCATCGTGCAATCCTATCCCCTGATAATGCCGGCACAAGTCCTGCACTGGCCTGGGACATAAAAGTGCCAAAAGGCATTTCTACACTACTGTTGGGGGGTTGAACCAGTGCACAGACATGCTCTGGCTTCCCCCTACCACAGTGGGAACAACAAGACAGGTGAGTTGTGCTGTCCTAAATTGGTAAGGATTGCAACTAGGGACCAGTGATTTTAAAAATGAGTCTTTACTTGTGACATCCTAGGTCCTAACATGAGTTTCCATCTTGTGTGTGTTAAAGCTTACTTTTTTCCACCCTTCTGCACAATGCCAAAGAGCTCCTTAGCAATCCAGAAGCAAGAGAGTACAGCCGGTTCACATCTACTAGGTTTGGGTTCCCGGATAATTAGCGGATACTGAATCATTAAGCCTATGAGAGAAATGGGGTCAGGTTCCTCCCAAGGGTCATTTGATGTGTAATGTTATATAAAGAGGTTTGCAATGAAACCTATAAAGAGCCTTGCCAAGGTCTTGTCAGTTCCGTCAGATAGTAGCTCGTACTGTACAAGTTACGTAAGTGTGAAGTATTCATAGGAATCACGCAAAGAAGAGGTGAAGAATTTGAGATCAGCTGAGGAAAGCCGGCACTGAGTGAACTGAGAAGGGAATAAATTGGCCCTTGGATCAATCAAATCCCTGTTAGCCTAACAGGGGAGGGTCTGAAAACTAATAGTACCTCCCTTTGGTCTGGATTCTGTTTGCTTGCCCTATCCACTCCACTGGGTAGAGTAACGAAATATATCTTTAACCAACAGCACAAAATTAACCTGTGGAACTCCTTGCCACCAGATATTTTCAAATTCAAAAACCTTTGGCATAATGCCATCACATATTGTAATGGCACCTGACATACATGCCTTTAAAAGGGGACTGGACAGAGTGATGAAGGAAAAGTCCAAAACACATTATAAGGTATGATGGTGGCAGGTTGGAGGCTGTGGCAAAGCAAAGTGCACCTCAAATCTAATGCCAAGAACCTTCACAATCTACTGCTATCACAATATGTGCCCAATGGCTGCATGCATGGATAGGCCAGCCCTTGTTAGGCTTACTCTAGCCCAGTATTGTCTGTTTGGCCTGCCCAGCTCAACCAGAGTCTTGTGGTCCCCTTAACTGGAGATGCTGCCTGTGACACTTCCTGAAAACCCCTGGATCCTGCAGGGCCAAGCCAAGGTGCCATGTTACAACTCTGCACATGCATGGAAGCACTCTGTTCTTTCTCTTTTTGCATGCTTCCAGATTAAGTCTAGGAGCTGAGAAGAGGTGTGTGGGATTTCGAATTCCAGGCACTTTGGTTCAGACCTGGCTGGCACCATGGACTGGCTTCTCCTTGCTATGCCAATGCTGCCAACTGCAACAGTCTGGCTGAGGTGGAAAAAAGGGTGGCTTCAGCTCAGGTGGGAAATATGGTAAGAAGCCTCCTTCTGCATCCCTCCAACAACCCATCATTGTGATGCAAGATCAACTGACCCAGTAGGAACCAACATGACCACACTTCATACTGTAAGCAGGCTGGAGTCAAATGCTGTGAACCACATCCTGGGGCGAAGCGTAGCCAGTTTTCCAGAGGCATAACTAGAAAGCTTGGCACCTGAGACGGTGATGTCATGATGTCCCATGACAATGGGGTTCTACCCACAAAGAGTGCTGGCAACTTCACCCCCTTCAGGGTTGCCATGTCCCTGAAAACTAGTACAGTCCCAGTTTTCAGGGACTGTGTTTGCATACTGAAAAGTGTGACAGAGGGTCCTGCCCCAGTTTTGTGTAAGAGAATTATGGCAACATTAACCCTTCTTCCGCAGAGTGTCCCTTTTGAAGGGATGCCCCCTTCTAAGGTGTGCCTCCAGAGAAGGAATGGAGGACATAAGGTCAATGCAGCAAGCATCTCTCCTCTAGAACTGTAAGTAGCACAAAGCAGTCACTTTTTAGTGCTGGAGGTGCTGGAGGCTCTGCATTAAGGAGCAGGTGGGGCCCTGTTTTCATCCATAGACACCATTTCAGGCTGCCTCCCACATTCCCTCCCGCCCCCCAAAAAACACAATGGAAAGGATACATAGGGAGCTGAACACATAATGCTGCTGCAGTCTGCCTAAGTCCATCCAGAGCGGCTTCCTCAACCCTGATGGGCTGTAGCTCTCGTAGGCCCCTTCCTTGAATTCATTATCCATTTACTTGTGATGATGGGTAAGAAGGGTGGAGGTGGGATACATCAAGGAGATACCAGTAACCTGCTCCCACCATCTGGCCAAAGATAAAAAGGAATTAGGATAAAAGAAAAGCATCCATCATTTATTTTAATGTTAATTGTGTTAATGTTTAAGACAAGTAAGTAATCTTGACTGTATTAGGCAAGGCTATATCTTAAATATCTGAGTTCTGGCTGCCCTGCATTGATTTCTTCTCCTCCCCTTCCCACTTGCTGATTTAACAAACAATTCAGCCGTGGATCAGGCTTCCTTGGAAGGTGATGGACTCTCCAAGTCATTAAATTTAGGCTAGAAAGACAATTATTGGGGGAGGGACTGTTGCAGCTGGGAGCTGCCTGCATTGGCAGGGGTTGGACTAGAGGATCTTGTGGGTCCCCTCCAACTCTCAGCTTTGAAGGTTCCAAGAAGGCCCCTCCATGAAACATTCCTGGCTCAGATTCTGATGTTTCCTCCCAGGAAGCCAAAGCACCTGTGTTTGGCGGAAAAACTAATCTGTAAGGAGATTAAGCAGGAGCTGGCGATGATGACTCAGTGCAGATGACTGGGGGATCAGGCAAGGCCCAGCAGCAGCCCCCCTCTTAGCCAAATTATAATCACATTCTCTGTTATCTTTTTCTCCCAGGAGGCTGAGTCAAGTGGGGCACTTCTTCCAGCCCAGCCTCTGCAGCAGTTGGGAGAGATGGAGTCTTGGAGGCTCTGCCCCCCGCTGCCTTTTTCCAGTCAAGGGAGACAAGGCTAGGCTGCAAGGCACACAGACTCCTGCTTGTTTGGGGGACTTCTCAAGAGCAAGCACCTCACTGCAGGTGTGTTCAAGCCAGCTGGGAGCCGCATCCAGAGCCTTTAGAAGCTGGAATTAGAAGGGTGCAATCAGTGATGGGCTCCAAAGAAATTAACAACCGGTTCTATGCCCATCTGGCAGCCACTTTTAAATGGCTATTTTTAAACTTTATATGTCCTATCTCTCATTAACAACCGGTTCTGTAGAGTAGGTGTGAACCTGCTGGAGCCCACCACTGGGTGCGATCCTTCCTACTGTATCGTCCAGAGGCAGCCAATGGGGAAAAAGAAAGAGAAAAACACTGTCCAGCCTCTGCCCTTAGTCAGAAGGCCATGTGATCAGGGGTCATGGTGGTGGGCAATGGGGGAAACACCTCCTCCTTCCAAGGAATAACAGACACCCCTCAGCAAAAGGGGAGCACTAGCTGGGGCTAGCCATGCACAAAAGCAGCAGCTGCTGCAGGGGGGCCCCAACAGAGAAGACCCTCCCAACTCTGCTCTAACTGCTAGTTGCTATAGGCCGCACAATTGGGGGAGTGTGCAAATCCTGATTCTGCCCAGGGCACAGGACTGAAAAGGTGATGGTTGATTTTGGCAGTAGTGCACACGGGGCCACAAAAAAATTTTAACACCCCTCCTGCCCCATCCATAACAACACCCTCCCCAAATTTTAATACTCCATACAACATTATAGAGGCATTTGAAAAGCACTTCTGGTTTTGGTGAGAACTGGAAGCTCTTTTTGGAGGCCTCTGAACATCACTTTGAGGTGTGGTTCCTACGGCGATGTGCCCCTCCTGCCTCTTCCAAAGTTGCCCTTGGAATTAGCGGAGGGTGGGATACATCCCAGAATCCTCTGCAAAAGAAGGGCATTACAAAAGGTGGGCAGTGCCCCCTTGACATCAAAACCAAATACATGGGACATGGACACACATACAGCGTTCAGTCCACAACCCCTTATTACAACAGCAGGGGTAGGACAAGCTTTATTGAGCAGGTCTGTGACCCTCACACAAGCATTGTTTGCCAAGGGTGCCAAAGTATGCGCATGGTGCTGGGCTCCCTGGGCCAGTATGCACTTTGGAGGCAGAGCACCTGCAATGTTTTAGGTTGCCCACCAGCATCCCCCTCTGGCGAGTCTTGGAAACGCATCACACTACCCAGCATTGCCATGTGCAGATTCTGCCAGAGGGGGATAGCACAAATGAGACCAGGGCGTATGTGTGCTGGAACACACCGTCTTCAAAATGAATCTTCTGACTAGAAAGGCATTTGAAAGAAAACTTTCAAGGGGTGGGTTTATTTTTTTTTTTCGTGTATGGCATGCATAGCGTAGTGGTAAATCAAATGCCTGCACGGATGTTCCTAGAAACAGTCTTGCAATCAGTGGGGTAGGGATGAGTGGGAGGAAGGTAGTGGAACCAGCAGTAGGTCACTAGCCTCATCTCATGATTATTACCTGCACCAATGGTCCTCTTAAGAATGCAGAGGAACCCTTGACCAGGGTCACTTGCAATTCCCTGCTTCTGGAGTAAGAGTGGGTGAACTCTATCCCTCCCACCCAACCATGAAGACCATTTTTCCTCCCCACCTTCATATATTAATCCCTGTCAGCATTCTCTCTCGCATTCTCTCTCTCTCTCATCACAGCAGAAGCCCAGCTCATCCATGCCACCTCCATCCCCTTGACGTAAACAAATAGGGCCTCTTTTCTCAAGACACCTCCATTGGTGTGGTGATGCCACAGCACACCACAGCAAGGACTACTACCTTAGATTGCTTCGAAAAGGGATTTGATACAGTCATGGAGGACATGGCTCCAAGAGCTTCCAGCAGAGTCTACTCCATGATCCTGGATGGCTACGTAGAACCTGGGATCAGTGGCAGATGAATAAAAGTTGCTGATGAATAAAAAGTTGCTGAAAAGCAACCATGGGAGTCTGGAAAAGGCACCAGCAGAGGTGTGGCTGCTCTCTCTCTCTCTCTCACACACACACACACACGCTCTCTCTCTCTCTGCTAAGAAACTGGTCACCTGGACACAAGCTTCCTGTACTTGGCAAAGGCCACCCCATCGTTCCAAGGGCCAGCAAGCTTGCCTGCAGCTTCCCACTGCAGCACAACTAGTCCAGTGGGACTCACGCTCAGACCCCAAGGACACCTCTGCAGCCTTATGGTGATCACAAGACATTTTGATACCAGACCATCAGATATATCTAAGCACTGTGTTATTGAAGGTCTGCTGTACTGGATTCAGCTTTGGTTCTGGTGATAAAAGAAGGGGTTTCTCAACAGAAACTAAACAAGGCCAGCCTGGCCCCAGCTGCAACCTGAGAATTTGCAGCAGCCCAAAATGATGCAGCAAATACTGACCACATGGAGTCTTCCCCCATTGCTGCTCCTTCCTCCACTCTCTGGATTTGCAAGGAAGATGAAGGTGAAGTTGAAAGAGGGTTCTCAGACCCCACCACTATCTATCCTACAACTGCACCCTTCATCTTCTGCTCCACTTCCGTCAAAGAAAATCCTGAACGGAAGAAGCATGTCAGGGGCAGGGGCATCTCATCTGCTGCTTGAGGCTTCCACCACTAGTCTCTGCCTTACCTGGAAGCGAGCTGGTGAGCCCTTTAGATAGCAATGGTCAGAGGGGATGGCCCCTTCTTGCCCCCAACCTAAATCTATGTATTGTTCATTCCCCTCTGTAAAAATAGCCAAATGTCTTGCACTACACCTGCTGCAAGTTGCTATCATAAAAGTATGGTGCTGGGTTTCAAGAAATAAAATCTCTTGAAGTACAATGCAGAGCTTGACCTTTCCTTCCTTCTGACCTGGAATGTGGTTCCATCTTTTGGGGTGTGAGATTCCCAGAAGGATATAAAGAAGTGACCTGCAGTGGAGGTGCAGAGCCACAAGGGGGCCAAGGGAGCATGAGCACATTTCTGCAGCGGGTGGGGAATCAGCTCAATAAAAACTGAAATCCTGCTCCAGTTTTGGCTGCAATTCTACCATTCTGGGTGCCACATCTAGGGTTGCCACATGTCCCAGAAAACCGGGACAGTCTGAGTTTTTGGGAATTAGGTTCACGTACTGGCAAGTCTGACAGCGGATCATGTCCCAGTTTTATGGAAAAGAACAATGGCAATGCTAGCCACACCTCACCAGGATGCTACAGAGCTGGAAAAATGGCAATGGGGCGGGGGGAGCAGTCAAACCACCACATCACTAAACAAGCAGTAGTGGGCTCCAGCAGGTTTCCGCTACTCTATAGAACCAGTTGTTAGCAAGAGATGGGACATGTAAAGTTAAAAAATTGCCATTTATAAGCGGCTGCCAAATGGACATAGAACCGATTGTTAATTTCTTTGAATCCCATCACTGTAAATAAGCCTTACTTAACAACTGTTAACATAACAGCCACCTTGAGTCGGCCATGGCCCAAGAAAGGCGGGGTACAAATTCATTAAATAAATAAGCAAAAGGGTATCCAGAAAATGGACGTCAAGTACTTTATCGCACACACAGAAAAAAGAAAGAAAAGGCCTTCGTCAGTCTTCAGAGACTTTAGTATCGTGCTCTGTGCTGCATACACTGCATGCGAAGCACGAAAGCCTGGGTTAGATTGTTATGGAGGATAGGCTGTTACCCAAGCAGCAAATCCCCCCTCTCCACGCCACTGAATGAGTCCACTGGAAAGGCAGAGCCAATACGATTGGATCCAGCTGGCGTCGCAGAGCTGGGCTAAGGACAGGAGCTCACCCTGTCTTGTGGGGCCGACCTGGGTCTTGAACCCTGGACTGCTGGTTAACAGGCAGAGTCTTAGCCACTTGCGCCACCCACAACCCAGAAGGCGCGCCTAATTCAGCATGTGGTAGTGGTTAACAGATCATGTTATTAGAGAAATTCATGGTGCTAGACAAATCCATGGAAGAGGAGGTCATCTATTGGATACCTACTCAGAGGCTTCACACCTGGTTGTTAGGGATGAGCAGTAGCAAAGGAAGGCTGTTATTACAGACATTTATTTCTGGCAAGGAAGTTAGGATTACAGCTTAGAGTTGAATCCTATGCAAGTCTACTCAGAAGTCTATTGTAGGGACTTACTCCAGAAATTTCTTTACCCAATATGTAATTAGTCTGTGGAATTCCTTGCCACAGGATGTGTTGATGGCATCTGCCCTGGGTACTTTTAAGAAGGGACTGGATAAATTTCTAAAGAAAAAGTCCATCACAGGTTACAAGCCATTTTAGATGCCGAATGCAGGGAGGGCACCAGGATGCAGCTGTCTTGTGAACTCTTGAGGGATCTGATGTGCCACTGTGAGATCTGGGAAGCTGGACTAGATGGGCTTTGGGTCTGACCCAGCAGGGCTCTTTTATCTCTATATATAAAAGAGAAAAGTCACTGACTGACTCACTGACTGACTCATCACCGCCCTGCCAAAACCGCTGGGCCTAGAAGCGTGAAAACTGGGGTGGATGTTCCTTCCATGACGGAGGGGTGCACTAAGAACCGGTTTTCGGAAATTCCAACCGGAAAGGGGTGAAAAGGGGCGCAATGCGTTTTCCTCCCTATACTTTGCATTGAGAATTGCTGACTCAGCAACATTCCGCCCCAACTGCTGGGCCTGAAGCATGGAATTCTGGGAGTTCCTTCTGTCACCTGAACACCCACCAAGAACCATCTGGAGACATTTAACCCTTCAGGGGCTGAAAAGGGGGCAACGTGTTTCTGTCCTATACTTAACATGGGAGACTGAATAACATCCAGCCAGTTTGGTGCTCAGTGCCTGGTGAACTGGGGGATGTTTTCCAGAGGAAGAGGTTGCACTGGCGAGGATGCTGCACATGGGGGGAAGTTGTGCATGGAGGAAAGTTGCGCACAGGAGGATGATGTGCATGGGGGGAAGTTGCGCATGGGGGAAGTTGCACATGAGGGTAAGTTGCGCATGGGGGGAAGTTGCGCATGGGGAAAAGTTGCGCATGAGGGGATGATGCGCATGGGGGAAGTTGCGCGTGGGTGGAAGTTGCAGATGGGTGGAAGTTGCGCATGGGGGATGATGCGCACGGGGGAAAGTTGAGCATGGAGGAAAGTTGTGCATGGGGGAAAGTTGCGCATGCGGGAAAGTTGTGCATGGGGGTTGATGCGCATGGGGGTTGATGCGCATGGTGGAAAGTTGCGCATGGGAAAAGTTCCGCATGGGGATGATGCGCATGGGGGAAGTTGCACATTGGGAGAACTTGCACATGGGGGAAAGTTGTGCATTGGCAGATGATGCGCATGGGGGAAGTTGCACATGGGGAGAAGTTGCACATGTGGAGAAGTTGCGCATCGGAAGATGATGCGCATGGGGGAAAGTTGCGCATGAGGGGAAGTTGCGCATGGGGAAAAGTTGCGCCAGGGGAAAAGTTGCGCATCGGCGGATGATATGCATGGGGGAAGTTGCGCATGGGTGGAAGTTGCGCATGGGTTGAAGTTGCGCATGGGGGGATGATGCGTATGGGGGGATGATGTGCACGGGGGTAATGCGCAGAGGGGGAAGTTGCACATAGGGGAAAGTTGCACATGGGGACATGATGCACATGGGGTCATGATGCGCATGGGGGAAAGTTGCGCATGGGGGAAAGTTGTGCACACGGGAAAGTTGTGCACACGGGAAAGTTGCGCATTGGGGTTGATGCACATGGTGGAAAGTTGTGCATGGGGAAAGTTGCGCATGAGGGATGATGCGCATGGGGGAAGTTGCGCATGGGGGAAGTTGCGCATGGCGGAAAGTTGCGCATGGCGGAAAGTTGCACATGGGGAAAAGTTGCGCATTGGGAGAAGTTGCACATGGGGGAAAGTTGCGCATTGGCAGATGATGCGCATGGGGGAAAGTTCCGCATGAGGGGAAGTTGCGCATGAGGAGAAGTTGCGCATGGGGAAAAGTTGCGCATCGGCGGATGATGCGCATGGGGGAAAGTTGCGCATGAGGGAATGATGCATATGGGGGATGATGTGCACGGGGGATAATGTACACAGGGGAAAGTTGCACATGGGGAAATGATGCATGTGGGGACATGATGCACATGGGATCATGATGAGCATGGGGGGAAAGTTGCGCATGGGGGAAAGTTGCACATTGGGGTTGATGCCAGTGATGGGCTCAAAAGAAATTAACAACCGGTTCTATGTCCATCTGGCAGCCACTTTTAAATGGCTATTTTTAAACTTTATATGTCCTATCTCTCATTAACAACTGGTTCTGTAGAGTAGGTGCGAACCTGCTGGAGCCCACCACTGGTTGATGCACATGGGGGAAAGTTGCGCATGGGGGATGATGCGCATGGTGGGGTGATGCACATGGGGAAAGTTGCGCATGGGGGAAAGTTGCGCATGGGGGAAAGTTGTGCATGAGGGGATGTTGCACATGGGGGTATGATGCGCATGGGGGATGATACGCATGGGGGAAGTGGCACATGGGGTGTTTCTGCACCATGGGGGGATGGCATAGGGGGAAATGTTACACCCGCAACGCGGGTACGCTTTTCGCTAGTGTTCTTATAAAGCCGTGGGAATTCAAGGGGAAAACTCAAAGCCTCATAAGCCCCTCAGAACTGAAGAAAAATGAAGCTCCCCAGAATTGGAGGGAAAACAATACTCCCCTCCTCCAAGAATTGGAGGGAAAATGAATCCCCTCAGAATTGGAGGAAAAATGAAGCTCTCCAAAAAAATATTGGAGTGGAAACAACAGCCCCCTCAAAACTGGAAGAAAAATGAAGTCCTCAGAATTGGAGACAAAGCAAAATATCTTAGACCTGTAAGGAAGATGAAGCCCCCAATCCAGAATTAGAGGGGAAATTAAATTCTAATCCAGAATTAGAGGGGAATCCCCTCAGAATCAGAAGGAAAAAGAAGCCCTAAGAATTGGTGGGAAAGAGAATTACCTCAGACCTGAAAAGCTCCCCTTGCAGAATTGGAGGGAAATTAATCTCAGAATTGGAGGGGGAAAGAAGCCCTCAGAATTGGAGGGATAGCAAAATGCCTCAAATGAAGCTCTCCTCCCAGAGTTGGAGGGGAAAATGAAGACCCCCCAAAAACTGGAGGGAAAATTAATCCCCTCAGAATCAGAAGGGGGAAAAAAGCCCTCAGAGGGAAAGCAAAATTCCTCAGAATCAAAGGGAAAATTAAGCTCCCCACAAATCAGAGGAAAAATGAAGCCCTTCAGAACTGCAGGGGAAACAAAGTCCCCTCCACAAAAGTGGAGGGAAAATGAAGGTCCCTTCAGAAAAAGGAAAAATGAAGTCCTCAGATTTGGAGGGGAAAGCAAAATACATCAGGTCTGGGACTGGTGCTTTTCAATCTGTTCAATCTGATGCTCTTTTCCTCTCACACAACACCAGAACCAGGGGACATCCACTCAAATTGAGTGTTGGGAGAGTAAGGAAAGGCAAAAGAAAGCATTTCTTTTCCCAGCATGTAAAGAATCTGTGGAACTCCTTGCACCAAGTTGTGTTGATGGCATCTAGCCTGGATACTTTAAAAGGGGACAGGACAAATTTCTGAAAGAAAAGTCCATCACAGGCTCCAAGCCATGAAGGGTCAGGACAACCTCCTCATTTTTAATGCCAGATGCAGGGAGGGCACCAGGATGCAGGTTGCTTTGTATCCTTGTGTGCTCCCTGAGGGATCTGGTGTGCCACTGTGAGATCCAGGAAGCTGGACTAAATGGGTCTCCTCTGGCCTGATCCAGAAAAGAGGCTCTTGTGTTGTCATCAGGATGTGCAGATGGCGTCAAGCTCCTGAGGGGCCACTGAAATCTAGGAAGCTAGACCGGGTGGACCTTTGGTCTCTACTTGAGTTAACCTATGGAACTCCCTGCCACAGGATGTGCTGATGTGAGATCTATCTATCTATCTATCTCTACCTACCTACCTACCTACCTACCTATCATTTTTATATACCCCTTTTGAACTAAACAGTTCACAAAGCAGTTTACAAAGAAAATGGAAAAAATTAAGTTAATGGGTCCCTGTCCCAAAAGGGCTCACAATCTAAAATGCAAAAGAACACCAGCAGAAGTCACTATAACAGACATCGCTGGGGTCTGATGCAGCTCTACTTGTATTAACCTGGTGATGTGAGATCCAGAAAGCTGGACAGGATGGAACTACTTGTGGAACTTCCTGACACATGTTGTGCTAATGAGAGATGTAGGAAAGTGGACTGGATAGACCTTTGTCTGGATGCGGCTCTACTTGTGTTAACCTGCAGAACTCCCTGCCACAGGATGTGCTGATGTGAGATCCAGGAAGCTGAACTAGATGGACCTGTAAGCCTGTGGCCTACTTGTGTTAACCTGTGGAACTCCCTGCTACAGGATGAGATGCAGGAAGAAATGAACTGGATGGACTTTTGGTCTGATACAGCTCTACTTGTGTTAACCTATGGAACTCCCTGCCACAGGATGAGAGATGCAGGAAAATGAACTGGATTTTTGGTTTGATGCAGCTCAACTTGTGTTGACCTGTGGAACTTCCTGCCACAGGATGAGATGCAGGAAAATGAACTGGATAGACTTGTGGTCTGATGCGGCTCTACTTGTGTTAACCTGTGGAACTCCCTGCCACAGTATGTGCTGATTAGATCCTGTGTGTGCCCCCCGAAGTGGGATGCCTCTCTGAGATTCAGGACGCTGGACTAGAGAGACCCCCTCCGACTTGATCCAGCAGAGCTCTTATCGTGTTAACCTACGGAACTACCTGCAACAGGAAGAAAGCAGTGCTGCGGTCTGCCCAGAAACACCTCAAAGGCTGCTGCGCATGCGCATAGCTGCGAGGTCCCCTGCAGCCAGACCAGGCGGGTCACGTGACGTTGGGCGGGGCGAAGGGGGCGGGGCGAGAGCGGCTCCTTTGTCATAATGCGCTGGGTCACGTGAGGCCGAAGGTGGCGCACTGTGACGCATGCGCAGTCCGGTGGCTCGTCTCGCTCGCTCGCGCAGCCCCAGGTCGTCGTCGTTGTCGTCGCGGAGCTTGTGAGGGAGGAGAAGGAGGCGGCGGTTCGCGGCCTTCGCTTCGGCTTCAGCTGGGCCCGAGCAGCCCCTGCGGCTTCGTTGGGAGACCCCGTGGCGGGCCTGAGGCGAGAGGGACAGCGAGGGAGCCTGAGGGAGGAAGGGGGAGGGGCGCGGGGAGAGCGGCGCCGGCCGGAAGTGCGGCCGCCATGATGGCAGTGCCGCGCAAGGCCTGACGGGAAGTGGAGTCGCCGTTGGTGGCGCGGCCGGCCTGGCATGGCGGGGCTCTGAGCGCGCCCCCCCTTAAGAGAAAGAGACAGAGGGAGGAAGCGGCGCCCCAGGGTCCCCCCGCACGCCGGTTACCCAGCCAGGATGTCTTGCGTCCACTACAAGTTCTCCTCGAAGCTCAACTACGACACGCTGACCTTCGACGGGCTCCACATCGCGCTCTGCGACCTCAAGCGCCAGATCATGGGCAGGGAGCGCCTCAAGGCCCAGGACTGCGACCTCCAGATCACCAACGCCCAGACCAAGGAGGGTGAGTGGGGGCAGCAGAGGGGGTCACCACAGGCAGCCTCGCCCTGGAGCTCCTCCCCCTGGACCTCCCCCCAGGAGACTCCCCTTAGGCCTCGCTCTGGAGCCCCTCCCCACAGGCCTCTCCTTTGGCCTCTGTCCCCCAGGAGACGCCCCATTAGACAGGCCTTGCCCTGGAGCCCCTCCCCACAGACCTCTCCTTTGACCTCTGCCCCCCAGGAGACCCCCCCATTAGACAGGCCTTGCCCTGGAGCCCCTCCTCACAGGCCTCCCCCTGGACCTCCCCCCAGGAGACCCCCCTATTAGACAGGCCTTGCCCTGGAGCCCCTCCCCACAGGCCTTCCCCTGGACCTCCCCCCAGGAGACCTCCCTTAGGTCTCCCCACAGGCCTCTCCTTTGACCTCTGCCCCACAGGAGACCCCCCATTAGACAGGCCTTGCCCTGGAGCCCCTCCTCACAGGCCTCCCCCCAGGAGACCCCCCCCCCATTAGACAGGCCTTGCCCTGGAGCTCTTCCCCACAGGTCCTCCCCCTGGACCTTTGCCCCCCAGGAGACCCCCCCTTAGACAGGCCTTATACTGGAGCCTCTCCCAAAGGCCTCCCCCCTGGACCTCTGTTCCCCTAGGAGACCCCCGTTAGACAAGCAGGCCTTACCCCTGCAGTTCCTCCCCCACAGGCCTCCCCTGGAGCTTTGTACATACAGAAGACCCCCCCCCCGATAGGCAGGCCTGTGCCCCTGGAGCCTATCCCTCTCAGATTCTCTGTCCTGGACCTCTGCGCCCCCCAGAAGACCGCCCCTTAGAAAGGCAGCCTTTGCACCTGGATCTCTGCCTCCCAGGAAAATCCCCCTTAGACAGAAAGGCCTCAACCCCTGGAGGCCTCCCAGGCCTCAACAGAGCCAGCTACTCCCTTAAACAGTTAGCCTCTGTCCCTCAGGAGCCTTCCTCAGACAAGCAGGTCTCTGCTCCAGGACCGCATAAGGCCTCATGAAGGTCAGCTGTCCCCTTAGATAGGCAGGCCTGTGCCCTGAAAAACACTAGCATGCTTCTGCGCCCCTCCCTCTCCGTTCAGGCAAGAGCACATGAGGATGAGATGCCCCTAGCCAGGCAGGCCTCTGCCCTGGGTGCCCCCCAAACCTTGGTGAAAGGTCAGCTGTCCCCTAGAAATACTGCAAATACTTGTACATCCAATTCTGCAAATATTTCCTCCACCGGCCTAGAGGAAAAGGGAGCACTGGCTGGTGGTCCTCACTTCTCATGCAGAACTCAGGGCATTACAGCTCAGGATCCACAATTAGGTCCTTCCCCAAACACCCTTGTGGAGATGGGATGCCATCTTTGCAGGCAGACCTCTGCCCTGAGGGACCTCCCACATAAGCCTGCCAGAAAAGGTGGCACTGGCTAGTGGTATTGCTTCTCACACAGGCCCAGTTGGCAAGGGAGAGTCCTTCCCCAAGCACACTGTAGAGATGGTTTGTCCCTTCACCAGTTTGACCATATGCCCTTTTGCCTGGGCATGACCAATGGTCATTTTGCCCTTGCAGACAGGCAGGTCTTTGTCCCAAGGAGTCTACAGGCCTGGGGGAAATGGGGCATGCCAGTGGCCCTTGCTTCTTATGGAGCACTCTTTTTGCCAAGACTCAATCTCTAGTTATTGCCTAGAGACAATAACTTTTTGTCTTATTTCCTTGGCAGGCAGGTCTGCCCCTAGAGGAAGCCATAGGCCAGGTAGGAAAGGGGGGCAGACCAATGGCCCATACCTTTCGTAATAGGGTTGGTTCCTCCTTGGATGGTAGGAAGGCCTGGCTTCAAGGAAAACCCTTGCAGGGTTGGTGAAATCAGGTGGGCTGGTTCATTACCTACAGAACAAGGGCCATGTTTGCCAAGGAAGGGCCTTCCCTTGTCACTCTTGTAGTGCCTTTGGTTGGCATCTCCCCCCTCCCACACACACACACCAGTTCATATAATTGGGGATTATGGTTTGTGGCTATTCAGCACTGAACTTATTTATTAAGGCAACCTCGTATTTTCCAAGGGAGTGCTCAGCCAAAGTACATCAGCCTCACAATGTAGGGCAGTATGATGAGGGGAAGGGTTCCCAAGTTACAGTGCTATAGCAATATCTGTATACAGTGGTATCTTGGTTTACAAAGATACCGGTAATTCGTTTCAGAAGCATGATTGTAATCTAAAACGTTTGTATATCAAAGCTAAATTTATCTACAGTATTTTTAAACTACTATAGTATAACTATAGTATAATAAACTGCAGTATAGTATAATAAACTACAGTATAACTAAAATGTTCACAAAGCGGTTTACAAACAAAATGAAAAAATATTTTTCCACAAGAAATAATGGAAACTCAGACAATTCATTCTACAACCCAAAAATATTCATTTAAAAATGATTACAATACTGTAATATAATACAAAATAATAAAGAAAATACTAAATGTAAAGAAAAATAAAACCAATTAAACTGCATTTGGTGTCTCAGGCTGCAATATGCCCCCCTTACATAGGAGTGAGCCTCACTAAATATAAAAGGACTTACTTTAGAGTAGACATACATAGGCTGGTCTTTCAGGAGAGGCTGAGCAAGTGCTGGCAGAGCACCAAAACCACCTTATGTTGGCCACAACCATTTTTTGCTTGTTAATCAAGACATTGCTTGTATATCAAATCAAAATTTGCTTGATTTGTACTTTCAGTCCAAGGTTTTACTATATTGAAAGTGTCATGATAACCACTGAGCTTGGGGAATTGTTTACAGTTGTTGTTTTCAATGTGTTTTGCTGTTTTTTATTTTTTTAACCCATATGTTAAAATGTTGGAAAGTGTGCAAGGTCTGATAATGATAATGGATGGTGGGGATTCTGTTCCCCCCTTTGTCAGGGGTAATGTTCTTGAGGTCCAATCATGATTGAGTCTAAAGTGGTTAGATTCACCAGCAGGGATCCTCTGGGGCAGGTCTCCTGACCTTACAACTAGTTTGGCTGGATGGAATAGCCCAGAGCCCTGCCTGTAGCCCTGAAACAGATGTGTCAGAGGATGTAAACAGGATAGTTGTGATGTGAGCTGTCCCAAGCTGCTTGCCCCCACCTTCTGGCAACTCCAAGATTTCACATGCTACTTAAGCAGTTGAATCATGACTGTCTGGGCTCTGAGTGGTGTAAAATTTCATTGTGTTTGATGCTGTGGCATGTGCCGCAGTGTGATGAAGGCCTCTTGAATTTCTGAATCAGTGGGACTTGCTTCAGCACATTATTCTCTCTGTTTTTGGCATTGGTAAATGATGTGTGCCAGGGTGCTTTGTAGCAGTTTATGGGATAGACCTGGTTGATTAAATGGAATAAATACTATAAATACTGTAAATCTATAGAAAAATCTATAAATACTGTAGATAGAATGAGCCCCATTTCTTGACCATTTATTGAATAGACTATTGGATGGTCTGATTCTGATAAGGCAGCTTGCTTTATCCTCTTCCTGATCTGTGCATCATTTCTTAAAGTGAAATTTCATTTGACATTGTGTTTCCTTTGTCTTGAGTGCCTGTGTTTGTATGGCAAGTCTCTTAAGATCATTTTATACCTCAATCTTACTTTTTATGACTCTGCCTTGGACAGCTGGCATAAAAACCTGATGGAAAATATTGGAGGGGACGTGTCTGTGAGTTGCAGGATAGTAACCCCTCGAAAAGGTTTCGCCTTAAACTAAATATTGAAAATGGCAAGCTCTCCACTGAGAGTTTAGTTTAAAAGTAGGTTAGATTTGTCATCTCCTGAGATTAGGCAATTGGGTTAATGCTTATTAGGCAACAGGTTTGTCGTAGTTTGTCTGCGAAGGCATCCAGCACAGTTCATGTTTCTGAGGATAACTGGGTAATCAGATTTCCCATCCCCTTTTTTCCTGGCGTGGGTATGACTATGCACATTTAGTTTGATTTGTTTTGGAAAACTGCACATGCCACTGGCCTGAGGAGTGAACGTGGCATGACAGCTCATGGGTAATATGAATATAGCTCCTCTGAAGTAAGATTTTCTTACTCTGCAAATTCAGAAATGCGTGATCAACATGGTGGCTTCTGCTGCAATGAGGATGTCTCATTTGGACATTCTTTCAGTTATTCTCTATCCAAAGACTTTTACACCCAGACAATTCCCCATGCAAGTCCCCATGTAGAAAATCCTGTGTCCATTTAGATGGTATGTGAGATTTAGAGCACAATCCTAACCATGTCTACTCAAAAGTAAGTCCCATTGTGTTCATTGGGTCTTACTCCCAGGAAAATGTCTTTAGGATTGTAGCCACAGTTTTATATAAGAACTTGCATAACCATATATGTTAATCTATGATTAGATACTGTTTGGAAAATCAGGTTTTGATGATGACTAAACAGGTTGCTTAGTACAACAGTACTGTACCTCAGTGCAGTAAACTTCTATAGCTTAGAGGTGTGTTTTTGTTAAAAATGCATAAAAACACAGCACTGCCATGTTGTGATTAAACTATCCAAGTTAAAATATAAAACACTGTATTTTAAAGATATTTTTCATAAATTAAAATCAATTTTTTCCAGTTGTGGCTGCATCTGCTGACACTGTAACACCTAGTACACTTGTAAAGTGTTAAGACTTAATTAAAATAAGAATATGGAATAAAAACACATAATTCCAGTTTTTGGCCTTTCTACTCGCAAAATCTGCAAAGAAATTCAACCAAATCTAAGATAAAACCATTTCCAAATACTTCCAACTAATACTTCCACCAACTAGGGATAGTTTGGGCCAATCTGTTCCCATGTTGGGAGTTTCTTCTTCATGTCTACTTTAAAGTATATCTCCCTGTAGCATATCTCCCACTGTTTCTGGTTCTGTCCACAGATAGAGCAAGTCCTTCCTTTTCATCTCTGGCAACCTGCAGCTACCTCATTATCTGTCCTTTAGGTTAAACATACTGAAATCCTTTTGTTCCTCATAAGCCTTTAATTTCCAGACCCTGTTTGTTCTACATGGTCTTCATTTCAACCTGTTCCAGCTCATCAGTGACCACTATAAAACATGGTGCCCAAATCAGGACGCAGTCAGACGGATATTTTGGCTGGAATAGAGTGGACTGTTACTGCTCACAGTCTGGTTTCTACATCATTGCAAAATCTTTGCAGAGACGTACAAGGGTGAAATGAATTTGCTTTGATGTTATGTGATTATGGCTAAAAAGGGGCACACTGAGAAGTGGAAACTGTTGAATTTCCATCCAAAAGAAAACAATATCATGTTTGCTTTTTTAGGAACTGGTTACAAGAATTTGAGATTTAGTCGGAACGTGTTTAATCTTCATGTGGAAGATGCTTCCTTGCTCTCTACAAAAATGGTCTCTATTCCCTAAATAATTGTTCCCAATGTTTTTTCACTTATGTACCACATTGACAGCTTATTTCCATAAATTGCAGTCCTCATGTTGGCCCTACAAGGCATTCTCCTACAGACCTGCCTTTTTCTGCCATGATTCAATTATTTTTCAAATACCTCTAAAGTTTCAAGTACCCTAAAAGTTCCAGGCCACCTTCTGAGAACCAATATCCTAAATGATTGTTTAAAAAAGTTTTCTAATATTTATCACTCCCTTTATCCTTGCTGAAAACCTTATACTATTTTGCTGAATTTACATATTCCATTCCAAAAAACGTGCTAACAATGCTCTTCTCTCATGCCCTTCTGATTTGAATTTGATGTTTTGTGCATAGAGTTCCATATAGCACACTTGAATTTTTCTTGGCATGCATTATAATGAACTTGGGACTATTCTAGATTCATCAAATGCTGCCTCATAGAAAGATCAAATGCTGCCTCAGGAACAATAGAGTAATAGCTGATTGCCGAAATGTATTGCAGAAATGCAGAAATTCAAGAGTTGAATGGATTTTCTTAAGCATTGGAGAAACTTTGGCTTTCTTTATTATAGACAAACCAGGTTCTTTCTCTCTCTCCCAGAATATACAGATGAGAGCGCCTTGATTCCCAAGAACTCATCTGTTATTGTCCGAAGAATTCCTATTGGTGGAGTGAAATGCACCAGCAAAACTTATATCATGTAAGTTTTTTTCTATCTGAACTCAGCTTTCTTCTAATTCAGTAAACTGTGTTTACAAGTTTCATTGTACTTGGGAAGGCATGTTTGGCTTATGTTTGCTGGCATATCAGGTAGCTGAGACGAAAGATGCTTGGTATCACTCTAGCATCAGGAATACTTGTCCACAGTCACCTGCGAAGCCAGCAGAGGCTGCAGGCATTCAGTTTCACCTGTAAAGAATGATTGTTGTTGTCTGTACAAAGCTTCTCCCTGGCAGGAATGGGGAAAGTGTCTTCAGTTTGTGAAAAGTGGCAAAAATGGGACTTTTGAGACACCTCCCATGCCAATTTATTGGGTGGGCCAACAGCACACATCTCCTAGAGTCATTTGTAAGTAAAACTAGTGCATCTAGATAGGCCTATTAGTGAGGTGCAGACAACAGGAACGTTGCTGTGTTGACTGAGTGACCTTGTGGAGTCCTTTTTGAAATTCCTCAGGTAATCAAAGAATATAATAATTTCAAATATACCTTTTGGATTATTGTTTTTAATGTGAAGTAATGGGTCAGTAAAGTAATCTTTAATGTGAAGTAAGACATGGGACTCTTACTACTTTATTTAAGAGTTTGGCAAGAGACTCAAATTTATATTGAATGTGTATGAACTCGCTGATCACTGAAATCTGGTGGTCAGTAGGTCTTACACTGGACATAATTAAAAATGCTATAACTGTTCTCTTCTGTGTGGCTTTTTGGTGCCATACAGATTTGAATGGTCCAAGCTAGTAATACATGGATTTTTTATATATGGATTTTTTATACATGGATTTGACTCAACACAAATGGGCCACTTCAAATCAAAATTTTAAAACTGCTTTTTTAGTGTTGTACTTGTCCACTGTACAAGTACAGTACAGTAACTATAAGAGGTAGTTATGCAACTCCATTTCTCATTCCCAGAATCAAACCCCCACAGATATTGAGGCACTATCTTTTTCAACTAGGTGCAGTAGAGAAGAAAGAGATCTGAAAGTGGTTATTTAAACCTATTTTTCCCATTGTTTTCTTTATATGCTGATTTTTTTGAATCCACGAGAAATTCCAGAACATATACTTAGTGGATAACAAGAGACAACTGTAAAGAGATTTAAACCTTAAAGGCCATTTTTAGCACTGTGTGGGTCTATCTAGTCTAGGGGAGAAAGTTAAAAACAGAGTTAAACATTCTGGTGACCAAAAAATTACAGGGGATACACATCTCCCCTTCCCTTCTCCCCAATAAAATAGAAACCTATCTCCAACACCTGTTATATTTACTTATCTTTATTAGACTGAAATGCTGTGCTTTAACAACTCTTGCTTCAGCAAACAAGCAGGGAGACAACTGCTAAAGTGGAGAGTGAACATTTAACAGGAAGCAGGAAGCATGTGAACATCCATTCAGATGTTTTTATATGCAAAGATGGGGAGGGAGAGAGAAGCTAGTGGGCCTAACCAGTAACATAAAAAAGGCTGGGCCTTAAAAAATTTGGTGAAAAATTGTGCCCTAACTAAAAATTTGCCTCACAAACTGGTTCCGAGTACCAAGTCACTAGAGCACATGCTTCCCACTTTAGACAGTCTTTCTAATAAAGATGGTAGGTTAAAAACCCTTCATTTCTGTGTTGGTGAAGCAGTATTTTTCACACTTGAAAGTTGCTCCAAAAGGTAAGTCCTGTGTCTGACAAAAAATAGTCCTGGGCAAAAAAAAGGTGTGGAGTCAAGTGGTAATGGCCCCTACATGATAGTTCAGAGATTACCACTGGCCTCCCCACTTTTTTATTTTTTTTGCAAAGTTCCATATTACTGTGTCTGTTGTTGACAAGTATCACATTCTCTGGGTTCCACCTGTAGGATTTCTTGATGTAGTCAGCCACCAGTCTCATTATTGGACATAAAGTTCTAAATGTTAATGATTTATTAAATTGATATGCATAAATAAGATCTTTCTTTCTTATCACAGAATCTTAGAAATTGTCATCAGGTGATAATTGGAATGGCTGCAATCCCTTTACAGTCAGTGGAACATACCTCCATAGCCTTCTCTCCCAGACACATGCGTCAGCATGTTCATGTTGATGGCGATTTGATCTCCAAGTCTCTACTTGCCCAGTCAATTTTAGGCTACAATCCTACCCATGCTTTCCTGGGAGCAAAACCCATAGATTATAATGTGACTTGCTTTTGAGTAGATTGGGCTGTATCACTGTGTGTTGATGGGCTCAACCCCCACCCCCCGCCCGAGTTTTTCACATGTTAGTTTTTCACATGTAATGGTTTCCAATAATTTTTTAGACCTTCACTTTTGGTGTTTGTGACAATAGCCGTTTTGTTCTGTGTTTTCCTGAATTGTTTGTTGTTTTTTCTAACAACTTTTATTTTCCCTTTTAGAAGTCGAACTGATCCAGTGAGTGGAACTTCAAAAGCAGTATGTAAAAACACAATCTCACACTTTTCCACACGTTTCTGTTTAATTTTTAAAACAGTAATGTTGCAATGAATTACGTTTAATAATTATTCCCCTCAGAAAACTCGTATGTTGTAAATAAAATGTATTTTTGATTATCTTAGTAAAATGAGCAATGCAGATCATTTTAATGTTAATATTGACACTTGTGCCAAGTGACAGCCTGTATTGCATACTGAATGCAGAGTGTTGCCTGTATGACTTCGTGTTGTACAGAATTATGTATGATCATTTTAGATCATGTAAGTGAAGGTTGGAACATTGACTGCCTTGTTCTACATCTGTGCGTCTTAGTTAGTAGCTATATGTTTGTATAGGTTGTTGTGTGCTTTTCGTTTTCTTGAAATAAAAACATTTGGAGTGTATCTTTTTTGCCACTATCGCATTGTGTCATAGTGCTTCCCTTGATGGTTTTTGAACCATTATTACTGAACTTCGTATTTTTCTCAGCAGAATTCAGACACCTGTTGGAAT
The DNA here is from genome assembly GCA_030015325.1 of Cryptoblepharus egeriae. Taxonomy (NCBI): domain Eukaryota; kingdom Metazoa; phylum Chordata; class Lepidosauria; order Squamata; family Scincidae; genus Cryptoblepharus; species Cryptoblepharus egeriae. The sequence goes on from JAREYC010000012.1 coordinate 11,168,228, forward strand.
ATCTAGGGTGCTTTTGTACAGCTAATTGAGTCTTCCTTATAGTTCCAAGTCTTGTACACTGGAATACATAAATACATGTGTGCAATTTCCATTGAGCAGAAATCCATGTTGAAGGAGAGCTGAGATCTTTCAAGTCTTGCACTTCCTTCCATTTTTCTGTGAGCAAACAACATAAGTTAGTCCCAGGAATCAACCTGCTACATGACACCCATTTTGCACATGACCCAAGCTAGTCCTTTGCAAAACCTGCTAGTGGAGGAGAGGTCTCCTCTTCTCTATGCCCGGTTTCCCCAAATCTTTTTTTGTTTTATCACTGAATCATCCTTTGAGTTGGGCACTTGAGTACACATTCCTTAGACCATTGTTTACATAAAATCATACTTTTTTCTTCCATTTCAGTTCACTAACTTTAGCCTGTAACAACACATTCAGGCATTCTGAATTATTCTGCTTAACATAAACACTGCGAAAGGTGTCCAGAATTACAACTCTTTCATTTCCTCATTAAGTGTGGCTGGTTTATTTTTTGTTCTGTTTTTGGTATTCAAGGAAAACATCAGTGAAGTTACGATTAACTTATATATTTATTTTGTGACATTTTAAAAAAATGGGTTCTGATGCAATAGGAAACCCCAGTTGGAGTAAATGGTGACTAATAAAGCATCTTCATCAATTTGTGTTGATCTGAGATCAGGGCTGGTTGGCCATGGTTTGCTAAATGATCGGATCCACTTTCATTAGGCTAACCAAACCATTAGGCCAATGATTTTCAACCAGTGTGCAATGGCTAACCAAACCATTAGGCCAATGATTTTCAACCATGCTGCAGATTGTCCTCAAGTATGCCATGGAAGTTTGGGGATTGACATTTATTAATAGGAAAATTGGGAGATTTGAACAGTCTGGTGTGCCTTGTCAATAGTAAAAATAATTGATGGTGTGTCTTGACAATATCAATGCCTTGTTAAGTGCGACATGAGATGAAAAAGGTTGAAAATCATTGCTTTAGGCTATTTGTATACCACCTTTCAACTAGAAACCCTCACAAAACAATTTACATGGCTAAACAAAGAAGTGATTTCTTATCTCCAAAAGACCCCACAATCTAGATCAAGGACCAGCAGAATCCTAGCAGAAAGCCAATGAAAAAGATGTCACATTCTGGGTGAACAGGGACAGTTGTGCTATTCCTGTTTTATAACCATGTGATATTCATGTTAGAAGGTGCCTCTATAATTTTGTGTTGCATCTGATCCCGACCCATGGGCAGCATCTGACAGTTATGTTCACCTAAGCTGCCTCCCTTTTGTAATGGCCCATTAATGACAGTAACCAGTGCAGCATAATTTGTATAAGTTACACTTAATATTTCTTTCATTAGCCATTATTTTCTTTGCCAGCATGCGTACAGACTACATGTTCACAAATAAAGTTCAACGTTCATTTAGAATTGTGTGTTCCCTGGCATATTTGTCATATCTCTAATTAGCTATGGATCTATCAACTATCCTTTAGAAGTACACCTTAATTAAAGCAGGTTTGCAAACAGCTCCACAGAAGTGGCTAGTTTCACTAACCTTCTTAGCCACACATACCTATGTTGTGAACAATCTGTTGGAAGAACAGGGTGTGCTGTTGTAAAGCTGCCTAGCCAATTTATCTGGGAATGATTGTTACCTAGACCAGTAAATTGTGTTATGGTTGTTTTAAACCTGCTTTAAAGTAAAGACAGATGATTTGGCAGTTGGTATTGAGCAAAAATTCAGACCAGCCCTCCCCGCCCGCCCCTGTTAATACTTATTCACCCGCATGCTCTAACCAAGAAAGAAATTGCAGAAAGTTTGATTTGGGTTTTACCTCCCCTACCCTGCATGTGTAACTTTGCATTGCTTTAGGAGTTCTATCTGGGTAATGTAGAGGAAAAGAATAAGGGAGGCTTAAGAGCAGCATTTGCAGCCAACCATTTTAGGCCCCAACACAGAGAATGTTAGATCTCAAGAAACTAATAAGTTTCTATAACTTAAGGACATCCCTCAGTTCTTGAACCTTCTACGTATAAGTACAAGATTAATTCCCTTCCCTGAAGGGATAGCACTTCCATGATAGGTAACATAGAATCCTCTGTCTTGTCCTGTTCAGTGAACAGTACTTTGTAAAAGTTCTTGAGTAGGCCATTAAATATCAGAGGGGCAGATGGAAAAAGAACATGAAGCTCAGCAGCACACATGTCTGTCTTCCTTTGGAAAGTCTTGCATAGTGTCAACCTTGGAGTATATAGAAATTTGACTGATATAGATTCCATCATAAGATTTCCCCCCAGAAGAGACATTGGGGGGTTCATGTTGCTGCTGACCATTCTAACGCCCAGTAAATGAGAAACCCGCACCTGGCCTATTGCAAAGCACAGGAGCAGGGTCTGTAACGAAAGTGCAAATGGCAAGTGCTGAGCCATGCACAGATTTATGGGCTGTCTTTCCTTTTCTCTTTCACTTTCACTGGTGACTTGAGATCTTTCGCAGCTCAAACATCTAGATTGGTCCACTTCTTAGAGTATATGGCTTGGCCCTTCCTTACAGAGTTCTGGCGAAAGATAGTTTGGAGTTTAGCGACAGAAACCCAGGTGACTGATATGAAGCTGGCCTGTTAAGTTTGAATACTGTGAGGGTATTGTGTGTAGATCAGGGAACAGGGGTAAATTACCCCAAATGGGGTAAAATGAAATTCTTGGGGGTAATGGACAGTCAGGCTGCCAAGACACAGCCAGGCATCTATATGCATGCCCGGCTGTGTCTCAGCAGTGTGACCGTCCATTACCCCCAGGAAACCCTTGGGCCTGTCCGGGATTCTGGGGGTGGGTTGGGAAGGTGCTTGGGGGCACTGGAGAGTAGTTTGAGCCAGACGCAGATTTGCGCAGCCAAATCCGAGCACTGTGGACATCCGGCTTGAAAAACATGATTGTGCATGAGTGCACAGCCTTTCCCTGCCTAAAGGTTCCCATGGAGAGGCTTCTCCGTGGGCAGAGTGTCCTCCCCTGACCTTCCTGGCACTTTCCCTTTCCTAATTGGAGGCATGTGCCGGCGAGGTCAGGAGAGGATACTCCACTCACAGAGAAGCCTCTCCATGGGAACCTTTAGGCTGAGAGGCAGGGAAAGACTGCGTGTGCACACACAGTCATTCTTTTCTAGATGGATGCCAGTTGTGCTTGCCTGGACAACTGAACTCAGTCTCAGCTGCCCCCAACTGCAGCCTGAGCCTTCCCAGCTGTCTACTCAGGAGTAAGTCCATTAATTCATTGGACTAAAAAAAAAATCACTCCTGATTTTTTTAAAATTGTAGGACAAAATGTGGGACATCCTACATTTTGTTCTACATTTTTAAAATAATATATAATAATATATGGGGTATATATGGGGCAAATCAAGGGGGTAATGTCGGCGTATCTAAATATATTTTCAGGTAAAAAGTTCCCTGACCCCTGTTGTAGATGGTTCTACGTGTTTTCCCCTGAATTGTGTAGACAATAATGAGGAATATCTGAAGTTGCATGAAGGACGATGACTTAATATATCTGCATGAAACAAGATCTACCAGTGAAAGCTCTCATTGTGATTAGGGAGAGATAAATGAAGAGGATGACATGTCCTCTGCAAATAAACAGCATTCCTGGCAAGTGAGGCTGATCAGCCAGAGTCATTGTGGTGACCAGCTTTTACTCTTCCTACAGTGCCAAATTCAGTGTTGATTATTTCTTATGTACAGGAAGGAAGTACAGGTGTGGCCTTGGATTCACAGGGCAAGAGCTAAGCCTCTTGTTCTTTTGCTGCTCAGGATACAGTTGTGCAGCAGTCTCCAAACCCCAGCCCATGGTGTGTCTGTAGAAAGATCTAGGGTGCAGTGTGGTTATGATAAAGGCTTCCTGTCACATGCTGCAGCCTCATCCAGTCTTTGCACAGAGTTGCCCCAGGCAGGTGCTTCCATTGCACATCACCAAAAAAGTTGTGTGCCCAGATTTCTAAGGGGACGCAGCTGACTAACACAACTCTGCACAGAGAATGGAGGCTCCCCTGAAGAAGCCTCCATGCTGCACCTGAGGTTGTTTTGCAGACACACCAGTTTTAGCCTGCGGATCATGTTTTCGTGGCCCATGAGTTTAAGCTGTAGGAGACTGTTTGCCTCTTGTCTAAGCCTCAATTTCTGGCAGACAGATTGTGGGCAGTAAGCTCCAATGCCATGAAAGTTTTTGTTTTATGAGACATTACTTTTTATTAGCTAAATGCTACTCTGAGTTGTAATCATTGACATAATTTGGTGTCAGTCATGTGTGCCCTTGAAGACCTGTCCACGTGAGGCCCAAGTGCCTCTCTAGTTTCATAGGTGAACTTGTAAAGAATAGGGACTTGATTTCCTATGTTGCCAGACTAGCTTCATGGTTATGGTTGATCAGTCTCTCTGTCACATAGGATGTTCTCCAATTTTAGAGCCCTATGTAAGAGATAATCACACTACACTATAAAATTGAAATTTAACACTGGCTACTTCACATTGATTAGAATTATGTAAGTTTAGAGCAGGGGCATCCAAACGTTTTGGCAGGAGGGCCACATCTGACACTGTGTTGGGGGCTGGAAAATGAATTTACATTTCAAATATGAATAAATTTACATGCACTTAAATATAAGAATGCATTAGAGTGGATTACAAGGCTTGTTCTAGGCCCACATAGAGGGTTCTTGCCGGGGGCTGCAGCTGGCCCTCAGGCTGGGGTTTGGACACTGCTGGTTTTCTTATCTTTTTTCACAACAGGCCCTTGATAACACCTATGGTTTAGCTCAGCGCTATGAAATATCCCAGCTCCTCAGATCCCTAAATCTTAGCTAGGAATTGGGAATATATTTTCTAGCCCTGGTTTAGATACAACCAAATCATGGAGGTGTCTGTAATGAAAATCACAACTTTTGTGTGCCAACATTAGCTGTGTGTCTTGGTTTCATTGCTTGGTTCCTTTGAAAATACAAACCTGAACAATTGCATAAATAAGAACTTGGGAGTTTCCACTTTCCTGTATTTTGTACTTGCTATCATAGAATGTTTATCAATACCCCATTGCCATCAGCATCCTAATGATTTGTTTTTCTTTGAGCAGAGCATGAGCAGTTTTCTAAAACATAGACTCTGCCAAATTTGTTTAACATCTGTTGTAAATTAAAAGAAACTATTTGGCCAAGAAAAGATTTTTTTTCATATATTTTGTGTAAATATTTTGTGAAATTTGTTTTCCAACAGCATGCTATACATATATGAAGGTTCTAACCGTAAATAAGCAATTTTCTTTATCATAGGAGGAAAATGTATGCTTGATTATGCTTAACCATTGTACAGAAACCCTGACAAGCTGACTCCATTGAGTCAATTCATTATTTTAGCTCTTCTCCTATGCAGCTGAATTTTATGTATATCTGACTGCACAAACTGTACAAGCAATGATGTATTTTGGCCTCAGGTTGCAGTCCTCTGAAAGATGCTTCTTCAGGGCACAAGTCCCAGTTAGATATTTAAACCACAGTAGAGGCTATAAATGTTGCTGTGTTTTGATTGTGGAACTTGAATGTGTGTTTAATTTTTCATGAACAGATTGATGACTCTTCTGCATCTATTTCTCTGGCCCAGCTTACAAAGGTATATATACGTATATATATATATTCATATTCATTCTTGTCAAATATAGCCAAATGGATTGTTGCTTGCTTGGTATTTTCAATGTGTTTATGCTGTGATCTTTATCTGGGTACCTTTTGTCATTGGTGCAAGATGTTTCTCGGGAGAGGTCCTGGGCTTGAGCATTGCCAAAGTGTGTATTTTGCTGACTATCCTGTAAAGAGTAGTTCCCGCTATGGGAAGATGGAAGGGGAGTCCCTTATCAGCCTCAGCATAATGTTGCCGTTTTGCTCATCTTCAAGACACAAAGAAGAAGCATTCCCGAAGCAGTTTTATCGTTTCTTTCATTCGCTCATTAATTTTCCGTTGGAAAAATAGCACAATTTTAAAGAAGAATTTTACTATTTTGGCTCTTTATGGACTCCTAGGATTTCTCTGTGGAACAGCCAAAATAGAAGTATTTTTTTTTATCCCATGGACAATATACATGATTATTTCTGGATTCTGCACTCAAAAGCCAGTGATAGAGCAATAATTTGCATACAGTAATTGAATATATATTGTACGCTTGTAGTATATGCAGTGGGCAACAGCCATGCAACTAATTTGTTTGAACACAGACTGTGTAATGTATCTAACTGTTTATAGGAATACACCAATGTGTATCTGTGGCATATTGGCAAATGTGACCTTCTGAAACTGTTGTATATGCCATGTTTTTCAATGAAACCGCTTGCATTTTCTGCTCAACAATGTGTAACTTTTGTCTGGGAAAGCACTAGTGATAACGCACATAATTCAAAGGAAAACAACTGCTTTTAAAAATTCAGATCACTAGAAGCAACATTGCCTGATCCTTTATGAATAAAGGATGGAATTAATTTTTTCCTAAAGAAAACCCAAATTTTTCTCTCCAAGTTCAGAATTTGACATATGTTTGCAAACATAAAATGTATGTCAAACAGATTATCTAAGTTTTGGTTTCCATTAGTGCTGTCCTTTAATTTGTCCTCGGTTCTGTAAGCTCATGTCAAGTTTATTTTTCTGAGATGTGAAAAAATGTCCGAGAAGTGTATAGTTTCAGAAAAAATCCTAAGTATTTTCTGGCAAATGCAGAATATTTATCTGAAGTTATCTGAAGCAGTTCAAAACTGTTACTTACTTTAACCTCTTCAGTGCACACTGTCATTGCATGGAGGAGACGTGTTTAACAGTTTTCTGTTTTATTCTGATTGTGTATTTAAATGCCATATTTGAATTTTGGTCTATTCCTACTAATGTTTTGTGCTACTCGATGTGTTCTGTAAAACTGTTTGGGTTCAAACAAATTAGCTTTAAGTATTTGTAACATAGTCTTCTGTAAAATGTGAACAATTTCATAGTTGTTGATCTGAATTGTTAAGAAAAGTTATGTATTTTAATCAACTGTTGAATAAACTGTTGAAACTAGCTGGTTGCTTTTGTGGATGAATGTATAAAAAGTATGTATGGCTGACCTGAATGTTAGGTGCTTGAATATTTGAGTAACTAGAAGCCAGTCCCTTAGACCCTGCTTGTATCTATATTGGTGTGTAATGAGCCATCTTAACCAGTACCAAATTTCTGGAATTGCTAGTGCCACGTGGGAGGTTCACACCCATGACTTGCATCTTAAAGGGACTGTCATCTTGAAAGTTGCAGGGGGGAGGGGTCCAAAACATTTTCTTTGCTATTCCAACTAGCCCAAATTATTCTCTTTCTGATGTGTGTTGCAGATTTCTGGCTCCGTTCAGTTGCAAAGACGTCTAAAGGGGGACAAGAAATGCGTTTCCCAAGTTTTTAAAGGTGGTCTAGCTTCAATTTTCAGGATGGCAATTGCCCTTTTAATTTTCTGAAGCATCAATATTGCATCTCACAGTATTTATTGCAGAGAGAGAGAGAGAGAGTAGTAAACAGCATCAAGCTTTGTATAGAATTCTAAATTCATTGGCTCTTTCACCTGAAGATAACTTCAGAAAGGCATTTTTTATTTAAAAATAAATAAAACCTAGCTCCAGACTACTTTAACATAATGCAGGAAACTGGAGCGATTACACAAGCCTCTTTTATGTGAGGTACAAACAGAGCCTAAGGTTAAGCTTGCCCCAGGCCAAGAGCTCTTTCTCCTTTTCACATAGGCGAACAGGCACACAAACATCATGTAATGGCGTAAGGACTCCCTGGAACATCTTCAGGACAATCTTGATATTACCGAGCTTGGTTTTTTGAGAGAACTTCAGTCTAGCTTTACGCTGCTCTTTACAGGATCGGATGAGTGGTGTTTGTCTTTGACTGGCTGGACTTAACTGTGTTTCTAATGTGTGTGTCAAATGATTACCTATTGAACAGACCGCCAATCTGGCTGAAGCCAATGCTTCCGAAGAAGATAAAATTAAAGCTATGATGTCACAGTCTGGCCACGAATATGATCCAATCAAGTAAGTTTTCATTGTGTCACACATCCCAACCAGCAAGCCAGATGGCTGACTTGGGATCAATTTACAGATGTAATTTCCTATACTTGAATACAAGAACCTCCAAACACACACGCTTCTCTTCTTGCGCCTTTCTAGTTACATGAAGAAACCACTGGGTCCACCTCCACCGTCTTATACTTGCTTTCGTTGTGGAAGACCTGGCCATTATATCAGGCAGTGCCCAACCTATGGGGTAAGGGACCAAAGGGAACCGGGACAGTGGTCTTGTGTTGCATTTTCTCTTTTAGTTTGCTGCAGCCTTTCTGAAGGATGGCTTCCCATAAGAGTGCCAATCTGTCTTGCCATGGGAGCCTTCCTAATATTTCTGGCCAGTTTTAAGCTGAAATTTTAAACCTCTTGCATAGCATTCTTTTTTAAGTTGTAGCACTGAACTGTTTAATGTCAGGTGTGTCACATTCTTGAGTATTCAAACTCAGTGCTGGAGTTGCAAACATAATGTGGCCAAACATAGGTGAGGTTGGAGAGAGGCCTGAATTTGTCATGAGCAGAGATCCAAAGAGAGATTTGAGATATTTTTGTTCTTTTTTCTCCCTTCAATAGGACAAAAGCTTTGAGTCAGTTTCCAGGATTAAAAAGAGCACGGGAATTCCCCGGAGTTTTATGATGGAGGTGGAGGACCCAAATACCAAGGGTGCCATGCTCACCAACACAGGGAGATTCGCCATCCCAACTATTGACGCGTGAGTACACCAATCTCTGGTGGCTGAAATGTTGCCTGTTAGGAGGCTTGGGCAACTCCAAAGTATAAATGATGACAACTAAACTTTGGTGTCATACTTCTGGAGCATGCCAAGCATTCTTCAGACATTACTTTGAGATAGTTAAGTAACTCTTACTGGCAAATATTCAAAATTTATTCTCTGGACCACTGTTTTTTATATCCCCTCATGGTAAGTTGCTTAGCATGACGTCCTAATCTAGGCTGGCACTACTCATTGGTTTTCCTGTTCCTGTTGTGATGTAGGGTGGCAAGTGCATGTCTGTATCCTGGCCTAACCTTCCCCCAGGAGTGCCTTACAGCACTTTGGTGACACCCCCCCCCCCCATCCAGAATGGGACCTGTGCTGGGATTTATACTGGCCCAACCAGGGGGAGGGGGGTTTGCAGCCTTAGTTGGTAGCATGTCAAGAGGGAAATTTTTCAGATTGCTTCCTGCATCACAAAGCTCAAAAGAGAGTTTGAACAGACAAAAGGAAATACTACTTTAGCCACCATGTAATTAGTCTGTGGTACTCCTTGCCACAGGATGTGGTGACAGCACCTGAAGTCCTAGATCCCTTTAAAAGGAGATTAGACAGATTTCAGGAGGAAAGGTTTCAGGTCACAGGTTACAAGCCATGTTGGATAAATGCAGCTTTCTAGTTCTAGAAGTAGACTGTCTGACTTAAGAGAGGTGCAACAGAATGCAGGGATATTGTTGTCTTGTATACTTCCTGAGGCACCTGATGGGCCACTGTGAGATGTTCAGGAAACTGGACAAAATTGGCCTGATTCAGCCAGGAAATGCTGAAGTTCTTAGGCATCCTGCCAGTGCTCTCTTCCCCTTGCCTTGAACAGAAGCTTTAGACCAGCCCCCACTAGTCTGGTTGTAGCAGTGTGTTTATGACCCTGTGATCACTGGCTTTGATTGTGGAGTCATACTTTGCATGGATAAGTCATGCTTATCCCAGTTTGGAAACTGATGCTCTCATTAAAGGAGAGGGAAAACATGCTCCAGGTGTTTCTGCTGCTTGAGATTTCCTCCATATGCACCCTTGGTGCGGGCTCAAAAGCAGGGAGAGGGTTATGCAGGGTTCCTTTCCAAATGGAAGTGGCTTCTTACCACTTATAGATAGTAAAACCTACGTCTGAAAAGAACTGCAAAAGTTGTTCAATATCTGACCACCCCTGCAGGAGCATCAAAGGTGTACTTGTCCACGTAAAATCACGTGTAAGCATGGGATTAACTTCAGAAGGAAACTGTGTTAGTAGAGTGACAACGCACATTTCAGCATCTTAAATTTATTTCAGCAACTGTTTATTTCAGCAACTAACTGGCTGTTAGTTGGATGCTTGAATTTAAACCCCCACTGGGTAGGAGGTGCATGTGTATGCCACATACTTGAGTGTAGCATTTGCAGGAGGAAAGCTTATACGTATTTATCAGTATCACTAATTGCTTAAGTTCAATTAACCCAGTAATTTTCAGTCTTTTTCATCTGTCTTATGGCACGTGACAAGGTGCTCAAACTATCAAGGCACACCATCAGTTTTTTTACCATTGACAAAGCATATCATGCTGCTGGTTGTGAGTTTGCATCCCCCAATTCCTGAAATCCCCAATTGCCCATAGACCGTCTGCAGCACTCCAGATTCCCATGGCACAGAGGTTGAAAATCACTGGTCTTAACCACTTGGATTTCTTGACTTGCTCTTTAAGACAAACTATATTTCATTGAAACTGTGGTTTTCTTTCAGTGAGGCCTATGCTATTGGAAAGAAGGAGAAGCCCCCATTTCTGCCCGAAGAGCCGTCCTCCTCTTCTGAAGAGGATGACCCAATTCCAGATGAACTGTTGTGTCTGATCTGCAAGGACATCATGACAGATGCTGTGGTCATTCCCTGCTGTGGCAACAGCTATTGTGATGAATGTGAGTACCTTTTCCTTGTGTGTAACCACCATCCGTGAGGGTGAAGAGCAGGACTGACCAAGTTGCTCCTACCCATAGTTTGAAAGGAGAGCGGTGCAACTGGATTTGATTTCTATGTTTCAAGTGTTCACTTTCCATTTAGTTCTAAAACACAAGAGTCAACCGTGGTTTTTAATCCACAGACTTTCTCTTGTGTTTATTGTATTGCATTCTCTTCGACACACAAAATTTTGACCTTTAATTGGCCTTTTAAAATATGGTCATGTTATGATTTGGCCTTACAGAAATATCTGCTGGGCCTTGAGTCCCGCTTTGTCATGTGCTTTAATGGGGCTGATGACAACTAGTGTCTTGGGCCCAATCCTCTGCATCAGTTCCTATTGTAGACTATGGCAAGATGGGGCCCACCTGGAAAAGTCATGAAGTTCACAGTCCTCTGGATACCAAGGCTTTGATGCCAACATCTTTTTTGGTTAACTTGTGTTCTTTCAGGGCCTCTTCATTATGACATTTTCATATTTAGAGGCCTTTAGTCACTGGCGATTGAGTAATCTGAGCAGTTAATCTAGTATGAACATGTGTGTGTTGTGATTCTAAGATCAACTGCAAGTTTTATGTGGTGCTCTCCCCTATTTGTTTGTAGGTATCAGGACATCGCTGCTAGAATCAGACGATCACACCTGTCCAACCTGTCATCAAACAGACGTCTCTCCTGATGCTTTAATTGCCAACAAATTTTTACGGCAGGTGAGTTCAGATCTAGCTCTCATCAAGCCATTCCTGATGTTCACTGTGTGTGCCTGTCTTCTCCCTTCTCTTCAGCTACCTTTTGGCCTTAGCTGGGCAGATATTGAAAAGCTTTCTAGAGAGTAGAGTGGGTTGACTAGTTTCTCTTCCCATGTTTCACTTCCCTCCTCCCCTTGGTAATTTCAGAGGGTTAGGATGGGCTGTCGGCACCTTTGTGATATTGTCATCAGCTCCATCTCAGACTGGGTTTTGTTGCCAAAGCAAGGAGATGATGGTGCAACCCACAAACATTTGGTTGATGCTTGACAATTTTGTATCTGCAGGCAGTGAATAACTTCAAAAATGAAACTGGCTACACCAAGAGGCTACGGAAACAGGCCCAGGCGCCGAGACCACCGGTTCAGCGCAATGTGCCTTCTGCACCCAGGCCAACATTGTCTAGGCAGCAGGACCCTCTCATACTCCCAGCTGTTTCTGTCCCTGCTCATACTGCTTCATCACTCATGCCATTGGCTCCTGGCCAGTCAGTGTCCACCTCAGCAACGTTGTCAGCAAGCCAGTCATCTGCCAGTACCTCTTCTGGTGAGGTCTCGGCATCCCTATCCATGGCAATTCGCTCTGACAAGCCAGAAGGAACTTTCCGGTAAGCCAGTTTGTGCACAGGGGTCCCCAAGACTGATGCAGGACTTGCAGCTTTGGCTTCCTTTCCATGTTCTGCCCTTTCTTGGGTGCCAGGTGTGCTGTCTCTGGCCAGCACCATGTTTGTCTCCTTGAACAGGATTCCTCATTCCCTCTTGCTCTCTACAGAGCAAACCAGGCAAATCTTTATTTGAACCATCTGAAGACTAATAACAGAAAGGAATGTTCAAGTTTTCCTGCTCCAGGCAGGGTGCTGGGCTAGATGACCTACTGAGTCTTTTACGAGTCTATAATTCTGTTTTACAGGGCTCTTAAAAGTAAATAAAGCCAGTTCAAACCTAGTGCTTTTGACCTGCTCAAACTGGTGTTCTTGAAACAGTCGTGTTTTAGTGTTGAATGACTGAGATCTCCACCTCCACTTTGTTTTCTTGCTCTTCTTTATGGGGATCAAAGCAGCGGTCACCCCAACACCTCTAAACTAGGATAGGTTGACAGTGTATTTCCAGGCTAAGGCCACCTTAGGGGTTTTTTGATGGCCTTTTTGTGAGTGAGGGCTTAGTCCTTTCCAGCAGCGGCAGAGCTGTGCCAGTGGAGCATGTGCTGCATCCTGCAATTGATGGCGCCGTCATGGAGGCCTCCTCAAGACAATTTTGTTCCTTTACCTCAGAGTTGTATTGCCCTTATCTCAGTGTTGAAAAATTGGTTAGGATTGCACCCTGCGGCTCTTTGGAAATTCCTTCTATCCTTCTTTCTCCAGGGCATGAAGAAAGCAATGCCTCTCTTTCCGAGTCTCAGATCCGTATTGTTAGACTAAAGAAACTGCAAGTAAAACGCTTGCATCAGGCACTTCTCAGTTTAGACAAACTTATTTAGTGATGGGAATGGAGAGTTTCTGGTAGAGGGAATTAGAAACAGTTTGATGTGTCTTTCAGAATATTTAACAATGTGGACATTGCAGCAAACTATTGTTGGCATGGGTTGGACAATGGAAAGGGCTCGTGAGATGGCCAGAGAATCCACAGCCTGACTCTTGAGTCTTGGCTTGGAGGATCTTCTCCACTGCGGCACTGGTTCCAACTGTGGCCTGTGGTGTAAAACCCATCTAGGATTTTATAAACATTTTCAACCTGTATATTGCTCTGTGCACATGAGCTCAGTGTTTTAAAGCGTTACTGTCTCTACCTTTTGAGTATTCCTCAAATTGCTTCTGGAAAGTTCTATCACCATCTGGAATCTGGTGCTGGTTCCACAGCAGCACCCACTGAACTCCAGCTGTGCTGTTTTACAAATGTACCTCTGACCCTATCTGAATCCCGGCAGGGATAGAGGTGAATTAACAGCAGTTCAAAACTGTAGATTAGAGCACGGCACAGCTGCCTTCCAGGTATACAGACTTTCTCAGTAGTTGCCAAATTTACTGGATCATGATGACCATGCAGCCTCCTCAGCCAGGCACTGCCATCTTTGATCTCATAAAATGTCACAAGATCAAAGAAGGCATCACCCAAATATTACAAAATTTCATGAGATTTGGTGGCCTTCAAGGGGACAGGTGGCAGAGGACACCTGGGCATCTAGCCATGCATGCTTTGGGAAATTTTGCATTATCTCACTACACACCCTCCACCCTTATAGGAAAACCCTTCCAAAGCTTAATCTTTTCCATAGCCCTTGCTGGCCTCTTCCCTTTTCTTGAGCATTCAGATTGTTTAAAATAGGATAATATCTTGGAATTACACAATCACTTTGCACTTCCAGTCCCTTTCCTGAACCTGGCTAACCTTGTCCTTTTGTGCTTTCACTCTAGTGAGGTTGAAGGTCTTGGACCAGCTGCTGCTTTAGTGACTGCTCCGGAACACTCCAAGCCACCTTCCTCGCTGTCTCTCAACGCTGTGCTGGAGGAGAAGGTAAGCTTGGTTTCAAGGCCAGGCTTATTTCTACAGCTCAAAGCAGCAGCATCTCACGGTCTCCTTTCCTTCCTGAAGGGCTTCCAGGTTCCAGTGCTTGGACAACCAGCCTTGCCTGGGCAGCTGGGCTCTCATGGGCATTCGATCCCCACTATGGGTAAGTGGTGCACCTTCTTGTCCTGGTGGTTGCTGTTCTGAAATGACACCTGCACCCATGTTAAAGACCATTTTATCTTTTCCACACAGGGCAGCCAATGAGAAGCAACCCTGTCCGGTCTGCAGGCAACAGATCAGGCTGGGAACCGTAAGTACATCTCCAGAATGTTTGTTTTTATACTCTTGGGTAGCAAGTTTAGAACAAGAAGCTTGTTCAAGAAGAGTTTTTGTCTGCAGAGGGAGGTGGTTTAAAAAGCACGGTCAGCTGTTGGAAGGTCTCATGTAAAATGTATGGTTGAAATCTAGTCAGATAATCAACACAACATTGAAATTACCTCTGGGCAGAAGCAGGTGGGAAGCAGTTGGTTGCTGCTCAGAGTTAGGAGTAGGGATGGAGAGTGTGCTTATATGTCCAGGCAGCAGAACTAAACCTTTTGGAGGCAGTGTCAAAATGTTGAGGTCTGTACCATAGGTCTCTAGGCGTTGGCAACAGAAGTCTCTGGCCCAACTGGAGCAATGGCATCTTGCCTTCAGAGATTCTGTGTGCAGGTGACCTAGAAATGTAGGAGAGCCTTGAGTGCAGACCCTTAGTCAGTGAGATCAGCAAGTGCATGGGAATGCTGTGCAACAGATCTTGGAAGCCAAAGAAGACCAGTTGTGAATGGAAGGCCTGGAGGAGGAAACTGGTGTGACAGGGAGGGCTGCAAGTACAGTTCAGGGAGCCAAGGGACAGAAAAGCGTTGAGGATGGGGTGCTGTGCATTGGGGTGCCAAGTCCGTTTTCACGTTCCTCTCTTGCAAACCGGGGACAAGCGTAACACTCAGTGACAAACCGTGTTTTTGGGTTTCTTTAGAAGTTCAAACCGAGGACGCCCGCATAGTGACCGCACACAAAGGACTCAGGCCCCAACACTGCCAGCCTCAACACCAGTCTTTGTGCCCGTGCCGCCACCTCCCCTGTATCCTCCTCCTCCTCCCCACGCACTTCCTCTTCCACCGGGGGTGCCTCCACCACAGTTTCCTCCTCAGTTTCCACCTGGTCAGCCTCCACCTGCTGGTTACACTGTTCCCCCTCCGGGCTACTCCCCAGCGCCAGCAAACATATCAACACCCTGGGTACCAACACCAGTACCAACGGCTCACTCAAATGCCATCCCAACGACACAGGCACCTCCTTTATCTAGGGAGGAGTTTTACAGGGAGCAACGGAGACTGAAAGAGGAGTAAGTATTTGGCGCTGAATGAAGTTCCGTTATATTTCATTCTTCTGTTTCAGTAGAACGTGTTTGCTATAAGCAAAAATGACATATAACGTGAGATTTCACCTGTTGGTTTTCACAGCCAAGAAAAATAAACCTTCCTAGAGAAAAGTGAAAAGCTGTAATTCTAACAGAAGACCATGAAATATGCTTAGGAAATCTGTGCTGCCTGTTCTTGCTTTTTCCGTAGCATGTCTGTTGCATGCTGTGTCCTTTTTGAGTTGGGTGTGATTCTCTGGATGTCGTCTGTAGCAGAACCCAGCTTGCTGCACCCCAGTGATTCTTCTGTTTTCTAACAGGGAAAAGAAAAAGTCCAAACTGGATGAGTTTACCAATGATTTTGCTAAGGAGCTGATGGAGTATAAAAAAATCCAGAAGGAACGCAGACGTTCGTATTCACGGTAATCCTTTATTTTAATAATATAAATACTGTCAGTTGACAGAGGGGTGAGGCACATTTCACATCCAGAAGTCCTGAGGCTTGGTCCAGAGAACTGATAGTAGTCCATGTGGTGATGGGAGGGGAGGTAAGACTCCTGTGCCAGACATTTTGGAGAGCTCTGATCTCTTGAACGTGGGCTGTGTAATTCACAGAAATGATGTGCGGGAAGACGACATTTGGTACAGGTGGCATTGAGATCTGGACTGATTTTCAAAACAATCTTACTTTACTCCTGTGGCTGAGGAGCCAATATTTATTTATTTAAGTGATTTATACCCTACCTTTCCCTTGGCTAATTGAAGAGCTGGGCAAGTGACTGAAAATATATATATAGAGAGAGAGAGTGTGTTTTCAAACAAAACTGAAATGTCCGGCTGAATACCCAGGAGTGATCTTGAAAGACTTTTCATCAGATTTTTTCATTAAGGTGGAGCTGTCATATAGTTGTTAAGTAAAATTTTCATTTCTGAAATGTTTTTGAGTTCTGAAAGCAATTTGTGAAACAGCATTTGGGGGAGATTTTTTTGTAAAAGCTGTGAGTTTGCACAACTGATGCATCCAGAGGAGTTCTTTGAATAGTGCCCTTCTAGCTGTTGGGGTTACCAGGGATTAAGACAAAATGTGAAAGCTATGTGCCTGTGCAATTGACATCAAAACACACCCGAATGTTTTCTTGTCCTTGTCTCCTAAGGTCCAAGTCGCCCTACAGCGCATCTTCATATTCCAGAAGTTCCTATACTTATTCCAAATCAAGGTCTGGCTCATCCCGGTCCCGATCGTACTCTCGGTCATTCAGCCGCTCCCATTCTCGATCCTATTCACGATCACCGCCGTACCAACGGAGGGGCAGGGGGAAGAGCAGGAATTACCGGTCTCGGTCAAGATCTCACGGCTACCATCGTTCAAGATCCAGGTCACCCCCATACAGAAGGTATCACTCGCGATCAAGATCTCCTGTATACAGAGGGCAGTCCCCAAATAAGCGTTCTGTTCCTCAAGGCGAAGGGGAAAGAGAGTACTTTGGCCGATATCGAGAAGTTCCACCCTATGACATGAAAGCATATTATGGCAGATCTGTGGACATTAGAGATCCCTTCGAAAAGGAAAGATACTGGGAAACCTACCGAGAGTGGTACGAGAAGGCATACAAGGGCTATGCTGCTGGAACCCAGCCAAGACCTCTGCTGAACAGGGAGAACTTCTCCCCAGAGCGTTTTGGTGCTCCTGGGCCTCGACGAGAAAATTCCCCTTACATTCGGGGCCGAAGAGATGATTACCCAACAGGACTTGGCCATCGGAATCGGAACATAGGGGGGGGCTATTCTGAAAAGCTGCCGGGGAGGGGGGAGAGTCACAGCATGAAAGACATAGTGAAGCTGAAAGAGAAGGACATGGAAAACCCACCAGGAGATGGAAAGGGAAATAAGCACAAGAGGCACCGGAAAAGGCGGAGGGGGGAGGAGTGCGATGTCTTCCCTAGCACAGATCTGCTGGAAGGATCACGGAAGCCACGGGACCTTGCCCCTGGGGGGGAAGACAGCAAACCCGACCCACTGTTTGTACTCCCAAGCAGGGACGATGCAACCCCTGTTCGTGATGAGCCCATGGAGGCCGATTCGGTGGCCTTCAAGCCCATTTCTGACAAGGAGAGGAAGGATAAGCCAAAAGCTAAGCCTGAGAAGGCCAAGCGCAAAGTGGAGAGTACTGCTGTGGTCAAGAAGGAGGCCCAGGCAAAGCTGCCTAAGGCGCCCCCCGAGAAAGCAGAGATCGAGCATGAAAAGTCCCCTCGGACAGAACCCCAGGTGAAGAAGGTAAAGGAAGAGGTACCCAAAGCAGACAGTGGCAAGTCTTTGTCCTCTCAGAAAGAGGAGAAGCCACGAAAAGCTCACCCACGAGTCTCCAAAGAGCACCCTGATGTCAGGTCAGTGAAGGAAGAGAAGGCCAAGAAGGAGCATCCCAAAGAGGTTAAGCAGGAGAAGCCCTCAAGCAAGGAGGAGAAAGCCAAGAAGCCTGTGGATAAGAACAAGCCTGTGGAGGCCAAGCCTGAGAAGAGGAAACGGAAGGTTGAGGAGAAGACTGAAAAGGACCATGAAGCCATCTCAGTGAAAGTGGGCAAGTCAGAAGCAACGGAGCCTAAGGCTTTGCCCAAGGGAAAGGCAGAGCCAGAGGGCGACCAAGCTGAGAGGAGCCCTGAGAAGGAGAAGGAGAAGACTGTCTCCCCCGTTCCCCCAGCAAAGAAGATCAAGCTGAATCGGGAGACGGGCAAAAAGATAGTCGGCACTGAGAGCCTCCCAACCACAAAAGAGCCACCTACTGAGAAACCAGAGTTCAGCAGCAGCAAGGGGAAGCCTGAGAAGGCCAAGGGAAAGCCACGAAGGAAGATCCCTGCTGTGGATGGACCTGGCTCCACGCTGGTCGACTACACCAGGTACCTGGAAATCTACTTCTGGTTTTGTGCTGGACTCCAGCTGGGCAGGATGGTGGGTGGCAAGTCAGAGGAGTTGGGGGCTGGGCAGACTGGATCCTGAGCTTTGTGGACCAGCTGCATCACTGTAGGGTGACCCAGGGCAGTTGCTCTCCATTTCCACCTGGGACTGCATCAACTGAGCAGACTTTTCAGTGGGCCAGAAGGTGGGCTTAGGTGGCTCCCTGTCAAATGTCATTTTCAGCAATTTTCTCAGAGTGCTTTAAGCCAACTACTGCTTTGCTTCTGGTTGGTTTAAAGGCATCAGTGTCAGCCTTGCACTTCTTGAGGCATTAAGCCGCTTCTTCATATACATTTTTTCCAGCTAATTTGTGCCCCAAACCCAATCAATAATTGAGGCGGAAGCCCACAACTGATCTCACCCACCATTCCCTCTGTCTTCCCCATCTTCTGCAAAAAGGTCCTGCAGATCTTTCCTGATCCAAAACAGCGCACACATGTCTGCTGCACAAGATTGGTCTGCCTTTGTAAGGCCAAGCCCTGCTATTGGCATGCACAGCCACCTATGTGATATTATGCAAAGTGCCTTTAGAGGAAAGTGCCACGAGGCTGGGCAGAGACCTCTCCTCCACTTTTGTCATCATGGTGAAGCCATGTAAGCCAGTCACTTTTGTCCCTGTAAGCAGCTATGACCCCACAAACGAGCCTTTGCAACCCACTGGCATGGGCTGGTCTAGTCAACGTGTTTTGTTGTTCGTTCTGTGGGATAGAATAGCAAAGACTGAGCCAAATCTTGAGGGCTCAATTTCCAAAGCTATGGAATCTTCTCCATGGAGAGGTCAGGACAGCACACTCTTGGGTGGCTGTTCGTTACTATTCTAAATCACTTTGAACTTCCAGGAAAGATGAGAATAATTTCAAATTTAGAGAAAAATGTGAGAAAAATGAGTGTGCCCTTTGAAGCCCTTTGCTTATGTTTTTTCTTGCCTTCTCAGCACAAGTTCGGCTGGTGGCAGCCCTATAAGAAAATCGGAAGACAAGCTGGACACGAAACGAACCGTCATCAAGACCATGGAAGAGTACAACAACGACATCACAGCTCCCGCCGAAGATGTCATCATCATGATCCAGGTGCCTCAGTCCAAGTGGGACAAGGACGACTTTGACTCTGAGGAAGAGGATGTAGCCTCAGTGCAAGTTCCTTCTGCTGTCGGGAAGCCTGCCAGTGTCATAAAGAACATCAGCACAAAGCCATTGGCCTCCACCAAGCCTGAGGAGAAAGAGCCTGAGCCTTTGGAGAAGGGCCAAAGAACCGTCAAGGAGTCTGGACGCGAGAGCTCGCAACCAGAGCCCAAGAGCTCCAGAAGCACAACCTCCAGCGAGAAAGGGAAGGCCAAGGAGCGGGAGCATGCTGCTTCAGACAGAGACTCTTCCGAGAAGAGGAAAAGTGGCACCCAGCCAGAGAAGGAGGCAGGTGCTCCAAAGAGCAGCAGTTCTCACTCCTCCAAGGAGAGCCGGCCGTCTGAAAAACATGACTCTAGCCACGGATCCTCCACCAAGGACTTTGCTCCCAACTGGGACAAAAAGGCTGACCATGATGACAGTACCAGAGATCACGTAGGTTCGAAGCGAAGGGTTGAGAGGAGTGAAATCACCCGGAAGAAAGTCTCGCCTTCCCATGGCCGGGAATCTATTGCCTCTGGGCAGAAGAATAAGCCCCGGGAAGAGCGAACAGACCAACCAAAAAGGGACACTGGGGACTCCAAACGGAACAGCCACAGCAGCCCCTCCAGGGACCGAAGGCAGAATGACCACAAGGCTGCTTATGAGTCCAGGCGCACCGCTGAGCGGCACAAATCCCAGGAGAGAAGCTCTGGCAAAGAGAGAGAGCGAGAGAAACGCCCGTCGTCTGAAAGCCGGAGCAACAAGGAGAAGGCCACAGGTGGGAGCAAGGTCTCCTCGCACCGCCGCTCCTCACCAGAGGCCCGAGACCTCACAACAGTGCCGAATGACAAGAGCACCACCAAACCAAAGCCGCCTCCCAGCCACTCTTCACGACTCTCCTCTGACCCGACAAGAGAAACTGACGAGGCTGCATTTGTGCCAGACTACAATGAAAGCGACAGCGACAGCAACGTTTCTGCCAAGGATGACCTTTCCCCGGGAAAAACGACCCGTGATGGGAAGGACAAGGCTGCTGCTGCCGAAAAGCAGTCCCGAGAGACAGTTGTTGCCGCAGCGCCGGCTGCCCAACCAAGCAGGACCCAGAGCCCCAGCAGCCCCAGTATTAGCCGCAGCCAGAGCCCCTCAGAGAGCCAGGGCCGGAGCAGCAGCAGTAGCGCAAGCTCCGCGGACAGCCAAGACAGCAAGAAGAAGCGGAAGAAGAAGGAGAAGAAGAAGCACAAGAAGCACAAAAAGCATAAGAAGCATAAGAAGCATGCTGGCCCCGAGTCAGACACGGAGCGGACCCACAAACACAAACACAAGAAGAAGAAGAAGGCAAAGAAGAGCAAGGACAAGGAGAAGGCCAAGGAACGTGAGGACCCCAAGGCTGCCACCCCCATCGCTGCTGCTGCCCCCACCGTCTAGAGGCTGTCCGGCTGCAGGGAGGAGAGTCAGCCACCTGTATGAAAGAATGCTACTTATAATGTATACATACGAGGAAAGCCTTGTAAATAATGCCACGACCGGCCCTGTGCTGCACTTACCCAGATTGCTGCTTGATTTGATTTTTACATCAGAGCTTTATAAAAAGTGAACATTTTGTACAGACTTGTGAGTTGTGACCATGTAATCCGGGGAGGGAGGGAGGGGTGGAGGGTCTTTTTTATTTTAATTTTATTTTGCTGGGGCATCTTATTTTTAACCACCGTTCAATTAGTTTTGGGTGGAGTTTACTGTACTGTGAAGATTTTCACATTTGAAATTTTTTTAATTGCCTGTCAGCAAAAAAAAGGTGCAAGGCTGATATCGGTTCTAAAATATTGGCCAGAGGACTTGCAGAATGAAATGAGAGCCTGTTCTGTTACTTTTGGATTATAATAATAATAATAATAAAATTTTCAATACAATTTAACTGGTGTGATGGATTTGCAGCAAGGAAGTGATGTGGTCCGGAAGATCCACGCAAGGTACTTCTCTGATGAGGGGTTACTTGTATCCATCTCAGTTCCCATCTGGTTGCAGCCAGTTGTCCTGCGCCTCCTATACAAACAGGGAGGTGCTTTTACACATAAAGCTGGCTTCTGTGAAACTGAGGGAATGTTGGAAAAGAATAAGTTGGCTTTCCCGAAAGCCCTGCTCTGTGTGCATGTGTGTGCATACATGTGTGTTCAGAGGCCAAGACCAGAGCTGAGTTGGTTGACTGCTCCAGATCCTTATCGGACCTGGTCAGATTTCTGGGAATGAATTATGGGAACCATAAGAGTGTAGTCATGATTGGGGAAGAAGAGATTTTAGAGGGCCTTTGTGTGGCCAGAGAGCAACTGCTGTCATTCCTCTCCTCTAGCCAGTCTTGGGTGGCTGCCCCAATCAGAGCTACTAGTGGGTGTATGTATCAGACTCCTGCAACGTGGAGCAGACAGTGCTGAGCAGTGCAGAAAGTAGCGTTGCTAGAAGACACACACCCATCTCTGAGTTGTGGGAGGAACAGGGTTCGAGGAGAATGGCTTTGTTTTGTACCAACTGTGCAGTCTCAAGCAAACCGTCTCAGGGCCATAAAATAGATAGGCTTCACCCAGATCTTGAGTTGAGGTATGCCTGATCATAATTCCCAACTGGCCTGTCAGATGCAAACCCCAAAAGTGCTCTTTTAATGTGTGACACAACCGATTCCTAATGTGTGTTAGGGAGCCCAGTTTAAGGCTATGGATTGTAGACAAATGTTGGTGTTGACCAATAATAGGTGGAGTGGGGAGGAATTTGCACCAGCAAGGCAGGGGAATTTAGCAGTGAGCTGGCAGACAGGCAGGTGGTTGAGCTGATGAAAATCCTGGCTCTCTCAGCCCTTTCAGAATTTTTGACTCTTCTGTGTGGATGAGGAGGTTATGAGTGATGGGATTATTAGAACCTAAATAGAACCAGCTAGCTGGTGTTGGTTAACAGTGTTTTTAAAGTTCACAAAGTCAAAGAATGACATGGCTCCTTTCTCCAATGTGCTCACAATCTAGCACTGCCATCCAGAAGATGTTCTGGAGTGAAGAGGGACAGCTCCACTCCTCTTCCTTGAATATAAGAGGAGCACTGCTGGGAAAAGTACCCCCTGCCCCATAAGGAGGGGATAAGCATTTCTTTATCTTACTGAACTGAATTCTGACGGGGTTGGGAATAGTCTAGTTCAGATACTTTTCAGCATGACGGTGTAAATGTTTCTGACCCCATAAGGGGGAAAAACATGGAGTCTCAAAAAATGTAGACACTTAGAGCACAATCCTAACCATGTCTACTCAAATGTAAGTCCCATTTTGTTCAATGGGTCTTACTCTCAGGAAAGTGTATTTAGGATTGCAGCCATAGAGTTCATTCCATGCTGGGTGAAGAAAGATGGAAACAACAGTTTGCCTGTTTGGACTCTCCCACCAGTCAGTTTTAGTGGCTTTTCTTTTAGTTCTGGTCCTGAGAAAGAGGGAAAGAACCTCCCTCCTTTCTGTCCACGCCATGTGTAGGTTCTCAATTCTCTATGGATTGGCTTCAGTTTAAGACCCATAGGGGGGCCTTCTTGACTCTCTGGGAACAGGTAATATAAGCTTTCAGTGGCTCTCCCCAATTGCATTGCCATCAGCAGTCAGGCCTACAACACACAAATATTGGGGAACACAACTTTGGGGAATGGAGTGAGAGGCTAGTTGGGCTCTTTGGAGAGCTTCAAGTGTAGGCATCCTGACACCTGTGCACAATTTTGTGAGTTAACTTTTTTTGCATTTCAGAATGAATGCAGCGTTATGCTTTCCACTTATCCAAGGAGAATTTCTAGGCTCCATGCATGCTGAAGGTCAGTGGGGTGGAACAGCTAGAGGGGGGCAGAGCAGTCCATCCTGTCTTGGCGGGAGTCTCACCGTGGCGTGCAAGGGGTTCCTCCTCTTTAGAGCCGTTTCAGGCAGACAACAAAATGGAGGCATACTGCTCCAAGAGAGGGACCCCTTGCACCAACGCAGTGAGGCTCCCTTCAAGACAGACTGCTCTCCCCCCCTTAGCTACACCACCAGTCCAGCAGGGAAGTGAAACCAGGGAAAGTAATACATAAAGGTGATTGGAATGTGAGGTGGATCTGGAAGCATCACAGAATCTGACATGGATTTCAATGGGATACACTCTAGCGGCGATCTAGCCAGCCTTCATTATAATGTCTCCAGTTCTGATACTGAAATAAATTAACAATAACAAGTGCGTGCAACACTCCATAACCAAGGTGGTGGTGGTTCTCCTGAGCTCAAGTTGCATGGCCTCTCCTTTCTGTCAAAGCCATTACCTGCTGGGCACTACAAGGAAAACCTGCTTTGCAAAACAATCCAGTTGAGCTACCCAAACTGATGAGGGGGAAACCTCCAAGTCCTGAAGGGTCAGAAGTCAGCCAGACTGGGAAGGGGGAGTGGTTTGGATGGTTTTTGTTTGTCCTGTACAGTGTGCAGCTTGACTCATTTGCACAATCCCTCTCTCTTGGTTCTGCAAGCAATATGCAGGTCCTGGCAGACAGTAAGAGGCGACCTGCATAGGTTGATTGGGGTGCAAGGGGGCCAGGCTTGGTCTGAGCTCCCAAAATTGGCACCTTCAAGCCCCGGTTCCTGGCATGGCTGAACTCAGCACTTACATCCTTGGGCTCTATGTGCTCTTCTGCGGAGAAGCGTTTGCTGCCAAGCCACTTGGCAGTCCTCCAGTGTGCCCACCAGCATCTCCCCTCCCCAGCTTGCCATCTTCCAAAGACACAGCGCCATGCAGAGCGGCTGAATGCTGCGCCGCGTCCAACTCTGCTTTCTCCAAAGCTGTGCGCCACCACTTGCCGCTCTCCAGGGAGCTGGTGGCATCATGCCCAGATGGCATCTGTCTGTGGCTCAAGGACGTAGCGTGCTGCTGGGGAGCAGCCTTTTGGCCGCCTCTGCGATGGATAAGGCTTAGCCCAATTCCCAGGAGCAGAGGGAGGGGATCGGCTTCTTGTGTGCCAGAGTGCCAGCTAGCAGGCCTCTTCCGCTGGAACGAATGACTCGGTGCCTGGCACCCGCCGTCAGAGATCCCTTTCTGCTGTCAAAAGCCAGTCAGGGGGCCTGTACAGGACTACACTTGCCCCCCACAGCACCCCTTTGGCTGCTTCTCCTTGTGCCGGCGGAGAAGGTAGGATAAGTATTTCTGGGGCATTGTGCCCCCCGTTGTCCACCAGAGTCGAGCACGTCAAAGGTTGGCCCTCCCTACCTGCTGGGTTTGCCCAAGTGTGGTGCAAGGAGGAGGCATCCTCTGTTTTGTCCTGTTTTGCTGGGTGAAACATTTTAACTGGCCAGGAGAGGGGCACCACACAGTGTCGAGCACCCTATAAAAAACCCTCTTCTTTGGCACAGGCCCACCCTTCGCAGGGGCCCCACTGCTATCCTATGAGCCCTGTTTAGTTACCCTCTCTGAGCATGTGGGGAACACCATGGTTGATGTCCTCCCTCTGGCAAAGTTGCTTAAATGGCTCAGAGCTTTGCTTGGCCAGGGATGCCCTCTGGTGGGCATGAGACCAGCTTGGCCAGCCACATGAAGGAGGAGCAACCTCTGCTGCCTTGGCCTCCCTATCTGGCTGCATTTTGGGGATTTCCAGGCCCCAATAGTTGTATTCTGGAGTCCACTGAGAGCTTCCAGCCCCCCCGCGCTGCATTCTGGGTGGTTTTCCTGCCCCATGACTGAACTTCCAGAGTTTGGGGAGTATCGGTCCATCTGTGGCAGCATTCAGGAGGTTTCCAATAACCCATGGGTACATTCTGTGTGGTTTTCAGACCCCAGTAACTGCCTTTCGGGGTGTGGAGTACTTCTAGGCCCCCATGACTGCATTCTGTGTTCTTGAGGTTTCCATGCTTCCCATAGCTGCCATCTGGATTGTTGGGGGGGGGGGGTATTTCCAGACCCCGGCGACATTTGAGGGGTCCTCTGATGCTCCATTTTGGCATTTCCAGGCTCCTGTCGGTATGTTTTGTGAATTTCCAAGCCCCCCAATAGCTGCTTTCTGGGGTGTTGTTACAGTGGTGGGCCCAGCCTGCCCCAACAACTGGTTCTCTGGAAGTGGGTGGGGCCAGGCTGGGTCAGGGGCCGGGGTCAAGGGGCAGGGCGGGGGAGGGCACGCCACCTTAACCCTTAGTTTACCAAAAGAAATTGTATCACTTGTGACCGCGTCAATCAGTATTAAGCCCCTGAGTTCAGTGTAATTTATTCCTATGCATTACACTTTGTTATGCTCTCAGGGGGAATGTGTGCCACAAATAAGAACATAAAAGCCTAAGAAAAGCCTCCACTGGATCACACCAGAGACCCATCTAGTCCAGCTTCTTGAATCACACAGCAGCCCACCAGCTGCCTCAGGGAGCACATATGACACTTGCATCCAGGTGCCTAATACAGCAGACACTACCACAAGTTCCACTGGTGGTGCTCATACCACTGGTTGAGAAACACTGATCTACAGTTTAGGACCAGAGTCTGTGGTGTCCATCTGCAGTTTGAGGTTTGCCTCTAAGCCACTACTTAAAGCTATAGTCCTGTCCACACTTTCCTGTAAGTAAGCTTCATTGAATATAATAGGACCTCTGAGTAGCCAAGCAGAGGACTGAGCTCTTAGTAACCAGCCTCTGGCTGCAATCCTATTCACTTTCCTAAGAGTAAGCTCCACAGACTCTAATGGGACTTACTTCTGAGTAGCCAAGAATAGGATTGGACTTTAATGCTGCACTCCTCTGCACACTTTCCTGGGAGCAAGCTTCATAGATTGAAATGGGATTAACTTTTGAGTAGTCAGGCATAGGATTACAAGCTCTTAGAAACCAGCTTCTTTTCAGGGAGTAAGCTTCACTATTATAATGGAACTTACTTCTGAGTAGACAGATGATTGGGCTTTGAGGCTACACTCCTATCCTCACAGGGGAGTAAAACCTACTGACTTTAACAGGATTTACTTCAGAGTAGACAGTGAACTGGGCTCCTGGGGGGACAGGATTGGAAGTGGGGCTATTTCTTCAGGTGCCCCCCATACTGCCTCCCCACAATCTCAGGTGGAGAGATTTCTCAGAGGGGCAGGATGAGGTGGGGAGATCTGGGGGGAAGGACTACAGTGTGGATAGGATTGCAGCCTGAGCCCAATCCTAACCGGGTCTATTTAGAAGTAAGTACCATTCAAGTCAATGGGGCTTACTCCCAGGACTGTGTGGTCAGGATTTTAGCCTTACAGTCCAATCCTATGCAGGCTTACCTAGAAGTAAGTCTCATTCTAGACAGTGGGGCTTACTCCCATGTAAGTGTGGATAGGATTGCAGCCTCAGAGCCCAGTCCTAACCATGTCTACTCAGAAGAAAGTCCCATTATAGACAGTGGGCTTACTCTCAGGAAAGTAGACAGGGCTGGAGGATCAGGGGACAAAAGCCCTGGAGGATCTCATCCTAACAATACTCAGATGTTGCTCCTACAGGCTCCTTGACCTTTCTCAGCAGCTCTGGCTTCCCTATTCCCGCCCAAGGACCCCTTTGTAAAGCTGTCTATCAAAGTACCTGATCCAAAATACACACATCCCCAGAGAGGGGAATCCAAACACCATCCCCAGAGAGGCTCCCTCATTTGCATATGAGAAACCCATCATGCTTTGCGAACTGCACAAGGAAATAACTTCTGAAAAATTGCTAGAAATAAAGTTTTTAATTAAAATAAGATGTTTAGCAAAGACAGCCTTCCTGAATAGCATCATACAAAGGTTTGGGACCTTAAGAAGCTCCTCACCCTGACTTGAAAGTATTGAGCTTTGAGACATTTATATAGTGATCCAAACCCCTCCCTTCTCAGCAGTGAGTGTCTGATGTGCTGTGGAATGACTGCAATGTCTTGTCTGAATGATGGGAATGGGAACAGACTGTTTGTATTTTAAAATTAAAAAATAAACTTAGGGAGGGGAAGGGGGGAGAGAGAGCCCCCTACAGACGGGGACAGAGGTTCAGAAGGGGAGGAAGGAGGGGGAGCAGAGCTTCACCTCTGGGAAGACAGACCCAGAGAAATTCAAACACACTTGCATGCAATTCAAAGATGACGGCCCCCTCCAAATTAACAACGGTTCTAAGGTGAGAACTGGCTGCAGCCCACCTGTCGTGTTGTAGGGACTTCCAGTCCCCCCATCACTGTATTTATGTCTTTAGGGGTTTATGTATTTAGGGGTTTCTAGACCTGCAACGGCTACATTCTGAAGGTTTCCAAGCCTCCATAGCTGCATTTTGGGCTGGAGGCTTCCCTATTCATGACTCCCCCCAGAAGAATTGATTGCTTCCTAGTACCCCAGACTTCATTTTCCCTGTGTTTTCCTGAGTGATGCCCTTAAGCAGCTCATCATGTGAGTGGTGCCTTTGATGATGTTCCAGAAGCAACTGCTGCTCCATGCACATGTGATCCTAAGAGCTGTGAGCAGAAAGAACATTAAATGCAAAAAAGCAGGCCTGGGCGTTTGGTTCTCCTTCCTTACCCTTTGTCTCTCCCTCCTTCAGTCTGCACCTTCTCAGACTGGGAAACCCCCCTGGGCATGGCTCTTGCTCCCCTGCCCAAAACCTCCATGTGCCATGAGATTCCTGCCCTCCCTCCCTATGCACCACACCACCCCTTTGGGTAAGTTAACATAGGCTCAGAGCAATTAATCTGTGCAGCTTCTAGGCAGCAGGCACCTCATCAGCATGCACACTGCACAGCCTGGCTGCAGATGTGCTGGTCGCATCAGTGGGAAGCCACCCTTGTGACTGCCAGACTGATGCACATGCTCCACTTGCAGAGGGACTGTACAGGCTCAGTGTATTTCACTGTGCAACTTGGTCACTGGAGGGAGTGCCCATCTCTGGCAGTGCACTGGTTCCCAGAGCACTGCCTGTCATCCTCAAGACTGTGTGATTCTGGCTGAGAAAGCTTGGCCAATGCGCCAGCTGCTTTGTGTGGCATGTTAATGGGAGGAGAACAGGCAACCAGGGCTGGCATCCAGGCGGCCTTGGGGCCACTTCCAACCCCTGCAATGTAGTGTCAGGTTCTCAGGGAAATGCTTCAGTTTTGATAAGCACCCAAGCTCTTGCAGTGGACATCCCCTGCCATATGGAGGTAGGGGTTGTTGCTTTGGGTGCCTACCATTTGACTAAGCAGGCCTCCTTCAGTCTTGGAAGACTATGGTATCGTGCTTGGCACTGCATAAGCTGCATGCAAAGCACGAAAGCCTGGGTTAGATTGTTATGGAGGATATGCTGTTACCCAAGCAGCAAATCCCCCCTCTCCACGCCACTGAATTAGTCCAATGGAAAGGCAGAGCCAGTACGATTGGATCCAGCTGGCATTGCAGAGCTGGGCTAAGGACAGGATTTCACCCTGTCTTGTGGGGCCGACCCGGGTCTTGAACCCTGCCCCTCCTAAAATAGCAGGCCACACTTCAGAGGCCAAGAAGACAACGTAATCTTCCACTTTCCCAGGTTGGCAGGCAAGTCAATGGTCCAGCATTAGGAGGCAATACCTTTGTTGCCTCCCTGGAAATGTTGGGAGGCAACAGGCAAGGGCTTCAGAAAATTAATATCTGATGGGGCTGGTAGGTGTGCAAGGTGGGGGTGCTGTTGAATTATTGCTCCCCTCCAAACACCAAATACCGACTCCAAGTCTGTGTCAGTAGGGAGAATTTGAGATGAAATTCCTCCATTGGGTAATATTAAGGAACACCAAGGGCGACGATATGGCGTAACTACAAAAGAGCACAAAATGTAGGACATGACAGATAAAAGATAAAAACATATATATTGCTTCCATGTGCTTAAACACTATGTGACTTATTAAATTTAAAACAGTTACATCTAATTTATTAATTCCGAGAAGGCTACATGTTGCCTGCTCACAAGGGAAAAGGGGACTGTGAAGATTTTTTTGCAGGACATAAGGCTAAAAAAAAGAACATATGGTTTTTCCTGGGGGACACCCCCCATTTGTTTACCCAAGGAATCCCCCAGGAGATGTCCTTTTTTTCAGCCTTGTGTCCTGGAAAAAATCTGCATCCTCCTTATCCTTGTGAGCAGGCAGCAGGTAGAAGTCTTGAAAACAATAAATTATATGTAATAAGCTAGCTGAATTTACCTCTCTTTGTGGGAGTAAAATTTAAAGGATATTTGTGGGCAGTGTTGAGCACTTGTGGGCACCGGGGACTGGTGGTCATCAACAGCCGGGGGCACTGGCAGGCACTGGGCATTGCTGAATGCTTGCATGCAACACCGGGCACCTCTACCAGGCATCTGTGGGCAAGGGGCACCATAAGTCAATGGGCACTACCAGGCACCCTTACAGGGTACCATATCAGTTCTTACAAGGTATCATATCTGTCTGTACCACACAGAAGAAATGTGATGTCTTTGATAGGGATCAATCAATAAAACTC
Source organism: Cryptoblepharus egeriae (assembly GCA_030015325.1). NCBI lineage: Eukaryota > Metazoa > Chordata > Lepidosauria > Squamata > Scincidae > Cryptoblepharus > Cryptoblepharus egeriae. Next base: position 11,198,205 of record JAREYC010000012.1, read on the forward strand.
ATTGCACCCTTTTTCATCCCCTTCCAGTTTGAATTTTCAGTTGAAAATCTGTGGGTGGTTCCATCACAGAAGGAATACCCTCTTCAAATTTCATGCTTCTAGGTCCGACAGTTTGGGCTGGACTTAGGTCAGTCAGTCAGTGATTATTTTGTTTTATATATATAAACTAGGAGAATAAACCTGTCGTTGCATGAGTAAAATTTCAAGAATGTTTGTGGACCCCAGGAACAGCAGGGCACTGGTGGGCACCGGAGTGTACCAGGGGGCAGTGGTGGGGAACAGCAGGCATAAGGCACCCATACAGGGCATATCAGACAGTGGATATAAATGGGCTCCATCATGCATTGGCCAGTGGACACCAGGGGGCAGCAGGCATAGGGCATCCTTACTGGGCACCAGGCATCAGCAGGGCATCCCTACCAGGCAGCGGGCAACACCAGGCAGGGGCAGCCTGATGAGGATTGGAGGAACCAGAGGCAGGTAAAAGGTTTTGGTTCTGGAAAGGTCACCCAAGCTTCTTTGGCACCTTTTTCAGGCTGGGGGCCAAGCCCACAGTTTTCTTGGTGTCTTGCTTGTGGGGGACACACCATGTCACAGCAAGGCTCAGGTCAGCCAGATGTGGAATGCCGTACTGGTTCAGAGACACATGGCTTGAGCAGTTCTGCCTTGGTTTCTGCTGGAGGGTCCTGGTGCCCACCTGTGATGGCATCTCTTGTGCCTCTTTGAATGAACCCCCCTGTCCAGCCAGCAGGCACTGTGACCACATCTGCCCCCTTTTGTTTCCTCACAGATCACGGCAGCAGAACCATCTTTTGGGGTCCAAGAAGACACGGACAACTCACTGGTGCACGGCAGCACTGACCAGTAAGGACACAGCCTGCAAAATATAGATATATGAAATGTAAATGAATCAGACGACGGAGTGTATAAAATACGAAGCCCTGAATTATTGAAGGGGGAAAGGGATGTTTCATGCAAATGGCCTCCCTTGGAAGCAGAGAAATTGGAGCAGATTCTTATAATTTGCTTGCAGGAAGAGAGCCAGAGGGCCCAATCCTTTCCAACTTTCCAGCATTGGTGTAGCCCCAGATAAGGGCGGTCGTTCCCCTATTTGAGGAGGCTTTGGTGACAGCAGGATGAAGCATATGCCCATTGGCACAGCTGCACCAGTGCTGGAAAAGTAGGCAATCCTATGCATGTCTACTCAGAAGCAGGTCCCATTGAGTTCAGTGGGGCTTTCTCCCAACCAAGGAAAGTCTGTATAGCAGGGGTGTTCAACCTTTTAAAGTGAGGGCACTTGGATCTTTAACAATAGTGTAAAAGAGGGAATTTCAGCAGGTGCAGTTTGTGATCAGTGACATCAAAGTCTACACCTGCTGAAATTCCCTCCTCTATACAATTTTTAAAGGTCCAAGAGCCCTGAAGTTAAACCGTTGGACACCCCTGCTATATAGGATTGCAGCTTTTGCTTGGGGTGAACAGTCTAAGGGGGTTACTCCATCTAATTCTGAACCCTGCTTCCAGAAATCTTTCATGATTAGATGTCATAACCGAAAATGTCCCAAAATGTAGAACACCCAAGAAAAATGTTGGCTGTGACCAGTGATGGGCTTCAAAGAAATTAAGAACCGGTTCTCTGCCCATCTGGCAGCCACTTTTAAATGGCTATTTTTAAACTTTATATGTCCTATCTCTTGTTAACAACCGGTTCTATAGAGTAGGTGCGAACCTGCTGGTGCCCACCACTGGCTGTGACTAAGTTTACGTACAGTGATGCCTCACGTAAAGTATGTTTCACATAACAAACAAATTTCTCTAGGATTCTGCTTCACATAAAGAAAGCGCTTCACATAAAGAACACATTTGTTGGCAGCTGGGGCAGACGCGCTGGCCAGCAGCCTGTTTAAAAAGCGTCAAGGCTGCCTAGCACGCCTGCCCATAGTGTAAGCAACACTTCCATGCTGTTCCTCCTGTGGCCAGACATCCGCTGGGCAGAGGGAGAGAAGAGCAGTGGAGAAGGGGGAAGCAGCTCAGGGCTAGCCAGAAGGGAGCAGGGGAGAGAGAGGCTCAGGATGGAGAGAAGGAGAAAGTGGGGAGACACTTTGAAGGTGTCTTGGATTGCAGCCTCCTAATCATGTCTATCCCGAAGTAAGCCCCATTGTGTTAAATGGGGCTTACTCCCAGGAAAGTGTCTTTAGGACTGCAGCCTAAGTAGACTTCATAGGATCATGCACATTGAATGCATGTTTTGAATTCAATTCCAGTGTTCTGTCATCATTTTTACATCCAGTTAATATTTTTATATGAATATTTTGGGGGTTGTGGAACCAATCATCTGAGTTCCCATTATTTCCTGTGGGAAAATCCGCTTCACGTAAAGAATGTTTCATATAAAGAACATGCCTCCGGAACAAATTAAATTTGTTACGTGAGCTGCCACTGTATACTCATCCCGTATATATTCCTTTCATGCAAGGTGACCATATAGAATGGAGGACAGAGTGCCTCTACCTTGAAGCACTGCATAAAAGAGAAAATTGAGGCAGGTGCTGCTTTTTAAACCCTTCTATGATGAGCCAAACTTGCCTGCATTACCTCTTCTATGCAGTGGTTAAAGGGAGAGGCATTTCTTCCTCTATATGGTCACCCTGCTTTCATGTGGTTAATTTAAACATCATATAACTATTTTCAAAGTATTACCAGTACTTATAATCAGTGGTGGGATTCAAAAAGATTAACAATAGGTTCTATGTCCTAATAACCTAAAATAACAATAGGGTTCTATGTCCTATGTCTATGTTCTATGTCCCATTAGTAACTGGTTCTCAGAAGCAAAGGGTTTTATAGAACCTGTGAGAACCCCCTGAAGCCCACCACTGCTAATATGTTACATATAATATATTAATTACAAGAAAGCTACATGCTGTCTGCTTACAAGGGAAAGGAGGACAATGAAGATTTTGTTCCAGGACACAAGGCTAAAAAAGAGGACATGTCCTGGAAAAAGTGGATTATCTGGTCAACCTGCCTACTTCCAGCAGGGAAAGCCAAGGGGATAAAGCAGTGCCTTCTTGCTTGGTCCCCAGCAGGGTCTGTGGATAGGGTTGCCATAATTCTCTTACACAAAATCAGAACAGGACCCTCTGTTGCCAGTATGTGAACACCATCAGAACATGGCAGTTCCTGGTTTTGGGACATATGGCAACCCTATTTTCAGACAGAGATAGACTGCCTCTGACTCTGGAGGCTCTCATGACTCGTAGCAGTCCTCCCATCTTGTAGCCACTGCAGCATGGAGAGGCAGAGCGGAAGGGGTACCCTCAGTGGTGGGATTCAAATAAATTAACAACAGGTTCTATGTCTAAATAATTTAAACTAACAACAGGTTCTATGTCCCATTAGTAACTGGTTCTCAGAAGTAAAGGGTTCTGTAGAACTTGTGAGAACCCCCTGAAGCCCACTACTGGCGTGCCCTCCTCCAGGAATGCCCTGCGCCTCCGAGCCTGGGCTCTGTGCCAGCATTCCTGGGCATGCTGATGCGCTCAAGCAGGGTGCAGAGGTTCCCCCCTCCCATTTGGGCCGCCTTACTCTCCATGGCAACTGTATTTGGCTGCAGTTCTCCTTGCTTGCCTCCTCTGCGCTCCCTGTATTGCTGTTCTGCGCCTTTTGTCTTGGGTTGGCATGCTGCCAGGGCGGGCATCCATTTCAGAAGCGGCCTTTGTTCTAGGGCTAAGATGGCCAGTTAGAATCGGGACTTTTCAAAGAGCCACACACACAAGGCCTACCCCCTCCCAAGTCCCCGGTGCTTGAGATGGGGGAAAGATGCCCACCATGTCCCACTAGCTCCGTGTGACCAGATGCAGTGGTGCACCCAGGCAGGGCCCACAAATTTTTTTGATACCCCCATACACTAAAAATTATTTACTTAATTACTATCAATATTAAGTAATACAATTAATTAGATATTCATTAATATTTTCATATTTTTAAAAAATCACTTTACCAATTAATAGTGCAGTCATAAGCATGCCTATTCAAAAGTTCCATTGTATTCAATAGTACTTACACCCAGGGAAGTGTGGTGAGGATTGCACCCTAAACCTTTGTTTAGACACCAGGCTAAAAAAAGAGAACAGGTCCTGGAATAAGAGGACATCTGGAACGGGAACCAGTGGAACGGGATGGTCAGAACTATGCGTGCCAACTGAGTCTGGCGTTCTGTGTTCTCCAGGTACTGGTTGGCAGCAGCTCTCCTGGGTTTGGGGCACAGAAGGCTCTTCTACCTCCCCAATGCTACCTAGCTGTCCCAACAGCAGGCTGCTGTCAGGAACTGGATTTTAATCCCTGAGTAACTGGGAGAGTCAGAACAGACAAAAGAAACTATGGTGCAATAATTACCATGTCTACTCAGAGGTAAGCCCCATTGTGTTCAGTGGGTCTTACTCCCAGGAAAGTGTTTAGGATTGCAGCCTATATATCTTGACTGAGTGAGTCTGTGGAACTCCTTGCCTCAAGATCTGATGGTGATATCAAGCCAAGATTCCTTTAAAATGGGATTGATACAAGTAGCCATACCCAGTGGTGGGATTCAAATAAATTAACAACAGGTTCTATGTCCCATTAGAACCAGGTTATGTCTAATGGCTTCTATGTCCCATTAGAACCAGGTTATGTCTAATGGCTTCTATGTCCCATTAGAACCAGGTTATGTCCCATATAGAACCATTAGCAAAAGGTTCTATAGAACCTGTGAGAACCCCCTGAAGCCCATCACTGGATAAAATACCATAAAGTAGCCAGATGGGATGCATCCAAAACCTGGGTGTGGGGCCTGGGAACTTGTTGAGCTGAGAGTGGGGGGAATTTGATCCTAGGACCCAGAAATAAATGGGTAGCATCTAGCAATGATGAATACATGAATGGCGCTTGGCCTTTGCTGCTGGGTTGGCGTCCAGCGCCTCCTGTGTGCACCACATTGCGCCTCCTCTGCACACCACATTGCTCAAGTGCAATTTCCAAACCAGACAATGATATCTGGAAATAAATTTGTTTCCCTGAAACTTTCCATGCTGTTTTGAGCGCTAAATTCAGGAGCACCAACAAGCTCCATGACAGGTTTATGTGCAGCACAACAGCCTGTCAGTGGAAGAGACAACAGGCAGAGGGAGCAACTTTTCAAGGCAAAGGTGTCCCGCACAGGTTGTACTGCTAGTTGTGTCCGGCTGTAGGGTGCAGTGCTCATCCCCGTTTCTAAGCCTTTAGAGCCGGCATTGTCCAAAGACACTTCCATGGTCATGGGTCTGTCATGACTGCAGAAGGCGCATGGAATGCTGTTTTACCTTCCCACTGAAGGGGGACCTACTATCTACTTGCATTTACATTAGGGTTGCCATAATTTTCTTCCACAAAACTAGGACGGTCCCCTTGCCAGTATATGAACACAATACCTGAAAGCTGGGCCATATGCAGTGGTGGGCTCCTAGGGGTTCCCACAGGTTCTATAGAACCTTTTGCTAATGAGCACCTGGTTCTGAGTACCAGTTACTAATGGGCATAGAACCTGTTGTTTATTAGAATCCCACCACTGGAGGCAAGAGTTAGGTCCAGTGACGATAAGGGTTTTGAGGTAAAATGGTAGTGCTTGGAAGGGGGTTCTGAGGTAAAGCAGGGTTGGAAAAGGCAGTCAAGTGAGGGCTGAAGTAAAAAAAAATGAGGTGAAAAACTGAGGTAAACGGAGGGGTTATGATGGGAGCAAGAGTTAGGTCAAATGAGGGTGTACTGAGGTAAAATTAATGGGACATGGAGGGCAAGGGATGCAGAGGTAAAAGAGGGGTTTGAAAAAGAGGTCAAATGGAGGGTTCTCTGGGGTACAAGGCGGTGAAAAGCTGCGGTAAAATGGAGGGTTACAATGGGGGCAAGAGTGATGTCAACTGGGTGAGGGGACTGAGGTAAAATGGTGGTGCTCGGAGAGGGGGTTCTGAGGTAAAAGGATGTCAAGTGAGGGAAAAGGGGGGCTGATGTACAAGTGGGTTGATAAGCTGAGGTAAAATGGAGGGTTATGATAGGGGGCAAGATTTAGGTCCAATGACAATAAGAGTTCTTGGTAGTGCTTGGGATAGTGCTTGGGGTGAGTTCTGAGGTAAAGCAGGGTTGGAAAGGGCAGTCAAGTGAGGGCTGAAGTAAAAATGTGGTGAAAAGCTGAGGTAAAATGGAGGGTTATGATGGGGGACAAGCAGTGGTGGGCTTCAGGGGGTTCTCCCAAGTTCACGAGAACCCTTTGCTAATGAGCCCCTGTTTCTGAGAACCAATTACTAAAGGGACATAGATCCTGTTGTTAATGTATCTGAATCCCAGCACTGGACTTGTGGCAACCCTAAAGTGGGAAGGAACAGCATTCCATGCACCTCAGCATATAGTCATGCCAGACACATGACCACGGAGGTATCTCTTCAGCTTAGAAATGAGAATGTGCACCACTCTCTCTACAGTCGGTCACGACCAGCAGTACGACCTGCGGGGGACACCTTTCCCTTTAGTTTGTATGCCTTCCTTGTATACAGATGTGAACATGCCTGTTGCTGGTGCTTGATGGTGGCAAAGGCATGGCTGGAAGGACATGGACTGTTCCAGCCACCCAACTGCTGCCTGAGGTGACTGCCAAAGAACTCAAGCCTATTCAGGTCTACTCAGAAACAAGTCCCATTCATTGATTGTAGTCAGTGAAGCTTCTCCCAGGTAAGTGTGGCTGGGACTGCAGTTTTAGCACCCAATCCTAGGCGTGTCATTGCAGTAAGTCCTTCACCCATGAAAATATGGCGAGAACTGCAGCCTCAGTTGGCACCATGGATGGGCCAGTCCTGGCTGCACCCTTATATGAAGTGTACATTCATACATTTATGTGGACACACACAGAGACACATGCATACATGCATATATACATACGTGCATATGTGATACAGGCATGCATGCACTCATGTGATCATACATATGTGTGTGCCTTGTGCACACATGTATTTCTGCATACATGTATATTTACATGTGTACATATATACATGTGATACAAATATGCATACACTCATGTGATCATAGACGCACATGTGTCTTGTGTACATGTGTAATTGTGCATACGTGTATATTTACCTGTGTGTACATACATACACATGTGACACAAGTAGGCATACATTCCTGTGACCATGATGTGTACCTTGTGTACATGTACATATGTGTATAATGTGTGCACATACATACATACATGTGTGATACAAATATGCATACACTCATGTGATCATAGACTTGTGTCTTGTGTATATGTGAACTTGTGAATATCTGTACATTTTCCGTGTGTGTACATACATATGTCTGACACAATTAGGCATAATTCATGTTATCATATAGACATGTGTGCCTTGTGTACTTGTTCATACATGTATAGTTATGTGCGTGTGCACATTCCTGTGATAAAGAAGCCATACATACACGTGATCAGACACGTGTGCCTTGTGTACTTGTGCATACATGTATAGTTACGTGCGTGTGCACATTCCTGTGTGCTAAAGAAGCCATACATACATGTGATCATAGACACGTGTGCTTTGTGTACTTGTGCATACATGTAGTTACATGTGTGTGCACATTCCTGTGTGATAACGAAGCCATACATATGATCATTTGCACGTATGGCTTCTTTATCACACAGGTATGTGCACACGCATGTAACTATACATGTATGCACAAGTACACAATATCACGTGTATGTATGGCTTCTTTATCACACAGGTATGTGCACACGCACATAACTATACATGTATGCATCATAGACACGTGTGCCTTGTGTACTTGTGCATACATGTAGTTACATATGATCATGTGCACGTATGGCTTCTTTATCACACAGGTATGTGCACACGCATGTAACTATACATGTATGCACAAGTACACAAGGCACACGTGTCTATGATCACGTGTATGTATGGCTTCTTTATCACACAGGAATGTGCACACGCACATAACTATACATGTATGCATCATAGACACGTGTGCCTTGTGTACTTGTGCATACATGTAGAGTTACATGCGTGTGTGATAAAGAAGCCATACGTGCACGTGATCATATATGTGTACCTGTGCACATGCATATGTGTGTGGTGGAAGTGTGACTCTCATGTGATGCGTGTGTGTGTGTGAACCTGTGTCCCTCCATGCAGGTGTGGTGCAGGTGGGTGTGTGTGTGGTGTGTGTGTGCTGCAGAGACCCTCATGGTGGAAGTTGTGTCTGTGCAGCCAGAGGTGTTGGGGGGAGTCTCAGGCGGGGGGGGCCGGAGTGTCTGTGGGGGTCCAACAGGTCCCCGTTGCTAGGGCCTGCTGTTGCTAGGGCGCCATCTTGGCCCGCGTGCCCCGGAAGTGGTGTTTGGGGGGCGTGTGCTTCCGGGGCTCGCGGGAGGGAGGGAGGGAAGGAGGCTGAGGCTGAAATGGCGGCTCCGCGGAGGGGCGGCGGAGAGGCCCAGGCGGCGCTGGAGGCGGAGGCCGCCCGAGAGACCCTGCCGGGGCCCCCCAGCTGCGCCACGCCCGGCCCGGGACGGAGGGAATAGAGAGGCCAGGCCAGGCCGCCCTTCCAGGCACATGCGGTGAGGCCTCCCTCCTCTCCTCCCCCACTCGGGTCGCTCCTGCGCCTACTCCCGAGTAGACACGCCCGGATCGGGACCCACAACGCCTTCTCTTGCAGTCTTATCTGGGAGTAAGCCCATTCGCTGTAATGGCACTTGCCTCTGAGTAGACCTGCAAGGATTGGGCACTTGCAGCACTGCAGCCCCCTCTGGCCTCTTTACCTGGGAGTAAGCCCGTTGGCTATAATGGGACTTACCTTTGAGTAGACCTGCAAGGAGTGGTTCCCTTGGATACCCTCACATGCATCCTTACCTGGGAGTAAGCCCATTGGCTATAATGGACTTGCTCCTGGGTAGACCTGCAAGGAGTGGGCCCTTGGATACCCTCTCTTGCATCCTTACCTGGGAGTAAGCCCATTGGCTGTAATGGACTTGCTCCTGAGTAGACCTGCAAGGAGTGGGCCCTTGGATACCCTCTCATGCATCCTTACCTGGGAGTAAGCCCATTGGCTATAATGGACTTGCTCCTGAGTAGACCTGCAAGGAGTGGGCCCTGGGAGCACTGCAGTTCCCTCTGGCCTCTTTACCTGGAAGTAAGCCTATTTGCTATAATGGGACTTAAACTTGAATAGACTGGTGTAGGATTGGGCCCTGAGAGCATCACAGCCCTCTCTCGCATCCTTGCCTGGGAGTAAGCCTATTGGCTATAATGGACTTGCCTCTTGAGTAGAGCTGCAAGAATTTTGCCCTTCAACACTGCAGCCCTCTCTGGCCTATTTACATGGGAGTAAGCCCATTGGCTACAGTGGAACTTACCCTTGAGTAGACTGTAGGATTAGGTCCTGCAGGCACCAAAGCCCACTCTTGCATCCTTACCTGGGATTAAACCAATGGGTAAGCCCTCTTGGCTATGATGTACTTACTCCTGAGATGACTGGCAAAGGATTAGGCTGTTGGAGCACTGCAGCCTCCTCTGGCCTATTTACTTGGGAGTAAACCCATTGGCTATAATGAATTTACTCCTGAGTAGAATGGCAGAGAGATGGACTCAGCCTCCTTGTGCCCCCACCCCAAGCCAGGAAAGGCCTTTGCACTGCTGTGAATGGGGCCTGATTTCAGAGCAGCCTTGCTGCATCTGCAGGATCTGGAGCTGTGCAGCCTTTTCTTAACATGCATATGTTCAAAAGTACATACGAACATATGAAATGCAGGGTTTCCTGCTGGTGGGGGGGGGGGGGGCTGCTGCTACCTGGAATAGAGGATACTGGTCTAGGGGGGGTGCCTGGTCTGCCTTGGAGTAAAGCACCTTTGAGGAGCTACTTATTGTGTGCTTCTGCAAATCAAGCAAATGTTGCTATTGTAAAAAAATAGGGGCTTGGGGTCTCCCTGGGGGCCTTCTCTTTTTGGGGGGGTCACCCTGGGACCTTCTCTTTTGGGGGGTCACCCTGGGGGTCTTCTCTTTTTGGGGGGTCACCTTGGGGGTCTTCTCTTTTTTGGGGGGTCACCCTGGCTCTTTTTTGGGGGGTCATCCTGGGGCTTTCTTCTTCAGGACTTCTGAAGTTCTGTTTTGCTGCTGGTGGGTGTAGGAAGGGAGATCTGGAAGGCGCATAAAGTGTTCCATCTTCATCTTCATCATCAATATTTACTCAAATCTAATGTGCCATCAAATCCAATGCGCACCCCTATTTTAAAAGGCTTGAGATTTTAAATGTTTACAGCTGATCGTAATGTGCAGCTGCAAAGCATGTGCAAAATTTAATTCCACTGTATAAAACAATGAGTTATAATAATAAGACAATGGATTTTTGTTATGATTTTTACCTAATTGCACTACTTTATATTTATTTATTTTATACAATAATGGGTTTAGGCTACATTTTGATAAAACTGTTGAACTAAATACTGACCTATACTTATAATCAAAATACCATATTTGCTTTAATATGCCATAAAATCTAATGCGCACCCTGATCTTGGAGACTAAAATTTGGCTGAAAGGGATGAGCATTAGATATGAGTAAACACAGTATATCTCTGGCAGCCTTGCCCACAATCGGCATTCTTGCCTGTGAGGCCGGGAGTGTCTTGGCCTCATTGCCTGGAGGATCTCGCTTACTCCAGTGTCACCTGCGAGTGTTGTGATGCTCAGTGTTGCTCTTGGATAAGCTCATTGCACTGCAGCAAAAAATACAAAGGATGCTGTCCTTTTGTCTGAGTTAAGCGTGGTGTCCAAACGTTTTTCTCCCCATAATCTCAGCCAGAAAAAATATTTACATTTGAATAAATTTACATTTATTAATAATATAATAAATTTACATGAATTTATAGATAAAAGTATATTACTAGGAGACCTGGAGGTTTGTAAGGCTTTCGGGTCCAACTTTGTAATACACTGAGAACACAGTCCTAACCATGTCTACTCAAAAGTGAGCCCTGTTGTGTTCAGTGGGTCGTAGGGTGCAATCCTAAGCATGTTGACTCAGAAGTAAGTCCCACTGAGTTCTGTGGGACTTATTCCCAGGAAAGTGTATATAGGATTGCAGCCTTAGTCCCAGGAAAGTTTGTTTAAGATTGCAGCCTGATTTTTTTTTTTGACTCGACACAAATGGCTACTGCAAATCACAGTTTACAAAGCAGCTTTTCTTACTGTTGTAGAGAGGCAGTCATGCAAGCGCTCATTTCGTTCTTCAGCTGAATCAGAAAAGGGCAGGGGGTCCTTGGCATTTCTAATTGTCTCTCTACAGTAGTAAGAAAAGCTGTTTTCAAACCACTGTAAAGGGACATACTTTTTAATTGTTTAAAATGGTTTTTATTTAATGTGTTTTTTTGTATCATCAGATTGCCCCAGAATCAAACCCCTGCAGATATTGAGGCACAGTTTTATTCCATAAGGCAAGAGGTCTCCAAACCCCACCCCTGGGGCCAGATGTGGCCCTCAGCAAGTCTCTTTCCAGGTGTCTTGCAAGCCCTGTAATCCTCCAGAGGCAAGGGGAGCTCTTCTCTCCAAGGGGCCTGGGGGCGGCTTTACAGACCTCCTCTCCGTACTTGAAAGTGCTTATGAACTGGTTTGAAGACCACCCTCTCTCTGTGTGCTGGGAAGTGTTTAGGAACCAATTGGAATTCATTTGTTCATTCACAGGTTCCATCACTACTACATTCAACTAGCGAAATTTATTCAAGTTTGAAATGTAAATAAATTCTTTTTTTTCCTCTTCTGGCCCTGGCACAGTATCAGAAAGATGACGTGGCCCTCCTGCCAAAAAGTTTAGGAGGTTTCTTGCTCCTCCGTTGCTTCCTGCATTAGCTGCAATGGAGGAACAAGAAACCTGGAAATGGATTATTAAATCTATTTTTCCACTGTTTTTTTATCCATGAATTTTTTTTATCCCTGGAAGGGTTCCAGAATGGAACAAGAGACTCCTGTAATGTGAAGCAACATAAATACACTGCCTTCGGGCTCGGGTGCCTGAACAAGCCAAGGCTGGCCTCTGGCACTGTCTGGTTGAGCTGATTGTGTTTACCTTCCTCCTTGTGTTTGGTATACCTGTATCTATACTTTCTTGGTCACTGTGGCCTATATCCTAAAGTGAAATTAAGCCCCTTGCTCTGGAGCAGTTAAGGTGACTTGCTCCGGAGCAGTTAAGGTGAGAGTTAACACTAGAGGGTGACGTAACTGTGTGGACCCGTAACTGCTCTGGATTTAGCCCTATATCTATCTATACTTGATGGTCCCCTTCCTGCCTTAGAGGGAGCACTTGCATGTAGAAGTTTCTGAGTTCCCATAAATGTCTCCCAAAACAGTGGTGAGCTTCAGGGGGTTTGCTAATGGGCACCCGGTTCTGTGTACCGGTTACTAATGGGACATAGAACCTGTTGTTAAGTTATGTTATTAGGACATAGAACCTGTTGTTAATTTATTTGAATCCCACCACTGCCCAAAACCCCTTGTTTTTGTAGGACACCAATATGATGCTCTTCTGAGGGGCTCCTATAGAGCATGAGTCATAGGCCATATAGATGGAGAGGTGCTTGTGGGATTTTGATTCTTCCTTTGTACTTATATGCTCCATCAAGCTTTTATTGAGAGCTTAACGAATGGCCTGTAAATATTTTTGATATTTGTTTGTCATAAGAACATAAGAAGAGCTCCACTGGATCAGCCCAAAAGCCCATCTAGTCCAGCTTCCTGTATCACACTGTGGCCCACCAGATGCGTCAGAGAGCGCACATGACACCTTCATTCAGGTGCCCCCCTGCACCTGATATTGTGAAGTTGTCCACATTTACACACACCCCATCATGGTCTTGTTTTAAAATCCAACAGTAGCCTGTATTTTGCAAAATCCTTAATATGGCTGCAATCCTAATTCCCACTTAGGCTGGCCTAAAACCCCAGCACAAGTCCCATGCTGGAATGGGAGTGGCACAAAAGTGCTTCTGCGCTGCTCCTGGGGGGAGAGTTAGGCCAGTGCACAGACATGCGCTTGCCTCGCTACATCACCACAGGAATGGGAATGCCAATGAGTTGTGCCAGCCTAGTTTAGGATTGTACCCTGTGCAGAGGTGTAACTAGGGTATAGCAGGGGATGCTTTTTGCATGCATTCTGCCTTTCCAAGCTTAAAATGGTCAGATCCTGTGTGTGTGTGGATGTGTAATTTCAGGTTACCTTGAAGATAAGGCTCATTGACCAGCATGAGACTTACCTGGTTGTGGTGCTGGAAGGGTTGAGATCTCCAAGGGGTGGAAAAGGAAATGCAAATAGTTGTGCAAACTCACCAAAGTGACCTGCTTAGATGACCAACAAGATCCATTGATAGGCAGTTATAATGAATGCAAATTAGGCTATTTTTAGATGGTCTAAAGGCTTGACGTAGTTTGATATTATTTGATATTATAATTGATATTATTGACTTGTAACATTAGCTAAAAGATGGATTTCAAGTGTTTTGATAGGGGTGAAATTTCAGTCCTTGCTGTGGGTACCATTTTGCCTAGGTATGCCTTTGACCCTATATGACTTTTTTTCTTGACAAAGGAAATGTCTTTCTCTCTTCCAGAGTGTTGGAAGCTAAAGCTACCAAAGAAGCTGAAAGAAAACTAAGCAGGTAAGAGTAATGCTGCCTGAGGCAGCTTGAGGTGTGTGTAAAAACTGGGAGTTGACACCTGCATGATCAGCACAAGAATTGTGCTGGAATTAGGGTGGTTTGAATACATGTGGTGAAAATACATTAAGAGCACAATCCTAACCATGTCTACTCAAAAGTAAGCTCCATTGTGTTCTATGGGTCTTACTCCCAGGAAAGTGTCTTTAGGATTGCAGCCTAAAGCTTGGTCATGAAATTTATTGAGCCTAGCTACCTTTTATGAAGTGTTTCACTCCCTGAACTATCTTGCCAAACATAGTTTCTCTTGCTACGTTTAAACTGTTGCCAGTATCCAGCAAGGACAAAAAAATGAATGCAGGGCTTGTTGACACCGTCTTTTAAAAATGCTTGTCTAGCCAAATGGATTTTTATTGGCTGAGATTATGGCTGTCCTTGAGCTCCACGCAAGACACGTTTTGTGAAATAAGCATTTGTTTCTTGTGTCAAGGAGCTCAAGCAACTGCTGGCTGAACCCCACATTACCACAGTGGTGATAGAAACATTCATGTCCGTTGTACAGTCAGAGAAATAAAATCTGCCCAGTTAAGAACATAAGAGGAGCCTCCACTCCTCTTGGAGTGCTCCAAAGGCCCATCTATTCCAGTTTCCTTCCTTCCAGATGTGCCAAAGGCCCATCTATTCCTGCTTCCTGTATTGCACAGTGGCCCACCTGATGCCCACCTGCATCCAGGTGCCCTCCCCTGGCATTTTGAGGCTGTCCAGATAACTTGTGTATGCTTTTCTGTTCTTGATAAAGGTGAATGAATGAATTCCAGTCAGTTCATAAACACTTCATAAACACAGGAAAAAAATCCTGACAGTGAGGGTGGTTTGGCAGTGGAACAGATTGCCAAAGGAGGTGGTGGACTATCCCTCACTGGGGAGGCTTGACGAGCACCTGTCGGAGATGCTCTAGGAGGATTTCCTGCTACAAGCAGGGGGTTGGACTAGATGACCTTCTGGGTCCCTTCTAACTTGTATGATTCTATGACTTTCTAAGACATAAAGAATGATCTTCAAATCAATTTATAAACACTTGTATATACAGAGAGTAGCTTCCCCAGCCCTCAAAATATCCTTCCCGAAGTGTGGAGAGTAGAACTCCCTTTGCCTTTGGAGGATTACAGGACTTGCCGAAGGGCCAGATGGAGGCTTGCTAAGGGCCACATTTGGCCCCAGGACCAGTGTTTGAAAACCCCTGCACTAATTGAAGCTTTGCAGAGATTTAGTGTTTTGGGGGACAAGGAGAGCACCAGAGTGCTGCCCCCCAGTATCAATTTTCACTGCCACATCAGTGGAAGCTTCAGATTTTTTGGAATGCAGACATTATATTGGGAGAATCTAGGTGTGTGTATAATGATTTTTCCCTGGATACGTGGATAAAAAAGGATGTGTCCTGGAGAAAGAGGACATCTGATTAAAAAATAAATAAAACCTTAAACACACCCCCAAAGCATTAAAACCCCAAAGGGATAAGGACAGGAAATTAGGCTTGGGGAAAGGGGGAAGAGAGTTTGGACTATTTTTACAAATAAATTTTTTTAAAAATTCACATTACCGGTAGAGCCAGTTTCTATCATTTTCAATGTTGTGGTGGGGGGCTGCCTTCTGGATCACTTGTAAGCGCCAAGTGCCTGGGATCAGGGCCATGCTGGAAGCTTTGCACCCCCTGGACTGACCTTCTACACCAGCCAAAGTATTCGCTTACTTGCGAGTAAACAAGGCTGTTCAGATTCACTTTCAGTGGAGCCTAATGTAAAGGGGAAGCTTGGAGAAGGGATCTTTCTTCCGGGGTGATTTTGGGGGCTGCGCTCATTGGATCAGAACCCTTCTGGTGTCCTTGTTTTGCTGTCAGCCTGCCCTTTCCACTGGACTATGGCATGTCTGCTTATGTGCGAGTAAAGCCGCAATATAAATTTCATTTTCCCATGCATTTTCTATGAACATTTTTGCTTTTCATTTTTTAAGCCATAACTTCTGATGGGAAGAAGCAATTTCAAAATTGATTGCTGTGTCGGACTCTGCTCTTTTAAGACTAATCCAACGATATATGATATGAGGGACCATTACAAAGTTGATGGGGGGGGGTATCCAGGACCAAGATGGTGGTCCCACAGCCTTTGCAACCCCCACTTTGAAGACCACTGATTTATATGTTGCTGCACAGCTCTGGATTTTCTGAGGCAGCATGTCAGCTGCAGTAGCCAGTAGATTTTTCCAGATGTCCTTCTAATCACTAGAAACAAAACTATTGCAGCATTACTTAAATTGAGGGTCAGGACCAGATTTCTGGTGAGTCCCACAGAGTCTCCAGTAAAGACACGGGTGAAGACAGATCTGATAACTAATCACCTCAAACCCTAAGACTTTTCAAAAATCAGAGAACTGCCCTGCAGTTTGCAGGCTTTTGTGAAATATAGGCAGATAAAATGTTCGAGTCTGTCTTGTGAATTTTTTTCCCCAAGTCCATCCAGTTAACTAAGTTAACTAAAGAAGTTAGAAGGAGCAGGACTGGAGCTGGGGAGTGAGCGATCAGTACAATGGCCATGTACCCAGAACCATGTCTTACCCTAGACTGGGCAAAGCCTGGTTTGGGCCCTGTTGGCGATTCCAACACCACACAGAAGAGGCTTCCATTTAAAAAATCTTTTGTTGTTGTGAAGGCACCCAGATTGTTCTTTGCAAATGAAATCTGAGTGGAAGGCCCAGTTGGCAGCAGGTGAATGTGAAGGCATTTTCTGTCCAGCCTATGGCTGTCCCTTGTTGGGTGCTAGAAGGTAGACATTGCTCGTTTGCAATGCTATTTTCCCCCATGGGGATAATCACTGTGACTTATCTTTTGGGTACAGTTTGTAGGAAGGTGGGATCTGCATAACCGTAATAATGAGCATGAATTATACAATTGGAACAAATTGAAATGATTGCACAGCCTGTTTTGACATTGCCTGGTCAATATTAATGCCACATTAATAATTTCCCAGAAGGAAGTGCAGATTAGTCTCGGATAACATCTTGCTGTCAGAACGTAAGTGGCTGCAGTTCAGCCTCGACACGGTTCTGTCACTTGTCATCAGATTGAAAGCTTGGAATTACAGTATTATTTAGAACTAGTGAAATGTACCCATATCGCAGGAGTACAATATCCCCATTGTGCAACACCCCCCATGCACAACACTTCTCATGCACAACATTTCCCATGCATATGAACCCCCCATGCACAATGTTCCCTCATGCATGCTGTCTGTCCCCCAGTGCACCCTCCTTCCCAGTGCATCGGCACCAGGTACCGAATTGCTGGATGTTAATCTTCAATGTTAAGTATAGGACAAAAACACATTGTGCCCCCTTTCAACCCCATAAGGGTTAAATTTCTCAGCATTGGTTCTTGGTGGGTGTTCATGTCACAGAAGGAACACCCTCCCCAAATTTCATGCTTCTGGGTCCAGGGGTTGGGGCAGAGCATTCCTCAGTCAGGGATTCTTCAATGGAACGTATAGGGAGGAAAACACATTGCATCCCTTTTCACCCCCCTCTGGTTGGAATTTCTGAAAACTGAATTTCTGAAAACTGTGGGTTACGGAAGGAACACCCTTTCCAAATTTCACACTTCTAGGTCCACCAGTTTTGGCTGGCCGTTGATGAGTCAGTCAGTGACTTTTCATTTTTATATATAGTATATAGATGAGATGCCAGAAACATGTCAGGGGAGGGGTGAATAAACCAAATTCTTCTCTTCCTCCCCCTTTATTATTGGTGACACTGAATAAGTAAAAATTATAACAACCTCTGGGGTTGAAGTTGCTTATAGAAGAGAATATGGAACAAACCAAGAGGCTCTGAAAATCGATCTCAGATTGGCTGCCAAGAATTGTTGATCTTCGCAGTCAAGCCTTGTACTCCTCTGGATCTGTCTCTAATACACTCTTATATGTGTATATCTTATGAGTATAGGTCAAACCCTGTTATACACAGATTTGACTCAACACGAATGGCCACTGCCAATCACAGTTTAAAAAACTGCTTTTCTACTGTTGTAGAGAGGGCATCATGCAAGAAATCATTCCATTTTTCAGTACCAGAATCAAATCCCTGCACATAATAGTGAGGCACTACCTTATTCAGTTACCTTATTCAATTAGGCACAACAGAGTAACAAGAAACCTGGAAGTGTGTTTTTAAATTTATTTTCCATTGTTTTCTTTATACACATATTTTTTAATACATGGGAGGTTCCGGAACAGAATCCTAGTGGATTACAAGGGACTCTTATGTGTATATATGTGTATATATGGTTTAAGATATGTGTATATCTTAAGCCACTCTGTGAACTTTTTAGTTAAAAAGCAGTATTTAAATACTGTGGATAGGTATTTCAAATATTCAAATTTGAAATGTAAATAATTTATCCGGCCCCAACACAGTGTCAGAGAGATGAAGTGGCCCTCCTGCCAAAATGTTTGGACACTCTTGTTGTAAAGGTATGTCTGAGAGACCAAAATCAGTCTAATATTTCAGAGGCAGCATGTGATTTGTTGGTAATCAGGGAATGTGTGTAAAAAGGAGCAGTCAGGAGGGGAAACAGCTTCCTCTCTCCTTCAGTGTACCAGAATTGTAAGCAGCTTCGGTTTCCAACTTGCTGTAAGTCCTTCACCTAAAGGAAGGAAGGGTGCCTCAATTGGTCGAGGTGCTCTCTAGTACGAAAATACCTTGAAGATTGGTAGGTCTGGTCTTTGAGCACTGAATCTCTAAAAATCTGTGGTCACATTTGGGATTGTCAGCTGATCCTGAAGGCCTTCATCTTGCTGTGATGTGGTTTTGCTACAGCATCCCCAGACTTGAACCTCTTCAGAAAAGTCATTCAAAAGCGTTGTTCCTCTGTTGGATTTCAAGAACAGATAATGCTGGATTGGGTGAATTACCTCCCTGTGCAGCCTTCAGCCCATTTATCAGGCTGCAGCAAAAAAGCTGCAATTGGCACATGAGTTCCAATGTTTGGCCCAGAATGTGAGCCAGTGGGAGGGGGGCATTGTGCTGCTGAGCCCCCTTTTGCCACTTGCTCAAACCTCTCTCCTGTAGGAAAACTTTGGTCAGGCTGGTTTTTAATGCGGTGGTTTTACAATGTATGCTGACAACCTCTGGAAGATTTGAGTTGTAATGCAGATGTGATGGGGGGGATGTGCATTTTTAAATGCATGGTGGATCTGAACCTTCCTGGGTCTGTCAACTGCTATATTAAAATCATGCACCTATAAATGTTCTCACGGGGAGGCCACTGTGAGAGAACTCCTTGGATCCTTGACTGAGTGGGCTGTTAATCCAGCAGGACTCTTTGGATGTTCTGATGCTAGCTGAAAGGCAGCATGTCTGTCTGTCATATAGACACTGAGTGCATCCTGTGGTCATGAACGACATAGCATGTGCTTTGGTTGTTGGGTGCTAAACACTACACTGTGTACCTTGGATGAGAAGTCAGCATTTACAACAATCTTGAGCTTTCTCTTCCACCTGATATTCTACTCATTGTTGCCACTCTTCCTGGCTTCTCTCCTGTCTTGGGGGCAAAGGTATAAGACCCATATCCTTTCTTTGGCTGGAAGAAAAGCAGCTGAGTGACAGCGTTTTCTGTAGAAGTTGTAAAATAAAAACTTTTCACCTAAGAAGATAGTGTTGGAGTGCATGGGGAACGGGAAAAAAACATCATATTCAAGGCAACAGACTTGGATAATTCTTTGTTGTTTTGTGAAGGTGATTCTCTCATCATTCTATAATACTCCCTTAGAAGCTTAGTCCAGGAAATCCACGGAGATGTGGATTTCTGCCATGGTTTTCTGCCGTGTTAGAGGGACAGTGTGTTTGCTCTTACAAGGTTTGTTCCAAATGCCCGCTCACGATCTCACTTCGTTCTCAGGGAATTAGTGCAAGAGGAGGAAGAACAGTTGATGGAAGAAAGGAAAAAGAGGAAAGACGACAAGAGAAAGAGAGAAGCTGCTCAAAAAAAGGTGAGTTGGAGGCAGAACTCATTCCTGGAGGTGTCTGCAAACAGCAGGGGACTTTATTCTGTGTATAAAGAGGGGGGGATCTGAGGCTCATCTCTACCTTTGAGTAAGTGGTCTACCTCTGTGCAAGCACTGGATCTTTCCTTCTCGGTGTGCTTTTTTTAAAGCAAATCTATAAAATGCTCTGACAGTTGAAGATGCATCAGTGCTATATGTTGCTCTCAAAACACATTTTCTAGTCTGTTAAGGGCTGTGGGTGGCGCAAGTGGCTAAGACACTGTGCCTGTTAACCAGCAGGCTAGGGTTCGATACCCATGTTGGCCCCACAAGACAGGGTGAGCTCCTTTCCTTAGCCCAGCTCTGCGACGCCAGCTGAATCCAATCGTATTGGCTCTGCCTTTCCATTGGACTAATTCAGTGGCGTGGAGAGGGGGGATTTGCTGCTTGGGTAATAGCCCATCCTCCATAACAATCTAGCCCAGGCTTTCGTGCTTCGTATGCAGTGTATGCAGCGCCGAGCACGATACCATAATCTTTCAAGACTGACGGAGGCCTGCTTTTTAACATGGAAGGAAGGTAGTTTAGAAGCAATTGGTTTTTCCCCTTTTATTCTTAGTGTTCCTTTTGTTTTTATTAGACATTTCAGGTGGAAATTGATGGGTGTGGTTGCAAGATGAAAAGTTTTCAGACACATTGTTACTGCTCTTTTCACAAAGCAATTCATAAAGATTCATAGCTGAATTTCAGTTTGAATAGATCATGGGATAAATCTGTGATCATAGGAGAGGCACTGGGCACCTCCAAAGACAGCCCATGAGTCATGCGTCATTGAGACTCCATTATCATTTCCTTACTACTGCTGTCTTTATTTCTCCTTCTGTGTCCCACTTACTTGGTCTTGAAGGCCCTCAAGTCTGTGCAAACTGGGATCCATCAAAGTTCATAGCTGGTTCCTTGTGCCCAAAAGGATGCACAAACCTGAACAGCGACCCTCATTCTTGCCCCTTCCCAACAGAATGTCTTTTGAAATTGAGGAAAGTTTAAAAGGCAATTTGTCATTTGGCCTGGGGTCTGCCACTCAAAAAGGAAGAAAACCTTGAGGGTGCCTAAGTTGCTTTTTGGAGCCAAGCCATTTTATTTAAAATTTCTTTATTTATAGTAAAATTACAGCCCTATAGTTGTGAGGCATGGGCTTGTTTAAGCATTCCTCTACACAGGTTGCACATTGGTGTCCTCAGGGGATCTGTTTCCAGTACCTATACAGAGATTGAGGACGCAATCCTAACCAATTTAGGCCAGTATAACTCACCTGGCATAACTTCCTGTTGTGGTGTATGGAGGTTGGTGTATTTCTGTGCATTGATACTCAGGAGTAGGGCAGATGTGCCTTACAGCACTTTTGGGACACTCCCAAATCAGCACAGGACTTACGCCGGCCTAACTGGAGTTTAGGATTGCAGACTCAGATACACAGCAACAAATCAACAGATGTTTATATACTGCCTTTCTGGCCATTCGATTTTTCCTTTGGCTTATTCACGGAGGCTAACATGGGCAGGCTTCTCTAATCCTCAAGAGGGTTTTACAATTAAAAGAGGTCCTGTCTTTCAAGAACCAGGCTTATATGGATGTATTTTGTGTCTTGTTCATCTTCCTGGCCTTTTTTTATTTTTATTTTTTATTTTTGTCTTGAGACTCAACTGCCTGCTGGCTATCTCTTGCTCTGCTTTGCAGCTTTGAGGTCTCCTCACACAGCTCACGGTGTGTTCACGAACTGGCAATCTCCAGTTCTAAAGGCTTAATGATGGCTCTAGACCAGATCTGTTCATGAGTTCTACATGGGGAGCAACAAAGACGTCAAAATGCATACAGTCGTGTCCTGAGCTTCTCTGTGGGCTCTGCAGATTTGGGTTCAGAACCTCTGCCAAATTGAAGTTCTGGGTTCAGAGCCTCAAATTCTCAGTTCCTGAACCCACGGATGAGAATGACCCACTGTATTACTCCAGTCTCTTAATAAAGTTATATGCATAGTAATTCCCCTCCACCCTTGGGCATGTTGCTTAAACTTGTGAAGTCCTAAAATGCATCTGTGTTTGCGTGCATCTGGTATTGCATGTTTTTCAGTGGCATGGAGCCTTTGATACGGGGAGGGGGCTTTGCAGAAGGAGACACTTTAAAGAGAGATAAGTACAGGCTGGAAGCCTGTAGGAACTTACCTTCCTTCCATCTTGTGAAACATGTCATCATGGCACTTAGGGGGCTCTCCCATTCAGTGTTCAACACTGGACCAGGAAACCTTGATTAATTGCTTTCTTTTTCATTTCAGGCCACTGAACAAAAGAACAAAGGTAGGTTTTATTTTACATTTGTTGCTCTGGTATTTATTTATTTAGACTTATAGCACAATCCTAACCATGTCTACTCAAAAGTAAGCCATATTGTGTTCAATATTACTTACTGCCAGGAAAGTGTCTTTAATGTCTATAGTTGCAATCCTAACTATGTTTTCCTTGGAGAAAGTAATATTGAACACAATGGGACTTCTGAATAGATATGCTTAGGACTGTACTGTTAGACATGCTTAGGATTGCATAAGCCCTGTTATACATCCTTTGCTGACCTAGGGGCATCAAAGAAATGCCGTAAAGCACTTCTGCCCCATTCCTGGGTGGGTTAGTCCAATATTCAGGCATACGCCAATCTCCCCACACCACCATGGGAAAATATCCTCCTGGCTGAGTTAGGCAGGCCTAAATTGGTTAGGATTGCACCCTAGTTTATTTAACATTTAAAAGGAAAGATTCCTTTCCTTTGTTGATACAAATGCTCAAGACATTTTATAGTTAAAAGTATTCAATATAATATACTATAAATATACGGTATACTAAATAAAATGGTCTTGTATAGTGAAGGGTTTTAAATGTGCCTTTGCTATTGTGGGAGAGTAGGATAGCAGTTTTCACATTTTGGAAAAATGGCAAAAGGTATAGTGCAGTGGTACTCAATCTTCCTAACGCCGTGACCCCTTTATAAGTTCCTTATGTTGTGGGGACCCCCAACCATAAAATTATTTTCGTTGCTACTTTATAACTGTAATTTTGCTACTGTTATGAATCATAATGTAAATATCCGATATGCGGGATGTATTTTCATTGTTACAAATGAAATGTGTGTTCTATGCACACACTGAACACAATGGGATTTATTTCAGAGTAGGCATGCATAGGATTGGGCCCTGAGGCTGCAATCCTATCCACATTTACATGGGAGTAAAGGCCCTCCTGACTATTATGGGATTTATTTCAGAATAGGCATGCATAGGATTGGGTCCTGGGGCTGTCAGTCAGCCCCAGTGCGTGCACAGCTACAGCTGGAGGTCTGGCAAGCCTGATCTGGCCCCCTGTACCAGGGGTCTTTAGGCGACCCCCAGGAAACCTCTAGGCGACCCCAAAAGGGTCGTCTGACCCCCACTTTGAGAAACGCTGGTATAGTGGCTGTTGAAGCCTCACCTCAACCAGCACAGATCCTTTTATCTTATAGAGAAATGCTATTTTGTCCAGTGACTGCTGTTCTTTTAGAAAGTACTGGACTTTTGTAATCTTATCCTAAGTATATTTACTTGGAAGACTTCAGCTTTAGCTAACCACACTTTCCTTGGAATAAGTACTATTGAACTCAATGGGACTTGTTTTTGAGTAGCTATGCTTAGCATTGCACTGTCCTTCTCTGTTGAGTAGAACATCCAGATAAGGATGCCTAGGATTTCAGTCAAATAATACAGCAAGTATATATGAACTAGCTTGTGTTCAGCGAACCAAGCAGAAGAATTTCTTGCCACTAAGTCGACTGTGGGTACAAAAGGAATATTGGATGGATAGATAAGACAGACAGATATTCTGAAATATTCTCCTTGATTGTAAAAAGTATCTCTAATTGCAAACCATAAGTTTCTAAACATTACAGCGAACAGTTATAGACCTGCTTATTTAGTAAAACACAGGCAGGTCATGAATCCAAATCCAGAGAATCCCCCAAATCCAGAGTAACTACTGGAGCACGTAAGAGACTTTACATACACCCGTAGTTACTATACCACCTAGTGAAAACCTATGGGAAATTCATATTGGAATCTAGAGTAGTTGTTCTTACACCGGAGCAAGGACTCCCCATAGTTACTCTAGATTTTACCCTCATTTATTTATAGGGGATGCCCCCCACATCTAGTATCTTAATTTTTGTTTTGCAACACTGGAGTCAGGCAAAAGCCTGCATGCTACAGAGGCAAAGAGGAAGCAGTTCCTGCTTCCTCTTTGCCTCTGTAGCATGCAGGCTTTTGCCTGCACATTCATTTTTTTAGTTCAGTAAGAATATTTAAGCAAGAAACACTTTCCTTGCAAAACACTACTGTGGAAATAAAAATCCTGTAAAGCAGTGGTCTTCAAAGTGGGGAGTCGGGACTCCCTTGGGGGGATGACTTCATTTCGCGCGCGGGGGGGGGGGGGGTTTCATGAAAAGCTGGCTGCAGCCATCTTGGTATCTGGCATTGGGCACCTTTAATGTAACTTATAGCCATGTCATCACTTCTGAGGGGTCCCAGACAGATGATCATTCTCAGAAGGGGGTCCTGGGCTGAAATGCTGGAGTACCACAGCCGTCAAGGGTGTGTGGAGGCCATTATTTATATATATAGTTCACCCATACCTGCAATTTCCATATCTGTGGGAGGGGGTGCAAAATAGAACATCTTGCCTGCATATGCACTTCAAAATGGGAAAACCTGATTTGAATAAATTACATAGTCTCATTTTCTCCTGGGCATTTTAAATAATACACTCAGCTGGAGCTTGGAGGCATGTTTGTTTTTCTACTAATAGTGATGGGTGAATTTGGGGTTGGGCAGGATGTATCACAGTAGGAAAGCGACAGGATAGCAGAATGAGTGGCTTTTCTCAGGGTGAGAGTGAGGAGGAGATGAAAATGCACAGTTAATGTACATTTCGGAGCAAGGCTCTTGAGGCTGTTTTTCAGGATGCATTAACCTTACCATCTAAAAATAACCTAACCATCTAAAAATAGCCTAATTTGCATAAATTAAAAATGTGGGTTGAATTGACCCGCCTCTAAGGGAATCTAAGGGTTATGGTTGGAAGAGGCATGGGTTGTTAGTGTCATCAAAATGTGGTAATCTGGGCATTGTAGCAACACTTTTGAGCTCCAAGCGCTGGAAGTGCTTTTTGTGTTAACAGCCTCCAGCACCTGTGTTGAAAATAGTTCTTGATCAGTTTCTTCATAAAGGATTAGAAAAAGTGTTGTCTGCTGCCTTTTCTGTTTCCATTGAAGTATGTAGGGCCTGAGCCGAAATCTTGTATAGAAGCTCTCCTTCTTTCAGTGACATGAATGTGGCTGGCTGTATGGCCATGGCCCATTTGGAGCAGGTCATAAGGTCTGCCAGTGTGCAGAGAGGGTGCAAGGGCCCGTTCCCAAACATTCCTGCTTTCCATTTAGCCTGGTTTTTGAGGTCTGCCAACACAATAGTGAGTTCAGATTTATAGAATGCTTCCAGATTTAAAAAGCAGCTTCCTAACAGACCCTGGAACATAATGTGCTTACAAGTCGGGGAGCTCCTGTACTGCTGTTGGTTCTTGAATGTGGTTCTTGAATTTATCTGATAGTTGGGAGTGACAAGGCAGTTACCAAACTCAGTAGCGCATGGCCTGCTTTCTCAGGTGCATCCTGTCACCTCAGACCAGTTCTTTCCATGCTCAATGCATAAGTGCATTAGTAGAGTGACCTGAAAGAATGCATGAAATTCCATTTGGGCAGTGCTGGAGTTTGAGATCTGACTTGCTTTTGTCTTGCAATGTCTCGATCCAGAAAGATGTGACATTCTTCATTCTGGTACCAATGGCATTAAGCTGCTACCCAAAAAGCTTATGTGCATCCATGGCCCAGCTTGTGTGCTTTGTTTAGTGTCATTGCCGTTAAATCTAGCAATCTGTTGACTTGAATGAAAGATCTTGAGATCTTTTCCAAAGCAGGTTGTGAGCAGGTGGGATGTTGTTTCTATATTGTGCAACTTGACCATGCTAAATGTGTTTTTTTCTTATTAACTAAGCTTATTTTACACTGTGTGCCCCAGTCAAGCATGAAAAGCCATAGAGGGCCACCCTGTTCTGCTGGAAAATAGTTTTGTATGCAGTGAGATGAGTCTAGTGGATTTAGACAATTGATGGGATGCCTCTGATTTGAATAATGGAGATTTTGTGGTGCTCTAGGAGCCTTGGATGAGTTCAGGGTTGTTCAAAATATTCAGCATCACCCTAATGTGCTAGAATTTATTTTTTTGCTCAGCAGAAAGTGCCTGTTCTTTGGTCACAAAATGAAACTAGCTCTTGTTTCCTCTTGCTGGGTAAATCTTGGCCACGCCCAAGAAACCCTTTTGCTCTCTGCATTCCTGCCGCTCGCGCCGTTACGGCAAAAGCGGAGGCGTTTCCTGTTGAAACTCCCTGGGGTGGATTTGCCGTGTTTCCTGTCCGGCTCTGCAGGGTTTAAAAAATTGGCTTGCAGCCCAGAGGTGAGCTTGCGCTGCAGCCGTTCCCCCTTTCCCTCCTCCCAGCAAAAGTTTTTACTTTTCATTTTCGGATTCCTATGTCACCAGGCTTTTTCCTGTTGACCCTTCAGCAGCTGTAAATGGAAATGTGTTGTGAGTGCAAGGGAGAATGAAAGTGAGGGTGCAAATTAAAAGTTTGGTCCATGCAGGATGATGAGGGAAAGCATTTCTGGCTATAGCCAGTCAAATGACTGTAGTCTGGGTTGACCGGAAGTTACTGGGCCCGTGGAACGGAGCCCACCTCCAGTTTAAACACTGCCTTTCTTCAGGATGTTCTCATGAAATCTGCCCCACCAGTTTGAAGTGCTCCCCTTCCCATCTTTTGGCCTGTGACATGTGTATGTTAGTTGTGTTTTTAACCAACAAATGCTGGCATAAATGGGTGAAGCAGAATCATATTCTGTGCTCTCCTCCCTTGTCGCTGGTTGAGGGGCAGTTAAGGAGCTGTTGACAGTTGCCTATCTGCAGAGGTTCTGCACATACATCAGAGGGAGTTCTTAACATGTTCCCAGTGCATGTACCGGGAAAACAAAACGGCAGCAGAGATGACACAAAAGTGTCCAGGAAAAGAACTGAGCAAGCCTAGCAATCTGCCAAGTAGTAAGTTGCAAAGTGCACACTCCTGTTCCCTCCAGCAAGTCCCTGGTTGTGAAGTTGGGGTTGCCATAATTCACTTCCACAAAATTCGGACAGGACCCTCTGTCCCATTTGCCAATGTGTGAACCTACTCCCCCAAAATCGGCATTGTCTCTGTTTTTTGGGACATGTGGCAACCCTATGTGGTATGGACAATGGGATGTCCACAGCATTCTGCTTCCACAGAGCGAGGGCCTCCTTCATAATGGAAAATTATCAAATGTGTTTTTCTCCTGCTACTTACTCCTACTTGGAAACTTCATTTTAAAGTTCTAACTTGTTGCATCCCAAACTTGGAGTGAGTTTCAATTGGCTTATAAAAATGAGATTTAAAAATGTCAGAAGTACTATCCTATCTATATATATATATAAAAGAGAAAAGTCACTGGCTGCCTGACTCACTCACTCACTCATCACTGCCCTGCCAAAACCGCAGGGCCTAGAAGTGTGAAATTTGGGGTGGGTGTTCCTTCTGTGACAGAGGGGTGCATTAAGAACCGGTTTTCGGAAATTCCAACTGGAAGGGGGTGAAAAGGGGCACAACGCGTTTTCCTCCCTATACTTTGCATTGAAAATTGCTGACTCAGCAACATTCTGCCCCAACTGCTGGGCCTAGAAGCATGGAATTCTGGAAGGGATCCTTCTGTCACCTGAACACCCCCCAAGAACCCATCTGGAGAAATTTAACCCTTAAGGGGCTGAAAAGGGGGCAATGTGTTTTTTTCCTATTCTTAACATGGGAGACTGAATAACATCCAGACAGTTTGGTGTTCAGTGCCTGGTGCACTGGGGGGATGTTGTTCAGAGGAAGAGGTTGCACTGGCGAGGATCCTGCACGCATGGGGGAAGTTGCGCGCATGGAGGGAAGTTCGCATGGAGTAAAGTTGTGCATGGTGGGTTGATGCGCATAGGGGAAGTTGCGCATGGGGGGTTGATGCACATGGGGAAATTTGCGCATGGGAGTTGATGCACATGGGGGAAGTTGCGCATGGGAGATGATGCGCATGGGGGAAGTTGCGCATGGGGGTTGATGCGCATGGGGGAAGTTGCGCATGCAGGTTTGATGTGCATGGGGGAAGTTGCGCATGGGGGTTGGTGCGCATGGGGAAAGTTGCACATGGGGTGTTGATGCACATGGGGGAAGTTGCGCATGGGGGGAAGTTGCACATGGGGGAAGTTTACTCCTGCAACGCGGGTACGCTTTTTGCTAGTATATTTATATATCCAGAGATAGGTCTCACTGTGTTCAGTAGGACTTGGAGCGCAATCCTAATCAATTCAGGCCAGCACAACTTCCCTTCCCACGATGCTGTGGGAGGCCCTTCCCACGATACTGGCCTAACCCTCACAGGAGTGGTGCAGAAATGCAGCACTTGTTCTAGGACTTGTATCTACCTCACTGAGAGTTAGGATTTCAGTCTTGGTTACCCTTGCTCAATTTAGGGTGCCTCTGCTGGAATCAAACCTGCAGGCAAACCTCTCTCTTTAGGCCATGCAGTCTTTGTACCAGCTAGATTTGCGATTCCCAATTCTTATAGCCTTCTTTATATGCTGCCTGATGTCCACCATTGTGCAATACCCTGCTTCTCAAAGATGCTTTTCATATCCAGGTTGAGCATTCGTTTCAGTCACCCATAGTTGTGTGTCTGTTAAAAAGTTATTGCTGAGGCTTTCCTTCTGAGCAGTTAAGGGTCTGTTGGAGCAGCTTCTGGGAATGGTTCAGGGAAGGAGTGGTCAATTTTTAATGGTCTGTTTTAGCCATAGCTCCTCAGTATATGTGCAGTTGAAGAAACCTTTGTTTTTTATTTTTGTTATTTGTTTTGTTGTTGACCAGTGATAGTTGGCGGACTAACACTTTCTCCTCTTTCACCCCCTTTGACGGGAGCAGTGCCAGAACCAACCAAGCCCAGTGCCATCCAGCCTCTACCTGCCTCCGCCTCCACCCACAGTTCTTCCACAACAGCCAGCGGTGGCGGTGGCAGCAGTCACAACAATAATGCCAAACGGCCTGGGGGCAGCAGCCAGCAACAGCAGCAGCCGGTGGCTCCACTATCACAGCAGCAGCAGTCCTCGCCGCGGTACCCTCCTCGTGAAGTCCCACCGCGGTTTCGGCACCAGGAGCAGAAGCAACTGTTGAAGCGTGGGCAGCAGCTCCCCGGGATTGCAGCCAACTTGGGCCTTGCCACAAAACCGTTGAACAGCCATTTGGGAGGGGGCATCTTGACAAGCGAGCAGCCAGCGGCTGGAAGTGAAGGACAGCACAGTCAAGATAAGCCACCAGGTGAACTAGAGAGTGTGAGGTCTCGAGCTCAGGAAGGCTCTGCTGCTGGCCTTTGTGTGCGCAGAGTGCCAGTGGCTGGTCACAGCCGCCCTGAGTCCTCCAGAAGAATGAAGGTTTGCATTATGTGGGCCCAGGAATTTCCTGTTCAGTGGAGCATAACTGTTGTCCAATCTCTGGTTGGGTGGGCTGCTGGAAAAACCTGAGGCCCCAAGGCTGCAGTCTCATCTCTTACCTTAGCTGCTGAATGTGTTGGTGGACTGGGCTGCCAGTTCAAGCTGGTGTGTGTGAATGCTGTCCCTGTGTGCAAACAATGCCAAAAGGCCCTCCCATACATGGAAAATGTAACATAGGAGGTTGACTCCTCAGTGAGAACCTGTGCCCTGGCATGCTGGGAGTTGTGGAGCAAATTCTTATGTGGAGAAAGTGCTGTGTTTGGGAATAGGGTCCCTGCCAGGCTGTCTTGCAGCCCAGTGAGTCGGTGACTTTCTCTTGCACCAAAATCCTGCTTTGGTGCCTCCATTAGGCTTACCATCATATTTGCTGCTCTGCTTCTTGGTTTGAAGCACATCTGATGATCTCTTCTCTTTGGTTTTAGAGGGAGGGATGGGCAGAGAGAGGGTGGCAGGTGGTATGTGGTGAGCAGGGTGGAAACTCAGTAATGATCCTGTGAATTTTTTTTTTGCTTCTCCCCCCAGGCATGCCTCCCATTCGGGACTTGGTCACCCACTCCCCTAACCAGTCAGGTGATTCAAACCTCCGTCCCTTTCATGTGTGTCTCCATGGATTTTAGCCATAGGGTGCTGGTTCTACTAGCCTTCCTTGCGCTGTTGTACCTTCGTCTTTTGGTTGTGTTGTATGTTTCCTTTTGGATGTCTTCTGCTGAAGCGCATGCCTCAATGGAGGCTGCTTGGTGTGCATCAAAGTGGTGCTTGGGAACTGTTTTGCTTGTGCTCTGTTTCTAAGTGGTGAACAGTTTGGCCCGTCTTGTCGCTTCATGCCAAGGCTCACCAAAGGGTTCCTCCCCACCTAGGGCAAGGCTCAAGTTGCTTCCTAAGCTTTCTTGCTTCTTTATTTAAGAGTTTTCAGATGGTGGCTGCTTCCCAAAAATCAACTGTGTAAAACAATTGTGCCTCATCTTCCCGTGCCCTTAAATTCTGGTTTGTTGCAACTGGCCAGTTCTTAAGAGAAGTCAAAAGTCAGGGCAAGGACAGCCAAGACTGAGGTGTTGAGGTGGTGGACTCTCCCTCACTGGGGATCTTCAAGCAGAGGCTCGACGAGCACCTGTCAGGGATACTCTAGGGGGATTTCCTGCTGCAGGCAGGGGGTTGGACTAGATGACCTACTAGGTCCCTTCCAACTCTATGATTCTATGATTTAAGCCTCTGGCCCTAAAGGGCCATTTTAGGATTCATATTTTGGTGCAGGTTAGTCATGAGGAGTGCCAATAGGTATGGAGCAAAAGCAAGCAAATCTCACTATTTTATGTGTTTAACACATTCAGATGTTTACAGGTCTGGCACTTTAAGCACTTGTTATTTTAGTAAACAAAGGGCATATCTGTAAAAGGGGGATAATATTTGAAATAATTTGGGGAAAGCAGGTGAAAGAGAGAAGTCATGGGGATGAAATTGGAAATGTGTTTATAACTGTAAGACATGAAAAGGTTAAAGCCCTTTTTTAACAGGGCGTGCAGGGTTGGCTTGTCCATGAAGTGGAGGGTGCCACCACTCTGCTCCACAATTCCTCCTCAAAAAGTTTTCTCCTTCCTTTTGGAAGAGGAATGGCAAAGGTGTAGCTGCTGGTGCTGCTTTTGGTGTGTTGCTTCAGGCACCAGCTTGGGGATCTAGAGGAAAGGCGGAAGGATCTCTTCACCAAAGTGAGGGGCATATCAACCATGGGCCTGAATTGCTTGCTGGCAGCAGCAGATTCTCTGAACATTGTGTGATTCTGAGAGTGGCACCTGCCAGGAATGTAAAACTGTCATATGCAGCGTCAGGCTGTTGGGGCATTTGCCAAGAGATGTTCCTAAGTAATCTTCAGATGCATACATTGCATTGTGATCATCTAACCGCCTGGAAGTGTACAGTGGTGTTTGTAATTGTAAGACAGTTTACGAGCATAATTCATTCTGGAAGCATGCTTATAATACGAAACGCTTGTATAGCAAAGTGAATTTTCCCATCAGAAATAATGAAAGCTCAGAAGATTTGTTCCACAACCCAAAAATATTCATATAAAAATGATTACAATACTGTCATATAACATAAAATAATATAGAAAATATAAAGAAAAATATAAGAAATTAACTGCACTTATAGCACAATCCTAACCATGTTTACTCAAAAATAAGCCCCATTATGTTCAAAGGATATTATGCTCAGGAAGTTGGGATTGCAGCATTGGGTCTTTCAGGCTGCAGTCTGCCCCTCCTTACACAAGAGTGAGCCCCACTTATTATAATAGGGCTTACTTTAGACTTGCAAGGCTAGCCCTACAATCCAGTGTAACTACGGGAGACATAAAAGACATTATCTGTACCTATAGTTACTGCACCACCTAGTGAAAACCTATGAGAAATTCATATTGCAGTCCAGAGCAAATTGCTCTTACGCCAGAGCAAGGACTCACCTTAGTTACTCTGGATTGTGCCCATAGTCTCTCTGGCTTCTTCCCATTACACCCTTTAGATAGGACTGAGTATCATTATAGTAGGCTTACTTCAGAGTAGACACCCATAGGCTGGTCTCAGGAGAGGCTGAGCAGGTGCTGGCAGAGCCCCAAAGCCCACCGTATCCCGACTGGGACTATTTTTTGCTTGTATTGCGAGACAAAATGTATTAGAAATGTTTGCTTGTCTTGCAAAATGCTCTCAATCCAAAACATCTCAGTCCAGGGTTTTACTGTATTTGGATTTGAATACCTTCTTACCAGTAATGTGGGAGAAGTTGTGTTATTTTCTGTGTGTCTTTGTCGAGTCTGCGTGGCTAGTTTTCCAGCCAGCTGGTCATTGTTTGCATTCCCTGGTTCATAGCATTGGATGTGTTTTTGCTTTTTTTGCCTGCCATTCCAACAGTACCATCTCTTCTCTCCCACCAGATCTGAACCACAGCACATTAGGACCTGATTATGAGAACTCTCACTGGGGCACAGTCTCTTCCAGCAACGATTCCAGCACAAACTGGGACAAAGTGATCATAGACGGCTTGGACAAAGAGGCATGGCCCTTGATTGCCAGCAGTGACTCTGAGCTGGCTTTGGAATGTATGGACACTGACTCAGCCTCGAGCTCTGGGTCGGAGAGGAACCTGGTTGTCATGGCCTCACGGGGTCCGGGCAGTGAGATTAGTGGCCTGCGGAATGGCATCGGGCACAGTTCTCAGTCCAAGTTCATCAACGGTAGCAGCAGCAGCAATAACGTGGGTGACAGCAGCGGTGGCCGGCCGTGGAGCGTCTCCCTCAGCACCATAATGAGCACATGCCAGATCTCGCCAGATGCTTCCAATGGCCTCTCCGAAAGTAGCAACAATAGAGTGAGCGCTTGGGGCGCCCTCAATTCTCCATCCAATGGAGGATTAAATCCCAGCACTTTGAATTCAAATGGCAACCACGGTGCCTGGCCGGTCTTGGAGAACAATGGGCATACCCTGAAAGGGCCTGGAGGAAGCGGTGTCTGCATCACAGGCGTAGGACAAGTGGGGAACAATCAGAGCACGGGCGGCACCTCCCTTGGGGTCTCCTGGGGCGGCCTCCAGGAAAACTGTGATTCTCAAGCCAATGGTACAAGGAAGTCTTCTCGGACTGGGCCACCTCAGAACCTTAACCCTGAAGTGAATGGACCAAATAATAACACTATGAACTTTATAACCTCTAGTTTACCAAACGCTGCTGGTTCAATGCAGGCGACTGAACCAGCAAGTACTAATGTGGGGCCCGGGGCCTGGTGCATGAGCGCTAAGGGTAGTCACCCTTCGCTCCAGGCCCCTCCAATAATCAACGGCACTTCAGTTTCTCACCTGAGCAATGGTGAGGCCAAGAGTGGCAGCAGAACTCATGGTACTACATGGGGCACCTATGGCTCCAGCTACTCCGGAGACCAGTGTTTGGACCCAAGCAGCAAAGCCAACGGTGACACTGTGAATGCAACGCTAATGCAGCCTGGGCTCAGCGGGACCAGCGGCACTAACTTTGAAGTCAACGGGAATAAAGGAACAGGAGCCTGGGAGGCAGCAGGGGTAGCCAGTGCCCAGGGCACCCCCTGGGGGAGTGGACTTGGAATGGGCTCTGGCGGGGGTCGGAGAGGATGGGGCAACCCCAGCCAAGGCACCAGCCTAGCAGATGGAGAATGGAGCAAGCCCCCCTCTGAGACCATGAATGGGAATGGGAAGAAGTTTACACCTGTGTGGAAGCCCACTGAGGAGGAGAGCACTGTTGTGGACCTCCAGAGTTCTGCAACAGCTCAGAACATGGAGCAGAATGGGGATGGGGTTGAAAGCCCCGAGGAGAGACCTGCCCCAGAAGGGGCCAGCCATGAAAAAAGAAAGGCTGACCAGCACGCGTTACTCCAAAGCATAGTGAACAGGGCTGATCTGGACCCACGAGTTCTTTCCAACTTGGGCTGGGGACAGACTCCAATCAAACAAAACACTGCCTGGGACACCGAAGTGTCCCCAAGGGGGGAGAAGAAAGCCAACAATGGAACAGAGGCCTGGGGAGGCTGTGGGGTCCACAGTGACTTGGGGGGGTTTACAGAGAGGCCAAACCTGAATGGCCATGAGGCCTCCTCAGGGTCAGGGTGGAGTGAGCCAAAGTCTGCAGCGAGGTGGGGGGACTCCAAAGTCTCTAGCAGCAGCCAAGGAGGGTGGGAGGAGGAGCCTCCTGTTACTGCACTGGCCAAGGGCAATCAGTCGTGGGGGAGCGGCAAGGATGACCGGCCCTTGCCGTCCCCCTGGAGCGATGCTGAAAAGCTCAAGCAAGGATGGGGCGATGGGAAGAAGGCCAATCCTGGGTGGGGGGTGCCGGCTGTCGACAGCTGGGGGGAGAACCTGAGAAGCAATCATTGGGGGGAAGTAAAGAAGTCTAGCTCCGGCAGCAGTGACAGTGACCGATCAACCCCTGGCTGGAATAGCGAGCCCAGCAAACCTGGACCCATGCACTGGGGCTCTGGCAGCACCAAATCCAGCAGCCGTACCGGATGGGAGGAGCCTGCCAAGCCAAACCAAAGCCAGGGGTGGGGGGATCCTCCAAAGCCCCATCGCTCCCAGAGTTGGGAGGCCTCCAAGCCAGCTGGCTCCCCAGACTGGAACAAGCAGCAGGAGGTGGGATGCTGGGGGGCACAGCCTGCCTCTGGCAAACTGCCGTGTGTGGGGTGGCTGGGCGGACCCATGCCAGCCCCATCCAAGGAGGAAGAGCCCACTGGGTGGGAGGAGCCATCCCCCGAGTCCATCCGCCGGAAGATGGAGATAGATGATGGGACCTCTGCCTGGGGGGACCCGAGCAAGTACAACTACAAGACTGTGAACATGTGGAACAAGAATGCACTGACTGGCAGTGGCCGCTCCGACCAGCAGGCCCAGGGGGCACAGCAGCAGCAACAGCATCAAGTTCTGCCTCCCACTGCCATGGCTGGTGTGGAAAGCGGAGGCGGCAGCAACTCGGGTAAGGCTGATTGCCTGAACATCTGTGTTGCTGGATGGCCCCTAGAACCCCTTCCTTGAGAGGAGAGTAGTTGTGCTGACCTCCAAGTCTCTGGAAGTCCCTTCATCTGAGTGGGTTTGAACGTCAGGGTGAGCAGTGTTGCAGTACTAAAGGAGGGGACTGGGCATTGGAGAGAGAAGGGGCAGGCCCTCCCTTGTTGTCCCCCACCTGCAGTATAGCATCTCTCAAGGTCTTTGATGTTCTTTCAGGTCTCCAAGCACTTGGTGTTGCGAGACATCAAATGCTCTCTCAGAGTGGGGGGAGGGCACCTTGCACAGGAGGCCAGTTCTCATGCAGTGCTAGATCCCCGTGGGGACGGGGGAGTAGATGCCAAGAGGGATCCAGGGCTTAGTATCTCTGGTGTCCCATTATTGAAGAAAGGCATAGATCCACACTCTTCAGTGGTCTTGCCTTTTCCAAAGCTGCTGTGAGTCTTTCAGAAGATGATGGATCTTGCAGAGAACTTGTAAGACCTTTTAGACAGAGTAAACATTCTGTGTCCTCCAGCAAGCAGTTTGGCCCATTTTCTGGCCTTGGGTCTTGCTGATAACTTGTTCCTCTCTTGAAAGGTTGGGGGGAGCCTCCTCCTGCACCTGTGACAGTTGATAATGGCACATCGGCGTGGGGCAAGCCTATGGACACTGGAACGAGCTGGGGGGAGTCCGTCAGTGATGCAGCAAGCTCTGGGGGCTGGGGATCTGCATCTCATGGCCAGCAACCTCAGAAGCTTGGTAAGTACAGTATAAGGTGTGAAGGTGACGATTGTAGTACTGTGGTATTCAAACTTTACTCCCTAAGTAAGTCTTTTGAGGAAGGGGCTAGGGCAGCAACGCAGTTCCCAGAATCGAGCCCCTGCAGGGATGGAGGGGCTATTTTTAGACTAAAGTGAGGTGCAGCCAGGATCTAGAGGTATGGGTAACCCTATAGAGTACTTTGCAGGGCTCCCTGCAGTTTCCAAACAGTGAAGGTTGCAACTAGAATAAGTAATAATAATAAACCAGAAGTAGAATTTTTTGTTTTGTTGTGATCATAATTTTCACTATTTGGACTCATGCAAATGCTCTGCAGGGCTCCCAGTCTCCCAAGTTTAGTATAAAAATAGCTCCCCTTTTCTTCCTAGGGATATGATCCTGGGGATCACATTGCTGCTTTCCCCATCTCTTTCTTTTCCCCATGCTTTCCTTAAAGGGAAAGGAGCATTGTTCCATGAGTTTAGAAGTTTTGAAACCCCTCCCCAGGTTGAGTACAGCGGGTTAGGGGTGATGCGGTCCCCTTACGGAAGGGAAAGTCAGACTGAGAAAGAAAAACAGGCTTAATGTTGAGTGTGGTATGATGTGGGCAGGATGGCCCCATGGCTTGGGGTCCAGCCCCTCCTCTTTAGTTGACTCTGGTCTAGCTTGTGGAATGGGAATTCTTCTGGTGGCATGGAAGAGGATATTTTGTGGAGGGCAGAGCTCTGTCGTTCAGCCAGTGAGGGAATTGTTTTGACACATGCAGGACCAAAGCCTATGCAAGTTCCAGATGGCTGGTGTGGAGGAGACATGCCCCTGCCAGGAGGGCACCAGACTGGCTGGGAAGAAGAGGAAGATGTGGAGATTGGCATGTGGAATAGCAGCTCAGCACAAGATGTCAATGCCTCCACACACTGGCCACCATATGCAAAGAAGCTGCCCTCGAAGGTGAATTGCTCAAGCTATAGGGCAGAGTTGAGGTGGAAATGGAGGATGGAGTGGGGCTGAACCACTGCCATAAGCAACCCTGACTCCTCCAGTGCCTAAGGTCACTGCACCCCATACCCTGGAGTACATTGGGAATAGCAGGTGCAGGTGGCCTTGGGGAACCCTTAAGATTGTGGGAAGGTCTTGCGTTGAGTCTGGCAGCTATTTTGTCTGTCCAGTGTTCACCCTCAGATGTCCTGCCAGTCAGGACAACCCTGTCTGCCTCTGGTTTGTGTTCTGTGGATTTTTCAGTCCTGTCCTGTTTTAGGGTGCAAACTCTCCACTTACGGGAGTATGCAAGCTGGCCAGACCATGTGTGCCCTAGGAATGGGAGGAAGGGCTTGACCCTGGCTTACCCTGCCTGCCCCCTCCCCTGCTGAAAATGCTCAGGGTCACCTTCCGAATAACTTCCTTCCATGGTTTGGCAGCCACACTTTCCAGTCCATCTGTCACATTGTTTCTGGGATCACGACTGCCCCGTTTCTTGTGTTCCAGGGAACAATGAAAAATGGGAATAAGCAAGATGAAACATGGATCAACCCACTTGTCAAGCAATTTGCCAGTCTTGGCTTCCCGGTAGGTTTTGTCTTACATTGGGGTGCAAAGACTCAGGTTCAAGGGTCATGCCCCACATGGTGAGCAGACAGAGGCCCATCACAGATGGCGTGCCCATCACAGATGGAGTCCTCTCTGGCTTGAGATCATCCCTTTCTGGCCAAGGATCATTTGCCTGTGATCTGTTTCTGGCTGCTCACCAAGCTGGGCCTGATCCCTGCAGGTTACAACCTAGAAATAGGCTTCCTGCTTTCCCATCTCCCCAAAAACTGCTGGTTTGCTCCCACTCTGCCAAGGAAGGAAACTGGGGACCTCGGCCAGGAAGGCATCCAGCTTGCTGGTGTCCTCTGCAGGTGGCATCTTGCCCTGCCAGGAGTTATGTCTGCTTCCTCCTGCTCCCACCACCCACATCTCCTTCAGTCCCCACTTGTCCATCTTTTCCCCCTCTGCCTTGACTGTCTCTCTGCCTCCCTTCCCTATGTTGTCCTTACTCTCATTCTCCACCTTCCCCATTTCTCTTTCCACCTCCTTCTGGCCCATCCTCATCATGACAGCAGCATTTTCTTGGAGGACAGTGTTGAGCAGTGCTAGCACCTTCCCTCAAGACTCCCCATGCAGAAGTCTCCCCATGGCAGCAGAGCCCACCACTTCTGGCCCTTGTCGTTGCAGGTGGAGAAGCAAGTGTGTGTGCTCACATGTTTGGAAAAACTGGAAGGAGGGCAAGGGGCATCCTCAATCCCCAAAACTGTCTCCAAAACCCCATCCTCATTAAGCTTGTCTCATTTATTCCTTCAGAGAGAATTGCCCGAAGAAATGAGCCAGAGCAATAAGTTGGATGTGTCTGGAGGTGAGTGTGGGGCCTGCAGGTGGTGCGCTGAGGAGCAGCTGGGAAAGCGGTTGTTGGACGAGGGGGCATCTGGGTCCTCCACCCCCTTAACTGCTGATCCCTATATTTGAAAAAGGAGGAAGAGGGCAGAGAAACAGTCTGCTTCTCTCACCTCCTGGCTGAGATCATCAAGAAGACTTGAGCACTGGTGCATCTGGCCCCTCTGACATGGTTGCAGGAAAACCCTGACATCTCTTGTCATGTGGAGCATTAAACAGGAGATGGCAACCTTAAGGCCCTCCAAAGAAACCACTTGACAGTGCTGTCCTGCTTCTTCCTGCAGGGATCTTGCCTGACAAGCGCATGGAAATGGAGAAGCACAGCCTGAATGTCGGAGAGTACAGCCGGGTGATTGGGAAGAACCCCGGCTCCCGGCCTCAGATGCCCAAAGAGTCTTCCATGGATCGCAATCCTTATTTTGATAAGGTGAGCCTGGCAGTAACCCCATCACCATCCCAGGACTGCCAACTAGTATAGAAATTCTGCCCTCCTAGCTTTCGTTGCCTCCCAGGCTGAGTTCTTGTGACTTGGCTCTTGACCTCTGGGTGTGGAATCAGTGTGTGCCCATCTGATGTTTTGTTTCACCAGAGATATGTGATGCTAGTGGCATAGCCAGAGGGGGGTGGAGCAGTGAAATCTTAGAGGGAGCCTCACCCCTTCTGAGCCATTCGAGGTGGGGGAGCAAAATAGAGCCATACGGAAAATAGAGCCAAAATAGAGCAAAATAGAGCCTCTAAGACTTCACTGCTTTGCTCCCCCTCTGTCTATGCCACTGCAAGATGCCAATTGACTCCTCCAATCTTTAGAAACCTGGAGTAGGGGAGAATGGTGGGGGGAAGATTGAAGTGCTGTCATGAGCTAAGTTACAAGAACAGTGTCAAGTGGCACATTGCTCCTGGTGAAGGGTATCAAATCCTTCTTTCTTCTTGCTGCCAATCTGGAAGGGTGAAGTTAAACTTCCCCTTTTCCTCCCATGCAGGAGTTAAATCACATGAAGGACATCACACTATCAATAAGGAAACAGGCCAATCAGTGTTTTTTTTTGTGTGGTGTTTGTGGACTCTGGTTGCGCTAACCTTTTCTCCTTTTTTCCTGCCTTTTTTTTCTTGTCGCTGCGGGACTTTGCCTGCCTCTTCCCTTCCTTCGCCTTCCTTCTGCTTGGCTCGCTGACTGGTTGTTCCTCCCAACCTGTCTGTCTAACCAGGATGGTCTTGTTGTCACAGACGATTCCCAAAACATGCAGTTTATGTCCAATCAGAATGGGAAGTTTCCCCTTTCCAACAGTGCACTACCTAACCAGGCCCCGGGCTCCCTTGCAGGCCAGGGCATGCCAAGCCTGAGTTCTGTCAGACAGGTAAGGCTGCAAGCTAGTTTTTCTTTCAAAGGTGTTCCATCCAAGCCACCTTTTCATTTTTTCATAGGATGTCTTAGGCCTGACTTGGAAATGTTGCAGTCGAGAGTGGCCTTGGGATAACAAGCCCCACTAAAGATTCTTGTAGAGCACTCGGGATCTGGCAGGACCTTCCAATAGGCCATTTCCTGAAATGGTGACTCTCTTGTAACTCCGTCAGGGACCCTTCTCTAGTTTGTCCTGATGTTGCTACTGAGCTAGCTGTCCATCTCCCCACCCATTAGAACAGCTTGTTGTATTGAGCTATTCCGACAGTCCTACTCTCAGAGCACTTTCCCTATTCTGTGTCTCTTATTGTTGTCGTCTTTGTATGTGTGTCCCTTCTTCACCTTGGCTTCAAGTGCTTCTTCACTTGATCTAAAAAGTGATGCAGCCAAACTGGAGCAAGTCCAGAGGAGAGCGACAAGAATGATCAGTGGGATGGAAGGGAAACCCTACAAGGAAAGATTGGGGGAACTTGGGATGTTCAGCCTGGAGAAGAGAAGGCTGAGAGGAGACATGATTGGCTTCTTCAGATACCTGAAGGGCTGTCATAGGGAGGAAGGGGCTCATTTGTTCATAGCTGCTTCTGAAAGCAGAACTAGAACCAATGGGTACAAACTGCAAGAGAGGAGATTTTGGTTGGATATTCGGAAAAAATTCCTGACAGTGAGGGAGGTTCAGCAGTGGAACAGATTGCCGAGGAAGGTGGTGAACTCTCCCTCATTGGGAATATTCATGCAGAGGCTGGACAAGCACCTGTTGGGGATGTTCTAGGAGGATTTCCTGTTACAGGCAGGGGGTTGGACTAGATAACCTACTGGATCCCTTCCAACTCTGATTCTATGATTCTAAATCTAGAGACATGGTGGGCAGCACCATCCAAGGCCCTGCTGCCCCATACCGGGCCTACTTTTGTCTGCCTGAAGTTCTGATGCCATCACTCTTGGCTCTCAAGCTGTTCTGGGGATTCCTTGAAACATTTGTGGGAAGGCCTGATTTTTCACCCTGGTTCAAAGTGGGAGAAGGAGAGAGAGACTGAAATGTGACAAATCTGTAGGTGGCTTTGACAAGTTGTGTCTACCTGAGTCTGCTTCCCCTGAACATCTTGGAAGGGAAGATCAGGGTATGCACCTGGGATGCCCATGAGGTCTGTGCCTGAGCTTTGGTTGTCTACTCCTGTTGCCCTTGTTGATCTAGCCCTTCCCTGTACTGTCTGAGGCTAGGATGACAGCTGAGTCCAGCAGTGCTCAGTGAAATGCCTCGTTTCCACTGGGACAGAACAAGGCTCTCTGGTGTTGATGTGTGGAAACACTCATTGGGACCTTGGTGGGATTAATAAAAGGTGGGTTGGGGGTTTGTGTATCCTGCTTCCCCATTTTGACCAGAAGTCTGGTTTGAGAAGGCTGCACATTCAGTGCAAATCAGTTGTCTTAGATATGCTGGCCATGGGCTCTTGACAGCTTTGTCTTGTGCTTTATCCTAGTATTCTCTGTTGCTCCTTGGGCCTGTTATCCTTGGATGTCCACTCATTTTACTTTCTCTGTGTCTGTGTGTGTGCAGAACGGCAACCCCAGTATGTTCGGAAATCTCGCAGCACAGCCCCGGAGTATGCAGCAGTCTCCAGCACAGCCTCTTAACTCGTCTCAGCATAATCCACGTGCTCAAGTGCCTCCTCCATTACTCTCCCCTCAGGTGAGGCTGCCGAGTCCTAGGCTTAAAAGTGGCATATTCTGGAATGTTGTTGTTGACAAAAACTTTGTCTTTCATAAACATTGAAGGTAAGTTAACAAAAATTGTCCAATTTGTTCTTCTTCAATGAGTAATCTTGGCCCGTTCCCAAATGGCAGCTTGAGAGAACTTGGCTCTCCATAACTTGGCCTCCTTGTTGGTGGCCCAAAAATGTATTCAATTTCATTTGCACATGAAAGTCAGAACATCTACATCTATCAAGCTCCATCCAATATAAAGAATCTATGCTTTTTGTGTGTACGTTGGCTTGTCGTCGGCATCTTGCACCTGTCCCCACAGCTGAAGCAAGATAGCAGTTTCATGACAGCCTTATGGGTGGGAAGGGAAGCTGGCTGGAGAGATGAGAACTGCTACCCCATCCCAGCTGGTTCACCAGGGCAGATTAAAGCTGTCTTGGGCAGCCCCTGCTATGAACCTGAGTGACTCCATCTTGAAAGTATTGCCCTGTGGCAGAGACATCTGGGAGGCGCTACTGGTTTCTGGAGGGCTGGGAGGAATGGCCAGGTGTGAATAGCCTCCTTTGAAGTAAGTCAAAAATCCAAAGTGTTTGGCAGGATCTTGCAGGATGGCCAATAAAGCTTAGTGCCTTCAACTGCAAATTGAGGCTACCGGGGTTGCATCACCTCACAGACAAATTGTAGAACCACTGAGAAGGTTCAAGAAGGCCACAAGACTGGGCCCAATCGTGTGGATGCATCCTGATCGGATCCCAAAATTCAAACTGGCTTTCAGTATCTCCAACTATTATAAAAATACCTGAGGTTGAAGCCATGTGAGGATTAAGTCAGGAAGTGATTCCTTTGTGTGGAGCTGGAAGAAACAGGAGTCTTGGGAGAGGAGGATGGAGCCGATGGAACTGACCACCACTGGCATTAAGCCTGATGTAAGCCCACACTGATGCTGTGTTTTGTGTTGCTGCTTAATTAGGGAACTAAGTAGAAGGGCAGGAGGAAATTCCTTGTTTTTTTCAGTACTCTGAGATTTTAATGTGCTTACGCTTTTACCTTACTTGTGTGATGATTTGGCTTACAGTAAATTTGATTTCTATTCTATAAGACTGTGGTTGTGTCACTACTTAAGGTAATCCAAACAACAGACCCTCTAGGGGAGCAAGTGTGGAAGTTTGACCGGGTGGACTCAGGAAGTAGTCTAAAGTCAACTTCAACTTGCATCTCCATGCCTCTGAGCAAGTGCAGAGTGCTAAGTGATAGACTCTGGCACTTAAAGAGGCATTTTTGGGATCCCTGACTTAATAGGTTGAGTACAGGGGTGACCCAGGTCTGAACTGAAATCCATTCAGACCGGCGCAAAAGCCCATTGCCTTGAAGCCCTTCAAGGGTCTATGAAGCCAGGGATTTTAGCAACTGTGATCTGCCAGGCCTGCTCTTTCCAGGGAGGTGCTCACCTTTTCATAATCTCCATGTCGGTGTACTCTGCAGGTTCCAGTATCGTTACTGAAGTATGCACCAAACAGTGGGGGCCTGAACCCACTTCTGGGCCCACAACAGGTAGCCATGTTGAGCCAACTCTCCCAGCTGAGCCAGCTTTCCCAGATTTCCCAGCTACAAGTAAGTGAGATGGATGCCTTTTTCTTCCCTGTCCATTTAAAAAAACTGTCCAAGTTTTGGCCTTTCTAAGGTCCTGTGTCTGCCCTGTATTGCAGCGCTTGCTGGCCCAGCAGAGGAAGGTGCAGAGTCAAAGAAATGTGTCTGCTGGTGGCCGAGAGCAGCAGGTATGGCTTTGCCTTCATTTATTTGTTGGCACACTATTTATTCCAAGAGGCACTGAGCCTTCAGTGCACAATAGCAAGGGGGGAAAATGAATCACATAGGCATGGTGGCAAAAAGGCAATCTTCAGAATGGTCTTTCCAAAGGGGCCAGGTGGGCTTCGGGGGTGGGGGCATGTTCTGCAGACTGGATCACAGCCCACTGTGACCCAGCTAGTCTCTCTTGAGATGCTGGTTGCACCTCTCCAGCTGACCTCAAGAAGTGATCAGGCTGGGATGAAGCAAGATGAGCCCTTTGATACTCTTTGGGCTTGAAAGATTATTGTCTACACTTTGAATTGGACTTTTGAGCAAGTGGGAAGCTGGCGAACAGAACAAGAGTGGCTTTAAGCACAGATGGCCAAAATTAGGTGTAAGAGATTTTTGGTTTCTGTGATTCCTAAATGTTACTTAGCGTTATTTGACTGAACAATATGGTCAGTTGTGTTTGTATACAAGGTTGGGGCAGCCTTGCAGTGC
Source organism: Cryptoblepharus egeriae (assembly GCA_030015325.1). NCBI lineage: Eukaryota > Metazoa > Chordata > Lepidosauria > Squamata > Scincidae > Cryptoblepharus > Cryptoblepharus egeriae. The sequence goes on from JAREYC010000012.1 coordinate 11,241,716, forward strand.
TGCGGCCACCCCTTGACTCATGCTTAGCTACTTCCCATGTGTGTGACTCCTGTTCCTGCAGTCCCAGGCAAGCAACCACAAAAGCTGTATCTGGATGTTGTGGGTTGCATAGGCTTGCTTGCTGAGCTCCTGCCTCCTTCCCTTTTCTCTCTCTGTGTTAGCAGAGTCGTTCCCTCAATGTGCAGCAGCAGATGATGCAACCATCTTGTCAGCTCGATCCAAACCTGCTTGCAAAGCAGCAGCAGCAGCTCCATCAGCCCACCCTGAAGTCTTTCCTGGAGAACGCCGTGCCCCATGACAACCGGGAGCTGCAGAAGGGGCCTTCGCAAATCAATGCATTCAGCAACTTCCCTATAGGTGGGTGTCCTTGACGCTACTCCTGCATTAGGGAATGCTGACCTTTGGGAGCAGCTGATGAATCTCAAAACAGCCATTTGGTGGGTCCAAGTCACAAAAGAAATGGGCTTATCTTTCAAGTGATGCTGGAATCTTGTTGGCCTCAGAGCTAGAAAAGCCTTCAGACCAGCTCCTTTTTATGAGCTTGGTGAGCTTCGGATATCGTGTGGGTGGAGCCACAATAGGAAAACAAATGGGCAACTGACTAGCTTTGAGTTCCATCTTTTCCTGTATTGCACAGCTGGGGGGGATGTCTTGATGGATGACCTCCTTGGCATATGCTCTTCAAATCATTGGAGTCTCCACCTGTTCTCAGCGCTTCCTGTTGCTTTGCAAAAGGAGAGAGATTTTTTTCTGATCCAGCCGCACAAGTCGGCCCACTTGTGCTTGCAGCCCTGCTTCTGAATCTCGTTTTGAAGCTGCTGTGTTGTGACAAGTTGTCAGTCTCTGTTCCGTCTGAGTTCTGATCAACCTTGTGTCTTCTTTCCCCCTTCCTCCCATGTCTTTAAGCTTGTTGCCAGTTTCCTTGGAAATTAGAGGCTTGTGTATTTTTTCCTCCTCCTCTTGGCCCCTTTCACTGTTGCTTTTCACATTTGCTTGTACTTCTGCTCCTTTCTCTTGTCCCTGTTTTGGCAGGACTGCCACCCAGAGTCTGTATGCCTAAGACTGCCATGCCTTGCAAGAGGCAGGTGGCTTGAGTGGGCGGTTGGGGGGATGGCAGAGCAATTTACACCCCATATCTTGGAGCTTTTTGAAAAGTGCCTCCTGTTTGCCTTGCTACTGGAAAAATCATGGCACACACAGCCCCACTTCCAACTCCAGCTTTGCTTCACTGTGCCTGTCAGCTACCTCTACTACCTGTGAAGCCTGTTGCATACAGCTCTGAATTATCCCAGCCCTGGCTTTCCTGTTCTCTTGAGATTGAGGGCATTTGTCCTGAGTGAAGATAGTGGCCAGCATTTGCAGTAGAAGGGAATCAGAGGTAGTTAACTTGGGGGGGGGGGGGGTCAACAGGCTGTCATATTGATCAATACAGGTCAAAAGGACTCCTTTGGTACCTGAAGAACCAGATATTTGGGGAGGGACTGCCAGCGTTCAGAAGTTATTTTGCTGATTTGAGAGAAGGGAGCTTTGCTGCCCACATCCTCAAGCCCACTTTGCATGTGATTTTGGCTGAGGGTTGGCGGGGCTTTGTTTGGTACTGCAGATTCTCCTTCCATCAGTGGAGTCTCATGAGTGGCAGCTGGAGGCGAGCTGAGCAGCCTTCCCAGGAGAAGGTGCTGGAATGACTGGGGCTGCCTGGCTTCTGGAAGAGAAGAGGGGATGTAATCATCAGAGGGACCTTCCTTTCTTTTGCAGGACTGAACTCAAACTTGAATGTAAACATGGACCTTGGTAGTATTAAGGAGCCGCAGTCCCGGCTGAGAAAATGGACCACTGTGGACAGTATTTCCGTCAACTCATCCTTGGACCAGAATGCCAGCAAAAATGGTAGGCAGGTGTGGGGTGTTGAAAAGGAAGTTGGTGTGTTAGCAACTCATTGTGACGGTCAAATAATACTGATCACGTGGGGATTCTGGGTAACAATAAATTACCAAAGGAGGAACAAGATCTGTTAAAAGCAATAATATTGGCTGCATATGCAGTAATTGCTAAGGGATGGAGAGAGGTAACGAAATGGAATATGGAAACATGGAATTCTTATTTATATCAGTGGATTATGTCAGATATTTTCACAATTTTTGGTCAGGAAAAGACTTGGGAGGTGAAAAAATTAGAGATAAATAAGAAATGGTATAGATATATAAGTTGGGTAAAAAAAAAAAGGGGCCAATAACGATATTTTTGTTAAAATACATAAGGTGTGCTCATGGCTAAAGCTATAATTGGATGGTCTCTTCATGAGGGGGGGGGTGTAGAAATAAAATAGGGGAATATGGAAAAAAGAAATGTTTATAAGGTTTACATGGGATATGAGGAATATGCTAATTATATATAAATATGTAAGAAAAAGATATGTAAATATTTAAGTATCAAATAAAGAAAATCACAACATTGCAAAAAGAAATAATACTGATCACGTAGAGCATTTGGACACACAGTTCTGAACAATGGGTTGATGCAAAATTCTAATTTTTTTAATTTTTGCTTTTACAAAGAACAATGAATTGAGGGAAATATGGATGAGTGGTGGGTAGTAGCTGTGAATGGCAAGGGGGGCTGGTTGGTGGAGAATTGCAAGCTGTAGATGAAATGTTCCGAGTTTGTCTCGAGACTATGGCCTGTTGAGAAGTAGGGGAAGCTTCAGCTGGAGATGACAATCTGGAATGTGAACCTCTTGGAGCGTCCTTGCTGCGTTTCTGTTGAGCTGCTGATCTCTCCCTTGTGCTCTCCTCCCTCCTTCAGGTGCTATTTCAAGTGGCTTCAGGATGGAGGAAGCCCCCTTCGTTCCCTACGACTTTATGAACAGTAGTAACTCACCGGCCAGTCCTCCGGGATCGATTGGGGACAGCTGGCCATGTGCCAAATCACCTAACAGTTCTAGCAGTGTCAATTGGCCTCCAGGTAAGCTCCCCAAAAGATCCATGCAGATTGTGCACCCAACCAGTTTTTGGGGTCTTGGTTGTTGGCAACCCTACTGTCTTTTCCGAGGGGCCAGATGCGGGGCAGGAACCTGATAACACCCAGGTGGCGGTTTGGGGTGGCTTGAGACATTATCCAGCTGTGGCAAGATGTAACAGGTGGCAATATGTAACAGGTTCAAACCCATAACCAAAGCTTGTTCAAAAGCAGTTGAGGTTGGCTCCTAGAAAGACTTTCCCAATGGGCATAGTGGTGGGAGGAAGACCTGTGGAAGATGAAAGGCTTGCTCTTGTCTTCATGTAGGGGTTCTTTCAGAGGATGCCCCATTTAATGGCGTGAGGAGCAAACCAGAAGGATGCTGATCGGGTGTCATGGGCTGAAATCATTTTAGGCTCCAAGCAGAGGAGCAACAGTTCAGAGGGTCTCACACAGAAATTGTCCTCTTTGGACCCTGTACTGTTATGCCAGAGAGTATTTTATGCCAGTCTTCCTTTGATATTGTGTGTATTGTGAGGAGCGTTCTTGTGTGTTACCCGTTGAATCCTCCCAACCAGGGAAAGCTCTGGTTTTCAGAGGGGGGCAGGTTGCTAACAGTGATCCCGCAGCATAGCGGAGGTTTTGGGCATCCTTCTCACTGAGAATCCTGAGATCTGCAGTTTTAATTCCTCCACGGTTTCTGAGGGGCAACAGAGGGCTCTGCAGGTGTGCTTTAGAGACCAGGTGGGAAGTATAATGCTGAAACCCCTTGCTGTTTCTGCTCTTTCTTGTTGTGCTCCTCCTTGCCATCTTCGTTTGGGTAAAGCTAGAGGAAGGTGACTGGCAGTTGTGGAGCTCCAAATTCAAATTTTCTATCTTTCAGGGAACGTCCAGGAAAATCCCAAGGATTTTCTGGCAAAGCTCAGTCCCACTCTGGATCTCTGCCTGTCCCTCTGCAGTCTTAAGATGCCCGACCCCAGGTGCATCATTGAGGGTGTGATTCTCAACCCAATCCTCAAAGGTGTCCAAGAGATGGGAGCAGGAAATTCCTCCTAGCTGAAGTAGGGTGTCATGATTCCTCACTGTCCTCCTTGTGATCCTTGGATGGCTTGGAGAAATGTTTGGCTTTGCTTGACCAGATAGCCCCAAAACAACCCCTCCTGTTTTTTTGTGTCTTGTCATTCTAGAGTTCCGCCCTGGTGAGCCATGGAAAGGCTATCCAAACATTGACCCAGAAACTGACCCTTACATCACTCCCGGCAGCGTCACCAACAATCTGTCAATTAACACTGTGCGGGAGGCTGACCACCTCAGGGACAGGAATAATGGTACATAGGCAGGCTGGGGCAGGGGCTGGAAGGGGGGGGGGACTTTCCAGAAACCAGAACGCTGCTTCTGACAAAAATGTGGCTCTTTTGCCTGATTGGCACAGCCTCCAGAGGAAGGGAGTTCCACAGGTTTCTCTTATGAATCACTCTTTCTTCACTCAAATAAGCCCTGAAAGTAATGTTGACCCGAGGCAAGGGGGAGAGCTAGGTAGTCCCCAGAAGAAGCTAAATCCTGCTCCCTTCCCACTTCCTGACATACACCACCAATCAAAAAGAGGATGTTTGTTTTAGAAGCCAAACTTATAGGTTGTGGTGCCGTTGTGAGTGTGCATGAGTTAGCAAGGCTGGGTGAAACAACCTAGCGGCTCTTGTATCTGCTTGTGGTGGATGCATCCTTATGGGAATGGTGGCAAACGTGCATTGCCTGAGTAGGATTCTGAGCAGCTGGTGGCGCAGGTCCAGGTGAAGAGTGCTGACCGGTGCCAGGTTTGAGTTTTGCAGGATGAGAGCATATACCCCAGTATAGCCTGTTGCTGGCCTGCTTGTGCCTAGGAATCCAGTGTGGGGGGAAAAGAACAGAGGGCCTCTAGGTCCTTGGCCATAGGACCTTGACCCTCTGGGGCCACTTCAGTGATGGGCTTTTCCCCAGCAGGGTCATCCTCATCTCTGAACACCGCGCTGCCTTCAACTAGTGCCTGGTCATCCATTCGTGCCTCCAACTACAATGTTTCCCTCAGCAGCACAGCACAAAGCACTTCTTCAGGTGAAAGCTCCCCCCTCTTGCAGGATCTGAGACCTCCTGTGCCCTGCAAAGCCTCCAGGCATGAGTGTCTCTCTGTGAATCTTTATGGCTTCTCCTTCTCCATTCCCAGCCAGAAACAGTGATTCCAAATCCACGTGGTCTCCCGCTTCCATGAACAACACCTCTCTGGCTCATGAGCTGTGGAAGGTCCCTCTGCCGCCCAAGATGGCTCCCTCCCGCCCCCCACCAGGGCTGACCGGGCAAAAGCTGCCTATGTCGACATGGGATAACTCCGTACGGCTGGGGGGCGTCTGGAGCAATTCTGATGCCAGATACACCCCTGGTAAGAGTCTTGAGGCTGGCACTGTAGAAGCTCTGGAATAACTGTTTGTCTCAGGGAGGGGTACTGAAGGAGAAAGTGACCTCAATGGGAAGGGGGACAAGGTCAAAGGTCCTTCCCAGGCCAGGGCCAGCTGGGGATGTTGTGTCTGAGTTGTAAGAGTTCTTCTCGAGCCTGTTCGTGGGTAGAGGGCTGCCCCCCCAATAGAAGTGTGAATTCCTCCCAAAACACTGATCAGAAGTAGGACGATCAGGTAGATGGAGCTTCTTTTGAGCTCCAAGGGTCCCCCAAGGTGGCTCATGTCATGTACCGTCACAACCACCTCCCTCTCCTGTGGTGATGGTTGTGGGAGATGGAAAGCAGTGCTGTCTGCAGGGTTAACACCTCCTCCTTCAGACAACTGGTATCAAACATAGTTATTCCCCCTCCCTACAGCACTGGATTCACTGATGGAATCTAGTGACGAAGGAGCTGTTGTCCCTAAAATTGAAACTGAAGGAGGCATTGATAGGCTGTGGTTTCAACCCTCACCCATTTTCCAGCTCTGGTGTAAGGGCTGTGCAACACCAAGATAAGGAATAACATTGGCTGACTTTGAGGAGGCCTCTGTGACTGCCCCCTACTTGGAGGATCGATGCAGCACTTATCCCACTGGCACACCTAGATTAGGGCTGGAAAGTTGGTTTGGATTGTGTCCGATGCCTGTTAGACAAGATGGTGGTTATATCTGCCAAGTGTGGCTGCTGCTGGGTGGGGTTTGCAGCCCAAACCCCAAACTGATGCAGCCAAAAGGTTTTGGATGCATCCTTGCCCTGAATCACAGCTATCCAAACCTCATTCCTTTGGGGTGGGTTCTTGCAACAGCATGAACTGGAGGTGTCGCTTGAGATCTGTGCACCCCTGCTGTGTGCTGACAGTTCCAGGCCTTTCTCCTGCCCTTCTTAGGAGTGGTGACATTTTTTCCTCTATATCTGGCAGGCACAAGCTGGGGTGAGAGCAGCTCAGGGAGAATCACCAACTGTCTTGTGCTGAAAAACCTCACACCTCAGGTGAGTTGTCCATCAGCCTCAAGGGGCCCTGCCCAGGCTCCTTGGGCTGCCTGCAACACCCACTCCCCTCCCCTGTTGGCTTCAGTGGCAGATAGTGCAGATCTGTGTGTCTGGCTCCCCAGATCGATGGCTCCACCCTGCGGACGCTGTGCATGCAGCATGGGCCGCTCATCACGTTCCACCTCAACCTGCCCCATGGTAACGCTTTGGTCCGCTACAGTTCGAAAGAAGAGGTGGTGAAGGCACAGAAGTCTCTCCATATGTGAGTGGGGCTTGCAGATGGGGAGGAGAGGGTTCTGTTCTTTGCTTCTTAAATACAGGTCCAGGGCACAAGAATAGAAGTGGAATGGGAAGGGCTCTGGGGCTGGTGCATATCTCCCAGAAGGCATGGCATCCTCCTGCTCACTTCAGGGCTTCTGTAAATCAGAGAAGCTTCGGATCCTTCTTTAGTTGCATCCCTGTGGGCCCCTTTGGACCCTCTTGTCCAGGTCCCCAGCCTTGCTCACTCAAACATCTCTCTCTCTCTCTCTCTCCCCTCCCCCCACCCCTGACCAGGTGTGTCCTGGGGAACACCACAATCCTTGCTGAGTTTGCCAGTGAAGAGGAGATCAGCCGCTTCTTTGCACAAGGCCAGTCTCTGCCCCACTCCCCTGCCTGGCAGTCTGTGGGCGCCAGCCAGAGCCGCCTAGGCTCCGTGGATGGTTCCCACACATTCTCCAACCGCAACGACCTGAATAATCACTGGAATGGTGCTGGGCTGTCCGGAACAGGCGGTGGAGACCTGTGGGGAAGCCCCAACTATTCCTCCAGCCTCTGGGGCTCCCTGGGCAGCAGTGACACCCGGGGTCTGAGCAGCCCCTCCCCGCTCAATGCGTTCCTTTCTGTCGACCACCTTGGGGCTGGGGGGGAGTCCATGTAACCCTTTTTCCTCTCTTTCAGCAAATGAAACTGTGACCTCAAAGCAGCACTAAGTGTGGACTCCCTTCTCTTCCCCAACCCCTTCCCTCCCTTTCCCTCTTAGTCTCCAGGGGTCACCTGTGGAAATGGTTACTTTGTGCACATTTCTCCCCCCCCCCCACTTTGTTTTAGCCCAAAAGATACCAGTTTGAATACTTGAATCATGCAGGCCAATATTATTATAATGTGAAAAAGTTATAGATTTACATTTCCAGATAGTGCTATACGTAGTTTTAAGAAAGACGAGAACAGCTCCGTAGAATCAGCCTGGCTTCCATGTGTGCGTCACTGTGTGCGTGCGTGCGTGTTTCTTTGGAACTCATTCTTTTGTGTGTGTGATTTGCGGATCATGTTGGAGTTTGAGCTTCTCTAGCTTTGCACAGACTCTGTCCTTCTCCCTGCCCCCAGCGATGCAAAGCGGCGGTGGCAACAGTTTGCCCATGGCGGCAGCACCCTGGGGACGCCTGCCTGTCTTTCCGGTCCAGGGTGTGCTCCACTCTGCTTTGCCACATGTGCCAGCCTGCTTGCCTGCGGTCGTGGGGGGTAGCCCTGCGGCACCAAACAATCTAGTGATGAGGCTCACTGAGGATTTGACAAACGCAAGACTGTTGCACCTCTCAGCTTGCGATGAATGAATCTCGAGAGCGAATGGAGCTCGGCGGGTTTCTGAAACCACGGCGTGCAGCTGTGACTCGCAACCCAGCCTGCTAGCCAGGGCTGGGTCCTGCACTTTCAATAGGCTTTTTGGGTTTGTTGTCTTTTTTAATTTGGGGGGGCTCCTGTGTTTGGGGGCGCTGCCTTGTTTACAGAAATTATTGCTTTGTTTATTTGAGAATGATGTTTACTCTTCCATCACTTAAAATATTTTTGAAGAAAAATGAAAAAAGTGCGGATGACACAAGACACTATTTTCTATCTCTGGGAATAACGAGCAGTGTTTGGCCATGTTCCGTCTCTTGTGTTTTCTACTCCCACCTCCTCAATCCAGAGCATGGCACTCAGGAAAACCAAGGTCCCCAGAACAGCTCCTTGTAGTTTCTTATAGGAAAATGTAACTTTTATTAGCACTGATTACTACTTGCTGTGTGAAAACCTTCTGCCAAAAAATTGCTTCAAATCGCTGGAGTTTGACATTCTGCTTTCCGATGCAGTCTTTATAATAGTGTGGGGTCCGGAGGGGCTTTGCTCTTAATCTCTAGTTCTTTTTTCCCATTTTTGTAGAGCCCCCCGACCCACCCCTTGTTCTCCCCCCCCCCAAGTGGCGCTCCCTGCTTTAGTGACCGTGTTTCAATGTTTCACCTTAAAGCTGACATAACTATGCAGACTGTAGCCAAGATCTTTGGGCTCACAGAACTTGTTGTAAAAAAATTTTTAATGTTCTTGCAAATACTTTTATTGTGAAAGTGTTAAATCATCTTCCTTTATTTTTTTTGCCACAAATGGTATTATTACCTGACGCTTGTTTAGTTGGATGAAAGACTAAACAAGGATAAAAAAAACTGTGCTAAAAGATGGCTCATTTCATTGCCTTGACTCTTAACTGTTGTGTCTGAAGATGCAAAAGTCGATGGTGGCTTTTTAACTGTTTACAAATAGAGTGTGATTGTAAAATGTACAGTTGGGTTGTGTTCAGATGATGATGTTTCTCCAGATATTAATAAATCATGACATTTTTGGGCTGCTTCCCATAGAATTGTTTGCAACTTCCATTCTTTCCCCTTCATGCAGTCGCTGGTTTGCTGCACACGCCTTGTTGCTTTGACTGGGGGCTCATTCAGAGTTGCTCAGTCTGAGCCCCGAGTCCGTTTGCTTTTTCCTCCCTGACCAGCTTCAGTTTTCAAGAAGGAAAATTGCAAACATGGAGGAGCACGTGAAAAATTTTAATGTTTCAAAAACAACTGGCAGTTTAATATTTCCCTTTACAGCTACTTACACCAGACAGTGGGAAGTGGGCTCCTTTGTGCCCTTCATCCAGCTGTTCATTTAGTCTCTCTTGTTGGGCAGATCTGCGTGTCCCCTTGCAGGACACAACTTCCTTCTCCAGCTGGTTTGGCTCTGTGCTGTTGGATGCCAGCACTGTGCTCCTCCTTCGAGGCTCGGCCATCACTACTCTGAAAGCTCTGCTGTCCAATGCCAAACCAAAGCTGACCTCTCGACTCCCAACAGGCAGGTCGGCCGCCGGTTGATCCTCAGGACTTTGCCTTGAGTAGAACTGACATCCAGATATACCTGCATCCAATCGATCGATTGATTGTACTGTTCAATGGTTTGCAGCTCCATCACTGAGCTTGTTATGTGGAAATAAAATGTGGTTGGTTTTAAACACTGACAATTGTTGCCTTTTGAGTCTCTCTATGCTCAGGCCGTCCAGCTTCTCTCCAGGTTGACCAGCTCCATCCCCTCACAGTAGGAATGGGGCCTCCGAGATTGATCCTGTGGAAGAGAGAAAAGGGGCTCTGCACTGGGAATGCCAGGGGGATGTGATGGAGTTGAAAGGGGACACTGCATGAGGAATTTCCATGCCTAATTCAGACCCCTCTCTCCTGCGTCAGGCCAAGCCCAGCGAGCTGAGCTTGAACTAGCAGCAGCTACTCCAGTGTCAGAGCGAGAAAGTCCTTTCCAATCCTTGGAAATGTCACCAGGAATGGAATTCATTTCTTTTTTCATACCAGCCACTTGGCTAAATGCTGTCATACTTTTCAGGTCTGTAGTAAGGATTACAGAAAACACTGAGTGCCTGTGAATATTGGAAGTGCTTGACACTCAAGAGGGCAGGAACACATGAGGCCTTTGGTTGAACCCGTCTGCCACCTAAGTTCAACTCCCATCCCCACCCAGTCCAAAAAGTGCCATTCTGGTTTGGCTCACCACTTGCTGCCCAGAAAGCTTGTGCAGAGCTGGGAAGGGACTCCACTGGATGGGCTCTAGGGGCCAACTGGAGATGGAGACCTCACTGGCTTTCCCCGAGTCGATCATGGGGTCATTCACACTGTTGGAGCTGACGTCCCAGTTGTAATGAAAACTGGGGAGAGAGAATAAGCAGGGCAACTATGAAAAGTACCTGCTGATTATGCCCCCATAGTACAGTGTAGTGCGGGGAGATCCACACTTTTCAGTGAGGGTGAAATTTTACTCATTTACATGGCCTGATAAAAAAAATTTGTTTAATGTATAAATTAAGGAAATGTAATTGAAATCAGCATGTTAAGATTCTGAATGAGAGATGTATCAGGTTAGCCAGGCAGACCCTACTCCGGTCACATGGAAAAGGAGTGTGGCAGACAGAACTGCACATGTTAACCTAAGTGCATGATTGGGGGAAGTAATTGAAGTTGGTGTCAGCCATATAAAATCATGATTTTATATGCTGTTTTGGCCCCACTAGTTTTGAGATCCCTCTGGTTTCAAGGGTTGTCCCCTGCCCTTGACAATGTGCTGAGGTGGTGCTGTGCATACTGCTTCAAAATGGAGTGCAGCACCAGCACTACTTGTTACGAATGGGCTATCCAAGAAGTTTTTTGGAACCCCATCAAGACCCAAAGTGGCCCAATCCATGCCAGGCTTCAGCTAGAGCCAAACAAACCTTTTATCTGCCTTTTAAAAATGGTTTATTTTCCTAGTTTTTCCAGTTCCTCTTTCCACTTAGAAAACTCTGGGGGGCTTTTTCAGCACCAACCAGCCGAAAGTAATGGAAAGTTGATTGCAGCCCTGTGATAGGGGTGGGTGGGCCTGCTTGGCCTGGGGCCAGCAGTGAAAACAGTTTCTTGGGCTGGCTCCCTCTCCTCGCCTGGGAGGGTCTCCCCTTCTTGGTCTCCACCCTATCCTGTTTTGCTGGGATGTGGGGTCTGTTGCTGAAGCCCACCCAACATGATACTCCACTGGGGAGGGGACTTGGTTTGCAAAGAAATCCAGCTGAAGCAGAGCCTTCCATCCAACCAGGGAATTACTTTATAATCTATCAGTGCTAGGCCATGCAACTTTATTAGAGACTTTCAATCCTGCACAGAGAGCCATTTTCAGCCTTTCCCTTGACCAAACCAGGCAGAATTGAATGTAGAGAGGGTGATGCATCCACACTTCTCCTTCACCTTTTCCCTTTCCCTTGTTCCTGTCCCCCTTTACTCTCCTGTCGGACTGTATTGGCAGCTGCTTTGAATAGGAGTGTGCTGGTTTCTGTTGCTCTAAACTGGGATCTCTCAAGCTTTCAGCCAGAGGGCCACATTAACTACCGGGCATGACAGAACCAGGTTTGAGACTTCCTTTGGCTACCAAGCTTCCTAGGAGATCACATTCCAGTCACTCACACTCAGCCTTGCCTACTTCACAGGGTTGTTGTGTGGACAGCAGCAGGAGAGGAACTAAAGCTTTATAAGTCACCTTGGACATAATGGGCATGGGAAAGGCCAAGTGTAGAGCAAATAAATAAATATTCTGTACATACTACTAGTCCTGATACTTGCAATTCTTGTCTCACTGTTCCAAACCCTGCCACTTACCTGGGCTGGCCACCTGCACTGACGCAGGGGGTGTCCTGCAGCTGCTTGCATGAGCCGCTGGGATCCATGCAGTTATCTGGACAGCCGCAGTTGGTGTCCAGGATCTGCAGGTGAAGCAGCTCCTCGGAGTTGCTGAAGGCAGGGTTGTCCAAAGAGCTGGCAGAGGCCAGCCAAGGTTCGGACCAGTAATGCGCCGACACATCATCGAGCCGACAGAAGCGCCGGTAGCTGGAAGGGGGCCAAACATAAAGAGTCACAGTCCTGCAACTGAAACCCAACAACCTTCCTCATCCTGGCATGTTGGAGAAATGGGGAGTTCAAAGCTGTAGTTCCCATCAGGAGAGGCTGGGACAACCAGGGTGTCCAGAGAAAGGAACCGAGGGGGAAAAAAAGAACTGGGATTATTCAAAAGGGACAGTTGGCGGAGATAACATCCCTGTCCTCATGGAGCACTCCCTGTCTGGAAAGATGGGATGCTGACCCCCACAACTGCCTGGATGTCCACACTGCCCTGCTCTCATTCAGAGAGCAACTGGCAGTTCACTGCAGAAACAAAGGGACTCTGCCCATGCTCAGAAGCACTCATCACTCCTCTACTCCAGAGGATCAACCTCCTGAGAGCCATTTCCATGTTTGGAGGCAGAGAGGCCAGTTTCTTCCCCCACCCCAGAGCCACAGAAAGATCCACACACACCCCGCTCAGTCACATACTCCACCCAGGCTCCCATTTCCCCTGGAAGGTGGCCAAGCGCTGGCTGTTTGCTTTCCCCTCGAGTGTCTGCCCTGGAGGCAGGAAACCCTCCCAGGGATCCTTCCTCCCTCCCAGGCCAAGAAACAATGGGACGGCCAGCCTGGCAGGCACATTCAGAGTCCAAGAGGGGCTTCGAGGCAGGAGATGGTACATGGGTCAAGCAGGTGGCCTTGGCGAGGCAGGGAGGGGGGAACCCAAGGGTCCTCACCTGCTCTTGGTCTGATCAGCCCTGGCCTCCAGCAGCAGCATTCGGACCCTGCGGATCACCAACGTGGCAATGGCCGTCCCCACCACCACCAGGCTCAGGAGCAGGCCACAGGCAACCCCCAGCAAGCCCTGCTGCGTCACTTTGTAATTGCACCGCATGCCCAGGAACCAGAAGTCGCTGCCCACAGGGCACCTAAAGGACCGGAGGGGGGAAGAATCAGGCTCGGCGGAGGCAGTGGTTGCACCCTCCCTCCCAAGCCCCAGGTGCACCCCCTAGCACCCCTCAGATCATGCACCCCAGTTCAAGCACTCACTGGCAGACTGGGACGTGGTTTGCTTCATGGGTGCAGATGCCCTGGTTTTGGCAATAGTCCCGATGGCACAGGGAGGTGCAGACGGCATCACCGTCCTCCCCGGCAGTGCACTCGTAGCCAGCATGGCAGGTAAAGAGCATGGCACACAGGTCCAAATGCCTCTCTGTGAGGATGGACGGACAGACAAGACACAGAAGGCACACATGTGAAGATGCTCGGCTGTCTTCAAGGTGTCAGACTGTGGCATCCCTGTGTTTTCTGTGCTGCCCTCCTGTGTTTTAATATAATATAATAATAATATACTTTATTTCTATCCCGCCTTTTGCCCAGGTGACTCAATTTTGCAGAACATCTTTTTTGGGGGGTGGGGGGGGTTACAGCAATTCGGATCCAATCCAGTACTGGTGCTGCCGGATCAAATTGGAGTTCTTGCTATAATCCTGCACAGTTTTTTCTCGCTGTCCTGCCCTTCTTCTCCTAAGGCTTGCCCTCTATAGGCTGCTACCTTGCAGGGCTGTTGTAAAGACAAAGTGGTGGTGGAGGCAGGAGGTCAGTTGGGTTGGTGTAGTAGCAATATGGGAGCTGGACCAAGAACTGGAAGATCCGTTTTGAATCCCTTCTTGGCCATGAAGCTTCCATAGATGACCTTAGCTATCTTGGGCCACTCACACTCAGCTTAACCTACCTCACAGAGTTGTCGTGAGGACAGCAGGAGGGGAGAAATCTCCTGGCTCCACATCAGGATTCCCCAATCTTACCCAGTGTTCCACTCCGCAACACCCTGGCATCGGCTACCCGCAGCCCTGGTGGCAAGCGCTCCGACAGCCACGACCGGTTTAATGCCACCCACAAGCCGGAGGCCTCTGCCTGGAATAAGGCATCAAACTCCACCACCACACTGCCAGGCCTGCGGAGAGGAGGTGGGAAAAGAGGGGGAAAGGCAAAGGCTAAGCTGAGTGAGCCGGGCATGGAGGGATCTAGGCACTGAGGTTGCAGGGGGGCAAGTCTGCAGGAGGCTGACCACTCCTAAACTGGCCCCGATCCAGGATGTAACTGGAAAACAAGAAGGGATCTCCACAAATGTGAATGACCTTCCTGTCCTTGTGCACCGAGCTGTGTGGCCAACCCACTCAGTAACAGCAGAGCCCACAGAAAGATGCCACATCCTTGGCAGACTCCGCATGGGGGACTCCCCAGACTGGACAGCCTCCGGCTCCGAGCTGCCTTTTCACAAACCCGGGGGTCATGCTGGGTCAAGTTATGGGTCCTTGATCCCCCCCAGCCCTTGAGACGTGGCAGGCTAGAAATCAACCCGGTCAAATACCTACCGGATGGTCTTCACTTCCAGTCGCTGAAATCCCGGCAGAGAAGCCAAGAGGGGTGCAACCTACAAAAAAGGGGCAGTAGGGTGAAGGTGGACATCCTATATTTTGGGGGCCCTGCCCCCATATGACATATGGTCAGCCTGCCAGACACCCACAACTGACCTAGAAACATTTGCTCTCTCCCCCCCCCACCACCCATTATTTTCCTGTCATTCCTTTGAGATGCTCCATTTCCACAAGTTGCCTCCAGAAAGGGAAATCAGGAACGACCCATCTACTGAATGCAAACACAGTGTTTCCTGCCTTGCAACCCATTTCCTCGAGGGAGGCTGCCCTCTGCCCCCCAACACACTCACTGTTTCATTAATGCTGAGCACCAGGCCCTGATACTCGGCTGAGCGGGGATTCTGGAAGCTTCTGGAGAACTCCATGGCCAGGACCAGCTCACAGGGGACATGCAGGAATGCAACTGATGGTGGGGGAAGAGACCCAAGGAGCAAAGAGAGAGAATTATTTTTGTGACACCAAGCAGGGGCAGAGGTTGCAATGAGTATGATCAGGAAACCAGATGTCCTCCTTTTCTTGGACATGTCTACTTTTTGCTTTGCTTCCTGGAAAAAAAAAAATCTTCATTGTCCTCCTTTCCCTTATGTAGCATGTCGCCTTCTTGTAACTAATAAAATATATAGAATACATTATAAGTAGTAGTTTTAAATTTAATAAGGAACATTAAGTACACGAAAGAACCTCGTCAAGCACCCGTTGGAGATGCTCTAGGTTGATTTCCTGCTACAGGCAGATGGTTGGACTGGATGACCTATTAAGCCCCTTGCAACTTTATGATTCTATGACTATATATTCTATGATACTATGAATATATTATATTTTGTTTTGTCAAGTCTTACATTTTTCTTGGGTGTCTTTTGTGGTGATGACATATGGTCACCCTGGATAAGGTGGAACTTGTCCACCACCACTTGGGTTCTGCCCTACAGCCAGCAAACCCAGTGGAAGAGGGAGATTCCCTACTGGTACGAAGCAAAAGACCAGATTTGGGGCCATTCCTCTTGGTGTAAAATATAGAAGCACCTGCAGTGGGGCGGCTGATCAAAAGCACGGTTAAAGCTTTGGGGAGGCTCCTGGGCCCTAACCCTATTGCTTCCTGTTGATGGGGATCCAGGGAGGGAGTCAAGGGAGATAAGTGGCAGCCTGAGCTGAATGTGAACTTCCCTTCCTGTTCCTGAAAGGGGTGTTTAACCACTCTGTCTTCTTAAATGGAGAAGTGGTACTAGTGAGTACTAGTACCCAGGGTACTAGTAGTACCCAAGGAGCATGTAGCAGGGCGTCACTAACCAGCCAGACTGAACCCACAAGCACTTTCCATCTAAGTTCCAAGGAGTTACTCCTTAGAAGTAACTCCAAGGTAGGAGTTACTCATGAGTCAACCTTGGAGCCGTGATTTTCAATCTTTTCCATCTCTTGGCACACTAAGGTGCTAAAACCATCAAGGCACAAGATCGGTTTTTTGGACTGTTGACAAAGCACATCATGCTGATGGAAGGGGACTCAAATCCCTCAGTTGCCCTATTAATGACCTTCCCCCAAATCTTGCAGCACACCTCCAGAGTATCCGCGGCACACCCGGGTGCCATGGCACAGCGGTTAAAAAGTCACTAGAGCATTGTTCTCAAACTATGTGACAAGGACTCACAGGTCCCAATTTCTGGTGGGTCCCACAGAGTCCCCAATGCAAGCACTGTTGGATAACCTTATGCTGGTGCAGAGTGGGGGGTGCAGTGTGCCCGTCTCCCACCCACCCACAGCCAGTTGGCTGCTCTCTAGTGGAAGGAAACATGGCTCCAATGTACCAAACGGCTGCCACATGGAAGGCCACCTGCCTATCAAGCACCTGCCACCTCAGGGTTACTCTTAACCCCTGCCCTAGCCCTGTCCTTACCACAGGATGGCAACAGCAACCACCACGCCTCAAGGTTCTCCCTTCCCAACAGCCCCAGACCTGCTACACTTTGCTCTCTTTCCTTTCTGGGGGTCAAGAGCGATGGACACCAGGCACCCTCGCCCTTGCACTGACCTTTGAGGAGGGGTGGCTGGTTCTCCGCCACAAAGACGTGCCGACCCCTGCTGCGGGCTTCATCCGGTTCGGCAGGTGCAAGGTGTGTTGGGGCCTCCTCTTGCACCGGTGCCAACAGCCAAGTGCTGGCAATGGCAGGGCCACTTTGGGAGACGCTTCCCGGCTCAGGGACCGGCATGGGTGGCCAGGTCTGCCAGCTGCTCTCCAGTAGCCCAGAGGTGGTTGTGGTCTGAACAGGCCCTTCATGATGTGGAGAGGGAGTGGGTGCCTCCCTGGCAGAGTTTTCCATGGGTTCCCTTTCCCACTCCCACTGTTGAGTTCTGGCTGGAAGAGCCCCTGGATGAAGGGTCCACCGTAGCCGACTGGATGCTGCTGTAATCTCCCTTGTGGGTGTAGCTGAAGTGGGGAGCAGAGCCACCCAAGAGGGGACCAACTCTGGATGGGGAACAGCATGTGCAGAATTCAACCTGACCCCCTCCATGGAAAGCAAGGCTGTCTCCGAGCCTGTTGGGAACCCAGTAAGGCTGGGAGCCTGGCTGGGAACCTCATGCCAGTTAACACGGAGATGCGCCTTTTCACTGGCCGTCCCCACGAAAGTCCCATCTGTAGATGCCTGGCTGGTCTGATGAGGGGCTGCCACTGAGATGGAGCCATTGCTGCCTGGCTGCTCCGTATGGACAGACAGAACTTTCTGGAAACTGCCCAGAGTAGAAGGTACCTGCCACCCGCTTTCGGCAGGACTGGCCCAGGTCTCATCAGCACTGGGACCTGACCCATGAAGCCCCCCTTGTAGTGGAAACAGTGTTGGTCCAGGAGGGGACGGTGCAAATGGCATGCTGGAGCGTTCCGAGGGGCCAGGGGAGTTCCAAGAGCCCCATGACACTCCTGTGGCTGTGGCAGGGTTGTCCACAGCCCAGAAAGGCCCTGTGTCAGAATCTGGAGGAAGGTCTATGTGATGCTGGTGTTTGGCACTGGCAAGGCCGATATCCTGTCCGGTGCCCAGAGCACCCGGTTCTTTGGCAGGATCTGTGAGCGTTGTTGAGCCCACGAATGATGCGGGCAAACTGGGCCCAGGAGTTGAGCTGCTGCTATAGAAAGTACGATCTGAACCAGAAGGGGGAATGGCAGAGCCCACCAGACTCCGAGGCACAGTTGCCCCTCTGGAGACCGAGGACAAGTGGGGTGTAACTTCTGTCCCGTCTGCACCCTGGTTAGGGGTAGCTGCAAAAGAAGGCAGAGCTGGAGAATAAGGTAGAGCTTCCTCCTCAGCCCCGTGCCCAATGTGGGAATCTGGTGGTGCTGTTGTGCACCCTTTAACACTGTCTGGAGCCACAATCTCCTCTATGACTGCCAGCATGTGACCTGTACCTGCCCGGGACTGTGACAGGGTCGTGTCAGGAGGAAGGGATCCTACAACCACCCCCTGATCCTTGGGTCCAGCCTCTGGATCAAGCCCTGGCATCACCTCCGTCTGCATATGGGTCTGGCTGCCCCCTGGCTTCTGGGAGAGCAGCTCAGGCCCCATCACAAGTGAGCCTTGATCATGGGGTGATGCCTGTTGTGTGGACAGTATCCTGGCAGTGGTCACTTCCCCTGCTGGTCCCAGAGTCTCTGAGGGGGTTGAGGACCCTGTGAAAGCTGGATCTGAAGTATCCGCAGCTGGTGGCCTCGTGGGATCCAGAGTGCCCTGGGTTTCCGCAGTGTGGAGACTTGGCATGCTTTCCTGGGACATCCAACCACCAGCTCTGCTCGGCCAGGGCCCCCCTGCAGCAGACGTCCTTGAGTCCTCTACAAAGACCACACTGGAAGCTTCACTCCAAGCTGACACAGCCCCTGCTGTGCTCTTGCTTCCAGGCTCAGGAGTCAGCATCCCCCTTGCTGGGTTGGACACCCACTCCCATGTGTCTTGAAGCACTGAAGGACCTGTGGCCGGCCAACCCTGCAGGGTTTCCCCTTCGGGGCCTGAACGAGGAAATTCTTCTGGAGCCATGGAAGTGGGTGGTGCCACTTCCTTCGGAGAAGTGGATTCGGGAAGCAGAGCCGAAGTGGGGAAGAAAGTCAAGAATCTGGTGGCAACAAAGGGCGACATTGGCCTGGGCAGCCAACTGGTCCCGAGGGCCCTTGGGGGTCCAGTCCTCTCTGTTCCCCCTGAATCCAGGGTGGGGGGCTGAGTCCTTCCCGTAGCAGTGTCCACCATGCTGTCGTGTTCCTTGGTCGTAGCACCACGTGGCCCCCCAGCTGGGCTCACCTCGGAATCAGCAGATGACATTGCCGGGCTGGGAGGCAGCAGAGTGGAGAGAAGGGAGATGGCTGAGGGATGATGAGTGCTGCTGCCAGGATGAGGTTCAGCACTGCCAGGGAAGGGGTGCTCCTCCTCTGGGCTGGTGCCAGGTTCCTGAGGTGGGGAGCCTTCCCAATGTGAAGGTTTCAAACCTACAGGTGGGAGGAAAGGGAAAGAGCAAGAGCTGATTAGGACAGAGGAGGGAGGAAGCTCACACATGAGTGTCATTAATCTGAGGAACTCCTTGCCACAGGATGTGGCCCCAATATCTTGAAAAGGACAGACGGATGGAACAAAAGTCCATGGCCGGGTACAATTCCTAGTTCTAGAAGGAAGCTGTCTCAGATCCAGGGTGACCAGATGTCCTTTTTTCCCAGGACATGTCCTCTTTTTTAGCCTTCTGTCCTGGAAAAAAATCTTTACTGTCCTCCTTTTCCTTGTGAGCAGGCAGCAGGGAGTCTTCTTGGAATTAATGAATTTTATGTAATAAATTATATTAAATCGTTTAATATAATATAAATGGCCCAGGCTTAAATTAACCACATAAGAGCAACATATGAGTGTTTTTAGCTTTTATTTTGTCATGCCCTACATTTTTGCTTGGGTGTCCTACATTCTGGGGGGGGGGCTTATCCTCTTTATGTAGTCATCCTGGACTGAATCAATGCAAACAGCCACTGCAAATCACAGTTTCAAAAAAAGTTGCCTGGAGTTTCCTCTTGGGAAGGGGGGGAAGCGGAGTACGAATGAATGAATGAATGAATGAATGAATGAATGAATGAATGAATGAATAAGCAAGCAAGCAAGCAAGCAAGCTTTTCTTTGTAGTGGGTCATACAAGCAATCATTCCATTCTGCAGACAAGCCAGGGATCCTTTGCAATTCTAATTGCTGACTGCCTCTGTACAACAGGAAGAAAAGCTGTTTTTAAACCATTGTAAAGGGATGCACTTTTTAAAAAAAAATGATTTTATTAAATATATATTTTTTGTATCACAGGGAATTTCCCAGAGACAAATCCCTGCAGATATTTAGACACAACCTTATTTTATTAGCAGCAATTTTGGAGCAAGCTGGAAGTGGGTTTTCAATCTATTTTTCTGGACACCCCCACACATTCCGGGCACCCCCAGTAAGCTTCGGAGGTAGCTGGCAAGAGAGGTTTTATGGTCTGGGGCTGGAGGGGGCCTGACTCCTGACCTCGCTGCCAAGGGCACTACTTGTGCCGAGCAGTGATGAGGGCACAGAGGCACCCCACTGGCAGTGGAATATTCCAGAAAAACCCCAATTAATTCTCCAAAACAAGCATTAAGGACAACCCACCGAAAGAGACAGCCTTGCCATCTCGGCGTTGCCATGACAACAGGTTCTTTCCTGGCACGGGCTGTTATTTGATGCACACGCCGCGGCTGGCGCGGGTCTTGCGGGAAGCTCACCTGGGTCCTTCCCGCACAACAGTGGCATCCAACAGGTAAAGAGCAAGATGCCGGGCAGGCCTCGGACCTCTGGGATGAAGCCACAAATGTCTGCACAAACACACTGAGCCCCATTGCCAGCAACATCCGTGCACCCCGGGATGAGAAAAAGCTCAGGGTGACAAGATGTCCTCTTTTTTCCCAAAACGTGTCCTCTTTTTTAGCCTTACGTCCTGGAAAAAAATCTTCATTGTCTTCCATTTCCTTGTGAGCAGCAGCTTGTCAATAAATTATAAGTAATAAATTCTACATAATAGTTTCATCATAAGTAATATAGTGTTTAAATTAAGCACATGAAAGCACTGTACGTGTTTTTAGCTCTTATTTTGTCATGTCCTCCATTTTTTGGGGTGTCGTACATTTTGGGGGCCGTGTCCTCTTTTTCTGATTATGGCTTATGGTCACCGTTGGAATACTCTATCCTTCTTGGGGATCAGGTAGGCTTTCGGGACCACGGTGGGGTCTCCCAAGAAGGCAGGTCAAGAGGATCCCTTTAACCTGCAGATAGAAGAACCTGCAGAACCTGGAACCCGTTCTGATAGAAGAACCTGGAACCCGTTTCCATCCCACAAACCACAGTTTGGCTTCAAAGAATGACATTATTAAGAGCCAAGAACCAGAATCAAACTATAAGAACCACCACCCAAGAACCACCTGGGGTCTCCAAGAGAAAATCAGGGAGCTGAGGATGATGTCTACGGTTCCTGCCTTCTTGATGTCCTCACAACAACCCCGTGAGGTAGGGAAGGCAGAGAGGGAGAGACCACCTTGCCCTAGGTCACATTTGTGACCAAGCATGGATTCAAATCCAGATCATCACTGGGAGAGTGTCCAGCTGACTCTGCCTCTGGGATGCCCACAAGCTGGAAGGAAGCTTCCCCTTTGCAACCTGCCTTCAGGGGCATTCTGGGCCCCCAAGGTTGGCACCAGGATGCAACTCTATCGGGGTGGTCAGTGTCATAACCAATAAAGAAGACAAGGTCCTCCAAAATGTAGGACATCCAAGAAAAAAATGTAGGACATGAAAAAACTAAAAACACTCATAGATGTTCCTTTCATGTGATTAATTTAAACACTATATTATTATCAAATTTAAAACTATTATATGTAATTTAGTGCATCTAATTTAGCACCTCTGGTGCTTCAGGGGGCACACAGGATCCCATCTGCACATCCTGTGGCAAGGAGTTCCACAGACTAATTAACAACAGAAGAGCCTCCTTTCTGGATCAGGCCAGAGGAGACCCATTTAGTCCAGCTTCCTGGATCTCACAGTGGTGCACCAGATCCCTCAGGGAGCACACAAGGATACAAGGCAACCTGCAACCTGGTGCCCTCCCTGCATCTGGCATCTAAAATGAGGAGGTTGTCCTGACCCTTCATGGCTTGGAGCCTGTGATGGACTTTTCTTTCAGAAGTTTGTCCTGTCCCCTTTTAAAGTATCCAGGCTAGACGCCATCAACACATCTTGGTGCAAGGAGTTCCACAGATTCTTTACATGCTGGGTAAAGAAATGCTTTCTTTTGATTTGTACCATGGTATTATTATATAAGTGCTAAATTACACTATGTTAATACTCAGTATAACCAGTAGTTGACCATGTAGTTACTTCCAGTAATACTCAGTATTATACAATAGCTATATTAAAAATGGTATCATGAGTCCTGACTTACAATACTATACTAATAGTCAATAGTCCTAAAGACACTTTCCTGGGAGTAAGACACAATGGGGCTTACTTTTGAGTAGACATGGTTAGGATTGTGCTCTAAGGCTGCAATCCTAAGAGCACTTTCCTAGGAGTAAGCCCCAATGGGGTTTAAGCCCCATTCAACTCAATCAAACTTCCTTCTGAGTAGACACAAATAGGATTGTACTGTAAATGCAGTTAATTTGTTTTATTTTTCTTTATATTTTGTATTTTCTTTATTATTTTGTATTATATGACAATATTGTAATCATTTTTATATGAATATTTTTGGGTTGTGGAACGCATTGTCTGAGTTTCCATTATTTCTTATAGGGGAATTTGCTTTGATATACAAGCGTTTTGGATTACAAACAAGCTTCTGGAATGAATTATGCTCGTAAACCAACGTACCACTGTGTAATCAGAATCAAACAACATACCCTGGAAGACCCATTGAACACAATAGGGCTTACTTC
The DNA here is from genome assembly GCA_030015325.1 of Cryptoblepharus egeriae. Taxonomy (NCBI): domain Eukaryota; kingdom Metazoa; phylum Chordata; class Lepidosauria; order Squamata; family Scincidae; genus Cryptoblepharus; species Cryptoblepharus egeriae. Next base: position 11,264,194 of record JAREYC010000012.1, read on the forward strand.
TGAGTAGACATGGATAGGACTGTGCCCATACTCAGTTACATAGTTATCCCTCTCCAGTAATATTCAGTATTATGCAATACTATTCTAATACAATACCATCATATGAGTTCTGCTTTACAATACTATACTAATACCCAGTACAACCAGTAGTTGATCATGCAGTTACTCCCAGTAATACTCAGTATTATACAATTCTATTACACAATTCATACCAGTCCTCAGTATAACCAGTATCTAACCACATTGTTACTTCCAGTAATACTAAGTATAATACTTTATGAATACAATGGCATCATATGAATTTTGTCCAGGTTGTCCAGATGTTCTCTATTTCCAGGACATGTCCTCTTTTTTTAGCCTTATGTCCTGGGGAAAAAAATCTTCATTGTCTTCCTTTTCCTTGTAGCCTTTTTATGTGTAATAAATAATATGTAATAGTTTTAAATTCAATAGTAAGTGATACAGGGTTTACATAAAAGCAACATCTATGAGTGTTTATAGCTTTGATGCTGTCATGTCCTACATTTTTCTTGGGTGTCCTACATTTGTGGTTATGACACCTGGTCTCCTGCCTGGCCTTTTGCCCCCAGACCCTTTTTTGGGACCCCTTTGGGACAGCAGAGGAGGAAGAGGAGGGGGCATCAAGGGGCAGGAAAGGGGGGCTGCTGTGATGGAGGGCAATTTATGGCTCTATGGGGGGCAGGGGTGAAGCTTCTACTTGGGAGTAAGTCCCATTGAGTAGGGGTTGCTGCCAAGGAGACAGGGTGGCACCTTTTTTGGGGGGGTCTTGGTGCCCCTGCTGTGGGCTCCAGCATCACCTCCCCCCCCCCAGAATAACCAGTGGAAGACTGGGAGGGGGGGGACAAAGGCAGTCACTGCTGGAGGGGATCTTATGGCTATGATGGGGGGCTGGGGAGCCAAATCTAGGGGCATTGAGAGCTGGATCCAGGGCTGGTCCCCACCCAGGATGGGGGGCTCTGCATCTCCAGAGGGGGCTTCTCCAGCGGGCATCAGGGGGGCTGGAGGGTTCCGATCCAAGGACAGGCAGCCCCCTCCCTCCTACCTGCGGCGCCCAGCAGGGCAAGGAGCGGCAGGAGGCGGCTGTCCATCCTCTCCCACCAGCGATGCTGCCGATGCCGGTCCTACCAAGCGCGCCTCCGCCTGGAAGCCCCGACCCTCCGAGCCCTGCGCGCTCCCACCGCCGCCCAAGCCCCAGTCGAGGGAGGCAGGGACTGGGAAGGCACGTGGACCCCTCCAGACACCCTCCAAAGAGGACCCCCAGAGATCCCCCAAAGAGGACCCCCCACAGACCCAACCAAAGAGAACCACCAAGAGATTCCCCCAAAGAGGACCTCCCAACAGACCCACCCAAAGAGGACCCCCCAGAGGTCCCAGCAAAGAGGACCCCCCAGAGGGCCCCTAAAGGACCCCACCAAGAGGATTCCCCAACAGACCCACCCAAAGATGACCCCCAAGAGATCCCCGCAAAGAGGACCCCCCAGCAGACCCAACCAAAGAGGACCACCAAGAGACCCCCCAAAGAGGACCCCCCACAGACCCAACCATAAAGAACCACCAAGAGATCCCCGCAAATAGGACCCCCCAACAGACCCAACCAAAGAGGACCATCAAGAGACCCCCCAAAGAGGACCCCCCACAGACCCAACCGTAAAGAACCACCAAGAGATTCCCCCAAAGAGGACCCCCAGAGATCCCTGCAGAGGGCCCCTAAGAGACCCCACCAAGAGGAATCCCCAACAGACCCACCCAAAGAGGACCCCCAAGAGATCCCCGCAAAGAGGACCCCACAAAGAGTACCCCCAGAGGCCCCTCCAAAGAGGACCCCCAAGAGACCCACACAAAAAGCACCCCCGAGAGACCCTCCCCACGAGGTTCTTCCCCAAGACTCCCTCCCAAGAGACTCCCCAGAGGACCTCCATTGGACTCCTCCCCCAAGAGGACCTTCCCTGAGATTCTCCCTGAAGAGACTCCTCAAGAGGACTTTCCAAGAGGACCTCCCCGAAGAGACTCCCCAAAGGACCTCCATGAGACTGCCCCCTCCAAAGAAGACCCTCCCAGAGACTCCCTCAAACCCCAAGTGACCCCCCCAAAGAGCCCCCTCCAGGCCACCAGGGAGGACCCCCATTACACCCCCAAGAGGATCCTCATGGGACACCCCCAATTGATTCCTATGAGACTCCCCCCAAGAAGACTCCCTTGAGATTCTCCCAACCCCCTCCAACCGGCTCCCCCCTGCCCTGAAAGAGCCCACCCCACCTGGACACTAAACACAAGGCTAAAAACATTCATATGATATATATGCTTTTATGTGGTTCATTTAATCACTATGTTACTTATTAAATTTAAAACTATTACATATAATTTATTACACATAAGCAGGCTACACACTGCCTTCCCACAAGGAAAGGCTGGACACTGAAGATTTTATCCAGGCCACAAGTCTCAAAAAGAGGACATGTCCTGGATAAAGAAGACATCTGGTCACCCTGGCCTTGATGTTCTTGGTCCATGAATACACCCGCCCTTTTGAAGGGCACGTGTAGATGGATGGCTGCCCAGTTTACCATCTAGGTAGAAAGCAGGAAAGGGGGTAGGGGCAGCAGGTGCAGCAGGCCCCCCCATCAGTCATTCAGAAAGTGTTGCACTCAAACCACATGCACAGGGCTGGATGGAAACTGTCCATGGTCAACAGGTTCTGCTGGGGGTAACTGAGGCCAGATGGGCCAGACGGGGATGAGGCCAGAGGACCCCCAAGAGATCCCCGTAAAGAGAACCCCCCAACATGAAGCCCACTGAAGCCCATTGCATGAAGCCCATTGAGGCAGCTGCCTGGGCAATGGATCCATGCACTGCTTGTCCTGTGCTCTGGCGATGGACCTTCACCTTGTGGAGATGGACCTTCATTCCCTTGAACAAGAGTAACATGCCTGCCAGAGCAGAGGTTGCAGTGGATGCATGGATGGGCAACCACCACTTAAGGAAGCAGCCTCTGTGGATCTCATGCCCAGACCAACCTTGACCTTAGATGCCCTCAGCAGAACCCAAGATCAGAGAAAAATTCCTGACAGCAAGGGCAGTTCAGCAGTGGAATAGATCAGGGGTCTCCAAACCCCAGCCCATGGCAGGCCCCTAACTGGCCCTTGGCCAGCTTCTGGTCCCCCAAGAGCCTCTTGAACAAACATGGGGAATAGGGGCCCTATTAAGTGTGCACTTTATTTCTGAAATTAAATTTATTTTTCAAAATATTTTATCTGGCTGGACTTCAACACTGTGCCAGATATTTGTTGTGCCCCTTTGGCCAAAAACAGTGAAGACCCCAGATCTGGATATTTGGGCTGAAGCATCAGATATCTGCCCAGGCCCACAGCTGCACCTTCTGAAGATGGACTCTGCCTTTTCAAGCACCCAACACTCCTCTCCACCCCCAAATCATAACTCCACATGGGGTCCTCGCTGGAAGAAACAGGCCTCCTGTTGTTGGGTTTTCTTGGGGGGGGGAGGGGAGGGAGGATGGGGGTGGAATGGTTCAAGAGATAACAGGAGCTTGCATGCTTTGCTCTGGGGGAGCTCCCTCTGCTGGGTGACTGACCATTGTATCCAATGATTATATCCAATCCTATGCATGTCTACGCAGAAGTCCCATTGTCTTCAATGGTACTTACTCCCAGGAAAGTGAGGTTAGGATTGTAGCCTGATTCCGCCCCCCCCCCCCCCATCATCCTGCTTGCTGTTACTTTTCTAGCCTCATTTTTTGCAGACTACTTTTACTCATGGGGGTTTTAATAAATTGGTTACATTTTGACTCTGCCTGCCTGGTCCATTTCAAATGCCCCAGAGCCATTATCCTAAGGACCGTGAGATGGGGAAACCATGAGATGGGGAGATAAAAGTCCAAAGCCATGGGGTTGGTGCAGCCCAATCAGTTTCACCCTGATTGGAGAACCAGGATGACTGGAAGGGAATCAAATAGATTAAATGCTTTGCAAAACCAAAGTGCTCTATGAACAGGAGTGAAGCAGCCAAGATGGTGGGGGAGGCAAAAGGCTTGGAGTGTAGACTGTGTGTGGGGGGGGAGGGGGGGAAGCATTTAAGGGAAGCCACAGAGGTCCAGTCATCACACCAAGGCTGCATATGTGATGGAAAGGTGGAATAATCCTTGAGAAGGTATGAAGTCTGCAGTGGCTTCTGACTTTGGTAGGAAAAGGGTTAAAACCCAGGCTTTCAACAAATGGTTGAACAGGGCATCCAACAGGGCATCCAACATTTTGGCTTGGCAACTACATCAGTCTCTGACACTGTGTTGGGGGCCATAAAATTGATTTACATTTGAATAAATTTACATATAAGAGTGTATTATTGATAGATTACAAGGCTTGTCTGCAAGCCTAATGGCGTCCTGCCATGGTCCATGTGGCTCCTGGACTAGGGTTTGACACCTTTGTTCTAGAGGCAATACTGTCTTCAGGAACAAAAGCAGCACTTGAAGCAAGGAGTGGTGTGGGCTGTAGCTGGAAATTAAGGCGGAGGAAGGAGGAGGTGCAGTGAAAACACTGGTTTACTGGAAATTGAAAACCGGCTTGCTGAACTAAACTGCAGCTTGAAGGACCGGGACAGTATGGTTAAGGACTGGGAAAGGGACCCCGCAACCTACCCTACTGACAAGCTTCCTCTCTACTATCTTCCTATAGGTGCTGATGTTAGTGGTAGCTGTGCTTGAATGGGGGGGCAATGAGCTCAGAACAAACACTATGAGCACAATCCTAACCAGGTCTACTCAAAAGTAAGCCCCATTGTGTTCAATGGGTCTTACTCCCAGGAAAGTGTCTTTAGGATTGCAGCCTAGTTCTCTAATTAGGGGTCTCCAAACCAGATGCAGTGAGACTCCATCTGACCCTCGGGCCAGCCCTCTTATCCTCTAGAGGTGAGGGGAGTTCTGCTCTCCATACCTCAGGAGGGTATTTTAGGGCTGGGAAGTAGTACATGCCTCCTCTCTGTGTGTATGAAAGTGCTTATGAACTGATTTGAAGATTATCTTCTCTGTGTGTTGGAGAGTGATTATGAACTGATTGGAAATTATTCATTCACTAGTTCCATTACTAGTATATTCATTTATGTAAATTTATTCAAAATTGAAATGTAAATCCTTTTTTTCTTCCAGCTTGACACAGTATCAGAAAGATGCCAAAACGTTTAAAGATCCCTGCTCAAGTTCAAGCTTAGGCACAAGCCTCTGGTTAGAATCCCATGTCAGCTCTACACTTACACCATACCGTGCACCACCTGGAGCAAGGCCACTCCTGGTTGTCATCCACCACCCGCCCCCTGTCCCACTTTCTGCTCATTCTTAGCCACAGGTTCAGTTGGCGAAACTCTGATGTGCCTCTGCCTCCCCCCACAGATCAGGTGGCAACTGCCTCTGCAGTTCCATTTCTGCAGGCAGAGCTTTTCTAGGATTGAGAAGGCAGGCCCTGGTGCTGAAATGCTCACAGGCTGTGATCCGCACAAGGGAAACCAGAGATGCAGGGAACCTGGTGGAAGCAGAAACTCATCTCTAACCTCAGCCTGCATCTCAATGATGCACCTCAGTAGAGCCAGAGGCAGACACCACAGCTGTACAGAACCAGAGGACAGCCAGGAATCCTTTTCCATACGATTTACTGTGAAGGTGAACATCATATTTATACAGCTTTAAATACAGCCAACAGAACTATGCATCTGACAGCAACAATGATTCAGTACAGGGCATGGGGGAGGAGTGCGTGTCCACACCCTCTGCTCCCTCTCCTGCTTCCAAGCTGACATCATCCTAGCCCTCGGGGCAGAAGAGAATTCCCTGCAAGAAAGAGCAGAAAAGAGAGAGGTATGTACATTAGAAACTTAAAATCCAAGAAAATGGGTCAGCAGCACAGAGTCAGTCCCTATTGGCCACCTCACTGTAACTCTCATCTTTCCCACTCACACAGCAGAGGAGATCAAACTGCTGAGAGGGCTCTCAACATCTTCACTCCCTTTTGCCACAGGTCCCTCATAACATTTCACCACAGAGCTCACCCAGACCCGAATGTTAGCTGGGAGCCAATCTAACCAGAAGAACCCAATGCCCACCAGCACTCTAACCCTAAAATGTTCGCAGCCTGGCATCCAAAGGGGCCCCTATCAGAGCTGGGGAACCTCCTGTGTCCAGGGCATGGGCAGGGCATCTGAGCCACAAGGTCGCCTTCTTGGCTCAAGGACAAGATCCCCTTGGGAAGGCCATCAATCCAAGATACTTGAGCCTGTGAACCAAACGACACTAGGAGAGTGTCTGAGCCCCTCCCACCCCCTTCCAGTCTTAAGTAGGGACCAAATGAAACAGGTTTAGTGGGTGCAATTCTGCACTTCCCCAGCACCCTCCATTGTAGGCTTTCTCCCACTGGAGCTCCCACTTACACAGCTTGACAGACACCCTTATTCATACACATCTTTCTTATCGGCAATATAATCCACGATCTCCTGTGGACACATCAGCTTCTCTGCTTCTACGTCAGGAATTTCAAAGCCTGGAAGGAAGAGATATGGTCAGTTGTGTCTGGAGTGGCACAGAGCAAGTTGCTCTGCGAGTTGAGAAGATTAAACACAACAGGGAGAATAAGATCTCAAAAAGCAACAAAGCCATGCCTTATGCCATACGATGCAGGGTGGAGGAAAGGACATATACGGTGTCAGAATAGGCAAAGGAGAGAGAACTTATGCCACATTCAGTTGTAAGTCTCAGAAAAGAGGCACAAGCTGAAGGCTCCCCTGGTTGTCTATATACAAACCAGAACACTGCAGTTGTGTTCTCTGGGCCTAAAATTGTGACCAAAAACCTCCAGGAGAACCAGCTCTGCCACTGAAGTGCTAGAAAACACAGCGTCTCAAAGCTGAAGCCCACAGAGTTAATTTTGGGGGGCTCTCCTGAATGCTTCTCAGCTACACCAAGCTCAAGAGCTCCGGCCTTCACAGCAGCAGGTGCAGTGAAACACTTAACTGTGTGTTGAAGCTACACAACATTCCCATTACCAAATTCATCTTCCATTGCCATGATGATCTCAACTTGGTCGAGGCTGTCCAGACCCAGGTCTTTCATGAAGTGGGATGTTACTGTCAGCTGGAAGGATGAAAGTATACTATGAGATTCTGCCGCACAAAGATAAGGAAGTTTCATGCTCATCCCACAAGTGCAGAAGGAAATTAGCAGGAGCAACCCCTTCTCTGCTCAACACAATCACATCTGCTCCACAGCAACACTAAGGGATACTGACCTAGAGTTAGGCCCTACTAAACACCATGAGACTTACTTCTGAGAAGACACATACAGGCTTGCAAGACCCATGGTTAAACCATGGACTTGGCAAAAACTGTCTCAACTGAGGGAAGGCTGGCACATGTCTCCTAACCCTTTCAGGAGTGGCACAGAAGTGCCTTCCAGCACTTTTGCAACACTCCCAGACCAGTACATGGCTTGTGCTGGGACCTATGCCAACCTATCTAGGGGTTAGGATTACAATGTGAGGGCGCAATCTTAAGTAATTTAGGCCAGCGTAACTCATCTGGCATTATCTTCCCATGATGGTATGGGGAGATCAGTGTATGACTGTTCACATGACATTAGGAGCCCAGTCCTACCCATGTCTCCAGGGGCTGGTTGGTGATGGTGTTCAAATAAACAGGACTGTGCTGTAAGTGTGCAGCGGACAGGTGTGCCCACAAGACAATGACACACACGTGTACGTATTGTAGTAAACAGAAGTTACATGGAGCGGGGGAACCACAAGACAACCTGACCTTGTGGCTAGAGAGAGAACACAATGGACTTTGCCTGGTGCCAAGACAACAATAGCAAAGGCACCAGGCAGACATGTCTAGGGAAGGAATGCCACAGAAGATTACTGAAATGTATCTCAACTGCCACAACAGATTTTTGGAAGAAAGTGATCGGTAATCACTGCGGGTTTTACTGTAGGAATCCACAACCCACAGCACAAAGCCCATGCAGAGCACAGCGTGGGGGCAAAACCTCCTGCCTAATTTGCTGTGTGCTAGACAGGGCAGGGTAGAGCAATCTAACTCCAAGTGTGGCATTTGGTTTCTTCACAGCTGCCCCACACTGGATTGACATTCTGATTGAGCTATAAGCCACTGAGCCACCATAACCTCAAGTTTTAGAGCACAATCCTAACCATGTCTACTCAAAAGTAAGCACCACTGGGTTCAATGGGTATTGCTCCAAGGAAAGTGTCTTTAGGATTGCAGCCTATTGCTCCAAGGAAAGTGTCTTTAGGATTGAAGCCTTTATTGTAATTTGTCACTGTCAGCTCAGGTACCACTTATGTTTATACCAGCTAGGATTATTTGCTCCACTGTGCATCACTTTACACTTGTTGACGTTTGCCAGTTAGATATCTGCTCACCAACAATCCTAACCCCCTGGTTAGGCTGGCACAAGTCCTATGCTGGCTTGGGTGTTGCAAAAGGGTTGTAAGGCACTTCTGTGCAACTCCTGTGGGCAGGGGGTTAGGCCAGTGCACAGATATTTGCTGACATCCTCATGCCACTGCCAGATGGGGGAAATGGGTGAGCTGTGCTGGCCTAAACTCATTCGGATTGTGCCCTGAGGCTTTCATCAGAAGAACACAAGTGGTATCTGAGCTGCCAGGGTGTATCTGCCAGCTAAAAGGGGGTCAAGACTGCAGGGATAGTTGGTCTCTTACCTTTTCTGGATCGATCTTGTCATACAGTTTCAAGACATAAATGACACGGTCTTTAATGCCCTCCAGGGTCAGTGGTGGCAAGTCTGAATAATGGCGACACAATGGAAGGAACGTACTAGAGATCTACAAGAGAAGCACAGGAGATGCTCTCATGAGAGGAGAACAGTCACCATCTCCATAGCATTTACAGCTCACTGCCGAAGAAGGGTGAAAATACTGTGCCCAGGTATGGGGAAAGCACCAGTGGAAGGAACGTTGCTACACTAAATGCAGCTCAGAAAAATCTTTGGCTCAAGCAGCACATCATCAAAAGCTGTACCTGCAGCAAAACTGCACACTCCTGCACAGAAAGAGACACACTCTGCAGCATAAGCTACAGTAGAAGGGAGTGACAGTGTGGAAAGTTTCCCCATGCATCACTTACTCCTCTGGCCCCCAATTGCACAAGGAGCAGGTTGACCAGACACAAGGGAGGACAGAGTGTATCTTTACTGAGGAAATTTTAGCACACACAGCACAACACCAGCACAGTCCCCAGAGGGCTCCCCTTCCAGTACTGCCACACCTGGGGGGGCAAAAGCCAGCCCCACTCTCTGTGGGGGCAAAAGCCAGCCCCACTCTCTGTGGGGGGAAGAACCAGCCCCACTCTCTGTGGGGGGAAGAACCAGCACCACTCTCTGTGGGGAGGGGGAGAGCCTGGCCCCACTCTCTGTGGGGAGGGGGAGAGCCTGGCCCCACTCTCTGTGGGGGGGGGGGGGAAGAACCAGCCCCACTCTCTGTGGGGGGGGGGAGAGCCAGCCCCCTCTCTTGGGAGAGCCAGCCCCCTCTCTTGGGAGAGCCAGCCCCCTCTCTTGGGGGGGGGAGAGCCAGCCCCCTCTCTTGGGGGGGAGGAAAGCCAGCCTCACTCTCTGGGGGGGGGGCGAGAGAGACTGGCCCCACTCGCGGGGGCCTCCTCACAAGGCCTGCAGCAGGATTACACCTTCCCTCTCCCCTCAGAGCCAGACCAGGGTCTGCCAGGCCTCCTCACCTGCGGGGGCGGCAGTAGCCTGGCTTGGGGGGGCGGCTGGGCGACGGCGGGGTTCGGGAGGGCCCTGTGGAGGCCGCAGCAGCGGCGGAGGACGCGGGCCGAGGAGACGAGGAGGACACGGGCAGCCATGGTGACCCCTCACGGCCGCCTCTGCGCATGCGCCGCCCACAACCCCATGCGCCACAGTTCGGAGGAGATGCCTACAGGCTTAGGGGGAGGAGCTGTACGTGGCCACGCCCCCAAAAATAGTAATTGGGAACGCTTGGTAGAGGGCGCATGCGCGGGAGAGTGCAGACTGCGCGTGCGCATATTAAACTCATGCACGTGCCGTGGAGGGTACGTAGAACGCATGCGCGAGTTTCCAGCAGTAGCGCAGCAGCAGTTTACTCTTAAAGGGGCCGCACTTGCATTTTTGTTTTGCAAGGGAGACTCTTGCAAGGGGAGTTTCATTGCAAGGGAAGGGGGGCTCTGAGCAGTGCTGATGCACTCCCCCTGCAAGCAGCCCAGCCTCACCCTTTAAGGGCACCCCCCAGTCCCATGACCTGCACTGCAGGCTGTGCAACACTTGGTGCTGTTTCAGGTCCTGCAGGGCACCAGGATGGCACTGGGCATGCAAGGGCCACCAGCTTTGCCCTGGCCCTTCACTGCAGGGAGGGTGTTGCAAGCCACCCATGCCAGGCAATGTCACCTTCCAGGGTTGCAACAGCAAGTTGCATTGAAATGCAAAGGGCAGCAAAAGGCTGGCAGGGGGCACACCCAGCCATAACCCCACTGCACCAGTTACACCAGCAATGGAGCCTGGTTGTTGGATCAGGGCCAAGGTGGGAGCTCACACAGGACAGCACCAGCTTGCTTCCTACAAAGACCCCATAGATGAGGTCCCCATTCCCGTCACTCCCTGCAAAACACCCAGATAAAACCCACAGGGCACCTATAAAACCCATAGGAGGGCCCACCCCTGCAAAGGTCCCGTACAAGAGGCAGCACAACACAGGGTGACCATAACCAAAAACAGAAAGCCCCAAAATGTAGGACATCCAAGAAAAATGCAGAACACAAGCCGAAAACACTCATAACATTGCTTTCAGTGCTTATTTAAGTACAATATCTATATATATAAAACTGGTCACTGACTCACTCACAGACTCATCAATGTCCAGCCAAAACCACTGGGCCTAGAAGCAAGAAATTTGGGGACTTCCTTCATTGACAGAGGCACCCACTAAGAACTGGTTTTGGGAAATTCCCACCAAAAGGGGGTGAAAAGGAGTGCAATGCGTTTTTCTCCCCACGCTTTGCATTGAAAAATCCCTGACTGAGGGATGCTCTGCCCCAACCCCTGGACCTAGAAGCATGAAATTTGGGGTGTTCCTTCTGTGACAGGAACACCGGCCAAGAACTGATGCTGAGAAATTTTACTCTTAAGGGGGGCTGAAAAGGGGTGCAACATGTTTCTGTTCTATACTTAATATGGAAGACTGACTGACATCCAGCCAATTTGGTGCCCAGTGCCTGATGCACTGTGAGGTATGTGTTGCGCATGGAGGGATGATGCGTATGGGGTGTTGGTGGTGCGCAATGGGGGAATGGTGTATGGCGGGTATTTTACTCCTGCAAAGCGGGTACATTTTGCTAGTACTCTGCTAGTACAAGGGTATTTATTACATTTAAAACTATTACATTTAGGCTATAATCATAAAGATACTTTCCTGGGTGTATGACCCACTGAACACAATGGGGCTTATTTTTCAGTAGACATGGTTAGGATTGTGCTCATAATTTGTTACATATAATTTATTAATTAAAATGCTTACAAGGAAAAGGGGGACATTGAAGTTTTTTCAGGACAGAACGCTTTAAAAAGAGAATGCATCCTGGAAAAAAGGGACATATGGTCACCCTGAGCACAACAGCACTGCAATGAAGATCAACCTCCACTGCTACATGAATCTGACCATGTTGCTTGGACATACAAGCCACACTGAGTTAGGCTGAAGGCCCATCTGGTCCTGCATAGCATAGTGGCTCACCAGATGCCTCATGGAGCACTCAAGACCACAAGGACCCTGCATCTTGTTGTCACTCAATTGACACCTGCCATTCAGATAGCTACTCTAAAACCAGGAAGTTGCATAAACCCATCATGGGTTGTATCCCACAATGGGTTTTTCCTTCGGAAATCTGTCCAATCCCCTTTTCTAGGTTTTCTAAGCCAGATGCTATCACCATATCCTATGGCAAGAAAATCTCAGATTAATTGTATGCATGGCAAAGCAATATTTTCTTTGATCTGTTCTAATGCTCCAGACACTCAATATAACTCTGCAAGTTTCATGGGTCACTTTCATTTCTACCCAAGCAAACCACAAGAAAACAGCACAAAAAGTAATCGGAAGCCCATTTCAGATCATTGAATTATCAGGCTAGGGCAGGGGTCTCCAAATTTTTTGGCCAAGGGGCCATATCCAATACCTAGCACAGTGTTGAAGGCCAGATAAATATTTTAAATGGGCTCAAATTTACAGGATTTCTGTAAGCACCGACACATGGCACAGAAATAAACCATACACCCCCATTCCACTACCACATCATAACAGCTCTAGTTGTGGTTGGTTATCTGAGTCAGAGGTTTTTCGAAGACTTGCCACATCTGGACCGAGAGCAGGGGTTTGGACACCTCTGGTTTAGGGTTTTGTAAGCTGAAGCAGAGAAGGGAGTGTCAATTGTGGACATGGTACAACTTACTTTCTGCTTATTTTGTACAGACACAAGGGTCCTTCTCACCTTTCATCCCTCTTGCTTGGATGTGGCTAAGCAGGTAGATACACTCTGCACATCTGAAGTGACACTGGGCAAGGATTTCTAAATCTTTTCTAAAAGCCCATCAGAGTTCCAAGCTCAGATGTGACTATGAAAAACATCCTGAGAGGAGGGACAGATAACCTCTTCTTCAACATGGGGGAAAATTTACACCACTCAGACATTATTTCTAAACCCTAAACTTTAATTTAAGACAATCCAGTGAAAATGGCTTTGAACAGTACAAAGGCACAAAAGATTAATTTTAAACCAACATTACAGTTCTGGCAACTCTGGTGAATTTCAGCACAGACTGTAGAGGAAAAAATTTCTGGTTCCTTCAGATCCCCTGGTAGAAATTGGGAAGACTGACTTGGAGAACCAGTGATCTAGCACAGGAATCATGATCTATGCACAGAATGCAGGCTTCGGGGAAAGCAGTCTTGGCTCCAGGGAAGATTCCCACCGGGGTGAGCCGTCAAGAGCAGGGCAGTTTTGCTGCGTAGCTGTAAAGGTAAATGCTACCATCTGTCCGCCTGGTCAGCAGGCAATCGTCTGCAACTGACCACCTGATGAGAGACCAGCTCCCCTCACTGCTGGGGGGCAGCAGAGCTGTACACTGCCCCAGCAGCAAATCCCACACCACAACTTTTCCAGATGTCAGCACAGCTGCTGCAGCGGTTCCCCTCACATTCCCTTCCATGTACCTAGCATCAAAAACAAGATTGTTAACATTTGTTAATAAATGTTATTCAAGCAAAAAATGCATAACAAAACTTACAATGCAAGTTAAAAACTTTAAACAAGTAACAAACTCTCCCCAATTGTGAGCCACACTAGACTTGACTGCCGGCTTTTCTTCCCCTGTGAATAGTAGTGGGGCAGGGAAGAGAGCAATGCGGTGCCCAAACTGGAACTGGGTTGAGAATGACCTGATATCCCCCATCTATCTTGGGCATGTGCTTGTGTTATCCAGCCTAGAAAAACATGCCCCAATAAAGAAGGGGTGGGGATTCCCTAAAGGCAATTTAACTGTCCCCAAACTGTCACATCACTGTTAAGAGGAACAGAGAGCACTTCCTTTGGATGTCCACCCCACCACTAGTTAGCAGGGAGACATGCTGCTGATAGAGCGGTCAAAACTGGGCTGGTGAGAGGACCCAGGCCTGGGGAAATCAGCCCCCTATATCAGATCATAATCTGGACTCAATGCAATTTATTCCAAGCCCCAATTTAAAAAACTTCCCTAGTCCTAACTTGCCTTCCTGTGATTCCTGGAGGGAGGGTCAAATGTGCCACCCCAGCAGTCCTGGCCGTCTTGGGGTTGAGTGCAATGACCTGGAAGGCAGTGGTCCTGCCTGCTTCACTCTCCTCGGCATATGGATGGCTTAAAACCACAAACAGGAGGCCCTGATCCACAGGGGAGAAAGAAGAAAGAGTAATCATATTTAATGATCAAGAAATACAGTAGCAAGAAGGGGGTAGAGAAAAAGGGACTTGGGATCAGGAAGGGGACAGCTTTTTATTTTTTCTTGAATAATGTCTGTGTAGAGCCACTGTCTTTAGCATAGGAAAGGTGGGATAAAAATATATAAATACACACACACACAGACCCCTGGGCTCCAGATCTGCTGCAATCCAAAAGCAACACATAACTGCTGCAACTCTGCCAACAAGCAGAAAAGACATTCAAGTGCCAGGCTTCGAAACATGGAGTCCCTGAAAGCCAATCCATTCAAACACCAGGTATTTCCTGAAGAATCTCAAGCCTGGGCATTTGTCGAAAGAAGGCAGCTCCTGACTTCCTACAAGGTATAGTGTATCTCTTCTATCCATGGATTTGACTCACCAGAGATACTCACCATTTCTGGTATGATGAGCAAACTGAAAGTGGCACAAATTAACATATACAGTACATGAATACAGGTGTGTGGGGTGTGTCTTGGAATGGATCCCTGCAGAAAATGAGGTATAGATTATCTCTAGCATGGCAGTGAGATGGGACTGAAGGATAGGGAGGCCTCTCATAGAAAGGGAGGCTTTTTCAGCTGGCAGCCAAAGAGATGCCACCTCAGCATCCCTGGCCTAGGCACCACCTTGCTTGTCTAGTCCAAACAGGAGTGGTCTGAGTTTTTGGAGCAGTCCACTTTCACAGACATACCGAATCTGAGAAGGCCTTGTGGCAGACAGAGGCTGGGTCAGGCTGGCCCACTGGAATCTTCCTCAGCAGCTGCCTTGTTTTCAGGTTCCTAGGAGGGAGGGAGAGAGAGAGATATGTGATGCCATCCTGTGATGGGCACTATGTTGCAGGAGCTCTGGTGGCCACTCAGATCTACTTGCCTCTAACAAACAAAGGGAGTGGCTGAAGAGTCTCTGTCTCCCTCAGTGGTTTTGGGCCTGTCCCTGACTTGGGGCAAAGGAAGGTCCCTTTCTTGAGTAAGCCATGGAAGACCTCTAGGCAAAGCTCTGAGGGGGTCCTAAGCTGACCCTGCAAATTATTTTTTGTGCCTTCTTTCTCCCCCCCCCCCCTTTAGTGGTTCCTCAGATTGAGGGGCTACACCTTTTAGTGTTACATGGAAGATCAACTGCTGAGTGAAGCTTTGACTGTGTCTGAGCTCAGCAACATCAAAACCACAGTATGTGTCCTCAGGTTTCTTTTGCAATCAGATATTTCAGCACAAATTCTTGGACTTCCAGCACTGCTTCCAGCTAGAGGTGGGCAACAAATACAATTTTTTGCAATATTTCATAGCAGTTACTCCGAAGGAGGGCAGAACATTTAGGTTTGTTAACGAATTCAAAGGAGCCAAAAACCTGGAGATGCCACCCCAAAACCAGGACTGGCCAGGCGCTATCATTCTGGGCATGACTCTTACCAAATCACCACACAGTTTGCAGCCGTCAGACCAACCAGTGCATCTGGCATCCCGTCCACCTCGGCAAAGGTCAGAATATTCTCATGGGGAGGCATCAAGGACTGCCTCTTCTGGATCCTAGGAAAGGGGGATGGAAAGAGGGATCTAGCCATACATCTATCAGGAATAGCAGGAACTGGAACTAGAAGCCGGCTTGGTCTGTCACTGGCAGTAGGCACCAAGGGGGTCTTCCAAAAGGCTGCTGGCCCACGAGGGTGGAATTCTATCCTCACTTTCCTGGGATAATAATGGGACTTACTTCGGAGTAGACATGGATATGATTGGATTGAACACCGCCTCCCCACAATTTGTATTCCTTTCCTATTTCTTACCTGCCTCCCTCTGAGAAGAAAACAACTTCAACCGTTTGGTTTGGGAGGGACCCACAGCTGACGACTAGCCGCCTGTCCTTCAAGCCAAGGATGGCTTTGATATCTCCAGCTTTGACTTGGGACTGTTCAGGGCTGCCATCTTCAGAAGACTGAAAGAGGAACCTGGAGGCAGAGAGAACAGAAGACCAGAAAATAGATTCTGATATCAGACTGGATATCATCAAAAAACTTCCTGACAATGAGGGCAGTTCGGCAGCAGAATAGAATTTCCAAGGGAGGGATGCTCCTTCCTTGGGGATTTTCAAGCAGAGGGTTGACAAGCACCTGTTGGAGATGCTCTAGGAGGATTTCCTGATACAGGTAGGGGGTTGGACTAGATGATCTATTAAGTCCCTTCCAACAATATGATTCTGTCCTGCACGGTGACTCAAGGCAAGTGTATTCAGAAGGAAACCCCACTGCCATCAGTGAACTTCATGTGCACAGATTTGGGACTGCAATGCAAAAACAGCAGCACAGATTAAAGAACAGGCTGTGCACTGCAACTCCCAGAATCTTTTGCCTCCTACAAATGAAAACTACACCTGGGCAAGTTTGCGCTCAGCTCTTTCACAGGAAATTCAGTAGATGTGCTTCTTCCACAGCCACAGAAACATGTCCTGCCTCTTTTTTTTCAGGAGAATGGGGAGTAACTGTTGCATCAGTGTGCAATGGCCACCAAATCCAATCACATATCCAAGTGGAGAGGCTGGTTGTGGGAGGAGAGGCTTACGTACACAGACCCCTGTGGGACTCTCCTGAGCTTCACCAGCTCTGCTGGTGTTGCACCACTTCAGAGCTGCTAGGGGCATGTCTGACTCAGGAAGGAGCGTCAATTCCACCTAATCCCACATGCTCTCTGCTCTTTTGCTGCCTCTCTACCAGGAAGGATGTGCTGACAGCCAGTCTACATCATGTAGGATATCTGCGCTGGCAAACTTAGCAGTGTGCTGCCATTCCCCAGGGACAAGACTGGGTCATTTGCCTTGGTTCCCATGGGTGGGCACTGCACATGGCTAAGAAACACACCTTGAGAGCCTGAGGATGTGGCAACAGGTTAAGCCCACACTCACCTGATCTGTGCTATCTCCCTCCCGCCCAAGGCCACACACAGAACGCTGTGGACATCCGGCAGGGGAACAATCTGACTCACTGGAACCTGGAGAGACAGAGCAGCAAAACTCAACTACTCCACACTGCACCTCCCTAGATAGATCCTACCTCCCCACCAACAGTGTTCATCTTGAAACCTCTGAGCAGGGCCACCCCTGCCTTGTCTTAGCAGAATAATCGCCCTAATTTTTTTATTCTACTGACTGCTGTTTCATTGCATCAAGCTAACTCAGTACTATTTTAATAAATGGAAAGGCAAGGACATGAATGAATGAATGAGATAGGGACACAATGAGACAATAGAAATGCAGTCAAACATCCTGTTGCTCCAGTTCAGGTGTCAGCAACCTAGATCCCTCGAACCAGATCTAGCGTGGCACCCAAGGTCATCAGATCCACACACAACTCTGCTTCAGAGGAGCCCCCACCCAATTTGTTGCATGCCAGAGAGGGTACAGCAGAGCCTCCTGCCCAGACTTGCTGTGTATCTGAGCTACACCACAAGCTACAATGAGTGGACTCCATGCAGCCACTTCTAAGAGCTCAGCAACCCAGAAGTTTGGCAATGGTGTGAGAAGTCCCTGCCAAACCTCTGGCCCTTTTCCCCTAAAAGTTTGCCACCCCCTGCTCTACTGGGTCTTCAGGTTGTCAATGAGGTTGGGAGAGGCAGAATCCAGATATCACTGGATTCCTGCCAGTATCTGGATCCAGTTAAGCAATGTTGTCACAGGCACAACTTGTGCATGTAGGCCTCTCTCTGCCTGCTTCAAATCTGGCACCCAGAAGCAGCACAATAACAAGGCAGCATCCTGGGATTAGGCCTGCCCTACACTCATTGCCACAGCAGCTATCCCATCAGTCTCTCCCTACCTACCTCTACAAAGTGCCAGGTGTGCAGTATTGCCCAGTGGCTGGCCTCTAGGCACCTCCAGAGGGAGACTGAGGCCTCACAGGCGACTGCGATGCAGAACTCGACCAAGCCGGCTGTTTCCCACCACACAGCGCTCAGGTCCACTGAGCAGGAGCTGGAGGAGGCCTGCCAAAAGCAAGAGAGTGTCAGGGATTATTCCCAGGCAGGCAGCTGCTCTCCCCACAGATCTTCCATGGGGTATCAGCAAAATAGATGCCATTTCCTTTGTCAGAGAGAGCAGCACGGCTGGCTCTCCTAGACAGTGGCAGCAAGAGCAACAGCAGTTTCATTCTCCCAACCTTCAGCTTTGCAGTCATTTGCAAGTTCCCTTTTCTCTGGCTGTCTCGCAAGGCCTCCGCCAGATCCTCCATCTCTGTTGCAATCTGAAGATTTGAAGACAATGGGATAAGGACACACAACTGAATTCACAGACAATTATGGTTTCAGCAGGGCTGTCTCTCCAAATACAGTAAAACCTTAGAAAGAGAGATTTGCAAGACAAGCAAACATTTCTAATAAATTTTGTCTTGCAATACAAACAAAAAAAATAGTCCTGTAGGGGATACGGCCTGTTTTGCCGCTCCGTCAGCACCTCCTCAGCCTCTCCTAAGAGACCAGCCTATGCGTGTACTCCTATGTGTGTTATTCCTATTATAATCAGTGGATCTCAATCCTGTGAAAGGGGGGCAATGGAAAGGAGCCTGAAAGACCTAGACTTACATGTCTACTCTAAAGTAAGCCCTATTGTAATTAATGGGGCTCAGTCCTGTGTAAGGTGCTTTCCATTGCCCCCTATGGGAAATTCATATTGCAATCCAGAGTAAATTGTTCTTACACTGGAGCAAGGACTCCCCGTAGGTACTCTGGATTGTGCCCTATTACTCCAATAGTGGACAATTCTCCACTATTACTCCCTGAACACAGTGCTTGCTCACTATTTCCACTGAGGTTTACCCACAAAAGATCCTCCTTTAGGGTCGAAGGTTTTGATTTAAACCCTCTTCTAGTGGTGTGATCTTCTGTCATCTAGAAGGCAGTCACTAGTCATGGGTGAGCCAACAGCTTTCATCAATAGGTGCTTAGGGGAAAAGCTACCTATGCAAACCGTTTTGTGAACTTGGGGGTGGGGGGAGAAAAAACAGCACAAAACATTGTTGATTACAATAAGTGGGTGTATAATTAATACAATTTCTGCTATAAAAAGGCCAGCATTGCTGAGCAAAGGGAAACATCTCACACAGATGTTTCCCACCTAAAAACACAGATGTTTCTCTACATCTCTGCATCTAATGGCTGGAGAGCATTCCTTGCAAGAAGAGGGTATGGAAGAGGCAGAGGAACTGAGAAGGAAATTTGGGAAAGTTAAATTAACTAGGAAAACTTGGCTGCAGGTCAGGGAGAGCCTATCAACACTGGCCACAGATTTGGGGTCTGACCCACAACACTGCTGCCTTCTCCCAAGGATAAGGCAAAATGCTGCCACTTTGTCCAGACTCAGCAAGCAAGCCAAGGACAGCAATTCCCCAGAGCTGTCCCCCACCTCGCATCTGTTACCTGTGGGGCAGATTCCTTGCTGTGCTCTGCAGTCAGGCTGGCTGATGACGGGCTCTCTTCCAAGCCCACACCTACTGCTTCTCTAGGGCTCCACCTTGTTCCATCTTCTGGCTTGGACCTGCTGCCTTTCACTTGCAACGGGGACACACCTGGCAAGGGCTGGGGGGCTGGAGTTGCTCCCACCAGTGGGAAAACTGGAGTGGGCAGCTGGGATTCCAGCTGGGTGGCAACTCCCTCCAGGGTAGGAGAAAAGAGCACTTTCCTGTCCAGCGTCTGTAGGACAGGGGGTGACTTGGGTGGCTCCTGCTCCAGATAAACACCACCCAGATTCTCTCCAGCTGCTGATCCATCTCCAGGACAAGTGGACTGGAGGATCTGTACTGCCTGGGCGGAGTGGAAAACCTCCAGCTGTTCTATGGCACAGGATTCAGGCTCAGGAAGGCCATGTTCATCTCCTGGCAGGTGGAATTCTTGGAGGTGCATCAAAGAAGGCAGGTCCTTCTGGATGGGTGATTCACTCTTGTCTTCAAGATGACCCTGAGATCCCTTGAGCAGGCTGCTCCCCTTCCCACCTGAAAACACAGAAGTGGCTTTCAAGGGCTGAATGAAACATGGGTTGCTTCTAGGGTTACCATAATTCTCTTCCACAAAACCAGGACAAGAGCCCCTGTCAAACTCGCCAGTATGTAAACACAATCCTTGAAAATCGGGACAGTCCTGGTTTTCAGGGAGCTCAAGGGCTCTCATTCAATGGCATAGCTAGAGGGTGCAGAGCAATCATTGGAAGGAGTCTCCCTGTGGCATGCAAGCCGCCCCCCTCTTCTGAGTCATTCCAGATGGGAGGAGCAAAACAGAATGGTATGGACCTTAATGATGGAATTTTCATCCCTCAATCTGTCCACCCCCTTCTGAAAGGCAGCTAGGCCAGGTGCCATCACCACATCCTGTGGCAGGGAGTTCCACAGGCTAATCACACACTGGGTAATCTCCTGCTCCCCTCAAGCACCCTTGCCAGATGTCTAACCCATACTTCCCTAGAAGAAATCTACACCCCATAAGCCACCAGGTGTAGTGATTTGCCTTCTGGAACCTCTTAGCAGATCAGAGGCTGAACATTTCCCCCCCCCCCAATGGTAGCCTTCAGGACCCCCAACCAGGGTACCTACCTGAGGGTGCTCCTTTCCCCTCATTTTTCTGAGCACCATCCACAGCCTTACACAATGGCAAAGGTGCTTCATCCGGGAGAAGCAGCTTAGACCCACTAAAATCCCAAGGGCCATCTTGCTCCCATGTGTTCCTTTCGGGGCAAGGCACCTCAGTTGGTCGGGCCTCCAGGCTGCCACTGGATCCCACAGGGAGTGTTGCTCCTTGGCCTTCAGCCTCACATGACACAAGGCGACAGTGATCTTTGGAAGACATCAGTTCTGGCGATGCATCAGGGGCAGCTCTGCGCCTTGCTCTTCCTCGCGGCTTCCTTCCTCTTCGGCCCCGTCCCAGAGCATCAGAGGGAGGGAGAGGCTGCAACGGAGATGCAGCATCACATCTGGGGCTCACACAAATGCCAAGAGATGGGAAAGGAGCAGTCCCCAGCTGGCACTCGCTTCCTGCTGGCTTTTGGATAGGCAAGCTTGGTTTTGTCCCCTTCTCCTTCCATGAAGCACCATGCCCTTTTTTCCTTCTCCCCAACTGACCCTGGAGGACTGCGTCTAGGTCCACTTCCCTCTGGCAGCGAGACATGCGCCGTGTTGTCCTCACGTAATACTCAACAGGGAAGAGGAGGCCCTCGACCACTGTGCAGGAGCTCAGGGGGCTTTCTATGGGGGCAACAGGAAGAGCCTCATCCAAGTGGGGAGATCCTGCTTTGCCCTGGCTCCCTTGCCCCATTTCCCCTGCCTTGCTGAAAGAAGTCTCCTTGTTATCGAGGTCCAAATTCTTAGTCTCCTCATACTGGCTTTGAGCTTCAAGTGTTCCACATCCAGATCCACACGGAGCCTCACTGACCCTCACTAATCCCACAGCACTGCTTGGCTCTTCCTCACACACCCACACCTGATCTTTTTCCGCCTGGTCATATACTTGTTCTCTGCATTGCACGTCATTAGGTGCAACAGGCTTTTCATCAGCTGAACCTTCGGGGTTGGCAAAGACACCCTCCTTGCCCTGAGAGTTCAGTGAGTGGACCTGATTCCTGTGCAACCAGGCATTAGAAAGTGGACTGGATCCCCCAACACAAACATCTTGCCTGGATGTTTCTGGCTCTGTGACAACCACCCCATTACTTCCTCCTTTGGTTGTCGAGGCAGCGTTTGGGATGCTCTGGTCAGACTCGAAAGTGCTGCACCTCCTCTTGAAGGTTGGTGACCCTGAACTCCCAGTGCTGGCAGTGTCACACCCCCAGTCATAGCCAGCATTCTCCTGAAGTCCATCACAGGCTGACTCTCCTGTCCCCCCCAAAGCCAGAGTTACTCTCTGCTGTGTTTTGGCTCCACTCCGTGAGAGCCGGTTCCGTTTCCTTTCAGGTCGAGGTCCGATGGGACAGAAAATTCTGCTTTCAGCCTCTGGGGTGCTCCATTCAGAACCTGAGTTCTCCGGCAAGCTGTCTCCTTGCACAAGGACCTCGGGTTCGAGTCCAACCAGTGTTGCTTTCTCAGTGCTTGGCTCAAGAAATGCACTTGCCAGGAGCCGCTCACTGGCCTCCGGAGGAGTCTGGCTGATGGATTCTACAAAAAGAAATGCAACAGCTTAGCAGCTTCTTTTTGTCAAAGAGGTTCTGACAGACTTTACAGCAGGGGTCTCTAAATGTTTTGGTCACAGGGCAGCATCAAATATCTAGTACAGTGTTAAGAGGCAGAAAAACGTTAAATATAAAATTACAATAAATATTTTACAGATGGCACACGGTCTTGGGCCTCAGGATGTCTTAGGCAAGGCCTGAATGCAGGTAACAAGGAGCTACAACAGCACTCTAAAGCTATGGCTATAGAGAATTCCAGGCTCTCTAATACAGTGGTTCTCAAAGTGGGTTGTAATTTCATTTTGGGGAGGGGGAGGTCATGAAAAGCAGGGTTCCACCATCTTGGAATGGGGCACTCAAGATGCTTCCAAGTAGACATGGAGGAGCTCAGGCATCACAATGATGACACTTCCTTTCTGGCCATATCACTTCTGGGGGGATCCTCTTGGACAGATTGTCATTCTCAGAAGCGGGCTGGGACTGCTCTAATGGGACTGTTGGAGGCCCAATGGAGAACCTGGCCAGCTCCTTTGAGGACAGGGGGTGGGTGACACCAAGATCCTTCCAGACGAGCATTAAGGAGAAGGTGCAATGCAGCTCCTAGAGTCAGGCAGGCTGAGGTGAAGAGAATTAGTGCTGCCACTGCCACCCTCATCTCCCTCTAGAGCAGATAAACATTTATGCTGATGCTTTGCAGGCACATACAAAGCACCACCTGTTCTGCCCCTCCAGGCTGGTACCTTCAGGGTCCTTCTCAGCTTCCTTTTGCGGAAGATACCCATTCTTCTCAGCCGTTCTTTTCTTGACATTATTTTTCACCCTCTCTGCTCTCTCAGCACGCTGGAAAAAATCAGGACGAGAAGTTTATTTCATTTACTATGATATTTAGAGACCACCTTTCTCAACAGATTCAAGGCAGGCTGACCACGCAACCACTTTTTTTCATTTAAATGAGTTTAGCCCCAGCATGTCTGGGTGGTACCTTTGGGTCCCAACTAGGTCTGCTAGTGCCTGCTTTCCTCCCTTCACCTAAGGAAAACAGGATCAGAAACCATTTCTCCCCATGCACTATTCCCCCTCTCCTATTAGGAGAGGAGGAAGGGAGGAAGGGAACAGGGTCTCAGGAATGGTAGAGAACTGGACAGCTTCATATTGGGAGAATATTGCTAAGCATCCAGACCTAATATTACGCAATGGCAATAACCAAAGCTTTGAACTGAGGTCAGGACAACAGGTAAAGTTAAGTGGGAGTGGCTGGGTCCATAACCATGGAAGTGTCTTTAGACAATGGTGCAATCCATATCAATTCAGGCGGGGGGGGGGGTTACCTTCATAGTCTCAGAAGTTTTTGAATTTAACATATGTTAAAATTCAGGAAAAAGTAAGCTACCTGTATATTTTTGTTTTGCCCCAAAAAATTCCTGGCCCGAGATACAGGCCACCAAAGATGGCGCCCCGTATCAGTACTAGCAGTACAACCTGCAGGGGACAACTTTACCTTTAGCATACTAAAGCACAGGCCCTAACAAGATACTGAGGCCCCTCGTTCACCACCAAGAGGTGGAGGCCTCTCCCTCACTGGCGATTTTCAAACAGAGGCTCGACAAGCACCCGTCACTCAGGCATGTCCTAGGAGGATATCATGCTATAAGCAGGGGGTTGGACTGGATGACCTATTACATCCCTTCCAACTCTAGGATTCTGGAGGTCTGTCCTAGGGGTGATGGCCTTGAGGCTGGAAGTACTTCCAAGAGCCTCAAGGAGCCCACTAGAGGGCTCCTTAAGGAGCCCACTCCCTGCCTCAAGACCCTTCTCTTGGGTCAAACCCACAAATCGGATCACATAAATGCACATTCTCCAGTGAAGAACCCTGGAGACCCACCTGCAGCCGTTGGAAAGTCTTGCTGTATTCCCTCTTCAGGTAGGCCAGCTGCTCTTTCAGCTGGAAAACAAAGGCCAAGAAGGGTAAGAGGTGAGCAAGGTCAGGCACATCCCATCCTTTGGGACTCACTGGAGGATGAAAGCAGACACTAAGCAGCCAAAAGGAAGGTTGTGTCTTGAAACCTCCACCAAACACTAAGAACTGGGGACAGGCTATGCACAGAGAAAGGGTTCAATCCCATTCTGCTTCCCAGCAGTGGTGCAGCCAGAACAGAGGTATGTGCTCTGCATCCTGTGGGGTGGTGGTGGTGGTGAATGAGACACAGACCTCACCTGGGGGCTGATTCAGAGTTGAATCAGAGGAACAGAGGAAAGTCAGATAGGACTTTCAATTCCCCCCCCCCCCAGACTTTCATGAGCGCAGCCAACCACTTTTTGACCACCCCCCTACCCCGACAGGCAGGAGGAACGATGCCCTCGTACCCATCTCAGGGGCAAAGCATGCACCATTGAAGAGAATGTGCATCCTGATTTTAAAAGCTTGAGAGTGCAATCTGAACCATGTCTACTCAAAAGCAAGCCCCACTGTGTTCAAGGGGTCTTACTCCCAGGAAAGTATCTTTAGGAAATTTTTTAAAAAGATTTGCTGCGCATTACAATTGCCAGGAAACCTTTACAGAAAAAATTTCAAGCCTCTTAAAATCAGGGTGTGCATTAGATTTGATGGTGTGTTAGTAGTTTATATTAATTAACAGTATTAATTAATAGTTTATATTAATTAATTTAATCTTGCGATTGATCTGGCACATTTTAAACTCAAGCCCAGTGTTAAAATTGCTGCACGTGCGTGTGCCTATTTCTGCACAGGTTACAAGCCATGATGGGTATGTGCAACTTCTAGGCTGGTTAGTTGTTATGGAAGCAAACCTCAGATTGCCAGATGCTTTCCTGGGAGTAAGTCTCACTGAACACAATGGACTTACTTCTGAGGAGACATGGAGGTGCTCAATGACATCACTTCCTGGTATGCATGTGTGAGTCCTGGAGTCACTCTCGGAAGGGGGTCCCAGATTGAAATGCTTGAGAACCACTGATCTAGTGGCAGTGAGTTCCTCAGGAAAGAGAGGCTGTGGGCAAGGGGTGGCCATGGTCCTCTCCTGCAGCTCCCATGCATGACCATCCCTAACTCTTTCTGGGCAGTTGAGCCCACATCTAGCAGCAGGGAGTTCCACAGGCACAGGTGCCAAAACTGGCACTCATGGCCTGGTTCAGACTTCCTCTCAGGCCATCTAGCTGCATCCAGTGGCACGGAGTTCTGCAGGCATAGGGACTCCAGGCAGGCGTGGCCACAGTCCTCGCCTCTCCCACATCCCAGGCATGTCTACTCAAGAGAAATCCCTTATGGGATTTCTCTAGGGCTCACTCTAGTGTAAGTGTGCATGATCACAGCTCTGAACCCCTTTTGATGCCACATGGGAAAGAGCTGAGTGTGCATCTAGTGGCAGGGAGTTCTGCAGGCACTGTGTGCATCTAGTGTGCATCTAGTGGCAGGGAGTTTCTGTGTGCATCTAGTGGCAGGGAGTTTCTCCCCCCACACGCGGCTGAGCCTTCTCCCAGTGGCAGGCAGTTCCACAGGCACAGGGCAGCAGCTCCAAAACGAGGCATGTGGGGGGCACAATCCTTCCCACACCACCCAGAAACATCTACACAAGAGTAATCCCATCACAGCCAATGGGCTTGCTCTCAGGTAAGCCTGACTTCCCAAGGCCAACTGGGCATGGGCTGAGCCTCTTTCTAGTGGTGGGGAGTTCCACAGGTCAACCCGCCCCCCCTCAGCTCCTGAGGCAGGGAGTTCCACAGGCACATACTAGGGAGGCCACAGTCCTCCCCCAGCTCAGCCCTGCCCCCCCCCCAGGCCACCGAGCCCGCGTCCAGTGGCGGGGACTTCCTCAGGCGAGTCCCTCCCACCTTCTCCTTCTCCCTCAGGCTGAGGGGCTTCCCAGCCAGTGCCTCCATCCCGCGCAGCACTGCGCATGCGCGCCGACTCAGCCCGGGCTGGCAAGGGGGCGGAGCCTCTTCCGCGCATGCGTCTTCCTTGAAACGACTTTCGCCTCAGGAGACGCCCCGCCTTTTCCGGAAGTCACGCCCCCTTTTCCATAGCCTCGCGCCGATTGGCTGAAAGCGGGGGCGGGGCTTCAAGGACGGCGGCGCTGATTGGTGGCAGCGTGAGAAGGGTGGAGGTTGTGTACGAAAGCCCGAGAGGGACAGGGGTTCTGTGCCTACGGTCGCCGGTTATGGAGCTGAGCGAGCAGCTGTACAACAAGTCCGAGTACATCGAGACGGTGCGTGGAGGGGGTGGTCGACCTCGCAGGGCTGTTGTGAGGGCCTGGGCGGGGCCCGGGAAGGAGGGGAGGGGCTCAGGCCTTGGGCCTCCCAAGGGGCTGGGGGAGAGCCAGAGCACTGCCAGGGAGCTTCTCTGTGGAACTCCCTGCCTCAAGAACTGAGGGGGTTGACTTAGCCTTTGGAACTCCCTGCCTCAAGAATTCCATGCCACACTTACCAGAGTGTGTTTGCACAGACACCCCCACACACCTGTTCCTCAGATCCTGTCTTTTTGTTTGCTTGCTTGCTTGCATGTGTCCATATGGGAATATGCGTGTCTGTCTGCAGGGACACTATATAGAAATAGACACACATTTGGATGGACAACATTTTTTAAAAAAATCAAAATTCTGTCTGCATGTTTGAACAGTTTGTTTCTGTTATATATGTATGTATATGTGATAATATATGTGTGTATATATATATAAACACATGTTTAGCGTGTGTATATACTACACATCTTTGTATACGTATATAACATATATATATATATTATATATATTATTGTATACTTATATATACACATATATATATGTGTGTGTGTATATACTATGTATATATAAACACATGTTTAGCGTGTGTATATACTGCATATCTTTGTATATATACGTATATAACCTATATATATATTATATTGTATACGTATATATACATATATATGTGTGTATATATATACTGTGTATATATATAAACACATGTTTAGCATGTGTATATACTGCATATCTTTGTATACATATATATACGTATATAACCTATATATATTTTATATTGTATATGTATATATACATATATATGTGTATATATATATAAACACATGTTTAGCGTGTGTATATACTGCATATCTTTGTATATATATACGTATATAACATATATTCATTATATTGTATGCGTATATATACATATGTATGTGTGTATATATATACTGTGTATATATATAAACACATGCTTAGTGTGTGTATATACTGCATATCTTTGTATATATATATATATATATATATATATATATACATATATAACGTATATATACATTATATTGTATATGTATATATACATATATATATATACTGTGTATATACACATATAAACACATGAAAAGACGTCAATATTTTCCAAGCCAACTTGGTTCCCAACGCCTTTCTTCTGCACGGCTCTTCAGCACTCTTACTTTTATTTCCAAGAGAATGGACTAATGAGTCGCAGCCGTCCGTGGACAAAATGGCCAGATCTATATTTCTGGTATCTCTATGGCCTGGGTCATAGCTAAGTGGGGCGGTGTCATACTGGGCTGGCTCTTCTTAATATGCAGTATAGTGTCCTTAACTATATCGTCAGAAGCCACATTAATGACTCCAAGGGATGGTTGTTGGGCTCTTTTAGAAAGCAGGGGACCAGGGCAGTTATCACTATGTTGATACCTAAATGGAGATGGTTCGGACACATAAGAGTTGTCGGAGATCCTTTGAGGCTCTGTGCTCTTAAAGAGTGTTACAGGAGGATTAATCTGCCTAAAGGCCCGTTGTAAGTGAATATTCAGAGACTCAAAAAGTGTACGGTGTTTAATTATTTCTTTGGGGGTCTAGCCGTAGCAAAGGATAAATAGAGTCTCTTGTAAGATATATTGGCCAGGTTACTATGAGAGTCTGTTGGGGCCGAAATAGATGGTATATAAAAGAATTTCTGGATCTCGTCTGTTCTAATATGTCGTTTTAAGATCCAAGATAGGGACTTGGCAATTCGATTTCTATCGAATTTCTATCGATTTCTATGCACACTCAGAGAAATGCACACGAGGTGCAATATAAATAAATAGGTCAGAAGGAGCAGCAGGTGGGCTTGTGCCATGTTTTCTTGGGTGCTGTTGAGGAGCACACGTCCTACTCAGCAGGGTCTTAAGAGGACCTCTGTGTCTGTGTCCGACTCTTGAATCAGATCCACGTTTCCCTGGGGAAGGTTTTGTGTTTTCTGACCACTGACTGTCTGTCCTCTTTTCAGGCTTCGGGGAACAAAGTCAGCAGGCAGTCTGTGCTTTGCGGAAGCCAGAACATTGTGCTCAATGGCAAGGTAAGCCAGGCTTACAGTGGAGATTTAGAGCACAGTCCTAACTGTGTCTCCTCAGAAGTAAGTCTCATTGTGTTCAGTGGGTCTTTCTCCCAGGAAAGTGACTTTAGGATTGCAGCCTAAGTACAAATCCAGAACCATGACACCATCCTGGCTTTCTCTTGAATACTGGGACCATAAATGGCTTATCTGTCATTAATGCTGCAATCCTAAAGAAACTTTCCTAGGAGTAAGAGCCAGTGAACACAATGGGACTTACTTTTGAGTAGACATGGTTAAGGTTGTGTTCTTAGGCTCCAATCCTGAACACACTTTCCTAGGAGTAAGACCCATTGAACAAAATGGGACTTACTTTTAAGTAGACATGGTTAGGATTGTGCTCAAAGGCTGCAATCCTGAACACACTTTCCTAGGAGTAAGACCCATTGAACACAATGGGGCTTATTTTTGAGTAGTTATGGTTAGGATTGTGCTCTAAGTCACCCAAGAAATAAAAGCCTTCCAGCCTTTGGTCCCTTCCATGTTGTTGGCCAGTTGGCTCCTGGCTGCTCATGGTGTTGGTGATCTGCCAGGTGTCCATCAATCAACCTACAGTCTTGTGTATTGTGGTACCTTGGTTTACAAGCATAATTTGTTCCAGAAGCCTGCTTGTAATCAAAAACTTTTATATACCAAAGCGAATTTTCCCATTAGAAATAATGGGAAACTCAGAAAATTTGTTCCAGAATCCAAAAATATTCATATAAAAATGATTACAATACTGTAATACAATTCAAAATAATAAAGAAATATAAAGATAAATATATAAATATAAGAAATAAAGAAAATACAAAATTTAAAGAAAAATAAAGCAAATTAACCTGCACTTAGTCTTGCAGGTCTGTCATGCTGCAATCTGTCCCCTTTTACAGGAGTGAGCCCTGCTAATTATAATAGGGCTTACATTAGAGCAAGACTAGGTCTCAGGCTCCTTTTCATTTCCCCCCTTACACAGGAGTGAGCCCCAGTGACAGTAATAGGCTTACTTCAGAGCAGACATGCTTACTTCAGAGGAGAGGGTGAGCAGGCACTGGCAGAGCGTTGAAACCGGCCATATCTTGGCTGAGACTTTTTTTGCTTGTTTATCAAGACATCACTTGTATTGCACATCAAAATTTATTAGAAATGTTTGCTTGTCTTGCAAAACATTCAAAATTCAATTTACTTTCAATCCTTCCCTTTCAGACCATTGTCATGAATGACTGCATCATCCGGGGGGACCTTGCCAACGTGAGAGTTGGCCGGCACTGTGTGGTGAAGAGTCGCAGCGTCATCCGGCCACCCTTTAAGAAATTCAGCAAGGGGTAGGAGCTCCAGGGATTGGTGCATAGTAGGGTGGTGTGTCTTGCAGAGCAGGCCTTTCCCCATCTCTTGAAGGTGTGATGTTGTCACCTGCCTCTAGGTGGGGACCCAAGGAATGAACTTCAACTTTCTGTACCACTCATTGCTTTTTAAGGGTTTAGTCTCAACCATTTTTCCAGCACCAGCATATCTGTGCCAGTGGGGCACGTGTTGCATCCTGCAGTTGGGGGCAGTCACAGAATACTCTTCAAAGTAAGAGCACAATCCTAACCAAGTCTGCTCAATGTAAGCCCCATTGTGTCCAATGGGTCTTACTCCCAGGAAAGTGTCTTTAGGATTGCAGCCTAAGGCAGTGTTTGTTCCCTAAACTAGAGTTGCATTGCCCTTACCCTGGAGATGGAAAATTGCTTAGGATCGTGATTTGAGGCTGCAATCCTATTCCCCAATTAGGATGACATAAGTCTCAGCAAAAGTTCCATGCTGGTTTGGGGGTATCACAAATGTACAATAAGGCACTTCTGCACCATTCCTAGCAGGGTTCGGCCAGTGCATAGACATGTCCCAGCCTCCCCACACCACCATGGGAATGGGGAGCAGGTGAGTTGTGCTGGCCTAACCCTACAATCCAGAGTAACTACGGGAAGACGTATGAGGCACTTATTCATTTCCCATAGGTTTCCCATAGGTGGCACCCATAACTACGCTGGTGTAAAAGTTCCTGTAGTTACTCTGGATTGTAGCCTAAATTTATGCTAGTCATTTGTACTGACTTAGCTTGTGCCATAAGTCAGTAAGTTCTGGAGAACCCCAAACTCTAAGATGTTCATGGATTCAGAGTCAAGTTTCCTGATCATCAGGCTTTTAATATAGATTGGGACTTCGGTTGGCAAATTAAATGTGAATGGAGCCCCTTCAGTCCACCCACCAGATAATGATAATTTTAAACTAAACAAAGCATTCTTATCAAGGATTTTTATACTTCATGTGTGCATTTGGAACCTTAACTAGAAACAAACTGCACACTATTCCCCTCTTTGCAGCCACCCCATGAGTCCTTCTCTGTCCTTAACATTTTAAAAACTAGTTGATTTCATCCCCAACTGTCATCTCTATATATAAAACTGAAGACTCACTCACTCACTAACTCATCAACACCCAGCCAAAACCACTGGACCTAGAAGCATGAAATTTGGGGAGGGTGTTCCTTCTGTGATTGAGGCACCCAATAAGGACGGGGGCGGTGCACAGAGAGGAGAAGGTGTACAGGGCTGGGATGATGCATGGGTGTGGGATGGTGCGCAGGAGGGGATTTTACTCCCACAACGGCAGGTCAATTTCACCAGTTTTTTATTCCTAAATTAGAATAGAAATAAAAGCTTTTCCCTGCTTTTTGCCAGTTCCTTTTATTGTCCAACCTCTCTTTTGGCTCTTCCTTCTTGCCTGCTCTGCTCCCTGCTTTCTTTTTTAAAGGAAGGGGATGCGGTAGGTTGCCTGGCCTGGCTCTGCCAACAATGTGGTCAAGTTTCTCTTGGTCGTTGGCAGTTTTGTGGTGGTTGAGTTGTGCCAACGTGGCAGAAATACAAGCGTTTCATTGTTTCTCTTTCTTGCCCTTTCCTTCCCCAGAGTGGCTTTCTTCCCACTGCACATCGGGGACCACGTCTTCATCGAGGAAGACTGTGTTGTCAACGCAGCTCAGATCGGCTCCTATGTCCACATTGGCAAAAACTGTGTCATTGTAAGTGCATGCCAGAATGGCAGATGGACACACACCCCACTCCATCCCCCACCAGAAAAACCATGGGCAACAACTCTGGGGCTGCCTTACCCCTGGATAAAGTGGTGCTTAAAAGAGCCAAACCTTTTAGATTTCATTATCTCCAGTTATTTTATTGCCGGAGTGGCATTTCCCAAAGCAGGGCATGTGAAGTCTGCCCTGGATTGTTCTTTGTTTCTGGCATTGACAACGGCCTGGACTTGCAAGTGGGCCAGAGAGTCTGCACAAGGCTCTTTGGCTCGTCAAGCCACAATCTCTTGAAACAGAGGTGGCTTGTGTTGACTAGAGCCAACTGGGCTGCTGTCCCCAGCGTCAGACCTGCTGGAAAGTAGGGCACTGAGTTATCCGCTAGCAGACAATGGTCCATTTTCACGGCCAAATCAAACAGCAAAAGTCATTAGGAAATACTGGAGCTCCTGATGCTCTTTCATGTCCTGCACCTGAGCAAACATTGTTAAAGTTTAATTGGTGAAACAACAAATCTTCTCCCCGCCTGAGTGGATCATAAATCAAGCCCCACTGACCCAAAGTTGTTTATGGCATTGTTTTGCCCTGAATCCCGGCACACATGAGGCCAGGAGGCACTTGCTGTGATTGAAATTGGCTTGTAACACAGATTTGGGCCACCTTCTCTGCCTCTCTGCTGAGCAGGTCAAGGCTTATCATGGATGCAGACCTTTCTCAATGCTTTTACAGATCATTTAATGTATTTTTTGGTAATATTTTTATTCAAATAATATAAAACAAAGATTATCTTAAGTTTACCGCAACAGCAAAACCACAAAATTCAATCACTTATATTTTCTAACATTTCCAACTATCACTTTTATCTCCATCACACTTTTCTTAAATTATCTATATTCATTGATGGCTGCAATCCTAAAGACGCTTTCTTGGGAGTAAGACCCATTGAGTGCCATTGAAACCCACCGAAAAGTAAGCCTCACTCAATGGGGCTTACTTTTGAGTAGACATGGTTACGACTGTGCTCTTTATTTATGAGAGTGATTCAATAAATAAGGTGAATTTTTTTGTATAAGGACTTTTAATACCGATAGAAATTTATTTTTTTGTATTTTTATTGTTTTACTTCTTTTTCACATGGATTTAATTTCTTATGCAGATTACAAAACAAACTGTGAGAATTTTACAGATTATCAAGGATGACCGACCAAGAAGCATGCTCCAGGATTGAACAGTTCTGAAGGCAGAACTAGAACCAATGGGTACAAACTGCAAGAGAGGAGATTCCGGTTGGATATCCGGAAGAAATTCCTGACGGTTCGGGCGGTTCGGCAGTGGAACAAATTGCCAAGGGAGGTGGTGGACTCTCCCTCACTGGGGATCCTCAAGCTGAGGCTCAACGAGCACCTGTCGGGGATGCTCTAGGGGGATTTCCTGCTGCAGGCAGGGGGTTGGACTAGATGACCTACTAGGTTCCTTCCAACTCTATGATTCTAACAGCCGTCAGTTATCAAGTTTTTGGTTGCTGAAGGGTGCAAACCCGTTGACATTCATAGGAGAATGTCAACTGTGTATGGTGCCACATGTTTCAGCCAAAAAAATGTCTACAAGTGGGCAAAATTGTTTAAAGAAGGACGGAGCAGTGTTGAGGATGAAGGCAGGCCTGGGAGGCCTACATAAGTGAGTGGGTACAAACTGCAAGAAAGGAGATTCCGGCTGGAAATCCGGAAAAAATTCCTGACGGTGAGGGCGGTTCGGCAGTGGAACAGATTGCCAAGGGAGGTGGTGGACTCTCCCTCACTGGGGATCTTCAAGCAGAGGCTTGATGAGCACCTGTTGGAGATGCTCTAGGGGGAATTTCTGCTGCAGGCAGGGGGTTGGACTAGATGACCTACTAGGTCCCTTCCAACTCTATGATTCTATGATCTCCTGAGGTGATCGAGTCAGTCAATGACCTCATTCAGTCTGACAGAAGGGTGACAGTGGGTGACATTTCAAGGACTTTGAGCTTATCTGTTGGAACAGCATGATGAAGTCAAAAGTGTTGTGAGCGACTGGCTGAGACATCAGTCTAAAGATTTTTACGCTGAGGGAATACGGAAGCTTGTGCACAGATGGGAAAAGTGTGTGATAGTGCTGGGAGACTACGTTGAAAAATAAAAAAATAAAGCTTCTATTTGTATTAGAAGTCCTTATACAGAAAAATTTACCTTATTTATTGAATCACCCTCGTACAACCTTCCTTCCTTCCTTTCTCTTCTTTCTTTTTCTTGATAAGTGGTCTGCAGGCAGGCAGGGAGCTAAGCAGAACTTCTGGGACCAAAAGCACCACAGCCTGAGAGATGCCACTATGGAGACAGCCCTGCCTTGCCTCTTTCCACTTATTTATTATATATTTGATTTGTACTCTGCCTTTCTCCATGAAGGACACCCAAAGCAGCTACAAACACAGCTAAAAATAATAGAACACATTAAAAAACTATAAAAAGTCAAGTAGCAGTGATAAAAGCCATCAGTTAAAACTAATTACTATAAAAATAGTCTCCATAAAAGCAGTGATGGAGCTACCAGTAGTTCAAAATGGAGGGAATTCCACAATACAGGCACTAGCACCAAGAAGATCCTATTTTCTGCTCACCACGGCCCTAACTTTGCTTGCTCGTGGCACAACCTACAGGGTTGTAGTTGGTTGACAACCAACCTTGTCAGATGACTCAAGATAACACACCTCTGAAGATGGGACTGTACAAAAGTCCCTCTGCAGAGGAGCTTAGTGAGCAGATGGCCTTCTATGGGTTGCCACAGTATTGTCCTTGTAAGCAGGCAATGGAGGCGCCTTGTCCTGCAGCTGTTAACATGTCCACAAACAGAAAGGAAGTGCAGCTTGCGCCTAAATTGCTGCAGCTTTAGCTTCTGTTTAGCCATATGGGGTCCTGGAAGTGAGCAGATATGGTAAGAAAGAGATTGGGGACTTCGTTCTATGGGGATTAATGGATGCCCTTTTGTAGGGTCGCCGGTGTGTCCTGAAAGACTGCTGCAAAATTCTTGACAACACCGTGTTGCCTCCAGAAACAGTGGTCCCTCCTTTTACTGTCTTTTCCGGCTGTCCAGGTAAGTGAAAAAAGGCCAACTGTGGAAAATGGAGCATGAATGGACTAGTGGGGCTGTTTGTGAGATGCGTGGGTGGGTTGCGCAGTGGTTCATTCTCTCTCTTGTCTCCAGGGCTCTTTTCCGGAGAACTTCCAGAGTGCACGCAAGAGCTGATGATCGATGTCACCAAGAGCTACTACCAGAAGTTCCTGCCCCTGACCCAGATCTAGGATGGGGAGAATGACCAGATACTTGAGTTTTTCAGCATGGTTGCTCCCTCATGGGAGCCGTGCAGGCAGCTGACACCAGGATCTGGTGAAAGCCTCCCATCCTATTGTACTCCTGGTGTGGGTGTGTGTATGGCCTCCCTTCTGCTCTCTCCCCCATTTTGGTTATGGTCCCCAGTTCTAGCACTGGAGGCTCTTCCAATTTCCTGTGGATGTTACAGTTCAGTCTGGAGCATTCTCACCACAGGAGCCATCATGGGGAAAGGCTCCCCATGCGTTTGTGTGAGTGTGAGTATGTGAAGTGGAAAGAAACCAAGTGTGAGTGTGTGAAGTGGAAAGAAACCGAGCTCTGCCCTAAATAGTGGGAGAGAGCAAGGGAGGGTCTGCTGCCACCTATTCCTCAAAGCAGTGCCCTCATTCCAGTCTCTGGAGGGCCAGTTGGTTGGGTCTCTCCTTGGCCTTCTAGGCTCCCTTCTTGCTGCCCCCTTCCAAGAAAGACAGAGCATGCTCTTAGCTTGCCTGGAGGTTTACGTTGACCTCCAGCGCAGCATCTCAGTCTTTGTAGGAACATGGCACAGAGCAAAGGATTCTGGTTTCAGCTTCCCGAGTGCCGTGTTGAAGTTTGGTAGTCATAGAAGGCCTCTGAGAAAGAGGTCTTCTGCTTCTTGGTGACTACAATGTGGTGGGCTCTCACCTGCTGTGTGCACAAACTGTCCAAGCCTCATCCCTCTTGCTCCATCCCCAGCATATTTTCTGGCCCTCTTCCTGGCACCAGACAGAAGCTTCCAGTCTTCTGGAAAGGCAAACAAAACCCAACCTGTCTTGTCCTTGCTCTTTTCAAAAGTCCACTTGCAGGCCAGGTGTTTACGTCAGTCGGGGATGGGTCATTTGTGCCGCAGCATGTCCCCTCCTGCCACTCATTAACCTGCTTTGGGCTGTTCAAATACCAAGATGTGTAGTTGTCGCCTTCAGCCATAAAGCTGCCTCCTGGTTTGTTGATGTTTTCCTGGGCACCAATTAAATGCTCTTATGTGGGTCAAGTAGTTTGGAAGCCGTCTTTTTTTCTGAACAAACATGTTGGGTACAGAGAGGCATGAGTTCTCGCTCACATGTGGGCTCTTCTTTCCCCAACTGCTGCTGCCTGACAAATGGTCTTGAGGGTCATCCACGCGTTTCTCCTGCAGCACCTTTGGAGACACCTGTAGGTAGACCAAGGAAATCTGTTTCTTCTCAGGTTCTGCCCAAATACCCTGCTCAATGGTTTGCCAAAAGCCGGGGGGAGCTGCAGGTCATCCCCAGCTGTGGACTCAGTGCTGAACGTGGGGGTAGGAGCAGAGGAAAAGCTTCTGCAGTGGGTAGGGGAACCTTCTCCCTCTCTCTCCACGCTATATCATACTTTATGGGCACAATCCTAACCAGTTTAGGCATGCACAACTCACCTGTGTTCCTATTGTGCTGTGGGGTGGCCGGCATATGTCTGTGCACTGGCCTAACCCCCCAAGAGTGGTGTAGAAGTGCCTTATGACACTTTTGTGACACTCCCAGGGCCAGCACAGGATTTGTGCTGGCCTAATTGAGGATTAGAATTGCAGGCTAAGACTCAGAGCACAGTCTTAACATATTCTACCATTGACACAACAGCCCTCTGCCACCCGAGTGCATCAAAGATGTGCCATAAAGTACATTCACAGTATCCACAGGGAGGCCAGTGCCATCCCACAACACTGCATTCACAGCGGCCATAAGAGGAGATGTGGAATATGTTGGGCAGGAGAGAGTAGGTTTTTTTGGGGGGGGGCGGAGATGGGACATTTTGGGGTAGGGGAGGGTGGATTGGACTCAGGAGGGCAGTGGGATTTGTGGAGTGGGCCTCTGACATAACCTACCTCTCATCCTGGCTTTACATGGAGCTGCTTAGAATTACTATTTAGCAGGGACAGATCCACGTACCGGTATCCCATGAAGGCAGCTATCCTAAGCATGTCTATTCAGAATTCCCATTGTTTTTAATAGAACTTGCTCCCAGGAAAGTGTGGTTAGGATTGCAGCCTTAAGCAGTTAGTGTAAGGAGACAAATACCCAGATTTTAATTTGATTTTAATACTGATGAAGCATATATCTATATAAAACTCACTTTTTGGTTGGCTTGCTTACTATTCTCTTCCAATAGACTCGTGATATTCATCCTTTCTCGTGACCACAACAGACAAACTGGGAACCATTTCCAATACGCCCCAGGCCACCTCCAGCCTGTGCCACAGGTGCATAGGTTAGGATTAGGTTGTCAATCATGTCCTCCCATTAATTGCTTTCCCCACTTAAAAATCCCCAAATGCCACAACCAAGTCTTGCAGGGCTTCAGCCTCTGATCAGTTTGGTTGCCCTCTTTGGCACATTGTCCAACTCTGCACCATTGTCACTGAGAGAGAGTGATCAGAGTGGGGCACAGTATGCCAAATGCAGCCACGCCGTAGATTGGGGTATTGTGCTGTTGGCAGTTCCTTTGGTTATAAGGTGCCCATGATAAATAATATAGAATAGACAAGTGACAAATGTGGCTGCCCAGCCCAGGCCAAGCCCTTTCCTGATTCAGCCAAGGTGTAGTGGGCAGCCTCCTCCCCACTTTCCAGTTTACCTTTTCAGCCTGGCTGCCTTACGGAGAGGCTGCACCCATTCCGCCTGCCCTACACACACCAAGCACATCATGCTCAGAGCATTTCTAAAAATACACACCAAGCTAATAGGGCCCTTATCTTGCTTTGGCAGAGTGTCAATATAAGCAAGATAAGGGCTATAATAAACCCCTTTTCAATTATGGTTGTTTGCCATACTTGGGACTTGGCATAGCTGGGGGTGTGCGGTGCGGTGCCAGGTGATGCCCCAGTTGTTGACCCACCAGGAGCCAATGGTCCAAAGGAGGAATGGCAACCCCCTGGAATATGGTAAAGACCACAATGATAAGAGCCAACTTCCAGTCAAAGTCCATTGATATAAAATGGATAAAAATAAAATAAACCAACCCATTTCTGGAAGTTTAATAGAACTTATTCAGGTGGCCTTTCAGATTATCACCATATCGGCTGGTATTTGTGATAGCCAGACAACAAGCAACACAAGAAGGATCCTCTCCACTCAAAATACCCATTAAAGTTGATTTTCGTTTCATTTTGGGTGCAATCCTAAATATGCTTTCCTGAGAGTAAGAAACACTGAACACAATGGGGCTTACTTTTGAGTAGAAATGGTTAGGATTGTGCTCTTAAATTAATACTGGTGAGGCATATATCTGTATCAAACTGCCTTTCTGGCTGACTTGCCCACTACTACTTGGTTTATGAGCATAATTTGTTCTGGAAGCATGCTTTTAATCCAAAACATCAAAACAAATTTTCCCATAAGAAATAATAGAAACTCAAATGATTTGTTGCACAACCCAAAAAATATTCATATAAAAATGATTACAATATTGTCATATATCACAAAATAATAAAGAAAATACAAAATATAAAGAAAAATAAAACAAATTAACCAGCACTATGTCTTGCAGGTCTCTCACTCTCCTTTACACAGGAGTGAGCCCCACTGATTATAATAGTGCTTACATTAGAGTAGACATGCTAGGCCAAGGCTGCAATCCTAAACACACTTTCCTGGGAGTAAGCCCCATTGAATATAATGGGACTTACTTCAGAGTAGGCAGGTTAGGATTGCACCCTTGGTCTCTCAGGATCCTTTCCATTGCTCCCTTACATAGGAGTGAGTCCCATTGACTGTAATAGGCTTACTTCAGAGTAGACATGCATAGCCTGGTGGTCTCAGAAGAGGCTGAGCAGGTGCTGGCAGAACACCAAAACTGGCAGTAGTGCAGCCAGGACTATTTTTTTGCTTGCTTATGAAGACATCACTTTTATACCAAGTTAGAATTTATTAGAAATGTTTGCTTGTCTTTCAAAACGCTCTCAGACCAAGTTACTGTCAATCCAAGGGTTTACTGTATTCTCTTCCAGTGGACTAATGACCTTCAACTTTTTATGTGACCCAAACAAAGTAGGGACCCACCATAACTCCCCTTCTGCAGACCTTCTCCACCCACCCTCTACCTCCATCACACCCTCCCAGCACT
The DNA here is from genome assembly GCA_030015325.1 of Cryptoblepharus egeriae. Classification (NCBI taxonomy): domain Eukaryota; kingdom Metazoa; phylum Chordata; class Lepidosauria; order Squamata; family Scincidae; genus Cryptoblepharus; species Cryptoblepharus egeriae. The sequence goes on from JAREYC010000012.1 coordinate 11,303,210, forward strand.
GACCAAGTTTTCTTATGGATTGGAGAACAGATACCATCAAGGCTGGCATTATTGAATGCTAGTTCAGTACAATTGCTCAGAACCAGAGCAGGACTGGTACCTGAAGGGGTACATCAAATGCCTCCCCCTTGACCTGGCAATGCTCTGGTTCTGTGGTCATCAACCTTTTCCCTCCATACAACTGAGGCTTTTGTGTTCTTCAACCTCATCATTGAAGAACACGGTAATGGACAAATTAAAATACAGGCATTCAAGGGTCGGCATTCAGACTTTTTGATATTATGCACATCTCCAGTGCCTCTGATGAAGCCAGCTGTGATCTTGCATCATCTGATGCTTGGCCACTTTTGGCCAGTTTCCACCAGAGTTGCCCCTGTCTTGAAGCTCTGCAAGTGGTAACTGGAGCCCCAGTTGGGCTTGGCACCTTGTATTATTTAGGGTGCAATCCTATCCATTTCTACTCAGACATAAGCCCCATCATGTTCAATGGAAAGTGTGCTTTGGCTTAATCCTGTTTCTATTTCTCAGATATGCCTATATATCTCCACTGGGATCAGGCAAGGGTGTGTTTTTGGCTGTGCCACAAAAGGTTCTGCATTAAAAACAGTGCAGGTGACCTTGTTTTCCAGCAACATTTGTCATCCAACTGGCAGTGGATGCAAATTGGACGATCAAAAGATGGCATCAAAAAATTGATTTGTTTCTCCTGGCCATTGAACTAAGGAAATCATGGACCATCATAATAGTGTCGCATTCCTTCCTAAAACCTTTGGAAGTGTCCAGCAAAAAAAGTTGTTGCCATTGATCTTCTATTTGGGGAGGAGGCACCCTTCTATTTAATCTACTATTTGGGGAGGATTATGGTGGGTCCCTACTTCTTGCTTGTGTTGGACAACTGATGCATCTGCGATGTGACCTCCAGCAAACAGTCATGCAAATATTTTAAATATCAGCTTTTCCAGCTGTTTGTTACAGCCCCAGCACACAGCGTAAATGGCCATCAAATGGCCAGGAGGAGCTCAGAGGTCCTGCCAACCAAGTTCAGGCTGGTGTGCCCAGAATGGCTTCAGAGAGAGGAAAGACTTGGGGGTCCTCAAGAAGAGTCTTGCGGTGGAGGCCAAGGAATATCTGGACATTTCAATCCTTTTGTGGCTTTTCTTTGGCCTTCTGTGGCAAGGGCCAAAAGGCTCTTGGAAATCTCTTGGAGGCTCCTTCTATGCACCAGAGACTGTGCCATGGTTGCCCAGCCCACCCGAGAGGGGACCAAACTGCACAGAAAAACCAACCAGCATTTTTTATCAACCTTCTGTTCCCAGGCCACGATAAGGAGACTCCAAAGGGCACAAACAACAGTTGGTTGGGTGAATGTGTCCCTGCCCAGTGTCCCTGCCTGTTTTCTTCCAAAGTGTGCCAGCTGGTGGGTAGTGCGGCAAGGGGAACCCGGCCTCCAGCTGGATCTGTTTGGCTGCGAGAAGGCAGGCTCTTTCCTGTGTTGTTGCTCCAAACAAATGCACAGACATGCCCTTCTGTTGGAAAGTCTTGATTGCCAGGGATGTTGGGGTGCTCCCTCCATTCTGCCAGAAATAGTTGGCACCACAGAGTGGTGCAGACTGGGACATCAAGATATTTGGGTACCCTGGAAGGAAAATTGGAGAGACCGCCTCCTCTTGCTGATTTGCCTCCTCGGGACCATTAAAGGTGGCATCATCAGCCAAGTTGCACACTGGCCAAGGGACCTTGATCTCCCGTTCTTCCTGGAGGGCTTTGGGTACTGCTTATAATGGGCACATTCTGACCTGGCTTGTTCTTCCTCTTGGTATTTGCCTGCTCCTGACTGATGCTAAAGGGATTCAGTTGGTAAATATTTGTGCAGGAACTGAGCAAGCTGGCAGGGCTCTCACTTTCCTGTTGTTCCCAACAACTTTGGCACTGGGGCAGGATCAGGAGAGTAAAGAGAGAATGGGTGACCAGTCGATGCTATACAACTGAGGGGTGCCCACAAAGAGCTGTTTGCCTGCAGCATCATAGTTCAAAGCACATAGCCCAGGCTGGAAGAAGGGCAGCCAGGCAGGAAGGAGAGGCAGTGGTGTAGCTAGGTCATTTGTCACTTTGGGCTCATAAATTTTTGACATCAAAAATACAGTACATCAGAATTAATCTGGACTCCAATCTAGGTGAGAGCCCATTTCTAAATCTCAGCAACCCTTGGCTAGAGTGGCCAGTTTAACTGGGAGCCCAGGTCTACCCATCTGACTGACCAGTGATTTAGAGTTAAGACCATGCTCATGCCTTCCCCACAACACAAGCACAGAATCCATACAGTCCCTTCATTGGGACGCTCAATGTAACTATCACAGTTACTAATCACTGATAGACTATGGGCGCAATCCAGAGTAAATACAGGGAGTCCTTGCTCTGGTGTAAGAACAATTTACTCTGGATTGCATATGAATTTCCCATGGGTTTTCACTAGGTGGTGCTGTAACTACATCAACATAAATGTCTCTTACGTGCTCCTGTAGTTACTCCAGATTGTAGAGTAAATTCCATCATGAATGTTTAGAATCCAATTTAAAAGTGATCTAAGCCTGTGATAACAATATACAAACATCTCACCAGCAGCATCATTAAGGTTGGTGTCTCTTGGTCTGATAACTCATTGTGTCACCCCCATTAATAATAATAATATCAACAACATCCGGCAACTGTGAAATAGTACATCATCATCATCATATACTTGATTTATAGCTTGCCTTTTTCCTTGGGGTATGCAAGGTGGCTTACAGAATCAACAAATCATAAAAACCTCAATAAACAATTAAAATGCATCAGTATCAATTAAAACATTACAACATTCATCATAAAAATAGTAAACTATTAACTAGTTAATGTGCTGTGGTGGCACAAGTGGTTAAGACATTGTGCCTGTTAACCAGCAGGCAATGGTTCGAGTCCTGGGTCCCACAAGATGGAGTGAGCTCCTGTCATTAGCCCAGCTCCTGCCAACCTAGCAGTTCAAAAGCATGTAAATGCAAGTAATTACATGCAAGTAGATAAATAGGTACCACCTCAGTGGGGAGGTAACAGTGTTCCATGTTTCGTGCACCTCGGTGTAAAGTCAGGCCGGCCTCATGACTACGGAAGTGTCTTAGGACAATGCTGGCTCTAAAGGCTTAGAAATGTGGATGAGCACCGCACCCTAGTGTCAGTCACAACTAACAGTTAACCTGTGGGGGAACTTTACCTTTATTAACTACAGTGGTGCCTCACATAACTAGTTTAATTCATTCCAGAAGCATGCTTGTTATGTGAAGCGCTCTTTATGTGAAGAGGATTTTCTCATAGGAAATACTGGAACCTCAGACGACTGGTTCCACAACCCCAAAAATATTCATATAAAAATATTAACTGTATGTAAAAATGATGACAAAACACTGGAATTAAAGTCTACTTAGGCTGCAATCCTAAAGACACTTTCCTGGGAGTAAGACCCATTGAACACAATGGGGCTTTCTTCTGGGTAGACATGGTTAGAGGCAGCAGCACTGGCCAGCAGCCCTTTTAAACAGCCCCCGAGTGGAGCATCAGGGCTGCATAGCGCGTGTGCCCATTAGGCGCCAGAGGTGTTTGTTATGTGAAGCAGGATTCCTTGGAAATTTAGACTTGTTATGTGGAACATACTTTATGTGAGGCACTTGTTTGAGAGGTACCATTGTATTTATATATATACTAGAGAAAAGCGTACCCACGTTGCAGGAGTAACATTTCCCCATACGCCATCCCCCACAGTGCATCAGCACCCCATGCACATCAACACCCCATGCTCATCATCTCCCCATGTGCAACTTTCCCCCATGCGCATCGTCCCCCCATGCGCATCGTCCCCCCATGTGCAACTTCCTCTATGTGCATCAACCCACATGAGCATCATCCCCCCCAGGTGCAACATCTCCCCCATGCGCATCATTTCCCCATGCGCATCATCCCTCCATGGGTAACTTCCTACATGTGCAACTTCCCCTATGCGCAACTTTCCCCATGCACATCATCCCCCATATGCATCATCCCCAATGCGCATCATCCCCCATGTGCAACTTTCCCCATGCACATCATCCCCTCATGTGCAACTTCCCCCATGCGCAACTTTCCCCATGCGCATCATCCCTCATGCGCAGTTTCCCCATGTGCAACTTTCCCCCATGCACATCATACCCCCATATGCAACTTTCCCACATGCGCAACTTTCCCACATGCGCATCACCCCCCATGCGCATCATCCCCCATGCGCAACTTCCCACCATGCACATCATCCCCCAGTGTGCAACTTCCCCATGCGCAACTTTCCCCATGCACATTATACCCCCATATGCAACTTTCCCCATGCCCAACTTTCCCCCATGTGCATGATCCCCCATGCCCAACTTCCTCCCAGTTGCATCCTCGCCAGTGCAACCTCCATGCACATCATCCCCCATGTGCAACTTCCCCATGTGCATCATCCCCCCATGCACAACTTTCCCCCATGTGCAACTTCCCCCATGTGCAACTTCCCCCCAGTTGCATCCTCGCCAGTGCAACCTCTTCCTCTGAACAACATCCCCCAGTGCACCTGGCACCAAGAACCAAATTGGCTGGATGTGGTTCAGTCTCCCATGTTAAGTATAGGACAGAAACACGTTGACCCCTTTTCAGCCCCTGAAGGGTTAAATTCTCCAGATGGTTCTTGGTGGGTGTTCAGGTGACAGAAGGAACTCCCAGAATTCCATGCTTCTAGGCCCAGCAGTTGGGGAGGAATGTTGATGAGTCAGTTAGTCAGTGAGTGAGTGCGTCAGTCAGTCAGTGACCTTTCTCTTTTATATATATATAGATTTATTTAATTACAGAACAGCACAGGTTTCTTAGTAATCAGTAACCAACAAAAAAGAAAAGTTGTCAACTTGATGACCTATAACGGAATAGGTGTTCCAGTATTAGCTCTGATACAGGAAAAGAGAGCTGAGTCACCACCACACCTTACTGGTTTCATGTTGTGTCATCCTAAGACTGTTAGCTCTCAAAACACTCAGTCAGTTTTGAGTCAAATAAATCTACTTTTGATTGCGTATGACGGCTGTATATTTGTTTTCTGCTTTCTGGCCAAACTTTTGTTAAAATGGAAATATTTTGCTCAAGTTTGTTTCATTACATTTTGCTGTCAATTATGCAACAACATGATGGAATTACAACGGCAATTTTTGCAATTTTGCCCCTGGGGTGGCATTGCGGCGGCCAGTCCCTCAACCCCCCCACTAGCTATGCCACTGGGGAGAAGTCCTTCTCCAGCTGTTCTTGCTGTCCATTGCCTTCTGATTCCAGCAGTGCTGCAGTGCTAGAGGTGAAGGCAGAAGAGCCCCCAGCCATCACATCACCCCCTCCTAGTAGAAAACATGGCTGAAGAAACTGCCAAGTAAAAAAATAAAAGACAAAGAATCCTTTGATCGTCCAAGCCAGGATGGTTGGCCTTTTGCCAAGATGTTGTCTCTTGGCTCCAAATGTTGTAGGTCAGTGGTTCTCAAACTTCCTAATGCCGTGACCCCTTAATACAGTTCCTCATGTTGTGGGGACCCCCAACCATAAAATTATTTTTGTTGCTATTTCATAACTGTAATTTTGCTACTGTTATGAATAGTAATGCAAATATCTGATATGCAGGATGTATTTTCGTTGTTACAAACTGAACATAATTAAAGCATAGCGATTAATCATAAAAACAATACGTAATGATAGATAGATGGATGGATGGATGGATGGATGGATAGATAGATAGATAGATAGATAGATAGATGTGGCATAGCTAAGAGGGTGTCTGGGAAAGAAAGAAAGAAAGAAAGAAAGAAAGAAAGAAAGAAAGAAAGAAAGAAAGAAAGAAAGAAAGAAAGAAAGAAAGAAAGAAAGGGAGGAGTGGGAAGGTAAGTACCTGGGTGAGAGGAGATCTCCATAGGATTGGGATCTTAGGCAGCAGAGCCAGCCACTGTTTCCTAGGAGTAAGTCCCATTCACTATCATGGGACTGACTTCCGAGTAGACATGCATAGAACTGGGCTTTAAGGCTGCAATCATTTCCTGGGAGTAAGTCCCATTCACTATCAAGGGACTGACTTCTGAGTAGACATGCATAGAGCTGGGCTCTAAGGCTGCAAACCTCCCCATCCCCAAGGCTCCACATCGTCTCACATCTGCTCAGAGGCTCCTTCTGAGCTGCTTCTCAGTGGCTTCTTCCAGCTGCAGAGGCTCCAGCGTTTCTGCCAGGTCTTCCCACCTAGCCCCCTGTACCAGGAGTCTTTAGGCGACCCCCAGGAAAGCTCCAGGTGACCCCCAAAGGGGTCCCGACCCCCACTTTGAGAAACGGTGTTGTAGGTGTTGTTTATGAAAGTACATGCCTGGAGACACCTGGGAAATCCTATAGACTGTTTGCCAGGAGGACGTGCTCCCCACTGCTAAAAAGAGGGGTATCAAATAGCACCTTTGGAGTCAGATTGAGAAGGGACAAGGGTTGGCTGTGACTGAAGGCTGTCAATCTCTCTCTCTGGGACTTGTGGCTGGCATTTGGTGTCTTGCTTTTCAGACCAAGATGTTGATGGCCAGTGGGAGCCTCTCTTGCCCACCTGCTTTCGAAGGTGCCAAGCTTCCCACCCTAAGACTGTCCCCCTCCCTCCCTGGGATGGTGTGCCAAGGGTTGGTCTCTCTGGGAGTGTTTGATTTCCCAGAGTCTTTTCAAGTGCGCTGTTCCTTTCTAATCCGAAACCCAAACACCAGGCAGTACCCACAGTTGGTTGACTTCTGCTGATTTGGAGGCCGTGACTCAGCGCTGCTGGGTGCCTGTTCCTGGGAACAAGCTACAGGAGGGACAGCATGTTCCAGTGGAGGATAAGGAGGCAGAACACAGTGGCAGCCTGAAACAGGCACGGTGACACATCTGAAATTGAATTGCCATATGTACCAAAACCAGGGACAAGCCCAATTTTGGGGGATTGTGCTCACATACTGGCAAATGGGACCATGGGTCCTCTCCTGGTTTTGTGGAAGAGGATTATGGCAACCCTAATCTGAAAAGCAAATGTTTCAGGGAGAAGGGGCACATAAGTGTGGATTGGTCCAAGACCAGTTGGAGCCTAAGATGGTCCTCCCACTTCCCAAATTGGAAAAGGAAAGAGGGAGTGGAGGAGAAAGAAGCTCTATGCCACCACTCTCTTGTCCTCCACTCACTTTTCCATTACAGGGAGGAGGAGGAGGAGGAGGGCAGCACTGACAACCAGTCGGGAACGACCAGGCAGGCACTCCATGCCAATTGCCTCAGTTGGCCTAGATGGGCCAACCCTGTGTGCAAAGTTTGGCCCAAGAAGATCAACCCATGACCCTTGTGTATGAAGCACTTGCTGTTTGGTGGGGCTAGCAATTCCTGGCCTGTATAACGTCTGTAATTTCTATATTTATATAAATGTAATAAGTCTATGTAACAGTGTAATTTCTGGCCCCAGGTGTGCACAAAGCTGGATTGTGCAGGTGATTGTCCAGAGAGAGCAAGCTTGGCTGCAGGAATTCCTGTCCATTCTAGAGCAGGCAGATGCAATATCCTCTCCCTTGCAGGGGTTGACATAGGGTGCAATCCAAAGCAAGCCTACTCAAAAGTAAATCCCATTATATTCTATGGGACTTTCAGGAAACTGTGTATAGGACTGCAGCCTTAAAAAAAACAGTTTTTTGAGTTCCAGGCATAGCCACCAAAATGCTGCTGGGAGCAAGGGAACTGGAGGCCACTAGTGCTGGGGCTGCGGCTGGGCTCAGCTACAGAGAGTCCTGGTTGAGGGTCTTTACAGCCCCAGCCTAACTGGACCCTCCTCCCCCGTGCAAGCATGGACACCTCTCCTACTGGGCAAGTGCAGGATTTGGGGCTGGGTATTGATCAGACTTCAACTTTTAAGTATAGGCTGAAATGCGTTGCACCCTTTGTCAGCCCCTTAGGGGTTAAATTTCTAGAAATTGGTTCTTGGTGGGGCTCCCTTCATGGACGGAATATGCTCCCCGAATTTCATGCTTCTAGGTCCGGGGTTTGGGGCTGAGTGTCCCTCATTCAGGGATTCTTCAATGTAAAGTATAGGGAGGAAAATGCGTTGCACCCTTTTAACCTCCTTCCCATTGAAATGTCCAAAAGAAATTTCCAAAATTTCCAGTTCATAGAGCACAATCTTAACCATGTCTACTCAAAAGTAAACCCCATTGCGTTCAATGGGTTTTACTTCCAGGAAAATGCCTTTAGGATTGCAGCCGTAGTGGGTACCTCCAGCACGGAAGGGACACCCTCACCAAATTTCATGCTTCTAGGTCTAGTGGTTTTGGCTGGGCGTTGATGAGTCAGTGAGTGACTTCTCAGTTTTATATATACGAGATAGATAGACAAGAAGGCTGGATTCTGCTTGCTCAAAAGGAGAATGAAGATTTTTTTTCCAGGAACAGGAGACTGAAAAAGAGAACACGTCCTGGAAAAAGAGGACATGTGGTTATCCTACATTGGGACCATATGCCATAAACAAAAAAGAGGACAAGTCCCTTCAAACCGTAGGACACCCAAGAAAAATGTAGGATACGATAAAACAAAAGCTAAAACACTCATCCATTTTACTTTCACATAGGTTAATGTGTTAATTTAAACACTAAATTAGTGCACAGTCCTAACCATGTCTACTCAAAAGTAAATTCCATGTTTTTCAATGTGTCTTACTCCCAGGAAAGTGTCTTTAGGATTGCAGCCACAGTTTATTAAATACTAATTTAAACACTAAGAGCACAATCTTAACCATGTTTTCTCAGAATTAAATTAGTGTTAATTTAAACACTATGGCTGCAATCCTAAAGACACTTTCCTAGGAGCAAGTCCCATTAAAAACAATGGGACTTACTTTTGAGTAGCATGGTTTGGATTGAGCTCAAAGGCTGTGATTTTAACCATACTTTCCTGGGAGTAAGTACTATTGAAAACAGTAGTACTTCTGAGTAGATCTGCTTAGGATTGCACTACTATTAAATTTAAAATTACTGTGTTACATCTACAGCACAATCCTGACCAATCCTGGCCCAATGGGTCTTACTCCCAGGATACTGTCTTTAGGATCGCAGCCTAAATTAAATTAGTGTTAATTTAAACACTATGGCTGCGATCCTAAAGACACTTTCCTGGGAGGAAGACCCACTGAACACAATGGGGCTTACTTTGAGTAAACATGGTTAGGATTGTGCTTGAAGGCTGCGATCCTAACCACACTTTCCTAGGAGTAAGTACTATTGAAAACAGTAGGACTTAGGCTGCAATCCTAAACCTACTTTCCTGGGAGTAAGTACTATTGAACACAATGGGATTTACTTCTGAGTAGACATGCTTATGATTGCACTGTTACTTCTGAGTAGATAATCAGTATTATTGCACTACTGCACTACTATTAAATTTAAAATTATTACATCTACAGACAATCCTGACCATGTCTACTCAGAAGTAAGCCCCATTGGGTCTTTCTTCCAGGAAAGTGTCTAATAAAGCTCTAATTTATTAATGATAAGGAGGTGTGAATTAAAAAAGGAGGACAATGAAGATTATTTATTTCCAATTAAAAAAGGAGGACGTGTCTTGGGAAAAGGGAACATGCGGTCACCCTGGGTGGCCCTGATCCATCCTAGGCGGGGCGGAGTTGAGGGGATGGGAGGGACGGGGCGGGCAGGTCCTTCCCAGCCCTCCAGCGGGCGCATAAAGGGGGCTGGCTGGGGTTGTGGGGCAGCGATGTCTTCTCCGGAGGTGGTGCGGGTGCGGCTGGTGTTCCTGGGGGCGGCGGGTGTGGGTAAGACGGCTCTGATCCGGAGCTTTTTGGGGGAGCCCTTCGAGGGTCGTCACCGTCGGACGGTGGAGGAGCTGCACGTGTTGGAGCTGCCCTTGGATCGGGGCCATCGCTTGCTCCGGTTGGAGCTTCTGGACACCAGCGGGAGCTTCAGCTTCCCCGCGATGCGGCGCTTGAGCATTGCTCGAGGGGACGGGTTCGCTCTAGTCTTCGCCCCCGACGACCCCGCGTCCTTGGAAGAGGCGCTCCGGCTGCGCAAGGAGGTGTTGGAGACACGTCCGGCCGCCCCCCTCTTGCTGGTGGCTAACAAGAGCGACCTGGCAACGGGACCCCCCGACGGCAAGCCCCACACTCTCCCCCGCGACCTCCGACTCCTCCACGCCTCCGCCAAGCGGGGCACCAACGTGGACAGGCTCTTCCTGGAGCTCCTCGGGGGACCCTCCTGGTCGGGGGACCCCCTCGGACTCAGCCCGGCTCTGCGCAGACGCTCCGACGCCCCCCCTGCAGAGCAGCCCCGACGGAGACCCCAACACAAGAGTCCCAGCTGCGTCGTCTGCTAGGCGGTAGCCCAGCCCCGACGGCGCCGACTCTACGGATCGGGCCCAGCACCGACGGAGCCCCCAGCACCAGAGCCCCAGCTAAGCGGGGCACCTGCCAGGCAAACCCTCCCCCCCCCAAGGATCGAGCCCACCAGGCTGGCAGGCAGGAGGTAGAGTCTCCTCACCCAAGCAGCCCCGACGGAGCCCCAGCCCAAGAGTCCCAGCTACATCACCTGCTAGGGGATCCGCATGTGCTGCGTAGTTACTGGATCAGGACCACGGACACAGCTGGTCCAGCCCCCCTTACCAAGCAGCCCCCGACGGTGCCCCCTCCCTCCTCACCGGGCAGGAGCCCCTCGAAGGACCTGGAGAGGGACTCCCTGCTAGAAGTTTGCACCGCTGAGGCTTGCTTGGTGAGGAGCTGCCCTGAATTGCCAGCTGAAGGTCCCTCTGCATGGCTTGACTGCCCTCCATGGGACCCTCCCTTGAAGCTCTGTGCCCTTCCTTGGGGTTGCCCTCCATGGGACCTTTCCTTGAACCCCTATCCTTTCCTTGGGGGTGCCCCCTATGGGACCTTCCCTAAAGCTGTCCTCCGTGGGGACCCTCCCTTGAACCCCTGTGCCCTGGCAAAGGGTGCCCTTCCTGCTGGCAGCAGTTCTGAACTGTCCTCGGTACCCTCCTGGTGCCTCTGAAGAACTCTGGACCAGGAGGACCCCACATGCTCTGCAAGAGGAACTCTGCCCCACTGGCTGCAGAGCACCCATGCCCTGCTGCCCTTCTCAGACTCGTGCTAACAAAGGATTGTTGCTGACCCCATCATGGACAGCTTTGGCCTGCAGTTTGGGGGCAACATGAAGTCCTGGACTTGCCCAAATGCTTCTGACTGTGCCCCGAGTGCTCCTTGTCACCCTGTTTTCTTCATGGGACGAGCATTTTGTTTTGTACAATAAATGATTCTTTGGCAAATTCTTTCTCTAAGTTGCAGCCGCTTGTTTGCAAACTTGTTGCCAAAGAGGCTGCAAACTTGCCAGTGTTTGCATCAGGACCCCTTTACCAGCCGTTCATACATCACTGGGTATAATGGTGACCGGGCAGCAGTGCTCCCCCAAACCAGCTGGTGTTAGATGCGCATAACCTACTCTGCCCTGTTGGTTTTGTGACACATCAAAAATTAGGTTGGGTCCCAGTCTCACAGTGGGACCCAGACAGTGGGACCCAGACATTGGTCCCAGACCAGTGGGTCCCAGACTCACTGGTTGGAACTGCTGCACTAAGATCTCTGGGTTGTCCAAAATTATATAGGGTTGCCATAATTCTCTTCCATAAAACCGGGACAGGACCCCCTATGAAACTTGCCAGTATGTGAATGCAATTGCCAAAAAACTGAACTTTTCCAGGTTTTCGGGGACATATGGCAACCCTATAAAAAGAAAGGTGGGAGGTAGGCTGCAGGTTAAGGTTGGACCCAATCCCCTCTGCCACCTGCCTCCCCCACCACCAAGGGAGGCTCTGCCTCCCTTAATCTCAACCAATGCTTGATGATGCAGCATCTCAGGTTGGTTAATGGCAGTGCAGCCTATCACCCCTCCCAAGTGGCCTGAAAGAAATCTATTTTTATTTATTTAATAAATTTACATCCCATCTTTCTTGTGCCGAAGCCAACTCATGGTGTCTAACAAGTAAAATTTGAAAACATTAAAAAACACATTTTAAAACGTACATATTTTAAAGATACACTGTTGTGGGTTGGCAAGTGGCTGTCTAGTGCTTTGCCCCCCTCTAACTATGCCACTGCTGCCACTCAAGCTTGTGCCAGAGCAGAAACTAAGCAAAACTGGGGGTCAGGGTGAAGGGATGTGAGGAGAATCCTATAGGTTAGGTCACCAAAATTCTCTTCCACAAAATTGGGACAGGACCCTCTGTCCCGTTTGCTACTATGTGAACACAATCCCCCCAAATCGGGATTGTCCCTGTTTTTCAGGATATATTTCAACCCCACTGTGGGTGCTTGAGAGACAGACCCCTAATTTTGCAGAAGATGCTCTGCTCTGCTGCCAAGATTCCCAAGCAGCCTGTGTTGTAAAATAAAATAAAGCAGCAATTATGTCTTGCGGCTGTTTACAGGCGAACGGAAGGGCAGGGCTGTGATGCCTTGGCTTGGAACCAGAGAATTCCTGGAGCAAACCAAAAAGCCAGGGTGTGCCCCCAAGGATCTCTGATAACCTCCTTTTGAGTGGCAGGTACATATGGATGCAGATGCCATATGTGCTCCCAGAGGCATCCGGTGAACTGTTGTTATACTGCTAGTTGTGACCAACTGTAGGGTGTGCACCCTACAGTTGGTCACAACTAGCAGTATAACAACAGTCCACCAGATGACTCAGGGAGCACATATGGCACCTGCATCCAAAGACACATCATTGCCAAAGCCTGTGCAAAAGAGGGCTTGGGTCCAATCCAGTCATGGTCCTGCCTTATAAAAATAAGGTCTTGATACAATTTTGCAGTCTCATCCCACTGTCTTGCCCCACAGTTCCTAAGCCTGACCCTACAAGAAGTAGAGAGAAGAGTAGACCCTACAAGAAGTAGTGAGGACAGGGCAAGGTGGATTAGATCCAGGGATAGAAGCTGCATTGGTGGGGGATCTCCAGTCTCATATTTTTTGGGACTCTTAGCACAAAAAGGTTGAAGACCATTTCCATTGTGGGCCGTAGGCATGGCTAGGCACTGGGCAGTGGCATCGGGTGGTGGGCACTGGCAGGCATGGCACTGCTGGGCAATGACAGGCAGTAGGCATCAGAGAGTACTAGGGGGCGGCAGCAGCAGGCAGCGGCAGGCACCAACAGGCATCACTACCAAGCACTAGGCATACCTACTGGGCACTACTTAGCACCAGGACCACTGCACGGTGAGCAGAAGGCAACACCGGGAACCAGGCATCCCTACCTGGCACCACTGGGCAGCAGGCACATGGCACCAGATACTGGGCAGCACAGGCTCCATGCAACCCTACTGGGCACTACCAGGTGGCAGTGGGCAGCACCAGGTGCCACTGAGAGGAACTGCTGGGCACCAGTGGGCACTGGCACCAGCTGGGGAACTGGAGATTATTGGGCACCAAATAAGTTCTTAGTGGGTCCTTACAGCACAGAAGGAATATGCTCCTTCTGTGAATTTCATGCTTCTGAATCCAGGAGGTTGTGGCAGGATGTTGATCAGTCAGTAGGATGAAAACACGAACTCCCCTTTAGAAGTTAAATTTCTAAAAATCAGCAGTGAGTGCTCACGTCATGGAAGGAATACCCTCCCCAAATTTCATGTTTCTAGATTTGGCAATTTTGGCTGGGCACTGGTGAGTGACCTTTCAATCTATATATGTACAGTATATAAGTCTGACTGACTCATCAACGCCCAGCCAAAACCGCCAGGCCTCGAATAATGAAATTTCGGGAGTGTATTCCTTCTGTGACCGAGGCACCCACTAAGAACCACTATATTGTATGTAAGTTTTAAATTTAATACTAATGTAGTGTGGAACCCTGCTGTTCCATGTATCCCCTTTGGTACCTGGTAGGCTCCCTTTGCCCTCCAAGACCAGCCCCCATGACCAGTGTGCCAGCAGCAGAGTGGCGGGTAGAGGCTCCCTGAAGTGGCGCTGCAGAGAGGCTGCACCCGGTAAGCTGTGAATAGCTGACCGGGTTCCACTTAGGGTTCTTGTGTATCCTACAATTTGGGGGTGCCTTGTCTTATGAGAAATGTTCACAATCGTTCTGGGCTATATAATTTTGGGATATATATATATATATAGAGAGAGAGAGAGAGAGAGAGAGAGAGATTTATATATATATATATAGAGAGAGAGAGAGAGAGAGAGAGTGAGAGAGTGAGAAATTATATATATATATATATATATATATATATATATATATATATATATATATATATATATATATATATATATATATATATATATATATTTATTTATTTATTTATTTTAAAATTATCTTACTACTAATAAATTTACATACCCGAATGCAAAAGTCTGTAACAGAAACACATGTTCTAGATTTTTCTTTCTAAGAGCACAATTCTAACCATGTCTACTCAATAGTTAACCCTGTTGTGTTCAATGGGTCTTTGGGATTGCAGCCTAATACACAATGGTACTGGGGTAGCAAACAGGATTGCTTCTGCATTTTAGGATTTCTTCCTTCATAGATTTTCCAAACATCATTTTAACTGCAATTGTATGTGCACGTCCCTGAGAGTAATCCCAAGTAATCCCAGCATTTCTTTGGGACCTACTTGGTGTGTGGACCTTCAGCAACACACTCTTTAAAAAAAATCTTTATTTATAACCATTAAATCATTAAAGCCCTTCAGGATGAATGAACCAGCTGACCTTCCTTTCTACACAACCAGCAAAGCACAACCAGCATCATTGCCTGTACCATAAAATGCGCAATGCATCTCTACCCTCCCTTCTGAGGGTAGAGATGAGTGCCACTCTGGATGCCACTCTGGATCCACTGATCTTATGGGAAACTGGAGAGCCAGCTGATACTGTCTCAGGGGAGGAAAGCAGTCTGCCTTGGCCAGTGGATGCAGGGAGCTGGGGGCACAATCCTAACCAACTTACCAGCATAGCTGTGCCAGTGGGGCATGTGCTGCATTCTGCAGTTGGGGAGCAGTCATGGTGGCCTCCTCAAAGTAAAAATCAATCGAGTTTGTTCCCTTACCTTGGAATTGCATTGCCCCTACCCCTTAGGCAGAAAATACTGTATTTACTCAAATCTAATGCACTATTGAATCTAATGCACACCCTTTACTTATAATCAAAGTCCCCTGGGGTGGACCAGGATCCAACACGAATTATGGAGTCAAGGACCACTCAGCAGTGCGCTGGTGCTTCTGCAGAGGAAAGAGCTGGTTCCTCAAGAGTAGGGGACATAGGAACTCTTCAGTGTTCCCCTTCCACCATTTGAGTTCAGACTGTTCACAGCCTAGACGATCCACTTGGCCAGAGAGCCTCACAGCTTTTAGCCATAATAGGTCTGCAACAATCTCTCGCCGGCACACAGTCGCATAGCCCGATGCGTGTGAAGCAGAAGATGGGGGAAGCGGTCTGTGAAGTACTGGACAAACTCATGTGGGATGGCACCAAGGGTCTCTTGCACACTGCTGGGCAGTTCATGGTAATGATGTTTCTGGAGAAGAGATAGAGAGAAGGGGTTATAATTACTACCAGCTTGTAGCAGACGTACAGTTGGCTTGGAAGGTTTGGACATGGCCAACATGTCCGATGCAGGGAGGGCACCTAGATGCAGGTGTCTTGTATGCTCCTGACGCATCTGGTAGGTCACTGTGTGATATAGGAAGCTGGACTAGATGACATTTGGCCTGATCCAGTGGGGAATCATCTGATTGAGTGGCTGGCTTCAGAATCGAACTGCACAAGTGCCACGGTTGGCTCCTGCGCAGTCCCGGGGAGGCGGTGCATGTGTCCTGGAGATGATGCGCAGTGCTGAGGTGACATGCTCACCTCCCCACACTGGATGATGTGCACCCTTGTGTCACCCCTGTGGAGAAGATTGAACTGGCCAGCAGAGACCGAATTGCTAACCCTCAGAGTTGCAAAATGCACTGATGCAAGCTTTGGGGGTCCTCAAGAGGTGGGGGCACTTGGAGATAGCAAAGATACCTTGTTCCTCATGGCCCTCAGGAGGTCGCGCACCGAGTTGCCTTTGTATGTCCGGAACTTCCTAAGGTCTGGGGAGGGAAAGGGCGAGTGTGAAGATGTGCAGTGGTGTTTCCTTAGCCTCCAGAATACTATGACCAGAGGCGAGGTTTGGTTGCTATGTAGAGACTTGGCCGAGGTACACCCGGCTGCACACACCTGTGCAAGCTGAAGGCCATACCTGTCTGCAGAGGAATAGATATGTGGGCCCGCCAGTTGCCCCTCACCACCCTGTGGCTGCTGGCTTCCAGGGCACTCACAATGACCCCATCGGCTGGCTCCTTCTCAATGCGGTCACTGATGTCCTGGGCAGAGAGAAAGAGGAGTCAGAGAGCTCAGTCCTGCTGCCCAAACGGAGCTGGCCAGGCCTGCTCTTGCAGTGATCATTGAATGGCTCCTTCTGAGAAGGAGAAACCAAAGAGTGACTCAATGGCATGTGATTTTATTCATGCATGGAGGGCTTTTAAGGCAAAAGGCAGGTTAGAAATAGCATCAACTTGAAGCCTTTCGACCTGGCAGGCCCAATAGTGCCCAAGAATCCTGTCCAGCGTGAAGGGGGGACTGACCTGGAAGAACTGCAGCTGCTTCTCGTGGCTCCAGAAAAAGGGGTGTGCGAGGACCTGGGCAATGGGAGGGCGGGCAGCAGGATCACTACTGATCATTCCTTCAATCAAATCCCTCTCAACCACGTGGTCTGGAGTGGAGGTAAGGAGCAAGTTAGGGCCAGCCCTGCCAGGAGGTTCCTCCAGGCCCAAAGAGCAATGCATGACTCAGTGACGACAACTCTGCCAGGAAGACCAAATTGTGGAGCAACAAGTACTGTGGGGTATACTGTGGGGTAGAGCAACAAGGTTGATTGGGGGACACCCCAGAGTCTTGCCAGAAGCAAGTTTTGCACAAGAGATCTTTGGAGTCAGAGCTCAGTCACAGAGTCTCACCTCTTCTCCTTGGTTGTCTGGAGATTCAAGACTGCTCTGGAGCCCAGCAGTGCCCACTAACTAACCCCAGAAGTGGGCAGAAGCTTGGTGGGCTTCTCTGCATGTGTGGGACAAAAGGGGGCCTCCTCACCATGCCTCTCTTCCTGAAGATGCTCTAGCTGATAGGCACCGGAGAGGATGTTGGCCTGACGTCGCAAGCTGTCCCCAAAGGGGTGCTGCCCACCAGACACGACATAGTAGCAGATACAGCCAGCCGAGAAGATGTCCACTGCTTGGGTCTGCACAAAGAAAGAGGACTGTTGTGGGGGGGGAGGCTTGCCTATGCCAGCTGGTTCCTCCCTCCTGACCCCTAAACAAGGGCTGCATATGACACACACTATCTCTATAGTTTTCCCTCTCCGTTTGGCCCCCACCACCCAACTCCATGTATGTTGCATCAATACATCTGTGGCTATGTGGCAAGAGCCCTGCAGCCAAGCTGTTCCTCTTGCCACAGACAAAT
The DNA here is from genome assembly GCA_030015325.1 of Cryptoblepharus egeriae. Lineage (NCBI taxonomy): Eukaryota > Metazoa > Chordata > Lepidosauria > Squamata > Scincidae > Cryptoblepharus > Cryptoblepharus egeriae. The sequence goes on from JAREYC010000012.1 coordinate 11,320,788, forward strand.
GGGATGTGCTGATCCCCACTCACAGGATTCTCCTTAGGGTCCTCCCTCAGCACCTCTGGGGCAATCCAGCCCTCAGTCCCCGGAACGCCCGAACGGAGGCTGAAACTGTGCCGACCCCACTGGAGCTTCTTGCACAGACCAAAGTCAGAGATGATGGCTCGAACCTGCCCATGGCTGTTGGGGGCTGAGATCAGGATGTTGCAGGGCTTCAGGTCACGATGGACTGAAAGGACACACAGCCGCCCGATGAGGCTACAAAGTTAACTTTTTTTTGGGGGGGGGAGGCCTGCCACCCTTTGGTTCATCACCCCCTTGACCTCAAATGTCCTTACCAATATGAAGGGCGTGCAAGTGCGCCAAGCCGGACATGACCTGGTGGAGTAGTGAGACAGAATCCAGACTGTGCCGGTTGAAGGTGGGGCTCTCCACATACTAGAGATGGCACAGAAAGACAGTGCAGAATGATCTGGCTGGGATGCCAAGGTGGAAGACCCATCTTCTGGCTCCCACTCAGGACACTGTCAAACTCAAGAAATGGAGAGGGTTTCAATGGGAAAACCAGATTGCTTCAGGATATTATATACCAATTTGAATCTAATGTGCACCTTTTTCAGTCAAAACCAGGATGCACATTATATTCTAGTAAATATGGTAGTTTGATTATAAGTATAGGTCAGTATTTAGTTTAACAGTTTACTATATTGTAATAAAAAGTAACATAGCTTGCAATCCATTGTAAGTCCCATTGTGTTCAATAGTACTTATTCCCAGGAAAGTGTGGTTAGGATTACAGCCATAAACCCATTCTGGGGTTGCAATTAGGAAAGAATCCTAATATCAACCTATTGTTGTATTACTATTACCATATAACTCATTATATACAGTGAAATTAAATTTTGCACCTGCTTTACAGCTGTGCATTACAACTGCCAGTAAACATTTTTTAAAATTTCAAGCCTTTTAAAATAGAGATGTGCATTACATTCAATAGCACCTTGGTTTCTACTAAATACGGGTATTGCAAGTCCTTGAGCAAACATGCACAGAAAAAAGAAGGTGGGGTATGTATATGAGAAAGACCACAATCCTAACTATATACACTCAAAAGGAAGCCCCATTATTTTCAATGGATCTTACTCTCAGGAAAGTGTCTTTAGGATTCCAGCCTAAGTAAGTAGAAAACTCATTCACACAAACACAAACACACATACATACGAGTCAGGACTCAAGTAATTTCAAGTCACTGTCCCACAAATCATGAGTCAAGTTGGACAGTGTCCATAGCCTTCTTGATTTGAGTCAACTTGAGTTGCCAAAAAAGATTTTCCCCCCAACTTGAGTAAATGTGAATTGAATGTGCATCGCTGATATGCATAGAATTTCCCAGCTTTTAGTTATGCAAAATACAAGTTGCACATGGGGTGCTCGAAGTTGCACAAAACAGAGCAGTGGTGCAGGGCATAGCCTCGGAGCCAAAGGTGTACCCCCAGATTTTTTCCTGCAAAACCACACCATGATCAGTCTGTGCCTGGGTGGCAATGGAGGTCTGAGTTTGGTGGGAATCCCTGCCTCTCCTGCTCCTGCACACCCTCCATGCTCCCCCAGCCTCCCTCTCTTCTCAGTGCCTCTCAGCTCCTGGGCTCACCTCCTGGAGTGTGGCTGAGCACAGCTCAATGGCGATATAGTGGAACTGCCTGTCCTTCTCCGTGCAGAAATAGCGCACGACATTGGGGTGCTCATCTGACTCGCGCAGCAGGCACACTTCCCGATCCACCAGATGGACGCACTCAGGCAGAAGGCGCTTCACAGCCACAGGGCGTCCATCAAAGTGGCCCCTGTAAGAAGCAAAGGCGTCAGTGCTTGGCCATGGGAAGTGGCCCCTCCCAAGTCACACAACTGTTGGTGCACCCAGGGATGCAGGAGGGCTTTCCCAGTACCTCCTGGGGGTTTTGCTTCCTGGGACTGAATCCAGAGCAGGAGCTGGTGTGGGGTCAGCAGGGCTGGCTCTACCCCAACCTCCCTCCCTTCCAGTGATTTGATGTTGGCCCAGCATGGAAGGTACCCATCTAACAAAAGGAGACTAAGCCCAAAACTCAGGGAGGGACTGGCAGCTCACACTATGGTTGGATCAACCACATTCTGAAATGGTCAACCAGTGGAGGACTTCCCTACGCAATGGTAACAAACATGATTGGAAGGAAACACTCCCCTAATTCCTGGCTCGGCAGCAGAATAAAGGACACCAGAGCCTCACCTGAATACAAAGGTGCCTCCAGCCCCACGGCCCAAGATATCCTTAGGGTTGAAGGAGATCTTCCCCACAACAACACTTTTGGGGTCTGCATCTATTTGGGGGAGAAAGCAGAGAGAGCACTGCACACAGTGGCAAAAGAGTCCCATGTCTGGCTTGACTCACAACTGGTGGTGCTCCTGCAGACTTCATAGCTGCTCCCAGGTCTCTGGGCAGAGGAGTGTGTGGGGTGGAATAGCAGAGGTCCAGTAGTGTGCCTGCTGTTGTTCCTTTTCCCACTCTGAATTCAGAGCAAAGGGTGGACTGGGATTGTTCCCCACCTGCTTCCTGAGGCAACTGTCTCAATCAGCCTCCAGATAAGCCGGCCCTGCCTGGTCTTTCAGAAGCCCACCCTGTGTTTCCCTCCCAATCTTGGCAGCCAGAGGTCTTTTCCTTCCATGCCCCAGTCTGCATCACCAACCTGGGCCTTTGTCGTCACCACTTCGGCCAAGAGGTTTCTGGCCCAATCCCGCAATGCCTGATGGCAAAGATGAGGAAGAGGAGGAGGAGAGGCTGGGGCTCTCTGGAGTGGTTCCAGAGGTTTCAATTGAGCCTGCTGTGGCCGGGAAGCTGTGGCCGGGAAGGGGCCAGCCCAAGCCTTGTTGCTGGAGGAGACGCAGTTTCTCCAGATACTGCTGCTGTTCTCGGTTCTGCTGCTGTTTTTGGTGGGAAGGGAGAGAGAAATATTTGGCACCAAACGCTGCACCGAGGTGCATGCAATGCGGACAGCACAGTGCAAGTAATACCCCCATCTGCCATAGGAGGCGTGCAGTTTGGTATCTGGGGCAGATTAAGTGTGACCCAAGGAACCCCCCCATCCACCGTTCAACAAACAAACAAACAAACAAACAAACAAACAAACAAACAAACAAACAGCAAGCGACTAGTACTCATAGCTGTGATGGTGGAAGCCAAAGGCAAATGAAGGCTGTGGTACTCCAGGACAGCAGAGCAGGGATACAGGCAACCCAGCAGGGACTGAAGGTGTCGGGGATGCTCTAGGAGGATTTCCTGCTGCAGGAAGGGGGTTGGACTAGATGACCTACTAGGTCCCTTCCAACTCTGTGATTCTATGATTCTACTTGTGAATAAATAAATAAAATATTTTCTAGATCTTTTCTTTTAAAGTTTCATAAGCTTGGTGGGTCCCGAGACAGTGTCATTAAAAAAAGTCCTCTGGTGGTGCAAGTGGTTAAGACACTGTGCCTGTTAACCAGCAGACCCGGGTCCCCACAAGGTGAGGATTTCCTGCTACAGGCAGGGGGTTGGACCAGATGATCCATTGGGTTCCTTCCAACTCTATGATTCTAAAAAGTGGGTTCTGGTGGTCTATTCTGAGAACTATTGCTCTAGGACACAAAGCCAGGCAGGGTCTGAGCATCCTGAGCCCTCCTTGGCTCTACAAAAGGGGGTCCAAGGGCCTGTTGAAGAAGCAATACAGATTCCCTTGCTCCAGGGTTGGGGGGGAGCCACTGTGTCACTCACCCAGAGCAGGAGGAAGAGGACAACCCCACCCAAGACCATTGTGCCAGCTCCAGCTAGTGCCAGCTCCAGCTCCCAGCCACTGCGCTCCAGAGAAGCCTCTCCCCGCTCAGTCTCCGAGAGGGGCTTCATTCTGTGCTGACCATCATCAGGTTGCTCCTCCAGGCCATCTGGGTCCAGGAACTGAGAGATGCACACAGAGGGAGATACTGAGTACATGCTCTGAGTACATGCTGAGTACATACTGGGTACATGGTCTGAGCAGTTTGCCCATTTATGCCTTTATCATCTTAGAGTTATTAGGGCTAAAACAAGCTTTCAGGGCTAAAATGAAACCCCATGTGTTTTGGCTTTGTTTTGACCCCCTTGTGTCAACACCTCAAATTTTCCCCCCTTCCTGAAGCAGGTCCTTTCTGTCTACTCACGTCATCGAATAGGGTCCTGGAAGGAGTGTGACGGGGAATGGTGCTGTCTGTGCCCCTCCGCCAGGGAGTCTCAGGGAAGGCTCTCAGCATGGTGGTGTGGACCACGGGGGGCAGCTCATGGTGTCCTGCAGAAAAAGCATGAGATGATGAGCCCCACTGGCAATGGCTGCAAAGGGAACCTCAGAGAACATCTGTCTGGTCTCACCAGGGGAATACAATGAGAGAGGGTGGAAACTCACCGATGAGCAGCCACTGGCTGTGATGAATGGTGACACTGCCCAGGGGGTACTTGACTTCCGTGCTGGGTGTGATCTCCCACTCACCAGACTTCTGGAGTGTCACATCTTCTGTGGTGGGGCCGTCAGTCCGTGCCAGGGTCACCCCCTGAGGCTGCAGAAGGCACAGATTGCTCAGCACACTGTCCTGCCCAACCATGTCTTCTACCCAAGGAAAGCCAGGGCAAAGCAAGTGCTCACCACAAGAGTCACACCCTCGTGCACAAGCGACGTCAAGGCATAGAAACTTGCAGCATATTTGCCCACGTACAGTGTCGGCCTGAAAAAAATGGGGTGAGGGAGAGAATGGGAGTTAGCCAGTGGCATAGCTAATGATTACGTAGCCCAGTGCAACTGCACCCCCCATCACCCTCCCAGCTATGCCACTGGTGTTAGCAGTTCATGCTGGCAGAAGCCTCTTCCACAGGGTGACCAGATGCCAAACCCAAAATTCCTGAACTCCAAGGCCAAAATTCCTACCCGCTTAAAAAATTGCCAAAAATTGTATTTTTTGGGTTTTTATATTTTTTGTTTTTCAGTTTTTTTGGCCATAGCTTTTTATAGGAAGGTGATATCTCAAAACTGATTTTTGCATTGGATTCTGCTCTTCAATACGAATCCACTGACACATGACATGATGGTGTACTGCACACCATCATGAAATTTAAAAATGAAGCCAAAATGTAGGACAATGAAGCCAAAATGTAGGACACTCAAAGAGATCTGGGTTTTTCCAGTCATATGGTCACCCTGATCATCCACAAAAATGCAGAGCTGTCCTGGATAATGAGAAGCACCTCCCTCTCCCTCCTGCCACCCATGCCTACTCTCTGCCCTCTCTCCTCGGCCCAACACACTCACAGCAGTCTTGTCTTGGCCGCAAAGTCCTTGGCCGACCGGTAGTTCCAGTTAAGGAGGCGGATGTCCTGGGAATGCAAAGCCAGGTAGCGCAGGCTCTCCGTGGCCACATTGAGGTGGGGTACCCGCCGCAGGCTGTCTTGGTGCCAGGTGTAGACACCCACCACAGGTGAGCCATAGTCTTGCATCCAGAGCAGCTTCCCGTTCTCCTTGCCCACCGTCACCAGCAGCCCGTCCCCAGTGGAGGCAAAGTGGGCCATATCTGCGTGGAGGGACAGGAAAGGTATGAACAGCAGCTGCTTCTCGGAGATGTGAGACCATTTGAGGATGCAGAAGGAAATGTGCCTGCAGGCTTGCTAGACGTGAGCTGCAGCTGCAGGGCAGGGAGAGCACTAAGATCTTGCAAAGCCACTTGAATGAGCAACACATGTTTCCCCAAGCTAATCCTAACCAATTTAGGCCAGTGCAACTTACCAATCTCCCCATTCCCACGATGGAGTGGGGAGGCTGACACATGTCCGTGCATTGGCTGAACCCCTTCCCATGGCACTTTCACGGGATTCCCAAGCCAATATGGGACTTGTGCTAGCTGGTGGCATAGCTAGAGGGGGATGGAGCAGCTGGTCTTGGAGGGAGCCTCACCCTTTGGAGCCATTCCAGGCGGCTCTGTTTTACACCCCCCACCTAGGATGGCTTCGAAGGGGTGAGGCTCCCTCCAAGACTGACAGCTCCGTCCCTCTCTAGCTATGTCACTGGTATCACTGGTGCAAACATAACTGGGGGTTAGGATTGCATTATGAGCATTCTCCTTTTTGCAGTTTTGATGGCTGGTACAGTCACCCACTGTGGTTTTAGACTCTGTGCCACCCATAAGGCAGCCTCACTTTGATCAGAACAACTGCTAAGGGACATGAAGGGATGGCATCACTGTAGCTATCAGCCAGCCCCTGTGCTCACTTGCAGCCTTTTCCCTTTCCTGGGCATATCCTGGGTTGACCCATCTATTGGCAAGGGCCAGAAACCTATTCAAATAACCTTAATACCCCTTCCGGGAGGTTTTGCACCACAAGCCTATCTGGGCTGAGAAGCAGGGGCCAAACTGAAGCAAGGCCTGTCACCCTAATCTTATACACCATCCCATTAACTTACCAGAATCATCATTCTGGTCATGGAGTGGAGCCGAATAGTCCAGGAAGGTGGCATTCCAGCGCAGTTGGCGGGATTTGGTGTCATACATGGTGATGACGTACTCTGTAGGCAGAAAACAGAGCAGAGGCACATCAGTAGGGTTGCCATTTGTCTCTGGATATCCAGGCCAATCACAAAATATGGGGTCACAAACCCCAATGTCCCAGCCACTATAATGGGGCTTATAATGGGGAGTAGACACACACAGGATTATGCCCTGCCCCCAAGAAAATGTCCTGCTTTGCAATGGTGCTGTACCTTCCTGGTTTTGTGAAAGGGAATTATGGCAACCCTATGCATCAGTCCAGCACCAAGTTACCCAGTACAGGTGATATGTTTATTGATGGCATCCCTTGTGGCACCCCTGCCCTGGGCAATACTGCACCCCACAATGCTGGCTCTAGGAGACCACAAGAGAACAATGTGGTCTCACGGGTGCGTCCGATGTACAGCAGAGGTGTCGAGGGGCACAGCCCGTCCCAAACATCAGTGGTGAGTGTTGTTTGTTTCTGCCCTGATGCTGGGTCCACCACAAACCAGGTGTCCTCTTTTCTCCCTGGGAAAGCAAAGGGGGTGACTTAACAGCGGTGGCTCCTCTCCCACCAAAGGGGAGCATCTCTGCCATTGCCCACCACCTTGAATGATATGCCCCGCCACCTCCTTCCCTCCCCCACCTACTTCAGTGCTTAATTTCCCAGGGGCTGGGTTTCATACTCTCTTCTTACCTGGACACCTGCCTCTTTGGGTTCAGTGACTCAGCAGGGAGGGAAATGGAAATGCACTCTGCATAGGCTTAGAGGTACTCTTTTGGGGAGTGCAAATGTTCCAAAGCACAGAGAGTGGGCTCCCAAGTCAAGAGGTGCTTAGCTTGGCCGTCTTTTGGGGACATGTGTTGCTCCAAAGCCCCAACCATAACTGCACCAGAGCCAGCTACATACCTGTGTAGAGAATCCCATCAGAGCTGCGGCACGGGGAAGACTGGACCAGCTCCGGGATGGTGAATGGCAACTTCTGGAGAGATAAGAGAAGGACAGAGGGAGTTGCAGACAAACAGACAGACCTACCTTTCTGCCACTTCTGCAGTGGGATCACCTTACCTGGCCCAGGCCATGGAGAGCTGCTTCAGGTGCTGGGCTGGTGGAAGCTTGGCTGGGTGCATGTGTGCCCCATGTGCCTACTGTCTCTGCAGGCCATCACCTTGGCCAGGTGAGGTTCTCTCCCATCTCTGCTTGGTGGGGGGATGGAAGCAAAGAGGAGGCCCAGCAGAAGACTCTTCCAGCTGAGAGCATCTCTGGCAAGGTGGGCAAGTCCTCCACCCTCCTCCATTTTTGCTGCCCCCTTTTGCAGACAGTGGGGAGGACGAGGAGAAGGGGTAGACACACAAAAGGATGACAGTACACCAAGCTGGACCTAGACTTGGAAGATTCAGGTGTGAATCCCTGCTCAGCCCTGAAGCTTCCAGGGTGACCTTGCGCCAGTCATTCTCTCTCAGCCTCACCTACCTCACAGGATCGTTGTGAGGACAAAAGGAGGGAAGGAAACATGTATGCCAACTCTGATTTCCTTGGAAGACTGATGGTATGACAATGTGGAAAATGAATGACTAGGTTGCCCCAGTTATGGTGATAGGAAGGGGGCAGGGTTTGGGCTCAGAAGGGGGACAGCAAGGTGGCAGTCAATCCCTAGCAGTTTCTCCCAAGCGGTTCTCCCAAGTTTCTCCCAAGGGTCTCTTGACCCGTGAATAAAAGCTGCATTGGGCATTTGTGTTAGCATAGGAAATGCAAGGTATAATTAATTAATTTTATTAATATAACTATATTATAATAATTATAATAATTATAACTATATTATAATTAATTAACCCTTAATAGCTGCTGCCAGCCACTGCCAGCAATTCTGCATGAGGGACCCCAAATGCCTGGTGTGCTTCACAGACTCCGAGTTTGCCATGCCCAGCTAAGGCTGCCAAACTGTTCCCCCCAACTTTCAGGGGATCTTGCCATATTCATTGTTCTCCTGATTAACCCCAGTAGAGTCATGGATAACTTAGGGTGGGGGAAGCGCCGCTCCTGTGGGGGCCTCTTGGGCTTCACCATTCACCCGTATGGCTCTGTTTTACTCCCCTGCCTGGAAAGACTCCAAAGTGAAGAGGCCCCTTGAAAGCCATTGGTGGGGTTCCCTCCAACATGTACTGCTTCGCCCCCCTCTAGCTATGCCACTGCTTCCATGGAGCCCAAGGAAGCCAAATCCTGGACCAAAAACCCAGCCATTACCACCCACCCCCAGCCACTCACCATCAGGCCTTCCTTATTCTTGCCTCCCAGGACATACAAACTGCCATCATTCGGGTCGGGGAGAAATGCTGGTCTGGCGAGGGGACAGGAGATACTGAAGAAGCTGAACTCAGAAAAAAATTATCCTCAACATCTCACAGTCTGGGGGCACCAGGAAGATGACTCCTTTGCCACAAATCCCTCTACCGCTGCAGATTGACACAGCCACCCATCCACTGGGGTATCTTCAGTGCCATCTTTGCACACCACAGAAGCACAAGGCTTCCAGCACAGCCTGCCCTGACTGCAAGGATGCTCCACCCAGGGTTGTTATAATATTCTTCCACAAAATCAGGACAGGACCCTCTGTTCCATTTGCCAGTAAATGAACACAATCCCCCAAAACTGGGATTGTCCCTGTTTTTCAGGACATATGGCAACCCTGCCCCCACCAGCTCCAGACCTCTGCCTCCACCCCAGCTTGCAGCCCTTGACATCCACAGGCACTTGGAATGGCTTGGAGTTGTTTAGATCTCATGAAGCTGGTTCTGCTAACTTTCTTTTTGCTTTTCCCAACAGATCTTGGGCCCTGGGATGTGGCAGTTCTGGTGTTGCCCATCCCAGCTGTCACAGCCTTGCTCCCTTTTCCTAAAACCTTCCTCATCTACATGCTCCTCTTTCACCCCAGTTTAGAAACCCCAGTTCTTTCACCCCAGTTCAGAAACCAAAGGGGTTGTGATGTAGGGAACCAGCTTTGTGGGTGCAGTCCTGGGACAGGATCTCTTAAAGGGGAGGGGGATCCCAGCCGTTCCCTCCAAGGAAAACCTGGAAAATGATCCTGGGAGGAGATGATAGCAACACCACTCTTCCCTTGTGTCCCTTCCATGCTTGACCTTGTTTCCTCTCCCGCACTGAGGCCAAACCTAGGGTTCACTCAGGGGAGTGACACTCACTCTGTCGTGTAGTCTGGCACCTGCAAAGTTGGATCTGAGAGAGAGAAAGAGAGAGGTTAGCAAGGGCAATAGCTGGGGGAACTAAGAGAGCCCCCGTCCCATGCCAGTTGTTTGCCCCCCCCCCCCGAGCTGAGTTCTAGATCTTCATTTCCCCATACTTATCCTTTCATTTTGCACACCAGCACAGATACCTGACATTGCCTCCCCCCATAAAGTTTTCCTCTCCCCTCTAGAATTCTGACTATGGGCCTGGGGTTATCCAGCAATGGAAAGCCAGGGGAGACTTCCATCTTGGATGCCAGCATTGGGTGCCAGGGAGAAGGGCCTGAGACAATATTTCCAACCACTGGGTGATGGCTCCAAGACCTATATGTTCTTGGGGAGATCTGGAAACTGCCCCCCCAAAGAGGAGGATGGTGGGTGGCATCCAGAGAAGAATCTAGAAGCCCCCCACCAGGGTTATCTGGAAACTACTATTTGAAGGAGCTACCTGCCCCGATGAGAATTGGGAACCAACAACCTTCAGCTTTTTATTGCTTTCCTTAGGAAAAGGTCTCCTTTCCATTCTGTTAGGCAGCTCAAATTTAACAAAATAATTTTTAAAATTATTGTTTATTATTATTTTAATCTATCATCACAGTCACTAGGAAGCATTGAAGCCCCAGGGGGAGCCACCTTCTCCAAAAGCCAGAAACAGTGCAAAGAGTTCAAGATCAGGTATGGATCAGCCCTTGGCCTGCCTGCAGGGTGGTGGTGGTGAAGGGGAGGCAGATCAGCCAGGGCAAGAAGTGTCCGATATCGCTTGCATACACCCCTGCCCACTATGCTCCAGAGGAGGTTGGGACCTACAGAAGGTCCCCCTGGTGAATCTTAGTGGAGCGGTGGGAAGGAGACATGTTCTGGCCTCAGGCAGGGGCATGAGATGCTCACCATCCTGCAGCGTCCACTTGATGTTGCCCGTCTTTCTGCTGACCGCGTGGAGGCTCCCATCAAGGGTTGACACAAAGAGAATTGTCTCTGGAAGGCTGACAGAGCTGCCCACAAGACTCTGAGGATGAGGGGGGCAGAGAAGAAGGGGTCACCCCAAGTGGTTTTCAGACAGTGGTTCCTGATATGATGCCAGTCATGCCAGCCAACCAGCCAAGCTGCAAATTGCTCTGGCCTGAGTCAAGCTGAACCTCTTGACTCCTGGTCAAGACCCTCTGGTGGTCCCCTGAATGGCCTGACTGGGGACTGCAACACAGGCTGGACATGTGCCAATCCCATACATGGGGGCAGAGTGGAGGACACATGGGGGGCATTCCTAAAGTACACAACACACTCACTGCTTCTTCCCAATGCTTGTGTTATACATGGCAGAAAAAGTCAGGAGACAGCTCTGAGTCCAAGGCAGAGCTGGATTCGAACCCGTGCCTAGAGGTTTGTTCACTGGACAGGAATTCTCTTGAACAGCTCCGTGACTGGGACCCTCCATTCCTGTGTGTGTTGGAGAGGAGGTTCCATCCACCCATCTGTCTAAACTAAACTAATCTATCTATCCCTTATACAGTATTTTTATATCTGCTCCATAACATGGTCTGAGTCCCTTCCAGTCACTAGCCCACAATGGGAAACTGACTTCTTTGGCCACAGGTAGGGGGTGGAGGGGACCAGGATGGTCCTGTGCTGAGCACTCTTTCTGTGCCTGCCGGTATGTTGCTCCAGCGATGCCAAGCCTCTTGCAGAGGGCAGTTTGCCATATCCGGGTGCATTCCTGAACAAACCCCTGCCAACTCACCTGCTGCACCTTCTAGCAGGAGCCGGCACTCCCCCTTGGCAAACAAAGGAAGGGGAGAAGAACACATTGATGTGTTGTGGGGATGGCGCCTTGAGTTCCTGGGCATGGGTTCCTGCCTACCTTGTCTGCAAATAATTGCTGGACCTTTTGGGACCATAGATGCTGCTCGGCTCCCTAGGGATCCCCAGTGGTCGAGGGCTGGTCTTCCAGGACCAACCCAAAGCTTCCTGATGCCCCAGGAGGTTTGCCAAATGCTGCCCCCTTGTCTGATGCTGTGTCACTCTGCAGCACAACACCCCCTATATATATTTCCCTTTTCTTCCTGTCCAGGGAGTGGAAAGTGGACCACTGGAGGCAAGTCGAAGGACAGAGGCACCTGAGGTGACTGCCTCAACTGGCCTTGGGATGAACCGGTGGTGGATCTCACATGCTTTGCCCAACCAGGAACCAGGTGACCAAGCAAGGAGGTGCTGGGCAGTGATGGGCTTCAAAGAAATTAAGAACCGGTTCTCTGTCCATCTGGCAGCCACTTTTAAATGGCTATTTTTAAACTTTATATGAACTATCTCTTGTTAAGAACCGGTTCTATAGTATAGGTGCGAACCTGCTGCTGCCCACCACTGGTGCTGGGCCAGTTTCATGGGGATTTCCCATTCTTGACCTAAGAATAATTGTGTAGGATCCTGGCCGGGTCAGGATGCCCCCCTATTTTGACATAACTCCAGAAGCTGTTATGGGGAGGGAGCTTGGATGTCCATGTTGGAGGGCCAAAGCTGTCTTCTGGCTCCCCTTCAAAGACCAGAAGGGAGGCTCTGCCTCACCTGCCTCCCCTCCAAGGACCCCAGAGGGAACGCTCTGCCTCTCCTGCCTCCTGAAGTGGAAGGAACCCAGAGAGGAGGGTCTGCCTCACTCAAGGTAGTGGAGCTTCTCAAAGAACTCTGAAGAGGAGGCTCTGCCTCACTTGCCTCTCTTTGAAGGACGCCAGAGAGGAGACTGCTTCCCCTGCCTCCTGTTGGAGGAACCCAGAGGGGAGGCTCTGCTTCCATTGCTTCCCCTCAGTGGGACTCCTCTGCCTCCCCTCGAAGGACCCCAGAGGGGAGGCTCTGCTTCCGTTGCCTCCCCTCAGTGGGGACTCCTCTCCTCTGGAAGGACCCCAGAGGGGAGTCTCTGCTTGCCTCCCCTCAGTGGGGACTCCTCTGCCTCCCCTCGAAGGAACCCAGCGGGAAGGCACTGCCGCCTTCTGCCTCTCTTCCCGCCTTACCTGCGCCAGGAGCGCGGCCAGGAGCAACGGTGGAGGCAGCTTCGGACTGCGGACGCCCCGTCGGGGCTGCGGGTGGCGGCCCATCCCCGTCCTCGCCTGGCATGCCGCCCCCTGCCTTGCCCTGTCCGGCCAGCCGGGGCTGCTCCGTCCGCCCCGTCGCACCTGCAGCCAGGTGGGGACAGCCCGCCCCGTCCAGGCACTGCCCTCCAAAGCCCTGCCCCGGTCCACCACCTGGCGCCTCTTTCAAGGGGAGGCAGAGCCTCCCTTTGGGGGTCCATTGACCCCAGCCCTCCCTGCAAAAGGGGCTGCTTCCCCTCATTGGGGGGAACCACAAAAGAGGACCAGGACCCCCAAAATGTAGGACATCCAAGAAAAAAGTAGGACAGGATCTATATCTCATCTACATATCCCTTTCATGTGGTTAATCTAAACACTAGTTGACTGCACAATGTCTACTCCAAAGTAAGCCCCATTGTGTTCAGTGGGTCTAATTGCCAAGAAAGCGTCTTTATGACTGCAATCCTAAAGACACTTTCCTGGGAGTAAGAAGCATTGAACACAATGAGGCTTACTTTGGAGGAGAGATGGTTAAGACTGTGCTCAAATTTAATAGCATTACATTATATAATTTATTAAGTTTATTATTCTTAAATATTATATAATTTATTAAGTTTACAATGTATTACATTATGTAATTTATTAAGTTTAAAAATGAACTTAATAATGTATGAATTACAAGCACACTCCCGAGGAAAAGGAGGACATTCAAGTTTTTTTTTCCAGGACACAAGGCTAAAATCCAGGGCTTGTCCTGGAAAAAAAATTAGGATGTGTGCTCAGCCTATCTGCCACCCAGATTAACCCAATGTCCTTCTTTTCCAGGACATGTCCTCTTTCTTAGTCTTGTGTCCTGGACAAATTATTGCTTGTCTTCCTTTTCCTTGTGTGTAACACATAGCCTGCTTGTAATTCATACATTAGATGTAATAATTTATATGTAATAGTTTTAAATTTAATAAGTAATAAAGTGTTTAACCACATGAAAGCAACATCTATGAGTGTTTTGGATTTTGATTTGGTCCTGTCCTCCATTTTTCTTTGGTGTCCTCTGTTTGAGTGTCTCCTTATTCTCTTTTATGGTTATGGCATCTGGTCCCCCTCCTGCCACCCATTAAGAAAGCTGGGGGCATCACCAGGGAAACCCATCAGCCTCTGCCCCCCATTTAAGAGTTGCCACCACATGGTCTTGTACCCAAATGCTTGCCAAGGAACAAGGGTACAACCCTGTGTCCTCTTTTTTCAGGACATGTCCTCTTTTTGAGTCTTGTGACATGGGAAAAAATTCTTCATTATAGAATCACAGCATTGGAAGGGACCCAAAAGTCCAACCTCGGACCCACAGCAGGACTCCTAGCATCTCAGACAAGTGAAGCCTTTCCAACAGGTTGAGCCTGTTTGAAGAGCCCCAGTGAAGGAGAGCCCATCACCTCCCTTGGCAATCTGTGGAACTCCTTGCCACAGGATGCCTTGAAAATGGGGTCGGATCCATTTCAATTAGTGGGGCGTCTGGGGGAGGCGATGGACTCTTCCTTTCCAAGCTCACCCAAGGTTTTCTTTATCTTCCTTTACCTTGAGAGCAGGCAGCATGGAGCCTTCTTGTAATGATTAAGTTTGTCATACATATAGTTTTAAATTTAATATGTTTAAATTAACCACATGAGAATAATGTACTGTATTTGAGTGTTTTTAGTTTTTATTTGGTCATGTCCTACATTTTTCTTGGGAGTCCTACTGTCAGGACTGCAGTGGGCACCTTTTTCAACCACTGTGCCCATCGATATATGTCATGCATCATCTGCAGGTGTGCTATAGGACTTGGGGGAGTTAGTAGGGTCCTTGAAGGATTATTGAACTTTCCCCACCCTCCACAAAACCCCTACTGTTGTGCCTTGACAGTTTTAACAGCAGGTACATTTTCATCACTTAAAAGCAGTCATCTGATGGAAATGCCCTTCTTGCTCATTTCCAAATAAATGCCATCTGTATCTCAGGCCAGGCATAGGAGCATGTGGTGGGCATGACTCGGAGGTACAATCAGGGGAGTTTGGGGCTAGATCCTATTCAACCACATGCCAGCTGGGCTTCCGACAGTTTGGGGTTTGTCCCCAACACTTCTTCCTCCCAGGGAGAAGTTTGGTCCCAGCTTCAAAATTCAGGCCCAGGAACAGAGAGAAAACCCCACCAAAAATTAACCCCCCCCCCAAAAATCTTCTAGCTTTACTTCCATGCCAAAATGAGATGCAAACTACCTCCACCCCCCAACAAACAGAAAGTGTGAGACATTCATGCACCAAAGAACACACCACCAAGAAGGTGTTTCGTTACCAAAGTTTAATTGACAAGACTGGTTGATCTTACAGAAGAGAACAGAACAAGGATCACTGCCATAAGATACACTTCAAAAATAGCCCAGCACCAAAGGTGCAATTTTCACCCTGTTTCTTCCCTTCTTCCCCCACGCCCCCAACTCAGCCTCAGAAGTGGGACTTTTATGGCTGGCTACAGAGCAGAAGGAAGTGTGGTTTGCACAGGAACTGCTGCTTGGGATGTGCACAACATTTGCCCCTGGCAGAGCTCTGGAAGGTGCAGGCCTCCCTCAGCCCCTTCCTGGACAGGGCAATTGCCATAATTGGGGGATTCGCCACAATATTTGACCTGGATCCAAGTGAAACAATACCCAGTTGAACTCTGGAGCCAGGATTTGGGCTGACTGAAAAGGGGGAGACTGCCCCAGGCAAAAGCCAGCCAGGGCCATGTCAAACAACGGCCTAGAAGCAGGCTTGCTTTCTGCCACACCTGCAGCTTCAGCCAACCTGCCCTTGTCTTGCATGGACAACTTCGAGTGGATGTCCACCTGTCTGGCTCACCTGTTGAGGAACCGAGTCTACAGTACCTGCCTCCAAAGAGGTGAAGTTGAGGAGGGTGTGTGGCTGCACCAGCATCTAATGGCACAAAATACAGCGGGCAAACTCACCTCTCTGAGCATGTGGCACATTTGTGCCCGAGGCACATGAAGTGTGGAGGAGGAAGTGCTTTGAAGGAAACAAGATCCTGCTAAGGAGCCTGAGATTTTTGGCCCTCAGCCTACAGGCGCTAAGCAGGAAAAGGCAACTCACGAGAAGGCTGGAAAGAAAGACGTCCCACTTCTCTAGACTGGTTTCTGTGTGCAGCTTCTTGAGGTGTTACAGCAGGACATCCACCTCAACACCACAACAACCCACATTGCAGATGCATGTGTGGAGGCCACACAGCTGTGCATCTCTTTCCTTGGGCCCTTTCAAAAGCTTGGAGGTCAGCCTTGGGGGCTTCCAATGGCTCATCTGCTCAGAGAACAGATTCCCCCCTTCACTGCTCCTCATCCTTCTGCTTCCAAAGGCAATATCCAAGGCCACCGGTCAGTTTAAGAAAACTAGATCAGTGCAAAGCAATATGCAGAGGCTTGATCGAAAGAACGCCCCCCTCCTGAGACTGCTGCACACCAGTTCCTGGCACATGCGTAGCATGTAGTTTGGCCCCAAGAGAAAGAGCAGAAGAAGGGTTGCAGCTTGTAGGGTGCGTCTGTCAACTCAGAAACACCATGCTCAGTGGGGCTCGGGACCTGGTCAATGCGCAATGCTGCACACTGCTATGCACAAACCTTCCCCATGCAAACAGGCTTATGAAAAGCCAACCTCTGGATGAAGAGGCAGAGCCTGCCTGCTGCAACAAGGGCAGCTTCTTGGAGACGGAGCTGCTTTTGGCACACAGACTGCCTCAAACCCCTTGCGATGCCCAGCTGCAATCTAATGACACAGCAGTTGTTGGGGAAGGTGTGGGTTGGGGGACAGGGAAGTTGGGGAAGCCACAGGAAGAGTCAGGCAGGCAGCAAGAAGAGGTATTTCCGTCTGGAACTAGCGAAGGCAAAAAAATTGAAATGTTGGCAACAGAAAGTAAAGTCCCAGCATTGCAGACCACCATGAGTCTAAGATGGATAGATGGAGAAACCTCACCCACAAATGCTCCAGGGATTTCCTAGGGGAGCCATGAGCCAACTGCATAGCTAAGGAACTCCTAGGAGCATGTTCATGTGGGAAGGCACTCATCAAACACTAACAAGGTCTTAGGCACTTGGAGATGGATTGTGCCCTTTGGGAGCCAGCCACTGAGTGGAGGGTTCTACTCTAAAGGTTTAACAGTCATGCTTTACCATGGTATCCTACCCCGGGGGGAATCATGCTATTATTTAAAAAAAAAAGTCAGTGGAAGAGCCTGGCAACTCCCTAGGATTAGGTGGCAAAACAAGGGCAGTGTAACACCTTTTACACAAGGTTGTGTAAATGCAGTTGGTTTCATTTTTATTATTGCTTCAAGTGCCAACTATCAGAGGCCTCTGATCATCACAAAGCCATAGGTTCAAGGATCTGAGGAGCCAGAGGAAGCCACTGGAATGTGCTGCCCTGGACTGCCAATCCTGTGGCTCCAAGTGGGACTTCCTGTGCTCTGACTTCTAGAGAGGAACCAGTCCCCTCTGAATGGTGGGCTGGGACATCCTGAGGAGGGGCAGGATCAGGGCCGTCTGTGAAGGAAGTTCTCCTAAGCTGGAACAGGACCAGGAGGGCCCCAACTCCCAAAGTTGTGGTACTGGAGTGGGATGTTTCCGTCGCCACCCAGAGACACCCTGCCTGATCACAGTACAGAGGTGGGCATGGGCCAAGGCTGCATCCACTCTGGAAAACAGCATGGAGGAGAACTGCATTAGATAGGATCTGCCCCGTGGAGGCCATATATGAACAAAGCTTCCTTGACTGAACATGGAAGAGAGAATACAAAGAGACCCTTTCTGCAAATACAAGATTTACGACATCTGCCAAGAGGGTTCACATCCAACAACTTTTCATTTAACACCCTCCCCTCAATTTGGGCCTGAATGGCAACCATGTGCTACATCTAAGTCAAGTTCCGAGCAGCACTCCCTTCAAAGTCCCCAGGAGGCATGTACTGGAACAAGACATGTACTGGAATCACAAAGCAGATTTGAATCAAACCACGTTTGAACAAAGGTACCCTTGTCCCATTACAAGGTGGGGGGCACTTGACAATGTTAAAAGGGCACACATTACAAGGACACTCAACTCAAAAATTAAATAGTGATGGGGAGGTGCATCAATGCATGAATGTGGGAAGAGACCCCCAAGGCCAAACCTGCACCTAAGAGGGCCGAGAACATTATTTCCGTTCACATATAACATGCATTTTCTGAACTGCAATGAAACTCATAGTGAAACTTTGGAATCACAAGCTGGAGGCTCATCAGAAGTAGAGGGAGCTCTTTCTCTCATAAATACCCACTGCACACAAATCACACAAGATTGCTAAACTGAGGCTAAACCAGCATGCTCTAATCCTGGCCTATTGGCTAGATCCAGCATATCAGAATTGGCCTTCTGGGCACAATGGTAGCAAAGCAATCCCATTCCATGCTGCATCCTCCTGTTTTTGAAGCCAATCTTTACACAAACTCATGCTGGGCACCCAGAAATCGGGGTGCAGAACCTTCTGGGGCAATGGGGGTTGAATCAAAGCAACTTTTCACTCCACAGGCACAGTCTTTCACCCAATCTACCTCACAAGCTTGTTGAAAAGATACAGAAAGGGGAAGGGGAGATGGACTCATAACCCTTTTCAGCATTTTGGAGGAACAGGGATACAAATGGAATACATAAAACTTTGACTGAATGCCCACATATATTGCTATTTTTAATACCATTATAAAAATGCTGATTTTCTGAGCTTTTAATCCACGCTGTTTAATCCAAGCTTTTACATTCTACTTCAATTCAGATTATGAACACTTTCTTTGTTCATTCCACATAATGAACTTCAGTGGCCAATTTTAATTTTAGCCCCTCTCTTTTATCATGAAAAAATGATATACTTGGCAAAAGGCATGATAGGTGACCTTTGGATGGACCAAAAGCAGCCCTGCCACCCATCTCCAAAGCTGGGGATACTTGCTATTGTTTGAATGAAGTTAATCTATTTAGACCTAGCAATAAACCACAACTGTCTGTTTGCAAGAACCATCCCTGGTCTTGAAGTGGGGATCAACTTAAATGGTTTGCCTGTCTAAACGTTGCCGAAAATATATTTTTTTCCTGGAAGAAAATTCTCCCCTTATTTCCCTCCAAACTCTCTGGGAACTCAGTGATGCATTAAATATGAGAACACAAACGTCAGCCACCCAAAACAAAATGTTCAGCTGCAGAAGGACCTGTGCCACAAACTCCTTGGCACTTTCATGCCAGGTCCATCAGAGCATACTAGGTGCCTGCAGCAGCCTTGCAGAAAGCAAGATGCCAGCCCAGTCCAATCTGGAAGGAAAGTCTCTCTCAACTGTTCAAGAGGTCATAGTGCACTGTCCTGAGCTAGTAAACCAGTTAGAGCTCCCCCGCCACACTGCCCAGTTTCCATTCTCATTAGTATCAGTACCAATTGCTCTGAGCAATATGAAATACAACACAGAGTCCCAAGATGCACGTCAAATAGGATAACCCTCTCTTGATTCCAGGTTCACACACACCAACCACCACCACCATCATGGATTTCTGGTTTAACTGGATAAAAACCTAGATCACATTTACTGCAATTTTAACCACCACTTTGGTGTTTCCAAGATTACTGAACACTGACAACAGGTAATCACCAGCATGAAAAACACACTCTTAAAATGGACTGGTGGCTGCCCTTGGCCTCAGACTGGTTCCCGGCACTCCAGTAGCACATGGGGCCAATAGCAGGTGTACAGATGTGCTCAAGCTCTTCTTCAAACAGGCTAACCCCCCCAAGCATGTTGAGCACTTCCCAGTGTGCAGAGGACAAGCAGTATTTGGGCTGTCCAAATATGTACGCAGAAGAGGCCCTGCAGATACTGAGTCTACACTGATTCCACAAGATATTCTACACTGGAAAGAAATGTTAACAGATAAAACAAAGTGAGGCTGGACCGTAACAGAGGAGCCAATAAATTACTCCTTAAGGCGTCTAGATTACCACCCCTACAAAAGATAGAAATGGGGAGTGGGGGAAAAAAAGGAATAGCAGAACAGAAGCACAAGTGGGCAACCGACCATTCCAGCTACAAAGTTCACCATGTTATCTTGCTCTCTTGCAGCAAAGGGTTAAAAAAGTCAGCACTGAACTGCTGCCAATATTTGAGGAGTCCAGCATCTTTGGGTTAAGAGTGAAAATGGTACCATTTTGCTACCAGAAGAGCCAGTGGGAAACTCAGAGGTCCAGGAGATATGGCTTATGACACCCAAGTCTGCATACTGTTTTTAAAAGATCATACTGAAGAGAGAGAAACACCTGTTGTTTGCTTCCTGGTAGCGCATGGCTTAATACACCAGAAACATTCCATCAGAGAAGCATCAGTCTCTTGCCTGAATCGCATCGAAAAATCCTCAACCACCTGGTCTGCTTTTGCCTCGTGGACACTAAAAACTGCAAGAGCTACGCTCAGCACAGTTAAAGTGTATTTATTACACACAGTATTTTGTGAATTAAGATTTATTGATTTCCATCGTATTTGGGTTTTCGTTTAAATACGGTTGAAGCAGAAAAAGGGCTGCTGCGCTGTTTTAAGTTAAAAAGAAACTAATTGGCGAGAGATTCCCCACCTCTGGCGTCCTCCCAGGCCTCTTAAGAGTGTGTGGATCCACAAGTTCTAGGTGATCCACGTCCAAGCCTCATGGCAGTGTCCTTAGGCTCATGTCAGTTTCCAGTGCCAGAGGTGAGCGTGCCTTCAAAAATACTGCCACTTTCCCAGCACCGTGTCCTTGATGGCATCCACATATTGAGTTGGGACCCAGTAGACCCAATAGTAAGAGGCTTCGGTGGGGCCCAGTTGAAAGGCCTGGAAGATGAAGGAGAACAAAAGGCACTTTAGGATAAAAGATATCACATAGCTGCCAGCTGGCTCACTGAGATCGGGATGAATTAATCCAGGCTTAGCAGTTTCACCACAAGCAATGGCTCTGTGTCACAACCGTTGCTACTCTGAAAAAGTATCACAAGACATTGTCCAAAAAATTCTTCAATCCAGGCCCCCGAGCAAGGCCAGTATCAGCTCCCCCATAATACAGACAGGGTACAGAGACTAAAGTCATAGGAGCAGCTTTGCTGGAACAGATCAAAAGGTCCATATAAGTCGGGGGTCAGCTACCTGCTTCTCATCGGCTTTATCTGGCCCACCGCCCCAAGATAGTTTGGCTGGTCATCCATGATGTAATCACCAAATGTCCCGGCCCTTTACTGAACTGGTCAGCAACCCTAATCTAGGCCAGAGTGACCAATCTTTAAACTTTGGCGATCCTGGACCTTTAACAACTGTGAAATGGAGGAAAATCCTTTTCCTGAGCTCTAACCGTTGCAGCAGCCGAGGAAGGGAAAAGTTCCTTACCATCATGTGATAATCCTCATGTCCCTCAATGGGTTCGCTGACCACGTTTTTGATGGAGCCCATTGGCAGCTTCTCTGTTCTCTCTATGGGGAGATAAGCAGGTCAGAACATGGCTGTCACACCCTGCATGCCAAAAAGGGCAGGATGGAAAGGCACCCCCCAAACAGCATCAATCCCAAACCACTTTCAGTTCCTTTCTTTGCCCCAAAGCAGAACCCCCCATTATGTTTACTCTATTAAACTCCTTGTATATTTTAAGAATGAGTTCACTTCCCCCTTTGATACCCAAAAGCACATGAATGCACAGATAAAGTTCAACTCTCAAGATCCTGATGTTTTTCCACTTACACATTTCCTGCTATGCTTTTCATGGCATTTGACTCTAGCATGAGCTGGGAAAACACACTAGTTTGACAAGGCTGAAGAGGAAAAATGAGCTGCTGGGCCACACAGCAGCAAACCAGAGGTGTATTTTGGTTTTGGCAAGAGAGACTCAAATATCTAAGGAGGAGGATGCAGAAAACACACAGGCACTTCTGAGATTTCCACTAAAGACTAAACACTACTTTCAATTTCTAAGATGGTCACAAATGAGTCTTTCCCAATGGCAGCAAACATTCCTTTTGGGAAATGGAAAGATCATCCTCTGTGCTTCTAGTTTCTTTCTTGCATATTCTGACAAAAAGTTATTTGCCAGGCAGAGAAATGGACCACGAGGTCTGTGAAATATGAAGCAGGTGAGAAAGAGAAACCTGTGGTGGGGGAATGCTAGTATTGATGAAATATCTGTTTAAGTTACCGTATTTTTTGCCCCATAAGACACACTTTTTAACCCCCAAAAGGGGGTGAAAATGTCAGTGCGCCTTATGGGGTGAATGTGATACTTGGGCGGGCTGGAGAAGGCCTCCTCCATCAAACCCTACAATCCAGAGTAACTACGGGAGCACATAAGAGACATTATGTGCACCTGTAGTTACTGCACCACATAGTGAAAACCTATGGGAAATTCATATTGCAATCTAGAGTAAATTGTTCTTACACCAGAGCAAGGACTCCCCGTAGTTACTCTGGATTGCGCCCTAAGTCTCCCAGAGACCCAGGCGGGCTGCAGGCTGCGCAAGACTTGGGCAGGCTGGGGGAGGCCGTGTGACACTTGGTCTGCCCAACTCTCGTGCAGCCTCCCCCAGCCTGCCTGGGTGTCGTGTGGCCTCCTCTAGCCAGCCTGGTTCTTGAGCGGCTATGCCACCCTTCCACCACTCCTAGATTTAAAGGACGAAAACATTTTTTCTCTGTTTACCTCCATTAAATCTAGGTGCATCTTATGATAAGGTGCGTGTAATGCTGTGAAAAATACGGTATGCCCTACTCTTTGTAACCCCATGGACTGCAGCAAATCAGGGCACCCTATTTTCCACTAGCTTCTGAAGTTTGTCCAAATTCATGTTCATTGCCTCGGTGACAATATCTAACCACCTTCTCTTCTACTGTCTCCTTCTCCTTTTGCCTTCAGTTTTTTTTCCAATTTATCGATAACCAGTGTTCCCAGTTACCTATAACCAAGTATATAGGTTATATTGATTATAACACAGTTGTGACCCGTCCAAAGCAGCATAATTCTATGCATGTCAGCACAGAATAACTACATGCGCAGAGGAAGATTTGGTATGATATCTTATGTTGGTAAGAGAACATGCTGTCGAAGCAGCCTGGTTTTGGGTAAATGTCAATTAAATTGTAATGTTCTTTGTAAATTTTTTACCCATGTATTTGCTTCTGACACGAAGAAAGAACACAGAAACAGGCACTGCTGAATTCAAGAGAACATACTTTTTGGCACGTATAGGATTGCAACCTCACTCTGCCCATTTTACTAAGAAGTGATTAAGCATATGTTTAAATCAACAGGACTTCTAACTGAAAAGGCAACTTCATCAGCATTGGGTGGTGGATCCTCCTGTTCTGGATTGGAGTCATCCAAACCATGATTGACAGCAATGTTAGGGAAAGCTGACTGGCCAGGATGTTGCCTTCCCATCAAAGTGGTACTTGCACTTGAATGTGTTGCAGGAGCTGTGCAAGTAAAATCTGACAAAATGAGGTACACTACTTCAGGGAGGAGGAGAAGGGGTTTGTTGGGAGGTCAGAAGCAGGAACCCAATCTATACAAAACCCTATTGAGAAGACATCAACAGGATCAGAAATGCTGCTGCTACAGTTTAGAGAAAAGAGGAAGGAGAGAACCTGTGTATAGTATTTAATTTATTCAATTTCTCTAGGCATGAGAAACTTAGAAGCCTGCTTCCTCTTCAAACTCTTTTACTTTCCCAGGAAATACACAAACAAATAAACCAGGATGTAAAAAGGAGTCTACATGGCATGAGCTCTGAGGCATGAGCCCGAGAAGCCACTGCTCAGCATTTCTTCCAGACGCTCAATTAGTCCTTCAGGCTCACACTGCTCCAGCCAGTTTTTCCACGTTGGGGGCGGGGGGAACTCAGGACACTGAGTGCTGAGAGCAAGCTAGAAGAGAGACCTGGCCACTTGGAAACCTCCCCTGTGCTGAGCCCCAGGATGCACCCCACCACCCAGTTTCACAAGGCTTCCCTCTTCCATTAGGGGGCTTCTATGCTAGCATGATCTCTCAATGAAGCGGGAATACCATCCCTCCATGGGCTTTCCTCCCCAGGAACCTCTGGCAAGAACTGTCTGATTCCAGCTCCAAAATGAAGACTGTGCAAGGCATCTTGGGTCTACTCAGAAGAAAACTCCCGAGTTCAAAGAAATTTCACTCAATATAACACAATTGCGTTTGTCATCTTAATATTTTTTCAAGTTTGATCCCACTCCTCGAAATCGATATTGTGTCCAACATTTTTTGCCCACAGAATCATTGATTCCTTTACTACTTGATCTAACAATATAACAATTATAACCTAACAAAAATTTGTACTTTTTTGATAAATTTCCCTTTATCTTTTAAAAACAGGTAATCAACTCAGAGTTTTGAAAAAAGCCCACATTTTTATCTTCCTTCAATCTTGACTTGAATTGTAAATTCTGACCATCAATCTAATTGTGTTCCTTTCTGTTCCAGTATTTTTTTTGGATCGTAATTCATTATTCTCATCCAGTAAATCTTCATAAGTTATGTACTGTTTTTTCCCCTCAATCTGATTTGGGTTTGTTGCAATTTCTAATGGTCTGATCCATCTTGGCATTTTTAGATATATTTTATATTTTAATTGATCCCAAACCATAGAATTACAACCATAAGATCACACTTAAACATTTTTACAGGCTTCTGCACACTGCCAGTAAACAGAGAAATCAAGTCTGATTTGTGAGCTTCATTCCGCAATCTGGAAGGGCGTCAACAGTAAGCCACTCCACGTAGTGTGGCTTCCCCCTTGTCTCCCAGAGGAAGACATCTTAACACACTAACCTTTAGTGCCAATCCAGAGCTGATCTTGTTCTAGTTTAAAGGTGAGCCGCACTTTTCCACCTGATTTGTTGTACATGCCTGATAGCGGAACAGTTGGTAGGCGCTCCTAAGGATAGTGAAAAAAGAAACATGGAAATTGCCTGCCCACTTTATGGCCCACATAGGCTGAACAGCTACCCTTCATTTTAGGATAATGGCAATAGTAGTGGGAGGGTCCCAAAACCAACTCTTTGGGGTGTTGAAAGCTGCACACTCACCTGGGCACCTTTGACAGAAGGCATCACGTCTTCAGGTTTTCCTTTATCTAACACTTTCCTGTGTTGCTGTAACAAAGCAGAGAGCAGGACTGACTGAAACTCAGCTAAAACAGGTGGAGAATTTCCATCCTGCCTACTTACTAACTACTTACTAGGACATTTTCAATAGGTTAACAGGCTTGCTATTCTTTAGTCAGTAGTAGCTATTCAAACTCACAGCTATTCCAGGACTGCACAGAAACATTTGGGTCCCTCTTCTGCAGAATTCACAAACAAATATTTTGGTTTTAGTTGTGCAGATGTTCTAGAGAAGGGGTTTCCAAACTCCAGCCTGGGGCCAGATGCGGCCTACAGCAAATCTCTATCTGACCCATGGCCAGCCTTTGGTCCCCTGCAAACGCACTTGATCAAACACAACCACACCTGTGCCCTGGTTACATCAGGCCTAAAAAACACTTTCTGATTTTCCTAAAACCCAGAAGAAACCTTTTGTACCTCCCAAAGGTCCATTTGAGTATGTGCTTGTAGAAATCTGAGAAATTTGAGCCCATTCATTTGTTAATTTAAGCTTCAACACTAAGGTATTTACCGGTAATTAAATTTTATATTTGTTTTTTTTTTTCTGCTGGCCCTTAACGCAATGCAAACGTCATTTGGTGCAGCCATCTGCCAGAAAAGCTTGGAGACCCTTGTTCTACAATACACCTACAATCCATGATCATGATATACCTTCATAACATCACCAACCAACCACCAAAGAAAGGGGGGAAACCCCAAAATAAAGAATTGAATAGTTTATTAAGCAATGCTGGTTAAGAACGAAGTCCAAATTACAGAACACCATGAGAATTTCTCAAGATTTGGATAGGGCTTAGGAGAACTGGCCTTACAGAAGTTCTCGAAGGACATACTCATCAGAACTACTTAAAAGGAAACCCAGCCATTTAGATGATTTGCCAGCTATTTCCTGGGTCCAGATAAATAGGGAGAGATGAAGAAAGCAATTAGGAACAACTCTGCAGCAATAAGTTCAGAAACTCAGCATGATTCAGAAAACTGCACTTGTGAGGGAGGTGTAGAGTTCTCCTATAGTAAGTTGCCAAGAGTTGGACCCGACTGAACTGTAACACTCAGATGAAGCAAAATCTGGATCTTTACAGCACTCAGATTAGAAGAACAAGAACTTGAGTACCAATGAGGCTGAAGAGAGTTGGGTTCAAACCCTACTCTGTCATTCATTTCCCAAAAGCCCTGAGGCTATGTCCCCCAGATGTGCTCAGTCCTAAAGTTCCCTGTTGACTTTGGGACAGTAACACTCTGCTACAACATGCTTCATGCAGTTGATGTGAAAGAAGAAAAGAGAAACAGGGTCACAACATGCACTACCCTGAGATCCTTGGGCAAAGGATCAGATACAAACACAACCAGATGGAAGTGGGTTTCAACTTCTTAGGCTTGTTGCAAATTGATAGGCTAACCTATCACTGCAGCACACAAATTTCAAAGCCCTCTCCTTCCAACAGGCCTGTGGCCAAACCTTTCTTTCCAACACACACCTTCACACCCAGTCTGGCAGATGCCGCTCACCTTTTGTCTGCAGAGAGGCTCCTTTTTGTTCTCTTCTGATTTTACTTCCTGCTGAGCAGCATCCTTCGGTGTGTTTACCGCCAAGACGTCGTTGATGGTTGAGCCGACAACCATTATTTTGGCTCCGTTGATTACTTTTATTTCCCGTAACGTTTTATCCTCCGGTAGAAGTCCTTTGAACATGACCTTCTGCATTGCAGGTGGAAGGCCTAGCAAAGGAGGAACCAACAGGGAACACTTTAAAGCCAGCAATTTCTTCTGGGTGCGATGAGAAGCTCAGGCAGCAGAACGGCCTCTCCTCAAGCACAGAAAGCCTCACCTGTGAGCGAGTGGATTTTCTGCTTCAGCTCAGCCCCTGTGCTGTCCAGTGGGAACTTGATGTCGTACTTATTTTTGTTCCAGATGACCTTCAGCTCCACGAGCTCCTTTGCCAACTCAGAATCACCACCGTTACTGACGGAAGGCTGGGCATCGGTTGCATCGCTTTGGGACTCGTCTGTCTCCAAAGATTTATCGACAGGGAGGGAATCATTTTTGCCATCATCCCTACAGCCGATCAGTGGGTTCTGGGCTTCTGCCTCCATGCTGGTGTCTTCGGAATCTGTGAATAAGAACAGGTATCGTGAAGCGGGTGGGAGCTGCAGGGAAATACCCTTAGGTTTTATTGAGGAAAGGAGGAGCACTGCTGCTTGGAAAACATCACTCCTACTCAGGCCCTCTCCAAAACTGGGGGCACAATCCTACCTATCTTTCCAGCACTGACATAGCTGTGCCTGTGGGGCAGGTGCTGCAACCTGGGAAGGAGGAAAAGTCATGGAGTGCTACTCTAGGTAAGGCAATCTTTGTTCCCTCACCTTGGAGTTGCACTGCCTTTACTGTGGAGCTGGAAATTTGGTTAGGATTGAATGCTGAGGGTGCACTCCCAACCAATTTAGGCTGGCATAACTCACCTGTCTCCATTTCCTTGTGGTGAAGGAGGGCCAGTGCATGTTTGTGCACTGGCCTTTACCCCCACCAGGAGTGGTACAATACTTTATAGTACTTTTGTAATACCCATAGGGCCAGCATAGGACTCATGCCAGCCTAACTGAGAGTTAGGATTGCAGCCTGAGAGCCCAAACCTATGCCCATCTACTCAGAAGTAAGACCCATTATAGTCAATGGAGCTTATTCTCAGGAAAGTGTGTATAGCATTATAGTTTGAATCTCACAACAAAGAACTACAGAGAGATACACGTCTACCTTAAAACTTCCAAAATCAAGAACAGCCCTTGATTTTCCTCACAACTGACAGTGAGATTCCCCTGGACAACCTTTGCAATTTCTCCCCCTCAGCCTGGGTAAAACATTGCAATGCGTGTTCTCATGAACATAAAAGCCCAGTTGGATCAGGCCAAAGGCCTGTCCAGTCCAACTTCCTGCATCTCACACGGGCCTGCCTGGCGTCTCGGGGAGCACACAAGAGACACAAGTCCTGTTGCCACTACCTCGAAACTGACCATACAAAGGTTGCCCACTTGTATCTGTGAAGGAATTTTCTTTCCTCCAGAGGCCTCCTCCACCCACTTCCTCCAGAGGGGGAGGCCTTCCCCACCCCCACCCTCTCAGAGAGGGGGTGCCTTCCCCGCCCCCATCTTGTCAGAGAGGGGGTGCCTTCCCCTCCCCCACACCCTTCCTCACAGAGAGGGAGGGAGACCTTCTTCTCCCCCACTCCCTTCCTCCAGAGGGGAGGCCTTCCCCTCCCCCACACACTTCCTCCAGATAGGGGGTGCCTTCCCCTCCTGTACCCCCTGCCTCTCAGAGAGGGGGTGCCTTCCCCTCCTGCACCCCCTTCCTCTCAGAGTGGGGGTGCCTTCCCCTGCCCCACCCCCTTCCCCTCAGAGTGGGGGTGCCTTCCCCTCCTGCACCCCTTCCTCTCAGAGTGGGGGTCCCTTTCCTTGCCCCACCCCCTTCCTCTCAGAGTGGGGGTGCCTTCCCCTCACCCACCCCCTTCCTGTCAGAGTGGGGGTGCCTTCCCCTCACCCACCCTCTTCCTCTCAGAGTGGGGGTGCCTTCCCCTCACCCACCCTCTTCCTCTCAGAGTGGGGGTGCCTTCCCCTCACCCACCCCCTTCCTCTCAGAGTGGGGGTGCCTTCCCCTTCCCCACCCTCTTCCTCTCAGAGTGGGGGTGCCTTCCCCTCCCCCACCCCCTTCCTCTCAGAGTGGGGGTGCCTTCCCCTCCCCCACCCCCTTCCTCTCAGAGTGGGGGTGCCTTCCCCTTCCCCACCCCCTTCCTCTCAGAGTGGGGGTGCCTTCCCCTTCCCCACCCCCTTCCTCTCAGAGTGGGGGTGCCTTCCCCTCACCCACCCCTTCCTCTCAGAGTGGGGGTGCCTTTCCCTCACCCACCCCCTTCCTCTCAGAGTGGGGGTGCCTTCCCCTCACCCACCCCCTTCCTCTCAGAGTGGGGGTGCCTTTCCCTCCCCCACCCTCTTCCTCTCAGAGTGGGGGTGCCTTCCCCTTCCCCACCCTCTTCCTCTCAGAGTGGGGGTGCCTTCCCCTTCCCCACCCTCTTCCTCTCAGAGTGGGGGTGCCTTCCCCTCACCCACCCCCTTCCTCTCAGGGTGGGGGTGCCTTTCCCTCCCCCACCCCCTTCCTCTCAGGGTGGGGGTGCCTTTCCCTCACCCACCCCCTTCCTCTCAGGGTGGGGGTGCCTTCCCCTCACCCACCCCCTTCCTCTCAGAGTGGGGGTGCCTTCCCCTCACCCACCCCCTTCCTCTCAGAGTGGGGGTGCCTTCCCCTTCCCCACCCCCTTCCTCTCAGAGTGGGGGTGCCTTTCCCTCCCCCACCCCCTTCCTCTCAGAGTGGGGGTGCCTTTCCCTCCCCCACCCCCTTCCTCTCAGAGTGGGGGTGCCTTTCCCTCCCCCACCCCCTTCCTCTCAGAGTGGGGGTGCCTTCCCCTTCCCCACCCCCTTCCTCTCAGAGTGGGGGTGCCTTTCCCTCCCCCACCCCCTTCCTCTCAGAGTGGGGGTGCCTTCCCCTTCCCCACCCCCTTCCTCTCAGAGTGGGGGTGCCTTTCCCTCCCCCACCCCCTTCCTCTCAGAGTGGGGGTGCTTTTCCCTCCTCCACCCCTTCCTCTCAGAGAGGTGGGGGTGCCTTCCCCTTCCCCACCCTCTTCCTCTCAGAGTGGGGGTGCCTTACCCTCCCCTTCCTCCAGGGAGGGGAGGAGGACTTCCTCTCCCCCACCACTTTCTCTCAGGGGGGCCTTCCCCTCTCCTTCCCCTAGAGGGGGGGCCTTTCCCTCCCCCACCCCTTAAGGAAAGCTTCCGCCTCCCCTCCCCCCTTCTTGGGGTCCGGCTGCCTGGGGGATCTTCTTCCCCAGGAGAGGGGGTTAGGACCGGCCCCCCACACGCCCTCCCTCTCCTTCTCACGCGCACCCGGGGAGGCAGAGGCGGCGGCCATGATGATTGTGTACAACCCGCGCGCAAAGGGGGCCGGGAAAAGCGCCGCGCGTCAATACGATTGGCCCTCTCCGGCTCCCGTACTCCGCCCTTTACGGTGTCAGCCCCTCCCATCTAGAAGCCCCGCCCCTTTCCCTTTCGGGGTTCGCTTCTCCGAACTGGCGAGCAGTCGTGCGTGACGTCACCGGAGGGCGTGGTAGTCTTTCCAGTGGCCACGCCCACGTCCCTGATTGGCTCGTGGACGCGGAAGGAAGGTTGTGCTGCAAGAAGCGGCGCAGCCCACGTGGTTTGAGCGGGGAGCTGCTATGGGGGGTCCGGTGGGGGCTGCAGTCCGGGTTCGCTTCGCTCCTAGCCCCACAGGTGAGCGCCTTACACGGGAGTAAGTCCATTGGCTCCTATGGGACTATTCGGGGTAGCATGAAGCAGTGGTAGTAACAGGGGGTATGCAAGGGGTTCCTTCCCCCCCAGACCTCTTGAAGCCCCCCAGACACACTTGAAGCCATCTCCCTTACACAGGAGTAAGCCTATTGGTTCCTATGGGACTACTCAGAGTAGGCTGAAACAGTTGTAGCTAGAGGGGGGTATGCAAGGGGCCCCTTTCCCTCGGAGCCCTTCCAGGTTAGGGGAGCAGACCTGCAGCCACCCCCCCTTACACGGGAGTTAACCCATTGACTTTTATGGGACTACTCGGTGAGGTTGCAGTAGCTAGTGAGAGCGTGCAAGGGGTCCCTCTCCTTCGGAGCTCTTTCAGGAGTAGCAGGCTGAGGCTACCTTACCTTACACGGGAGTAAACCCCTTGATCCCTATGGGACCACTCGGTGAGGATGGAGCAGTGGGGTACCTAGAAGGCTCTGAAGGGGGCATGCAAGGGCTCTGCCAGGCTTCCCAACATTGTTCCTCCCATGCCAAGCATCAGCAGCTGGATACAGAGCACAAGCCTAAGAGTGTCTACTCAGAAGTAAATCCATGAGAGTCAACAGGGTTTACTCCTGTGTAAGAGTCTACAGGAGTGCAGCTGGTCTATGGAAAAGTAAACACATGCCTGGGCAGTGGCGTAGCTAAAGGGAGGTGAAACAGGTAGTCTTGGAGGGGGCATTCGAGGGGTCTTTGCACTCAAAGTGGGGATCTTTGGGGGGCCATGACCTTGGGTCAGAGGGTGGGATTTTGGAATCTGTCATTGGGCTTGCCTGGGAGTAAGAGGACATTCCTAACCACGTCTACTCAGAATTAAGCCCCATTGTGTTCAATGGGTCTTACTCCCAGGAAAGTGTCTTTAGGATTGCAGCTGATGTCTACTCAGAATTAAGCCCCATTGTGTGCAGTGGGTCTTACTCCCAGGAAAGTGTCTTTAGGATTGCAGCTGACATCTACTCAGAATTAAGCCCCATTGTGTTCAGTGGATCTTACTCGCAGGAAAGTGTCTTTCGGATTGCAGCTGACATCTACTCAGAATTAAGCCCCATTGTGTTTAATGGGTCTTACTCCCAGGAAAGTGTCTTTAGGATTGAAGCTGACATCTACTCAGAATTAAGCCCCATTGTGTTCAATGGGTCTTACTCCCAGGAAAGTGTCTCTAGGATTGCTGCTGATGTCTACTCAGAATTAAGCCCCATTGTGTTCAATGGGTCTTACTCTCAGGAAAGTGTCTTTAGGATTGCAGCCGGCTGCAATCCAAAAGACACTTTCCTGGGAGTAAGACCCATTGAACACAATGGGGCTTAATTCTGAGTAGACATGGTTAGGATTGTGCTCTAAGTCTCATTGAACACAATGGGACTTACTCTGAGTAGACATGGGGGAGTTCTGGCATCACATCCGGTAAATTACCATTTCCAGTTGGCAACTCCCCATCTCACTGGGAGGGAGTCTGTCTCCCGCTAACTTGGCTGAGAGCCACCAACCAAAATCCAGGCCTGATCCTCTTTGCTGCCCCTTCTCCTCCTGTGCCACAGGGTTCCTGCACCTGGGGGGCCTGAGGACAGCCCTGTACAACTACCTGTTTGCCAGGCAGCACCGAGGCCGCTTCATCCTGAGAGTGGAGGACACGGACCAGAGCCGTGTGGTGCCCGGAGCCGCGGAAGGGATCGAGGAGATGCTGGAGTGGGCAGGTAATTCATCCTAGGTGTGAGGGCACCAGGGTCATCAACATGGTGTGTAGGAAGTCCTGGCCTTGACAGACCTCCAAATTCTCCCTCTCCTTCCATCCAGGCGTCCCTCCTGATGAGAGCCCTCACCGGGGTGGTCCTGTGGGTCCCTACCTGCAGTCCCAGCGACTCCACCTTTACAAGGAGGCCACAGACCTGCTTTTGAAAAAGGGGGCTGCCTACCGTTGTTTCTGCACCCCACAGCGCCTGGAGCTTCTTAGGAAGGAAGCCCTGCGTAGCCAGCAGACGCCACGGTGAGCATCAGGATTTGAACCCCAAACCTTGTTTGAGTTGAAGGGGGGCTTACTGTGTTTCCGCGAATCTAACATGCAAAATTAAATTTTTTACAACCAAATTTAGTCTCCAAAATCAGGGTCCGCATTAGATTCAATGGCGCGTTAGATTCAGGTAAATCTGGCATACGATTCCAGCTATGACTTTCCTCTCTGTTTTCTCCTGAAAGGTATGACAACCGGTGTCGTCACTTGAGTGCCAGCCAAGTGGCTGAAAAGATGTTGCAGGGTGCCGAGCATGTGGTGCGCTTTAGCCTGCAGGAGGGAGCGGAGCCTTTCTGTGACCTGATCTATGGCTGGAGCAGGCACGACGTGGCCAGTGTGGAGGGGGACCCGGTGATCCTGAAGAGTGATGGCTTCCCCACCTACCACCTGGCCAACGTGGTGGATGACCACCTCATGGGCATCAGTCATGTGCTGCGGGGCACTGAGTGGCTCACCTCCACCTCCAAGCACTTGCTTCTGTACAGGGCCTTTGGCTGGGAACCGCCTCGCTTTGGCCACCTCCCACTGCTCCTGAACAAGGACGGCAGCAAGTTGTCTAAGCGGCAGGGCCATGTCTTTGTGGAGCAGTTTGTGCATGATGGCTGCTTGCCAGAGGCTCTGCTGGACCTCATCACAGACTGTGGCTCTGGCTTTGCAGGTAATGCAGCTCTGGACTGGAATCCTTGGTTCTCCACCTGGTGGAGCCTGAGTGGGTAAGACAGAGAGCAGATGTGCAGTGGGGCTTCCACCAACATCTCCCTGGAGCCAGTTCTGCCAAAGGGATGCATCGACCACAACAGACCTTCTTGTCTCTTCCTGCTCCTCTGGATCCCTTTGGGCTCACCCCCCAGCCTATCATATTTTTTTATGCCCAAGCAATAACCTGGTGTCCCGTTTCTGGGCTGCCATGATCCCAGGGACTTGACTGGGCACTAGTTTCCAGCACCTCCAGCAACCTGATCAGTTTCTAGGGTGTTGTAGGCTTCCACCCTTTTTGTGCCATGAATGAATGAATGAATCTGGAGACCCACCACCAATACACCTCCCTCTTGGACCCAATCTGCCCACACCCTGCCCATCCCATTCTCTCCTACCTTTTAAATCTTCACAACAACCCTGTGAGGTAACAGCTTGAGCAGGGCAGGCATTAAGATATGCAGGGCAAAAAAGTGAGCAAAGGTGTAGGATTTTATTAAGAACTCAGTTTTTAGAACAGTGTACTAAAAATCTCTTTCAAATTTAAAAATCTGTCTGGGATCCCCTGTCAAACTTACTGGGATGTTCTTCCATGACTACTCATTGTGTTCAATGAGACTAACTCCCAGGAAAGCCCAGTGCCAGATTTCAAGATGGTAAATTCCACCCTCTCGTGACCCTCCTGAACCCCACTTTGAAGACCACTGTTTTAGAAGGTAGGACTGGAATTGGATCAGAGGTTTTGCACAGGATTTGGAAGGTTGCCTCCACCCAAAAAAGAGGCTTTGCAATCCGGTTGGGATCATGACGGGCAGGTTGAAGAATATTGTTCTAGGGGAAGATGGAGAAGCACTTCTTAGTTGAGGGTATTTTATGCCACCTTTCAGCAAGCTTCTGTAGGTGGTTAATAAATGGAGGGTTCTACCTCCAGTGGTAGAACCCTCACAGCCCTTGATAACATGCAGACCCTGATTGCGGAGCCAATCCCCCCTTCCCCGCGCTGCCTCTGGGCTCAGTTTGGTGTGTGAGCAGAACAGGTTGAGGGTGTCCATGAAGAGGGTGTCCTGGCAGAAACTGCATACTGGAAGTGTGTGTGAGTGTGAGAGAGCATTGTGAAGCACCAGAGCCTCACTTGGGTCTGTTTTGCAGAGAAGCGGACAGGAAGGACGCTGCAGGAGCTGACCGCAGAATTTGACGTGGGCCGAATTGAGCGGCACTCAGCCCTGCTGGATCTGGAAAAACTAGCTGAGTTCAACAGGTGGAGTGGCAACTTCCATGCAACCCCTGGTGTACTGTTGACTTGCAGGACCTACTTTTGAACCACCGCACTATTTGGGCTCTCATGTATCCAATTGTAATTGTAAGGAGTAGCAGTAATACTTTCAAAGATAAAAAAAGCTGCTGTGCTGTGAAACAGCTGCTGCATTTGCAGCAACTATAATAATATAATAATATATATAATAATAATATATAATAATCTAATGTGCCATCCAATCTAGCGTACACTCCAGTTGAAAAGGGCTTGAGATTTTAAAAATGGGGATTTTAATGCAAAGTTGCAAAGTAGGTGAAAAAATTCAAATTAAAAAAATTAATTTTACCATATAACACTATAACAGGGTTTATGTTATGACATTTTAATCTATGTAAATCTATATAAGTTTTTTTACCTTTTTAATGGTTTTATGTTACTTTTTTTACAATATAATAAACTTTTAAACTAACTACTGACCTATACTTATCATCAAAATAGTACAATTTTTAGTGACAGACTAGAATTACAAAATTAAATGGAATCTTGTACCGTTTTACTCAAATCTGATGCACTAAGGCTGCAATCCTATACACACTTTCCTGAGAGTAAGACCGATTGAACACAATAGGGCTTACTTTTCAGTAGACATGCTTAAGATTGTCCTCTAAATCTAATGCACATCCCAGTTTTGGAGACTAAATTCAGCTGGAAAAGATGTGCATTAGATTTGAGTAAATACCTTTCTCTTATGATCATATATGGGCGCGATCTAGAGTAACTACCGGGAGTGCTTGCTCCAGTGTAAGAACAATTTACTCTGGATTGCAAAATGAATTTCCCATAGGTTTTCACTAGGTGGTGCAATAACTACAGGTGCGTGTAATGTCTCTCACATGCTTCCGTAGTTACTCTGGATTGTAGGATATATCTCTTAATGACCTCTCCTTAATGATATCTCTCCATCAGACCCGAATTTATAATGTATGCAAAATGGGCTATTTTTAGATGGTATTCCAAGGGTTAAGACTTTTTGTCCTCCAGTGTGTTTTGAACAGAAAGAACTCATTTTGTTCTGAGTATTATGGGTTGTCAGGAAACCTCTCTCTTGCACAGAATTCACCTGGCTCGGCAGATCGGCGATGAGAACCAGCGGCAGATGCTGGTGGCAGAAGTTCAGGCCCTTGTGGATCAGGTCTACGGGGAACGGCTTGAGGACAAGGGTGTTCTTGAGAAGGGCTATGTAGAACAGGTGCTGCAGCTGAGAAAGGTAAGTGTAGGTGGGCAAAGCTTGGAGTGTGTTCTTGGGGCTTCTCCAGGTCTCCGTGCAGGGTTGGGGTCATGCAGGTGAGATGAGATCCTGAAATTAGGATGGGTCACTATCATGGCTTCTTCAGGTGTACACATAGGCTGTGTGCCTGTTCCTGGCAGCACCACCCCTGTTGTGCCTGTAGGACCCACATGTCCATGAAGAAAGTTTGCCACAAGCGGTGCTTTTCCTCTTGCAATTTCTTGTGCAAAGGAATTTTCAAGGACTTGCATTTTCAAGGACTTGCATTGGGTGGTTCCTGGGTGTGTGAGGGGGGGGGGGGTTGCAGGGAAGGGTCTCTGCTTGAAGGCCCTGGGAGACGCTGCTGGGGATCCCTTGGGTGGATCTCCAGATTGGAGAGCTTTATTTGTTGGTTGGAAGGGGAGCATGGTGGAGAGCCTCTCTCAGTTTGCTGACCAACCTTCATGGGTCCTTTCTCTCCCAGGGTCACATCAGCCGCTTGAAGGACTTGGTGTCACCCAAATATGCTTTCCTGTGGATCCGTCCCTCGATTCCTCATGAGGAGCTACAGGCAGTTTCTGCCCAGGCTGAAGAGATTGGGAGGCTGGTCCTTGGGTGAGCTAACCCAGCCTTGGTGGTTGCACCAAACAGAAACATTGCACTGTTGTTTTGTAGTCCCAGATCTAAACATCCTTTGGAGTCTTGATGAATGGTTTCTGCCATCCAAGACCTTCTTTCTTCTGATCCTAAGGGCCATAGTTGTGTAGGTGATGGGGGATCCCTCCTGGAGCAGGGGCTGCCCATTCCATCTTCTAGGGGATCACTGTGGGAAATGGGAAATAATTTGCCAGCTGCAGCCATACCGCTCTGATCTGGCCAGGGTGACCCATGCCCTCGTGACATCTACATTAGGCTACTGCCACGTGCTCTACATGGGGCTACCTCTGAAGACTGTCTGGAAACTCCAAATTGTGCAGAATGCGGCGGCTCATGGTTGCTGGAGCTCAGCAGATTGACTCTGTTGTGCCACTGCTTTGGCGTCTTCACTGGCTGCCCATTTGCCTCCAGGCCAAATTCATAGTGCTGGTTGTGACCTATAAAGCCCTATACGATTTGGGTATTTGAGGGACTGTCTCCTCCCATACAATCCATCCCGTCCCCTAAGGTCATCTGAGGGGGCCCTGTTGACTGTGCCGCCACCAGGGGAAGTGAAGGGTGTAGTGGCCAGAGACATGGCCTCGGTGGTTGCATCCCATGACCTCGGTGGTTAACTTCTGGAACGCCCTTCCCCTGAAGTTAAGGAAAGCTCCCTCCCTATGGGTTTTTCGGCGGGGCCTGAAGACTTTTTTGTTTACTAGGGCATTTAATTGAGGCAGGTTTTAATTATTGCTTTTAAATTTTAAATGTTTTAAAATTTTTGTATATACAGTATGTGTTTTTATCATATTATGTATTATATTGTTTTTATTTGTTGTAGCCGCCTTGGGGAGACATAGTGGAGAAAGGTGGGGTACAAATAAATAAATGGGAGGCTCAGCTGGATGCCCCCCCATCTCTTGAGGTTGGAGCCTTCTTGTTGTCGATTGTTTTCTTTCTCCCCCAAAGTTTGCTGGAATGCCAGGCAACTGCCTGGTCCACTGAAGAGCTTGGCAGAGACTTGCGGCAGCTGCAGGAGCAAATCAAGGGCACCCCATACAGCAGTGTGATGAAGCTGCTCCGCTTGGCCCTCAGTGGGCAGCAGGTGGGTTCCCTTAGTGGGGGGTGATGGGTTCCAATCGTTCAATGGTGACTCCAGGCCAGATTCTGCACAGTAACTTTTCTTGTGTTCCAGCAAGGACCCAGCGTTGCAGAAATGATGGTCTCCCTGGGACGCAGAGAAGCCAGCGCTCGGATCCAGAGGGCGTTGTGCAGTTGACGGGTTTTCAAGAGCAAGGAGGGGTTTTCAAGAGCAAGGAGGCCGAGGGAGCGCTAGCCCAGATCTGGGCTTTTGGAGGGAGCTGCTTGGAGCTACAGAACTTTACAGACCCCTCAAATAGTGCCAGTTCTTGTGGAAAGGCAGCCTGAAGATATGCCAGCCCATCAGTGGGGCAGGACTGGTCCAGCAAGAAGAGACGGGTTCATCATTTTTGCCCACCCCACACTTTCTGGGTTCTTGGGGCAAAGCTGGCAGCGACACTAATAGGCTGGTTACTGGTTCAGACTGGTCTGGGGATGCTAATAAAACTGTTTGCCCCAAAGTGCTGTGGTTTGGTAGGTTCCCTGGGCAAGTTGTGGGACCACTTGGGAAAGGGCCAATCTCAGCAGGGACTTTCAAATGGTGGAGATGGCCAGTGCTGGGGTGCGGAACTAGCCAGAGTGACCATCTGTCCTCTCTTTCCAGGACATGTCTCTTTTAGGAAAAAATCTGCCTTGTGAGCAGACAGCATGTATCCTCGTTAATATGTAATACGTATATAGTAGTTTTAAATTTAATAATCTTCTTATATATAAATAAATAAATATATAAAACTGAAAAGTCGCTGACTCACTCACTGACTCATTGACTCACTGACCCAAGAAAGTACTATGGTGTGTTGTTTAACACCTTATCAGTGCGCTTTATCAGTGTGAGATGGAAAAAGTTGAAAAACAGGCTCATTGAAGAAGATAACTTTTAACGTCGGGGATGGGATCCACTTTTTAAAATAACGTTCTGTAGGTATTTTATTTAGTTACTTACAAGTAAAGTTTTGTTATAGTTATAAAAACTTTAATCTGTTTCTTCAAGCCATTCCACAAATAGATAAGACTTTGAGTTTGGCAGGGAGCCCTCTCGTGGGGGGGAGGCAGTGGCAAGGCTAGAGGGGGGAAAGGCACTAAACTTGACAGGAATTGTCCCCTTTGGGGAGACTAGTTGCATAGCTAGAGAGGGACAAGGCACCAAGTTTGGCAGGGAACCCTTTCCTGTGGGGGGGGGGGGCAGCGGCATAGCTAGAGGGGGGCAAGGCACTACGTTTGGCAGGGAGCCCTTTCCTGGGGGGGGGGCAGTGGCATAGCTAGAGGGGGGCAAGGCACCAAGTTTGGCAGGGAGCCCTTTCCTTGGGGGGGGGCAGTGGCATAGCTAGAGGGGGGCAAGGCACTAAGTTTGGCAGGGAACCCTTTCCTGGGGGGGGGCAGTGGCATAGCTAGAAGGGGGCAAGGCACTACGTTTGGCAGGGAGCCCTTTCCTTGGGGGGGCAGTGGCATAGCTAGAGGGGGGCAAGGCACTAAGTTTGGCAGGGAACCCTTTCCTTGGGGGGGGCAGTGGCATAGCTAGAGGGGGGCAAAGCACTAAGTTTGGCAGGGAGCCCTTTCCTTGGGGGGGCAGAGGCATAGCTAGAGGGGGGCAAGGCACTAAGTTTGGCAGGGAGCCCTTTCCTTGGGGGGGGGGCAGTGGCATAGCTAGAGGAGGGCAAGGCACTAAGTTTGGCAGGGATCTGTATCTGCCCCCTTTGAAGCCCTTCCAGGGAGAGGGACATTGATACTTGGCTGTGCCCCCGTCCAACCCAGCGCCTTCCCCCCTCTGGCTACGCCACTGTTGCTGCCGGGGCTAGGCTGCCCTGCCCGCCTCCAGGAAGGGGAGGACGGACCTGTCTTCGGAGGGGGCGGACGGGCAGAGCGGCTTCCTGGGGTCGGGCATCTCCTGTCCCGGGACTGGACATGGACATGGCTGGGGCGGCTCCCCCGGGAGAGCTGGAGCTGCTGCTGCGTGAGTGCCGCGAACTAGACGGGGCGGACGAGAGAACGGCGGGGCTCCGGTGGTAGCAGGTGCTCCCGCAATGGGACAGAAAAGCTGGTGGGCTCCGTCTGTTCCTCGACGGGGACGCCCCGAAGGGGAGGTCTCGGGGGTCCCATTTCTTGGGGCGCAGGGGATGAATCCCCGACGTGAAGTTCTGGAGGACCGGACAGCTTGGGGAGACTGAGCCACTATGGGGCTCCTGGACCCTCCTTCCTCGAAGGGGCGTCCCAGCCAAGGCTGCGGCTCCTTCGCCCTCCAAAGCGGTGGCGTAGCTCGAGGGGGCGTGCAAGGGGTCTCCCTCCGTTGAAGGCATACCAGGCAGGGGGGCTAGTGGCGTAGCTAGAGGAGGGGTGGAGAAGTCAGGTTGGAGGGGGCATGCAGAGGATTCCCCTTTGGAGCCACTCCAGGCAAGGGGACTAGTGGCGTAGCTAGAGGGGGTGGAGGAATCAGGTTGGAGGGGGCGTGCAAAGGATTCCCCTTTGGAGCCATTCCAGGCAAGGGGACCCCCCCTTTGGAGAAAAAAAATCATTGTCCTCCTTTTCCTTGTGAGCAGGCATCAGGGGTCGTCTTGGTATTCACAAGTTATAGGATATACTTTTAAGTTTAATAAGACATAAATTTAATAAGTCATGGTTATGTTATTTAAAACCTAACATATTAAAAAGTTAGTTTATTATTATTATTAAAAGTTAGTTAGTTTAAATTAGCCCCCGAAAGCAATATATGTAACTTTTGGAAACTATTGGCCTTGGCTGGTCTCTGGAGCCTGCTGCTTCCCCATCACATGAGCATTTGCAAGGCCTACAAAAGTGATGGTCTAGCACAGTGTTTCTCAAAGTGGGGGTCAGGATCCCTTTGGGAGTCGCCTAGAGCTTTCCTGGGGGTCGCCTAAAGACCCTGATGCAGGGGGCCAGGTCAGGCTTGCCAGATCTCCAGCTGTAGCATGCACTGGGGCTGATTGACAGCCTCAGAGCCCAATCCTATGCATGCCTACTCTGAAATAAGTCCCATTATAGTCAGGGGGGCCTTTACTCCCATGCAAATGTGGATAGGATTGCAGCATCAGGGCCGAATCCTATGCATGCCTACTCTGAAATAAATCCCATTGTGTTCAATGTGTGCATAGAGCATACATTTCATTTGTAACAATGAAAATACATCCTGCATATCGGATATTTACATTATGATTCATAACAGTAGCAAAATTACAGTTATAAAGTAACAACGAAAATAATTTTATGGTTGGGGATCCCCACAACATGAGGAACTCATAAAGGGGTCATGGCATTAGGAAGATTGAGAACCACTGGTCTAGCAGATGGTCTTGCCTTGCAAGGAAGAGGAAGTGTGGTGGGGTGGAAAGAAGAGATGGGGGCCAGAGTGTCTGCAATTCTCTTCCTCTTCAGCTCAGTTCCTCTTTCCCTTTCTTTGGCCCAAATACAGGAGAAGCCGAGGCTGGCTCATCATGAAGGGCAGTAGAAGGGTAGGATCTTGGCTCACCCCAGGATGCTCTGCGCTAAATTTGCTACCCACATTTTTTGGTGCAGACACCCCCTTCATCAGCTGTCTGTCCAACAGAGCCTGACTTGGGGGCACCACCGCTTGCCCTCCAAGTCTGCCTATTTCATCTCTTGAGAGACAGTGGCATGTAGTTCTGTGCTCATCTCTTCCACAGAGTCTTTAGCAGAAGAATCAGTTAATCAATAGTTTTTATATACCACTTTTCAACGAAAATGCCCACATCTTCCATCACATCTTTGGCAGAAGAATCAGTCAATCAATACTCAATCAATCAATCAATCAACAGTATTTATATACCAATTTTCAAATGAAAAAGCCCACCTCTTCTGCAAAGTCTTTGGCAGAAGAATCAATCAATTAATCATCAATAGTATTTATATACCGTACTGCTTTTCAATGAAAATGCCCACCTCTTCCATCACATCTTTGGCAGAAGAATCAATCAATCAATTAATCAATAGTTTTTATATACCACTTTTCAGCGAAAATGCCCACCTCTTCCGCCCCATCTTTGGCAGAAGAATCAATCAAACAATAGTATTTACTTAGTAAATTTTTACTATTTAGTATAATATTCACTTGTTGAAAAGTACTTTTCAACAAAAAAAGTCCCTATGTCCTGCTGAAGAGCACGTGATTGAAACACTCACATCTTCTTCTCCTATCTGCCAGCCCTTCCCCTTCCTATCTTTCTTCACCTCCCACCTGTTGTTCCTTCCTTGGATCATTTACTCGATTGTAAGTCTCTTGGGGCAGGGACCCTGTTCTCACCTATTTACAACGCCATGGATATGGAGGGTGCTGCCTTTGGGATTGTTAGGAAAAGGCACCCTGCTTTCCCATTAAATCCCATCTGTGTGTATTTTATTAATCCAGACCCCACTCTAGTGTTCTCTGCAATGGGCTTGTGTCTCATATATGAGTCTCATATAAGGGCATATATATATCTCAGCTGATGTCACCATCACAGTGATCCTCACAGCTTATCACAGCCGTGTCCTTCAAAGGCAGATTAGGGTTGCTTCACTCCTTGGCAAGAACGTGGTGCCTCATTGGTGGACAGAAACCTTCCCAGACAAGTGGCCTTTGGTCACCAGACTCATCCAGAGACAGATTTCTGGGAATGGGCACCAGGGTCTGAGTCTCACCCAAGCCCCCTGGAGCCCCTCTGAAATTCAGCAAAAGCCCCTTACTCCAAGAAGGCATGGGCAGATTCTAAAGAGGCTGCTATCGTTCTGTGTTTGCCAAATGTTGGCAATTGACAGCCCAGTATGCAGGTCTACTCGGGAGTAAGTGTCGTTGTCTACAGTGGGACTCACTCCCAGGAAAGTGTACATAGGATTGCAGGCTGATAGCCCAATCCTAACCAGCGCTGGCGCAGCAGGGCAACATGGCCTACATTGTGTACAGCACTGATGTCGGGCAGGTTGAGGGTCTCCTTGGGGTGATGGAACATTTATTCCCTTATCCCAACCTGCCTGATGGATCTGTGCCAGCTTAACTAGGGGGTGCTACCTGCCAACCTGCTGCCTGAGGTGACCAGCTCAGCTTGCGTCATGATTGGCCTTCCCAAAATGTAGGACACCCAAGAAAATGTAGGATACAACATAACGAAAGTTAAAAACATTCATATGCAGTGCTACCTCACTTAACAAGCGCCTCGCTTAACAAGCGTTTCACATAACAAGCAAAAATTTCCAAGAAATCTTGCTTTACACAACAAGTTCCGCTTCACTTAACAAGCAAGCACGCTATGGGGATGCGTGATATGCAGCCCTGACGCTCTACATGGAGGCCTGAAGGTGCCAGAGGCAGAGGAACCTCCAGCAGCAGCCCAGGTAAGCCTCCCAGGAAAGTGTCTTTGATTGCAGTCTCCTAACCATGCCTACTCAGAAGTAAGCCCAACTGTGTTAAATGGGGCTTACTCCCAGGAAAGTGTCTTTAGGATTGTAGCCTAAGTAGACTTCATAGGATCATGCACATTGAATGCATGTTTTGAATTCAATTCCAGTGTTTTGTCATAATTTTTACATCCAGTTAATATTTTTCTATCAATATTTTGGGGGTTGTGGAACCAATCGTCTGAATTTCCATTATTTCCTATGGAAAAATCTGCTTCACTTAAAGAGCATTTCACTTAAACAGCATGCCTCTAGAACAAATTAAGCTCTTTATGTGAGGCACCACT
The DNA here is from genome assembly GCA_030015325.1 of Cryptoblepharus egeriae. Lineage (NCBI taxonomy): Eukaryota > Metazoa > Chordata > Lepidosauria > Squamata > Scincidae > Cryptoblepharus > Cryptoblepharus egeriae. The sequence continues at coordinate 11,363,896 of JAREYC010000012.1, forward strand.
GTATATGGAATCATGGATGTGTGAGTTGCTTCCAAAGTATTAATTAGGGGGGTAGACCTGGAGAAACTGCTGCAGGTGGGAATATTCCAGTTGGATATCAGGAAAAAGTTCCTGACGGTGAGGGCGGTTTGGCAGTGGAACAGATTGCCAAGGTTGGTGGTGGACTCTCCCTCACTGGGGATCTTCAAGCAGAGGCTCGATGAGCACCTGTCAGAGATGCTCCAGGAGGATTTCCTGCTACAGGCAGGGGGTTGGACTAGATGACCTACTGGGTCCCTTCCAACACTAGGGTTCTGTGATTCTGTTATTCTAAGCAGGAGCAGGTCCACTCTGGTTATGGGGTAACTTCTGCTTCTGATCTCTGCTTTCCCAACAGACAAGGCCACGGATCCCAGTAACCCCGAGGAAAATTGGGACTGCATCCGGCAGTTCATTGAACTGGTCAATGCTGACGATGAGAGGTAAGAAAGATGTGGGGGTCACTGACTAGACATGAAAATGGTCAAGACACACCATTAGTTTTTGGATCATTGACAAGGCAACACTGTGTGGTTGTTGGGGGCTCAAATCCCTCATTTGCCTCCCCAAACTCCCACCGCACACCTAGCACACAGTTGAAAATAGCTGGTCTAATCCATAGCAGGGAATTTTCTTTTACTGGAGGACAGTCCAGTATCCAATCCTCAGTCCTGCCTACAACCTGCCAGATAAAAGATGAACCGAAACGAACCCACCGGCTATTGCGGGTATCTTAACTATGTCACTGGGGTGGGCATTTTTGCATTTTAGGCTGCAATTCTAAACACACTTTCTTGGGAGTAAGACCCACTGAACACAATAGGGTTACTTCTAAGTAGACATGCTTAGGATTGAGCTCTTAATTAGTAAAGAGCAACTGGATCTGCAATCAGGACTCTGGTGTGCAGTTTTAGCCTCTGCTCTACCTTGATCTTGATTGAGTCCCCTGCAACTGGTCTGGAAAAGGAGTTCCTATTGGTACCACCTGGTTGCTCTTTATTGCCCGTAAAGCAGGCATGAGCGTCAGTGTCCCATTCGCCCTGAGATTCTGTGTAGCACAAGCATAGAATCAGGTGCTGGAGACCACAGCTGGATTGCCGCCTCTCAGCCTCTTTGACAGGAGTAATATTGGCCTACCTTCAAGGGTTGTTGTGATGGTGAATGCCACAAACTGGTTTTAACCCACTTGCCCTGTCCTTCAGCACCCCTACGGCTCTGAGGTTGCTGGAACACAAGATCCAATCTCCGCAGGAGGCAGAGGCCTTGCACGCCCTGACGGTAAGTCTGAACACGTACCCTTGCACAGGGGCCAGAGTGCACATGCATGTGTGCAATGGCTTCTTGTGTGACCCTCTTTGTAGCAACATTTGAGTTTTTTTTAAGAGAGAAGGCAGGATTTATAATATTTAAATCAAAATCAAATAAATGAAGTCTCAGATTGAGGCTCATTTTGTACCTTCGCCTTGCAGGTCCTGGAGATGTGCGTGAACAACTGTGGTGAATGTTTCCATCGTGAAATGGGAAAATTCCGATTTCTGAATGGCCTCATCAAAGTTCTCTCTCCCAAGGTGGGTGCTGAGCAAGGGGGGGACCCCTATGATCTTTAAGTTGATGATCTATAGATCCCTGATGAGATGGATTGTGGCTGCAAAAGTGGCCTCTGCAAAAGTGGTCTCCAGTTTCAGCGCTTTTGTGTATTTGATGTCCAGCTTGGCCAAATGGAAAGACAGATGTTGCAAGAGTAGGGTTGCCATAATTCTCTTCCACAAAATCGGGATAGGACCCTCTGAACTCAGTCCTAAGCATGTCTACTCAAAAGTAAGCCCCATTGTGTTCAATGGGTCTTACTCCCAGGAAAGTGTCTTTAGGATTTCAGCCTCTGTCCCATTTGCCAGTATGTGAACACAATCCCCCCAAATCAGGATTGTTCCTGTTTTTTTGTATCTTGTATGTTTGTTTTTAACAAGATACATAATTTTGAAGATTGATAGTATTAATTAATCTGTTAGGCATAGATTAGGAGAAAGAGAAAAAAAAATATAGATAATATGATGAGTTTAAATCGAAATTTATGTAAAGATGTTTTGAACAAATAGAAAGTAATAAGGTATCCTAATGTGTGTATCTTCTGTATCCTCACCCTATATGTGATTCAATTTCCCTTTATCCGTATCTGAAATCAATAAAAATCTTATAAAAATTGATTTTAAAAAAGGATTGTCCCTGGTTTTGGGGACATACGACAACTCTATACAAGAGCCACAAGGGCTCCAGATATGACTGGCTTGACCATAAAGTGAGTGGATGCAGTTTATGTGGGGTCTTTCCTTGGTGGGGTCTCCCCACTAGTCCTCACTCTCCGTGCCTTGGGCTTTCAGTACTTGGGAGAATGGTCGACGGAGAGAGTCAAGGCTCGGATCATCAAGGTGATGTACAGCTGGACGGTGTGGTTTCCGCAGGAAGTAAAAATCCGTGATGCTTACCAGATGTTGAAGAAGCAAGGTTTGTTTTTTTCCATTCTGTCAGCCTCGTGCTCCCCCCGCTCCCCCCGCGGAGAGTCACAAGACGTCAGACCACAAGGGTGCTGACTCTGTTCTCACAAGGCTCTTGAAGGAAGTCCAGCCAGCCCTGCTGGAGATCTCCCAGCATGAACTGGGTTGGACAGCTAGATTTAGTGATCTCCCGGCTTGCTGATAAAATGCCCCTGAATTACCCGTATTAATTCAAATCTAATGTGCCATCAAATCTAATGCGCACCGTATACTTTTAATCAAAATACCACATTTACCTGAAGCTAATTAACAATTGAATCTAATGCGCATCATGAATTTGGAGACTTAATTCGGCTGAAAAAGTGAGCGTTAGATTGAAGAAAATACTGTAGTCTGATTCTGTTTTCCCAAATGCAGAGTATACCCTTAATGCCTGGTTCTCTGCATTACACTACAGGTTTCCCAAGTTATCCAATAGGTTTCTGTACCAGAACCTCCCATGCATAAAAAAAATCTGTGGATAAAAAAGTGAAAAATAGATTTAAATACTCATTTTCAGGTTAAAGACTCATTTTCAGGTTTCTTGTGCCTCCATTGCTCTCAATGGCATAAGACACAAGTAGCTGCAGGGTTTGATTCTAGGACTTCCTGCTGATACAAAAGCAATTAAAAATTAAGGGTATCCTTTTATAATGGTTTTTTTAAAAACAGCTTTTCTTACTGTTGTAGAGAGGCAGTCATATGGCCATTCTGTCAGCCTCGTGCTTGTGGGTGGCGCAAGTGGTTAAGACACTGTGGTCTGTTAACCAGCAGGCCAGGGTTTGAGTCCCGGGTCCCTACAAGACAGGGTGATCTCCTGTCCTTAGCCCAGCTCTGCAACACAGCTGGAACCAATTGTATTGGCTCTGCCTTTCCATTGGACTATTTCAGTGGCATGGAGAGGGGGGATTTGCTGCTTGCGTAACAGCCTATCCCCCATATTAAACTACCCAGGCCTTCGTGCTTCGCATACAGCGTCGAGCACGATCCCATAGTCTTTCGAGATTGATGGATGCCAATACTTAGAGAGGCAGTCAGCAATTAGAAAAGAAAAGGACCTCCTGCCTCTGCCTGGCTCAGCTGAAGAATGCAAGAATTGCTTGCAATACTGCATCTTTACAATAGGAAGAAAAACAGTTTTTAAAACCGATTTGCAGTGGCAATTTGTGTTGAGTCAAATCCATGTATAAAAAAATTCATGTATAGCAAGGTTGGACTTGTATGCAGTTTTTATAGCCTAACAGTGCTAAAAAGAAATTGGGCAAATACATCTTATAGCACCATGGTTTTTTGTAGGAATCAAAGGGTACAAATCTAACCAACTTACAGCACTGCCATATAGGTTCCAGGGGGGCATGTGCTGCATCCTGCAGTTGGGGGTCAGTCACAGAAGCCTCCTTAAGAGGAGGACTAGACATTAACATCTGATCTGGATGGACTGGGCATTAACATCTGATTTAGCAGAAGTTCATGTATGCCATATGCTTGCTGGCATCAATCAATCAATCAATCAATCAATCAATCAATCAATCAATCAATCAATCAATTAATGGGCATGGCCTGCAAGGGGCAAAGCTTCTAATAAAGAGGATTGGAACCTCTTTTGGGTGGGTCTGACATGTGAATAAGCATTCTAAGGACTTGCTGGGAAATATCCTAGACAGGGTGACCACACAGGTCCTAGATTTTAGCCTTGTATACTGGGAAAAACAATTTAAATGTCCTTCTTTTCCTTGTAAGTGGGCAGCATGTAGCCTTACAATTAATCAATTATATGTCCTAGTTTTAAATTTAATAATAATATAAAAAAGCAGGCCTCCATCAGTCTTGAAAGACTATGGTATCGTGCTCGGCACTGCATACGCTGCATGCAAAGCACGAAAGCCTGGGTTGGATTGTTATGGAGGATAGGCTGTTACCCAAGCAGCAGATCCCCCCTCTCCATGCCACTGAATTAGTCCAATGGAAAGGCAGAGCCGATATGATTGGATCCAGCTGGCATCACAGAGCTGGGCTAAGGACAAGAGCTCACCCTGTCTTGTGGGGCTAACCTGGGTATAGTGTTTAAATTAAGCACATGAAAGCAATGTAAATGAATGTTTTGAACTTTTATTTTTTTCATGTCCTGCATTTTGGCTGTGCCATATGGTTGCACTGATCTTATCGCTTTATTAAGATTTGTGCCGCACAAGCCCTTCCATTTGAATGGTTTCCCAAGCGGTGAAGGAAAAGCTGTTGCCTCAGTAGTGTTGAAGGGATGTGACCTATTGTGGATTGGATTGCAGTATCTTGTGTCAGAGAGTCCCAGTGGCTGCAGACTGTAATCTACAATGCAATATAAAAATGGCTGTTGATATTGGTTGTTGGCTCGCCACTCTCAACTCCAGCACATCAACACCTTCCCTGTTTCCTTCCAGGAATTGTCAAACAAGACCCCACACTACCAGAAGACAAGATCTTCCCGCCACCATCTCCCAGGCCAGCAAGTTCAATCTTTGATTCAGACATAGAGAAATCTCAGGCAAGTGGCTCCCTCCACATGTGCTATAGCCCCACACTGCAGGGAAGAGAACATAGCCTTTCTGTGACCACCCCCAGTCCCCACTGGTGGCAATATAGGGCCACCCAAGGGCATGGGAGGGGTATGTTCAACTCCTATAGCTGCCTTGGGTTTCCTTTTGTTAAGGGGATAGATAAATGATAGATAGATAGATAGATTAAAAAATAAAATAAATTAAATAACTTAAATTAATAAAGGCAATGGTGGTTTCCAAAAGGAAGAATGGTACAGTGGAGGGGGGAAAACAGGATGGGGAGAGACCAAAACAGGTCATGCCTCTGTACTGCGCCACCTGCCGCCAGAGAATTCAGAACAGCAACACACCATTACATGCCCCTGCATGGCTGGGAGCTGCAGCTCTTTCTTTCTTTCTTTCTTTCTTTCTTTCTTTCTTTCTTTCTTTCTTTCTTTCTTTCTTTCTTTCTTTCTTTCTTTCTTTCTTTCTTTCCTTTCCTTTCCTTTCCTTTCCTTTCCTTTCCTACCTACCTAACCATGTCTACTCAAAAGTGAGCCCTATGGTGTTCAATGGGTCTTCGTCTCAAGAAACTGTCTTTAGGATTGCATCCTAAGTCACCCTTTTTCAGAGCCTTGTAAAACCAGGTACATCCCAATGGGGTGTCCCATTTTAAAGTTTGGGAAGCACTGCCTTTAGGTTTTGTCAAGAGGTGTTGGGAACAGTCACCTGGAACATACAGGTTGCAATCCTAACCAATTTAGGCTGGCAAAACCCAGCTATCTCCCTGTTTCTATGGTGGTATGGGGTGGCTGATGTATGTTTGTATATTGGCCCTTCAGGAGTGGTGCAGAAGTGCCTTATGGCACTTTTGTGACACCCCCAAGCCAGAACAGGACTTGTGCTGGATCTTAAGCCAGCCTAACTGGGGATTAGGATTGCAGCCTCAGTATTTCATACCACTTGCCCCCTCCCCCAGTCTGCAGCCAAGCTGGGGTGGGCCTCTCTGCCTGCAGTGTGCAGCTTGCAGTCTGGTTCAGGGTATTATGGCATTGTCCCTCCTCCACAGCTCTTGGCCAGGCTCCTCAAGAGTAAGAATCCAGAAGACCTGCAGGCAGCCAACAGGCTGATCAAAGGGCTGATCAAAGAGGTGTGTGTGGCTGGCCCACTGTGAGGTCTGGAGGGTCCCCCTTTCCTACCCCAGCCTTGTCTGGGGTTGGGTGTTTACAGGAGGGGGAGGCTGCTGTGGGCTGAAGGAGACTCCTCATCCTCGCAGGAACAAGAGAAGTCTGCCAAGGAGTCTAGGCGAGCAAAGGCTGTTCAGGAAGCTCTGGACAGCGCTGGGGCACTGGAAGGAATGCTGAGGAGCTGCCAGGCGAGCTGCGGCGTGGGGATCCCCCAGGCATCCCTGGAGGCACTGCAGGTGAGTCATCCCTGAGAAAAAAGCAAGAGTGTCTCTGAGCATGTGCTGTGACCTTTCCCTTGTTGGGACCTTTCCCTTGTATTTGCATGACTGCCACTTTTGTCTACCTCGGCTGAGCTACAGCTGTGTCCACTCTGAGTTGGCATCGTGCCCTCTGGCTTCCTCCTGCTGCAGGGCTTGGCGACCACGTGTGAGAAGCTGAAGCCGCTGCTTTTCCGTGTTGCCAGCGAGACGGTGGAGGACGAGGATGCCTTGGGTAAACATGCGAGCAGGCAGAGTACTGGGATGGTACTGAAGGTGGGGCTGAAGGTGCCACTTAGGGGGGAATAGAGGGTGGTCAGATTTAATGGGTACACCTTACCAGCACCAGTTTGAGCCTCCCTTGTGTTCTTTTTAAGAGTAGGGGGATCTTTGGTGATCATGTACCTCCTTTTCCTGCAGCAGAGATTCTGCAGGCCAATGACCAGCTCACACAGGCCCTTGGTTTCTACCGGCAGGTGGTGGGTGCCTGTGGAAGTACCCTGCTGAGGCCAGCTGACATTCCGGGTAGGTGTGCCTCCATGCCCCCTTGGCTGGCTTATCAGGGAGCAAGAGAACCTGCATGACAGGTGTGGCTAGCTGAAGCCTGGTGTTTGACACCATGCCAGTGTGTGCTGCTAACAAGCTTTAAGGACTATGTCAGGGGTGTCCAAACCCCGGCCTAGGGGCCAGATGTGGCCCACAGCAAGCCTCCATGTGACCCGTTGCAAGCCCTGTAATCCTTGGGGGGGGGGCCCTGCTCTTCTCGCCCCTATAGGGTAATCTGAGGGTTGGCCAGGCTGTACACACCTTCTCTCTCTGTGTATGGAAGTGCTGATAATCTGGATTGAATTCATTCATTCATTCATTCATTCATTCATTCATTCATTCATTCATTCATTCATTCATTCATATAAATTTGGCAACCCTCAGCAAAGGCCCTTTCAAAAATCAGACCATCCACTGTTGTTTCCGCAGCCGCTCAGCCTCCTCCCGATAGTGCCAGCAGCTCCATGTTGATCAGCTTCTCCGAGGTAGAAGAGGCTCCTGTGGTGACACAGCCAGGGACTACGCAGATGGTGTCCTCCCATTCACTGGATGAGGAGCTGATGGTGCTAGGTGAGTCCTGAGTCCATACTGAAGTCTCTAGAGCTGTGTTAGATTGGGGATCGGGGTTGGCTTCCTGCTGTAGGATGTTGGCATCATTGGCAACAGGTCAGGATGCAAGGAATAAAGGGTACCCGGGATGAAGGGGGGACCTGGATACTGCTGCAGCAAGTTTCTGCAACCAGAGGATCTGGCTCCTATTAAAGCGTATGAGTAGCCCCCTCCCTAGGCAGCTTCCTGCCTTCAGGTGTGACATTGGCCACCCTTGTCTCTGGGTGTTGCACCATTGGTAGACAGAAGTGATGCACATGTGCCATCATTGCACCTCTGACATTGCCCAGTCTGCCTGCCTAGGTTTGGCTCTTGCAGCAGGGAGGGACGTTCAGAGTCTAGTGGCTCTGCTGGTGTTCTTTTTTGCATTTTAGATTGTGAGCCCTTTTGGGACAGGGACCCATTAGCTTTTAATTAGCTATTATTATTTTTCCATTTTCTTTGTAAACCGCTTTGTGAACTTCTTAGTTGAAAAGCGGTATATAAATACTGTAGATAGATAGCAGATAGAGTGAAGGTCACCATGTGCTGGGAGAGTCCCAGGGGAAGATATCAGAGGTCAAGGGGGCAGACTTTGGTGGGGAAAGAAAGGTGGTATCTCAAACTGTGGGGTGGTCTTCTCTCTTAACCAGATTTTCTCAGTAGCCCCACAGTGGCTGCTCCATCCTCCAGTGCAATCCTGGAGTCTTTGAAGTCACCCTCCTCGGTGCCTGCCCAGGACTCCTTAGCCAACCTCTTCGTCCCCCTGGATTCTATCACACTGAGTAAGTGCAGGGCTCTGGGACTTGTCCCCATGGGGGTACCAGTCCCCTGCAGTTGGGACTTCGAGCCTCTGACCCTTCCATAATTTTGGTGCTTGCCTTGGGGACCGGGCTGGGTGCAGCAGAACTGGATCCCATCTCTCCAGCTTCCTCTGTCTTGTCCTCCATAGGCAAGATTTCTCCAGTCACCATCTATGAGGGAAAGGGGCTGAAGGTGGTAATCCACTTCTCCAGGGATATGGTTCCTGGCAGGCCGACCGTCCGGGTGCTGGTGGTCTCCATGCTGAGTACAGCACCTCACCCACTCCAGGACATTGTCTTCCAGGCTGCTGTGCCCAAGGTGAGAGACTTCCCCATCTGCTTGCCTGGTTGGACCCCAAGGATGAGGGCCCCCCCTCCCAGGAGTGCTTTGATCTGCAATTCCTCCATGGGCTTCCATGAGAGCCATCTAGGTGCCCAAGGATTGCCAGATCTTTACTCCTGCCAACATGCCCAGGGTGCCAGACACTCTCCGGCCAATGTTGTGCCACTTCTCCTGTGATTTATGGCTGGGGTGGGCCATGGCTGGTCCTGCCTGCAGATCTCTCTGCATCTGTTTCCCTGGAAAGGGGCTGATGGTGTCTCCTCTCCTGTCTCTTGTTACTGGCAGTTGATGACCATCAAGCTGCAACCAGCCACAGGCTCCAGGCTGCCAGCCTTCAACCCACTCCAGCCCCCGCCCATGATTTCCCAAGTCTTGCTCCTGGCTAACCCTCACCAGGTAAGTGGCAGGAAGGGCAGGTAGGGTAGCACCTGGGGAGCAAAGCCTTTGGTCAGGTGGGCTGTCTGAAGGGAAATGGTACTCAGGTATTTCGGACCCCCTTTCAAACTTAAAAATCTGTCCTGGACCCTCTGTAAAATTTACCAGGATGTGACGCAAAGGCTGCAATCCTAAAGACACTTTCCTGGGAATAAGACCCATTAAATACAGTGGGGCTTACTTTTGAGTAGACGTGGTTAGGACTGCACCCCAAGTCTCTTCCATGTCTACTTAGAAGTGAGTCCCATTGTGTCAATGAGACTTACTCCTGGGAAAGCCCAGTACCAGATACAAAGATAGCAGATCCCATCTATTTGTGACCTCCCTGATCCAAGGTCATGACTCTCCAAGGGGGTCCTTACCCTCACTTTGAGTACACTGCTGTAGGGAGTGGGGTGGCTCCCTACACACAGGGTGACCAAAAACAGAGGACAAGGTCCACTATAAACAAAGACTAGAGATGGTGCTGGGACCTCATCCCACAAGAAGGTATACTCTCACCCCTGAGCATGGCAACCTGTCCTATGCGAAGAGGAATTCCTTGGGGGCAGGAGGACTTGGGTCTTGAGGGGTGCTTAATGTCTGTCCATCTTTTTCTTGCCCCTATCACCAGGTCCCACTCCGGCTGAGATACCGGCTGCTCTTCACCCAGAACCAGCAGCCTCACTGTGAAGTTGGGGAGGTGTCTGATTTCCCCTCTGCAGAGCTCTGGGGTGGGAGCTGAAGGTGGGAGTCAGTGGCGGCTGGCCCAGTAGATGTCTGCAGAGCCCCAAAGTATCCTCCCTGTGGCCTTTTCCCAACTTTGGAGGGTGTGAAGCTGTCGGCCAATGGTTTCAGGAACTGGATTTGTCTGTTCTGCAGATAACTTTGCCAAAGAGTCCAGATCTTCTCAAGATGCATTTGAACTTCATAATCCATTTTGGATATATTTGGGGGGGGGGCAGCAATTGTGAAGAGAAACATTAATTTCCAACTTCCACCAGGAGGACACGATCCAGTTTAAAAGCCTTGAAGCATCGCCCTCCCTGGATCTTAACGTGCTGCACACACTGAAGACAGTTTATCTTCTCCTGCGCCTCTTGTCACCTCCACCCACCTGGACTGTTGGAATTTTATATTATTCTGTTTTTAGAAATTTCTGCTCTGATCTTTTTTTCCTAAAATGTTGCATTTCAAAACAGATCACAATAAATTTAAAAGCATCAACTGAGAAGCACCAAAAATACACCCTTTTGATGCCACAGCCGGTGTCCTTGCACCTTGGGGAGGGGAAGACTGTGATAGCAGAACCCCCTCTCTTGAAAGTACGATCTGAGGATATCTATCCCTTCCTTTCTTCCTTCTCTATTCATCTATCAATCTCTCTATCCTTTCTGTATTTATCTATTCCATATTCCTTCCTTCCTTCCTTCCCCATCTATCGATCAATCAATCTATAGATCTACAGATCTATCTATTCTTACCATATCCATTCTATCTATCTATCTATCTATCTATCTATCTATCTATCTATCTATCTATCTATCTATCTATCTATCTATCTATCTATCTATCTATCTCATAGTATTTATATCTGTCTTTTCTTCCACATCCAGAGGTTCTGGCCAAAGGATGTAGCTACTGGTGTTGTTTCCAGTGTTGCCTTCTGAACCATGGTGGTGGGGCTTTTGGAAGGTTACTAGTGGTGGGGAGGCTTTGCTGCTCCTAGAAGGGCTCTGGGGAGGTGAGGCTCTGCCTCCACCAGCTCAGGGTGACCAGATGTCATAATCATACAAGAGGACAAGGACACCCAAAATGTAGGACACACAAGAAAAATGTAGGATATGGCCAAATAAAAGCTAAAAACACTCATTACCGCAATTTCGTGTGCTTAACTTAAAACAGTATAGCTGCAATCCTAAAGACACTTTCCTGGGAGAAAGACCCATTGAACGCAATGGGGCTTACTTTTGAATAGACATGGTTAGGATTATTATTAAATTAAAAACTATCTATAGTATTTATGTATCACTTTTCAACTAAAAAGTTTTACAAAGAAAATGAAAAATAACATTGTTTTACATATTATTTTTACATATTGTTACAACATATTACTATTATATATATTATTTATTACATATAGTTAACTATAGTTAATTATAGTTAATTAACTTTATACTGCCTGCTCACAAAAAGATTTTTCTCCTACAAAAGAGGACATGTCCTGGAAAAAGAGGACATCTGGTTCCCCTTCCCTCCCTCCACTGCCAATTGATTGCTGGGCAGGAAAGGGTTAATGCACAGAGGGAGAGGAGATGGGCGTTTCCTAAGCCCTGTGGCCCCACCACCTCCTAGAGTAGCAGCCAATCACAGTACGGGATGACCCATTGAGTGGGCTGGGCCTCCGTGTCTATTGTCCAATCCAGAGGCTCGTAGCGCTTCCGGAAGAACCTCAGTTGAGGGAAGGGCTTGAAGCCGCGGGGGCGGGGCTTAGTGCAAGCAGTGCCCGTAGTCAAGATGGCGGATGAGCCCAGAACTGCTGGCTAAGAAGCTCGCAGGTGGGGAAAGGGGGGGCGTGGCAGTGGAGCCTCCCTATCCAGGAGCAGTCTACCTGCCGGCTGGTGGGGTAGACAGCATGGGGTCGGCCATGGTGGGGCCTGCCTGGGGTGGTACTGGGCTCCCTGCAGAGTAGCTTCATCCCAGAGTGTGTCTCACCCCCATGCAGCTCTTACAGCACCCTTGGGCCCCTCACTTGGGCCAGGGAGGGAGGCCTAACCACCAGTGCATGGACCCTCTCTGCGCCCTTCCAGGGCATGGATTCCCACAGTGCATGGACTCCCTTGGCCCCCTCCAGTGCATGGACCCTACTGCACCCCTCCAGGACATCGACCCCCTGGCCTCCCAGTGCATGGACCCCCCTGCCCCACTCCAGGACTTGGACCCCCTAACCCCCTCCAGGACATGGACCTCTCCCATGCATAGACTCCCCTGCCCCCTCCAATGCATTGACCCCCTGCACCCCTCCAGGATATGGACACCCTTCCAGGACATGGACCCCCTGACCCCCCAGTGCATGGGTCCTCCCTGCCTCCTCCAGGGCATGGACCCGCTCGGCCCCACATTGCATGGACTCCCCTGCATCCCTCCAGGACATGGCCCCCTGCTCCCGCCAGGACATGGCCCCCACTCCCTTCCATCCCACTTCAGGGCATGGACTCCCTTGTCTAGCACTGCTGGGGAGGGTCCTCTTGGGGAAGGGGTGGACCCTTGCTTGCCAGGTGTTGGGGGGCACAGTTGTGCCATATTAAGTTATTCAGGGAAGAGGAAAGGGTCAGTGGCATAGCCAGAGGGGAGGTGGAGTGATCAGGTTGGAGGAGGCATGCAAGGGGTACATCCTCTTCTGAGCAGAACTGTCCTTCTGGGATAGTTCGGTTGGAGGGGGTGTGCAAAGGAGCCTCTCCTTTGAAGCCATGCCAGGTGGCGTAGCTAGAGGGGCTAGTGGCATAGCTGGAGGAGGTGGTACAGTCAGGTTGGAGTGGTTGTGCAAGACAGGGATCTGAAGGGGACGGGCCACTTGCACATTCTTCCAAGGCTCAATACTCCAGCCCCTTAGCTACACCACCGGACTGTCGCTTCTATTCATATAAGGCCCCACTCTCACTGCAACCATACCATCTTCAGGACCAGATCTCAGTCTCACACTGTGCTCCTTGCCTGATGTGCCCCATCAATCACTCTTCCCCCACCAATCTGTCGCCATCTTGTCTCCTTCCAGGTCACTCCCCTGTCGACATCCCACACGGGGTGGGACCCCTACGGGCTGCGATGGACTTCTCCAAGTTCCTGGCAGATGACTTTGAGGTGAAGGCCTGGGTGAATGGGGCTTTCCGGGCAGTGCAGCAGGAGGCGCCCAGCAAGGTGGACAGCCACGCGGCCACTCTGGTGATGAAGTTGCAACTCTTCATCCAGGAGGTCAACAATGCAGTCGAAGGTGATGATGCCGCCACAGGAACTAGGCAGGATTTGCACTCTGGTCCCAGGGAAACCAGCCTGGGCTGTGGGTTGCTTCCACCTTAGGGGGGTCTTAGAGCACAGAATGCAGCCCCTTGCTGGTTGGGATCTGGTCAGTGCTTAGGTGGGGATCTTCACACACACTGGGTGTACGATGTGTCCGTGTCAGGCTGAATCCAGCCACACCTTGTATCTTCTGTATGGAGGGCAGTGATAATTCGTTGTGGCTCCTGATGATGTGTTTGCAGCTCCTTCCTTCCCCCCTCCCTCATAGTTCCTTGACCTTGTTGTCCAGTACTGGGGAGGTTCCTTTTCCCAGTGCCTTCTCCGCAATCCCATTCTGAGTGTCTCCCTGGTGTCTGCCTTTCCTTTCTGCAGAGACGAGCCACCAGGCCCTCCAGAACATGCCCCGTGTCCTGCGGGAAGTGGAGGCCCTGAGGCAGGAGGCAGCTTTCCTGAAAGAGCAGATGGTTCTCGTGCGGGAAGACATTGAGAAGCTGGAGCAGGACACAGCCCAGTCCATGCAGGTACTTGGTCTTGCAGTGCCTGCTGTGGTATGTGTGTGACTATATTCTCTCAAAAGCTCTTGGGTCAAGCATCTGGAAAGAAAAGCCAGGTGGCTCACTGCCATTTACTGTTGTTACGTATTGGTAATCTAGTAAGAACCAGCAAGTGGCACGAAGGACATGCCCATGTGGGGCAAGCGGGTGATGGAAGCACCCTGCAATCCTGGAGTTTTGTGTCTGTCTGCAGGTCCTGGTGGAGCTGGACCATGTGAAATCCCGGATGCAGCTGGCGGCTGAATCGTTGCAAGAAGCCGACAAGTGGAGCACCCTTAGTGCAGACATTGAGGAAACTTTTAAGACACAGGTGTGTCCCTGTGTGGATGATCGAGGCTTGGTGAAGGATGACAGGTTTGAGTGGGGAGAGCAGAAGCCCAGGTCCTTTTGCCAGAGGCTGGGGGTTTCACAAGCAGACTTGAACAGCGATCCGACATGCACATCTATGATTTTTTTCGAGAAGCGGGAAAAGATACTTGCATGGCACTGCCAGTTTCTGGCTTGCTCTCCTCCAGGCAAAATGGGGTGGAAGTGAGGGCTCCAGGAGGAGCACATTCTGGATGGCTAAGGAGGTGGTGTTGACTATCAGGATGGTGGGGCTTTTGTCTCGGGCAGGACATTGCTGTGATCTCAGCCAAGCTGACAGGCCTGCAGAGCAGCCTGGCGGTCCTGGTGGACACTGCGGACTACTCAGAGAAGTGCCTGCACCTGGAGGCACTCAAGAACCGGCTGGAGGCCCTGGCCAGCCCACAGATTGTGGCAACCTTCAACACTCAGTCTGTAGGTGAGTAAGCGAGCAGGGGTCTGCCACCTCTGCAGATAAGGGAGGTGGAGGCACTCTGGCCTTCACTGATCTTCTGCATGAAATAGGGCAGAGAAGGTGGAGGCCCTGATCCCGTCTTGCTGTGAATGTAGTTGTGTTCAGAGATTGGGTTGTAGGTGGCTTGTCAGGCTGGTTGCCCTGCTGGGACCTGCCCAGACTCCTTAGATCTCACCTTTCAGCAGGAACCTGAGATGGTGTCCTCAGTGGTGACTCTGCATCTTTCCTTTGAGACTCTTTGGGGTGTATATGTGTGTTTGTGCAGTTTTTAAAAAACTTTCGTGAGCATTTTGGAAATGGGATCAGCTATGCATTAGAGCCCTTTTATATTTAATGCTGATTTTCTTCCTTTACTGCTTTATTTACTGTAGTCAGAGATGGGATGAATCGGTAGAAGGCTTGCTAGGAAGTGACCAGGAGGGGGTGCCCTTGTCCTGCACATGGGGGAGAGCATTGCTTATGCTGCCAGAGACCTGTCTGTTGGGGAAGGAGTTGCTCCTGATCTGCCTCCCACATTATTTCAACACCACCTGTAGGCAGGATAACTTTTCTCCTAACCCAGGGCTGCTTCTTGTGTCTGATTTGGTACAACACTAATACTGGGTTCTGTCAAGCAGAACCAGAGCTGTCCCTTCCCTTCGGTTTCTCTGCCCCATACAAAATGGGGGGAGGCAACAGGTGGGTGCTCCCTTTCACCCTGCACCTGCTTTTGTGGACCTTGGGTAAGGGACACTCTAGTTGTGATGGCATATTTTGGTGTCTCCCTTTTAAATTTGACTAAGGCTACAATCCAGAGGAACTACGGAACCTTTAACACTGACATAGTTACAGTGTAACCTATGGGAAATGCATAGAGCAATCCAGAGTAAGCTCCTCTTATGTCTTCCCGTAGTTACTCTGGATTGTAGGGTTAATGCTCCATCAGGCTCCTGTTCCTTCTTGCCTGCGTGGCAAGTAGCCAACTATTGTGCTTTCTGCCCCAGCCCCTGATCTGTCATATGGTCAGTCTCATGGGACTGTTGGGGTGCTAGTTACACTCCACAGAATCATCCAACATTCATTGAACACTGAAAACACTTTTGCCATTGCTCTGGGCAGGCTCACAGCACACTCCTAACTCTCAGTTAGGCCGATACAAGTCCCAACACAAGCCCTGTGCTGACCTGGGGGTGTTGCAGAAGTGCTGTAAAGGGGGTGAGGTGAGGCACAGACATGCACCGGCACAGACATGCTCTGGTAGAAATGTGTGCCAGTCTCCCCACACCATTGCAGAGCTGGCCTATACCAGTTAGGATGGCCCCCTCACTGTATTTAGAGCAGCCCTATTAGGCAGGGGTCACTCCCGCTTTATAGGTAGAGAATTGAGGCTGCAAGGGAATGGTTGGACTAAGGCTGGGATAAAATCTGGATTCGAATTCAGCCTCATTCAAGTCACTGAAATTCAAGATTTCAGCAGGGCCAGAATTCCAGGCACGTTTTCTGCCACATGGATGGGGTTGATCCAGCTGGACTGCGCCAGGGTGAAAGTTTGGATTCTCCTGCTTTTCTCAGAGCTTTGTAACCTCTTTGCAAATCTCTTTCTTCTTCCCACTTTCTTTCTTAGACCAAGCCCGGATGTTTGTCAAAGTCTTCACGGAAATTGACCGGATGCCACAGCTGCTCGCTTATTACTACAAGTGCCACAAGGTACCCATCACTCTCCTGCTCCTCACAAGACATGCGGCTGCCTAGCGCTCACCTCTGGAGTGTGGCTGAAATTAGAAAGCCTCTCCTTGGCTTTGGGTCTCCCAGGCGCTGGTGTGCCCGTGTCCCTCCCGCAAGCACTGCCCAGTTGGTGCTTGGAGGCTGGCATTGGAAGCCTCAGTTGTGCCTCCCTCTTGCTGCCCCAGGATGTGGCTGTTCTCTTGCACGAGCCCTTTCAAGCTGTCCACTTATTGCATAGGGCCCCTACCTGACAATATCCCTGTGTGGAGGGGATGTGCCCTGCCTAGCTTGGGTCTGTCAATCTCACCCTTCAGGGGGTTACAATCCTGTCCCTGTCCTCTTCCCACCCTCCAGCAGCTTTGATAGGGCTTTTTCACCCCTTCTTTATTTGGGAAACTTGAAGGTCATTGGTGTGAATGATTTTGGGAGTGGGTTGCACACATTTTTTGTGGGGGAGAAGTTGGGAGTACTGGCAATGTTTACCAAGGGAGGACATGTTCAGAGGGAGTCTACCCCATGGAAAGCAATGACAGATGAGGGCTCTTGGCTTGCTAGGATTTGAGGACACTTCTGGGGCTCATAGCCACATGGAGAACATGCCCTGTCCTACATTTCTCCCTGCAAGCCCACACAGCAGGCCAGCCCCACAACTTTGGATCACCTCTGCTCTTCCAAGGGCTGCTGTTTGCCCTTCTGGTTGAGTGCCAACATGGCAGGCTTTGTAAACAGGGCTGTCTTCCACCCTCTTTTACTATGACTATTGCTGGTGGCCACCCATTGGGTGAGTGTCTTTGATTGGGTAGGGAGTAGATCTGAGGGGCAGCAAGCCGGTCCAAGCTCTGGTCTCTCCTTCCCTCTCTGGGCTGTAGGAACAAGAACACAGCCCGAGTGGGGCCAGATTGGCCCAAGGTGCCGGGACATACATGGGGATCAGTGTACCATCATATTTGATATACCCACTGGTACATGGTACGTGTACCAGCTTCTCCTGGTCTGTGTGCCTGTCCTGTAGTTCCTCGCAGCAGAGCAATGTTTG
Source organism: Cryptoblepharus egeriae (assembly GCA_030015325.1). Classification (NCBI taxonomy): domain Eukaryota; kingdom Metazoa; phylum Chordata; class Lepidosauria; order Squamata; family Scincidae; genus Cryptoblepharus; species Cryptoblepharus egeriae. The sequence continues at coordinate 11,381,227 of JAREYC010000012.1, forward strand.
CAGGCAACTTCAGGAAGGGCTTTAGGTTTCCATCATTACTTTGTTTTGTGAGTATTGGTGTGTTTGCACAAGGGGTGTGAGGTAAGAAACAGGCTTTTACTTTAGGAAAATGGATAAAGACTTTTACCTCCCAGTTCACTGAGCTGAGGGTGGCTTGCAATAAAGAAGAACCAGTTGGTGAAAGGATCCCCAAGCAACATCCAAGCTAGAAGGGGGAACCACCCCAAAGGGGTTTTTGCCCAAAGCTGCCCCCCCAAAGGACACAGTTTCACTTTCAACTAGGAGAGAGTTGCATAATGCCCAAGGCAGGGCAGCCCCACAAGATCCTAATGGCTAAGTAGGGATATGAAATGGGCTCCATTTATACCTGTGGCTTCGATTGGTGGACCCTGGGGGTGTTTGCTCCTCGAGAGCAAACCTGGTCTTCCCTGCCATCAAGGTTTTGTGAATAGCTGGAAACAACCCCTCATGGTAGTACTGGCACCCAGCCATCCTTCTTGCCTGCAGACACAGCTATTGGCCATATGGCAGGACCTGTGCCAGTCCGACCTCCCCTTGGACCGGCAGCTGACGGAGCTCTACGACCTGCTGCTGGGGACATGGCATGCGCAGCTCCAGTGGACCACCCAGGTAGGTCTGTGGCAGGAAGAGGGGGGGCTGGGATACATGTGGGGGCATGCATCTCACATGCATCTGCACACGATTGGCTGATTGGTTGAGTACTATTTGTGCTCAGGGTTTTGGTTCTCATTCTGGTTCAAAACAACTGAGACTTCAGGATTGGGTTCAACTGAGTTCCAGTCATCTGAAAGCGTTCCTCTGACCTGGTGTTGCTGGACCCTTTGCCACAAGCAGTGGTGGATGACGCAAATATCTAACACTCCCCAGCTCTCCTAAATGGAGTTTTCCTCTTTCTCTGCCCACTCCCCCCCAGGGGTGCCAAGAGTCCAGGTGGCAAATTGGTGCCTGATATCTTTTCTCATAGGCGACTCTGGGCTCCATCAGATTAGGCCAATGGCTCCTTTCACCCATGAAGGGCAGCACTGATGGCTATCTTTTGGTGATGGCCAGAGGTGGCCAGGAGCCTGCCAGAAGTTTTCTTCCTTTCTGGGCTTTCACTCCACAACCAGACGTCTGCATGCACGTGAGGGTGTGTGTTCCCCAAGATCTGTTTGTTCCCCAGGAGTTGTGCCCCTGCAACTCCGTGCCAAGGTCCAAGGGGGATGCCATGCCTAAACTTTATGGTTTCCCCCCTCAGGGAAGTGACAGCGTCAGCAGCAGCAAACAGGCAAGATCAAATTCCGATTGAATGAGCTGAGTGCAGAGGCTGTATCTAATGTGCTCCTTTGACCCCCAAATGTTCACAGGAAAGTAGTATCAAGCTATTTAATGGGGCACCCACCATTTTTTGCCATAGGTTTAATAAAGGTTGGATGTTTTACTTGGGAACACCCCTCCACTTTGGCCAGCAGGAACACCTCTCCTCTGAAATGCTGCAGCAGCCCTATTAGAGATGAAATCTGACTGCATGTAGCTTCAAAGGCTGGGCAAAGATATGTGTCGAATGCAGCAAAGGTGTGGGCCTCGGTCAGTGCAGGGACCAGAAATCATATGGAGGGCCTGCAAGACCAGGGGTGAGAAGAGGGCCTCATGTAACAGGCCCTGCTTCTCAACACTGTTTGCCCTATTTGTAATTTGGACACTGTTACCTGTAAAAAAAAGCTATTTCTGCACTGCTTTTCAACAAGCCAGAGCTCAAAGTGGTTTGCATAGGCAAGGATAGCAGGATCCAAAATGTGGTGCACAGGCTGGATCCAGCATCTGGGAAAAACAATCCCTTCCACTCCATGCTCCAGCATCTACCCAGCTAGCTGGCTCAGAAACATGCACTGGACAGCTGTGGAAATTTGGGTGCAGAGCCCCAGTCTCTTTGTGTGTCCATGTGTGAGAGGAGGAAGTCCGCTGGCCAGGAAAGCACTTTCCTCCCTTGCTGCAGAGCACGCTTCTAATGCCAGAGGGCTACTGTGATGTTAGTCCTTCCACTTGCAAAATTGAACGGTGGCATTTTCGTCAAACTCCCAGGGTGGCCTGGAGGAAACCAAGTTTCCTTCCCTGCACTCAAGGCAACGTCAGGGTGAGGCCAGCAAAATGTGTTTTGGATGCCACGGGTGTGTGTCTTTCAGGTCTTTCACCCCCATTTAGGAAACACACACAGGGGCCTTGGGTGCTTAGAGTGGGACTGGGATGGGAGCTGGACCTGTTTCCCAAATGGTGAGTGAAGTGGTTCTCCCTGCCAACTTGATCAGCGGTGCCAGCCTTGCAGGGTTGGGATGCTCATGCCTCCCCAGCCTGTTGAGCCGCTCCCCACAATCCTCTTGGCCTCTCTCCTGCAGATCTTCCAGAACCCCCACCAGGTTGTGGTTGTCCTGCTGATCCAGGTTCTGGGCGCATTGGTGCCCTCTGTCCCCATCTGCCTCAGCACTGCCATGGATCGCGCCAGCCCCGAAAACAAGCTGCAGTGCCTTCTTGGGCTGTACGAGGCCACCGCCTACTTTGCGAGGAGCCTGGAGGCCGCCATGCTGCCCAGCCTGAGTGAGTGAACCCCACAGATCCTGTTCTCTTCCTCTGCCCTGGGATGGCTTGGCTTTTTCCTGGGCCTTCCCATAGACGGAAATGTTTGCAGAGGCACTGTTGGCAAGCCTGGCACCAGTGCCCTTTCCTAGTTACATAACGTGTGTACCAAATTTTGTTTAACTTGCTTGGGATTTGTTGACACACTTCTGGGGCTGTTTGCTTGCTGCAGAACACTCTGGAGACTCCCTTGAGCAAACACTCCTCCTGGCACTCGGTGCCTACTTCTCAGCACTCTTACCTGGCCGCTCAAGGTCAGGCGGCTGTTCCAGCCCTATCTGGCCTGCCTGAGGTCACCGGAGCTAGGAAGAGAAAGGAGGGCAGAGGGACCTGAGACCAAGTGGAGAACCTGCCCCAGGTCTACATCATGGGACGCTGGTCTTGCTTTGCCCAAACCCCTTGATGTCCTCCCATGTTCCACAAGAGCCCTTCCTATGGAGTTTGAGACATGTAGCAGTGACAGGGAGAATGATAGTCCTAGTGGGAGCAGTTCCCTTCCAGACTTGAAGTGGGGATGGGGAGTGTGCACAGCTCACATGGTCCCAGCAATCTAGGGTGACAGCCAGAACCCGCTTTGGCTGCTCTGACTACCTTTTTGGTCTTTTAGAGGAGTGTAACCTGGTGAAGGTGGCGGAGCTGGTGGAGGCTGTCTACAGGCCCTACACGTCCTTCCGAGTGCAGTATGGGACCCTCGAGGAGGAGCACCTTCTTGTCCAGATGAGCGCCATCCCTCTGGTAAGACGGGCTTCCTCCCTCCCTGGCAGCAGAGGGTGGTCTACGGTTCCGACTGGTGTTTCTTTCATGATAGTTGAAGCAGAGAGCGACACATTAAGGCAACACAAAAATCCTGCTTTGTACAGCTTGGTCTTGTGCAGGAATAGGCTCTGCTTTGGGGTGTTGTTCCCCCATCTCTGCACCAGCTGGATTCCTCCCTGCTCCATTAGCGTTAGCTCTGTTTCTGCCTGTGCCTTGACTTGTTGCCTGGCCTTTGTGGAGTTCTGCTCTCGAACTGTTCTCCAGTGTTTCTAGTGCTTGGTTCTGGTTGGGGTTGGATGCTCTCTGGGGCCCCAATCAGTGGTGGGCTCCAGCAGGTTCGCACCTACTCTATAGAACCGGTTCTTAAAAAGAGATAGGACATATAAAGTTTAAAAATAGCCATTTAAAAGTGGCTGCCAGATGGGCAGAGAACTGGTTCTTAAATTTTTTGAAGCCCATCACTGGCCCCAATCCCTACAGCTCCCCAAGGGGACTGGTGGGGAGCAGGGCCTGAGTGACTATTGTGGCTGTGCAGGAGCATGGGGAAGTCATCGACTGTGTCCAGGAGCTCAGCCACTCAGTGAGCAAGCTTTTCGGCCTGGCCCTGGACGCCGTGGACAACTGCCTGAAGTTGACAGACGGGCTGGGTGTAGGCGGCCTTCTCAAGGCCCTGAGGGCCCTTTTTGACAAGTAAGTCCTTGCTGGCATGCCAGACCCATTGGCCACAACTCAGAGGGTCAAAATGGAGGAGGAAGCCTATTTCCCAAGTGGCCAACCCGGTCTCCACAAAGCCAAGGAGCGGACCAACTCCTGTCCCACCCTGGAAGGTTCCACTTAGATATCATGGCTGGTGCATCTATTCCATGTCTTCTGCCGCAGGTACGTGTCCGACTTCAGCAATGCCCTCCAGTCCATCAGGAGAAAGTGCAGACTGGACGACATCCCTTCGGACTCCCTTTTCCAGGAGGACTGGACCTCTTTCCAGAACGCAGTCCGGTGAGAGCAGGACTCATGGGCACTGTCCCTTGAAGCATTGCCAGGGATGGGTACCCAGGGAAGGTAGACACTGATCCAGCCAAAGAGCTGTTGCAAGTGAGCCAGCTACAGACTCCTGATGGGGAAGGGAACCTCCAGAGTCCCAGCCTGAATTTCTCTAAGCCATAGTAACCGGGCACCCACTGATTTGCACCCACTGAAATGTTCCCACTGATTTGTCCACATGGAAATCCTGTGGAGTATCCCACCCCATCCAGACCCTGATGCCGCAGAGGAAGGTACGTATATTTTCATGGCCTGCTTGTGGGTATATTTCTCCAAGCATCCTAACCATGCTTGGCTGTGGACCCATCACTGCATGCGTCTTTATCGATGTGGCTTTGTGTGATTGGCTCTTCTCTCCCCTCCCAGAATAATTGCCACCTGTGGAGAGCTCCTGCGCCAATGTGGGGACTTTGAGCAGCAGTTGGCCAACAGGTGAGAGTGCTGGACTCGTCAGGAAGGTTCTGGGGCTACAGTTTGCAAGAGGGCAGGGGCTGCCTTGCTCCTTGCCAGCAACAGCTGGTTATTTTGGAGGTGTCGACAATGTGCCCAGCTCTGCATGGAATATTGGATTTAAAAGAATTTTGTGTGTAATCCCAAGCCATTGCATTGATGATATATAGCCAGCCAAATCAGGCACCCATTGCAGGGAGTGGGGACTGCTCAGATCTTTCTTCCTCCCCATGCAAGAAACACCGTAAGTGGGCAGTAGCTTCAGAGCCAACCAGTTTATCCTTCTGGATACCCACCAAGAATTCATTGAGGCAAAGCTGGGATGGTGCCAGAAATGGGAACCTCAGAGATGGGGGAAGGCACTGGGGGTGGCTCCCATTCTAGGCACAGTTTACCACAAAGTGGTTTCCTTGTGCCACTGGCCGCAGGATCCTCTCCACGGCAGGGAAGTACCTCCTGGACTCCTACAGCCCCAGCAGCCTAAGTGGCCTCCAGGAGTCAGGTGCGGACAGGCCGAGTCCGGTCAAGAACCCCTGGCAGGAGTACAACTACCTGCAGCAAGAGAGCCCAGCCGACTATGCAGCCCTGCTTGAGACCCTATATACCCTCAAGGTGCGTTGGGGCAGGGTGGAAGCTGGGGTTGGGCCTTAGGGGCTAGCTGGCAGTAGGCTGCCTGCAGAGGCTTCCAGACTTCTCCTTTATAAGTGGCCCTCGCAGGTGGTTTGTCGCAGAGTCTCTTTGAGCGCCACTTGTGAAGTAGTGCATTAGGCTGCAGCACATTGGCACAACTTGTAGTTGCTTGGGAAGACTTGTGCCTGGGCACCAGCAGTCACTTGGCGCATGGGATGTGCAAATCCACAGGCACTATTGAACCCAAGCAGTGGCTGCTCCCTCTCCCTGAGGGCTCCTTCCCTTCCCACGGTTCTTCCCTGACATGGCCTGAGACGCTGACCCAATTCTGTCAGGGCTCTGGTTGCAGCTTCTTCTGCAATATTTGCTTTGCACCAGATATATTCCTGCCACCTTCCTAATCTTCTCAGGGTGCCCAGCTGCCCACAACAGGCCCTGCTGGGTCAACCCACAACCTCATGTCCCCCCATCTGTTTTTTCAAGAAATGCCACCCTTGTTTGGTGCCAGTGCTTGCGCACTTTGACTGGTGAGGACAAAAGGTCCCTTGGCTGCCTCTGATGCTGTCACAGAGGCCTGGGTAGGAGGCACAGGAGGACTTACAAACTGGGGGGATCTAATGTGGATGGTGACGAGGGGAGCACTGAGTAAGGGGATTCCAAATCGCTGTTCACATGAGAAGGTGCTACGGTTGGGAGTCTGCCAGGTGGCACCCCTGCGTCATTGGGCTCACGAAGGGGGCCATAAAATTGGATCCCTTCCCAGCCCTGTGACCCATTGAATTTGGGATTGGGAAGGAAGTGGTCTGAAATGTGCCTCTCCTTTCCCAAACTGACTAAACTGCAGGGGCTTCTCATGTGGTGGGCCCCGTAGCTTTCGATGGACAAGCACGGCTTCACATAACTGCTCTGGCCAGACAAGGTGGTCGGTGGTCTGAAGCAGCTTTTGGGTGCCAGGGGGTGCCAAGGTCCAGTTGCTTGGTGTGACTCTGTCTGTCCTTCACACAGGAGAAGGGGACCAGTCACAGCTTGCTGCCTGCCCCGCGTACAGCTCTTGCCCGTCTCAACCAGCTGGCCCACCAGCTGGCCTTTGATTCCGTCTTCCTCCGCATCAAGCAGCAGCTCCTGCTGGTGGCCAAGATGGAGGTGAGGAGCCCACTCCAGTTGCTCGAAGCATGGCCCTCTGCACTACTGGTGTGAGGGGAGGAGGGAGAAAGGCATGGCTGCTGGTGTCTCCATGGCTGTTTCAGCCGCTCAATTCCATTCCAGGGGTGGAGCGCAAGTGGCACTGGGGAGCTGCTTACTGATGATCTGCCCAACTTCAGCCTGACGCCACTGGAATACATCAGCAATGTAAGCAGCCTGTGGGGTGTGCATGAGGGTATGATGAGTTGGCCACTTTTTGGGGTGGGTGGTTGGCATTTAAGAGTGAAGGCTGTCACTTTCTGGTTTGCTCACGACTCAGCTTTGGCCTGAAATCTCAGCATCAGGAATGCCCCTGGCAAGTGCGCTACTGTACAGTCCCAGAGCACAATCCTAACCAACTGAGGCCAGCACAACTCACCCGCTCTCCGTTCCCATGGTGGTGTGGGGAGGCCAACTTTAGCTCATTGGTCAGTTTCAGCACCCCATGAGTGGTGCAGAAAACTTATGCAACAACCCCAGGTCATCACAGGACTTGTGCCAGGATTGCAGCCCTTGCCACAGCCCCACTCTGGGCTTCCCTGGCCAACCATCTGGGTCCATGGATGGCATCATCACCCTGATTGGTGGTTCTGCTGATGCAGGAGGGCCTCATTTCAGTTACAGGAAAAAGAATGTCCATTGAGTTAGCCGCATGGCACGCTGGGGAATGTGCCCAGGAATCCACTTGTGTGGCCCACACAGTGTGGCCAGGAATCTGTTGTGTGCACCACCTTCCCACCCCTTCATGATCTCCTCTTTCCCCTGCCAGATTGGCCAGTACATTATGTCTCTCCCTCTCCATCTGGAGCCATTTGTGACCCAGGAGGACACTGCCTTGGAGCTGGCCTTACATGCTGGGAAACTGCCCTTTCCTCCAGAGCAAGGTAGGGCCTGGCAATGCTTGTTCTCTTCTGAAGCATATCCATGCAGCATTTCACTAGAGTTGGGGGTGGCTTGTAATCATATGCATATCTTTCTTTGTCTGTGTGCATGTGTGTATGTCCATTCCCATTGTAGGTGATGAGCTCCCCGAGTTGGACAACATGGCGGACTACTGGCTGGGCTCTCTGGCCAGGGCCACAATGCAGACCTACTGTGAGGTCATCCTCCAGATCCCTGAACTCACCCCGCACTCCACCAAGCAGCTGGCCACAGATATTGGTGAGAAGGGGGTTTGTGCATATGGGGTATCTTGTGGGGAGGAAGATCTAGGGAGGCTTTTTCTGTCCAATCACGATCCTCTCTGGGACTGCTCCCTGAGAACAGGATTCCAGCCCTCGTCCCATGCAGACTCCCCAATTTGGATCCAAGGCAGGGGAGTGGGAGGCTTGGTGGCCCAGTGGGCAAAGCCAAGCATTGAGAAATTGTACAGGGCTGGATGGTAGGGGGAGTTCATGCTTGGCCCCTCCAGCTCAGAGCCATACTCTCCATCTTTCAGATTACCTGGTCAACGTGATGGACGCTCTGGGCCTCCAGCCCTCCAAAGCCCTGCAGAGCACGGTTGCTCTCCTGAAGGCCAAACCAGAGGACTACAAACAAGTGGCCCGGGCTGCCCCTCGCCGTCTGGCCAGCAACATTGCCGCCATGAGGGGCTTGGACTACTAACTGACTGCTGGGTGAGGTCCTGATGGGACCAGAGGTGCTGAGCTCCCTCTGTTTTGCTGACTGCCAGGAGCAAGTGCTGAAGTCCCCCCTACTCCCTGGGAGTACCCTTACTCCCTGGGAGTACCCTTACTCTGTTTGATTCAACCTCCTGAGACTCGGGAGCTCCATTGGGAGTGCCTGGGGGGTGGCGGAGAGTTTCCTTTGCAAGTGACGAAATAAATTATGCCGGGACCCAGTGGTGGCCCAGTCCTTTCCTGAAGGTTGTTTTCATAAAGGGGGTACTCATACCCTACACAATGTGTTTAAGGTTGGTATATGTGGTCCAGCTGCATCTGCTTGCCAGATCCAAATCTGGGTTGGGGGAACAGTGTGGTTGTCCCTGCCTTCTACAGGATTGGGCTGTTGGGGAGGGGGTTGCCTCGTGACACTAGGGAATACCAGCAGCAGGGGCAGGACGTCTAGGATGCTAGGTTGGTGTGGTCAAGGCGGTCCTGTCAGGAATGAGGCCAGGCACTGAAACCAGTTCTCTTGGTTGCACAAATGTGATTAATATGAATCCTGCAGCCCAGGATGTCACCCTCTTGTAGGGAAAACCTGATTTAATGACAGGCACAACTTGATCGGGTATGCTGAAGCTGGCTTCTCCCAACAGTGTGGCATGGCCAGGGTCGGAGAGGGGTCAATGGGCAGGACATCTAAGGTGCCCCTTAAAGAATGAGATTACAGCTGAGAGTTTTTTTCCTCCCTTATCCACTTCTCTAGGCAGTCGTACCCTTTGTGTGGCATGTTTGGGTCTTATTGTATTCCAAAGCAGAAAGGGGGCTCTCCAAGCAGCTGGAAGGACTCCTTCTAACCTCTCCTTAGTGATGCTGACTGGGCTGAGAACAAGCTCGGGTGCCAAAGGCAGGGACCGTTCCTTAGCAGCTCAGGCAGTTGAAGATAGACAGGTTCCCTGCCTTTTTTCCTGGAAAGACCAGCCCTTCTTTTGGGTGCGCACCAGGGAGGACCTGTATCAACCGGATTCTGCTATGCAGGGCAAGTTTCCCAGCCAGGGTGGCTGCCTGTCATTGCCCTCTTGCTGACTGCTTTCAATATACCCAGGGCGGGCCTGTCCTGCGGCAACCGTGGCTCAGCTGTCTGGTGTACCTGACCCGTTATCCTTCTTAGGCTGCCTTCTGCACTGATCTGGCTGGCTGTGAAAGATCAGCTCATACTGCCCTTATTTCCCCATGGAGCGGGTCTACTCGAGTCAAGAAAGGCCTGGGGGAGCTCAGAGTTGGAAGGTACCTATTTGATTAGTCCAACCCCCTTCCTTCAGCAGGAAATCCACTAGAGCAGGGGTGTCCAACCTTTTAGCTTCCCTGGGCGGCATTGGAAGAAGACGAGTTGGTTTGGGCTGCACATGAACACTAACAATTTTTTTTTAAAAAGACAAAATGTAGGATGTCCTATATTTTGCCCTACATTTTTTAAACCTTGAAGTCTCATTGATTATCATGGGGTTTTCTGCTGAGTAGCTATGCATAGGATTGGACTCTCAGACTGCAACTTGGGAGTAAGCCTCATTGACTTTAGTGGAGCTTACTTCCGAGGAGGCATGATGCATAGGATGGGCTGTGATCCTCGCCAAGCTTAACCTTGGAGATATGCTGCATTCCTGAACACACTTTTCTAAGAGTAAGACCCACTGGGTACAATGGGCCTTACTTCTGAGTAAACATGGTTAGGATTGCAGCATATCTCCAAGGTTAAGCTTGGAGAGGATCATAGCCCATCCTATGCATCATTGGGCTCTCGGACTGCAACTTGGGAGTAAGCCTCATTGACTTTAATGGGGCTTACTTCTGAGTAGGTCTCAAGGGCAGCAGGCAACAGCTGGGATAAAGGCTGAGGCTGCTTTTGGGGGATGCAGGTGGGCAAGTGCTGCAAGGTCTGCAGGGGCCTGAAGCGCTCTGCATGTCAGGAGTCAGGTAGGGGGAGGACCCAGGTAGCCCAGACCAGCTTTGTGGCAGTCGCCCAGGGCAGTGCGCAGAAAAACATGCGAAATTTGAAAATGGCTGCTGCCACAAAGCCAGTTTTTCCAAGGGGGGTGGCCAGCTTTGCAGAAGGGCTGCATCCACCCTCGTCCTTGTTGGAGACCCCTGTTCTAGAGCATCTCCAACAGGTGCTCATTGAGCCTCTGCTTCAATGAGCTTGCTCATCCGCCACTGGAACAGACCAAGGTTGCTACCTCCCTCGCAAATATCACTGGGGCAATGTCCTTACCTTTTTCCACCTGTGATCTCAGCCCCCCTCTGCAACTGTCTGGTTTCTTTGGGGGCGGAAGGTGGATTCTTGAAGCCAACCGCTTGCACAGAGAGAACCTGAACAAGACTTCTGGTGCATGATCAGCCAACAGTGCAGCGTTGGTTTCCCATGAATGGCCAGGGGAGGTGAGCCTGGGTGCAAATTTAGCACAGCTCCTGCCCCATTAAGCACATCGCACCCCAGGCTTCAACCTGGCATTTATTTTTTCCAAGGAAAAAGGACACAAAAGACGACAAATTTTGGAGGCTCTAGAACTTTATTCCATTTTTTTGACCACAACCCAGTGATTCTTCCCCCCACTCTCTGCAGGGGACCCGTTGCCTCCTAAGCAGCCCAGAACCTGACATTATGCAGGTACACTCCACTGGCTGAAGAATGTGTGTTATTGCCGGGTGTGAAATACTGTGCAAAATATTTCCAGAGAGAGGGGGGTGCAGTTAAACAGGATGAGTCAGGACTTTCTCTCGGACGGCAAGGAAAGCTGGTGCTCCACATTTCTTGGCCACCTCGTGTAGCCCAGCGATGTGAGCAACATCACAGCACTTTCTGATCGGGCTCAGGGGTCTCCCCCTCATCACTGTCCACATCCACAAAGGGGAAGACGTTCAAGGAGTCGTACTTGGGTGGTGGGGTGCCCGGTTCAGATCCTGCACCTCCCGAATCATTGTTCTCAGGGTCACTGTCACCGTCGCCTTGCTCCTGCTGGAAGCCTAGATTTGTGTGAGCCTCCACCTGCTCTGACACCGTGGGGAGTGCGTCAGGCCGTGGGGCCTGGGGTTGCTTCTTCCGCGGCCCCTTGAACCAGGCGATCAGGCGCAGGATGGTGATCCACAGGAAGTCGATGATGATCTCACCAAATTCAATGAGGCACAGGATAGAGCCACCCATCCAGAGGCTGAACTGACCGCCTAGGTTGGAGAGAAGCCACACACTCTGCGGGGGGTGGGGGGGGAGAGAAGAGAAAGTGAGGAGAGAGCAAGGCAGGCACCGTTTGGGCAACTGCTGATCTCCTGGGGCTTTCAGATGAAACTGCTGTTCCTTCTGATTTGTCCTCAAGCAAATTTTCCTTCACTGCAATTTAGGTTTTTACCTAATTGCACTACTTTATACAGCAATGGTGTTTGTTACATTTTAATACTGACCTATACTTACAATCAAAATATTGTATTTACTTGAATCTAAAGCACCACTAAATCTAAAGCACACCTGGATTTTGGAGACTAACCCTACAATCCAGAATAACTACAGGAGCACACAAGAGACATTATGTGCACCTGGAGGTAAGGCACCACCTAATGAAAACCTATGGGAAATTCATACTGCAATCCAGAGTAAATTATTCTTACACTGCAGCAAGGACTTCCTGTGGTTACTCTGGATTGTGCCCATAGGCTACAATCCAGAGTAACTACAGGATCTTTTACACCGACGTAGTTACGGTGCCAGCTATGGGAAACTTATGGGAAATGCATAGATCAATCCAGAGTAAGTGCCTTTTATGTCTTCCCATAGTTACTCTGGGTTGTAGGGTAAGTTTGGATGGAAAAGGTGAGCGTTAGATTCAAGTAAAGGGATTTTTTTCATCCTCTTGGCAGTTCAGCTCTCCCAAAGTATTTCACCTCTCCCCAAAATGTCCTGAAACAGACCTGAAAATGGAGAAGAGAGTTCTTCTGATCACAAGCAGAGTGTATTTTCTTCATCCCCGAGAAACCAAATCTGGTCCCCCAGATACCTGAAATTAGGGAGCACCCAGAGCAGAGCACCCAGAGCAGAGTGTGGGGCATTCGCTAAGGCCACTTCCCTCTGACCACCACTCCAAAAGAAACAGCAGGAGAACAGAAGGGGTGTTGGAAGGAACAGCAGAACCCCCAAATCTGGTCCCCTAAATCTGGTGCCAGATGATTTTAAGGGTCACTTTGAGGGCACATGGTGGTGAGTGAACTTACTGTTGTATTTACTTACTGATGAATCACTTACTGTAGCATTTGGCGATTCTGAGATGGTTCGGTAATTGTACTCTTGGAAATAAATATTAAGTTTGATTACCCCATTTCTGCAGTGGGAAAAATCCAATGAAAGTAAGGATGATCAGTCAGGTGAGGGGTTCCCAAAACATTTGAGCATGAAAATCCACTTTTGCAATTGACGCTCTCTCTGTTGGGACCCACCATGCATAATTAATGGTGATCCAGATATTTATCTACAAGTAATATTTATTTGCAAACAAACCTCAACCTATTTCTTGTAATGAGGCAGCCTTAACAAACAGCCTCAGGGTTGAGGGGCTCAGTGATGTGACCCAAACATCACACTTCCCAATACCTGTCATTGATGTTCAAACATCTCTACATTTAAAGAAGCTTGCAGAGTAAAGGAGCTGAGCTGTTTGCAGGGCAATTAGCATTGCGGATTTCTGATTAATTGTCTCCAGCCCAGAGACTAATTAGTCATCTGATCTTTATCACTGGAAGCTTTGCAGGGACCCACCAGAAATCGGTTCATGACCTACTAAGTGGGTCTCAACCCATCATTTCAGAACTCCTGAATTATGGAGTTTCCTCCCCCTCCGTTGTCCAAAATATTGCTTCCTACTCTGCATTGCCCTATACATCAGATGGTACTCAAACCATCTGAAATGTCCTGGCATTTCTGTCCGACATGGGCCAGTACCATATCCAATGGCAGTGAGTTCCAGTGGCACTTCCTCGCTTGCCACTCTCACACCAAGAACCAAGGCTGCCCATTTGCTGCTCAAGTAGAAAGTCTTGACTCACCTGTCCAGTGTCATTTTGGTTGATTCGTCCCTTTCGTATGATAAAATATGGAAAATCCAGTCCTGGGAAGTAGAAACCAGACAGTGGTAAAGCTCTGAAGCAGGAAGAAGAAGCAGAGCTCTGGAGCAGGTCAAACACATCTCGGCTACCTGGCTAGGAGGAGGCACACCTGATCCCCGATCTGGCATGTAGGGCCATGCAGGGGACACAGACCCAAGGGACTCTCCTCTGTAAGCCCTGCTCCAGATCCCTCTTGCCATGATCCTGGATGTTAGGACCAGTTACAATGTATTTTTAAAACTTTGGAATTACTGGTTTATTTTCCTCTGGCTGCCAGCTGTTGGTTCTTAAAACATGCTGTTTCACTTCCATGCTACAGCGATTGAGAGCCCAATCCTATGCCTGTCTACTCAGAAGTAAGTCCCGTTATAGTCAATGGAACTTGACATGGAGCCCCAAACTGGGATCCACTTTTCAATATGATATTTTATAGGGTTAAAAAAAATGTGATACAGAAAGAAATAATAAGTGTGTTTGTGACCTTTTATGTACAGGAGTGCCCCAGTATTTGGAACTTCTGTACATTGTTATTCTGTAATGTTATTTGGAACGCAAATAACATTAACATTATTATATTTATTGCATTTATAGTCTGCTTTTCTCTCCTTCAGGGGGACACATGGCGGCTAACATAGTGGCTAACAATGTTGTTAGCTGCCATGAGTCCCTGAAGGAGAGAAATTTATAGTTAAAAGGAGAAATATATAGTTAAAAGGAGATACAATAAAATATTTTTTAAAAAATATAAACATATTTAAATACTCCAGATTACAATAAAATCAATTAAAATCATTATAACATATGCAATCCTAAAGACACTTTCCTGGGAGTAAAGCCCATTGAACACAATGGGGTTTAATATTTTTTCAATCCTACACAATACTTTTGAGTAGACATGGTTAGGATTGTGCTGATAACCTACAGATAATCTAGTATCTGAATCTACAGATACTAGGACTGCTGCTCTGCTGCTTCTGAGCACATCCACCTGTGACCTCTGTGGGCCACAGAATTATGCCTTTAAAAGGCATTAGGAGGGCTTCCTGGCCTTCCAAAATCATGTTTGCTTTAGATGTTCTGTGGTACTCTCCAGAGATTGGGTCACATCCGATCCCACTAAGTAGGTCCCAACCCACAGTTTAAGATCTGCTGATTTCCACAAATCCCAGTGACTGGAGAGGGACACGTAGCTGCTCTCCCAACTCCAGCAGCTCTAGGAGCCAAAGATCTGCTCACCTCGGAGGCTTCGGAGGGCCAGTCAGCCATTGAGATGGTCATCTTATACTGGGTGTTGCTGGAGAAGAAAGTAAAGACAAAGCATCATCAGACTTGCGGGTTTTTCCAAGAATTGTAGTGTTGGAAGGGACCTGCAAAGTCATCTAGTCCAACCCCCTTGACTGTAGCAGGAAATCTTCCTAGGGCGTCTCCAGCAGGAGCCCATCAAGCCTCTGCTTGATGATCTCCAGTGATGGAGAGACCACCACCTCTTCCATGCCCTGACCTTCAGGAATTTAGGACTTTCCTCCCCAGCCTCACATTGCTGCAAAATGTGGCATGATTGGTTTGGGACATATACAGATTGGGGCATGATCAGTGGTTGGTTGGTACAGCAATGTTATATAGGCCAGGACCTGGCACAGAAGTCCCCCCACCTCAAAAGCTCCTCCAGACAGAGGGCATGCTGAGGCTGCAATCCTACCCACACTTTCTCAGGACTATAAAGGGACCTATTTCTGAGTAGACAAGCATAGGATTGGGCTCTTACTTGCAGGTTTCCGTGCAGGAATTGATGCATTGCTGCCGCCGCTCTAGGCTCACGCGCAAATTGGAGTAACAGTAGGCTGGTGGGGAACAAAGCAGAATCTGTTCATGCGGGGAGGGGGGGGGTTGTGTTTGCACCCCACTGAGCTGCAGAGCTCAGGGAAAGACCCAAAATTTGGTTCCCCCTGAAGCGTGTGTACCACAGAGAACTGTCCCTTTCTTACCAAACACCCAGCTAATACTCAACGTAAATGGCACCAACACACATTTACCAAGAGTAGTGATTTTCAGCCTTTTTCATTTCAAGACACACTGACAAGGTGCTAAAATTGTCAAGGCACATCATGCTGCTAATGTAGGGTTGCCATATGTTCCCGAAAAACTGGGATAATCCTTATTTTGGGGGATTGTGTCCATATACTGGCAAATGGGACAGAGGGTCCTGTCCCGATTTTGGAGAATTATGGCAACGCTATGCTAATGGGGGGCTCACACCCCTGCAGACCATTTGCAGCACCCCAAGGTGCCATGGTACACTTGTTGAAAATCACTGGCCAAGAGGCTCACCATTGGGCATGTAAGGTTACCAATGTTCAAACTTCACTTAAAACCTCTTAACAAGTTCCCCCTTTAATCCTACAAACGCCAAAGCCTCCAAGCAGGCTGGAAGATTTGCCAGGCTCTCCCATGCCAGAGCAAGCCTTTCAGGTGTGCCTGTGTGCAGCACAAGGTGCTCATTCCGTGCGTCTGTCCTCACCCCAGTCTGGATGATCATTGTTGTTGCAGTACTTGGCCCCTGCAGGCAGAGGAAAGGAGGCATGGGCACAATCGCAGGTCTTCACCATCTGGGCCTGGAAGCAGGAGCGCAGGCAGGCCTGGAGGGGCAGGGAGGGTCTTGGTGAGACAAACACATACTGAAGGGTGGCAGAAAGCTGTTGTTGGATCTGGGGGGCTGGGTTCAAGACACACAACCCCACCACTAATTCAGTATGTGCCCTAAGAAGTCCCTTCTCCATATAAGTGGTGAACTGCCAACAACCTGCACCCAAGAAGTGCCTCCGCTAAGCAGAGTGCCCATATGTCATAACCATATGACCATGGTCATAACCAGGATGATCATATGTCATAACAGAAAAAGAGGACAAGCCCACCAAAAACATAGGACACCCAATAAAACGTAGGACATGATAAAATAAAAGATATATATATATATCTTTGAAGGGCACATTGAACGGCACAACCAAGTAGCTGGCATCATGTATAGGAACATCTGCTCAGCCTATGGACTAACCCCTCCCAAGACCAGATGGGAGACCCCTCTGAAAGTTGTGGAGAACAACAGGGCTAAGGTCCTGTGGGACTTCCATATCCAGACAGACAAGAAGGTACTGGCTAACCAGCCAGACATTGTGGTGGTAGATACGGCCCAGAAGACAGCCCTGTGATAGACGTAGCGATACCAAATGACAGCAACCTCAGGAAAAAAGAGCATGAAAAGGTGGAAAAGTATCAGGGTTTGAAGGAGGAATTAGAAGGGTTGTGGCAAGTGAAGGTGAATGTGATCCCAACAGTGACTGGAGCACTAGGGGCTGTGACACCCAAGCTGGAAGAATGGCTCCAACAGATCCCAGGAGGGACATCAGAACACTCGATCCAGAAAAGCGCATTGCTAGGGACAGCTAAGATACTGCACAGAAACCCTCAAACTCC
The DNA here is from genome assembly GCA_030015325.1 of Cryptoblepharus egeriae. Lineage (NCBI taxonomy): Eukaryota > Metazoa > Chordata > Lepidosauria > Squamata > Scincidae > Cryptoblepharus > Cryptoblepharus egeriae. The sequence goes on from JAREYC010000012.1 coordinate 11,398,134, forward strand.
CAGGCCTCTGGAAGAGGACCCCAGATTGAGGATAACATACGTATACCACCCATGGAGGGTGAGAAAACAATTTTTTTATATACACTTGTGTGTGTGTGTGTGTGTGCATGCGTATGTGTATACACACACGTACACACTATATATATAGTATTTAAATGAATGAAAGCATTCTCTCCATACATATGTGTTTTTATATATATATATATATATATATATATATATATATATATATATATATATATATATATATATATATATATATATTGGTGGTGGGGATCGTCATAAGGGATCGTCATAAGGGGCCATAAGACAGCACCAGGGCCAGACATGATCCAAACTTACTGGCTAAAGAGGTTCACAGCACTGCATGAACGACTAGTAGAGCAAATGAACCAGCTGCTAGCAGCAGGCTCCCACCCAGGCTGGCTCACACAAGGCAGGACAGTACTGATTCAGAAAGACCCGCAAAAAGGAACAACACCATCCAATTATCGGCCTATAACCTGCCTCTCTACAACATGGAAAGTCTTATCAGGCATCATAGCCACTAAATTGCAAAAACATATGAGCCAATACATGAGCACAGCTCAAAAGGGCATTGGGAAGGATACCAGGGGCTCAAAACATCAACTGCTCATAGATAGTACTGTAGCCCAAGACTCAAGAACCAGACAGACTAATCTGTGCACAGCTTGGATTGACTACAGGAAAGCCTACGACTCAATGCCACATACGTGGATCTGTGAATGCCTGGCATTATATAAAGTTAATAAGACCTTAATGACCTTCCTTAAGAACTCCATGGGGCAATGGAAAACAACACTGGAAATCAACTCAAAAGAATTAGCACAAGTATCGATCAAGCATGGCATATATCAAGGAGATGCACTGTCTCCCCTGCTGTTCTGCATAGGCCTGAATCCCCTAAGCCAAATAATAGCAAAGACTGGATATATGTACAAGTTCAAGAGTGGAACTACCATCAGCCACCTCCTCTATATGGATGACATCAAGCTGTATGCAAAGAATGAACGAGACATCGACTCATTGATACACCTGACCAGGATCTACAGTGAGGATATTGGGATGTCATTCGGCCTGGATAAGTGCAGCCAAATGATAGTAAAGAGAGGGAAAGTTCTTAAGACCAGTGGGGTAGAACTACCAACAGGGTACATAACAGATGTAGAGACCAACTGTAAGTACCCAGGTATCCCACAATCCCATGGTAATCATGAAGAGGAGGCAAGGAAGACAGCAATATCCAAGTATCATCAAAGAATACGACAGATCCTGAAAAGCCAGCTCAGTGGGAAAAATAAGATACATGCCATCAATACATATGTGCTGCCAGTCATCAGATACCCTGCTGGCATAGTAAGCTGGCCACAGAAAGAAATGGAGGCGGCCGATGTGAAGACCCGAAAGCTCCTCACAATGCATGGGGGTTTCCACCCCAAGTCTAACATCCAGAGACTATACACTAGTCGGAAAGAGGGAGGCCGGGGTCTGATGGGCGTCAAAACTACTATCCTGGATGAAACCCAGAATATCCAGGAATACATCACTGAGATGGCACCCAAAGATGAGCTGATGAGAGAATGTCTCCAGCAACAACAGCAACAGCAAATACAGAAGGAAGATCAAACTAAGGAAGTGTCCTGGCAAGATAAGACCCTGCATGGGATGTACCATCGCCAGATAACCGAAGTCGCTGACATTGAGAAATCCTATCAGTGGCTGGAAAGAGCTGGCCTCAAAGATAGCACTGAAGCCCTCATCATGGCAGCACAAGAACAGGCACTCAGTACCAGATCCATAGAAGCGGGGATTGACCACACAAGACCCAAAGTGCAGGCTGTGCAGAGAAACATCAGAAACAATCCAACACATCATGGCAGGGTGTAAGATGCAGGCAGGAACAGCATACATTGAACGGCACAACCAAGTAGCCAGCATCGTGTATAGGAACATCTGCTCAGCCTATGGACTAACCCTTCCCAAGACCAGATGAGAGACCCCCCCCTGAAGGTTGTGGAGAATGACAGGGCTAAGGTCCTATGGGACTTCCATATCCAGACAGACAAGAAGGTACTGGCTAACCAGCCAGACATTGTGGTGGTAGATAAGGCCCAGAAGACAGCCCTGGTGATAGACGTAGCAATCCCAAATGACAGCAACATCAGGAAAAAAGAACATGAAAAGGTGGAAAAGTATCAAGGTTTGAAGGAGGAATTAGAAAGACTGTGGCAAGTGAAGGTGAATGTGATCCCAATAGTGATTGGAGCACTAAGGGCTGTGACACCCAAGCTGGAAGAATGGCTCCAACAGATCCCAGGAGGGACATCAGAACACTCGATCCAGAAAAGCGCATTGCTAGGAACAACTAAGATACTGTGCAGAACCCTCAAACTCCCAGGCCTCTGGTAGAGGACCCCAGACTGAGGATAACACACATATATATACCACCACCCATGGAGGGTGAGAAAACAATTTATATATATATATATATATATATATATATAGATAGATAGATAGATAGATAGATAGATAGATAGATAGATAGATAGATAGATAGATAGATAGAGATAGAGATAGAGATAGAGATAGAGATAGAGATAGAGATAGAGATAGAGATAGATAGATAATGTGTGTGTATGCATGTATATATGTGTATGTATGTACATATGTATGTATGTACATATGTATGTGTATGTATATACATACATACAGAGAGAGAGAGAGAGAGAGCTTTCATGTGGTTCATTTAAACAATAAATTGTTATTATTAAATTTAAAGCTACTACTCATGATTGCTTTCCTAAAATTTATTAATTACAAGACGGCTCCACACTGCCTGCTCATAAGGAAAAGTAGAACAATGAAAACTTTTTCCAGGACACATGGCCAAAAGAGGACATATCCTGGAAAAAGAGGACATCTGGTCACCCTGGCTAAACACTGTCCTGCAAACACTTCCTCCAACTGGACCTTCTCTAGGAAGGATCCAGAACATCCAAGTCCATTCCCACAATGCAGCCAAACCCAAGGTGAGGCTTGTGAGGATGGCAGTTTCATCCCACCTGGCCTGCCCTCCACCTCCCCCTTTGCCTTGCATGTGCTGACATCTGGGCTGTCAAGCCTCAGAACTGCTCTGGTTCTGTTCTTGCCACATCCCTAGATGTGGCACAGAGCCCACCCAGAGGGGACGTTCCAAATTGGGGGGGGGTGTCTGAGCTACTCACCTGGATAGAATACCTGGTCCTGTACCGCTCCTCGGGCAAGCCGCTTCGGTCCTGTGGAGAACATGAAGATGATGCTCCTGTGAGCCCTGCCAGGCTTTCTTTCCCTTGTGGCCCACCTCTCTGGGGGGTGACGGACACTCCTTCAGGGGTGCCCACTCTGTGCTGAAGCCCTTCAGGTGCCCAAAGACACCAAGTTTGAAATGGATCCCAAACATGCATTGGGGGAATCAGTTTGATTCCTGTATTTTATTGCATTCTTTTGTTTTTGGTATTTATTGTTCATCGATAATTGTATTGGCATTTTTATTTCATAACTTGTTTTGAGTGCCCTTGACTGCATTAGAAAGGTGGGGTATGAATGAACCTAACCTCTACAACAAGGTAAGGCTAATAATGGCAAGTGGGACCAGGAAACACCCAGCTGCTCCCAGAGGGCTGCCCTACAGCAGCCCAGCACCCACCTGTTCTGAGAGCAGGTGTACATTCCCCTCTCATGCATCTCATGCCCCCAGCATCGCAGGACAGAACACGCTCGGGGGCCTTGACTGACGGCAGCAGGGCAGGCCGCCAAGTGTTCCTCAACCTCCCGCATCCTCTCTTGGGTCAGAGGCCGGCACTGACAGATCACGGGGGTGCTAATCAGCGACACGCGCTGGAATCTGGCACAGTGGGGAGGAATGCTGGAAGACTAGATGCACCAGTCTTCCCATTGCAGAAAGCGGGCCCAAAGAAGGGCAGGAGAAAATATTTCCAGAGAGGCATACGGCCTTTCAGGCTTATTGCTGCCTGTCATGGAAGCCATAGGCAAGAAGCCAAAGAGGATGGCAACTTCCACACAGAAAAAAGCCCATTTGGGAAACTGAGGCTGGCTATGCTCAGAGGAGGCTGAGAAGAGGACAAGTCAGGGAAAGGGTTAATGCATCCTCCCCCCCCCCCATTTCCACACAAGTTGCTTGGGAAAAAGAGCCACCCAACCACTTGTGCCCAACCCATGTTCCCTGGCATGAAAAATAGGTTGGCACTGGCAGCCCTGGCAAGTGGCCACATCCTACTGGCAAGCCCTCTGATGTCATAACTTCGGCAATGTGTTAGGTGAAGGGCAAGATACTGGGGGAGGGCAGAGCTTGCTGGCCCCCCTGGCTGCATGGCTGATTCCAGCCGGCAGTGACTGTAAACGCCTGACATGCATCAGGGTCTCATTTTGGCCCTAGGGGTTGGACCAGACTTGGGCATCTGCCCTCAGAGAAGTGGTGCTGAGTGCAAGGGTAGGGCAGAACTGCTGCCATCACCTGCATGGACGAAGGTGTGGGGTAATCTTCGTACAGGTTCTTGACAGAGACGTCCGACCCATTGGCTGTGCACTGACTGTACGGCTTGCCCAGCCGCTGAAGTTCATCCTAAGAAAGAAACAGTATTGTAGATGGCGGACAAGAGGGGTTTTGCCCACCCCAGCTAGCAGTTTGCCCCCCTTGAGTTGAGTTGCAGTTCTTTGTTTCCTCAGACTTATTCTTTCATTTTCATTATCCTTTTGTTTTCCCCATACTCATCCCTTCATTTTCCAGTTAGTTACCCAAAATAATAGTCTCTGCCTTCCCTCCCCACAACATCATAGTGTGCCACGAACCACCAGGACTCCGATGGAAGTCTCCGTCCCCGACAGGGCGTAGATGCCTTGGTCCTTCAGGAAGGGAAAGCTCCTCTGCTCGTGCAGCATCAGCCGGGCCCCAGCAGTGGAGGTGAGGAAGGGAATGAAGTCCGTCTGGCTGATGTCCAGGATCAGCTTCAACCCTGCAGGCAGAAATCCCTACAGGTAAGACACCATACGCTGCTCCTGGCCCCTCTGGCTTCAATATGGCTGGCAGGTCAGAGGTCCGGCACACAGAGGAGTCAGGAGCTGAGCAGGGGTCTTGCTGGAAGAAGCTTCTGGGTGCCTTCAGGAGTGGCGGGGGGGGGCACATGCAGTAGGACCAGGGAGTTTCCCACCATGCCCACTAGCTACATGTGATAATAGGGAGGAGGAAAGGGAGCAATGCCTGGGAAGGCCTTGGCCAGCCTGCCAAGCCCAGAGATGACAGGTGCTGGGCTGATTCCTGGCAGGCCGACCATACGCTGAAACCAAATAGAGGACACAATGAGGACACCAAGAAAAATTTAGGACACCACAAAATAAAAGCTTAAAACACTACACGCACACACACACAAACGCATATACAGTGGTACCTCGCTTAACAAGCACCTCACTTAACAAGCATTTCATATAACAAGCAAAAATTTCCAAGAAATCTTTCTTCACATAACAAATTCCGCTTCACTTAACAAGCAAGCGTGCTATGGGCACACGTGCTATGCAGCCCTGACGCTCCACATGGAGGCTTTTTAAACGGGCTGCCGGCCAGTGCTGCTGCCTCTAACTGCCCCCAAGTGCCCCCACTGACCACCTGGAACCTCCAGCAGCAGCCCAGGTAAGACTCCCAGGAAAGTGTCTTTGATTGCAGCCTCTTAACCATGTCTACCCAGAAGTAAGCCCCATCGTGTTAAATGGGTCCTACTCCCAGGAAAGTATCTTTAGGATTGCAGCCTAAGTAGACTTCATAGGATCATGCACATTGAATGCATGTTTTGAATTCAATTCCAGTGTTTTGTCATCATTTTTATATCCAGTTAATATTTTATATGAATATTTTGGGGGTTGTGGAACCAATCGTCTGAGTTTCTATTGTTTCCTATGGGAAAATCTGCTTCACTTAAAGAGCATTTCACTTAAAGAACATGCCTCTGGAACAAATTAAGTTCCTTATGTGAGGCACCACTGTATGCTTATATGCATATATATACACACACAGAGTAGACAGACAGACAGACAGATAGATCTTACTTGTGGTTAATTCATACACTATATTGCTTATTATTAAATTTAAAACTACAGGTTTCTTTCATTATCCACTTGAGTTCCATTCTGGAACCTCCCATGGATAAAAAAAATTTGTGTATAAATAAAAAAATGGAAAAATAGGTTTAAAGATCCAATTCCAGGTTTCTTGCCCAGGCCTCAAGGACTTTATGGGGGCGGAGAGAGTGAGACTGATCCACTGTGGCTGAAAGGGGGTACCTGCTTGCTTGCCTGATGCACAACTGTCAGCTTGCACCACATGACCCAGCGAAGCCATAGAACGAGGGAGGATGGTTCCCCTTGTTGACCCATTGTTGATCCATAAAGGCTTCCCTGCTATCAGTGGGTCTTCCCGGTCTTCCACTTGAAGAGGGGTACCTACCAAACTCTGCCCCTGGATTGGAAGAGACACGCGAGTCGCTGTCCATTCCCCAGTTGAAGATGTAGCAGTTGCCGTGATCTGGGTGGTACAGGTGGGTGAAGTTGCTGAAGGAAGATAAAGGAAAAGAGGGTGCAGACCACCCGCGTCCACACTTTCTACACACTCCATGGCACACCGTTTCCAGGTGATGGCTTCTGGAGCACTGGAATTACTATGCAATTCTTGTTTATCAGCCAGATCACCTTGTCCCTTTCCATCCTCTCCCCTCTTCCTTGTGTCTGCCTCGATTGCAAGCCCCTTGGGGCAGAGTCCTGGGTCAGGCACCAGGAACTCCACTAAAGAAATACCATATTTACTCAAATCTAATGCACACCTTTTTTCAGCCAAATTAATCTCCAATATTGGGGCAAGCATTAGATTCTATGCTGCATTAGACTTCAGTAAATATAGTATTTTGATTCTAAGTCAGTATTTATTTTAACAGTTTATACTGTGATAAAAAGTAACATGAACCCATTATTGTACAAAGTAGTGCAATCAGGTAAAAACCATAGGATAAACCCATTGCCATATTATTATTGTAGGCAGTTAAATTAAATTTTATACCTGCTTTGCAGATGTGCATTACAATCATCAGTAAACATTTTTTTAAATCTCAAGCCTTTTAAAATTAGGGTGCGCATTAGTTTCAATGGCGCATTAGATTCAAGTAAATACAGGTAATGAATGGGCAGAGTGATTCTCCCCTGCTGAGCCCCCCCCACCCCCACCCCCCAAAAAAACAGCTTGCCTTCTGTAGGCAGTAAAGCAAGCAGGGCAGAATCTGACATGGGAAAGACTATCTATTAGAACAGCGCATGCACAGGGATGGGGCAGGGTGACCAGATGCCCAAACCTCAAAAGGAGGACAAGGTCTGGGACTCCTTTCAGCCTGGACTTTCCGGCAGACAATGGCACATTTGCCTACTCACAAGTAAAGCCATGATATTGGGCACTTTCACTTTTCCATAGATCTCAATGCATATTTTTTATTTTTAGTTTTTTGGTCATAACATTTGATAGGAAGGAGATTTTTGCACTGGATTCTGCTCTTCAATACAAATCCATTGACATGACATGATGGGGTACTGCACACCACTGCAAAGTTCCAAAATGAAGCCAAAATGGAGGACAATGAAGCCAAAATGGAGGACAATGAAGCCCTTTTGGAGGACACCTAGACAGAAGGCTAAAAAAGAGGACAAATCCAGAAAAATACAGTCATATGGTCAGCCTGGGGTGGGGGGCAGAAGTCCAGCTGGACTGACCAATGAACCAAGTGTGCACCAGGCGCCAGCAACTGTTTTGACCAAATGGATATTGAGTGATGGAGTCAAAGTGGCTACTCCCAAATTGCCTGGAGCCCCACATCCTGCCAGACATATGGGGTGATCAGAAAAAAATTTGTGCAAGCAAACCCCATACATCCAACTATGCTGGAAGACCATTGCTGGCTGCAGAAGCTTTTGAATGTCCCTCCGTGGGAATTCATCTTCCCCTTCTCCTGCCAGCACCAAGGACTCCAACGTGAGACAGCTGGTGCATCTCACCTGAGATATCTGGCTGACTGCTGGCAGCCATATACTTTCCTGCATTGCAACACCCCAGAGCCACACTCCGCTCAGGCTAGGACACAACATGTCCACATCACAGCCTGGAGTGCTTTCCTCTCCAGACACGTGGTTGGGATCGTACGTTTCAAAGTTTGCTCACTTCAAGATCTCACTTGTTGCATCCCAAGCTCTCCAAGTGAGTATGCAAGGCTTTAAAACAGCCATTTAAAAATGCCCCTTTTCCAAAAGACATTTGATGCCACTGACACATGGAATTAAACAATATTCAAAATAAAGATCACATGGTATAATATAGTGTTTATGGATCTGGATCCACTACGTGGATCGCTAGCCAAGTTCAGGAGGGTTGTGTAGCACCTAGTTCAGCCACCATATGCTCATGGTAGGAGCTTGGTCCTGAATGGAGTGGAAGATGAAGTCCCCCCCCCCCCCAGGGAAGGAGAGAGGGCTGTGTGGATGAAGACGGATCCAAGTCTAGGTTCTACTTTGTCTTAGGAGTTGGAATATTTGTATTCCAAGTTATGCCAAATAACAGCATGAGTGCGCAGTGCAATGAGACCTGTGGCTGAATGTAGCTTAGATTTGAACTCTAGATCAGGGGTGTCCAAACCTTTTGGCCAAACGTGCATGATGGAGGTCAATAGGTGGGACAGCCCTGAATCCGACTGGATATCAGGAAAAAATTCCTGAGGGTAATAGCAGTTCGGCAACAAATTGCCAAGGGAGATAGGCTCTCCTTCACTGGGGATCTTCAAGCAGAGACTCTACAAGCATGTGTCGGAGATGCTCCAGGAAGATTCCCTGCTACAGGCAAGGGATTGGACTAGATGACCTCTTAGGTCCCTTCCAACTCTGTGATAGTCTATGACTCCATGCTACACTTAAGAGAAATGAGTGCCCTGTTTGCTTCTGGTCTTGGCCCACTTGCAGAGGCCACAACTGACATGTCAGCAAACACCAGGCCAGGAAAAGTAAGGAAGGATCTAGCATTTCCTTGAGTCTCCAAAATTTGGTCTGTAGTCAGCAGGACTAGTAAGCCCAGGTCACCAATTGCCCAGATAACCAATCTCTTTTCCATTTGATTAAACATCCCAGTGTTTGCGGGTTGATAATTCACCGCAATGTTCTGGACAGAAGTGAGTCAGCAGCAAGAAAAGTGAGTCAGCCACTTTGAGATCCGCTGAGACAGGTGCAACTCTTCAAAACAACCTGCACCTGCACAAGGTACGACGTGCACACTCAGGAGGAACATGGAAGTCCACACAGTCAGCACACACGCCATAGGCTCAGAGGGCACCACAAGCACATCATGTGCTCGCCACTGACGCGGTTCTGGTCAGATCACTTGAGGCCTTTAAGACTTATTTTAAAATTTACAAGAACATTTGATGGATGTCGTGGGCTGGTATAATGATTTTTGTTTATTGTAAAACCAGGGTATTTAAATGTTTTTAAATCTTTTTTTGTGCTGCCTTGAATCCCCTTAAGGGGAGAAAGACAGGATATACCATATTTACCATATATACTCGCATATAAGCCTAGTTTTTTGGGCCCAAAAAATGAGCCCAAAAACCCACCTCGGCTTATACGCGGGTCAGTAAAAAATTTAAGAAAAATGGTGGGCGCGACCTCCAGCGCATGCCCTCAAAGGCTCTACAGCCTCTCCAGCTGCTGGCACTGACTGTCCAGGCTGTGGAGGAGGTGTGCAGCGGCAAGACATGGAGCCCACTGCAGCCAAGCCCCTCCTCAGACTCAGGTACTTCTTTGTGGGCCTTACTTCTGAGTAGACATGCCCAGGATTGGGCCCTGAGGCTACCAGGCCAGCCACACTTTCCTGCTGTTGCTGCATTTCCCACCCTCAGCTTATACTTGGGTCAATAAGTTTTCCCAGTATTGTGGTAAAATTAGGTGCCTCGGCTTATACACGGGTCGGCTTATACACGAGTATATACAGTACTCAAATCTAATGTGCCATCAAACTAATGTGCACTGCCTTTTTAAAAGGCTTGAGATAAAAATGTTTACTGGAGAATGTAATATGCAGCTGCAAAATTTAATTTTACTGCACGCAGCAATGAGTTAAATGATAATAATATGATAATAGGTTTATATACCGAATTGCACGACTTTATCCAAGAATGGATTTATGTTACATTTTTTTTACAATCTGGTAAACTAATTACTGACCAATACTTGCAATCAAAACACCATATTTACTCCAATCTAATGCAGCATCTAATCTAATGCGCAACCAATTTTGGAGTTCTAAGTTCAGCTGGAAAAGGTGTATGTTAGATTGGAGTCAATATGGTAAATGCAATAAATAAAAATAAAGAAACTCTGCTCCAAATTCTTTGAAGGTGCAAAACTTGGCTGCAGCTTTTGGGAGCTTTTGCATTTTGTTCTGAAGATTTCCCCATAGCTGGAAAACTCATTTGGGACAAGAGTCAATTGGTCAAGAGAGGCCTCGCTGTTCCTGCCAGCCAAAAACCAACTCTCTGGCTGTGAAATTCTGGGTCCGTTCAGAGGTGAGGTAGTAGCAGACACTCCCCGCCACCCCGTCCACCTCCCTTGGACACTCCCCAGGGCTCACATTCCTTCCAGGCCTCCTGCAGAACCATCTCCTTCCCAAATGCCCTTGCGTGGCTGATGATGTGGCTCCAAAGCAGGATTTTTGTTTCCACTTTAATTCCATTCCACTGAATAACTTTTGTAATCCACTCCGGCCCCGTCCCCCCTCCCCAATAAGGCCAGGTAGGGGGAGAAATTTAATTAAATCAAACCAAGGAATCTGTGTCCACCAGAAAGAGCCAGACAGGTCAGAAGCTCCTTAATCCCCCTTCTTGGAGCCTCCTATTCTGGGCAGATTAATTGACCAGATCCACCCCAACTGCAAAGCCCCTAATTATTAGTGGGATGGATGGGGGGGGGGGGAATCAATGGTTCTCTGTGTTTAGCAAAATGTGATCATCCCTGACTGCAAAGGGCCAAAGGCACATGTTTCTGAATTAAATGCTGCCCTCCGATTCTCAGGCAAGAATCGTCCTTCTATCCATGGGCCAGCAGACAACAACACAGCCTGCACACCCACAAATCAGAAATAAAGTGCAAGGAGTAGATCCCGATGCCTGCAACGGGCCACAGACCTTTGTAGACTCCCCCCCCCCGACACCCCCTTTGATGCAACAGTTTCTGCAGGTATAGACCTGCCCCACTCCACCAGTCCCCATTCACACACCTGTGATTGCAGGGCTCTGCCCCATACAGGCAAGCCAGGATCATCTCCTCCGCAGTGTAGCCCATCGCAATCCTGTCACTCACCGACAGCTGGGATAAGATGCTGGTGGACTGCAGGACATACCACTCACTCACTGCCTGGGCCGCACTGGTAAAATTCTGGTAGGTACAGACGGAGCCTTTGTCCCTGCACTGGAAAGGCAAGAGAAGAGTGGTGGGGGGACGGACAGGAATGGTGGCAAAGAAGAGCAGGTGACTCAAAGAGCCAAGGAGGTCTTGCAATTGGGTGGTTTCAACCAATCTTCTTGGCTAACTACCAATATGCAAGACTTGGCATTGCCTGACCCTCTTGCCTGCCACCCTGGCAGTCATCAACCAACCTGTTCTTCTGCAGGCTGCCTGGAACTCTGTTAGAGATCATGTGTCCAGCTTTTCTGGAGCCCGGCATTTGGCAACTTGTTTGCCCAGGTAAGTTGACTCAGATCATGCTAAGCCCTGATGGGGCATCCAAGGCATCCTTCTCTGGTCACAGTGGCATAGCTAGGGGGGTGAGGTGTTCATTGCCCCAAGTACCATGCCTTGAGGGGTGCCTTCGAGGCTTCCATAAAGCACTCCCAGTTTTCGCCCAAAACTAGAAGTCCCTTTCAAAAGCCTCTCAATACCTACTCAGTAGGGCCTCCAAGATGTTTAATGGGGGTTGTTAAAAATGTTTGTGCCCCGGAGGGTGGTGATAGCTATTCTACTGGGTCCTTACCAGCTTCAGTGCCAGCATGTACTTTCCAGAGGAGTCATTGTGGGGAGCCATGTCTGCTAGCGAGCTGTTCCCGAAAATGTCCCAGATTGCTGGGGGAGCCCCTTCGCGCTCCTCAATCACCACCAGGGGGATCTGGTTCCACAAGGTCATGTTGAGATGGCTGGTGTTGGTGAAGGAAGGGGTTGTCCCGTTCTCTGTGGGGCCAGACTGTAAGAGACGTGCGAGGGCTGCCTCAATGAGGTCATCCAAGTCCTCCAGGTAAGGCTTCACCTTAGAATACCTGGGAGGGGGCAAAAAGGAGAGGATTGCTTGGCCAAGGCACTGGAAATTGGGTGCTTTTATACAACATATGGTAACTTGGCATGCTGTGGGCTACATCTGGGCTAAGCTATGGCAGACCATTAAAGATGAGTTTGTGACACTGGATGTCCAGTGTGACGCTGGATGGTCCACATAACCATCAACAAAACAAGAGACCCACTTGTAAGGGCTGGCACTGCAGACGGTGACCGCGGGGAACGTCATGGTCTTGAAGCCGATGGCGAGAGAGGCCGTAACGCCGTATGCCAGGTAGGTCTTGATGAGGATGCCCCACTGCCAGAAGACCAGCGCGGCAAAGAGCAGTGTCACAAAGAACCAGAAGATCTTCTTCTTGGGACCCTCGCGAATGATCCGCTTCGGGCCGTGAGTGTTGGTGTTGTCACAGTACCAGACAAGCAACTCCTTGTATGTGTAGCCGGGGCCCTTCTGAAGACGGTGCAGGGCCTTCACCATGTACTTCTTCACTGTCATTTTTGAGTCTGTTCCCAAAAAAGCACAGCAAATAGAAAGCAACAGCTGGAATAAGTTGACTATTGTCATGGTTGACTGTCCCAGACAAACATGTTCCACTATAACTGGGCAATAACTCCCAGGTTATGTGTATCCTAAGCCTCTTATCCCAATCCTAAGTCTACCGTTGCATTACTTTTTTTAGTGAATGGGAGGTTGGAAAGGTTTGGGAACCGGTGGGTTCAGGGTTGCCAGAATGCAGGTAGCAAACAGTCTGCCCCAAATATACCCACTGAAGAAGCCATCACTGAAATGGTCCAAGAGCAGAACACTTGGTGGATCAGGCTCTCAGCTGCCTCCCAGAGAGGTGGAACTCCTTACCCCAGCCTCCTATAGGGTGAGGTAGGAGGAGCTCATCCAGAAAAGGAGGTGTGCACATATTAAATGTACATATTAAGGACATGAATTAAATGCTGCTCTTTAGTGGAGCTGATCTTTTTGATCAACCTTTTGTTGAAAAGTGGTATATAAATACTGTTGGTTGACTGATTGGTTGACCTTCCTGCCCCCTGCATAGCCTCCCACAAAGGGCCAGCCAAGCACATGTTCAACCCACAAGACTTCCTTGTGTTGCTCATGATCACATCAGATGCTTAGCTCATCACTGATCAGCTGCCTACTCTGTGGACCTCCATCCATGGACCTCCAAGTGGACATCTGAGGGCACAACCCTAAGCAACATAGGCTGCAATCCTAAAGATACTTTCCTGGGAATAAGTCCTATTGAATGCAAGGGAGCTTACTTCTGAGTAGACATGGTTAGGATTGTGCTCTTAGGCTGGCACAACTCATCTGCTCCCCATTCCCATGGTGCATGGAAGCTGGCACACATCTGTGCACTGGCCTAACCCCATCAGGAGTGGTGCAGAAGTGCCTTACGGCACTTTTGTGACACAACAGGCCAGCACGGGACTTGTGTGGGACTTATGCCGGGAGTTAGGAGTGCAGACCAACTCCTCTTCTTCCACTCCTCTTCTGCTCCATTCCCTTCTTCCTTTTCCAATACACCTGCAGAGGTCAGCAGGTGGACGGAAGTGGCTGCTCCTGTCCTTCTGCCATCAGCATCATGGACTGGCCAGCCCTGCCATGTCTGCTTCCTAGGTGTGCCATGCCTGGTGCACCCAGTCTGGTGCACCCAGCATTGCCTGGACCTATGTACGCATCACTCCCTGAATGCTACACTAACCACTAATGAAGGTTCAGATAGTTCACCACCATTCTAAAACTCCGCAGGGATCTTCAAGCAGCTGAACGAAGAAAGGGCTTCTACGACCAGCCCAGAAGTACCTCTGGCAGGGTGAGGCCAGAGGCCCCCCCCCCTTTGCAAAAAGCCCCCTGTTCCCTGAAGATAGCCAGGTCTGCTTGGCAGGACCAGAGGGGAGCTTTTTCACATTCCTCTGCCTTTCAAAGATACCATCAGAACATTTTATTCCGCCACCCCTGGGGAGAGAGGCAGGCTCTCTCTCTCTCTCCCTCTCTCTTTCTCTCTCTCTCTCATCCTGCAGGGTACATCTCGTTCTCCACCTACAAGGCACGGACACATATTTCTGAATCTTACTATCCCCATGTGGAATGTCAACATGACAGAGAGAGAGAGAGAGAGAGAGAGAAACCCCCTGATTCAAATAGCAGGTCAGAAGTCCAAGGCGTGTGTCAGTGATTTTCAACCTTTTTCATCTCATGGCACACCAACGAGGCTCTGAAATTGTGCAGGCACACCATCAGTGTTTGCACCGTTGACAACTATGCCGTTGGTTTGGGCCACACATCCCCCAATTGTCCCCCCAATGACGTTTCTCAAACTAGTCCCACGGCACACCGGAGAACCATCTGTGGCACACTATCTTCCTGAAGCTGCAATCCTAAACCCCAGTTAAGCTACCACAAGTCCTGGCACCAGTCCCATGCTGGTCTGGGGGTGTCACAAAAGTGTCACAAAAGTTCTAACACACCATTCCTGTGGGGGTTAGGCCAGTGCACAGACATCGCCCCACACCACCAAAAGGAAATGGGCAAGGTGTAGCTAGCCTAAACTGGTTAGGATTACATCGAGTCACATTGAATGCTTCCAAGCACAAGCCATCAAAGCAGGCATTGAGAGAGACAGAGAATGCGCCTGACTGTTTGACTGTGTGTTAGGGTGCGATCCTAACCTAGGCTGGCAGAACTCATCGGTCTTCCCATTCCAATGGTGATGTAGGGAGGTAAGTGCATGTCTGCACACTGGCCTAACCCTCCCCAAGGTGCAGAATTATGGCACTTCAGTAACCTCCTTTTCCTTGTGAATGGGCAGCATGTAGCCTTCTTGTAATTCATAAATTACTATATTTACTCAAATCTAATGCACACACTATACTTATTATCGAAACACCACATTTACTTGAATCTAATTAACCATCAAATCTAATGCATATCCTGATTTTGGAGACCAAATTCAGCTGGAAAAGGTGAGCATTAGATTCAAATAAAGTATATGTATTATTTTTAAATTTAATAAGTAATATATTGTTGAAATGGACCACATGAAAGCAGTTTATGAGAACTTCTAGCATTTATTTTGTAATGTCCTATATTTTTCTTGGATGTTCTGCATTTAAAAGGGCCTCTTTTGTGGTTATGCAATATGGTCACCCTGTACATGCCTGTATTATAGTTTATGTGTATTATAAATAAACTCAGAGCACAATCCTAACTGTGTCTACTCAAAAGTGAACCCCATTGTGTTCAATGGGTCTTGCTCCTAGGAAAGTGTCTTTAGGATTGCAGAATCAGTAAAATTCATTCATTCATACGTGCTGATTTATGTACAGTAGTGCCTCACATAAAGAGTTTTATTCGTTCTGGAGGCATGCTCTTTAAGTGAAATGCTCTTTAAGTGAAGCGGATTTTCCCATAGGAAACAATGGAAACTCAGACGATTGGTTCCACAACCCCAAAAATATTCATATGAAATATTAACTGGATGTAAAAATGATAACAAAACACTGGAATTGAATTCAAAACATGCACTCAATGTGCAAGATCCTATGAAGTCTACATAGACTGCAATCCTAAAGACACCTTCCTGGGAATAAGCCCCATTTAACACAATGCAGCTTACTTCTGGGTGGACATGGTTAGGAGGCTGCAATCAAAAACACTTTCCTGGGAGTAAGCCCCATTTAACACAATGGGGCTTACTTCTGAGTAGACATGGTTAGGAGGCTGCAATCAAAGACACTTTCCTGGGAGGCCTACCTGGGCTGCTGCTGGAGGTTCAAGGTGGCTGCCTCTGGCACCCCCAGGCAACTGCCCTCAAGTTGGGGGCAGTTAGAAGCAGCTGCGCTGGCTGGCAGCCCTTTGAAACAGCCTCCGCGTGAAGCGTCAGGGCTACATAAGTGCTTGTTAAGTGAAGCGGAACTTGTTATGTGAAGTAAGATTTCTTGGAAATTTATACTTGTTAAGTGAAACGCTTGTTATGTGAGGCGCTTGTTATAAGAGGTGCCACTATAAATATTTATTGTATCTTCATACAGTATATATAATGTATACATTAAAATACATTAATGTGTTTAATGTATGTAAATTTATTTCAAATTTGAAGATTTCAAATTTTTTTCCCCAAATGTCAAGACAGACATGACCCTTGAGTGCAGCTCTCGGCTCAGCCGGGAGGGCATCTCTTTGGGCACCACCCCATGCGCCAAGGTTCACATGACTGACCAAAGAAAGCTGAGAGGCCACTTGTGAAAAATAAACAGAAGGATTTTGTGCTTTTCAAACAAAAGGCGGCTCAAGCGGCTTCATCCGTCACGTATTCTCAGGCCCTTTTGTGCACTTTGGAAGGGTTGGAGGCAGTGCCCCCCTACCCTCCTTCCACCTTGGCTCAGCCAACTGACAAGCATTTTTGTTGCTGCTGGGCACTGTGGTGGTGCTTTCTGCCAGCCTGGCCATTTTCAGACAGCTAGAAAGCGCCAGTCTGCTGCCAAGCACTGCACAGCCCGATGTCTAACCATGATTTAGCACTGATGTTAACCACGATTAGCAGGGGTGGTGAAGTCAGTGGCATACCTGACCCACTGGCATAGCTGGGGCGGGTTCAAGGGGTGAAAATCCTCCAGGTGGCATGGTCAGGCGGGGGGGCACTGCTGCCTCCCTAGCCATGACAACATGAGGGCCATCCACACCTGTTTTGGCACCTAGAGGTGTTCCAAGGACTAGACAGCCACACATGACCTCAGCCTTCTAAGGTTTTTGAGGAAGAAACTCAATGGTCTGGACAGACCAGAAGATTGGTAGGGGCACGCTCCAGGCTCCTTGCTCAGTAGTGACAACCAGAGTGGCAGAAACTCTACAAACTTCAGATGATGAAGAGAAACTGGGGAGCCCATCAAAGCTTCCAGAAGTGGAAGTGGAGACAGGATGCAACCCAGTATGGGAGCAGACAGGCTGCAAGCTGGCTGGTCCAGTTGCTGGCTTGTCCTCCTGCCCCTCTGCAACTTTGAGCACAATCCTAACCATCTCTTCTCAAAGTAAGCCCAACTGTATTCAATGGGTCTTACTCCCAGGAAAGTGTCTTTAGGATTGCTGCCACTGTTTTGCAAATTGTACTGCCTTCAGCCCGTTCACATACTAGAGCCTTACCTGGTTCATCCTCTTCGGCCAGAGGTGGGGGGCCCATGACTGTCATCTAGAAGAGGTCACAGGCTTGCGCCAGCCACTGCTTATACTCCAGCAATGCTTCAGAGGGCAAAAAGATCGTTCATCGCCCTTATGGCCAGGAAATGCAAGTCCACTCTAAAGGGAGAATCAAATACCAGGCAGAGTCGAGCGTTCCAACCAAGGGTTCTTTCTGAGTTGGGTGAAGATTGATGGGGTGCAACCCAAGTATTGGGAGATCCTCCTGAAGATAGAGGATGGCTGTTGATGGCTCGTCCTCACACTCTTGCAAAAAAAAAAAAAAAAGATGCAGTGATGTGGCAATTCTATAATTTTGTGATTTCAATGCATCAAAGATAGTACTGTTCATGTGCATGAATGTCATCAAATTGGTCACTTTATAAACCCCATTATAGTCAATGGGACTTACTCCCAGGTAAATGAGGATAGGATTGCACTGTCGAGGAGAAAGAAGAGAAGGTAGCTCAGTGAGGTTGGACCCCTTCAAGGGAGAAGGGGCTCCAGTGCTGGGAAAGCCCTGCTCTCATGGTAAAGCCCTGCTCTCATGGTAAAGCCCTGCTCTCATGGTATTATGAGCAGGGAAAGCCCTGCTCTCATGGTATTATGCTGTAAAGATGAGCACCCCCATTTCATCACACACCCCCAAATGTGCCTGGGTAAGGTGAAGTGCTGCCCACCCACCCCCTCCCCCCCCCCGCCCAAACTGGGGCCTGTCGGTGGGGCTGAAGATCTGGAAGGCCTGATTCCAGATTCTTTGGGGATGTTTCCCATTGCAGAACTTTTGACTGCAGAGATTCATCCCTGATAAGCTGGTTAAGTAACGAGAGGCGCCTGCAGCAGCAAACAGGCCAAAACTGGCCTCTGGGAGTATGATCCTTCCAGTGCGCAGAGGCGCACACTCCTCTCGCCATCGCATGGCCGCCCAGGTGGCTCTGCTGGCACCTGGCCTGGTGGCGCAAAGCCCACAGTTTTGGGAAGAACAAATAGTTTGCACCACTTGAGATGGCGCACCGAGATTGCTGAACTTTGACTCCCAGTGTGGAAACTGGAAGAACTGGCTGGCAGAAAAGTCTTCACTAGACCTTCGCTGGATGCCTCCCGCTTAGAGGCTGTAAAGGAGGCACATAAGCTGGAAAGATGGTTACCCTTTTCCAGCAACCTCACACCAGGGAGACCAAAATAAAGAGGACAAGGCCCTCCAAAATGTAAGACATCCAAGAAAAATGTAGGACATTGCAAAATAAAAGTTATATAAATTACTTTCATGTGCTTAATTTAAACAATATATTATTATTAAAACTATTACATATAATTTATGAATTAGAAGAAGGCTGGATGCTGCCCACTTACTAGGAAAAGGAGGATGTGGAAGTTTTTTTTGCAGGACACAAGGATGAAATTCAGAGCATGTCCTGGGAGGGGGGGAAGAGATATGGTCACCCTTCCTTACACGGTCCCAGATCTTGGCTGAAACTCAAGCCCAGCAGTTCCCAAACTTTGGAGCACCAAGACCCACTTCTTAACATGGTGCTCTATGGGGACCCACCTGGCTTTAAGTCTTACCAGCTACTCAAATCTCATATTTAAGGGGGAAAGGGGGACAGGAAGGGGGGGAGAGAGAGAGAGGTTGCTTCAGGCAACTGACCCATCCCCCTGAATTGCCCCTCAAATCATGGTGACTATATGTCATACCCAAAAAGGAGGACAAGGCCCCTCCAAAAAGTAGGACACCCAAGAAAAATGTAGGACATGACAAAATAAAAGCTAAAAACACTCATATATTTTGCTTTTGGGTGATTAAACAATATATCATTATAAACAATACATTATATTATTATTAAATTTAAAACTATTAACCAAACTATTAACTATTTATTCCATATAAGCTGCAATGCTAAAAGCACTTTCTTGGGAGTAAGCCCCATTGAATATAATGGGACTTACTTGTGAGTAGGCAGGCATAGGATTGCACCCATAGTTTATTAATTCAAAGGCTAGATTTTGCCTGCTCACAAGGAAAAGGAGGACATTTTCCAGGACACAAGGACCATGTGCCATAACTGCAATTCAGGACAACAGACTGTCCAAAAATATAGGACACCCTAGAAGAATGTAGGACACGACAACATGCAAGCTAAAAAATACTCCTACATATTGATTTCAACAATATGGCTGCAATCTTAAAGACACTTTCCTGGGTGAAAGACCCATTGAACTCAATGGTGCTTACTTCTGAGTAGACATGTTTAGGATTGTGCTCTATCTGTTACTTGTTATCAAGTAGAAAACTCTGCCATATACTTTGTTGCATCTCTTTGATGAATTCCAAGCAGGCTCACAAGGAAATGGAGGGCAAGGGAGATTCTTTTCCAGGACACAAGGCTCAAAAAGAGGACGTATCCTGGAAAAAGAGAATGTGTCCTGGAAAAAGAGGATAGAGGGTTCCCCCTGGCAGGGAAGTTACTCCCTATGGGGGGGATCTCCTTGCCTTTGGGTGATCAGATGTCATGGGCAACAAAAGAGGACAAGGTTCCCCCCAATGTAGGACAACCCAGAAAAATGTAGGACAGGATCATATAAAGAGACTCCTAATTTCACTACTAGATGAGTCATGATTAAATTTATTCCATCTCATTGATGAATTCCAAGGATAAAGGAGGTCAAAGTTGTTTCCAGGCTGAAAAAGAGGACGTGTCCTGGAAAAAGAGGACGGAGGGTCCCTGGGGGAGGGTCCCTCCAGGACTGAGCCCCCCCGGCTACGCCCCCACCGCGATCCCTGAGCTCCATCCCAGCCCGGCTCACCTGCGCCTCTCCAGCCTCTGCTGCGCGTCTCTTGTCCGACGGGGCGGACGGGCAGGTGGGCTCCAGCGCCGCCCCCTCCACTTGCCTGCCTGCCTGCCTGCCGGTCCCGAGGATACCCTGCCCGGCCCGGCCTGCCCTCTGCCCGCCTCCCGCCCACCTTCCAGGCTCTGCAGGGAGGACCGCGCCTCTGCCCGTCGGGGAAGCGCTCTGCACCTGCTCAGGAGCCCTCTGGCTAGCATACCAACCCTGCTGCCCTCCCAGATCCAGTGGCAAGGAGTTCCTTAGCATGGGGGTGCTTGGGGGGGTCAGCATCTCCTGCTGTCTTTTGAGGGGGGACCACACCTCCCCTTTTTTCCAGGACACGTCCTCTTTTTTAGCTCTGGAAAAAATCATTGTCCTCCTTTTCTTTACCAGCAAAGCAAGAAACTTCTCAGGATTCGACTACAATCCTAACCGTGTCTACTTAGAAGTAAGCCCCATTGTGTTCAATGGGGCTTACTCCCAGGAAAGTGTCTTCAGAATTGCAGCCTTCATCAATTATATAGAGCACAATCTTAACTATGGCTGCTCCAAAGTAAATCCCATTCTGTTCAATGAGACTTACTACCAGGAAAATGTATTTAGGATTGCAGTACACCCTTATATACTGTAATAAATTACATGTAGACCACAATCCTAACCATGTCTACTCAAAGGTAAGCCCCATTGTGCTCAGTGGGGCTTACTCCCAGGAAAGTGACTTCAGGATTGCAGCCTTCATCAGTTATATAGAGCACAAACCTATGTCTACTCCAAAGTAAATCCCATACTGTTCAATGGTTCTTACTCCCAAGAAAGTGTCTTTAGGATTGCTGCCTAAATTACATGTAGAGCACAATCCTAACCATGTCTACTCCAAAGAGTTCTGCAATCCTAAAGACACTTTCCTGGGAGTAAGGCCCATTGGACACAATGGGGCTTACGTCTGAGTAGACATGGTTAGGATTGTGCACTAAGTAACATACCGTGCAATCCTAAGCATGTCTACTCAGAAGTAAGTCCCATTGTGTTCAATAGTACCTACTCCCAGAAAAGTATGGTTAGGATACAATGCTTACATTAGCCGCATGAAAACAATATTTATGAGTGTTTTGAGCTCATGTCATACATTTTTCTTGGGTCCAGGTGACCATCTGTCCCCCTTTTCCAGGACATGTCCTGGATTTTAGCCTTGTGTCCTGAAAAAGAAACTTCAGTGTCCTCTTTTTTTCTTGGAAGCAGCCAGTGTGTAGTCTTCTTATCATTAATCAATTAATGCTGCAATCCTAAAGACACTTTCCTGGGATAAGACCCATTGAACAGAATGGGGTTTACTTTTGAGTAGACATGGTTAGGATTGTACTCTGTATGTAATGTTATAATAAGCCTATCTACCTGGAAGGAAGTTCCATTATAGTCAATGAGGCTTACTCTCAGGAAAGTGTGGATAGGATTGCAGCCTGTATGTAATAATTTAACATTTTAATAATAAGTGTTTTACTTATTATAAATTTACTTTTAATAATGTATTTATTTTTCAATTTTTAACCATTTATTTATTTGTTTTAATTATTTATTTATTAAATTTTAATAACTTATTTATTTTTAAATGGACTTTTAATAAATGTATACGAGTGTTTTTAGCTATATGTGTGTGTGTCGTACGTTTGGGGATGACATCCTTTTTTTATCAATCGCATTTGGTCACCATGACCCTCTCCCCAACGTGTGATTTATTGCCAATAATTTATTAGTTATAAGAATTCTACATACTACCCGCTCACACTGGAAAAAAATGAGGATGTTTTATTCCATGCTAAAGAGGACATGTCCAGGAAAAACAGGACAGATTGTCACTGGGGAGAGGCTCCTGTTCCTGGGGTCATTTGAGGGGTGGCAACTGCATTTTAACATCCTCTTGCTGTGGGTGGGGAAGGGAAAGGATGCCACTCATCCAGGATGACCCCCTTTTTCCTCTTTTTTTAAGCTGTGTCCCCCACATCCTGCATTTGGGGGTTATCATGACTATGGAGGAACCCGCCTTGCTGCATGAAACCCAAAGCCAAGTCCTCTGTCTCCAGTTGTGACCCATAGGGTCACAGCCATAACCAATTTAGGCCACTGTGACTCACCTCTCTCCCTGTTCCTGCAGTGGTGTGGGAGGACAACACATGTCTGCGCACTGGTCTAACTACCCTGGAGTGTCACAGAAGTGTTTACTGGCACTTTTGCAACACCCCCAGGCCAGCATGGGACTTATACTGGGGGTTAGGATTGCAGTCCTATACCGGGACCTTATGACTGGGGGTTAGGATTGCAATCCACAGGAAGCTTGTTTGCCTCTCATGCGTTCCCAGCAACCTGTGCTTGAAAGTGGGAAGCCAGCGCACTCCAGGCACACTCCTGGAGCAGCTGTTGTGGGGGAAAAGTGCACCATTAGGAGTCCATTTGCCTCTCCACAGCGCATTGCAAATAGTGTTTGCAGGCTGGGTTTATGGGGCTGGCTATGGCCACAGGTTTGGGTTGCCCAGTTCTTCTTGCCCTGGGGGTTGGTTCTCTTTTCAGGACCCAGCTGGAAAGACAGGCACTTCCATCGTATTTTTCTCGCTCTCCAGCATAACCCCAAAGTGGACATTTTGAAAAGAAACCAAGTCAACGGTTTCAGAGTTAGAAACAGAAGCCAGTGGCTTTCCTGACCCATAACGTAAAGGTAAAAGTATCCCTAGGGTCGCCAAAATTCTCTTCCCCATAATGGAAAGTTAATCCCCACTACTTCCCCAAAACAAGAATTTGGAAACAAGTCCCCTGTTAGGAGCAAGGAGTCTTGGGTTCAAAGCCCAGTACCTGGCCTACAACACAGGGGTATTGTGCAGTTACAAAGAGATGGGAGAGAGCAACTTGCCCCAGCCTAAGCACTTTGGAGTACAGTACCTTGGTTTATGACAGTGATTTTCAACCGGTGTGCCACAAATAGTCCTCAGGTGTGCCAGGGGAATTTGGGGAACTTAATAGGAAAATTGGGGGATGTGAACAGCCTTGTGTGCCTTGTCAATGGTAAAAACAACTGATGGTGTGCCTTGACAATTTCAGTGCCTTGTTGGTGTATCATGAGATGAAAAAAGTTTGAAAATAACTGGTTTATGAGTATAATTTGTTCCGGAAGCAGGCTTGTAATCCAAAACGCTTGTATATCAAAGCAAATTTTCCATAATGGAAGCATGGATGATTCATTCCACAACCCAAAAATATTCATTTAAAAATGATTGCAATACTATCATATAATATAAAATATAAAAAAAATACTAGCAAAAATATACCTGCGTTGTGGGAGTAAAATTCCCCCATACACCATCCCTGCACTGCACATCAATCCCCCTTGTGCATTGTCCCCATGTGCATCCTCCCCCCATGCACAATACCCCTGTACAACATCCCCCCGTACGCACCCTCCCACCATGCACACCTTCCCCCATGCATATCAAGCCCCCATGTGCACTGTTCCCAAATGTGCACCATATGCAACACCCCCATGTGATTATCCCCTCATGTGCAATACTCCCCATGCACATCATCTCCCCATGCGCCATACCCCGTACAACGTTCCCCCATGCACACCATCCCCCATGCGCAACATCCCTCCCTCCGTAACACCCCCACGCGCATCAACCCCCATGCGCACCATCGCCCATGCACACCCCCACGCATTTCCCCATGCACACCGTCACCCTCTGTGCACCTTCCCTTCCACTGCATCAGCAGTATGTTGGATCAGTCAATCTTCCACGTTTAGGACAAAAACACGTATAGGACAAAAACAGCCCCTTAAGGGTTAAATTTCTCAACACTGGTTCTTGGTGGGTGTTGATGTCACAGAAGGAACACTCTACCCAAATTTCACACTTCTAGGCCCAGTGGTTTTGGCTGGCCACTGATGAGTGAGTGAGTGACATTTCAGTTTTTTATATACAGCATATAAAGAAAAATAAAAAAAATTAACCTGCACGTTAGTCTCTCAGTCTTACATATGAGTGAGCCCCACTGATTACAACAGGCTTACTTTGGAGTAGGCTAGGTCTACTTTACTTATAAGGCTAGGTCTCTCAGGCTCCTTTCCATTGCCCCCATTACTTAGGAGTGAGTCCCATTGACTGTAATATGGTTACTTCAGAGTAGACATGCATAGGTTGGTTTCTCAGGAGAGGCTGAACAGGTGCTAGTGGAGTGCTGAAACCGGCAGTATCCGAGCCGGGACTTTTTCATTTGTTTATCAAGACATTGCTTGTATATCAAGTCACAATTTATTAATAAAATAATAATGTTATTATTATTAGAAATGTTTGCTTGTCTTGCGAAAAACAAACAAACCAAAACTCTCAATCCAAGGTTTTACAGTCAGTAGAACAGGTGGGATTGCCTTTGTCTGGGATCCTGCGGCCACTTAGCAGCCAGGGAGCCGCTTCTGTCCTGTGTTCAGTCATGCCCTCTTCCCCTTTTTGTATGTTGCTGGCACTCCCAGACCCCACAACTCCTTGTGCAATTGCCAGTCCTTGCACCAAGTGGTTTGGGCCCACAACCATGTCCATCTCTCCATAAAGCTCATTGGTCTGTAATGGGAGGATTTGCACCCTGGATTGCAGCAGAGACTGAGAAGCAGCACCCAAACTTGGGGGGAATTCCAGATTTTTGGCCCAGACTGAGTCACAGCCATACCAACTCTCTGCAATACACCATCAATGTGTCAACACTGCAGGGATGGAGGAGTTCATTTGCTGGCAAAGATTCCATTTCATATAGTTAATTAAAACCCCTCTTGTTAAATTTAAAACAATTACATATAATTTATTATATCTCATGTATTAATTTCTCGCTGAAATTAGCTGTTGGTGTGGGAATAAAATTTAAAGAATATTTGTCAGCACTGGTGGCACTGCGCACTGACGGGCACTGGATGCCAGCAGGCACCAGATACTCATAGATATTGCTGTCATGTGGTTAAACACTGAATTACTATTAAATTTATAACTATTACATCTAATTTATTACATCTAATTTATGAATTACAAGAGAGCTCCATGCTGCCCGCTCACAACGAAAAGGAGGACAATGAAAACCATATTTACTCAAATCTAATGCTCACCCTTTTCAGCCAAATTTAGAGAACAATCCTAACCATGTCTACTCAAAAGTAAACCCCATTGTGTTCAATTGGTCTTATTCCCAGGAAAGTGTCATTAGGATCGCAACCATTGAGCACAATCCTAACCAGCCTAAGCACAGCCTAAGCCTTGAGCACAGCCTAAGGCTGCAGTCCTAAAGAAACTTTCATGGGCGTAAGACCTACTGAACACAATGAGGCTTACTTTTGAGTAGACATGTTTAGGATTGTACTCCACGTCTCCAAAACTGAGGTGTGCATTAGATTCAATGGTGCATTCGATTCAAGTCAATATAGTATTTTGAATATAATTATAGGTCAGTGTTTAACAGTTTATTGTAATGAAAAAATGTAACTAACCCTACAATCCAGAGTAAGTATGGGAGCACATAAGAGACTTTATGTGCACCCGTAGTACTGCACCAGCTAGTGAAAACCTATGGGAAATTCATGTTGCAATCCAGAGTAACTTGTTCTTACACCGGAGCAAGGACTCCCCGTAGTTATTCTGGATTGTGCCCATAAACCTATTGTTGTATAAAGTAGTGCAATT
This sequence comes from Cryptoblepharus egeriae, assembly GCA_030015325.1. Classification (NCBI taxonomy): domain Eukaryota; kingdom Metazoa; phylum Chordata; class Lepidosauria; order Squamata; family Scincidae; genus Cryptoblepharus; species Cryptoblepharus egeriae. The sequence goes on from JAREYC010000012.1 coordinate 11,424,273, forward strand.
AGGTAAAAATCATAACATGAACCCATTGCCATATTGTTATTATCATATTACACACTGTTTAATGCAGCAGAATTAAATTTTGCACCTGCTTTGCAGCTGTGCATTACAATCTCCAGTAAACATTATTTTTTTCTCAAGCTTTTTAAAATCAGGGTGCGCATTAGATTTGATGGCACATTAGATTCAAGTGAATGCGGGTGTTTTTCCCCCACAGGACACAAGGCTAAAGAGGACAATGTGTCCTGGAAAAACAAGCATGATATTGGGAAGTGCATCCTACTGGCTTCTCAGAGTGGCAGGGAGTTCCAGAGGCCCTGCCATAAAGTTTCCTTTGGTTTTGTGTGTGTGTGTGTGTGTGTGTGTGTGTGAGAGAGAGAGAGAGAGAGAGAGAGAGGAGCTGGCTGGAGTACTTGGAGGTGCCAGGCCAAATGCCCTCCCATTCTTGGTGATGTGGCAACCTCTGATCCTCCCTCAACCTGGTTTGGAACAGGAAGAGGGGGGAGTAGAAGAGGAAGTGTGGAGGAGGGGAGAGCCACCCTGTCCTCCTCTGGTGAGTGAGGGCGAGAAGGGGGGCAGCATAGACCAAGGGGTGGAGGGAGGTATGGGCTGGTTCTGTCTCCTCCTTCAAAAATGTTCCCTCCACCTTCGTTCTCTGTTGGATCATCTCTTCTATAGCAGTGGTTTTCCAACTAGGGGGTCATGACCCCCCAGTTCATATAAAGGTATCCCATCCCATTTAAGGGGTGGAAGAAGGGGGAAAACATCAATGTGATCCCCACAAATGTTCCTCTAGCCTCCCCACACAACCCCAAATCCTAAAATTTAGCCCTAAAAATAGCCCTTCTTCCCTGAGCAGGGGTATGATCCTGGGGATCGCATTACTGTACCATCCCCTCTCCTGCAAATACTTACTTAGAAAGTAAATCTCCCTAAAAGTTTGAATACCAGTTCTCTTTAGAAAGTCATGGAGATGAAGACCACCAAGAAGTCCACCTGGAGAACAAGCCAAGGTGATGCCACGTCACGTGGCTACTTACAAGTTGCTTTCGGGGCACTCGGGTCCTTGGCAGGGGCTGGCTTTGTCTGTTCTTCCTGGGAGGGGGTCCCAGAACACAAGCACTGCTCCTGAAGGCTGAACACTTCCAATCATGCACTGCTCAGAACCAAATGCACCTCCAGGCCTGGCTTATTTCAGAACCCTCTGGCTTTGACCTTTGACGTCAGGCGCATCAGGCCAAAACTCCACTCCGTCAGGTGCCTCCACCTGCGTCCTCCTTCCCTTTCCTCCGAACTGCTGCTCCTCCCTCCTGACGTCTCCTGATGCCTCAGTTCGGCAGGTTCAGGCTTGTGAAGGAAGCTGCCAGAGACTCCTGGGTGGAGGATGATGCACCTTCCCAAAACACCAGGCTTCTCCAGGGACTTCCCTGCCCCGGACCATGAAAGAAAATCAGATTCTTGGCTGCCTCCCCAAACTGCACCTGTCACTTTGGGGATGCCAGTCTGGTGTATGTTGCAGGAGCCCAGGAGGTACACATGCACCTGCTGCTGTATGGCTCACAACCTGGCTGTGCCCAAAAAGGAACCCAATCCTCACCTCCCAATCCTGGCCCTTCCTCACCATCACCAACGCCTACTTGGAAAGGAGCTTTCCCAAGGTCATCAGAGACTTTCCTGCATTCAGGCAAGGGCACATTACTCTGGGTTGCATCTGTTTCATGTCCCCAAATGATCCTGGGAATGATGATAATGATGATGGGAATGAGGATGACGGGAATGAAGATCCTGGGGATCCTGATGATGATGATGCCAAAGGAACCCGTTTGACCCCCTTTCTAGGGGTCTTTCCTTGGGGAAGGAAAACAAGAGCTTCTCCCTCACCGCATGAGCCTGAAATGTCTGTAGGATTCTTTGATGTCCGCTGTGTTCAGTCTGTGTAGACAAAATAATTGCACATTTATTAATTGCATAATTTATTCATTCATTTAAAGCATTTTTATGCTGCTCTTCGAAAAATCCTTTGATGTGCAACAATGTGCAACAAAAATAAAGTCCATTTGTTCCGACTGTTCAGCATTAACCTGCAGCATGATTGCCATATTATTGCAGCATGATTAACGTACAGCTTTATTTCTGACATGAAGTTTGCTTTGGTCATAGGAAGAGACTGAGGAGGTGATACGGCCGAGGCCGGTCCAGGATGTGTGGATGCAACTTTCCAGGCCAGGGAGTCATACAAAGTGCACGGTGAGGTTTCAGGCCTGCCAGGGCCGTGCCCGTGAGTAACACCTGCATTGTGTGCAGGCTGTGCGCCAACCCATGTTGGTGAACTTGCCATTTTCCCACCAAACTCTTCCTTGTCCCCGATGGCCTGGACAGGGAGCCATGGGTTGGGTGTAGCCTGGACAACGTGGTCTGGGAACAGAGTGTGCCTGCGAGCCAAGGGAGCACCTCTCTGCGCACACCTCCTTTGTTTACAGAGCTGACAGGCACCCAGGTTGTGGAAAGGGTGCCGCTCGGTGGACGGGCAAGCCTGCCTAGCGCTGTGGTTTGCCTACCACAGTCTACTTAGCAATGGGGAGTGCTCATCCCCCCCTACAATTTGCCAAAGTGATGCCACTTTTTCCACGATTCTAAGTACAGGTCCAACCTTGTTATACACTGGTTTTTTTATACACTGATTGGACTCAACACAAATGGTCACTGCAAATCATTTTTTAAAACTGCTTTTCTTACTGTTGTAGAGAGGCTGTAAGCAATTAGAAATGCAAATGACCCCCTGCCTTTGCTTGGCTCAAATGAAGAATCTTCATTTGCATTTCTAATTGCTTACAGCCTCTCTACAACAGTAAGAAAAGCAGTTTTTAAACAATTCCCAAAAAACACTTTTAATTTTTTTAATTGTTCTAATTCAACACATTTATTTTGTATCAGGAAAGAGTCCCAGAATTAAAACCCTACAGCTATTGAAGCACAACCTTATTCAATTAGCAGCAATGGAGGAGCAAGAAACCTGAAAGTGGGTCTTTCAATCTATTTTTCAACTGTTTTTTTATCCACATATTTTTTTTAATCCAAGGGAGGTTCTGGAATGCAAACCCAGTGGATAATGAGGGAGACCTGTATGGCTCAAAAGCAGTTTTGGGGTGGATTGAACTAATACAGAAACACTACAATCCCCACAAGGTTTGCCTTCTAAATTGAAGCCATTCCCCACACATCAGGATTGGTGCTTCCGCAGACCCCCTCTGAGAAAGCATGCAGGCAAATGAGTGGGAGGAAGGATGAGGAGGAATGATGAAGGAGGTGGATAAGGGTGCATTTGGCCACCCCATTTCAGATTCCCATTCATGGGTTATAGGAATGCCATGGATGCCATTTGCCTCCATGTAACTAAACTTCTCTTGATATTTTACTCAGCAAACTGGTCAGTATCGGCCAGTGGTTTCCAGATTGTCAGATGCATTTGCAGCCATAGGGAAGTGATCCTGAATCAGGGCTTGCGGATGGCTCCTCATCAGGCCCAGACCCAGACCTGGAACCCTCCATCAAGTGGGGCAAGGAAAATTTGCAGGTGACCCACAACTATGAGGGGCACACAACTCACCAAAGGCAGACACGACATTCAAAATGATCTAGATAAAATGGAAAACTAACACATCATGAAACTCAATCCAGGCAAATGCATGAAAGAATGAGCAATCCTGACCAATTTAAGCCAGCACAACTTACCCATTTCCCTGTTCTCATGGTCTACGGTTGCCATAATTGTCTTCCACAAAACTGGAACAGGATCCACTGTCAAACTTGCCAGTACGTGAATGCAATTCTGAAAACAAGGATTGTCCCAGTTTTCCAGGATATGGGGCAATCCTAGATGGTCATGCATGCCTAGGCACTGGCCTAACCCCCAGGAGTGGAACAGACGTGCCTTATGGCACTTTTGTGACACCCTGTGCCAGCATGGGACTTGTGCCAGGATTTGTGCCAGCCTAATCAGAGATTAGGATTGCACTGTGAATGAATGAATGAACAAACAAATGAACAAATTAATGTCCAGCTGGGGCTGTGCACCATTAAGAAGGAATGCAGGTAAATAGGAACAGGTTCTGAGGAGGTAGCCAGGGCTCTGCAAAGCCAGTCCTGCAAGAAAAGAACCAGATGCGTTAGGTCTGGCAAAGACCTGGTGTGTGCCCTGCAAGAAATCGGAGAGCCTGTTATCTCCCTGAGGCTCTTCTTGAAAGGTACAAAAGGCCAGGAGGGGAACATTCCCAGGGGTGCGTGTAGAGGTGGAAACCTCAAAATGCCAGCTGCAGGGGGGGGCACCTGGATGCAGGTGTCATACGTGCTCCCCAAAGCAACTGGTGGGCCGCTGTGCGATAAAGGAAGATGGACTAGATGTTCTTATGTTCTTAGGTCCTCCTCGGTGACATCACTCGGGAGTTGAGCATCCCCAGAACACACCAGTCCTTGGAGAGAAGATCACATACCCCATGAAGTCTTCTTGAAGCATTCAAACTACTCCCCCAAACCCCCTCCACTAGCATGGGGGTTTACTTGATGCACACAGCCCAATCTACATTGCCGGTTTTGCAACCAAAACATGGGTTGTTGTGACCCACTGGTGGGCCAGAGACCCACAGTTGAAAACAGCTGCTTTGGAGCAAAGCATGGGCTCTAGTAATTCCCAATTTTGATTGCTATATGGCAGATGCTGTGTAAGGTGTGAATAGGGTGATCAGATGTCCTTTTTTCCAGGACATGTTCTCTTTTTTAGCCTTGTGTCCTGGGGGGGGGGGGGGAATTGTCCTTCTTTTCCTTGTGAGCAGGCAGCATGTATCCTCAGTGTAATTAATAAACTAGATGTAAAAGTTTTAAAATTAACAAGAAGTCAGAAAGAGTTTTAATTAACCACATGAAAGCAATTGATATGAGTGTTTTTAGGTTTTATTTTGCCATGTCCTTTTTTGGATTTCTTGCATTTGGGGGGAGCCTTGACATCATCACCCTGGGTGTGAATGTTCCTCTTTGAGATGTTGCAAGGCCAACCTTCCATCCTGCACGAAATGAGGGCATGAAACTCCCTTGAATTGTGCCATGTGGGAGTCCCTGGTGAGTTATCCTGAAAGGGTTCCTGAGTCACATCCATGGAGCAAGAGGTGCATCTCTGGTAGGTATATCAGAAGGCCACGTAAATCCCCAGTGTCCAAGCAAGGCCCCCATTCAGAGGGCAGCCCCCTTAGGCTTTTCCAAGGGTTATGCTCTCACAGTGAAACTCCTTGCCCAGCACCTACCAACCTAGCAGTTCAAAAGCATGGAAATGCAAGGAAATAAATAGGTACCACTTTGTGGGGGGGAGCAGCGTTCCGTGTGCCATACCAGCCACATGATCATGGAGCCGTCTTTGGACAGTGCCAGCTTTTCAGCCTTGTAACGGGAATGAGTACCACACCCTACAGTTGGTCATGGCTAGCAGGGCAACCTGCAGAGGACACACTTACCAATATTTGCACAGGCTGCTTTTCCTAACAACAAATTATCCCAAACCACACTGGCTACTCGGAATACTCGATTGCGTTGTGCCTTCTCTGGAAAATTAAGGTTCCTAATTATCTCCTGCTGGTATCAGTTCTGACAAACAGTTGGTTTCACCTGCCAGATAAGATGTTTCTGGCAAGACTCATGCATAGCTTAGATTTATAGTTACCTGGATCAGTCTTGGGATTCAAAGAAACTAACAACCGGTTCTCTGCCCATCTGGCAGCCACTTTTAAATGGCTATTTTTAAACTTTATATGTCCTATCTCTGTTTAACAACTGGTTCTATAGAGTAGGTGCCAACCTGTTGGAGCCCACCACTGATCTGGATCACCTTCATGTCAGCTGGTCAGATCTTGCTAATTAGCACTGATTTCCTGACAAATTAATTGAATTAACTGCCTTGCTTAAATAACCTTGCAATTAATTTCGTTCTTGGCTTTGCACAACAGCATGCCTTTCTATGGCAGGGTAACCATATGCCAAACCCAAAATTCCTGAACCCCCAATCCAAAATTCCTATTTTTGTGTATTTATATTTTTTGTTTTTTTGTTTTTTGTCCATAACTTTTGATAGGAAGGAGATATCTCGAAACCGATTTTTGCATTGGATTCTGCTCTTCAATACGAATCCAACGACATATGACATGATGGGGTGCTGCACATCATTGCAAAATTCAAAAATGAAGCAAAAATGTAGGACAATGAAGCCAACATGTAGGACATCCAGACAGAAGGCCAAAAATCCAGACCAATCCAGATTTTTTTTGGTCATATGGTCCTTGTTTGTGGGTCTGGCAGCACTACTGTCTTGCTGTAGGCAGGATACCCTAAATCCACTGATTCTCTATCCATGGATTCATTATCTGCAGATTGGATCTGTGGCCCTATGCAGTCCCCCCCAAAGAGGCAAGGCACCTCTTGAATAGGTCTAGTATTTCCCCAGGCCTCCTGATGCCTTATAAAGCATTAAAAATGTCCTTTTTGGTCTCACAGTTTTCTGGTTTTTCACTGTTAGGCTCAGATGACCTTATGGAGGTTGGGGGAGAAGCATTTGCCCCGGTATGTGGTTTCACCTAACCATGGGGGGGTTCTGGAATGGAATCCCTGCAGATACAGGGACACACCTGTACATGCTTTGCTTTTGACCAGGGGTCTCCAAAGTTTTCAATCAAAGGGTCACATCAAATATCTGGCACAGAGTGAGGACCAGAAAAAAATTTAAACATGAAATTTTAATAAATACAGTAGAAATGGAATTAAGGGCACAATCCTATGCATGTCTACAAAGACGTAAGTCCTACGGTATTCAGTGGAACTTTCCTGGGAACTCCCTGGAAAGTGTGGATAGGATTGCAGTGAATAAAAGGGCTCAAATTTCCAGGATTTCTGAAAGCTCCAACATACAGCACTGAAGTAAACCTTGCACTTACATAGACCCCCTGTCCTCCCACTCCTCTACCACAGTTCCAGTTGTGTTTGGTCAACTGGATCAGAGGCTCTTAGGGGACCAGCAGCTGGCCACATGCTAGTTAGGGGTTCACTACAGGGTGCATCATGGGGTTTGAAAACCCCTGCTAACCCTGGACTGAGCACTTGGAGCACAATCCTAACCATGTCTGCTCCAAAGTAAGCCCCATTGCAGCCAAGGCTGCAATCCGAAAGACACTTTCTTGGGCGTAAGACCCATTGAACACAATGGTGCTTACTTTGGAGTAGACATGGTTTGGATTGTGTTCAAAGTTTCAGAACCTGAACAGAACCATGGGCTGGAATGCAAGAATGAAGCCACCTTGTAAATTCCCCGTATCTGTAAATTTCTACAAGGTGGATTTTGTTAGTTTTCTACCTACCAGAATACCTACCAGTTTTTATCCCTAACAGGATCTCATGTTACTGTTGCTTACTGGCCTTGTTGGAGTAAAGGTTACTTTGTTTGCAAGCTGTGAGTCTGAGAAGTGTTTTTCCAACTAAGGATGCGGACGGACGAGGAGGATGGAGTTGAGGGAAGCTGGAGAGAGGGGGAGATATTCCCTGGATAATACAACCCTGACATTTATCCGAATTTGGATCCCCAACAGAAATATGCAACGAAGCCTCATCTTTGCTCCCCTTTGGTCTCTCTTGTGTCTGCTGCTACTGCAAGCCCTTCAGAGCAGAGACTGGCTCCTTTATCTGGTGTCAAACTTAAAATATAAAAATATACCTCGGTGGGTGGTGAAATATAAATTGCACTTCAACGAGAGCAATGCCTGCTCTCATGCCCGTTTTGTGCGCCAAGGAATGCCCCAGGTGGCCAATTTGCCTTCTTTAAAATAACTGATGCTATCAGTAAATAGATGTCATAAAAGCTCAAGGCAAACTCAGCGCTGTTTCCATAACAAGAGTTTGAAAAATTTTCAATGAACACAATTGTTTGGGGTAAAACAACCCCTTCTCCAGCTGTGCTTGTAGCCGAACCTGGCTCGCTCTGGGAGATGATGCTGTGCTCCAGAACCCTTCTGAGAATATCCACCAAAAGGTGTTGAGGAGTTCAGGGTGCATGTATATTGGGGTGCATGTATCCACATGCCAGGCCACCACCTGTGCCCTGCTCCCCCAGGGATTGCCACCTCTTCCGGGCATCTGCTTGCTCTCTTAGGGTGCAATCCTAACCAGTTTAGGCCAGCACAACTCACCCTTCTGTCTGTTCCAGCATTGCGCAGGGAGACTGATGCATGAATGTGCATTGGCCCAACCCCACAGGATTGGGGCAGAAGTGCCTTATGGCACTTTTGTGGTGCACCCAGGCCAGCATGGAACTTGTGTTGGGACATATGCTGACCTAACTGGGGCCAGCATAGACTTGTGCTGGCCTAACTGGGGATTAGGGTTGCAGCCTCCCAGAGCTGTTGCTGCAGAGGATGCCAGGGTTGCAAAGTGTGTGAGCAGTTGCATTCCCATGTGCAACCCTAGAGGGTGGCTAGACTGAGGAGAGGCACCCCGAGGCAAGCAAGCCGGAAATGTGTGTCTTCACTGGGGATCTTCAAGGAGAGGCTGGACAAGCACCTGTCAGAGATGTTCGGATATGTTCTAGGAAGATTTCCTGCAACAGGCGGGGGGTTGGACTAGATGACCTCTGGGTCCCTTCCAACTCTAGGATTCTATGAAATGCTGCAGGGTCTTGATGCACTGGCTTGCAAGACGAGGTCAGGGTTGTCAGGAGGGCCATACATTCAAAGATCCCTTCTCTCTTCCCCTCCATCTGTGGCATCCAGAAGTTTCCACTGATCCAGAACACAGTTCAATTCCTGGCTGGGACCAGCAGCCTCCACGCATCTCCTCCCCTCAGCCCGGCTTCTGCGCCCAATTCCAGAAGCCTCGAGGAAGGGGTTTTTCATTGAAGGGGGCATCCTGCAGCTCAGGAATATTGTCTCCATTAGAGGTGCATTATCAACTCTCCCCGTCCACCCTTATGCCCCCTTCCCCCAGACAAATCTGATAAGCCAGGCAGGGCAAGGGTCAAGTGGGTAGGCAGGTGGCCTCACACTATCAAGAAACTTTTCCACACCCCTGAGCTGGACAAGCCAAAAAGTGTCCCAGATAATAGGGCCAGTAGGCACCAGAGGGCATCAAGGTGGACTCTGAGTAATCTGCAAAGTAATTGCTAACTGATTATAGCAGACAACTAACAATGGTTGCAATCCTAACCAATTTCACCTGTCTCCCCATTCCCTTAGTGGTATGGGGAGACCAGTACACATCTGTACACTGGCCTAACCCCTCCAGGAATGGTGCAGAAATGCCATATGGCACTTTTGTGACACCTGAAGCTGGCACATCACTTATGCCAAGACTTGTGCCGACCTAATTGGGAGTTAGGATTGCAGCTGAGGGTGCAATCCTAACTATTTTAGGCCAGCATTACTCACCTGGCCATGCCTAACACCCCAGGATGGTCTCCCCACACCATCATAGAAAGTTAGGCCAGATTAGTTATGCTTAGGATGACAAGATGTCATAACCACAAAAGAGCAAAAAGTCTTCCGCCCCCTAAAAATGTAGGACACCAAAGAAAAACGAAGAAAAGGTACGCTTGTGAGCACTAAAAATTTGGCAACTTTGATAAGGGATTTGGCAACCAGCAAATCTGGTGTAAGCCAGTGCAGGTGGTTCCAGTGATAATTGGCACACTGGGTGCAGTGCCGAAAGACCTTGGCAGGAACCTGAAAACTACTGGCTATGACAAAATATCACTCTGCCAACTGCAGAAAGCCGCTCTTCTGGGATCAGCACGAATTATACGCCGCTACATCACACAGTCCTAGACTCTTGGGAAGGGTCCGACTGGTGATGTGAATGAAACCAGCACAAAATTGTTTGCTGAGTATTTATGGATAATAATAAATAATAATAATAATAATGACGATGACGATGACGATGATGATGATGATGTACTATTTCACAGTCACCAGGTGTTTGACTGGAATTGGTCCTATTGTGATTCAGTTCTATTTTTATTATGATTATGATTATATGCCATTCTATTTTTATTATGATTATAATTATATAATTATAATAAAAATATATGATTATATTTTTATTATGATTATGATTATATACAACACACAGTCCTAGATGCTTGGAAAGGATCTGATTTGTGAGGTTACAGAAAACAGCATGGTGAAATTCTCCGCTGTGTTTTATTGTTGCTTTTGAATAAAATAATTAATAATTAATAAATAAACATACCGTAATTAATAATTATATTATTATATTATTATATACAAAATTTTATATATTATTATATACAAAAATGTGCCGCCGGTGGAAGAAGAGGTATTGATGATGAGTGAGGAACTAACTGAAAAGCAACTGAAACAAAAGATTATGGGACGTGTAGCACTAGGTGAAGAAAAGGTGCGCTTGCCAGTGCTAAAAATTTGGCAACTTTAATAAGGGATTTGGCATCTTTAATAAGGGATGTCAGTCAAGTACAGTGCTTGCAAGGATTGAAAAAGGATCCATCCAAGACACCAATCAGCTCATATTTAGTACAGCAGTAGTTGTCACTAGAGAACTGGGTTTTAAAATGTTTACCAAGAGACAAGAAACATCAAAACCTAAATGGAAAATTTAATTAGAGCAAAAAATTAAAAAATTAGGGATAGATGTCAGCAAATTAAAAAGCATGAGAGAACAGAAACTGAAGAA